>CM039675.1:223406814-224656814 GCA_022496015.1 Hordeum marinum | reverse complement strand
AAACCAAGCATTTAATGTGCTTGTCCTATGCCGTCAGTATTAGGTATGATAACACTATAGCAACTATACACCTCATGTATGTATTGTACACCATTGTTGGAGACCCCTTGGACATATAAAAGGAGGCCCAAGGCATAGCTACAGAGGGGGCACCTTCTGGCTCAGATGTACGCGTAGCAGCTGTGTACTGTTCACCACATAGCGCTCCTAGAGCTAGAGCTCAAAAACTCATAATACACTAAAGCATGAGTAGGGTTTTATGCTTCTCATGGGCCCGAACCTGGGTAAAAATCCCTCGCGTTGCTCGTTGGATTTGCTCTTTGTGCACACCTTCTCCCTGTCGAACCATAAAGGGATCCATGCGATCCCATAGGTGTCCTACCCCAACATTATGTCACCTTATTTTTGGGACACGCCCATGTAATTTCGAAATACTACATTATAGACTGTTTCTTGAGTCAGTATGTGTGGGGAAACCGAGTAAGGGTTGTTTTCGTACCCCTCCTCCAAGGAGTCACAAAATTCCCTCTCTATTTCCCAATATATACAGCCCTTAGGGCCCCGTTTAGACTAGGGTTTTGTTTAGATTACAAGTTCTCCATTGCTGCAACTTTGTGTCCTTCGTTTGTGTTCGACTACCAGACCAAGACGTCAAAGAACCCCACTTTCATCAATAAATCTTTCCTCTTATATGCACAATATCCAGATTGCAATTTTAGTTTTTTGCTTGTTCTTCGTTTGTGTGCAGGAAATAGACCTTCGTGGTCTGGTTGATCATGCTCCGACATGGTCAATAACCTCTCGGAGTTGGTTTAGCAATTACTAAGGCGCGACGTCCTCGCACGTTCTTAGTCGGATCATGAAAGTCTACTCCACCAAAAACAATAGCCACCATCTCATCGAAAGACGGGACACCTTTACCTCTATCACATGGTCTCCATCATCCTTTCCTCATTGAGACAGTGCCCTAATAATGATAATCATCACACTTTATTTACTTACAACTCAATATGAAAAAACAATAGTATAACTCTATTTGAATGCCTGTGGTAGTGTACCAAGATGTGCAATGATCTAGCGTAACATGCATAAAAAATGATGAATGGTGGCTTTTCCAGAAATACTATGTCAGCCATATGATCATGCAAATCAATATGACAATGAAGGTACTAGTCATATGATGTAAGGGTGGTAGTTGCATCGCAACATATCTCGGAATGGATTTGGAAATGTGATTATATGTAGGTAGGGTGGCTATTTTGAGGAAGATATAACGAGGCTTATTGATGAGGACATCCCTACTAATGTTACACCCACCCCGACTGCTATACATACAGGACCAATTACTAGAGCTCGCGCACGTCAATTGAATTACCAGGTACTTTCGTTTCTTGGAAATCCTTCTAATATTCATGAACATATGATACTGCCTAAATTGGATACTTTTGTTTTACTTATGAATGAAGGACCTAGCATGGATAAGAAGGATGACCATTGGAGCGGGATCAAGCATGGAGGAGAAGGTGCGCGTGCGGGGAAGAACAATGGAGCTTCCAGTGATGATTTTCGCACATTGAAGCCACCATAATGGGAGCGGGAAGCCTTGGACGAAATATGCATGATGCCACTTTATAAAATTCGTCCATAGGCTAATATAGGTGCTGCGCCACCTTATTTTTGGGCCAGGCCCATGTAATTTCGAAATACCATATTATAGGCTGTTTTTAGAGTCCGTATCTTTGGGGAAACTGACTTAGGGTCGGTTTCGGACCCCTCCTCCAAGGGGCCACGAAATTCCCTTCTATTCCCCCATATATACAGCCCTTAGGGCTTCGTTTTAGGGTTGGGTTTTGTTTAGATTACATGTTTGCCATAGCAGCAACTTCGCGTTCTTCGTTTGTGTTCCACGACCAGACAAAGGCGTCACAGAACCCCACTTCATCAATAAAGTTTTCCTCTTATATTCGCAATATCCAGATTGCAATCTTAGTTTCTTGCTTGTTCTTCGTTGGCGTGCAGGAAATAGACCCTCGTGGTCAGGTTGATCGTGCTCCGGCATGGTCAATAACCTCTCAGAGTTGGTTTAGCGATTGCTAAGGCGCGACGGCTCACACGTTCGTAGTCGGATCGTCAAAGTCTACTCCACCAAAAACGATAGCCACCATCTCATCGAAAGACAGGGACAACTTCGCCTCTATCAAGTGGTATCAGATTTCTAGGTTGCTTGGTGAGATTTTACCAGTTTTCGTAGTTTAGATCGCATCTGTTCTTCATACCTTTAGTCCACGAAAAAGCCACAAAAAAAATTAGGGTTAGATCATCATATCCGAACCAATCTGAGCCTTTGCATAGTCTTTTCAGTATTTTGCTTTGTTGAATTGGCGGTTACATCGTCGTGTCGAGTTGCTGGTCTTAGTGTCTAGTCCTTTAGAGTTTCGAGTTCTTTTCACAGGTTGTCACGCCGCCACCGCATCATCTTCATAGTTGCCATATATCACCACCATCATCGCCGCTGCCATATCTCATCATCCATCATCACTATCCATTGGTGTCCATATATACCACCACAAATCCTCCACCAATCCAAGTCCAGTTCGTTTTAGGTTTAGTTTCGAGATCCTTTTGATTTCGGATCTGTGTTTTGCTACCTGCGCAGGTGTCGGAAAAAAAAAGAGTCTGGCACGCTTTGCAGAGCACGTTTTGGCCCAAAAAAAATTCGTCCGAAAATATTTTTTTCCCTATCTTGATTTTAGGTTCCCCGGAGCGTTTTGAGACACTTGCTATCATAGTGATTTTTGTCGAAATTTTTGGGTCGTCGCAGCCCCCGGATTGCTCCAAAAAAAAAATAGTCCAAAAGAAAAATTCGTGCCCATCTTGCTTATACGACGTGGCAAGAGTTTTGAGACACTCGCCATTGTAGTGAGTTTTTGAAAAAAAAAACGAAAAAAAAAAATTCCGAGTGTGCTTCTCCCTTGCTTACGTGTATCGTCGTGCTTTTGTTGGTGTTTTAGGCTCGCGTCTCTAGCACAGTCTAGCCTAGGACCAGCATAGTATCGTCGTTGAGCGTTTATTCAACCTTGCATCTCTGAATTGATTATTGCTGACCCTTTTTGCTACCATATTATAAGCCATCCCAGCTCCACATACTTCTACGCCGTGTGCTTGACACCACCTGGCAATTGCTCTATCCAAGCTTTGAGAGTTTTGGCTACAACGGTTGCCGATCACCGCCTGCTACTGGGTAAGAACTGGTAAGAAATTGAGATTCGCTTAAAGGATTTGTGCCACACCACCACCACCACCACGTCCCAGTAGTCTGTAGGTTTCATATTGTGTGTTTCCTATTTCTGCTAACCATGCCAGGATCACACGATGACGAGATCGACTGGGAGAGCATGACCAACAAAGCGCTCTATGATAAATTTCAGCAAATGATGGCTGAGCAGGTACAGGACTTCGTGAACAACTTTGGAGTGGCCATGGAGAAGCTAGATGGTTTGGAGAAGACATTCGACACCAAGATGGACGCCAAGTTCAATGAGGTGCTTGCCCGTCTACCTCCACCAGCTGCAGTTCCTATTCCTTTCGAACGACGAGCGCGACGCGTGCCTCTCGGCCACGCCCAACATCCTGGTACTGTTGATACTGCTGCTACTTCGGTGGCTCGTGCGGCTACTGTCGTTGAGCAGGTTGAAGATTATGATGGTGATTTCGATGATGAGGGAGAGGTTGCTCCAGATCCGCCCTAGGGGCAACCACCACCATACGCACCAGGTCGACCACATGGCTACAACCGTAACGGTAGGGCTGCACCACCCCCGCAGGTACGGGATCATGACCATCTCCCTAAACTTAAATTGAATATTCCGACGTTTGAGGGTAGATATGTTCCTGATATATATCTTACATGGGAGTTAGAAACAGAACAACGTTTTACATGCTTACAATTTCCAGAGGATCGACGTGTTGCTGCTGCTGTTTGTTCATTCACTAGTTTTGCTTGTGTTTGGTGGTCAGAACATTGTAGAATACACCCTGATAATATTCCAACTACTTGGGCTGCTTTGAAAACTGCTATGCGAAATCGTTGGGTGCCACCTTATTATCAACGTGAATTGCTTCAAAATTTGCAGCGTTTAAGACAAGGAAAAAATTCTGTAGAAGAATATTATCAGGAATTACAAACTGGTATGATTAGATGTGGTATTGTTGTCGCCATATACCACCACCATCATCCCCGCTGCCAGTTATCTATTGGTGTCCATATATACCACCACCAATCCGAGTCCAGCTCGTTTTAAATTTAGTTTCGAGATCTTTTTGATTTCGGATTCGCGTTTTGCTACCTGTGTAGGTGTCGGAAAAAAAGAGTCTGGCACGCTTTGCAGAGCACGTTTTGGCCCAAAAAAATTTTGGCCGAAAATATTTTTTCCCTATCTTGATTTTAGGTTCTCCGGAGCGTTTTGAGACACTTGCTATCATAGTGAGTTTTGTCGAAATTTTTTGGTCGTCGCAGCCCCCGCATCGCTCCAGAAAAAAAAAATTCAATTTTTTTTTTCGTGTCTATCCTGCTTATACGACTTGGGAAGGGTTTTGAGACACTCGCAATTATAGTGTTTTTCTGAGCAAAAAAAAAAAAAAAAAAAGAGGCAAAAAAAAAAGAGGCGCAAAAAAAAAACGGAAAAAAAACAGAGTGTGCTCTTCCCTTGATTACGTGTATCGTCGTGCTTTTGTTGGTGTTTTAGGCTCGCGTCTCTAGCACGGTCTAGCCTAGGACCAGCACAGTACCGTCGTTGAGCGTTTATTCAACCTTGCATCTCTGAATTGATTATTGCTGACCTTTTTTGCTACCATATTATAAGCCATCCCAGCTCCACATACTTCTACGCCGTGTGCTTGACACCACCTGGCAATCGCTCTATCCAAGCTTTGAGAGTTTTGGCTACAACGGTTGCCGATCACCGCCTGCTACTGGGTAAGAACTGGTAAGAAATTGAGATTCGCTTAAAGGATTTGTGCCACACCACCACCACCACCACGTCCCAGTAGTCTGTAGGTTTCATATTGTGTGTTTCCTATTTCTGCTAACCATGCCAGGATCACACGATGACGAGATCGACTGGGAGAGCATGACCAACAAAGCGCTCTATGATAAATTTCAGCAAATGATGGCTGAGCAGGTACAAGACTTCGTGAACAACTTTGGAGTGGCCATGGAGAAGCTAGATGGTTTGGAGAAGACATTCGACACCAAGATGGACGCCAAGTTCAATGAGGTGCTTGCCCGTCTACCTCCACCAGCGGCAGCTCCTCTTCCTTTTGAACGACGAGCGCGACGTGTGCCTCTCGGCCACGCCCAACATCCTGGTACTGTTGATACTGCTGCTACTTCGGTGGCTCGTGCGGCTACTGTCGTTGAGCAGGTTGAAGATTATGATGGTGATTTCGATGATGAGGGAGAGGTTGCTCCAGATCCGCCCCAGGGGCAACCACCACCATACGCACCAGGTCGACCACATGGCTACAACCGTAACGGTAGGGCTGCACCACCCCCGCAGGTACGGGATCATGACCATCTCCCTAAACTTAAATTGAATATTCCGACGTTTGAGGGTAGATATGTTCCTGATATATATCTTACATGGGAGTTAGAAACAGAACAACATTTTACATGCTTACAATTTCCCGAGGATAGACGTGTTGCCGCTGCTGTTTGTTCATTCACTAGTTTTGCTTGTGTTTGGTGGTCAGAACATTGTAGAATACACCATGCTAATATTCCAACTACTTGGGCTGCTTTGAAAACTGCTATGCGTAATCGTTGGGTGCCACCTTATTATCAACGTGAGTTGCTTCAAAATTTGCAGCGTTTAAGACAAGGAAAAAATTATGCAGAAGAATATTATCAGGAATTACAAACTGGTATGATTAGATGTGGTATTGTTGAGGAGAATGAAGCTATGCTTGCACGTTTTATGGGTGGATTGAATAGAGAGATTCAGACTATTCTGGAGTATAAGGAGTATAACACTATCACTCGTTTATTTCATCTTGCTTGCAAAGCTGAACGTGAAGTGCAGGATCGACAGGCAATGGCGAGAACTACTTTTTCTGCAGGTCGCACTTCATCATGGACGCCACGTACCTCCTCTACTTCCACACGTCCTGCTGCAACACCACCTACTTCAACCTCCAACTCCAACCGCGATACCAGGAAACAGGCTCCTCCTCCACCCTCTACCAAGAGCACACCTTCTGGGCCTGCACCGAGCTCTTCTTCATCTATTGCATCCACAGGGCAAACACATGAGGTTATATGCCGTCGTTGCAAGGGTGGAGGTCACTTTGCGAGAGAATGCCCTTCCAAGCGTGTCATGATTGTTACTGAGGATGGTGGATATGCGTCTGCTAGTGATTATGATGAGGAGACTTTGGCTCTCATTGCAAGTGAAGAACACAATGGCGACGATGCAGAACCAGAAACACACTACATGGCTGCTGATTACGCTGACAGGTATGAAAGTTTAGTTGCTCAACGTGTTCTCAGTGTGCAGGTTACACAGGCTGAGCAAAATCAGAGGCACAACTTGTTCCACACAAAGGGAGTTGTGAAGGAGCGTTCTATTCGCATCATCATCGATGGAGGGAGTTGCAATAACTTGGCTAGCATGGAGATGGTGGAGAAGCTGTCTCTAACCACCAGACCACATCCTCATCCTTATTACATCCAATGGTTCAACAATAGTGGCAAGGTTAAGGTAACACGTACTGTTCGTGTGCATTTTAGCATTGCTACATATTCTGATTATGTGGATTGTGATGTGGTACCCATGCAAGCATGTTCTGTTTTACTTGGTAGACCATGGCAGTTTGATAAAAATTCTGTACACCATGGTAGGACAAATCAGTATACTCTTGTTCATAAGGATCATAATATCACGTTGCTTCCTATGTCTCCCGAACATATTATGAAAGATGACATTGCTAGAGCTAGTAAAGCAAAACAGGAGAAAAATAAGAGTGAAAATCAGATTGTAGCACAGGAATTTGAGCAACACCATAAGCATAATAAACCATCATCTACTGTTGCATCCGAAATAAAATTGCAGAGTGGATGTTTACTTGCTACTAAATCTGATATTAATGATTTGGATGTTGCTACATCTGTTTGCTATGCTTTTGTATGCAAAGAGGTATTATTTTCATTCGAGGACATGCCTCCCTCTTTGCCTCCTGCTGTCATTAACATTTTGCAGGAGTTCGCTGACGTCTTTCCACAAGACGTGCCACCGGGATTACCGCCTATTCGTGGGATTGAGCATCAGATTGACTTAATTCCCGGTGCATCCCTACCCAACCGTGCGCCCTACCGTACCAATCCAGAGGAGACAAAGGAGATTATGCGTCAAGTACAAGAGCTGCTTGACAAAGGTTATATACGTGAATCCCTTAGTCCTTGTGCTGTTCCTATTATTCTAGTGCCTAAAAAGGATGGTACATCGCGCATGTGTGTGGATTGTAGAGGCATTAATAATATTACTATTCGTTATCGTCATCCTATTCCTAGACTAGATGATATGCTTGATGAATTAAGTGGCTCTACAATTTTCTCCAAAGTTGATTTGCGTAGTGGATACCATCAAATTCGTATGAAATTGGGAGATGAATGGAAAACAACATTTAAAACTAAGTTTGGATTATATGAGTGGCTAGTCATGCCTTTTGGGTTAACTAATGCACCTAGCACTTTCATGAGATTAATGAACGAGGTTTTACGTGCTTTCATTGGACGATTTGTGGTAGTCTATTTTGATGATATATTGATTTTTAGTAGATCTTTGGAGGAACATTTGGAACATTTACGTGCTGTTTTTACTGCGCTCCGTGATGCCCGTTTGTTTGGTAACCTTGGGAAGTGCACCTTTTGCACCGACCGAGTATCTTTTCTTGGCTATGTTGTTACTCCACAGGGAATTGAAGTTGATAAAGCCAAGATTGCAGCTATTGAGAGTTGGCCGCAGCCCAAAACGGTCACACAAGTAAGGAGTTTTCTTGGCCTCGCTGGTTTCTATAGGCGTTTTGTCAGAGATTTCAGCACCATTGCTGCGCCTCTCAATGAGCTTACAAAGAAGGACGTGCCTTTTTCTTGGGGTACCGCACAGGAAGAAGCCTTCACGGTCTTGAAAGATAAGTTAACACATGCTCCTTTACTCCAACTTCTTGATTTTAATAAGACTTTTGAGCTTGAATGTGATGCTAGTGGTATTGGGTTAGGAGGTGTGTTATTACAAGATGGGAAACCTGTTGCGTACTTTTCTGAAAAATTAAGTGGGCCTAGTCTGAATTATTCTACTTATGATAAGGAATTATATGCTCTTGTTCGGACTTTGGAAACATGGCAACATTATTTATGGCCCAAAGAATTTGTTATACATTCTGATCATGAATCTTTGAAACATATTAAAAGTCAAGCAAAACTGAACCGTAGACATGCTAAATGGGTTGAATTCATTGAGACTTTCCCTTATGTCATTAAACACAAGAAGGGTAAAGACAATGTTATTGCTGATGCTTTGTCTCGTCGTTATACTATGCTTTCACAACTTGACTTTAAAATATTTGGTTTGGAGACCATCAAAGATCAATATGTGCATGATGCTGACTTTAGAGACGTGTTGCAGAATTGTAAAGAAGGGAGAACATGGAACAAGTTCGTTATTAATGATGGATTTGTGTTCCGTGCTAACAAGCTATGCATTCCAGCTAGCTCCATTCGTCTTTTGTTGTTACAGGAGGCGCACGGAGGAGGATTAATGGGACACTTTGGCGTGAAGAAGACGGAGGACGTACTTTCTACACATTTCTTTTGGCCAAAGATGAGACGGGATGTTGAGCGTTTTGTTGCTCGCTGCACTACATGTCAAAAAGCTAAGTCACGACTCAATGCTCATGGTTTATATATGCCTTTGCCTGTACCTAGTGTTCCTTGGGAGGATATATCTATGGACTTTGTTTTAGGTTTACCTCGAAGAAAGAAGGGGAGGGATAGCATATTTGTTGTCGTGGATAGATTTTCCAAAATGGCACACTTTATACCATGTAATAAAAGTGATGATGCTGCTCATGTTGCTGATTTGTTCTTTCGTGAAATTATTCGATTGCATGGTGTACCAAATACAATTGTTTCAGATCGTGATGCTAAATTTCTTAGCCATTTTTGGAGATGTTTATGGGCTAAGTTGGGGACTAAACTACTTTTTAGTACTACATGTCATCCCCAAACTGATGGACAAACTGAAGTAGTCAATAGATCATTGTCTACTATGCTTAGGGCTGTTTTGAAGAATAACCTGAAAATGTGGGAAGAATGCTTGCCTCATATTGAATTTGCTTATAATCGTTCGCTACATTCTACCACTAAGATGTGCCCTTTTCAAGTTGTGTATGGTTTCTTACCTCGTGCACCTATTGATTTGTTGCCTCTTCCATCTTCAGAGAAGGTTAATTTTGATGCTAAAGAACGTGCTGAATTGATATTAAAGATGCATGAGTTAACGAAGGAAAACATTGAGTGTATGAATGCTAAATACAAACTTGCTGGAGATAAGGGTAGAAAACATGTTGTCTTTGCACCTGGTGATCTTGTTTGGTTACATTTGCGTAAGGATAGATTTCCTGATTTGCGCAAGTCAAAGCTAATGCCCCGTGCTGATGGTCCTTTTAAGGTGTTAGAGAAAATAAATGATAATGCATATAAACTTGAGCTGCCTGCAGAGTTTGGGGTTAGCCCCACTTTTAACATTGCAGATTTGAAGCCTTATTTGGGTGAGGAAGATGAGCTTCTGTCGAGGACGACTTCAGTTCAAGAAGGGGAGGATGATGAGGACATCCCTACTAATGTTACACCCACCCCGACTGCTATACATACAGGACCAATTACTAGAGCTCGCGCACGTCAATTGAATTACCAGGTACTTTCGTTTCTTGGAAATCCTTCTAATATTCATGAACATATGATGCTGCCTAAATTAGATACTTTTGTTTTACTTATGAATGAAGGACCTATCATGGATAAGAAGGATGACCATTGGAGCAGGATCAAGCATGGAGGAGAAGGTGCGCGCGCGGGGAAAAACAATGGAGCTTCCAGTGATGATTTTCGCACATTGAAGCCACCATAATGGGAGTGGGAAGCTTTGGACGAAATATGCATGATGCCACTTTATAAAATTCGTCCATAGGCTAATATAGGTGCTGCGCCACCTTAATTTTGGGCCAGGCCCATGTAATTTCGAAATACCATATTATAGGCTGTTTTTAGAGTCCGTATGTATGGGGAAACTGACTTAGGGTCGGTTTCGGACCCCTCCTCCAAGGGGCCACGAAATTCCCTTCTATTCCCCCATATATACAGCCCTTAGGGCTTCGTTTTAGGTTTGGGTTTTGTTTAGATTACAAGTTCGCCATAGCAGCAACTTCGCGTTCTTCGTTTGTGTTCCACGACCAGACAAAGGCGTCACAGAACCCCACTTCATCAATAAAGCTTTCCTCTTATATTCGCAATATCCAGATTGCAATCTTAGTTTCTTGCTTGTTCTTCGTTTGCGTGCAGGAAATAGACCCTCGTGGTCAGGTTGATCGTGCTCCGGCGTGGTCAATAACCTCTCAGAGTTGGTTTAGCGATTGCTAAGGCGCGACGTCTCACACGTTCGTAGTCGGATCGTCAAAGTCTACTCCACCAAAAACGATAGCCACCATCTCATCGAAAGACAGGGACAACTTCGCCTCTATCAAGAATGAAGCTATGCTTGCACGTTTTATGGGTGGATTAAATAGAGAGATTCAGACTATTCTAGAGTATAAGGAGTATAACACTATCACTCGTTTATTTCATCTTGCTTGCAAAGCTGAACGTGAAGTGCAGGATCGACAGGCAATGGCGAGAACTACTAATTTTGCAGGCCGTACTTCATCATGGACGCCACGTACCTCCTCTACTTCCGCACGTCCTGCTGCAACACCACCTCCTTCAACCTCCAACTCTAATCGTGATACCAGGAAACAGGCTCCTACTGCACCCTCTGCGAAGAGCACACCTTCTGGGCCTGCACAGAGTTCTTCTTCATCTATTGCATCCACAGGGCAAACACATGAGGTCATATGTCGTCGTTGCAAGGATGGAGGTCACTATGCGAGAGAATGCCCTTCCAAGCGTGTAATGATTGTTACTGAGGATGGTGGATATGCGTCCGCTAGTGATTATGATGAGGAGACTTTGGCACTTATTGCAAGTGACGAACAGGGTGGCGAGGATGCAGCACCAGAAACACAATACATGGCTGCTGATTACGCTGACAGGTATGAAAGTTTAGTTGCTCAACGTGTTCTCAGTGTGCAGGTTACACACGCTGAGCAAAATCAGAGGCACAACTTGTTCCACACAAAGGGAGTTGTGAAAGAGCGTTCTTTTCGCATCATCATCGATGGAGGGAGTTGCAATAACTTGGCTAGCATGGAGATGGTGGAGAAGCTGTCTCTAACCACCAGACCACATCCTCATCCTTATTACATCCAATGGTTCAACAATAGTGGCAAGGTTAAGGTAACACGTACTATTCGTGTGCATTTTAGCATTGCTACATATTCTGATTATGTGGATTGTGATGTGGTACCCATGCAAGCATGTTCTGTTTTACTTGGTAGACCATGGCAGTTTGATAAAAATTCTGTACACCATGGTAGGACAAATCAGTATACTCTTGTTCATAAGGATCATAATATCACTTTGCTTCCTATGTCTCCCGAACATATTATGAAAAATGACATTGCTAGAGCTAGTAAAGCAAAACAGGAGAAAAATAAGAGTGAAAATCAGATTGTAGCACAGGAATTTGAGCAACACCATAAGCATAATAAACCATCATCTACTGTTGCATCCGAAATAAAATTGAAGAGTGGATGTTTACTTGCTACTAAATCTGATATTAATGATTTGGATGTTGCTACATATGTTTGCTATGCTTTTGTATGTAAAGAGGTATTATTTTCATTCGAGGACATGCCTCCCTCTTTGCCTCCTGCTGTCATTAACATTTTGCAGGAGTTCGCTGATGTCTTTCCACAAGACGTGCCACCGGGATTACCGCCTATTCGCGGGATTGAGCATCAGATTGACTTAATTCCCGGTGCACCCCTACCCAACCGTGCGCCCTACCGTACCAATCCAGAGGAGACAAAGGAGATTATGCGTCAAGTACAGGAGCTGCTTGACAAAGGTTATATACGTGAATCCCTTAGTCCTTCTGCTGTTCCTATTATTCTAGTGATGGAGGCGAGGGTCCCGATCTTTCGATGAGATGATAACTATCTATTTGGTGGAGAAGACTTTGACGATCCGACTACGAACGTGCACGACGTTGCGCCTTAGCAATCGCTAAACCAATCTCCAAGAGGTTATTGACCACGCCGGAGCACGATCAACCTGACCACGAAGGTCTATTCCTGCAAGCAATCAAAGAACAAGCAAGAATATGATAATGCAATCTGAATATTGCGAATATATATGAAGTATTGATAAGGGTGGGGTTCCGAAAGCGGTCTTGGTCTGGTCGTTGGACACAAACGAAGTACACGAAGTTGCAATGGCTAACTTTTAACTAAACAAAACCCCAAAGGAAAAACTACTAGATTGATCTACTTATATAGGAGCAAGGGGTGGCGGCCAAGGAGGTGGGAGGACGTCCCAAGACACCCTAAAACAAACCCTAGGTCGTACAAGGCCCATGGGCCCAAGTGGAGGTGATGCAACACCTTTGGACTTGTAGTTTGACTCGGATTCTGATGCAACGTCAGATTGTTTCGTCGATAACTTCGCGATACGGACGACTTTTAAGGTGATTCTAACTGTGCTGGAACGCATATGAAATCTAGTTTCCAGGAAAAAAAGAATCACCCAATTCCGAGTCCGTATGAAAAAGTTGTTCACGTTTTGAGACAGGTGTGTCTGTGCAGTCCGAATCTGAGTCCAGAACGTGAGAGACTTGGACTCTATCTTCTCTTGGGCTAAAAGTGACGTGAGAGAACTTCTTGAACAACACCTAATTGTTTCCTTTGACATTAGAGGACCTCTTGAATAGCACCCAACCATTTCCTCTTTCTTTGTCATCACACGTGGTTCATACAAGTGTTCGACCATTCTGCGTTTAGGCATAAAATAAAAATAGGTGAAGTATTTTTGTTCCGGATAACATAAATAAATTATTGCATAATTATTATAAGAAATCACCTCACAAATATGCATGTATGCAACATTTTTTGTCGTATCCAAGGTAGTCATGTCCTCATCATCCTCCCCTTTTTGAAAACAAAGCCGTCCTCGGCGTTGCTTAATCTGAAATGTGGCTACCAAAAGAGAAAAGGCATACACATTGTATATGTATATGTCATCCATTTTTATTGTTCTCAGTTGTGACACATGTGACATATATATACAAGGGCACTCATCACATGTCATGAAATATAAAGCCAAAAGATTATGACAAGAAGTAGAAGGCATCACAATATTGCAACTCAGTTTCCACATATAAGTGAAGTCCTTATTCATATCAAAAGATTCATGATGTTCATCGTTAAACCATCCCAATATTGGTAAATAAGCGTGAATCGTTTCAAATATAGATGCTACAACATGCTTAAATAAGCAAACATGCAACTTGTCATTTGACACAGAATTATCACCAAGATTGGAGGTCATATCAAAATGATTAAACACCGGCAGAATTATTTTCAAACATATTTGACCCAAATTAGATTTATTTACTGATTCACACGGTTCTTGCTCATCAATAGTTAATTCAATGGGTGCACTCACAATTGTTGATATTGTAGTTATTTGATCACATGAGAAAGTATAATCATGAACATAGTCCTCTAAAATAGGTGGTGTGATCAAAGTAATGGGTAGCTCATCATAGGGTACAGTGGAAGTGACAAGGCATTCATCATACTCATGTGGAGGTGGAAGATCAATACCTTTGGCATTACCTCTTATGATCAACTCAGATGATGTAGGCACTCTCGGTGGTGACGTGTTACATGGTGAAGGCGATGTAGCCCTCACAAGATTTGATGTGGTTGTCACAGTATGCCTAGTAGTTGAAGGAACAACGGTATCAACTCTTGGAATGTGCACCTTGCGCTCTATTTCCTTTTGGGCAACACGTTGATTTATTTCCTGTTCAGCTTTGGAAGCAAGACGAAACAAACGATCCATAGAATAACACTTTTCATGAATTAGTATCTCCTGAATATCAAGGTTTAATCCTCCCCAAAATCTATCCATAAAATCTTCTTCACTTTCTTCTAATGAGGAATGCAACAAGGTCATTTGTAAATCATCATAATATTTCATTACGGTGTCACTACCTTGTTTCAAATATTGTAACTTTTTAAGCTTGTCACGAGTATAATAAGCAGGAACGAACGTGTGTCTCATGGCAAGTTTCAAATCATCCCAAGTAATAGGTATAATATCTTTGTGTAACCGACAATATTCGCTCCACCAAACTAAAGCATAACCAGTGAAAGAACCAACTGCGACCTTAACTTTCTTATGTGCAGTAAAATTATGGGAATCAAATATTTCATTTATTTCAAACTCCCACTCGATATATAAAGCAGGTCTAAATCGGCCATTAAATGGAGGTATAGAAACATTAACCTCATCATGTGCATTTGGATCTCTTTGCATCTCTCGTATCGGTTTTTGTGGTGGCACGTCTCCCACGATCGAAGAAGCCCATGAATTGACAACCTTGGATCCTGTCATGACTAGTAGAAACAAGAAACAAAGATCCAAGTATATTGTTCCTATGAACTACTGGGATGTGGTGGTAAAATGCTCAGAATAAAGCAAATATCAATGTCTTACAAATTCTTATCATGCAGCAGGTGGCGACCGGCAACCGACGGTGTCAATCTCTCTGAAGATTGGGTAAAGCGATTACCAGGTGAACATATGTATACACGATGTAGAAATATGTGGAGCTTGGAAGGCTTAATATATGGTAGCAAAAGATTAGCAATAATCAATTCAGAGATGCAATATTGAATAAACGCTCAACGACGGTACTGTGCTGGTCCTAGGCTATACTGTACTAGAGACGCGAGCCTAGAACACTAATGGAGTCACGGCGTAGGACAAATAGCAGCAAGGTATGATATGAATTAGCTCTCGACTGCAAGATATAAGTGAAGATCACAATGGCAGTAAAGACAATGATGATAAATGATCGACATGCAAGATATACAAAACTCTCTCTGCAGCTTTCCTCTAGAAAATATTATGTGAAATTTCTGATATTTTTTCTCAAGAATGCTACTAACTCAAGCTTTCGTATGCAAAAAGAATCACTCAATTCCGAGTTCGTATGAGGAAGAGACGCTTGTTTTACTGAACACTGCACAAAACAGATTTCAATCCGAATTCACATACGGGATTGAGTCTAGGTAGATCCGAAATTTGTTTTTTTCTCTTCTCTCTATTTATTTTTCTTCTCTTTTTTTCTCACTTTTTTTTCTTTTTTCTTTTTTCTTTTTTTTTCTCTCTCACTTTTTTCTCAACCAAATAAGAAGCAGATTGGATCAAGCATAGATGTGAACGACCTCAAGTATGATAATGACAATGAACAATGGGTAGCATGTGATGAAAATTGATAGATGGTAGTGGGTGATAATGAAAGGGATGACAGTGGCGTGGTGGTGGTATATGGCAGCAGAGATGAAGATGGTGCGATGCCGGCGTGACAAGTTGTGAATAGAACTCGAAACTCTAAAAGACTAGACGCTAAGACCAGCAACTTGACACGACGATGCAACCGATAATTCAACTATGCAAGCACTGAAAAGAAAATTGCAAAGGCTCAGACTGGCTTGGAGTAAAGATGAATAGATCTAACTTTTTTTTTCTGGCTTTTTCTTGGGCAATAGGTAAGAAAAAGAAATCTAATCTACGAATAACTGGAAATTCTCATCGAGCAACCTGAAAACTGATACCACTTGATGGAGGCGAGGGTCCCGATCTTTCGATGAGATGATAACTATCTATTTGGTGGAGAAGACTTTGACGATCCGACTACGAACGTGCACGACGTTGCGCCTTAGCAATCGCTAAACCAATCTCCAAGAGGTTATTGACCACGCTGGAGCACGATCAACCTGACCACGAAGGTCTATTCCTGCAAGCAATCAAAGAACAAGCAAGAATATGATAATGCAATCTGAATATTGCGAATATATATGAAGTATTGATAAGGGTGGGGTTCCGAAAGCGGTCTTGGTCTGGTCGTTGGACACAAACGAAGTACACGAAGTTGCAATGGCTAACTTTTAACTAAACAAAACCCCAAAGGAAAAACTACTAGATTGATCTACTTATATAGGAGCAAGGGGTGGCGGCCAAGGAGGTGGGAGGACGTCCCAAGACACCCTAAAACAAACCCTAGGTCGTACAAGGCCCATGGGCCCAAGTGGAGGTGATGCAACACCTTTGGACTTGTAGTTTGACTCGGATTCTGATGCAACGTCAGATTGTTTCGTCGATAACTTCGTGATCCGGACGACTTTTAAGGTGACTCCAACTGTGCTGGAACGCATATGAAATCTAGTTTCCAGCAAAAAAAGAATCACCCAATTCCGAGTCCGTATGAAAAAGTTGTTCACGTTTTGAGACAGGTGTGTCTGTGCAGTCCGAATCTGAGTCTAGAACGTGAGAGACTTGGACTCTATCTTCTCTTGGGCTAAAAGTGACGTGAGAGAACTTCTTGAACAACACCTAATTGTTTCCTTTGACATTAGAGGACCTCTTGAATAGCACCCAACCATTTCCTCTTTCTTTGTCATCACACGTGGTTCATACAAGTGTTCGACCATTCTGCGTTTAGCCATAAAATAAAAATAGGTGAAGTATTTTTGTTCCGGATAACATAAATAAATTATTGCATAATTATTATAAGAAATCACCTCACAAATATGCATGTATGCAACATTTTTTGTCGTATCCAAGGTAGTCATGTCCTCATCATCTAGTACCTAAAAAGGATGGTACATCACGCATGTGTGTGGATTGTAGAGGCATTAATAATATTACTATTCGTTATCGTCATCCTATTCCTAGACTAGATGATATGCTTGATGAATTAAGTGGCTCTACAATTTTCTCCAAAGTTGATTTGCGTAGTGGATACCATCAAATTCGTATGAAATTGGGCGATGAATGGAAAACAGCATTTAAAACTAAGTTTGGATTATATGAGTGGCTAGTCATGCCTTTTGGGTTAACTAATGCACCTAGCACTTTCATGAGATTAATGAACGAGGTTTTACGTGCTTTCATTGGACGATTTGTGGTAGTCTATTTTGATGATATATTGATTTTTAGTAGATCTTTGGAGGAACATTTGGAACATTTACGTGCTGTTTTTACTGCGCTACGTGATGCACGTTTGTTTGGTAACCTTGGGAAGTGCACCTTTTGCACCGACCGAGTATCTTTTCTTGGCTATGTTGTTACTCCACAGGGAATTGAAGTTGATACAGCCAAGATTGAAGCTATTGAGAGTTGGCCGCAGCCCAAAACGGTCACACAAGTAAGGAGTTTTCTTGGCCTCGCTGGTTTCTATAGGCGTTTTGTGAGAGATTTCAGCACCATTGCTGCGCCTCTCAATGAGCTTACAAAGAAGGACGTGCCTTTTTCTTGGGGTACCGCACAGGAAGAAGCCTTCACGGTCTTGAAAGATAAGTTAACACATGCTCCTTTACTCCAACTTCCTGATTTTAATAAGACTTTCGAGCTTGAATGTGATGCTAGTGGAATTGGGTTAGGAGGTGTGTTACTACAAGATGGTAAACCTGTTGCGTACTTTTCTGAAAAATTAAGTGGGCCTAGTCTGAATTATTCTACTTATGATAAGGAATTATATGCTCTTGTTCGGAATTTGGAAACATGGCAACATTATTTATGTCCCAAAGAATTTGTTATACATTCTGATCATGAATCTTTGAAACATATTAAAAGTCAGGCAAAACTGAACCGTAGACATGCTAAATGGGTTGAATTCATTGAGACTTTCCCTTATGTCATTAAACACAAGAAGGGTAAAGACAATGTTATTGCTGATGCTTTGTCTCGTCGTTATACTATGCTTTCACAACTTGACTTTAAAATATTTGGTTTGGAGACCATCAAAGATCAATATGTGCATGATGCTGAATTTAGAGACGTGTTGCAGAATTGTAAAGAAGGGAGAACATGGAACAAGTTCGTTATTAATAATGGATTTGTGTTTCGTGCTAACAAGCTATGCATTCCAGCTAGCTCCGTTCATCTTTTGTTGTTACAGGAGGCGCACGAAGGAGGATTAATGGGACACTTTGGCGTGAAGAAGACGGAGGACGTACTTGCTACACATTTCTTTTGGCCAAAGATGAGACGGGATGTTGAGCGTTTTGTTGCTCGCTGCACTACATGTCAAAAAGCTAAGTCACGACTCATTCCTCATGGTTTATATATGCCTTTACCTGTCCTAGTGTTCCTTGGGAGGATATATCTATGGATTTTGTTTTAGGTTTACCTCGAACAAAGAAGGGGAGGGATAGCATATTTGTTGTCGTGGATAGATTTTCTAAAATGGCACACTTTATACCATGTCATAAAAGTGATGATGCTGCTCATGTTGCTGATTTGTTCTTTCGTGAAATTATTCGGTTGCATGGTGTGCCAAATACAATTGTTTCCGATCGTGATGCTAAATTTCTTAGCCACTTTTGGAGATGTTTATGGGCTAAGTTGGGGACTAAACTGCTTTTTAGTACTACATGTCACCCCCAAACTGATGGCCAAACTGAAGTAGTCAATAGATCATTGTCTACTATGCTTAGGGCTGTTTTGAAGAATAACCTGAAAATGTGGGAAGAATGCTTGCCTCATATTGAATTTGCTTATAATCGTTCGCTACATTCTACCACTAAGATGTGCCCTTTTGAAGTTGTGTATGGTTTCTTACCTCGTGCACCTATTGATTTGTTGCCTCTTCCGTCTTCGGAGAAGGTTAATTTTGATGCTAAAGAACGTGCTGAATTGATATTAAAGATTCATGAGTTAACTAAGGAAAACATTGAGCGTATGAATGCTAAATACAAACTTGCTGGAGATAAGGGTAGAAAACATGTTGTCTTTGCACCTGGAGATCTTGTTTGGTTACATTTGCGTAAGGATAGATTTCCTGATTTGCGCAAGTCAAAGCTAATGCCACGTGCTGATGGTCCTTTTAAGGTGTTAGAGAAAGTAAATGATAATGCATATAAACTTGAGCTGCCTGACGAGTTTGGGGTTAGCCCCACTTTTAACATTGCAGATTTGAAGCCTTATTTGGGTGAGGAAGATGAGCTTCCGTCGAGGACGACGTCAGTTCAAGAAGGGGAGGATGATGAGGACAACCCTACTAATGTTACACCCACCCCGACTGCTATACATACAGGACCAATTACTAGAGCTCGCGCACGTCAATTGAATTACCAGGTACTTTCGTTTCTTGGAAATCCTTCTAATATTCATGAACATATGATGCTGCCTAAATTGGATACTTTTGTTTTACTTATGAATGAAGGACCTAGCATGGATAAGAAGGATGACCATTGGAGCGGGATCAAGCATGGAGGAGAAGGTGCGCGTGCGGGGAAGAACAATGGAGCTTCGAGTGATAATTTTCGCACATTGAAGCCACCATAATGGGAGCGGGAAGCCTTGGACGAAATATGCATGATGCCACTTTATAAAATTCGTCCATAGGCTAATATAGGTGTTGCGCCACCTTATTTTTGGGCCAGGCCCATGTAATTTCGAAATACCATATTATAGGCTGTTTTTAGAGTCCGTATATATGGGGAAACTGACTTAGGGTCGGTTTCGGACCCCTCCTCCAGGGGGCCACGAAATTCCCTTCTATTCCCCCATATATACAGCCCTTAGGGCTTCGTTTTAGGGTTGGGTTTTGTTTAGATTACAAGTTTGCCATAGCAGCAACTTCGCGTTCTTCGTTTGTGTTCCACGACCAGACAAAGGCGTCACAGAACCCCACTTCATCAATAAAGTTTTCCTCTTATATTCGCAATATCCAGATTGCAATCTTAGTTTCTTGCTTGTTCTTCGTTGGCGTGCAGGAAATAGACCCTCGTGGTCAGGTTGATCGTGCTCCGGCGTGATCAATAACCTCTCAGAGTTGGTTTAGCGATTGCTAAGGCGCGACGGCTCACACGTTCGTAGTCGGATCGTCAAAGTCTACTCCACCAAAAACGATAGCCACCATCTCGTCGAAAGACAGGGACAACTTCGCCTCTATCACTTATGTTTAATAGAGTGTATCATGTCACAGGTTTTAGATGCACCGGCAAAGGTTGCACCAATCCTCGAGGTCAGAATGGGCAATGCAAGGTACCGAAGAGGTTAGCAAATATGAGGTGGTGAGAGTGCGTACATTCATGGATTCACATTAGTCATAAAGAAATCACATACTTATTGCATGGTTTTATTAGCCCTCTCTAAGCAAAGTACTACTCGCATGCCCCTAGGTAAGACGTTGGGAGGAGTTAACCATCGCGTGCCTCTGGCCTAAACAACACTAGGATTTCTACGACGAATAAGAATGCTCACATATCATCACCATGCCATGAAAAATATTTAGATAAACAACAATTTAATACCCTTTAATTATTTATATTTTTACTAACCAACGATCATGCACTCATGCCCTTTCACATTACCACATTAATATCATTAACTCACAATTTCTCTTTTATGTGCTACACGAAGGTTTTGATTATGCACTCATTGAATATCTGTCATTTTTGGACTAGTCTTATAACCCATGCAAATTACTTGCACTATTTATCAAAAAAATATAAGTGAATAACAAGACTGCAATTATTTCTTTAAAATCTATACGCCACCGTTTTCTATAAGATATAAGTGTAGTACTAGAGCAACTCCTTAGCTCAAAAGTTATAAGTGAAGCCCAGATAGTATTCTAATAAATTGTGGTGATATTGTGTCTCTCTCAAGTGGGTGTGCCCAGAAGAAAATGATTGTGGAAAACTAAAACAAAATAAAAAATTCAAACAATGCTCCAAGCAAAACTCATATCATATGAAGAATAAAATATAGCTCCAAGTGACATATCGATGGACTACGACGAAAGAGGGGATGCCTTCTAGGGCATCACCATGCTTAGACGCTTGGGTATTACTATAATTTGACTTGGTTTCCCTTGGTAATCCCCAAGCTTAGGCTCTTGCTGCTCTTTATTCCTTCATCCATAGTGATAGAACCCAAAACTTGAAAACTTCATCACACAAAACTCAACACAAACCTTCGTGAGATCCTATAGTATAATAAACATATCAAATACTTTAGGTACTACTATAAAATGATTATTATTTTATAATTTCATTAGGTATTGTATTCTAACTTCTCCATGGCTTATATCCCCCAATAAAATCCATAGCATCATCAAAACAAGCAAACTATACAAGCAAAAACAGAATTTGACTAAAACAGAATAGTCTGTAATGATCAGTAAATAAATTATACTTCTGTAACTCCACATATTCTGAAAATTTAGGAAAACCTGGGGAATTTGTATACCAATGTTTTAAGAAAATTAATATTCAAAAATTTGTTCCAGTACAATCAGACAAATTCTGCACTGGACGCTAAAGTTTCTATTTTTGCACCATATCAATTCTACTTTTCATACAAGTCATCCCAAAGGCTTTAATTGAAAAAAACACTAATTTCAACATAAAACGCAATAATTAAAGTAGAAACAATCATCTTATAAAATCAAACATAAAGTAAAATCAAGAAAATAAGGTAACTATCGGGTTGCCTCTCAACTAGTGGTATTGTTTTACGCCCTAGCGAGGCATAATGCATAGTATCAAGTGTTTTCATCTTCGACACTCCACCCATAAGTAGATCTCATGATAGATTCATAAGGTGGTTTAATTTTTTACTAGGTAAGTGTTCCATCCCTTTCTTTAATGGAAGTTGGAACCTTATGTTCCATCTTTCATATCAATAATTGCACATATAGTTCGTAAGAAAGGTCTTCCAAGTATTATTGGACAAGTTGGATTGTATTCAGTATCAAGCACAATGAATATACAGGAACATAATTTCTATTTGAAATAATATTCCCATCATTTATTCTACCTCAAGGTTTTTTAATGGTAGAATCTGCAAGATGCAAGTTAAGGGAACAATCTTGAATATTGATGAGACCAAGCACATCACAAAGAGATTTAGGTATTGTTGAAACACTAGCACCAAGGTCACACAAAGCATTACATTCATATTCTTTAACCTTTATTTTTATAGTAGGGTCGCATTCATCATGCAATTTTCTAGGAATAGAAACTTCTAGCTCAAGTTTCTCATCATAAGCTTTTATCATCGCTTCTACTATATGTTGAGTAAAAGCTTTATTTTGTTCATAAACATTGGGCGAACCAATAATGGATTGCATAAAGGAAATCCATTCTTGTGAAGAGAAACCTTCATAATGAAAATCCTTGTAGTCTAAGATAGTGGGCACATCACTAGTTAAAGTTTTGACCTCCTCCAAACCCACATTTTTTAGTTTTAGCATTAGAATCTTGACCCTCCGAACAAACGACACGCCTTCTATCTAAAGTGGACTCATCTCTAGTATTTTTATCATTTATTTTCATAATCCTAAACAAATATTCAATATGATAAGTACCAATCATTTTAAGATCTTCATCATGATTATGGTAAAAACCGGGTGGAAGAGCCTTTTCTAATAATTCTCGCTTAGTTCTCAACTTAGCGGTCCTCTCCTTACTTTCATTAATTGATATTTGGACACTTTAATATACTAATTAATATCAATCTGTGGTGGCAAAATTTTATTTTTAAGAGTTTCACATCAAGAGCAATTCTATCCATAAAGGAAACCCATATTGGCTTGCGGCTGCACACGGAAGCTTATAGACATGAAAACAAGGTTGATCCCTTTGAGCCTGGGTGGACGGACCACTAGTGTGCACTCCCATGGATTCCCATGAATGCTCCCACTATACTTCGCCACCATACAAACCAATTTCCACCCAGGTAGTTCATTAAAGTTGGTCTTAGTTACTACTTTGTCACTCACATCTCAAAGTGATAGCACTCCCCAATCCACGTCTACTTTGGCGAGGCATTGTAACATAACACGGTGGCGACAAAGTTTGCATGGTGCAGACCTACCTTAAATGAACTACTGGGTGATAGTAAATCGAATAAGTATAAATCCTATCATGCACTCCTACATCAAAGGACTAAGTGCAAAAATAAAACATAGGTAAAAACTGACATGATCAGAATGTAACTTGCCTTTGTGCTGGGAGTGAAGTTCTAGCGAATGATAGTACTCTACTTTGCACTCCGGACAATCTATCGCAAAGTAAATAAAACCACACATAAACATGCATTCATACAATTCAAAGACATGCAACAAAATATTTGCAAAAGCCAAATAAAAATCCAACACAAGTCATTAGCATGAAAATTTTCAAAGTATGACTAGTGCTAAAAAAATTCGTGATATGCACTAGTGTTCCAACAAGGCATCCTAGTAAAATTATGGTGAACAGATCATAATGGTGTATAATATATAGTGGCAAAATGCCATGGCAAAAGATTTAGTTCGTGTGACGTGGTGCAAAAAGAATCACTTCAAACGGGTATACCGTTTGAAAGATATGGCCTAATGAAATTTAAATTCAAATCTGAAATAATTTAAAATTTGGACTTGCAAAAATCTTCAACTATGGTTTTTCTGGTTAGGGCTATTCGAGACAAAAGTTTAGCCGCTTGTTTCACCTTGTTTTGACCTACGGTTAAAAAGTTACGGGTGTTTGAAGTTTTAAATAAAATCTGGAAAAAAAACTGCTATAGAACATTTTCTGAAAACTCTAAAGTGTGGACGTTCGTGACAAGAGCGCGAAGTGAATGGCTCTGATTGGTTGGCTATGTTTGCTGTGGTTGCTACGCGATGAACGTTCGCAAACTAGGCAAATCACCGGTTCGGCTAAAACTAAAAAGAAAAACCGACGTTCGGTTTAATTAAACCGTACGGTTTTATATTAAAACGCGGTTAACCAGTACCTCTTCGGTCTAAAAAAACAACCTAAAAAAACTAAACTAATCTACGTACGGGAGGCGAGCGCTTGAAGAAAATAGACCATTGTGGCTCACCGGCATCGCAGTTTTCCGGTGAACTCACTCAGCTTCGGCGAGATGCGAATGGCGACTGCGGCGGCTATGAGCGGCGAGAGGAGGAGCGGGTTGGCTGAATGGAGAGAGGGGGTCAAGGGCCTTTTATAGGCGTAGCTAGGAGGGTCGGGGCTACGGGATAAGCATTATCCCAAGATCCTCGGACGACTGGTTCGGGAGCTGCGAGCTGCGGCTCTATCCCGTGCGTACCGTGCGAGAGGTTAGGGAAGATAGGTTCGGGCCCCACCTGCCAGGTTGCGTGAGAGAGAGGGTTGACTAGAGAGAGACGTGGGGAGGCTGGGGCGACCGGCACTAGGGCTGGCTCGGGCGAGCGCCTCGCTAAGCCTGGCTGGCGAGCGGCCTGTTGGCTGGCCTCGTCCGGCCTGGGTGCATGCGTGTGTTTCTTTTTTTGAACAAACCTTTTTTTTAGATCTGAGCAAAAAAAATAGATATATATATAGGGTATTATATACCAAAATGATCAAAAAGATAAATCCTAAAGCGTGAACATTTCTTTAGAGTCAAAATAAAAACTTTATAAAAACATTATTTAAAGAAATCCAAAATGAAACCAAATTTGACTTTCAAATAAATTGGCACTATTTTCTTCTGACCTTTGGGGGTGTCATGTTACCTCCTCTCGTACTTTTTCCCAAAGTATTTTGTCAGGTAATTGAGTAAACTCAAATGCCAAATTGAAAAGAAGTCAAATAAAGAATATGAAATATAATTGCCACATTCATTTCAATCATAATGCATAGATGATTAGCTAATAATTGTAAAACATTCCAAATTGAAATTTAAGATGAATCTCGTCCTCGAGATTCTTGTTGGCTAGCAAAAAGGTGTGGATGGTCTCACTTGAGATCTTCTTCTTGTTCCCAAGTAGCTTCCTCCTCGGTGTGGTGACTCCACTGAACTTTGCAGAACTTGATGACCTTGGTACGAGTGATCCTCTCAGCAGTCTCAAGAATCTTAACAGGCTTCTCATAAGTTAGATCGTTATCCAACTGAATTGCTTCTAGAGGCATTGTGTCTCTCAAAGGAATATCTGCCATCTCTGCATGACACTTCTTCAGTTGAGAAACATGGAACAAATCATGAACTCCTGACAGACCCTCTGGTAGTTCCAACTTGTATGCAACATCCCCTCTGCGTTCCAGAACTCTATATGGCCCCACGAATCATGGTGTTAACTTTCCTTTGACCCCAAACCTCTTAATACCTCGAAGTGGAGACACTCGCAGATATGCTCTATCTCCCACTTCGTAAATTACTTCCTTGCGTTTAGCATCGGCATAACTCTTCTGTCTAGACTGAGCTATCTTCAGTCTATCACAGATCAACTTGACCTTCTCCTCAGTATCTCGAATCAAATCCTATCCAAACAATTTGCGATCACCAACTCCATCCCACATCAACGGTGTCCTGCACTTCCTCCCATACAATGCCTCAAAAGGGGCCATCTGCAAACTGGCTTCATAGCTGTTGTTGTATGAGAACTCTGCATAAGGTAAGTTATCATCCCAACTAGACCTGTAGTCTAGCGCACAAGCTCTCAACATGTCCTCCAGAATCTGATTCACCCTCTTTATCTTCCCATCTGTCTGTGGATGGAAGGCTGTACTGAACTCTAGCCTGGTACCCAAAGTTTCGTGTAGCTGATGCCAAAACTTTGAAGTAAACTGTGTTCCTCTATCCGATACAATGATCCTCGGAACTCCATGCAGACATACAATCCTGGTCATATATATCTTTGCCAGCTTAGCACTTGTATAGGTAGTCTTCACAGGAATGAAGTGAGCAACCTTGGTCAAGCGATCAACTATTACCCAAATGGAGTCATAACCCGAACGGGTCCTGGGTAATCCCGTGATGAAGTACATGCCAAGTTTATCCCATTTCCAATCAGGTATCGGCAATGGTTGAAGCAAACCTGCTGGTTTCTGATGCTCTGCCTTTACCCTCTTACATACATCACATACTACTACATACTCAGCAATTTTCCTCTTCATACCGGTCCACCAAAAACTTTCCTTCAAGTCCAAATACATCTTGGTGTTTCCCGGATGTATCGAGTAAGGCGAATCATGAGCCTCCTGAAGTATCAACTTCCTGATCTCTGGATCATTGGGCACACAAATACGCTGCTCAAACCATATGGCTCCATGCTCATCCTCACGGAATCATTCTACCTTTCCTTTGCTGATCTTCTCCTTTATCTCAACAATACCTTGATCCAACTTCTGAGCTTCTCTGATCTTTCCCAACAAGGTGGACTGAACTTCAAGTGCGGCAACATAGCCTCTTGGAACTATTTCCAACTCGAGATCTCTAACTTCATCACACAACTCCTGCGGTAATCCTCCTGCGACAAGAGTGTTGACATAGCTCTTACGGCTCAACGCATCTGCCACGACGTTGGCTTTCCCTGGATGATAATGCAAACTCATGTCATAATCCTTGATGAGCTCCAACCATCTCCTTTGCCTAAGGTTCAACTCTTTCTGTGTGAAGATGTACTTCAAACTCTTGTGATCGGTGTAAACATCACATTGGTTCCCGATAAGGAAATGTCTCCAGGTCTTGAGTGCATGCACCAGTGCTGCTAACTCCAGATCATGCGTGACATAGTTCAACTCATGAGGTCGAAGCTAACGTGAAGCATAAGCTACAACCTTTCCTCCTTGCATAAGCATGCCTCCAAGTCCTTGGCGTGAAGCGACGCAGTACACCTGAAAATCCTTGTGTATGTTCGGCAGAATTAGCACTGGAGCTGTAACCAAATGTTTCTTCAACTCCTGGAAACTAGCTTCACATTCCTCAGTACAAATATACTTGGTGTCCTTCTTTAATAACTCCGTCATGGGCTTTGCAATCTCGGAGAAATTCTCAATGAACCTCCGATAATATCCTGCAAGTCTAAGGAAACTGCGGATCTCGCTAACTGAGGTCGGTGCCTTCCATTCTGTGACTGCTTCTACCTTGGAAGGGTCCACAACAATTCCTTCTCCTAACACAACATGTTCGAGAAATCCGACTTCCTTCAACCAAAACTCACACTTGCTAAACTTGGCATAAAGTTGGAGTTCTCTGAGCTTCTCCAGAACTAAGCACACATGTTCTGCGTGCTCCTTCTCATTCTTGGAGAAAACCAATATATCATCAATGAATACCACCACAAACTTATCCAAGTACTCCATGAATACCTTGTTCATCATGCTCATAAAATAGGCAGGGGCATTAGTCAAACCAAACGACATGACTGTATACTCATAAAGCCCATACCTCGTGGTAAAAGCTATCTTAGGTATATCCTTCTCACGGATCTTCAACTGATGATAACCTGATCGAAGGTCAATCTTGGAGAAAACACTAGCTCCTTCTAGCTGGTCGAACAAGTCATTGATCATCGGCAGCGGATACTTGTTCTTGATGGTCACCTCGTTCAAAGAGCGATAATCTACACACATCCTCAAGGTTCCATCCTTCTTCTCCACTAAGAGTACTAGGGCTCCCCAAGGTGATGAACTCGGGCGAATATACCCCTTCTCTAGTAACTCCTCAATCTGCTTCTTGACTTCCGCTAGATCATTAGAGGGCATCCGGTATGGCCGCTTGGAGATAGGTCTCGTGCCTGGCAGCAACTCAATGAGAAACTCAATCTCCTGATCCGGTGGCATACCGGGTAACTCCTCTAGAAATACATCGGGATAATCCTTCACCACTGGTACTTCCTCCTAGACAACTCCCGTAAGAGAGTTCACTTGAGTCTTCTTAGGCTTAAGCCTGGATACATACTTGATCCTCTTCTACTCTGGAGTGGTGAGAAGAATTGACCTACTGGCACAATCAATGCTTCCCTGATACTTGGACATCCAATCCACACCTAGGATTGCATCCAACCTTTGTGACTCAAGTACGATCATATCTTTGGGAAAAACATGTCCCCCTATGTTCAAAGGCAACTGAAAACATGCCTGACTAGTCATAGACTCTACTCCTGGGGAACTCACTAGAATAGGTGACTTAAGAGCTACGGTAGGCAGCTTATGTTTATCCACAAATCCCCTCGATATGAATGAATGCGATGCACCAGTGTCAAATAGAATAAGTGCTGGAAATGAATTAACCAAGAACTTACCAATCAGCGCATCCGGTTGTTCATAGACTTCTTCCACATTGACATGATTCACATGCCCCTTAGTGAAAGGATTGGGCTTCTTGCCTCCAGAACTTCCATTGCCATTCCCATTCTGTAGCTCGGGACACTCGTTGGAGTAGTGCCCTGTCTTCTTGCATTTGAAGCAGGTGATGTGAGTCAGATCCTTCCTCACTGGTGTAGCAGGGGTAGGGTGATTGTGATTGCCATTTCCTCCATTCCCATTGCCATTTTTATGGCCATTGTGGTTGTGTCCATTGCCTCCATGCTAAGAATGACCACCATGGTTATGATGGTTGTGCCCTCCAAACTTACTGTGTCCTGTACCAGTATATCCTAAGAAAGGGGCGGAACGAGGCTTCTGCTGAGCTCCAGACTGAAACTTGCCTTGACCATATTTCCTCTTGTGATTTTCCATCTGCTGATGCCTGCCCTCTAGAGTGATCGCCTTGTCCACCAACTCTTGATAGTTATCAAAAGTCGCTAACATCAACTGAATTCCCAGCTCATCATTCAGTCCCTCCAGAAACTTCTCTTGCTTGGCTGCATCGGTTGCCACGTCACCTGGGGCGTAACGGGACAACTTGCTGAAGTCATCAACATACTCAGACACTGAGCGACTTCCCTGGCATAAGTTGCAGAACACCCTCTTCTTGAGAGCCATAGCTCCTGCTGAAACATGAGCAGTGCGGAACGCTTGCTGGAACTGAGCCCAAGTCACATTCTCCATGGGGTACGTGGCGATGTAGTTCTCCCACCACGAAGTTTCTGGTCCATCAAGTTGGTGAGAGGCAAACCTCACCTTCTCCTGATCAGTGCATCCTGCTATGGCTAGCTTCCTACCCATGTTGCGAAGCCAGTCATCTACGACAATCGACTCCGGGCTGCTTGTGAAGATTGGAGGATTTAGCCTCAGAAGACGGGTAAGGCTGTCAATTTGTGGTGGAGGCGGGTTGTTGTTGTTCCGGGCCATATTCTGCATCATCAACTGTATCATCTGGTTCTGGGTCTGAAGCAATTGTTCCAAGGCGGGTGGAATATCATTCCCTGAGCCACTCCAGGAAGGGTCGCGCCTTGGTCGCATCTGTTGGGTCAGCATAGATGAGGTATAGATAGAATTAGTCCTAAGGGAAAAACACTACCCATATGCAAATGATGTCAATAAAAATCCAAATCACTCCAATTCAATTCAATCAAAGAGTTCACACGAAACAAATCTAAGGTGAGCCATGTCACAAGGTTTGACAAGGTCCCACAAATAAATCAATCAAATACTAATCGACTATCGAATCCTAATCTCTCATGGTGGTCTAAGTCTACTCCTCATCGAAAGAGAGATCTATCATGTTGATGTCGGCTCCAGCGGCATCACTCTGAATCTCCTCGTCGTCGTCCTCATAGTCTTTGTCCTGACTGACGTAGTCCCCGTAAGAATGATCCTCTTGGACATTATCCCCGTTATCAAGCTCTTCCTCAGCTTCCTCCAGCTGAAGCTTCAAGTCGTCGAGCTTATCCTATAGCGCATCGAGCTCCGCCTCATGCTCTGCATCGGCGTTCTGAAGCTCTTCTTCTAGCTCGACCTTGCGGGTAGTCAGGTTGTGGGTGGTGACGAGGTAGTCGTCCATCTCTTCCTTCATCCTGGTGATGAGCTCCTCCAGGTCCTCAATGTGTGAGTTGATGGTGTTGTCCTCCCTGATGCGCATTACATCTCCATCCGAGTCATGGCGTGTGTACCAGACCTAGTTAGTCTTCTTGAGATCCTCGCGGTAGTCCTGGCCGATGCGCCCAAGTGCAAAGAGCACATCTATCCCTTTGCCAATGCCCCATGATCTTACTTTTATGTAGAAGTCGGTCGACTCAATGGCATTTCCAAAAGTTTGCCTTGGAATGTGGACGTTAATCTTCCAGTGCATCTCCTCAGGTAGAGTGGCCATGAAGGTACCGGTGAAGCTGGGCAGAGCAATGCATAGATGTCCTACGATATCCATGAGTTGTCTTCCAAAGGGCATGGTTGCGTCGGGCTGAGCAAACTCGACGATGGGGGTCGACATCTACAGTTTGAAAGAGAGGAGAAATTAGTAGTGAAGAAGGGAAAAGTATGAGACCAAAACAGGGGTATAAAGTATTATAAAAATATTGTTTTTTTATCCTTTGGCTTTCCATTTTCTAGGGTCGCGTCCTACAGTCAACTTGTGCTCTGATACCATCTTGTAGCGACCCGATCTCAAGGGATCGGAGTCTCTGTGCTTAAGTGTCATCCCTGGATCGGTATGCTGACACACACAGTACTTGAGGATTTACAACAGAGTTCAATCACACATTTATTACATCGAGAATCCTCAAAGAGTATTTATTACAATAATGTGGCCTAAGGCCAAGTAAAACAAAAACATGCAGAAGCAAAAAGTGTAACGACTCCATCAACTCCACGAGCAAGCTGAGTGCAGAACAACGACCTATCGCACCTTATTCGTCATCGGATAAATCTGCAACATGATAAGTTGCAGCCGTGTAGGTCAGTACATGGAATGTACTGGCAAGTCACATCATAAAGTGTAATGAGCCTACATAGTACATGCAATTTGGCTAGTGGAAAGCTCTAAGTTTAGTTTTGCATAAAGCTAGTTTCTCCCTATCAGAATTGATTGCTCTACTTCTACAAATATCATAAGTCTGAGATGATGCCCATTTCAATCATTCCAAAAATTTATACCCAATTGATTAATTAAGAGTGATGAGATCTCCCTACATTTCCACTACTAAAAGCTCAAGTTGTCCATGACCGGTGACATGGCTAATCGATTAGATTTTAACTCTGCAGAGGTTGTGCACTTTTCCCCACAAGACTCGACCACATCCTTGATCGGAAGATCGAGACATAGTCTTTCGATAGCATTTCCCCTAACCCAAGGATAGGCCGGTACACCTACATCATCTACATCTGCTAGCCTATCCCGAAAGAGGTCACACCATCTACTCAACTAAGCCAGAGCCCATATTGGCTTGCGGCTGCACATGGAAGCTTATAGACATGAAAACAAGGTTGATCCCTTTGAGCCTGGGTGGACGGACCACTAGTGTTCACTCCCATGGATTCCCATGAATGCTCCCACTGTACTTCGCCACCATACAAACCAGTTTCCACCTAGGTAGTTCATTAAAGTTGGTCCTAGTTACTTTGTCACTCACATCTCAAAGTGATAGCACTCCCCAATCCACGTCTACTTTGGCGAGGCATTGTAACATAACACGGTGGCGACAAAGTTTGCATGGTGCAGACCTACCTCAAATGAACTACTGGGTGATAGTAAATCCAACAAGTATAAAATCCTATCATGCACTCCTACATCAAAGGACTAAGTGCAAAAATAAAACATAGGTAAAAACTGGCATGATCAAAATGTAACTTGCCTTCGTGCTGGGAGTGAAGTTCTAGCGAATGATAGTACTCTGCTTCACACTCCGGACAATCTATCGCAAAGTAAATAAAAACACACATAAACATGCATTCATACAATTCAAAGACATGCAACAAAATATTTGCAAAAGCCAAATAAAAATCCAACACAAGTCATTAGCATGAAAATTTTCAAAGTATGACTAGTGTTAAAAAAAATCGTGATATGCTCTAGTGTTCCAACAAGGCATCCTAGTAAAATTATGGTGAACAGATCATAATGGTGTAGAATATATAGTGGCAAAATGCCATGGCAAAAGATTTAGTTCATGTGACGTGGTGCAAAAAGAATCACTTCAAACGGGTATACCGTTTGAAAGATATGGCCTAATGAAATTTAAATTCAAATCTGAAATAATTTCAAATTTGAACTTGCAAAAATCTGCAACTATGGGTTTTCTGGTTAGGGCTATTCGAGATGAAAGTTTAGCCACTTGTTTCACCTTGTTTCGACCTACGGTTAAAAAGTTACGGGTGTTTGAAGTTTTGAATAAAATCTGAAAAAAAACTGCTATAGAACATTTTCTGAAAACTCTAAAGTGTGGACGTTCGTGACTAGTGCGCGAAGTGAATGGCTCTGATTGGTTGGCTATGTTCGGTGCGGCTGCTACGCGACGAACGTTCGCAAACTAGGCAAATCACCGGTTCGGCTAAAACTAAAATGAAAAACCGACGTTCCGTTTAATTAACCGGTACGGTTTATATTAAAACCCGGTTAACCAGTACCTCTTTGGTCTAAAAAAACTAAACTAATCTACGTACGGGAGGCGAGCACATATAGAGATGGGCGCTTGCCTCGGCAGGAAGTCGGCGACGGCGGGGCGGCAGCTCCGGCGATCTCCGACGTGGGCGAGGTCATCCGGCAGATGCAGCTCAGTGAGGGTGTCCGAAAGGCGGTGACGGAGGTCAGCGGCGATGACCAGAGGGAGCGGAGCGAGGCGGTGAAGCTCCTGTGCTCCGGTGAACTCAGGCGACGCAGGTCGTCGGAGCGGCGTCTCCGGTGATCCCTGGGGTAACAAGGATGTCAAGGAGGTGCGTATAGACATGGGGATCCGATTCCCTTGAAGAAAATAGGCCATGGTGGCTCACCGGCGTCGCAGTTTTCTAGTGAACTGACTTGGCTTCGGCGAGATGCGAACGGCGACTGCGGCGGCTATTAGCAGCGAGAGGAGGAGCGGGTTGGCTGAATGGAGAGAGGGGGTCAAGGGCCTTTTATAGGCGCGGCTAGGAGGGTCGGGGCTGCGGGATAAGCATTATCCCAAGATCCTCGGTCGGCTGGTTCGGGAGCTGCGAGCTGCGGCTCTATCCCGTGCGTATCGTGTGGGAGGTTAGGGAAGATAGGTTCGGGCCCCACCTGCCAGGTTGCATGAGAGAGAGGGTTGACCAGAGAGAGAGAGAGACGTGGGGAGGCTGGGGCGACTGGCGCTGGGGCTGGCTCGGGCAAGCGCCTCGCTAAGCCTGGCTAGCGAGCGGCCTATTGGCTGGCCTCGTCCAGCCTGGGTGCGTGCGTGTGTGTTTTTTTAAAACAAACCTTTTTTTAGATCTGAGCAATATATATATATATGGTATTATATACCAAAATTATTAGAAAGATAAATCCTAAAGCGTGAACATTTCTTTAGAGTCAAAATAAAAACTTTATAAAAACATTATTTAAAGAAATCCAAAATGAAACCAAATTTGACTTTCAAATAAATTGGCACTATTTTCTTCTGACCTTTGGGGGTGTCATGTTACCTCCTCTCCTACTTTTTCCCAAAGTATTTTTTCAGGTAATTGAGTAAACTCAAATGCCAAATTGAAAAGAAGTCAAATAAGGAATATGAAATATAATTGCCACATTCATTTCAATCATAATGCATAGATGATTAGCTAATAATTGTAAAAGATGTTACAAATCATGTCTTAGAGGTCATGTTGTTAGACAACAATGAACCTACGAGCTATGAAGAAGCGATGGTGGGCCCGGATTCTGACAAATGGTTTAGGAGCCATGAAATCTGAGATAGGATCCATGTATGAAAACAAGTATGGACTTTGGTAGACTTGTCTGATGATTGGCATGCCATTGAGGATAAATGGATATTTAAGAAGATAGATGTTGGTAGTAATGTCACTATCTGTAAGTTTGACATATTGCAAAGGGGTCTTCGACAAGTTCGAGGAGTCGACAACGATGAGACTTTCTCACCCGTAGCTATGCGAGAGTTTGTTGGAATTATGTTAGCGGTTGCTGCATTTTTTGATTATGAAATATGGCAGATGGATCTCAAAACAACAATTCCTTATTGATTTCCATGAGGAAAGGTTATATGTGATACAACTTGAAGTTTTTGTTGATCCTAAGAAGGCTAAAAGGTATTCAAGCTCCAGCAATCCTTCTATGGACAGGTGCAGGCATCTCGGAGTTGGAATATACGCTTTGATGAGATGATCAAAGCTTTAGGATTTATACAAAGTTTATGAAGAAACTTGTATTTACAATAAAGTGAGTGGGAGCACTATAGAATTTCTAATAAGTATATGTGGATGACATACTATTGATCGGAAATGATGTAGAATTTCTGGAAAGCATAAAGGGTTGTTTCAAAGTGTAACGGCATCTAATGCCACCATTATGTGTTTTGGAGTATTGAAGACAAACGTGTTTGTGGGACTAATGTGTTTGTGAGAGTTCACAGGATAACACAGATAGAAGTCCTAGAGATTCAGATTAATTGTCAAAGATGACCCCCCAAAATGTCTGAAGATATTGATGATGGCTGAAGCCATTGGTGGTATGCGAAGATAATCACTTAAAGATAATGAAACGCGAAAACGAAGTCTTCTGGTAGTTTTGTTTCTTCTTTCCTAAGTCATAGGAACCACTATATTGTTAAGTGGGGTCGATGTGATCGAAGTCGGACGCTGACATGATGCTCAACCCATAACTATGTCCTCGAGTTAAGGCAATGAGAGGAAATCTCTTCTAGAATTGGTTGAGTCAATATTACTTGTAACCCAAGTAATGGTGCCACGTGTGTTTGAAATACGACCGTTGTGACACGTTTCCTAGGGTCATTTCGATCATATCAGGTCAGGTTGCCTGCTAGCTATAAATAGCCCACCCCCTCCACCATAAGTAGGTGGCTGCCCAGAGAGAGATACGACAGTTGTCATTTTGGAGCAACCGACCTCGAAGACATTGAGAGAGAACTATCCTGCAAGGATAAACCTAAACACCTAGAGCTAGTGTGTTTGAGCATCACCAAAGCCGTTCTGTTCCGAGAGAACTGAAGACTTATTACACTAGAAGACTGAGATATTTTAGACGGTTAGGCGTCTGGGTCTAGAGCATCCAAGAGCCATTGTGGATTGTCGCGTGACCAAGTTTTTACAAGTTTCGTAAGTCTCCCCTGATGTCTTACCTGAGTGATTGGGCATTGTCTAAGTGACTTCGGATCAAGGGGAATAAGGTGAAGATGAGGTCTTCTCAGTTCATTCTCAGCCTCCCTAACCAGACAGACAGTTGTCACGGCACCTAGAACTGGTCCAACAAATTGTGTGTCTTCGTCAAGCAATTGGTTCTATCTTTCACTCTTATAACTTTGTATTGCATTCTGAAGCCAATGCTTGTTCATCTTTTCTCGAAGACATTCACCAAAGACATTCCTTTATACTATTTATCTTCATACTGCCTAAGTTAATATTAGCTTGCATGTTGATTATGTTGTACCTATCAGAATGGCTTCGTTGTATTCCATGCCTTGCCTAAATCCTTGATTGATATCCCTACCCGATCCTGTATCGCTTACACTTACTTTCGAAGCTTTTGATAAAAATTACCTATTCAAACCCCCCTAGTCGATAACTAGCACTTTCAATTGGTATCAGACCAAGTTACTCCGTTGATCTATGTTTTGGGTTAACCATGTGGAGTTTTAGCTATGTCGACTCTAGGGATAATCAAGGTCTCCATTGCATGCCCTATCTTCGATGACACTGACTACCCCCTACTAAAAGAACAAGATGTGCATACATCTCGAAGCCATTAACAACAACCTCTAGTATGTCATCATGGCTGGTATTCCCAAGATTGGTGAAGGTGTCATTGCTGCTGGTGTGAATAGATTCGCCCAATTGGACTCGACAGCCAACAACATCATCTCTGTTCATCTGGCCAAAGGGCAGTATGGATGTGTGAGTGCTCTTGACACTGCGAAGCAAATCTGGGAATGGCTTTCCAAGGTCAATGAAGGTGTCTCATCTCAGCGAGACTCGCGTGTTGATGTCCTCCACATTCTGTTCCACTTCTTCAAGAGACTTGACAATGAAAATATCCAAATCATGTTGGATAGGCTCACAAAATCTCAAATGAGTCGAATGCTCTCGGCGCCACTGATATCACCAAACATGAACATGTAAAGAAGCTATTGAGATCTCTTGATAGTTCCTTTCACACTCTCACTCTAATGATCTAAGAACACCATGACTTCAAGGATTTGGATCCTGCTGACATCCTCGAGAGTTCGAATACCCATCTGAGGAAGAAGAATCTGAATGCGGTTCCAATGATGCTGAAGAATTTGGCAAAGAACTCGCTCTGCTAGTGGTTTTAGAAATTTGCTAAGTCCAAACACTTTGCAAAATCTTCCACGTGTGACTCCAAGAAATCTGGAGAAATGTCTTCACGCAACAACAAGAAGCAAACCTGACACAGGTGCAAGAAAGTTGGTCACTTCATCGCTAATTGTCCTCGATGGGAGAAGGAATCCAAGAAGAAGAGCAAAGACTATGATTCTGATGACAACAACAAGAAGAAGTTTCACAAGTCTTCGTCCAAGTCTTCATCACACAAGAAGAGTTCATCCGGCAAGGCACATTCTTTCATTGGCAAGGAGATGGACTCTAAAGTTGAATCTGACTTAGAAGTTGAAGAGGAATCTGAGGAGGAGTCTGACTCTAAAGTTGCTGGTTTGTCTATGGCTTATGCATTCGTCACTCCATCTGTCTTCGACCCTGAAGATAATGGCTTCCTTAACTACACTGAAGCTAGTGACGACGATGATGCTCCAGCCTATTGCTTCATGGCAAATGGCTCCAAGGTATCCTCAAAGTCTTCACGTCACAACTTTGATAGTGAAGTTGAATCTGATGATAACTTGAAACCAAGCTACTCTAAACTTGTTAATATTTCCACTAAGCAACACAATTCTATGGAGAAAATGCAAAAATCACTGGAGAAAATTGATGACCTATTGCGCGATCAGAGGAGTCTAAACGTGACTATGGTTGAAGATATGAAAAGTCTTCGTTCAAGGTTTGAGGATATCCAAAGTCGTCATGATGCCCTGTAAACTGAACATCTTCAAATAAAGCTTGAATTGGAGAAGTTGAGGGAAGCTCATGATGACCTACGGAAGGAAAATGACTCTCCTAGCAGAACAGATAAGTATCGCTCAGGATGAATTTAATGCTCGATGCTTAAAATGTCTTGCTCGTGAAGCTAATGATTCAACCGCTAAATGTTCAAATGCTTCTAAAGATGCTTTATCTTCAATTGTATCTGTGGTATGTAACCCCTCATCTGAGGAAGCCACTTCTGTCACTGGTGACAATGGTAGGTTCAGGACATTGATTCAAACAGGCATGTACAAGCGTCTGAAGGGACATCGGACTCTTTGTGATGTTCTGAAGAAGACAATCTTGAAACAAAAACCTAGGAAAGAGGGTGTGGGTTACGCAAGAAACATCACTGTTGATGGATCTTACTAGAAGCCTGGGTAGTATCCCAAAACCACATGGGTTGCTGCAAAAGGCCCTTTAGTTGATCCTTCCAATTTGTCTATCTTTAACTATGTGAATTGTATTATTATTGATGAGTCTTTCGATTCCAATTATAAATTGTTCAAATGCTAAAATGGTGAAGTGTTTTCTAGGTTCATTGGCACTAACGACAGGAATGGTTCGCCCATGAAGAAGATATGGGTACCCAAAAGTCTTCTTGAGAAGCTTCCTATGAATGTCATGATGACATCTCTCAAGAAAAAGACAAACCCCAAATCATTGTCTTTGAGAAGACAAATATCTTCTTATGATCGCACTATTAGTTATGTTTTGCAGGAAAGGACTCGAAGGACTCATGAATATGAGCATTATGGCATGAACCTTTATGTTCGTCCAACCAACAATTTTTTTGCATATTCATATGAGTATTCTAACACTCCTGTGAATCATGTTATTAAGGCAACATTGCTTGAATTCTCTGATGCTGCTTTACGTCTCATTGCTTCTTAGCCACCCCTTTAGATTTGGGTGGTTAAGAAGAACTAACATCTTCATGCAGCATCGGGTCTCCAGGTGAGATGAAGATTAACTCGAAGATTAACTCCTAAGACCCATAAACATTCTAGCTTGGTTGCAAGCTAATTAATGTGAATGGTGTTTACCATTTATATCGTCCAGATTACTTGCCACTATGAAGATAAATCAAGAACCACTGAAAGGATCATGGACAATGGTTGCACTAGTCACATGACTGGTGATCGAAGACTATTGATGGAGTCACTCTTTGACCTCCAAACAAAGATCACATCATCTTTGTCGACGGATGCAGCAGCAAAGTTCTGAGACTAGGTAGAGTTGCTATCACAAGGGATCGACGCATGGACAATGTTATGCTTGTCGAATCCCTTGGTTGCAACTTAACGTTTGTCTCAATGGTGTGTGACCTAGACATGCTTGTCATCTTTGGAAAATTTCGATGTGTTGTGCTAATGGCCTCTGACAAAACTAAAGTCTTCGAAGGTTTTTGAAGAGGTGAACTATATGGTAAACTTCTCTACGGGACCACAGGTTGCCTATTGTTTTCTAGCAAAGGCTTCAGAATGCTGGCTATGGCATCGAAGGCGAGAACATGCTGGTACGAGGAACTTGCATAGAGCCTCGCCACTGGCGTCAAAGGAGTCAAGTTCAAGAAAGACCACCTATGTGTTGTGTGTGAAGCCAGGAAGATGACAAGGGCCAAGCATCCCTCGAAGACAATCATGACTACCTCATGACCTTTTGAGCTGCTCCACATGGATTTATTCGGACCAACTCATTATTCCACTTTCTTTACCACTACAAATATTTATGGGTTTGTAATTGTTGATGATTAATCTAGATATACCTGGATGCACATCTTACTCTATAAGACTGATGTGCAGGATGTCTTTAGGTGCTTCGTCAATAGGTGCATGGCCAACTATGACGTCAAGTTCAAGCATATCAGGAGTGATAACGGCATAGAGTTCAAGAACACTGGTCTTGACACTTATCTTGACACATTAGGCATCATACATGAGTTCTCCAATGTATATACACCACAACACAATGGTGTCGTGGAAAGCAAGAACATGACTCTCATAGAGATGGCTCGCACCATGCTTCATGAATACAAGACGCCTCAAAGATTTTGGCCTGAAGCCATTGGCACTGCCTGCCACATCATCAACAAAGCTTATGCTCACAAGTTTTGATAGATACAAGGGTCCCTATGTTTTGATGAGATGACAACTATCGATTTGGTGGAGATGACTTTGACGATCCTACTACAAATGTGCACGACGTTGTGCCTTAGCAATCGCAAAACCAACCTCCTGGAAGTTATTGACCATGCTAGAGAATGAACAATCTGACCACAAAGGTTTATTCCTGCATGCAATCGAAGAACAAGCAAGAATATGATAATGCAATGTGAATATTGCGAATATAGATGAATTATTGATAAAGATGTATGTTTCGAAAGCGGTCTTCGTCTGGTCGTTGGACACAAACGAAGTACACGAAGTTGCAATGGCTAACTTTTAACTAAACAAAACCTAACAAAAAAGCTACTACATTGATCTACTTATATAGGAGCAAGGGTGGCGGCCAAGGAGGTGGGAGGACGTCCCAAGGCAGCCTAAAACTAACCCGAGGTTGTACAAGGCCCATGGGCCCAAGTGGAGGTGATGCATGTTGAAATATGCCCTAGAGGCAATAATAAATGGTTATTATTATATATTTCCTTGTTCATGATAATTGTTTATTATCCATGCTATAATTGTATTGATTGGAAACTCAAATACATGTGTGGGTACATAGACAACATTGTGTCCCTAGTATGCCTCTAGTTGACTAGCTCATTGATCAAAGATGGTTAAGGTTTCCTGGCCATAGACATGAGATGTCATTCAATAACAGGATCACTTCATTAGGAGAGTGATATGATGGACAAGACCCAAACTATAAACATAGCATGTGATCATGTCAGTTTATTGCTATAGTTTTCTGCATGTCAAGTATCTATTCCTATGACCATGAGATCATGCAACTCACTGACACCGGAGGAATACTATTAGACGTTGCAACGTAACTGGGTGACTATAAAGATGCTCCATAGGTATCTCTGATGGTGTCTGTTGAGTTGGCATGGATCAAGACTGGGATTTGTTACTCCATGTGACGGAGAGGTATCTTAGGGCCCACTCGGTAATACAACATCACAACAAGCCTTAAAGCAAAGTGACTAATGTGTTAGCTATAAGATCTTGTATTATGGAACAAGCAAAGAGACTTGCTGGTAATGAGATTGAACTAGGTATGGAGATACCGACGCTCCAATATCGGGCAAGTAACATACCGATAGACAAAGGGAACATCGTACGGGATAATTTGAATCCTTGACATAGAGGTTCAACCGATAAAGATATTCGTAGAACATGTAGGAACCAATATGGGCATCCAGGTCCCGCTATTGGTTATTGACCGTAGAGGTGTCTAAGTCATGTCTACATAGTTCTCGAACCCACAGGGTCTGCACACTTAGAGTTCCGCAATGTTCCCTAACAATGCAACACCTTTGGACTTGTAGTTTGACTCGGATTCTGCTATAACATCAGATTGTTTCGTCAATATCTATGTGCTCAGAACTAATTTTAAGGTGAATGCAATTGGGCTCGAAATCATATGAAATCTACTATCCAACATAAAAGGAATCACCCAATTTGGAGTCCGTATGAAAAAGCTCTTGGTGTTTTGAGACAGCTGTGTCTATGCAGTCCGAATCTGAGTCCAGAACGTGGGAGACTTGGACTCTATATTCTCTTGGGCCAAAAGTGACATGGAAGAACTTCTTGAAGAGCCACTAATCATTTTCTTCTAAGTGATAGGACCTCTTGAACAACACATAATCATTTTCTCTTCATTTGTCTTCACACGTGGTTCATAAAAATGTTCAAGAATTCTGAATTTAGGCATGAAAATAAAATTGTTGAAGTATTTTTGTTCTGGATAACATAAATAAATTATTTCATAATTATTATAAAAAATCACCTCACAAATATGCATGTATGCAATATTTTTGGTTGTATTCAAGGTAGACGTGTCCTCATCATCCTCCCCTTGTTGAAAACAAAGCTGTCCTCGGTGTTGCTTAATCTGAAATGTGGCTAACAAAAGAGAAAAGGTGTACACATTGTATATGTATATGTCATCCATTTTCATTGATCCCAGTTGTGACACATGTGACACATATATACAACAGCACTCATCAAATGTCAAGAAATATAAAGCCACAAGGTTATTAAAAGAAGTAGAAGCCATGAAAATATTGCGACTCGGATTGCACATATAAGTGAAGTCCTTATTCATATCAAAAGATTAATAATGTTCATCATTAAACCATCCCAACATTGGTAAATAAACTTGAATTATTTAAATTTTAGATGCTACAACATGCTTACATAAGCAAACATGCAACAGGTCATTTGACACATAATCATCACCAAGATTGGAGGTCATATCAAAATGATTAAACAGTGGCAGAATTATTTTCAAACATATTTAATCCAAATTTGATTTATTTCCTGATTCACATGTTTCTTTCTCATCAACAGTTGATTCAATGGGTCCACTCAAAAATATTGTAGTTATTTGATCACATGGCAAAGTCAAATCATGAACATAGTCCTCTAAAATAGGTGGTGTTATCAAAGTAATGGGTAGCTCATCATAGGATACATTGGATTTCACAAGGCATTCATCATACTCATGTGGAGGTGGAAGATCACTACCTTCGTCATTACCTCTTATGATCAATCAGATGATGTAGGCACTCTCGATGGTGACGTTACACAAGGTGAAGTTGATGTAGCCCTCACAACAATTGATGTGGTTGTCATGGTATGCCTAGTAGCTAAAGGAACAACCATATCATCTCTTGGAATGTGCACCTTGCGCTCGATCTCTTTGTGGGCAACACGTTATTTTGTTTCCTGTCCAGCTTTGCAAGCAAGACGAAACAAACGATCCATAGGATAACACTTTTCATGCATTACTATCTCTTGAATATCACGGTTTAATCTTCCCCAAAATATATCCATAAAATCTTCTTCACTTTCTTATGATGAGGAATGTAACAAGGTCATTTGTAAATCATCATAATATTTTGTTACGGTGTCACTACCTTGTTTTAAATGTTGTAACTTTTTAATGATGTCATGAGTATAATAAGCAAGAACAAATGTGTGTCCCATGGCAAGTTTCAAATCATCCCAAGTAGTATGTATATAATAAGTGTGTAACCTTCAATATTCACTCCACCAAGCTGAAGCTGAACCGGTCAAAGAACCAACTGCGACCTTAACTTTCTTATGTTCAGCAAAATTACGGGAAGCAAATATATCATTTATTTCAATCTCCCATTCAATATATAAAGAAGATCTAAAACGGCCATTAAATGGTGGTATAGAAACATTAACCTGATCATGTGCATTTAGATCTCTTTGCACCTCTCGTAACGGTTGTTGTGGTGGCACGTCTCCCATGATCGAAGAAGCCCATGAACTGACAACTCTGGATCATGTCATGACTAGTAGAAATAAGAAAAAAAGATCCAAGAATATTTTTCCTATGAACTAATAGGATGTGGTGATAAAACTCTCATAGTAAAGCAAATGTCAATGTCTTATAAATTCTTACCATGTAGCAGGTGGTGACCGGCAACCGACGGTATCAATATCTCCGAAGATTGTGTAAAGTGATTACCAGGTGAACGTATGTATACATGGTGTAGGAATATGTGGACCCTGGAAATCTTAATATATGGTAGCAAAAGATTAGCAATAATCAATTCAGAGACGCAATGTTGAATAAACGCTCAACGACGGTATTGTGTCGGTCCTAGGCTAGACCGTAGTAGAGATGTGAACCTAGAACACTAGCAGAGTCATGACACACGACAAATGACAACAACGAATGATATGAAGTAGCTCTGGATAGCAAGATATAAGTGAAGATCACAATGGAAGTAAAGATAACTATGACAAATCACTTCACAACAGAATACACCAAAACTCTCTCTACAACTTTCCTCCAAAAAATATTATGTCAAATATGTGATAAAAAAATTCAAAAATGCTACCGATTCAGGCTTTCCAATGCAAAAAAGAATCATTCAATTCTGAATTTGAATGAGGAGTCAAAATTCCAGAACAGAGCTGAAAAATATTGACTAACTATGTTCGTGACCTTTGGAGGGTAAAAATTCCTATTTATAAGTCAATTTGGAGCTGGCAATAATGAACTAGCTTGATAAACTATTTAGATGTGGCTTGTCGATAGCTTGAAATTGAGTACTGGTGGAGCCAAAACGGACTTTGGATGAGGAAGATATGCTTGTTTTACTGAACACTACGCAAAATAGATTTCAATCTGAATTCAGATACGAGATTGAGTCTAGGTAGATCCAAAACTTGTTATTTTTTCTCTTCTATCTATTTTTATTCACTAACTTTTTTCTCTTTTTTTTCCTTTTCTTTCTCTCTCTCTAACTTTTTTTCTTTTTTTCTCAACTTTTTTCTTTTTCTCTCACTTTTTTTCTTCTCTCGACCAAATTAAGATCCAGATTGGATCAAGTGTAGATGCGAACGACCTCAAGTATGATAAGGACAATGAACAATGGTAGAACATGGTGAAAATTGATGGATGGTGGTGGGCAACAATGGAAGGGATGATGTTGAAGCAGTGCATGACTAATGTGAACAGAACTCAAAACTCTGAACGACTAGACACTAATACCAGCAACTCGACACGACGATGCAACCGATAATTCAACAATGCAAGCACTGAAAATAAAATTATAAAGGCTCACATTGGATTGGAAAAAGGATGAATAGATCTAACTTTTTTGGCTTTTTCTTCGGTAATAGGTAAGAAAAATAAAAATAATCTAGGGATAACTAGAAATTCTCATCGAGCAACATGAAAACCGATACCACTTAAATAGAGGCGAGGGTCCCGATCTTTTGATGAGATGACAACTATCGATTTGGTGGAGACGACTTTGATGAGCCTACTACAAACGTGCATGATGTTGTGCCTTAGAAATCGCTAAACGAATCTCCTGGAGGTTATTGACCACGTCGGAGCACGATCAACCTGACCACGAAGGTTTATTCCTACATGCAATCAAAGAACAAGCAAGAATATGGTAAGGCAATATGAATATTGCGAATATAGAGGAAATATTTATAAAGATGTGGGGTTCCTACAGCGGTCTTGGTCTAGTCGTTGGACACAAACAAAGTACACAAAGTCGCAATGGCTAACTTTTAACTAAACAAAACCTAAGGAAAAGGCTACTAGATTGATCTACTTATATAGGAGCAAGGGTGGCGGCCAAGGAGGTGGTAGGAAGTCCCAAGGCAGCCTAAAACTAACCCTAGGTCGTACAAGGCCCATGGGCCCAAATGGAGGCGATGCAACACCTTTGGACTTGTAGTTTGACTAGGATTCTACTTCAACATTAGATTGTTTCTTCAATATCTCCATGCTCCTGACGAATATGAAGGTGAATACAGTTGTGATAGAAATCATATGAAATCTACTTTCCAACAAAAAAAAGAATCACCCAATTTGGAGTCCGGATGAAAACGTTCTTTGCTTTTTGAGACAGGTGTGTTTGTGTAGTCCGAATCTGAGTCCATAACGCGAGAGATTTGGACTCCATCTTCTCTTGGGCCAAAAGTGACATGGGAGAACTTCTTAAACATTCACTAATCATTTTCTTTGAAGTGATAGGACCTCTTGAACAACACTTCATCATTTTCTTTTCCTTCGTCTCCACACGTGTTCGTAAAAATGTTCAGCAATTCTGCATTTAGGCATGAAAATAAAATAGGTGAAGTATTTTCTTTCTCGATAACATAAATAAATTATTTCAAAATTATTATAAGAAATCACCTCACAAATATGCATGTATGCAATATTTTGGTTGTACTCAAAGTAGACGTGTCCTCATCAAGCTCTTCAAGAAAACATCATATGAGCTACTTACTCGTAAGAAACCCAATCTAAGTTACTTCAAAGTCTTCGGTCCAAAATGCTGGATTAGGGATCTGCATCACAGTTCAAAATTCTCACCGAAAGAACATGAGGGTTTCATGCTTGGTTATGGAAAGGATTCGCACACCTACAGGGTCTTCAACACTTTTCACCATAAATTTGTTGAAACTGTAGATGTTTGTTTTTATGAAACTAAGCACCTACCTCCTATGATAGATAAACTTCCACCTAAAGAAGCAATTAGGTTGATGGGCACTGGTGAGATTATGCCTAAGAAACCAGTGATTGAAGAAGTCATCATTCCTCCATCCACTCATCACGAAGACAATATTGCTCCTAAAGATAATGCTACTGATGATAATGTTGCTGACGAAGACAATGCTCACCAGCCGGATCAAAGTCTTCGGCCTGCTCATCCACGCATGTCTAATGAAGTTCAGATTGAGAATATGCCCATCCACGCATGTCTAATAAAGTTCAGATCGAGAAGATGCTAAGTAGCATCAATGCACCAGGTCCTCTCACTCTCTCAAGAGCTAACCAACTAGCTAAATTTCGTGGGAATTTTGCTTTTGTGTCCATCTCAGAACCCACCAAAGTAGATGAAGCCTTCAAGGAATCTAAATGGATTCAATCTATGGAAGAAGAACTGCATCAATTCAAGATCAACAATGTATGGGAACTTGTCATTCGACCAGATCTGCGGAAGCACAACATCATTGGCACAAAGTGTATCTACCGCAACAAACAAGATGCATCTGGCCAAGTTATCAGAAACAAGGCTAGACTTGTAGCTCAAGGCTACACACATGTTGAGGGTACCGATTTCGATGCGACATTGCACATGTTTCTCAACACGAAGGCATACGTATACTGCTTGCTTATGTTAATCACTATGATATATGCCTATATCAAATGGATGTCAGAAGCGCATTCCTCAATGGTAAGATTGAGGAAGGAGTATATGTTGCTCAACTTCTAGGGTGTGAAGATCCAACGCATCCAGACATGGTCACCGACACAACAAGGCTTTGTATGGCCTCAAGCAAGCACCAAGGGCTTGGTATGACACACTCAAGGAGTTCCTCAAGGAGAAACGCTTCAAACCCCGTTCACTCGATCCTACACTCTTCACTAAGTCATATGATAGTGACTTGTTTATATGCCAAATTTATGTTGATGACATTATCTTCGGCTGCACTAACAACAAATATAGTGATGAGTTTAGCTTCATGATGCAAGAGCAATACTAGATGTCGATGATGATAGCGGACTTCTTCTTTAAAGAACCGCCTATCCAACTCAGGGGTCAAATACATATATATAGTAGCTTTAATAAAATTATTTTTTTGGGGGAAAGGGTATTATGTGGCTCACCTTGAAGCCCGTCAAGAGACCATTGAAGGCCTCTTTCAGTCCGGTATCAACGGACTGAATGCCTTGCAAAACCACACCCATAAGAGTGTGGTGCTCCTCGGAGATGGAGGCACTTGATAGAGCCTCCTCCATCATGACCGGCCACCCAGTCATGGGTAGCACTGGTGGTGACCGGCCAACCCGATCTCTGATGGGGGGTTGAGCCGGTAGCTCTTGAATGTGTGTTATATCGACTAGAGGGTGGTGAATAGGCGATTTTTACAAATTCATCACTTGCAGAATTTAAACTTGAGGAATTTTAAATGTGATGAATAACTAGCAGCAGAATAAGTACTCAAGTGCATGAGAAACATAGCAACAACATAGTCATCATGATGAAATAAAACATGCATAGATTACAGGTAGCGTGATACAGGATAAGCAGGTGAGGAACAAGGTAACTTGAAGAATTTGAGGTGAGGAAATTGTGAAAGTCTTCACTCAAATTCTTCAAATAGTAAAGATCAATTTCATCAACAGGTATACGAGGAAATGGAAGGGTTGAGGAAATAGAACTAGGTAGCTCGATGAAGACAATGGTTTTGATGACCCAGTTCCAAATGTTGTGACAGTCGTATGTCTGGTTTGGAACAGCCTGGTACTTAAACCAGAGGACACACAGTCCCAGGACACACAGTCCTTACCATATTCTCCTTGAGATAAGGTCACAAAGTCCTCACCCAACACTCGTGGTAAGTCTTCAGGGTAGACATCCAAAACCCTCACAAACTGGTCACCCGACGATCCATAATTAACTACTCGATGCTCTAGACAAAGGTCACTCCATGATCCCCAATTGACTGCAGGATGCACTAGACCATGATGCGTAACTGTCTGGAAGATACACAGTCTTCAAAGGTAACAAGCGTCGGTTCCACACAGGAACAATCTCTTCAATGATGCTCAATCACTTTGGGTTTGGTGGTTTGGATTTGGTTTTTTCCTCACTGATGATTTTCTCTCAAAGTCCTCGGAGGATGGGTTGCTCTCAAATGACAAGTGTCAGTTCTCTCTTGGAGCAGCCAACCAACTAGTGGTTGTGGGGGTGGCTATTTATAGCCAGGGTGCAACCTAACATCATAAGACATAAATGCCCCCAATGATATGACCGTTATGTAGATATGATGATTGGGGACAGCTGGCACTAAGCATAGCAATGGTCGGAATTTCGAACTATGAAAGTCCTCAAGCTTATCATATTCCTCACTTGTAGGAAATTCGCACTAGCAAAATCCTAACTCCTTAGTTAGACCAATTTCTTCAGAGACCAGAATAACTTCGTCTCTGTCACTGAAGAACTTGACTGAACCGTAAGAGATTTGCAAAGGATTCACTTGAAGGATTGGATAGGTTGAGGCTTTTGAGTTGAGCATCAGTTGGAAATTTTCCTTAGTATTACCTCGGCCCCCTTTAACAGTATGGTGTTTCCTATGACTCAAATAAAGGAAATGAAACTACGAAATCAGAAGTCTTCATGCTTCATAGTCCTCGATCATATCTTCAAGGTCACACCAACTTCTTCATTTTCAAAGTCTTTAGGGAATACTAAAGTCTTCAGCAAAGTCTTCAACAAAGTCTTCACCAAAGTCTTCTGTTAAAGACATACATTTTTAGGGGTCGATAATCTTTGAATATATCAAATTCATCAGCGACTTATAGAGCATGTGTACACTTACAAACGCATCAGTCTCTTAACCTCTAAGTCTTCAATACACTAAAATCACTAAGGGGTAGTAGATGCACTTACAATCTCCCATTTTTGGTGATTGATGACAAATAGGTTAAGTTTTCAACGGGGATAAAAATATGAAGTGCAAGTACTAAGTTTGAGCAATTTGATTGCAAGATATAGAGGAACTCCCCCTGAAGATGTGCATATTTGAGGAATTTGCTTTGGACTGCAAATGCATATGGCAGGTTAAAAACATGGAGAACTCCCCTATTCTTGTAATTCATACACACATTTAACATATGATATGAAGAATTTTAAATGCATGATGAAAAATGGTGTCTGACGAAATTCATCATGCATGCATTAAGGTAATTTTAGGAAATAGCATGCGGAAAGCAGTTGAAAAGAGTCAGACCACCATCAGACTTAAGTTTACAACTCAACAAACAAAATCTTCAGAAGAGCAAGAGTTGTAACTTAAACAAAAAACATCCCATATATAGAGACCCACTTGAAGACTAACTCAAATTTTCTCCCCCTTTGTCATCGAAGACCAAAAGGGACGAAAACTGAGGACTAACGCCCCTTGAAGAATTTCATCTTGAAGGTGATGGAGGAGAGCCAGTGTTGTCGGGGTCGTTTGTCAATGCAAGGCCCATCGCAGTGTCGTCAATACCCTCAGCTTCATCCGCCTCACGTGATGAAGAATATGAACTTGTAACTAGCTGAGGAACTTGAACTTTCTTGAATTTATTCTGAGGAGGATGATCCCAGTCAAGGTTGTGCTCAAGGTTCATCTCCTTCAGTTCTTTAGGAGTTTTGAGGTGAGACAGAATGGCCTAAGTGCGGTTGAAGACTTCATGAAGGTAGTATTGGTTCTTCCTCATAGTGTTGTGCATGACAGTCATGTCTCGAAGAAGTGAACCAAACTGACGCTTGACCCGATTGTGATTGCGATCAACCTTTTGATGAAGACTGATAAGAAGCTCATGATCATTCAACACATGAGGAGCAGACTCTCGAGGCTTTTGCAGCAGAGTCTTGGGTTGCAGTGTCATCATTGGTGGAATAAGATGCAGCTTTGCGAAACTGGCCATCCAATGGACGAGTACCTTCATCAATGATTGCCTTGCCTTTTCCCTCAACTGAAGTGAGTGTGTGCTTGAGGACTTCAATAGGAGGCAGAAAACCGAAGTGATTCTAAAAGTCAGGCTTGAAGGGAAATGAAGACCTTGATCTGATGAATTTCATGATCCAGGGAGCATAAGGCTTCAATTCAAATGGGGCTAATGCTGCATTTTCCAAAGTCCTCTAGAAGAAATCATGGTAGTTGATGGGAATCCCATGAATGATGTTGAATAGCATGTTCTTTATGATTCCCTCCACTTCTTCTTCTTTAGAGTTGTGACCCTTCTAAGGATTGAGTGTTTTGATCAGAATGTGATAGACTGTCCTGGGCACATAGAGCAAATCCTTTACAAGGAAGGTAGTACTTTGAGGTTGTCCAGGAGCCAAAGGCTTCATCAGCACTTGCATCATGTGGTTGGGCAGAGCAGGTTCATCCAATAGGCATCTTGCACCTTTTGAGGGAATTGGAATTGGGACTCGTCGAAGCAGTTCAGAGGCTGGAGCAGTGTAGTGAGTTGATCCAGTCATCCAGTCCAAGACCCAAGTGTTGATATCAAAGGCATCACGTGTGATGTGCAAGGTGGCATAGAATTGAAGAATCAGCTCTTCATTCCAACCGCAGATGTCCATACAGAAGGGAAGAATTCCTGCATCATGAAGAACTGCGAGCACCGGTGTGAAGCATGGGATAGTTTCCATGTCCACACGAGGAATTTGCAGATGCTCGAAGATTTTCTCCTTATCAAACAGTACTGATGCATAGTAGTTCATCCGCGCCAGAATCTGGTGCGATCGGTCCTTGCTGAGTCATAAGGATTTGGCCCACTGAAGAAGATGTGCTCATTGAAGAAATTGGTCTTGAAGAATTTGGGGCGCTTTGAGCCTTTGAATGGCATCTTGGGCTTCGGCTAAAGGTTTGGTTTGAAGCGGCCCACAATTTCCTTAAGCATGGGAGGAACTTATTCAGACTTAGGAATTTGAATGGTTGTTTCCTCAAATGCAGTTGGAGCAACAACTTCTTCAGCTGATGCAGCTAGAATATCTTCAGGGGCAGGTGGAGCCAAATCATCAGATCATGTATGGATTTCTTCAATCTGGGCTGGAGACTGAGGAATTATTGACAGAGGGGTGGTCATTGCATAATTTGGGTGTGCAGCTTCCCAATATTCATCATTGATTAGAGGAGTTGTGTTTCCAATGTCCACATCCTCTTCCATTTCTTCAACGCCAGCCTCTTCAGCAGTCAACGGAGGCTGTGGCGATGATACCAGTGGAGTTGAAGCATTTGCTTCCACTTCAATTTCTTCATCAATTTGCTCTTAGGAAGCAGCAGAATGATCCATTTCTTCTTGTTCATAATTTGGGATGACATAGTCAACACCAAATGGTACCAATTCATAGGCTGGCACAGAGGTAATGGGAGTTGCATCAATGGGCTCAGTTGAAGAACTTGGCAATGTCTTCAACTTCTTCACTGCTGAGGAATCTGAAGTTGATGCCTTTCTCTTTTGTGCAGCCTTCTTCTCTGTAGCCTTCGTTTTCTTCACTTCTGATGCAGAAGGAAGGTTGATGTTTTTCACCCTTGAGGATTTTGCAGTTTCTGCAGAGGGTGAAGGAGGTGCATTTTCTTCAAGCATGACTGATGCAGTCATCCTTGTGGTCTCAATTTCATCAGGCGCAACAAAAGCTTCAGCTGGCCTCGCAATTTCTTCAGGCGCAACTATGGAGGTTGCCCTGACAGGTTCCTCAGCAGCTTGAATTTCTTCAGCTACGGGAGCAGTTTCTTCAGCAGGCTAAGCAGATACTTTAGCCTGAGGAATTTGAGGTTGCGATCAAGCTGTAACCCTATCGTTATGGTCCTTAATGACCTTATCAGCCACTTTGTCGAAACGAACCTTGGCGCCTTGCCAATCAGCATAGTATCGGTCGAATTCATCACCGAGGCCTTTAATCTTAGATTGCATGGTCACAAGTTGTTCTGGAGAAAGCTTCAGAACATTGTTCTTCAAGAAATGTTCCTTCTTGTACTGACCCTTCTTCATTTTTGGAGCCTTCTCATACTTCCACTTTTCTTCAACTATGAAGGCAGTGAGGACATGGCTTGGATGAGGAGGCAGATTCAAATCATCAATCGGTGTTGTTAGTGCATCTAGTGCCCCTTAGTGATTTTGGTGTATTGAAGACTTATAGGTTAAGGCACTAATGTGTTTGTGAGTGTACACAGGCTCTATAAGTCGATGAGGAGTTTGATATATTCGGAGATTATCGACCCGTAAAAATGTATGTCTTCAAGTGAAGACTTTGCTGAAGACTTTCTGAAGACTTTGGTGAAGACTTTGAAAATGAAGAAGTTGGTGTGACCTTGAAGATATGATGAAGCATGAAGACTTTTGTTTTCGTAGTTTCATTTCCTTTATTTGAGTCATAGGAAACACCGTACTGTTAAAGGGGGCCGAGGTAATACTAAGGAAAATTTCCAACTGATGCTCAACTCCAAAATCCTCAACCCATACAATCCTTCGAGTGAAGCCTTTGGAAATCTCTTACGGTTCAGACAAGTTCTTCGGTGACAGAGACGAAGTTCTTCTGGTCTCTGAGGAAACTGATCTGACTGAGGAGTTAGGATTTTGCCAGTGCGAATTGCCTACAAGTGAGGAACATGATAAGCTGAGGACTTTCATAGTTCGAAATTCTGACCGTTGCTGTGCTTAGCGCCAGCTGTCCCCAATCATTCTTATCCACATAACGATCATATCATTGGGGGCATTTATGTCTTATCATGCCAGGTTGCATCCTGGCTATAAATAGCCACCCCCCCCCCCACAACCACTAGTTGGTTGGCTGCTCCGAGAGAGAACTGACACTTGTCACTTGAGAGCAACCCATCCTCTGAGGACTTTGAGAGAAAATCATCAATGAGGAAAAACCCACAACCAAACCATAAAACCCATAGTGATTGAGCATCACTGAAGAAATTCCTATGTGGAACCGACGCTTGTTACCTTTGAGGATTGTGCATCCTCCAGACGGTTAGGCATCATGGTCTAGTGCTCCTGCAGTCAATTGGGGACCACGAAGTGACCTTGGTCTAGAGCATCCAGCAGTAAATTGTTGATCGCCGGGTGACCAGTTTGTGAGGGTATTGGAAGCCTACCCTGAAGACTTACCACGAGTGTTGGGCGAGGACTATGTGACCTTAGCTCAAGGAGAATACGGTAAGGACTATGTGTCTTGGGACTCTGTGTCCTCTGGTTTAAATACCAGGCCGCTCCAAACCAGACGTACGACTGTCACATCAGTTGGAACTGGGTCATCAAACCATTGTCTTCATCGAGCTACCTGGTTCTATTTCCTCAACCTCCTTATTCCTCATAAATCTGTTGATGAAATTGATTGTTACTGTTTGAAGAATTTGACTGAAGACTTTCGCAAATTCCTCACCTCAAATTCTTTAACTTGCCTTGTTCATCATTGCTTATCCTTTATCATGCTACTCACTGTTCGTGCATGTTTCATTTCATCATGATGACTAAGCTGATACTATGCTCCTCATGCACCTGAGTACTTATTCCGCTGCTAGTTATTCATCACATTTCAAATTCCTCGAAGTTGAAATTCCTCAAGTGATGAATTTGTAAAAATCGCCTATTCACCCCCCCTCTAGTCGATATAACGCACTCTCAATTGGTATCAGAGCAGGTACTCCCTCGCTCTGTGTAATTTTGGTTTAACCACCTGGAGTTCTAGTTATGTCGACTGCAGGTATGATCAAGGTTTCCACAGGATGTCCTACCTTCGATGGGACAGACTACCCCTACTGGAAGAACAAGATGCCTATGCACCTTGAAGCTATTGACAACGATCTCTGGTACGTTGTGGAAAATGGTGTGCCCTCTGTCGCTCCCACTGTTACAGCTACTGATGTGAAGAGATTCAACCAACTCGATTCTCAAGCGAAGAATATCATCTGTGGTCATCTAAGCAAAGGTCAGTATGGCAGAATGAGTGCTTTGGAATCTGCTAAGCCTATCTGGGATAGGCTGTCCAAAGTCAACGAAGGTGGTTCCACTCAACGTGACTCTCGTGTTGATGTTCTTCGCAATCTCTTCAACCTCTTCAAGAGACTTGACAATGAAAATGTTCAGCAAACATTTGATCGCCTCACTGATACATCCAATGAACTTCAAGCACTGGATGCCACTGATATCACTGACCATGAAGTGGTGAAGAAACTGATCTCTCGATTCCTCATTTGATACTCTGGTTTTGATGATTCAAGAACATGGAGACTACAAAGCTCTTGATCTTGCTGATATTCTTGAGAGACTCAATACTCATGAATTCCAACAAGCTGAGAAAAGAGACCTCTACAGGCCAAGCTATGGAAGATCTCGTGCTCTGAAGGCAAAAGCAATGTCCTCATCTGAAGAAGAAGATTCTGAAAGCAGCCTTGGTGATCCTAAAGAACTAAGTCAGGAACTAGCTATGCTTGTGAGGAAATTCCAGAAGTTCTCAAGAAGAGGTGGATTTGGAAAGTCATCAAAAAATGGCTTGAGGAAATCAGGTTCCTCAGAAGATTACAAAAAGAGAACATGTCATCGTTGCAAGAAGCCTGGCCACTTTATCTCTGATTGTCCTCTCTGGGAAAAAGACGCAAAGAAGAAGAAGAAATACAAGGATGATAGTTCTGATGACTCGAAGAAACAAAAGAAATCTTCAAAGTCCTCATCTGCAAAGTCCTCATCTTCAAAGTCCTCAAAGCACAAGAAGAATGGTTCTAGAAAGGCTCGAGCATTCATCGGCAAGGAAATGGATTCTGAGGAAGAATCTAAAGAAGATGAAGAATCTAAGGAGGAATCAGAATCTGGTGTCGCTAGCCTTGCTCTCGCTACTGCTTTCGTCAGCAAGTCCATCTTTAACGATGAAGAATTTGACTACTCCAACGATTCTGACGTCAGCAACAATGATCATACTCCCACTTATTGCTTTATGGCAAAAGGCTCAAAGGTACACAAACATCATTCCTCATCTGAATCTGAAGGTGAATCTGATGAATATGTGAAACCTAGCTATGCTAAACTTGTTAAAATTGCCACTAAGAAACAAAGTGCACTTGAAAAGCTTCATAAAATGCTAGACAAAAGCGATGATCTGTTAAACCATGAAGTGGATCAGACTCAAACTTTGTCTGTTGATCTGAAAAGTCTTCAGACAAAGTATGATAACCTTGAGAGTCATCATAACGACCTCTTAGCTGATCATGAGAAGCTTTCTTATGAATTTCTTCAAGGAAAGCAAGATCTTGAGAAACTAAGGGTGTCACATGAGGATCTCCAAAGGGAAAATGATTCCTTACTGGCTCAACAGATTAGTACCGCTCAAGATGATTTCATTCCACCTTGTTTGAAATGCGTTGAACGTGAAACTGCTAATTCTTCACCTGAATGTTCAAATGCTTCTATTGCTGCAATTTCTTCAACTATTCCCATGGTCTTAAATTCCTCATCTGAGGATACCACTAGTATCACTGATGACAATGCAGGGTTGAAGGAATTGTATGTGACAGGCATGTACAAAAGTCTCAAAGGGCATCAAACCCTTTGCGATGTCCTCAAAAAGAAGATACTGAACAGGAACCCCAGGAAAGAGGGTATTGCCTTTTTGAGGAAACTCAACGCTGATGGATCCTACTGGATGCCTGAGCAGTACCCCAAAACCTCATGGGTTGCTGCAAAAGGATCTCCTATAGATCCATCCACTTTATCTGGCTTTACTTGCTAAACTTCATATTCCTCTGATGAGTCACTTGACTCCAATTACAGATTCTTCAAAAATTAGAAAAGTGAAGTATTTGCTAGATATGTTGTAACTAACTACAGGAATGGTTCTCCTATGAAGAAAATCTGGGTTCCCAAGAGCTACCTACAAAATCTTCAAGTGAATGTCCTCACGACTCCACTCATGAAGAATAGGAACCCCAGATCAAATTCCTCATATGGACCAAAGTCCTCACTTGGACCAAATTCCTCAAATGGTCAAAATCATCATTCTCGTGCTATTGCCTCTGTTTCGCAGGGAAAACCTAAGAGTTATGAATATGTGCATTATTCTTCAAACCATTATGTTCATAAGTCCTCGAAGAATTTCTCTGCTTATTCATATGAGTACTCTAACCCTTGCCCTGTGAAACGAAGCACACTTGCTTTAATGCCTCCCTTCTCATATGGAGCTCGCAGAATGATGAACTCTTTGCCACCCCTCCAGATGTGGGTGGTGAAGAAATCAAACTAACATCTTATGCAGGGTCAGGTCCCTAGATGAATTTGAACATCTGATGAATTATCTGGAGACCTGAAGAAATGGTTGAAAGGACGCAAGCTAACCATGATGAAATGAATTCTTCATTTCTCACGTCCTCACTCTACTTGCTTACTATCTTATGTGATGAAATTTTGTCTGATGAAATTGATGTCATATTCTTCACTCTGAAGCATATGAGGTCGTAGTTGTACTAATTCATCTGTAGGATGATACTCTAAAAGCTACTGAGTGGGTTCTTGATAGTGGATGCACAAACCACATGACGGGTGACAAGAATCTACTGATGAATTTGCCACTCACTCCATCTCCTCTGAAGCATATCACCTATGCAGACAAAGGAAAAAGCAAGGTATTGGGACTTGGTAAGGTTTCTATCTCAAAGGACCAAACCATGGATAAGGTGTTGCTTGTTGAATCCCTCGGGTTCAACCTTATGTCTGTCTCAATGCTTTGTGATCTTGATATGGTTATCATATTTGGAAAATATCGTTGTGTTGTCATCATGGAATCTGACAATTCCAAACTCTTCGAAGGCTTTAGGAGAGGAGACTTGTATATTGTTGATTTCTCTACAGGTCCTGAACCTGCCACTTGCTTACTTGCAAAGTCTTCAAAAGGCTAGCTGTGGCATCGACGACTTGGACATGCAGGCATGAGGAACTTGCACATGCTCGTGAAGAAAAAGCACGTCATTGGCATCGAGGATGTCAAATTCCTAAAGGACCACCTCTGCGGTGCATGTGAATCTGGGAAGATGACCAGATCCAAGCATCCCTCGAAGACAATCATGACCACGACTCGACCCTTTGAATTGCTTCACATGGATCTATTTGGCCCCACTCATTACTCCGTACTAACAAATGCATCAAGTTTGTATGGCTTTGTCATTGTTGATGATTACTCTCGTTACACATGGGTGCATGTTATTCTATACAAAAATGAAGTGCATGACGTCTTCAAACGATTTGCTTCAAGGGCCTTCACCAACTTCGGCGTCAAGATCAAGCATATCAGGAGTGATGATGGGACTGAGTTCAAGAACACTAATCTTGATGAATATCTTGATGAACTTGGTATTACTCATGAGTTATCTGCCCCTTATACTCCTCAACAGAATGGCATCGTGGAGCGCAAAAACAGGACACTTGTTGAGATGGCTCGCACCATGCTTGACGAATACAAAACCCCTCAACGCTTCTGGCCTGAAGCAATTGATACTGCATGCCACATCATCAACAGGGTATATCTTCAGAAATTCCTCAAGAAGACTTCATATGAGCTCATGACACGCAAGAAACCCAATGTAAGTTATCTCAAAGTCTTCGGTGCAAAATGCTGGATCAGAGATCCTCACCATAGTTCTAAGTCTGCACCGAAAGCACATGAAGGTTTTATGCTTGGTTATGGAAAGGACTCGCACACCTACAAAGTCTTCAACACCTACCATCACAAGGTGGTTGAAATTGTAGATGTGCGGTTCGATGAAACTAATGGCTCGCAAAGAGAGCACCTGTCTTCTGTGTTAGATGAACAATCTCCTGAGGAATCCATCAAGCTGAAGGCAACAGAAGATGTCATACCCACTGAGGAAATCATTCCAACAAATGAAAACTCTCATGCTAATATACCTGAAGAAAATGGTGCTGATGAAAATCCTCAGCCTCGTCAACCTGCTCATCCAAGAGTAGCAAATGAAGTGCAGATTGACAAAATCATCGATGACATCAACGCACTAGGTCCTCTCACACGCTCAAAAGCTTCACATCTAACTAACTTTTGTGGGCACTTTGCCTTTGTCTCTATCATAGAGCCTACCAAAGTTGATGAAACATTCAAGGAGCCCAAGTGGATTCAAGCTATGCAAGAGGAATTGCATCAGTTCAAGCTCAACAACATGTGGGAACTTGTCAAGCGACCAGATCCTCACAAACATAACATCATAGGTACCAAGTGGATCTACCGCAACAAGCAAGATGAAAATGGCCTTGTGGTGAGGAATAAGGCTCGTCTTGTAGCCCAAGGCTATACACAGGTTGAAGGAATTGACTTTGATGAAACGTTTGCACTTGTTGCTAGACTTGAGGCTATTCGCATATTATTGGCTTACGCTAACCATCATAATATCATCTTATATCAAATGGATGTGAAAAGTGCATTCCTCAATGGTAAGCTTGAGGAAGAAGTATATGTTGCTCAACCCCCAGGTTTTGAAGACCCTAAGCATCCTGACAAAGTCTTCAGACTAAACAAGGCCCTCTATGGCCTCAAGCAGGCCCCTCGGACATGGTACGACACTTTGAAGTAATTCCTCATGAAGAAAGGCTTCAAACCCGATTCACTTGACCCTACTCTTTTCACAAAATCCTATGACAATGAACTGTTCATATGCCAAATATATGTTGATGATATTATCTTTGGTTGTACTGACAAACGTTACAGTGATGAATTTGCCTATATGATGAGTGAAGAATATCAAATGTCTATGATGGGAGAGTTGAAATTCTTCTTAGGTCTTCAAATTCGCCAGCAAGACAACGGCATCTTCATCTCACAGGAGAAATACCTCAAGGATGTTCTGAGGAAATTCGACATTCAAGATTGCAAAGGCGTCAAAACTCCAATGCCTTCAAAAGGACACCTCTACACTGATGAAAATGGTAAAGATTTCGATCAGAAGGTATACCGCTCCATGATTGGCTCTTTATTATATCTATGTGCATCTAGGCTTGGTATTATTCTAAGTGTTTGTATGTGTGCCCGATTCCAAGCAACACCGAAGGAATCACACCATAAGGCTGTGAAACATATTCTTCGATACTTAGCTCACACACTAACACTTGGATTATGGTATCCCAAGGGCTCAAATCTTCACCTCGTCGGATACTCTGATGCTGACTATGCTAGAGATCGTGTGGATCGCAAGTCAACCTTAGGCACATGTCATTTCCTTGGACGATCCTTAGTTTGTTGGTCCTCGACGAAGCAGAACTGCGTTTCGCTCTCTACTGCAGAAGCTGAGTACATTGCTGCTGGCTCGTGTTGTGCTCAGTTACTATGGATGAAGCAAACCCTCAAGGACTACGACATCAAGCTGAAGAATGTGCCTCTTTACTGCGACAACGAGAGTGCCATCAAGATTGCGTACAACCCAGTTCAACACTCCAAGACCAAGCACATCCAGATTCGTCATCACTTTCTTCGAGATCATGTACTCAAGGGCGACATCTCCATCAACCACATTCCCACTAAAGAACAACTGGCCGATATCTTCACAAAGCCCTTGGATGAAAAGAGATTTTGCAAGTTGCGGTGTGAGCTAAATATCTTAGAATCTTCGAATGTTCTTTGATGAAGAACACACATCCTAACACTTATGCAAAATTGATGACTTAGATGTGCAACACACGAAGTAATGTTTTTCTTCAATCAATGAAGAATAACTATCTAAGTGTGAAGAAATTAACGAAGAATTTGATTCTCAGAACTCTACGACAATTGTACGCGGTGTCTGAAATCATCATTCTTATACGGTGAGTTACGCCACCAACCAAAAGTTGAAATTCTTCAAAATTGAGCACTTTGCAAATTCTTCAAATTATCAAATTCCTCAAATTTGCAAATTCCTCAAGTTTTTAAATTCATCAACTTTTCAAATTCTTCAAAACTTTTGAGACTCATATTCTTCGTTGACTATATATATATATATTTGAGTTTTTTAATGTCCTCAACAGCATTCACTTATTGCTAATTCTTCAAGTTGATTTTCATCTAAGTGAATGTGATTGGACCCTTTCCCCATCTATGCTAAACTCAACCCAGTCTGTTCACAAATTCCTCATGCGTTCTACTTTGAAACTTGTTCAAAGTCTTCACTGTGTCCTTGATAGCTGAAGAATTTGCGAACGAAAACTTCAAATCTTCACTACCAAAATTTTCGGCGTTTCCCGCTCAAACAGTTCCGATTCCCGTGCCTAGATAACCCACGATCCCCCACAATCTCCACTACCTAGATCATGGGTGACACCTGTCGCGTGGAGAGCAAGGGTCAGGGGCAATCCTGTCCAAAATCGTCGGGCGGATCGGTTTTCACTTCCTCTATAAATGCCCCCTTCCCATCAACTGTGCTCGGTTACTCCACATCTCATCCCTCTCCCAAGCTCCAACCTAGTGCCACCGCTAAAGTCATCGTCACCGGTGAGGAAGAGCTTCACTGCCTCAACCTCGTCGTCGCCGTACTCGCACCTGCCGCGGAAATCTTCATCCCGTCGCTGTTGTAGCTATCTCCCTCTGCCAAGCTAGGGCGTGGGAGATCTGAACGGACGAACTTCCCCATTTCATCTCTGTGTTCGTCGTGTTCTTCACCAGGGTAATTAAAATTTATTTTTACTTCCCTAGTTTGATCTTCAATTACTTCCACTATTCCTCAAAAGGTGTTTATATGTTATAAATCCAACTCTCAAGCACCTTTCATCTCCTCATACTTGATGATTTTCCCTATGTAATGATTTTCTTCAAGATTCCTCAATTGTGCGAATTCTCAAATTTGCACAACTCTAGAACCTAAGGCAAAGAACACTTAGTGAAATTCCTCAAGACAACCATGGTCAAATTCCTCACACCTGTTTTTTTCAAATTTCTGAGAACGCATATGACCTCTTCAAATTCCTCGCACCTATACTCTGTTCACAGGTACAACATGTCCGCTGATGAATCAGTAGGTTCTCATCAACTTAACTCATTTGCAGCGCTACTTGAAGAAAAACTGTGTACCTCTTCAGAATCTTCAAGAGTTCATATTCCTCAAGTGAAGAAAATGTCTGATGGAAAGAAACCTCAGAAAGGAGGGAAGAAGCCAGATGTGCACACTGCATTTGAGATCCCTGAGGATCTGTATGATGAATATTGCACAGCTGACGAAGAAACACATGGAAAGGAGACGACCAAGCATAGGAAGATCCGTCTGCAAAAGATTGAGAGGAGATGGGCCAAAGAATGGAGAGAATATCGTTATGTAACTCCAAAATACATGATGAAATTCGCTATGAAACCACCTTGCAGCAGGCCTCCTCTTGCTCCAAACCAAATTGCTGATCCTACTAGCCTCAAAACTCGTGAGGACTTTCCTGACATGTGGGAGAAGCAACAAGCCAAGTTGGCGAGGAAAGCCAAAGAGGCAGTGAAGAAATTCAACGAGGATTCTGCTGCTGCTGCCTCTGCCGGAGCTTCTGCTAGTGCTCCGAAGAAAATAGTAAAGAAACCTGCTCTGAAGATTGGTTCTTCAACATCAAAATCCTTAGTACAAATTCCTCAAGGTCAAAGGCCTCAGCCTAGAAAACCTTCCGCACCTCGAACTGTTGCTGCTCAGTCATCTACAACAGCTACAAAGTCCTCAACCCCAGTGCATCTGTCAACATGCAAAAGGACTGAGGGTTTTACCAAAGTTCCGAAGCTCACTGCAAGCCCCTCCACAACTGCAAAGTCTTCAACCAGTCCCTCTGCGCTTAAACTGAAGAAGACAGCCGGACGTGGTCAAAGACCAAGTCCTCACACCAGCAAGGCTCTGGTTACAGTCCCCTCAGGTTCTTCAAAGGGTAAGGATGAAGATGATGATGATGAGGAGGAGGAGGAATTGGTAGAAATAATCCAGCAAAGTCAGCACAAGGCTGCTAGAGCAAAGGGCAGCTCTGTTCCTCTCATGTTGGATCCCAAGATGATCCTCAACTTCATCGATATATGGCATGAAGACCCAAGCACCCCACTTTCTTCACTAAATCTGCCTCCTGAAGTGGATCATGTCCTCACCCACTTCATCTCTGAAGAACAATGGAAGAGAGAGCAAGCTCAGAGAGCTAAGAGGAACAAGAATCGCAAAGAAAAGTTTTTGCGCGAAAATGTGATGAATTTCACCCCAAGTCAACTCATCACAGTTTAGTCCAAGATTCGCTCTCTCTCTTTGGATCAACCGAAATATGATGCTAAATGGACGGGCACCAAGGTCAGACTCGTCAGGGCTGCTTGAGCAGCTGTAAAGGATTATAACACCAGGGTTGCAGATCGATCGCAACCACGAATGCCTCAGTCTGAAGAAATTGCTCGGACTGCAGATGAAACTCCCCAGGCAGCTGGTAAAAATGCTCAGCCTTATGAAACTACTGTAGGAAATGCTTCTGCACTAGAAGCAACTGCTAGTGCTGCTGAGGAAACTCAGACCACTGATGAACATGCCATGGCAACCTCCAATGGTGTGCCTGAGGAAACTGCTATGCCAACAGGTACTTCTGATGTACCTGAAGAATCTCATAGGCCAGCTGAAGAATCTGCTGTGCCTGAAGAAATTGAACCACCCAGGGCGGCTGCATCAGTCGTTCCTGAAGAAACTGCTACTTCTGAGGAAAATCCCCTCAAAAGAAAAGCATCAACTTCTGAAGCCCCTGTGTTGAAGAAAGTTGAAAACTTTGACAAGTTCCTCAGCAACACCAATTGATGCAACTCCAATTTCCTCGGCACCAGCCTATGCTATTGTGCCAATCGGGGAAGCATATGACCATCCTCAAGAAGAAGAGAATCATTCGGCTACTTCCTCAGAACCTCTTGATGAGGAAATTGTCATCGATGACACTGCATCAACCCCCAAGGTATCATCGCTCCAGCTTCTGGTAACTGCTGAGGAAGCTGGCGAAGACATTGATGAAGACGTTGACATTGGTGACACCACTCCAGTCGTCAATGATGAATATTGGGAATCTGCACATCCCAATTCACCAATGGCAACTCCTCTGATGTTGATTCCTCAGTCACCTGCACAGACTGAAGAAATCCCAGAAGACTCTGAACATCTGTACCTTCCAGACAGTGAAGAAATTCCAGCTGCAACAGCTGAGGAAATTGATTCTCCGGCCACTACTGAGGAACCAGCTCTTCAAATCACTCAGTCTGTTGTTCCTTCCATGCCAATGGAGATCAAGGGGCATACCCGAACAAATCTTCAACCCAAGCCAAGACTGCCTCTCAAAGGCTCTGTTCGTCCCAAATTCCTCAAGACTAATTTCTTCGATGAACACATGTTCTTCTTTGGACCAAACCCCTATGATGCTGCAAGGGCTGGCCGCAACAGGTTCTGGGCTGCCACTCAACTGAATTACTATGCTTCAGTCCTCTATGAGAAGAAGAAAGTCTTCGAGCACAATCAGATTCCTCACGCTGACATGGAAAGTCTTCCATCATTTACTCCTGTGCTCCAAGTTCTATATGATGCTGGACTTCTTCCATTTTGTGTTGACATCTGCGATTGGAATGAGGAAATTATCCTTCAATTCTATGCCATGTTGCATATCAGCAGTGATTCCTCAGACATCAACTCTTGGATATTGGACTGGATGACTAGCACAACACACTTCACTGCTCAAGCCTCTGAATTGCTTTAGTGTGTCCCAGTCCAAATTCCCTCAGATGAAGCCCGCGAGTTGTTTGATGAATCTCCTCTACCCAATCAACTGATGAATGTGCTGATGAAGACATTGCCACCTGGAAAGCCTCAACGCCAAGTCTTCTTAGTGAAGGATCTGCTCTATGTGCCTCGCACAGTCTATCACATCCTGACAAAAACACTGTGTCCTCAGAAAGGCCATAACTCTGAGGAAGAAGAAGTTGAAGGAATCATGAAGAATGTGCTCTTCAATATCATACATGGTATTACCATTAACTTACATGACTTCTTCATGAGGACTTTGGCCAGTGCAGCTGTCGCTCCATTTGAGTAGAAGCCATATGCACCATGGATTATGAAATTCATCAGGGATAAGTCCTCAGTGCACTACAAAGCTGATTTCCAGAATCATTTCAGTTTCCTGCCACCCGTTGAAGTCATCAAGAACACTGTCAAGAGGAACCACTATTCTGCTCACAAAAATCTCAAGCGCTCTTGGGTTGTGCTAACTCACCTCATGCCTTCTCAAGAATTGGATGAGCTGAACTTTGAAGAATATCCTGACTTCGCTCGCTATCCTCAGAAGAAGTTCAAGAAAGTCCAAGTTCATCTGATGATCACCAGTTCATATTCTTCATCTCGCGAGTGCGATGAAGATGAAGACATTAAAGATACTGTTGTTGGCCCTGCATCAACAATCGACCCCAACAACGCTGGCGCTCCTTCTTCACCAACAAGATGAAATTCCTCATGGGGCGTTAGTCATAACTTTTTCTTCCCCTTTGGTCTTTGATGACAAAGGGGGAGAAAATTTGAGTTAGTATTCAAGCGGGTCTATATATGGGGGCTATTTTTGTTTAAGTTACAACTCTCGCTCTTCTGAAGTCTTTGGTTATTGAGTTGTAAACTTAAGTCCGATGGTGGTGACACTTTTGAACTATTTCCTCGCATGTTTATTTCCTCAAATACCTTAATGCATGCATGCTGAATTTTGCTGAATTTCGTCAGACACCATTCCTCACGCATTTCAAATTCTTCATTTCATATATTCAAATGCGTGTATAAATTACAAGATATAGGGGGAGTTCTCCATGTTTTGAACCTGCCATGTGCATTTGCAGTCCAAAGCAAATTCCTCAAATATGCACATCTTCAGGGGGAGTTCTTCTATATCTTGCAATCAAATTCCTCAAAATCTGTACTTTCACTTCATATGTTTATCCCCGTTGAAAACTTAACCTATTTGTCATCAATCACCAAAAAGGGGGAGATTGTTAGTGCATCTAGTGCCCCTTAGTGATTTTGGTGTATTGAAGACTTATAGGTTAAGGCATTAATGTGTTTGTGAGTGTACACAGGCTCTATAAGTTGATGAGGAGTTTGATATTCAGAGATTATCGACCCCTAAAAATGTATGTCTTCAAGTGAAGATTTTGCCGAAGACTTTCTGAAGACTTTGGTGAAGACTTTGTGAAGACTTTGAAAATGAAGAAGTTGGTGTGACCTTGAAGATATGAACGAGGAATATGAAGCATGAAGACTTTTGTTTTCGTAGTTTCATTTCCTGTATTTGAGTCATAGGAAACACCGTACTGTTAAAGGGGGCCGAGGTAATACTAAGGAAAATTTCCAACTGATGCTCAACTCCAAAATCCTCAAACCATACAATCCTTCGAGTGAAGCCTTTGGAAATCTCTTACGGTTCAGACAAGTTCTTCGGTGATAGAGACGAAGTTCTTCTGGTCTCTGAGGAAACTGATTTGACCGAGGAGTTAGGATTTCGCCAGTGCGAATTGCCTACAAGTGAGGAACATGATAAGCTGAGGACTTTCATAGTTCAAAATTCTGACCGTTGCTGTGCTTAGCACCAGCTGTCCCCAATCATTCTTATCCACATAACGGTCATATCATTGGGGGCATTTATGTCTTATCATGTCAGGTTGCATCCTGGCTATAAATAGCCACCCCCCCCCCACAACCACTAGTTGGTTGGCTGCTCCAAGAGAGAACTAACACTTGTCATTTGAGAGCAACCCATCCTCTGAGGACTTTGAGAGAAAATCATCAGTGAGGAAAAACCCACAACCAAACCACAAAACCCATAGTGATTGAGCATCACTGAAGAAATTCCTGTGTGGAACCGACGCTTGTTACCTTTAAGGAATGTGCATCCTCCAGACGGTTAGGCGTCATGGTCTAGTGCTCCTGTAGTCAATTGGGGACCACGAAGTGACCTTGGTCTAGAGCATCCAGCAGTAAATTGTGGATCGCCGGGTGACCAGTTTGTGAGGGTTTTGGAAGTCTACCCTGAAGACTTACCACGAGTGTTGGGCGAGGACTATGTGACCTTAGCTCAAGGAGAATACGGTAAGGACTGTGTGTCCTGGGACTGTGTGTCCTGGGACTGTGTGTCCTGGGACTGTGTGTCCTCTAGTTTAAATACCAGGCCGCTGTAAACCAGACATACGACTGTCACAACAGTTGGAACTGGGTCATCAAACCATTGTCTTCATCGAGCTACCTGGTTCTATTTCCTCAACCTCCTTATTCCTCATAAACTTGTTGATGAAATTGGTTGTTACTGTTTGAAGTATTTGACTGAAGACTTTCGCAAATTCCTCACCTCAAATTCTTCAAGTTGCCTTGTTCATCACTGCTTATCCTTTATCACGCTACTCACTATTCGTGCATGTTTCATTTCATCATGATGACTAAGCTGATACTATGCTCCTCATGCACCTAAGTACTTATTCCACTGCTAGTTATTCATCACATTTCAAATTCCTCAAAGTTGAAATTCCTCAAGTGATGAATTTATAAAAATCGCCTATTCACCCCCCCCCCCTCTAGTCAATATAACGCACTTTCAGGTGTGTTTGGGTCCTGGTGCCAAATGTCAATGAAGTTGAGCATAGTATTTGGGTCCATCATCAGAGGAATTGGAGTGCCTTAGCTTGAGCAACTCACTCTTGCTTGTTTCTAATGATTGCCTCAAGTTCCTCATCATCAGCTTCATCATCTGAAGAATCTGGTGGTACTTTGAACACCACCTTGATATAGGCGAAGTTGTCCCTGTCTTTCGATGAGATGGTGGTTATCGTTTTTGGTGGAGTAGACTTTGACGATCCGACTACGAACGTGTGAGACGTCGCGCCTTAGCAATCGCTAAACCAACTCTGAGAGGTTATTGACCACGCCGGAGCACGATCAACCTGACCACGAGGGTCTATTTCCTGCACGCAAACGAAGAACAAGCAAGAAACTAAGATTGCAATCTGGATATTGCGAATATAAGAGGAAAGCTTTATTGATGAAGTGGGGTTCTGTGACGCCTTTGTCTGGTCGTGGAACACAAACGAAGAACGCGAAGTTGCTGCTATGGCGAACTTGTAATCTAAACAAAACCCAAACCTAAAACGAAGCCCTAAGGGCTGTATATATGGGGGAATAGAAGGGAATTTCGTGGCCCCTTGGAGGAGGGGTCCGAAACCGACCCTAAGTCAGTTTCCCCATACATACGGACTCTAAAAACAGCCTATAATATGGTATTTCGAAATTACATGGGCCTGGCCCAAAATTAAGGTGGCGCAGCACCTATATTAGCCTATGGACGAATTTTATAAAGTGGCATCATGCATATTTCGTCCACAGCTTCCCACTCCCATTATGGTGGCTTCAATGTGCGAAAATCATCACTGGAAGCTCCAATGTTCTTCCCCGCGCGCGCACCTTCTCCTCCATGCTTGATCCCGCTCCAATGGTCATCCTTCTTATCCATGATAGGTCCTTCATTCATAAGTAAAACAAAAGTATCTAATTTAGGCAGCATCATATGTTCATGAATATTAGAAGGATTTCCAAGAAACGAAAGTACCTGGTAATTCAATTGACGTGCGCGAGCTCTAGTAATTGGTCCTGTATGTATAGCAGTCGGGGTGGGTGTAACATTATTAAGGATGTCCTCATCATCCTCCCCTTCTTGAACTGACGTCGTCCTCGACGGAAGCTCATCTTCCTCACCCAAATAAGGCTTCAAATCTGCAATGTTAAAAGTGGGGCTAACCCCAAACTCTACAGGCAGCTCAAGTTTATATGCATTATCATTTACTTTCTCTAACACCTTAAAAGGACCATCAGCACGTGGCATTAGCTTTGACTTGCGCAAATCAGGAAATCTATCCTTACGCAAATGTAACCAAACAAGATCTCCAGGTGCAAAGACAACATGTTTTCTACCCTTATCTCCAGCAAGTTTGTATTTAGCATTCATACGCTTAATGTTTTCCTTAGTTAACTCATGAATCTTTAATATCAATTCAGCACGTTCTTTAGCATCAAAATTAACCTTCTCCGAAGACGGAAGAGGCAACAAATCAATAGGTGCAAGAGGTAAGAAACCATACACAACTTCAAAAGGGCACATCTTAGTGGTAGAATGTAGCGAACGATTATAAGCAAATTCAATATGAGGCAAGCATTCTTCCCACATTTTCAGGTTATTCTTCAAAACAGCCCTAAGCATAGTAGACAATGATCTATTGACTACTTCAGTTTGGCCATCAGTTTGGGGGTGACATGTAGTACTAAAAAGCAGTTTAGTCCCCAACTTAGCCCATAAACATCTCCAAAAGTGGCTAAGAAATTTAGCATCACGATCGGAAACAATTGTATTTGGCACACCATGCAACCGAATAATTTCACGAAAGAACAAATCAGCAACATGAGCAGCATCATCACTTTTATGACATGGTATAAAGTGTGCCATTTTAGAAAATCTATCCACGACAACAAATATGCTATCCCTCCCCTTCTTTGTTCGAGGTAAACCTAAAACAAAGTCCATAGATATATCCTCCCAAGGAACACTAGGTACAGGTAAAGGCATATATAAACCATGAGGATTGAGTCGTGACTTAGCTTTTTGACATGTAGTGCAGCGAGCAACAAAACGCTCAACATCCCGTCTCATCTTTGGCCAAAAGAAATGTGTAGCAAGTACGTCCTCCGTCTTCTTCACGCCAAAGTGTCCCATTAATCCTCCTCCGTGCGCCTCCTGTAACAACAAAAGACGAACGGAGCTAGCTGGAATGCATAGCTTGTTAGCACGAAACACAAATCCATTATTAATAACGAACTTGTTCCATGTTCTCCCTTCTTTACAATTCTGCAACACGTCTCTAAATTCAGCATCATGCACATATTGATCTTTGATGGTCTCCAAACCAAATATTTTAAAGTCAAGTTGTGAAAGCATAGTATAACGACGAGACAAAGCATCAGCAATAACATTGTCTTTACCCTTCTTGTGTTTAATGACATAAGGGAAAGTCTCAATGAATTCAACCCATTTAGCATGTCTACGGTTCAGTTTTGCTTGACTTTTAATATGTTTCAAAGATTCATGATCAGAATGTATAACAAATTCTTTGGGCCATAAATAATGTTGCCATGTTTCCAAAGTCCGAACAAGAGCATATAATTCCTTATCATAAGTAGAATAATTCAGACTAGGCCCACTTAATTTTTCAGAAAAGTACGCAACAGGTTTACCATCTTGTAGTAACACACCTCCTAACCCAATTCCACTAGCATCACATTCAAGCTCGAAAGTCTTATTAAAATCAGGAAGTTGGAGTAAAGGAGCATGTGTTAACTTATCTTTCAAGACCGTGAAGGCTTCTTCCTGTGCGGTACCCCAAGAAAAAGGCACGTCCTTCTTTGTAAGCTCATTGAGAGGCGCAGCAATGGTGCTGAAATTTCTCACAAAACGCCTATAGAAACCAGCGAGGCCAAGAAAACTCCTTACTTGTGTGACCGTTTTGGGCTGCGGCCAACTCTCAATAGCTTCGATCTTGGCTATATCAACTTCAATTCCCTGTGGAGTAACAACATAGCCAAGAAAAGATACTCGGTCGGTGCAAAAGGTGCACTTCCCAAGGTTACCAAACAAACGTGCATCACGTAGCGCAGTAAAAACAGCACGTAAATGTTCCAAATGTTCCTCCAAAGATCTACTAAAAATCAATATATCATCAAAATAGACTACCACAAATCGTCCAATGAAAGCACGTAAAACCTCGTTCATTAATCTCATGAAAGTGCTAGGTGCATTAGTTAACCCAAAAGGCATGACTAGCCACTCATATAATCCAAACTTAGTTTTAAATGCTGTTTTCCATTCATCGCCCAATTTCATACGAATTTGATGGTATCCACTACGCAAATCAACTTTGGAGAAAATTGTAGAGCCACTTAATTCATCAAGCATATCATCTAGTCTAGGAATAGGATGACGATAACGAATAGTAATATTATTAATGCCTCTACAATCCACACACATGCGCGATGTACCATCCTTTTTAGGCACTAGAATAATAGGAACAGCACAAGGACTAAGGGATTCACGTATATAACCTTTGTCAAGCAGCTCCTGTACTTGACGCATAATCTCCTTTGTCTCCTCTGGATTGGTACGGTAGGGCGCACGGTTGGGTAGGGATGCACCGGGAATTAAGTCAATCTGATGCTCAATCCCGCGAATAGGCGGTAATCCCGGTGGCACGTCTTGTGGAAAGACGTCAGCGAACTCCTGCAAAATGTTAATGACAGTAGGAGGCAAAGAGGGAGGCATGTCCTCGAATGAAAATAATACCTCTTTACATACAAAAGCATAGCAAACATATGTAGCAACATCCAAATCATTAATATCAGATTTAGTAGCAAGTAAACATCCACTCTTCAATTTTATTTCAGATGCAACAGTAGATGATGGTTTATTATGCTTATGGTGTTGCTCAAATTCCTGTGCTACAATCTGATTTTCACTCTTATTTTTCTCCTGTTTTGCTTTACTAGCTCTAGCAATGTCATCTTTCATAATATGTTCGGGAGACATAGGAAGCAAAGTGATATTATGATCCTTATGAACAAGAGTATACTGATTTGTCCTACCATGGTGTACAGAATTTTTATCAAACTGCCATGGTCTACCAAGTAAAACAGAACATGCTTGCATGGGTACCACATCACAATCCACATAATCAGAATATGTAGCAATGCTAAAATGCACACGAACAGTACGTGTTACCTTAACCTTGCCACTATTGTTGAACCATTGGATGTAATAAGGATGAGGATGTGGTCTGGTGGATAGAGACAGCTTCTCCACCATCTCCATGCTAGCCAAGTTATTGCAACTCCCTCCATCGATGATGATGCGAACAGAACGCTCTTTCACAACTCCCTTTGTGTGGAACAAGTTGTGCCTCTGATTTTGCTCAGCGTGTGTAACCTGCACACTGAGAACACGTTGAGCAACTAAACTTTCATACCTGTCAGCGTAATCAGCAGCCATGTATTGTGTTTCTGGTTCTGCATCCTCGCCACCCTGTTCGTCACTTGCAATAAGTGCCAAAGTCTCCTCATCATAATCACTAGCGGACGCATATCCACCATCCTGAGTAACAATCATTACACGCTTGGAAGGGCATTCTCTCGCATAGTGACCTCCACCCTTGCAACGACGACATATAACCTCATGTGTTTGCCCTGTGGATGCAATAGATGAAGAAGAACTCTGTGCAGGCCCAAAAGGTGTGCTCTTCGTAGAGGGTGCAGTAGGAGCCTGTTGCCTGGTATCGCGATTAGAGTTGGAGGTTGAAGGAGGTGGTGTTGCAGCAGGACGTGCGGAAGCAGAGGAGGTACGTGGCGTCCATGATGAAGTACGGCCTGCAAAATTAGTAGTTCTCGCCATTGCCTGTCGATCCTGCACTTCACGTTCAGCTTTGCAAGCAAGATGAAATAAACGAGTGATAGTGTTATACTCCTTATACTCTAGAATAGTCTGAATCTCTCTATTTAATCCACCCATAAAACGTGCAAGCATAGCTTCATTCTCCTCAACAATACCACATCTAATCATACCAGTTTGTAATTCCTGATAATATTCTTCTACAGAATTTTTTCCTTGTCTTAAACGCTGCAAATTTTGAAGCAATTCACGTTGATAATAAGGTGGCACCCAACGATTTCGCATAGCAGTTTTCAAAGCAGCCCAAGTAGTTGGAATATTATTAGGGTGTATTCTACAATGTTCTGACCACCAAACACAAGCAAAACTAGTGAATGAACAAACAGCAGCAGCAACACGTCGATCCGCTGGAAATTGTAAGCATGTAAAACGTTGTTCTGTTTCTAACTCCCATGTAAGATATATATCAGGAACATATCTACCCTCAAACGTCGGAATATTCAATTTAAGTTTAGGGAGATGGTCATGATCCCGTACCTGCGGGGGTGGTGCAGCCCTACCGTTACGGTTGTAGCCATGTGGTCGACCTGGTGCGTATGGTGGTGGTTGCCCATGGGGCGGATCTGGAGCAACCTCTCCCTCATCATCGAAATCACCATCATAATCTTCAACCTGCTCAACGACAGTAGCCGCACGAGCCACCGAAGTAGCAGCAGTATCAACAGTACCAGGATGTTGGGCGTGGCCGAGAGGCACACGTCGCGCTCGTCGTTCGAAAGGAATAGGAACTGCAGCTGGTGGAGGTAGACGGGCAAGCACCTCATTGAACTTGGCGTCCATCTTGGAGTCGAATGTCTTCTCCAAACCATCTAGCTTCTCCATGGCAACTCCAAAGTTGTTCACGAAGTCCTGTACCTGCTCAGCCATCATTTGCTGAAATTTATCATAGAGCGCTTTGTTGGTCATGCTCTCCCAGTCGATCTCGTCATTGTGTGATCCTGGCATGGTTAGCAGAAATAGGAAACACACAATATGAAGCCTACAGACTGCTGGGACGTGGTGGTGGTGGTGGTGTGGCACAAATCCTTTAAGCGAATCTCAATTTCTTACCAGTTCTTACCCAGTAGCAGGCGGTGATCGGCAACCGTTGTAGCCAAAACTCTCAAAGCTTGGATAGAGCGATTGCCAGGTGGTGTCAAGCACACGGCGTAGGAGTATGTGGAGCTGGGATGGCTTATAATATGGTAGCAAAAAGGGTCAGCAATAATCAATTCAGAGATGCCAGGTTGAATAAACGCTCAACGACGGTACTGTGCTGGTCCTAGGCTAGACCGTGCTAGAGACGCGAGCCTAAAACACCAACAAAAACACGACGATACACCTAAGCAAGGGAAAAGCACAACCGGATTTTTTTTTTCGTTTTTTTTTTTTTTCGGCGCCTCTTTTTTTTTTTTTTTTTTCGGCGCCTTTTTTTTTTTTTTTTTTTCCGACACCTGCGCAGGTAGCAAAACACGGATCCGAAATCAAAAGGATCTCGAAACTAAACCTAAAACAAACTGGACTTGGATTGGTGGAGGATTTGTGGTGGTATATATGGACACCAATGGAGAGTGATGATGGATGATGAGATATGGCAGCGGCGATGATGGTGGTGGTATATGGCAACTATGAAGATGATGCGGTGGCGGCGTGACAACCTGTGAAAAGAACTCGAAACTCTAAAGGACTAGACACTAAGACCAGCAACTCGACACAACGATGTAACCGCCAATTCAACAAAGCAAAATACTGAAAAGACTATGCAAAGGCTCAGATTGGTTCGGATATGTTGATCTAACCCTAATTAATTTTTTTTTTGGCTTTTTCGTGGACTAAAGGTATGAAGAACAGATGCGATCTAAACTACGAAAACTGGTAAAATCTCACCGAGCAACCTGGAAATCTGATACCACTTGATATAGGCGAAGTTGTCCCTGTCTTTCGATGAGATGGTGGTTATCGTTTTTGGTGGAGTAGACTTTGACGATCCGACTACGAACGTGTGAGACGTCGCGCCTTAGCAATCGCTAAACCAACTCTGAGAGGTTATTGACCACGCCGGAGCACGATCAACCTGACCACGAGGGTCTATTTCCTGCACGCAAACGAAGAACAAGCAAGAAACTAAGATTGCAATCTGGATATTGCGAATATAAGAGGAAAGCTTTATTGATGAAGTGGGGTTCTGTGACGCCTTTGTCTGGTCGTGGAACACAAACGAAGAACGCGAAGTTGCTGCTATGGCGAACTTGTAATCTAAACAAAACCCAAACCTAAAACGAAGCCCTAAGGGCTGTATATATGGGGGAATAGAAGGGAATTTCGTGGCCCCTTGGAGGAGGGGTCCGAAACCGACCCTAAGTCAGTTTCCCCATACATACGGACTCTAAAACAGCCTATAATATGGTATTTCGAAATTACATGGGCCTGGCCCAAAATTAAGGTGGCGCAGCACCTATATTAGCCTATGGACGAATTTTATAAAGTGGCATCATGCATATTTCGTCCACAGCTTCCCACTCCCATTATGGTGGCTTCAATGTGCGAAAATCATCACTGGAAGCTCCAATGTTCTTCCCCGCGCGCGCACCTTCTCCTCCATGCTTGATCCCGCTCCAATGGTCATCCTTCTTATCCATGATAGGTCCTTCATTCATAAGTAAAACAAAAGTATCTAATTTAGGCAGCATCATATGTTCATGAATATTAGAAGGATTTCCAAGAAACGAAAGTACCTGGTAATTCAATTGACGTGCGCGAGCTCTAGTAATTGGTCCTGTATGTATAGCAGTCGGGGTGGGTGTAACATTATTAAGGATGTCCTCATCACACCTTCTTCGGTTGAGGACTAGGTCGAGAGCCTCATCCAGCAGTAGCTTTCATCTTTAGCAGAGAAGGACTAATTGAGGATTGTGCTTGCATAGAGGAATTTGCGGATACCCCTGAAGCAATTAAGAACCCTCTAGTCCTCTGACATGTTACAAGATGTACAGGTGTTGAGGACTTTGTGGCAGCAGCTGATGATTGTGCAGCTATTGAAGGCATTGCAGAGGCCTTTGAAGACTTTGCTTGAGGATTCTACTGTGAGGACTTTGAAGTTGAGAATTTTGGCTTCACTTCACATTTCTTCACCATTGATTTCTTCGGAGCACTAGCAGAGGCTCCGACAGATGCAGCAGCAGCAGCAGCAGAATCTTCATTAAATTGCTTCACTGCAGCTTCAGTAGTTCTCTGAAGTTTGCATTGATGCTTTGCCCATTCAGCTGGAAAGGCTTCACCACGAGCAAGACTTGTGGGATCAACCTCTTGATCATCAGCAAGAGGAGCCTTTCTGCAAGGGGATTTGAGTGCGAATTTCTTCATGTACTTAGGAGTGACATAACGATAGTCTCTTCTTCCCTCAACCACCTCCATTCAATCCTCTGAATCCAGATTTTCCTCTGCTCCTTTGTTTCTTTCCCATGAATGGCTTCATCGGGAGTACAGTAACCAGCATACAAAGGTTCAGGTATCTCAAAGGCAGTGTTCTGTTCAACCTTTTTTCCACCCTTCTGAGGTCTTTTGCCATCAGCCATTTTCTTCACTTGATGACTTTGAACTCTTGACGATTCTAAAGATGTGCACAATTTTTCCTCAAGAAACGCTGCAAATGAGTTAAGTTGATGAGAACCTAGTGATTCATCAGCAGACATTTTGTACTTGTGAACAGAGTATAGGTGCGAGGAATTTGAAGAGGTCGTATGCGTTCTCAAAAAATGTCAAAATACATCAAGTTGTGGAATTTTGACCATAGATGTCTTGAGGAATTTCACTAAGTGTTCTTGTCTTAGGTTCCAGAGTTGTGCAAATTTTGAGGATTCACACAATTGTGGAATCTTGAAGAAAATCATAACTTAGGAAAAACATCAAGGGAATGAACATGTAAGGTGCTTTAGAATAGGATACTTGAAGAATAAACACCTTTTGAGGATTTTGTGGAAAACATGAAGATCAAAAAAGGGTAGTAAAATTAGATTTTATTTACCCTGATGAAGAACATGACGAACAGTGAGATGAAATCAGGGAAGTTCGTTCGTCCAAATCTCCCATGCCCTAGCTTGGCAGAGGGAGACAACTATAGCGGTAGCAGAGTGAAGATTTTCACGGCCGATGGGAGTACGACAACGGCGAGGTCGAGGCAGTGAATCTCTTCCACACTGGCGGCGATGTTTTTAGCGGTGGCGCTAGGTTTGAGCTCTGGAGAGAGTGGGAGTGAGGAGTAACTCGAGCACAGTGAAATGGAAGGGGTATTTGTAGTGGAGGTGAAAACCAATCGGTGATGAGGACATCCCTACTAATGTTACACCCACCCCGACTGCTATACATACAGGACCAATTACTAGAGCTCGCGCACGTCAATTGAATTACCAGGTACTTTCGTTTCTTGGAAATGCTTCTAATATTCATGAACATATGATGCTGCCTAAATTAGATACTTTTGTTTTACTTATGAATGAAGGACCTATCATGGATAAGAAGGATGACCATTGGAGCGGGATCAAGCATGGAGGAGAAGGTGCGCGCGCGGGGAAGAACATTGGAGCTTCCAGTGATGATTTTCGCACATTGAAGCCACCATAATGGGAGTGGGAAGCTGTGGACGAAATATGCATGATGCCACTTTATAAAATTCGTCCATAGGCTAATATAGGTGCTGCGCCACCTTAATTTTGGGCCAGGCCCATGTAATTTCGAAATACCATATTATAGGCTGTTTTTAGAGTCCGTATGTATGGGGAAACTGACTTAGGGTCGGTTTCGGACCCCTCCTCCAAGGGGCCACGAAATTCCCTTCTATTCCCCCATATATACAGCCCTTAGGGCTTCGTTTTAGGTTTGGGGGTTTTGTTTAGATTACAAGTTCGCCATAGTAGCAACTTCGCGTTCTTCGTTTGTGTTCCACGACCAGACAAAGGCGTCACAGAACCCCACTTCATCAATAAAGCTTTCCTCTTATATTCGCAATATCCAGATTGCAATCTTAGTTTCTTGCTTGTTCTTCGTTTGCGTGCAGGAAATAGACCCTCGTGGTCAGGTTGATCGTGCTCCGGCGTGGTCAATAACCTCTCAGAGTTGGTTTAGCGATTGCTAAGGCGCGACGTCTCACACGTTCGTAGTCGGATCGTGAAAGTCTACTCCACCAAAAACGATAGCCACCATCTCATCGAAAGACAGGGACAACTTCGCCTATATCAAGTGGTATCAGATTTCCAGGTTGCTCGGTGAGATTTTACCAGTTTTCGTAGTTTAGATCGCATCTGTTCTTCATACCTTTAGTCCACGAAAAAGCCAAAAAAAAATTAATTAGGGTTAGATCATCATATCCGAACCAATCTGAGCCTTTGCATAGTCTTTTCAGTATTTTGCTTTGTTGAATTGGCGGTTACATCGTTGTGTCGAGTTGCTGGTCTTAGTGTCTAGTCCTTTAGAGTTTCGAGTTCTTTTCATAGGTTGTCACGCCGCCACCGCATCATCTTCATAGTTGCCATATACCACCACCATCATCGCCGCTGCCATATCTCATCATCCATCATCACTCTCCATTGGTGTCCATATATACCACCACAAATCCTCCACCAATCCAAGTCCAGTTTGTTTTAGGTTTAGTTTCGAGATCCTTTTGATTTCGGATCCGTGTTTTGCTACCTGCGCAGGTGTCGAAAAAAAAAAAAAAAAAAAAAAAAAAAAAAAAAAGAGTCTGGCACGCTTTGCAGAGCACGTTTTGGCCCAAAAAAATTTCGGCTGAAAATATTTTTTCCCTATCTTGATTTTAGGTTCCCCGGAGCGTTTTGAGACACTTGCTATCATAGTGATTTTTGTCAAAATTTTTGGGTCGTCGCAGCCCCCGGATTGCTCCAGAAAAAAAAAAATTAGTCCAAAAGAAAAATTCGTGCCCATCTTGCTTATACGACGTGGCAAGAGTTTTGAGACACTCGCCATTGTAGTGAGTTTTTGAAAAAAAAAAAAAAAAAAAAAGAGGCGCAGAAAAAAAAAAAAAAGAGGCGCCGAAAAAAAAAAACGAAAAAAAAAATCCGATTGTGCTTTTCCCTTTCTTAGGTGTATCGTCGTGTTTTTGTTGGTGTTTTAGGCTCGCGTCTCTAGCACGGTCTAGCCTAGGACCAGCACAGTACCGTCGTTGAGCGTTTATTCAACCTTGCATCTCTGAATTGATTATTGCTGACCCTTTTTGCTACCATATTATAAGCCATCCCAGCTCCACATACTTCTACGCCGTGTGCTTGACACCACCTGGCAATCGCTCTATCCAAGCTTTGAGAGTTTTGGCTACAACGGTTGCCGATCACCGCCTGCTACTGGGTAAGAACTGGTAAGAAATTGAGATTCGCTTAAAGGATTTGTGCCACACCACCACCACCGCCACGTCCCAGCAGTCTGTAGGTTTCATATTGTGTGTTTCCTATTTCTGCTAACCATGCCAGGATCACACGATGACGAGATCGACTGGGAGAGCATGACCAACAAAGCGCTCTATGATAAATTTCAGCAAATGATGGCTGAGCAGGTACAGGACTTCGTGAACAACTTTGGAGTTGCCATGGAGAAGCTAGATGGTTTGGAGAAGACATTCGACTCCAAGATGGACGCCAAGTTCAATGAGGTGCTTGCCCGTCTACCTCCACCAGCTGCAGTTCCTATTCCTTTCGAACGACGAGCGCGACGTGTGCCTCTCGGCCACGCCCAACATCCTGGTACTGTTGATACTGCTGCTACTTCGGTGGCTCGTGCGGCTACTGTCGTTGAGCAGGTTGAAGATTATGATGGTGATTTCGATGATGAGGGAGAGGTTGCTCCAGATCCGCCCCATGGGCAACCACCACCATACGCACCAGGTCGACCACATGGCTACAACCGTAACGGTAGGGCTGCACCACCCCCGCAGGTACGGGATCATGACCATCTCCCTAAACTTAAATTGAATATTCCGACGTTTGAGGGTAGATATGTTCCTGATATATATCTTACATGGGAGTTAGAAACAGAACAACGTTTTACATGCTTACAATTTCCAGAGGATCGACGTGTTGCTGCTGCTGTTTGTTCATTCACTAGTTTTGCTTGTGTTTGGTGGTCAGAACATTGTAGAATACACCCTAATAATATTCCAACTACTTGGGCTGCTTTGAAAACTGCTATGCGAAATCGTTGGGTGCCACCTTATTATCAACGTGAATTGCTTCAAAATTTGCAGCGTTTAAGACAAGGAAAAAATTCTGTAGAAGAATATTATCAGGAATTACAAACTGGTATGATTAGATGTGGTATTGTTGAGGAGAATGAAGCTATGCTTGCACGTTTTATGGGTGGATTAAATAGAGAGATTCAGACTATTCTAGAGTATAAGGAGTATAACACTATCACTCGTTTATTTCATCTTGCTTGCAAAGCTGAACGTGAAGTGCAGGATCGACAGGCAATGGCGAGAACTACTAATTTTGCAGGCCGTACTTCATCATGGACGCCACGTACCTCCTCTGCTTCCGCACGTCCTGCTGCAACACCACCTCCTTCAACCTCCAACTCTAATCGCGATACCAGGCAACAGGCTCCTACTGCACCCTCTACGAAGAGCACACCTTTTGGGCCTGCACAGAGTTCTTCTTCATCTATTGCATCCACAGGGCAAACACATGAGGTTATATGTCGTCGTTGCAAGGGTGGAGGTCACTATGCGAGAGAATGCCCTTCCAAGCGTGTAATGATTGTTACTCAGGATGGTGGATATGCGTCCGCTAGTGATTATGATGAGGAGACTTTGGCACTTATTGCAAGTGACGAACAGGGTGGCGAGGATGCAGAACCAGAAACACAATACATGGCTGCTGATTACGCTGACAGGTATGAAAGTTTAGTTGCTCAACGTGTTCTCAGTGTGCAGGTTACACACGCTGAGCAAAATCAGAGGCACAACTTGTTCCACACAAAGGGAGTTGTGAAAGAGCGTTCTGTTCGCATCATCATCGATGGAGGGAGTTGCAATAACTTGGCTAGCATGGAGATGGTGGAGAAGCTGTCTCTATCCACCAGACCACATCCTCATCCTTATTACATCCAATGGTTCAACAATAGTGGCAAGGTTAAGGTAACACGTACTGTTCGTGTGCATTTTAGCATTGCTACATATTCTGATTATGTGGATTGTGATGTGGTACCCATGCAAGCATGTTCTGTTTTACTTGGTAGACCATGGCAGTTTGATAAAAATTCTGTACACCATGGTAGGACAAATCAGTATACTCTTGTTCATAAGGATCATAATATCACTTTGCTTCCTATGTCTCCCGAACATATTATGAAAGATGACATTGCTAGAGCTAGTAAAGCAAAACAGGAGAAAAATAAGAGTGAAAATCAGATTGTAGCACAGGAATTTGAGCAACACCATAAGCATAATAAACCATCATCTACTGTTGCATCTGAAATAAAATTGAAGAGTGGATGTTTACTTGCTACTAAATCTGATATTAATGATTTGGATGTTGCTACATATGTTTGCTATGCTTTTGTATGTAAAGAGGTATTATTTTCATTCGAGGACATGCCTCCCTCTTTGCCTCCTACTGTCATTAACATTTTGCAGGAGTTCGCTGACGTCTTTCCACAAGACGTGCCACCGGGATTACCGCCTATTCGCGGGATTGAGCATCAGATTGACTTAATTCCCGGTGCATCCCTACCCAACCGTGCGCCCTACCGTACCAATCCAGAGGAGACAAAGGAGATTATGCGTCAAGTACAGGAGCTGCTTGACAAAGGTTATATACGTGAATCCCTTAGTCCTTGTGCTGTTCCTATTATTCTAGTGCCTAAAAAGGATGGTACATCGCGCATGTGTGTGGATTGTAGAGGCATTAATAATATTACTATTCGTTATCGTCATCCTATTCCTAGACTAGATGATATGCTTGATGAATTAAGTGGCTCTACAATTTTCTCCAAAGTTGATTTGCATAGTGGATACCATCAAATTCGTATGAAATTGGGCGATGAATGGAAAACAGCATTTAAAACTAAGTTTGGATTATATGAGTGGCTAGTCATGCCTTTTGGGTTAACTAATGCACCTAGCACTTTCATGAGATTAATGAACGAGGTTTTACGTGCTTTCATTGGACGATTTGTGGTAGTCTATTTTGATGATATATTGATTTTTAGTAGATCTTTGGAGGAACATTTGGAACATTTACGTGCTGTTTTTACTGCGCTATGTGATGCACGTTTGTTTGGTAACCTTGGGAAGTGCACCTTTTGCACCGACCGAGTATCTTTTCTTGGCTATGTTGTTACTCCACAGGGAATTGAAGTTGATATAGCCAAGATCGAAGCTATTGAGAGTTGGCCGCAGCCCAAAACGGTCACACAAGTAAGGAGTTTTCTTGGCCTCGCTGGTTTCTATAGGCGTTTTGTGAGAAATTTCAGCACCATTGCTGCGCCTCTCAATGAGCTTACAAAGAAGGACGTGCCTTTTTCTTGGGGTACCGCACAGGAAGAAGCCTTCACGGTCTTGAAAGATAAGTTAACACATGCTCCTTTACTCCAACTTCCTGATTTTAATAAGACTTTCGAGCTTGAATGTGATGCTAGTGGAATTGGGTTAGGAGGTGTGTTACTACAAGATGGTAAACCTGTTGCGTACTTTTCTGAAAAATTAAGTGGGCCTAGTCTGAATTATTCTACTTATGATAAGGAATTATATGCTCTTGTTCGGACTTTGGAAACATGGCAACATTATTTATGGCCCAAAGAATTTGTTATACACTCTGATCATGAATCTTTGAAACATATTAAAAGTCAAGCAAAACTGAACCGTAGACATGCTAAATGGGTTGAATTCATTGAGACTTTCCCTTATGTCATTAAACACAAGAAGGGTAAAGACAATGTTATTGCTGATGCTTTGTCTCGTCGTTATACTATGCTTTCACAACTTGACTTTAAAATATTTGGTTTGGAGACCATCAAAGATCAATATGTGCATGATGCTGAATTTAGAGACGTGTTGCAGAATTGTAAAGAAGGGAGAACATGGAACAAGTTCGTTATTAATAATGGATTTGTGTTTCGTGCTAACAAGCTATGCATTCCAGCTAGCTCCGTTCGTCTTTTGTTGTTACAGGAGGCGCACGGAGGAGGATTAATGGGACACTTTGGCGTGAAGAAGACGGAGGACGTACTTGCTACACATTTCTTTTGGCCAAAGATGAGACGGGATGTTGAGCGTTTTGTTGCTCGCTGCACTACATGTCACAAAGCTAAGTCACGACTCAATCCTCATGGTTTATATATGCCTTTACCTGTACCTAGTGTTCCTTGGGAGGATATATCTATGGACTTTGTTTTAGGTTTACCTCGAACAAAGAAGGGGAGGGATAGCATATTTGTTGTCGTGGATAGATTTTCTAAAATGGCACACTTTATACCATGTCATAAAAGTGATGATGCTGCTCATGTTGCTGATTTGTTCTTTCGTGAAATTATTCGGTTGCATGGTGTGCCAAATACAATTGTTTCCGATCGTGATGCTAAATTTCTTAGCCACTTTTGGAGATGTTTATGGGCTAAGTTGGGGACTAAACTGCTTTTTAGTACTACATGTCACCCCCAAACTGATGGCCAAACTGAAGTAGTCAATAGATCATTGTCTACTATGCTTAGGGCTGTTTTGAAGAATAACCTGAAAATGTGGGAAGAATGCTTGCCTCATATTGAATTTGCTTATAATCGTTCGCTACATTCTACCACTAAGATGTGCCCTTTTGAAGTTGTGTATGGTTTCTTACCTCGTGCACCTATTGATTTGTTGCCTCTTCCGTCTTCGGAGAAGGTTAATTTTGATGCTAAAGAACGTGCTGAATTGATATTAAAGATTCATGAGTTAACTAAGGAAAACATTGAGCGTATGAATGCTAAATACAAACTTGCTGGAGATAAGGGTAGAAAACATGTTGTCTTTGCACCTGGAGATCTTGTTTGGTTACATTTGCGTAAGGATAGATTTCCTGATTTGCGCAAGTCAAAGCTAATGCCACGTGCTGATGGTCCTTTTAAGGTGTTAGAGAAAGTAAATGATAATGCATATAAACTTGAGCTGCCTGCAGAGTTTGGGGTTAGCCCCACTTTTAACATTGCAGATTTGAAGCCTTATTTGGGTGAGGAAGATGAGCTTCCGTCGAGGACGACGTCAGTTCAAGAAGGGGAGGATGATGAGGACATCCCTACTAATGTTACACCCACCCCGACTGCTATACATACAGGACCAATTACTAGAGCTCGCGCACGTCAATTGAATTACCAGGTACTTTCGTTTCTTGGAAATCCTTCTAATATTCATGAACATATGATGCTGCCTAAATTAGATACTTTTGTTTTACTTATGAATGAAGGACCTATCATGGATAAGAAGGATGACCATTGGAGCGGGATCAAGCATGGAGGAGAAGGTGCGCGCGCGGGGAAGAACATTGGAGCTTCCAGTGATGATTTTCGCACATTGAAGCCACCATAATGGGAGTGGGAAGCTGTGGACGAAATATGCATGATGCCACTTTATAAAATTCGTCCATAGGCTAATATAGGTGCTGCGCCACCTTAATTTTGGGCCAGGCCCATGTAATTTCGAAATACCATATTATAGGCTGTTTTTAGAGTCCGTATGTATGGGGAAACTGACTTAGGGTCGGTTTCGGACCCCTCCTCCAAGGGGCCACGAAATTCCCTTCTATTCCCCCATATATACAGCCCTTAGGGCTTCGTTTTAGGTTTGGGGGTTTTGTTTAGATTACAAGTTCGCCATAGTAGCAACTTCGCGTTCTTCGTTTGTGTTCCACGACCAGACAAAGGCGTCACAGAACCCCACTTCATCAATAAAGCTTTCCTCTTATATTCGCAATATCCAGATTGCAATCTTAGTTTCTTGCTTGTTCTTCGTTTGCGTGCAGGAAATAGACCCTCGTGGTCAGGTTGATCGTGCTCCGGCGTGGTCAATAACCTCTCAGAGTTGGTTTAGCGATTGCTAAGGCGCGACGTCTCACACGTTCGTAGTCGGATCGTGAAAGTCTACTCCACCAAAAACGATAGCCACCATCTCATCGAAAGACAGGGACAACTTCGCCTATATCAATCGGCCCAAAGATTTTGGACCAGATTTCCCCTGACCCTTGCTCTCCATGCGACATGTGTCACCCACGTTCTGAGTAGTGGATATAGTGGGGGATTGTTAGTTATCCAGTCGTGGGAATTGGAACGGTTTGAGCAGGAAGCGGCGAAAATTTTGATACTAAAAACTTAAAGTTTTCCATTTGCAAATTCTTTAGTTGTCAAGGACACAGTGAAGACTTTGAACGAGTTTCAAAGTAGAATGCATATGAAGAATTTGAGAATAGACTGGGTTGAGTTTAGCATAGAGGGGGAACGGGTCCGATCACATTCACTTAGATGAAAATCAACTTGAATTAGCAGTAAATGAATGTTGTTGAGGACATTGAAAAACACAAATATATATATATATAGTCAATGAAGAACATCAGTTTCATAGTTTGAAGAATTTGACAAGTTGAGGAATTTGCAAACTTGAGGAATTTGAAAAATTGAAGAATTTGCAAAATGACGAAAAACTCAAGTTCGAAGAATTTCAACTATGGTTGGTGGCGTGACCCACCGTATAAGAATGATGATTTCACACACCGCATACAATTGTCATAGGGTTCTGAGAATCAAATTATTCATTAATTTCTTCACACTTAGAGGGTTATTCTTCATTGATTGAAGAAAAATGTTACTTCGTGTGTTGCACATCTAAGTCATCAATTTTGCAGAACTGTTAGGATATGTGTCTTTTTCAAAGAACATTCGAAGATTCTAAGATATTTAGCTCACACCGCAACTTGCAAAATCTCTTTTCATCCAAGGGCTTAGTGAAGATATCTGCCAGTTGTTCTTCAGTGGGGATGTGGTCGATGGAGTTGTCGCCCTTGAGTACATGATCTCGAAGAAAATCATGACGAATCTGGATGTGCTTGGTCTTGGAATGCTGAACTGGGTTATAAGCAATCTTGATAGCGCTCTCGTTATCACAGTAGAGATGCACATTTTTCACCTTGATGCCATAGTCCTTGAGGGTTTGCTTCATCCACGGCAACTTAGCACAACATGAACCAGCAGCAATGTACTCAGCTTTAGCAGTAGTTAGTGACACGCAGTTCTGCTTCTTCGAGGACCAACAAACTAAGGATCGTCCGAGGAAATGACATGTACTTGAGGTTGACTTGCGATCCACATGATCTCTAGCATAGTAAGCATATGAGTATCCAACGAGGTGAAGATTTGATCCCTTACGATACCATAATCCAAGCGTTGGTGTGTGAGCTAAGTATCGAAGAATATATTTCACGGCCGTATGGTGTGATTCCTTCGATGTTGATTGGAATCCGGCACACATGCAAACACTCAGCATAATATCTGGCCTAGATGCACATAGGTACAATAAAGAGCCAATCATGGAGTAATATACCTTCTGATCAAAATCTTTACCATTTTCATCAGTGCAGAGGTGGCCTTTTGAAGGCATTGGAGTTTTGACGCCTTTGCAGTCTTGTATGTCAAATTTCCTCAAAACATCCTCGAGGTATCTCTCTGAGAGATGAAGATGCCATTGTCTTGCTGACAAATTTGAAGACCTAAGAAGAATTTCAACTCTCCCATCATAGACATTTGATATTCTTCACTCATCATATAGGCAAATTCATCACTGTAACGTTTGTTAGTACAGCCAAAGATAATATCGTCTACGTATATTTGGAATATGAACAATTCATTGTCAGAGTATTTAGTGAAAAGCGTTGGGTCGAGTGAACCTGGTTTGAAGCCTTTCTTCATGAGGAACTCCTTCAGAGTGTCCTACCATGCCCGAGGGTCTTGCTTGAGGCCATAGAGTGCCTTGTTGAGTCTGAAGACTTTGTCAGGATGCTTAGGGTCTTCAAAACCTGGGGGTTGAGAAACATATACTTCTTCCTCAAGATTACCATTGAGGAATGCACTTTTCACATCCATTTGATATAAGATGATATCATGATGGTTAGCATAAGTTTCATTGAGGAATAGCTTCAATTCTTGAGGAATAGCTTCAATTCTAGCAACATGTGCAAAAGTTTCATCAAAGTCAATTCCTTCAACCTGTGTGTAGCCTTGAGCTACAAGACGAGCCTTATTTCTTACTACAAGGCCATTTTCATCCTGCTTGTTGCGGTAGATCCACTTGGTACCTATGATGTTGTGCTTGCGAGGATCTGGCCGCTTGACAAGTTCCCACACGTTGTTTAGCTTGAATTGATGTAATTCCTCTTGCATAGCTTGAATCAACTCAGGCTCCTTGAATGCTTCATCAACTTTGGTGGGCTCTATGATAGAGAGAAAAGCAAAGTGCCCACAAAAGTTAGTCAAATGTGAAGCTCTTGAGCGAGTGAGGGGACCTGGTGCATTGATGTCGTCGATGATTTTGTCAATCTGCACTTCATTTGCAACTCTTGGATGAGCAGGTTCACGTGGTTGAGGATTTTCTTCAACACCATTTTCTTCAGGTGTATCAGCATGAATGTATTCATTGGTTGGAATGACTTCCTCAGTAGGTTGAGGTTCTTCAGTGGGTACGACATCTTGAGTAGCTTTCAGCTTAATTGATTCCCCGGGAGACTTTTCATCTAGCACAGGAGGCAAGTGCTCTCTTTGCGAGCCGTTAGTCTCATCGAACCACACATCTATAGTTTCAACATCCTTCTGGTGGTAGGTTTTGAAGACTTTGTAGGTGTGCGAGTCCTTTCTGTAACCAAGCATAAAACCTTCATGTGCTTTCGTTGCAAATTTAGAACTGTGGTGTGGATCTCTAATCCAGCATTTTGCACCGAAGACTTTGAGATAACTTACATTGGGTTTCTTGCCAGTCATGAGTTCATATGAAGTCTTCTTGAAGAATTTGTGAAGATATACCCTGTTGATGATGTGACAAGATGTATCAATTGCCTCAGGCCAAAAGCGACGAGGGGTCTTGTATTCATCAAGCATAGTGTGAGATATCTCAACAAGAGTCATGTTCTTGTGCTCCACGACACCGTTCTGCTGAGGAGCATATGGGGCAGATAGCTCATGACTAATACCAAGTTCATCAAGATATTCATCAAGATTGGTGTTCTTGACCTCAGTCCCATTATGACTCCTGATATGCTTGATCTTGACGCCGAAGTTTGTAGAGGCCCTTGAAGCAAATCGTTTGAAGACATCCTGCACTTCAGACTTGTACACAATAATATGCACCCAAGTGTAACGAGAGTAATCATCAACAATGACAAAGCCATACAAACTTGAAGAATTTGTTAGAGTGGAATAATGAGTGGGGACAAAGAGGTCCTTATGAAGCAATTCAAAAGTTCGAGTCGTGGTCATGATTGTCTTCAAGGGATGCTTGGATATGGTCATCTTCCCGGACTCACAAGCACCACAGAGGTGGTCCTTGAGGAATTTGACACCTTCAATGCCAATGACGTGCTTTTTCTTCACGAGCGTGTGCAAGTTCCTCATACCAGCGTGTCCAAGTCATCGATGCCACAGCCAGCCTTCTGAGGACTTTCCAAGTAGGCATGTGGCAGGCTGAGGACCTGTAGAGAAATCAACAATATACAAGTCTCCTCTCCTAAAGCCTTCGAAGACTTTGGAATGGTCAGATTCCATGATGACAACACAATGATATTTTCCAAAGATGAAAAACATATCAAGATCACAAAGCATTGAGACAGACATGAGGTTGAACCCGAGGGATTCGACAAGCATCACCTTATCCATGTGTTGATCCTTTGAGATTGCAACCTTACCTAGACCCAATATCTTGCTTTTTTCCTTTATCAGCGTAGGTGATATGCTTCAGATGTGATGGGGCAAGTGGTACCCCCCGGCAGGATACCTATCATGTGTAAACCCTAGGTACCCCCTGGTGTCTATATAAACCGGGAGGGTTTTATATTATAGGGCAGAGAAACTCATTTCTTGTTTTAGCTATCCGATCTCGAGGTAGATCAACTCTATAACCTTCATACACATCAATATAATCGAGCGGGACATAGGGTTTTACCTCCGTGTCCTTTGTCCCCTGTTACCATCGATCATAGACTCGCAGCTCGGGACCTGACGAGGATATGTACCTAGGGTAGGGTCCTAGGCAAGTCCTACATACCCTACCCAAGGACACTACATTGGAGGACTTGAAGATCAAGCACAAACTTCTGGCTGGATTCCATAAGACGTTCAAGGCTCGACAGGTTATCCACTCAGAGACTCCTTCCTCCACTCGGCAGTTGCGTGTCACTCAAAAGACCTTGTTCTCACTCGACGCTAGAAGACCAGGAGTCACCATCAAGAGCCCAACGGGCAGATATTAGTCCAATCATCATTAATAGCTTCTATTACGTATGTTACCAGTAACGGCGCTTTAATCCCACGATCGAACCCTTAGATGCGGGGTAATTATGAGGGGCAGCAAACTCTATATAAGCCGCCCCTCCCCACCTGCACAAGGGTTCATAACCATTGTAATCTTTATATTCCACATGACATAAGCTCCGGAGCACTGAGACGTAGGGCTGTTACCTCCACGAGAGGGGCCTAAACACATACATCCGTGTGTACACCCTCGTCGTAGCTAGGACTCTGCCCTCTCCTTACGTACCCTTACCTTGATAGAGGCGAAGTTGTCCCTGTCTTTCGATGAGATGGTGGCTATCATTTTTGGTGGAGTAGACTTTGACGATCCGACTACGAACGAGTGATGACTTCGTGCCTTAGAAATCGCTAAACCAACTCCGAGAGGTTATTGACCACGCCGGAGCATGATCAACCTGACCACTAGGGTCTGTTTCCTGCACGCAAACGAAGAACAAGCAAGAAACTAAGATTGATATCTGGATATTGTGAATATAAGAGGAAAGCTTTATTGATGAAGTGGGGTTCTGTGACGCCTTTGTCTGGTCGTGGAACACAAACGAAGAACGCAAAGTTGCAGCTATGGCGAACTTGTAATCTAAACAAAACCCAAACCTAAAACGACGCCCTAAGGGCTGTATATATGGGGGAATAGAGGGGAATTTCGTGGCCCCTTGGAGGAGGGGTCCGAAACTGACCCTAACTCAGTTTCCCCATACATACGGACTCTAAAAACAGCCTATAATATGGTATTTCGAAATTACATGGGCCTGGCCCAAAAATAAGGTGGCGCAACACCTATATTAGCCTATGGATGAATTTTATAAAGTGGCATCATGCATATTTCGTCCAAGGCTTCTTGCTCCCATTATGGTGGCTTCAAAGTGCGAAAATCATCACTGGAAGCTCCATTGTTCTTTCCCGCGCGCGCACCTTCTTCTCCATGCTTGATCCCGCTCCCATGGTCATCCTTCTTATCCATGCCAGGTCCTTCATTCATAAGTAAAACAAAAGTATCTAATTTTGGCAGCATCATATGTTCATGAACATTAGAAGGATTTGCAAGAAACGAAAGTACCTGGTAATTCAACTGACGTGCGCGAGCTCTAGTAATTGGTCCTGTATGTATAGCACTCGGAGTTGTGGGTGTAGCATTAGCAGGGATGTCCTCATCATCCCCCCTTCTTGAACTGAAGTCGCCCTCGACGGAAGCTCATCTTCCTCACCCAAATAAGGCTTCAAATCTGCAATGTTAAAAGTGGGGCTAACCCCAAACTGTACAGGCAGCTCAAGTTTATATGCATTATCATTTATTTTCTCTAACACCTTAAAAGGACCATCAGCACGTGGCATTAGCTTTGACTTGCGCAAATCAGGAAATCTATCCTTACGCAAATGTAACGAAACAAGATCTCCAGGTGCAAAGACAATATGTTTTCTACCCTTATCTCCAGCAATTTTTTATTTAGCATTCATACGCTCAATGTTTTCCTTCGTTAACTCATGCATCTTTAATATCAATTCAGCACGTTCTTTAGCATCAAAATTAACCTTCTCCGAAGATGGAAGAGGCAACAAATCAATAGGTGCACGAGGTAAGAAACCATACACAACTTCAAAAGGGCACATCTTAGTGGTAGAATGTAGCGAACGATTATAAGCAAATTCAATATGAGGCAAGCATTCTTCCCACATTTTTAGGTTATTCTTCAAAACAGCCCTAAGCATAGTAGACAATGATCTATTGACTACTTCAGTTTAGCCATCAGTTTGGGGATGACATGTAGTACTAAAAAGTAGTTTAGTCCCCAACTTAGCCCATAAACATCTCCAAAAATGGCGAAGAAATTTAGCATCACGATCTGAAACAATTGTATTTGGTACACCATGCAATCGAATAATTTCACGAAAGAACAAATCAGCAACATGAGCAGCATCATCACTTTTATTACATGGTATAAAGTGTGCCATTTTGGAAAATCTATCCACGACAACAAATATGCTATACCTCCCCTTCTTTGTTCGAGGTAAACCTAAAGCAAAGTACATAGATATATCCTCCCAAGGAACACTAGGTACAGGCAAAGGCATATATAAACCATGAGGATTGAGTCGTGACTTAGCTTTTTGACATGTAGTGCAGCGAGCAACAAAACGCTCAACATCCCGTCTCATCTTTGGCCAAAAGAAATGTGTAGAAAGTATGTCCTCCGTCTTCTTCACGCCAAAGTGTCCCATTAATCCTCCTCCGTGCACCTCCTGTAACAACAAAAGACGAACGGAGCTAGTTGGAATGCATAGCTTGTTAGCACGGAACACAAATCCATCATTAATAACGAACTTGTTCCATGTTCTCCCTTCTTTACAATTCTGCAACACGTCTCTAAATTCAGCATCATGCACATATTGATCTTTGATGGTCTCCAAACCAAATATTTTAAAGTCAAGTTGTGAAAGCATAGTATAACGACGAGACAAAGCATCAGCAATAACATTTTCTGTACCCTTCTTGTGTTTAATGACATAAGGGAAAGTCATAATGAATTCAACCCATTTAGCATGTCTACGGTTCAGTTTTGCTTGACTTTTAATATGTTTCAAAGATTCATGATCAGAATGTATAACAAATTCTTTGGGCCATAACTAATGTTGCCATGTTTCCAAAGTCCGAACAAGAGCATATAATTCCTTATCATAAGTAGAATAATTCAGACTAGGCCCACTCAGTTTTTCAGAAAAGTACGCAACAGGTTTACCATCTTGTAATAACACACCTCCTAACCCATCCACTAGCATCACATTCAAGCTCGAAAGTCTTATTAAAATGAGGAAGTTGGAGTAAAGGAGCATGTGTTAACTTATCTTTCAAAACCATGAAGGCTTCTTCCTGTGCGGTACCCTAAGAAAAAGGCACGTCCTTCTTTGTAAGCTCATTGAGAGGCGCAGCAATGGTGCTGAAATCTCTCACAAAACGCCTATAGAAACCAGCGAGGCCAAGAAAACTCCTCACTTGTGTGACCGTTTTGGGTTGCGGCCAACTCTCAATGGCTTCAATCTTGGATTTATCAATTTCAATTCACTGTGGAGTAACAACATAGCCAAGAAAAGATACTCGATCGGTGCAAAAGGTGCACTTCCCAAGGTTACCAAACAAACGTGCATCACGTAGAGCAATAAAAACAGTACGTAGATGTTCCAAATGTTCTCCAAAGATCTACTAAAAATCAATATATCATCAAAATAGACTACCACAAATCGTCCAATGAAAGCACGTAAAACCTCGTTCATTAATCTCATGAAAGTGCTAGGTGCATTAGTTAACCCAAAAGGCATGACTAACCACTCATATAATCCAAACTTAGTTTTAAATGCTGTTGTCCATTCATCTCCCAAATTCATACGAATTTGATGGTATCCACTATGCAAATCAACTTTGGAGAAAATTGTAGAACCACTTAATTCATCAAGCATATCATCTAGTCTAGGAATAGGATGACGATAACGAATAGTAATATTATTAATGCCTCTCCAATCCACACACATGCGCGATGTACCATCCTATTTGGGCACTAGAATAATAGGAACAGCACAAGGACTAAGGGATTCGCGTATATAACCTTCGTCAAGCAGCTCCTGTACTTGACGCATAATCTCCTTTGTCTCCTCTAGATTGGTATGGTATGGCGCACGGTTGGGTAGGGATGCACCGGGAATTAAGCCAATCTGATGCTCAATCCCACGAATAGGTGGTAATCCCGGTGGCACGTCTTGTGGGAAGACGTCAGCGAACTCCTGCAAAATGTTAATGACCGCGGGAGGCAAAGAGGGAGGCATGTCCTCGAATGAAAATAATACCTCTTTGCATACAAAAGCATAGCAAACAGATGTAGCAACATCCAAATCATTAATATCAGATTTAGTAGCAAGTAAACATCCACTCTTCAATTTATTTCGGATGCAACATTAGATGATGGTTTATTATGCTTATGGTGTTGCTCAAATTCCTGTGCTACAATCTGATTTTCACTCTTATTTTTTTCCTGTTTTGCTTTACTAGCTCTAGCAATGTCATCTTTCATAATATATTCCAGAGACATAGGAAGCAAAGTGATATTTTGATCCTTATGAACAAGAGTATACTGATTTTTCCTACCATGGTGTACAGAATTTTTATCAAACTGCCATGGCCTACCAACTAAAATAGAACATGCTTGCATGGGTACCACATCACAATCCACATAATCAGAATATGTAGCAATGCTAAAATGCACACGAACAGTACGTGTTACCTTAACCTTGCCACTATTGTTGAACCATTGGATGTAATAAGGATGAGGATGTGGTCCGGTGGTTAGAGACAACTTCTCCACCATCTCCATGCTAGCCAAGTTATTGCAACTCCCTCCATCGATGATGATGCGAATAGAACGCTCCTTCACAACTCCCTTTGTGTGGAACAAGTTGTGCCTCTGATTTTGCTCAGTCTGCGTAACCTGCACACTGAGAACACGTTGAGCAACTAAACTTTCATACCTATCAGCGTAATCAGCAGCCATGTAGTGTGTCTCTGGTTCGACATCCTCGCCACCCTGCTCTTCACTTGCAATGAGAGCCAAAGTCTCCTCATCATAATCACTAGCGGACGCATATCCACCATCCTCAGTAACAATCATTACATGTTTGGAAGGGCATTCTCTCGCAAAGTGACCTCCACCCTTGCAACGACGGCATATAACCTCATGTGTTTGCCCTGTGGATGCAATAGATGAAGAAAAGCTCTGTGCAGGCCCAGAAGGTGTGCTCTTCGTAGAAGGTGGATTAGGAGCATGTTTCCTGGTATCGCAGTTGGAGTTGGAGGTGGGAGTAGGTGGCGTTGCAGCAGGACGTGCGGAAGTAGAGGAGGTACGTGGCGTCCATGATGAAGTGGGACCTGCAGAAAAAGGAGTTCTCGCCATTGCTTGTCGATCCTGCACTTCACGTTCAGCTTTGCAAGCAAGATGAAATAAATGACTGATAGTGTTATACTCCTTATACTCTAGAATAGTTTGAATCTCTCTATTTAATCCACCCATAAAACATGCAAGCATAGCTTCATTCTCCTCAACAATACCACATCTAATCATGCCAGTTTGTAAATCCTGATAATATTCTTCTACAGAATTTTTTCCTTGTCTTAAACGCTGCAAATTTTGAAGCAATTCACGTTGATAATAAGGTGGCACCCAATTATTACGCATAGCAGTTTTCAAAGCAGCCCAAGTAGTTGGAATATTCGCATGGTGTATTCTACAATGTTCTGACCACCAAACACAAGCAAAGCTAGTGAATGAACAAACAGCAGCTGCAACACGTCTATCCTCAGGAAATTGTAAGCATGTAAAACATTGTTCTGTTTCTAACTCCCATGTAAGATATATATCAAGAACATATCTACCCTCAAACGTCGAAATATTTAATTTAAGTTTAGGGAGATGGTCATGATCCCGTACCTCAGGGGCGGGTGCAGCCCTACCGTTACGGTTGTAGCCATGTGGTTGACCTGATGCGTACCATGGTGGTTGCCCCTAAGGCTGATCTGGAGCAACCTCTCCCTCATCATCGTAATCACCATCATAATTGTCAACCTGCTCAATGACAATAGCAGCAGGAGCCACAGAAGTAGCAACAGTATCAACAGTACCAGTATGCTGGCCTTGGCGGAGAGGCACACGTCGCGCTCGTCGTTCGAAAGGGATAGGAGCTGCAGCTGGTGGTGGTAGACGGGCAAGCACCTCATTGAACTTGGCGTCCATCTTGGTGTCGAATGTCTTCTCCAAACCATCGAGCTTCTCCATGGCCTCTCCAAAGTTGGTCATGAAATCTTGTACCTGGTCAGCCATCATTTGCTGAAATTTGTCATAGAGTGCTTTGTTGGTCATGCTCTCCCAGTCGCTCCCGTCGTCGTGTGATCCTGACATGGTTAGCAGAAATAGGAAACACACAAGAATATGAAACCTACAGACTACTGGGATGTGGTGGTGATGGTGGTGGTGTGTCACAAATCCTTTAAGCGAATCTCAAATTCTTACCAGTTCTTACCCAGCAGTAGGCGGTGATCGGCAATTGTTGTAGTCAAACTCTCAAAGCTTGGATAGAGCGATTGCCAGGTGGTATCAAACACACGACGTAGATGTATGTGGATCTGGGATGGCTTATAGTATAGTAGCAAAAAGGGTTAGCAATAATCAATTCAGAGATGCAAGGTTGAATAAATGCTCAATGACGGTACTGTGCTGGTCCTAGGCTAGACCGTACTAGAGACGCGAGCCTAAAACACCAACAAAATCACGACGCTACATGTAATCAAGGGAAAAGCACACTCTAAATTTTTTTTATTCAGTTTTTTTTGCGCTCTTTTTTTTGCTCAAAAAATCACTACAATGGCGAGTGTCTCAAAACTCTTCCCACGTCGTATAAGCAAGATGGGCACAAAATTTGTTGGACTATTTTTTTTCTTTTTCTGGAGCAATTCGGGGGCTGCGACGACCAAAAATTTCGACAAAAATCACTATGATGGCAAGTGTCCCAAAACGCTCCGAAGAACCTAAAACCAAGATAGGGAAAAAATATTTTCAGCCAAAATTTTTTTGGGCCAAAACATGCTCTACAAAGCGTGCCAGACTTTTTTTCGACACCTACGCAGGTAGCAAAACACGAATCCGAAATCAAAAGGATCTCGAAACTAAACCTAAAACGAGCTGGACTCGGATTTGTGGAGGATTTCTTGTGGTATATATGGACACCAATGGATAGTGATGATGGATGGTGATATATGGCAGCGGTGATGATGGTGGTGGTATATGGCAACTATGAAGACAATGCAGTGGCGGCGTGACAACCTGTGAAAAGAACTTGAAACTCTAAAGGACTAGACCCTAAGACCAGCAACTTGACACGACGATGTAACCGCAAATTCAGCAAAGCAAAAAACTGAAAAGACTATGCAAAGGCTCAGATTGGTTCGGATATGATGATCTAACCCTAAATTTTTTGTGGCTTTTTCGTGGACTACAGGTATGAAGAACAGATGCGATCTAAACTACGCAAACTAGTACAATCTCACCGAGCAACCTGGAAATCTGATACCACTTGATAGAGGCGAAGTTGTCCCTGTCTTTCGATGAGATGGTGGCTATCATTTTTGGTGGAGTAGACTTTGACGATTCGACTACGAACGAGTGATGACGTCGCGCCTTAGCAATCGCTAAACCAACTCCGAAAGGTTATTGACCACGCCAGAGCACGATCAACCTAAGGGCTGTATATATGGGGGAATAGAGGGGAATTTCGTGCCCCCTTGGAGGAGGGGTCCGAAACCGACCCTAACTCAGTTTCCCCATACATACGGACTCTAAAAACAACCTATAATATGGTATTTCGAAATTACATGAGCCTGGCCCAAAAATAAGGTGGTGCAACACCTATATTAGCCTATGGACGAATTTTATAAAGTGGCATCATGCATATTTCGTCCAAGGCTTCTTGCTCCCATCATGGTGGCTTCAAAGTGCGAAAATCATCACTAGAAGCTCCATTATTCTTTCTCGCGCGCGCACCTTATTCTCCATGCTTGATCCCGCTCCCATGGTCATCCTTCTTATCCATGCCAGGTCCTTCATTCATAAGTACAACAAAAGTATCTAATTTAGGCAGCATCATATGTTCATGAACATTAGAAGGATTTGCAAGAAACGAAAGTACCTGGTAATTCAATTGACGTGTGTGAGCTCTAGTAATTGGTCCTGTATGTATAGCAGTCGGAGTTGTGGGTGTAGCATTAGCGGGGATGTCCTCATCACCTACCATCTACTGTCAGGCTCGTTCCCACGACAGTTGGCGCCCATGTAGGACCAAAAAGTAGGTCTAGAGGGGGTGATTAGACTACTTGACAAATTAAAAGTTTTGCCTATGCCAAGTTTTAGGGTTGACAGGTTTTAGCATTTCATGGCAAGTCAAGTACACCCTACACATGCAAGTCTAAGAGTATATAGCAGCGGAAAGTAACAACAAGCATGTATAGAAGGGATAGGGTAGGAAGATCAAACGCAATTGTAGACACGATGATTTTTCTCGTGGTTCCGATAGATGGTGCTATCGTACATCCACATTTATGGAGTCTTCAACCCATGGAGGGTAATGGTCGCGAGAGTCCATGGAGGGCTCCACCCAAAAGGGTCCACGAAGTAGCAACCTTGACTATTCCATACGGCTTCCGTCCACGAAGGACTAGCCTCACTATGGGTAGATCTTCACGAAGTAGGCGATATCCTTGCCCTTACAAACTTCTTGGTTCACTCCACAACACGAAGTAGGAGGCTCCCAAGTGACACCTAACCAATCTAGGAGGCACCACCCTCCAAAAGGTAATAGGCTCGGTAATGACGATGAACTCCTTGCTCTTGTGCTTCAAGATGATAGACTCCTTAGCACACAATCTCTCTCACACAGGTTTGGCTCGGTAGAAGAGATGGGATTGGAGGAAAGCAACTTGGGGAGGCTAGAAATCAAGATCCATATGATTTGAGTGGAAGATCTTGACCTCAACACAAGGGTAGGTGGTTCTCTCTCAGAAAATCTGATAGGATATGTATGGAATAGTTCTAAGTGCTTCTCTTTTGAGTAAGTGGTGGTGAAGGGGTATATATAGGCATCCCCAAAAATACAACCGTTACACACAAAATGACCGACTCGGTGACACCGATGTGTTAATCTCGATGGTACCGAAGTGACCAAAAGGTGGCAACTTTTGAATCTCGATGAGACCGATATCTCGGTTGCACCGATAAGGTGACCAACGGTCAGATTTCCAATCTGAGTGACGCCGATCCAACATTCTCGATGGGACCGAAAATGTGAATTTGCGTAGCAGAAAGTTGGCAACCTAAACTCGGTGGCACCGGCATGGAATCGGTTGCACCGAAGTGGCTAGGGTTTGGCAGAGTCTGTCTAGGTTCTGGAATGAGTGGCACCGGTATGGGAAAGTTGGTTGCACCGATTTTGAGTGTTGGTTATAGAACAGACTTTGGTGGGAGAGTTTGTGGATGTTTTTGGTGACTATCACTTGTGCACATTTGAGCATATTGTTCACCAACAAAACCTTATCCCCTTTTAATAGTATTGGCTTTCCTATGACTCAAAGTGATTTCTCACAAATATAAAATGTAGAGTCCTCTTTCTTGAAGTTTGGCCAACCTATTTCCTTGCATCCTGGGGTTTCTCCACAATCTCCTTTTTCCAATCGTCTCATTGAACATTTCCTGAAATATACTTGGTGGAAACATTAGTTCATAGACTTATATGTTGTTATTAATTACCAAAACCACCAAGGGGGCAAATGTGCTTTCAATCTCCCCCTTTTTGGTAATTGATGACAACATATAGATCAAAGCTTCGACATATGATAAAACCAATGAAATTAATCGTCGCTTTGAGAGGTATGTGATAAGCAAGAGCTCCCCCTGAATTTGTGAGTTATTTTGAATTTGCGTTTGAATGCAAATGCACAATCGATTAGGTATATGGGGCACTTCTTCCATGTCACATACAACTTGGTGGTGTGCGAGAATAATTGGAATGCATAACAACACACAACACAATCAAACAAAGGTGAATGATCATCTCATGAGCATTAAGATGATAGGAAATAGTAGCATCACCCATAACATAGTAGCATAACACACATGTATCTCACAACAAACCAAAAGAACCAAATGTTTTTGAAAAGCAATAAAAACCAAATCGCTCTCTCGCTCGAAGCCTAAAGATCTATATACACTTCTCCCCCTTTGGCAACAAGTTACCAAAAAGTTCAAATGCATATATCTAAGCGTTCTTGGGCATATCTCCTCCAGTTGTTGATGAAGGAGTCAAGATGACAGCGTCAGCAAAGATCTCTGTAGATGTCGTGGATGGACCTGGAGTGGTCACTGATGGAGCTGAAGTTGATGGAGCTAATGGAGTTGTTGGAGCTGGCACTGTGGCTGATCTGGCCTGAGTAGTGAACTGAGTGCCTGGCCCTAGAGGTGAATCCTCCTCCTCATCATCATCATCCTCATCTGAAGTAGAAGAGACCCGAGGGATCTGCACGGAGTCAAGTTCATGTTAAAGTTCTGTGACTGTCTTCTGAACCTGGCATGCTGACCCTGTGAATAGAGTGTAGATGAGCAGAAGGAGATGAGTCATCACAAAATGAGGCCATTTTTGAAAATTGAGCAATGAGTTTTCAAAAGTTTTACAATCTGTCAAATACACATCGGTGCAGCCAAAAAGAATTTTTCGGTGAGACCGTGACTGACCAACTCGTTAACAGAAACTTGGCAGCCTTTTCGATAGGACCGAAAAGAGCTACTCGGTTCCACCGAGTTAGTTCTCGCCCTCACAGAAACGCATATCGATGAGACCGATATTTCCGTTTTGGTTCCACCGAGATGTATCGGGCGGACAGCAAAACCCTAGAAAAATTCATCTAACTCGAGATCTTGCAGATTTGATTGGATGAATATATGAGCAATGGGTGGCTTATAGAGAAAACTAAGTCCAATGTGCAAGAATCAGAATGGGAGCGCACTAGAGATCGAATCCGTACCCTAGCTTGTAGCGGATCCTCTATGACGGCGACGTTGGTGTAGATTACGTCGACGGTGGCGATTCCCAGCGGCGGAGGAGCTCAGGAAGTCAAGGGCGATGACCAGGGGTCTTGGGGCGGCAGCTTAGGGTTCTGAGGCGCGACATTGAAGATAGAAATTTCAAAGCGTCGGGGTCCACAGCATATATACCCCTCACTATCGGTGATACCGATTTTATGTTTTTGGTGTCACCGAGTTTCACAACTGTCAGCTGACAGGGAAACTCGGTCTAACCGAGAATATGAAATCAGTGTTACCGAGATTGAAAAACCAGATCAACCCTAGGCATTCGATGAGACCGAGATTGTGGGGTTGGTTCCACCGAGATGCACTTGGGAGGTTTTAATGGTCAGTCCTTGTCAATACGGAACTCCGAGTGCTCCATACACAAAGGGATCGAAAAGCACTTGTTCAAATTGTGTGATGCAGCATGAATGGTATATGAGGTGAGAAAGCATAGATAGCTAAAGAGTGTTCCTAGGCATTCTTGTCCATCCAATTGGCAAAAGATAAATCAAAAGCCAAATAGCAACAATTGGATGTCCTCGAATGAGAAAATAAATGCAGACCAACATGCTCACACAATAAGATGTCAAAAGAAATCATGCAAACATGTACAAACACTCTAGCATCTAACAAGCACTTGGGTGATGACAAAGTCATCTATATATGAGTATTTGACTTAGGAGCCAAGTAAGAGTACTTGATCATAGGTCATACTCATCATTTAAGCACATTTGGGGTTACCACTTTTTCATAAAGCATTTAATGTTGTCAATAGTAAGAGATGCTTTGACTCAAGTCTTAGAGTAAAGATCCCCCTTAATGTGACATCCCCCCATAAGAGGGATAAACTAACCTTGGGTTTTGTTGATGAAGACTTAATGTTGGTGAGGTAGTTGTGGATGCTCAGTGTTGATGAAGATCACCAAGAGTTGGGAGCATCCTTGTTGTTTCCTTACTCCTCTCACCTACATGGGTTAGTCCCAATACACAAGAGACAAATACAATGATATCTATGGACATGGAGTGCAAAGCATGTGTTATGATGTCCATTGATTTGTTGATTACCTTGTCCCTTGCTTACCTTTGAGGGGATGTGCGACTCCTTGAACTATTGAATTGAGTTGATGTTGAGTGCAAAAAGTCCTTGCCAATAATGAATGTGAGTGAATTTCATTGGCGGAGTCACCCCTCAAGAACTTACTAGTTCTTCTTGGGAACCCACATCAAGTTGATGGGGATCCTTGGTGTAGAAGTGGCCTTTGTAGTAGTTGATCTTGAAGTAGCCTTGGGAACCCACTCCACCAAAGCTAGGGAGTCATCTTCATATGAGTCAATGTACTCTTGAAGCTTGTTCTTGCCCTTGAGCTTGTGGTCTTGTGGTGGAAGGTCATCTTGAGTGTTTGTCCCCTTGAGAAGAGTATTTTCATACTTCTCCTTTTGAGTAAAAAACTTGGGCTTGGGATATTGACCTTCTTCTGATAGAGGCGAAGTTGTCCCTGTCTTTCGATGAGATGGTGGCTATCGTTTTTGGTGGAGTAGACTTTGACGATCCGACTACGAACGTGTGAGACGTCGCGCCTTAGCAATCGCTAAACCAACTCTGAGAGGTTATTGACCACGCCGGAGCACGATCAACCTGACCACGAGGGTCTATTTCCTGCACGCAAACGAAGAACAAGCAAGAAACTAAGATTGCAATCTGGATATTGCGAATATAAGAGGAAAGCTTTATTGATGAAGTGGGGTTCTGTGACGCCTTTGTCTGGTCGTGGAACACAAACGAAGAACGCGAAGTTGCTGCTATGGCGAACTTGTAATCTAAACAAAACCCAAACCTAAAACGAAGCCCTAAGGGCTGTATATATGGGGGAATAGAAGGGAATTTCGTGGCCCCTTGGAGGAGGGGTCCGAAACCGACCCTAAGTCAGTTTCCCCATACATACGGACTCTAAAAACAGCCTATAATATGGTATTTCGAAATTACATGGGCCTGGCCCAAAATTAAGGTGGCGCAGCACCTATATTAGCCTATGGACGAATTTTATAAAGTGGCATCATGCATATTTCGTCCAAAGCTTCCCACTCCCATTATGGTGGCTTCAATGTGCGAAAATCATCACTGGAAGCTCCATTGTTCTTCCCCGCGCGCGCACCTTCTCCTCCATGCTTGATCCCGCTCCAATGGTCATCCTTCTTATCCATGATAGGTCCTTCATTCATAAGTAAAACAAAAGTATCTAATTTAGGCAGCATCATATGTTCATGAATATTAGAAGGATTTCCAAGAAACGAAAGTACCTGGTAATTCAATTGACGTGCGCGAGCTCTAGTAATTGGTCCTGTATGTATAGCAGTCGGGGTGGGTGTAACATTAGTAGGGATGTCCTCATCATCCTCCCCTTCTTGAACTGAAGTCGTCCTCGACAGAAGCTCATCTTCCTCACCCAAATAAGGCTTCAAATCTGCAATGTTAAAAGTGGGGCTAACCCCAAACTCTGCAGGCAGCTCAAGTTTATATGCATTATCATTTATTTTCTCTAACACCTTAAAAGGACCATCAGCACGGGGCATTAGCTTTGACTTGCGCAAATCAGGAAATCTATCCTTACGCAAATGTAACCAAACAAGATCACCAGGTGCAAAGACAACATGTTTTCTACCCTTATCTCTAGCAAGTTTGTATTTAGCATTCATACACTCAATGTTTTCCTTCGTTAACTCATGCATCTTTAATATCAATTCAGCACGTTCTTTAGCATCAAAATTAACCTTCACAACTTGAAAAGGGCACATCTTAGTGGTAGAATGTAGCGAACGATTATAAGCAAATTCAATATGAGGCAAGCATTCTTCCCACATTTTCAGGTTATTCTTCAAAACAGCCCTAAGCATAGTAGACAATGATCTATTGACTACTTCAGTTTGTCCATCAGTTTGGGGATGACATGTAGTACTAAAAAGTAGTTTAGTCCCCAACTTAGCCCATAAACATCTCCAAAAATGGCTAAGAAATTTAGCATCACGATCTGAAACAATTGTATTTGGTACACCATGCAATCGAATAATTTCATGAAAGAACAAATCAGCAACATGAGCAGCATCATCACTTTTATTACATGGTATAAAGTGTGCCATTTTGGAAAATCTATCCACGACAACAAATATGCTATCCCTCCCCTTCTTTGTTCGAGGTAAACCTAAAACAAAGTCCATAGATATATCCTCCCAAGGAACACTAGGTACAGGCAAAGGCATATATAAACCATGAGCATTGAGTCGTGACTTAGCTTTTTGACATGTAGTGCAGCGAGCAACAAAACGCTCAACATCCCGTCTCATCTTTGGCCAAAAGAAATATGTAGAAAGTACGTCCTCCGTCTTCTTCACGCCAAAGTGTCCCATTAATCCTCCTCCGTGCGCCTCCTGTAACAACAAAAGACGAATGGAGCTAGCTGGAATGCATAGCTTGTTAGCACGGAACACAAATCCATCATTAATAACGAACTTGTTCCATGTTCTCCCTTCTTTACAATTCTGCAACACGTCTCTAAATTCAGCATCATGCACATATTGATCTTTGATGGTCTCCAAACCAAATATTTTAAAGTCAAGTTGTGAAAGCATAGTATAACGACGAGACAAAGCATCAGCAATAACATTGTCTTTACCCTTCTTGTGTTTAATGACATAAGGGAAAGTCTCAATGAATTCAACCCATTTAGCATGTCTACGGTTCAGTTTTGCTTGACTTTTAATATGTTTCAAAGATTCATGATCAGAATGTATAACAAATTCTTTGGGCCATAAATAATGTTGCCATGTTTCCAAAGTCCGAACAAGAGCATATAATTCCTTATCATAAGTAGAATAATTCAGACTAGGCCCACTTAATTTTTCAGAAAAGTACGCAACAGGTTTACCATCTTGTAATAACACACCTCCTAACCCAATACCACTAGCATCACATTCAAGCTCGAAAGTCTTATTAAAATCAGGAAGTTGGAGTAAAGGAGCATGTGTTAACTTATCTTTCAAGACCGTGAAGGCTTCTTCCTGTGCGGTACCCCAAGAAAAAGGCACGTCCTTCTTTGTAAGCTCATTGAGAGGCGCAGCAATGGTGCTGAAATCTCTGACAAAACGCCTATAGAAACCAGCGAGGCCAAGAAAACTCCTTACTTGTGTGACCGTTTTGGGCTGCGGCCAACTCTCAATAGCTGCAATCTTGGCTTTATCAACTTCAATTCCCTGTGGAGTAACAACATAGCCAAGAAAAGATACTCGGTCGGTGCAAAAGGTGCACTTCCCAAGGTTACCAAACAAACGGGCATCACGGAGCGCAGTAAAAACAGCACGTAAATGTTCCAAATGTTCCTCCAAAGATCTACTAAAAATCAATATATCATCAAAATAGACTACCACAAATCGTCCAATGAAAGCACGTAAAACCTCGTTCATTAATCTCATGAAAGTGCTAGGTGCATTAGTTAACCCAAAAGGCATGACTAGCCACTCATATAATCCAAACTTAGTTTTAAATGCTGTTTTCCATTCATCTCCCAATTTCATACGAATTTGATGGTATCCACTACGCAAATCAACTTTGGAGAAAATTGTAGGGCCACTTAATTCATCAAGCATATCATCTAGTCTAGGAATAGGATGACGATAACGAATAGTAATATTATTAATGCCTCTACAATCCACACACATGCGCGATGTACCATCCTTTTTAGGCACTAGAATAATAGGAACAGCACAAGGACTAAGGGATTCACGTATATAACCTTTGTCAAGCAGCTCTTGTACTTGACGCATAATCTCCTTTGTCTCCTCTGGATTGGTACGGTAGGGCGCACGGTTGGGTAGGGATGCACCGGGAATTAAGTCAATCTGATGCTCAATCCCACGAATAGGCGGTAATCCCGGTGGCACGTCTTGTGGAAAGACGTCAGCGAACTCCTGCAAAATGTTAATGACAGCAGGAGGCAAAGAGGGAGGCATGTCCTCGAATGAAAATAATACCTCTTTGCATACAAAAGCATAGCAAACAGATGTAGCAACATCCAAATCATTAATATCAGATTTAGTAGCAAGTAAACATCCACTCTGCAATTTTATTTCGGATGCAACAGTAGATGATGGTTTATTATGCTTATGGTGTTGCTCAAATTCCTGTGCTACAATCTGATTTTCACTCTTATTTTTCTCCTGTTTTGCTTTACTAGCTCTAGCAATGTCATCTTTCATAATATGTTCGGGAGACATAGGAAGCAACGTGATATTATGATCCTTATGAACAAGAGTATACTGATTTGTCCTACCATGGTGTACAGAATTTTTATCAAACTGCCATGGTCTACCAAGTAAAACAGAACATGCTTGCATGGGTACCACATCACAATCCACATAATCAGAATATGTAGCAATGCTAAATTGCACACGAACAGTACGTGTTACCTTAACCTTGCCACTATTGTTGAACCATTGGATGTAATAAGGATGAGGATGTGGTCTGGTGGTTAGAGACAGCTTCTCCACCATCTCCATGCTAGCCAAGTTATTGCAACTCCCTCCATCGATGATGATGCGAATAGAACGCTCCTTCACAACTCCCTTTGTGTGGAACAAGTTGTGCCTCTGATTTTGCTCAGCCTGTGTAACCTGCACACTGAGAACACGTTGAGCAACTAAACTTTCATACCTGTCAGCGTAATCAGCAGCCATGTAGTGTGTTTCTGGTTCTGCATCGTCGCCATTGTGTTCTTCACTTGCAATGAGAGCCAAAGTCTCCTCATCATAATCACTAGCAGACGCATATCCACCATCCTCAGTAACAATCATGACACTCTTGGAAGGGCATTCTCTCGCAAAGTGACCTCCACCCTTGCAACGACGGCATATAACCTCATGTGTTTGCCCTGTGGATGCAATAGATGAAGAAGAGCTCGGTGCAGGCCCAGAAGGTGTGCTCTTGGTAGAGGGTGGAGGAGGAGCCTGTTTCCTGGTATCGCGGTTGGAGTTGGAGGTTGAAGTAGGTGGTGTTGCAGCAGGACGTGTGGAAGTAGAGGAGGTACGTGGCGTCCATGATGAAGTGCGACCTGCAGAAAAAGTAGTTCTCGCCATTGCCTGTCGATCCTGCACTTCACGTTCAACTTTGCAAGCAAGATGAAATAAACGAGTGATAGTGTTATACTCCTTATACTCCAGAATAGTCTGAATCTCTCTATTCAATCCACCCATAAAACGTGCAAGCATAGCTTCATTCTCCTCAACAATACCACATCTAATCATACCAGTTTGTAATTCCTGATAATATTCTTCTACAGAATTTTTTCCTTGTCTTAAACGCTGCAAATTTTGAAGCAACTCACGTTGATAATAAGGTGGCACCCAACGATTACGCATAGCAGTTTTCAAAGCAGCCCAAGTAGTTGGAATATTAGCATGGTGTATTCTACAATGTTCTGACCACCAAACACAAGCAAAACTAGTGAATGAACAAACAGCAGCGGCAACACGTCTATCCTCGGGAAATTGTAAGCATGTAAAACGTTGTTCTGTTTCTAACTCCCATGTAAGATATATATCAGGAACATATCTACCCTCAAACGTCGGAATATTCAATTTAAGTTTAGGGAGATGGTCATGATCCCGTACCTGCGGGGGTGGTGCAGCCCTACCGTTACGGTTGTAGCCATGTGGTCGACCTGGTGCGTATGGTGGTGGTTGCCCCTGGGGCGGATCTGGAGCAACCTCTCCCTCATCATCGAAATCACCATCATAATCTTCAACCTGCTCAACGACAGTAGCCGCACGAGCCACCGAAGTAGCAGCAGTATCAACAGTACCAGGATGTTGGGCGTGGCCGAGAGGCACACGTCGCGCTCGTCGTTCAAAAGGAAGAGGAGCTGCCGCTGGTGGAGGTAGACGGGCAAGCACCTCATTGAACTTGGCGTCCATCTTGGTGTCGAATGTCTTCTCCAAACCATCTAGCTTCTCCATGGCCACTCCAAAGTTGTTCACGAAGTTTGTACCTGCTCAGCCATCATTTGCTGAAATTTATCATAGAGCGCTTTGTTGGTCATGCTCTCCCAGTCGATCTCGTCATCGTGTGATCCTGGCATGGTTAGCAGAAATAGGAAACACACAATATGAAACCTACAGACTACTGGGACGTGGTGGTGGTGGTGGTGTGGCACAAATCCTTTAAGCGAATCTCAATTTCTTACCAGTTCTTACCCAGTAGCAGGCGGTGATCGGCAACCGTTGTAGCCAAAACTCTCAAAGCTTGGATAGAGCGATTGCCAGGTGGTGTCAAGCACACGGCGTAGAAGTATGTGGAGCTGGGATGGCTTATAATATGGTAGCAAAAAAGGTCAACAATAATCAATTCAGAGATGCAAGGTTGAATAAACGCTCAACGACGGTACTGTGCTGGTCCTAGGCTAGACCGTGCTAGAGACGCGAGCCTAAAACACCAACAAAAGCACGACGATACACGTAATCAAGGGAAGAGCACACTCTGTTTTTTTTTTGCGCCTCTTTTTTTTTTTGCCTCTTTTTTTTTTTTTTTTTGCTCAGAAAAACACTATAATTGCGAGTGTCTCAAAACCCTTCCCAAGTCGTATAAGCAGGATAGACACGAAAAAAAAATTGAATTTTTTTTTTCTGGAGCGATGCGGGGGCTGCGACGACCAAAAAATTTCGACAAAACTCACTATGATAGCAAGTGTCTCAAAACGCTCCGGAGAACCTAAAATCAAGATAGGGAAAAAATATTTTCGGCCGAAATTTTTTTGGGCCAAAACGTGCTCTGCAAAGCGTGCCAGACTCTTTTTTTTTCGACACCTACACAGGTAGCAAAACGCGAATCCGAAATCAAAAAGATCTCGAAACTAAATTTAAAACGAGCTGGACTCGGATTGGTGGTGGTATATATGGACACCAATAGATAACTGGCAGCGGGGATGATGGTGGTGGTATATGGCGACTATGAAGACGATGCGTTGGCGGCGTGACAACTTGTGAATAGAACTCGAAACTCTAAAGAACTAGGCACTAAGACCAGCAACTCGACACGACGATGTAACCGCAAATTCAACAAAGCAAAATACTGAAAAGACTATGCAAAGGCACAGATTGGTTCGGATATGATGATCTAACCCTAATTTTTTTTTGTGGCTTTTTCGTGGACTAAAGGTATGAAGAACAGATGCGATCTAAACTACGAAAACTGGTAAAATCTCACCGAGCAACCTGGAAATCTGATACCACTTGATAGAGGCGAAGTTGTCCCTGTCTTTCGATGAGATGGTGGCTATCGTTTTTGGTGGAGTAGACTTTGACGATCCGACTACGAACGTGTGAGACGTCGCGCCTTAGCAATCGCTAAACCAACTCTGAGAGGTTATTGACCACGCCGGAGCACGATCAACCTGACCACGAGGGTCTATTTCCTGCACGCAAACGAAGAACAAGCAAGAAACTAAGATTGCAATCTGGATATTGCGAATATAAGAGGAAAGCTTTATTGATGAAGTGGGGTTCTGTGACGCCTTTGTCTGGTCGTGGAACACAAACGAAGAACGCGAAGTTGCTGCTATGGCGAACTTGTAATCTAAACAAAACCCAAACCTAAAACGAAGCCCTAAGGGCTGTATATATGGGGGAATAGAAGGGAATTTCGTGGCCCCTTGGAGGAGGGGTCCGAAACCGACCCTAAGTCAGTTTCCCCATACATACGGACTCTAAAAACAGCCTATAATATGGTATTTCGAAATTACATGGGCCTGGCCCAAAATTAAGGTGGCGCAGCACCTATATTAGCCTATGGACGAATTTTATAAAGTGGCATCATGCATATTTCGTCCAAAGCTTCCCACTCCCATTATGGTGGCTTCAATGTGCGAAAATCATCACTGGAAGCTCCATTGTTCTTCCCCGCGCGCGCACCTTCTCCTCCATGCTTGATCCCGCTCCAATGGTCATCCTTCTTATCCATGATAGGTCCTTCATTCATAAGTAAAACAAAAGTATCTAATTTAGGCAGCATCATATGTTCATGAATATTAGAAGGATTTCCAAGAAACGAAAGTACCTGGTAATTCAATTGACGTGCGCGAGCTCTAGTAATTGGTCCTGTATGTATAGCAGTCGGGGTGGGTGTAACATTAGTAGGGATGTCCTCATCATCTTCCCACTCAACTCCATTAACGTTGAAGTACCCAACACCATGATTCTTCCGGCATCCTCCGTGCTTGCGTACAATTTCCTCAAATTGCTTACATCTGGCAAGACTCTTATAGATACCCTTTTCTATAATTCCTTCCAATAAAGCATTTTCTTGCTCAAGTATAACTTGGCTAAGAGAATCATCATTAGTGGAATCAATAGAACTACTAGAAGCAACATCATTGGGTTTAGCATTTTTATTGTTGCTACTAGATGAAGAACCTTTCTTGCCTTTGTTACTAGATTGCTTAGTTTTAACTTGAGGCATGAAAGTAGACAAGAGTAGTCGTTTGGCTAGATAAGATGAGGTCTTCTTTTGGAGATCGTCATTGATAGCTTTGCGAAAATCATGCTCTTGCTCCAAGTTGAGCTTCTCAAAGCGTATCTTCTCATGAGTTCTCACAAGCTCTCTATGATCTTCGAGAGCAGATTCATGAGCTCACTTAAGAGTGTTTAGCTCTTTAGTTAGTTGTTCTATTTTCATCTTATCATCATCAAATGACTTATCTTGACTAGCATGAGAATTATAAAGTTCATTTTGATCAATATCACTAGTTTTATCACAAAGCAAGTCATCATCACAAAGTAAGTCATCTTCATCACTATCAAAATCAAGATACTTGGGGTGTGATACCTTGGGGCCTTTAGCCATGAAGCAACTTCCACTCCCTTCGTTTGGTGAATCAAATAGATTGTAGGAGTTGGTAGTCACTAGAGCAATTCCGGCAACACCTTCATCTTGACTATAGTCGGAGTCAGAGTGATAGCTTCTCTCAGAGTGGTTGTCGGAGTCGGAGCCGGAAACCCATTCACCAACATGAGCTTGATGGTTTCTTCTTGTGTAGCTCTTGGTGTGCTTGTTCTTCTTCTCTGAATCTCTACTTCTCCTTGAGTGTCTTCGTTCATAACGATCATCTCTACTCCTTCTCTCTCTTTGTGGTGATTCATCCTTGAGCTTCGTCTTCGAGGTGACTCTTCTCTTCTTTTGCAGGCAGCCGTGCACTCATTTGAGTAGTGTCCGGGCTTCCCACAATTGTAGCAATTTCGGTCATGACTTGACAAACGCTTCTCTTCATATATTGAGTTGGAGTTTCATTCTTTGCTTCTATTCTTGTAGAACTTGTTGAATTTCTTGACCATGAGGCTTATCTCTTCATTGGTGACAAGGTTGTTGCTTGAAGTTGCGGGAGCATCACTTGTGGCTTTGTAAGCACTGTTAGACTTGTGATGAAGCTCTTCTTTATCTTTGAGTGTCATCTCATGAGCAACAATCCCTCCAATGACTTCTGTAGGCTTGAGATCTTTGTAGTTTGGCATCATTTGGATTAATGTGCCCATGGTGTCGTATCTCTCATCCAAAGCTCTAAGTATCTTCTTGATGATGAATTTGTCGGTCATTTCTTCGCCTCCTAAGCCGGCAATCTCATTGGTGATGAGAGCTAGCCTAGAGTACATCTCTGCGAATCCTTCACCATCCTTCATCTTGAACTTGTCAAGTTGACCTTGAAAAACATCTAACTTGGATTCTCTCACGGACTCGGTTCCTTCGTGCATATCAACCAAAGTATCCCAAATCTCTTTTGCATTCTCAAGACGGCTAATTTTGTTGAATTCTTCGGGGCATAAGCAGTTGAAGAGGATGTCGCATGCTTGAGCATTGAGTTGCAACATCTTCAATTCATCCACGGTTGCTTCACGATCTAGTTCCCGTCCATCCGCAAAGAACTCTCCTTGCAAGCCAACACAAACAACAGCCCAAACGGCGGGGTTATGACCAAGAATATGCATTTTCATTTTATGCTTCCAACTAGCAAAATTAGTGCCATCAAAGTACGGACCTCTACGGTGATAACTTCCCTCACTAGACGCCATACTTCTCCTAGGTTGTGAGACCTAAGCAATGGAGACCAATGCTATGATACCACTTGTAGGACTAAAAAGTAGGTCTAGAGGGGGGGTGATTAGACTACTTGACCGATTAAAAGTTTTGCCTATGCGAAGTTTTAGGGTTGATAGTTTTTAGCATTTCATGGCAAGTCAAGTACACCCTACACATGCAAGTCTAAGAGTATATAGCAGCAGAAAGTAACAACAAGCATGTATAGAAGGGATAGGGTAGGAAGATCAAACGCAATTGTAGACACGATGATTTTTCCCATGGTTCCGATAGGTGGCGCTATCGTACATCCATGTTTATGGAGTCTTCAACCCACGGAGGGTAACGGTCGCAAGAGTCCATGGAGGGATCTACCCAAAAGGGTCCACGAAGTAGCAACCTTGACTATTCCATACGACTTCCGTCCACGAAGGACTAGCCTCACTATGGGTAGATCTTCACGAAGTAGGCGATCTCCTTGCCCTTACAACTTCTTGGTTCACTCCACAACACGAAGTAGGAGGCTCCCAAGCGACACCTAACCAATCTAGGAGGCACCACCCTCCAAAAGGTAATAGGCTCGATAATGACGATGAACTCCTTGCTCTTGTGCTTCAAGATGATAGACTCCTCAGCGCACAATCTCTCTCACACAGGTTTGGCTCGGTAGAAGAGATGGGATTGGTGGAAAGAAACTTGGGGAGGCTAGAAATCAAGATCCATATGATTTGAGTGGAAGATATTGACCTCAACACAAGGGTAGGTGGTTCTCTCTCAGAAAATCTGATAGGATATGTACGGAATAGTTCTGAGTGCTTCTCTTTCGAGTAAGTGGTGGTGAAGGGGTATATATAGGCATCCCCAAAAATCCAACCGTTACACACAAAATGACCAACTCGGTGACACCGATGTGTTAATCTCGGTGGTACCGAAGTGACCAAAAGGTGGCAACTTGATGAGGACATCCCTACTAATGTTACACCCACCCCGACTGCTATACATACAGGACCAATTACTAGAGCTCGCGCACGTCAATTGAATTACCAGGTACTTTCGTTTCTTGGAAATCCTTCTAATATTCATGAACATATGATGCTGCCTAAATTAGATACTTTTGTTTTACTTATGAATGAAGGACCTATCATGGATAAGAAGGATGACCATTGGAGCGGGATCAAGCATGGAGGAGAAGGTGCGCGCGCGGGGAAGAACAATGGAGCTTCCAGTGATGATTTTCGCACATTGAAGCCACCATAATGGGAGTGGGAAGCTTTGGAAGAAATATGCATGATGCCACTTTATAAAATTCGTCCATAGGCTAATATAGGTGCTGCGCCACCTTAATTTTGGGCCAGGCCCATGTAATTTCGAAATACCATATTATAGGCTGTTTTTAGAGTCCGTATGTATGGGGAAACTGACTTAGGGTCGGTTTCGGACCCCTCCTCCAAGGGGCCACGAAATTCCCTTCTATTCCCCCATATATACAGCCCTTAGGGCTTCGTTTTAGGTTTGGGTTTTGTTTAGATTACAAGTTCGCCATAGCAGCAACTTCGCGTTCTTCGTTTGTGTTCCACGACCAGACAAAGGCGTCACAGAACCCCACTTCATCAATAAAGCTTTCCTCTTATATTCGCAATATCCAGATTGCAATCTTAGTTTCTTGCTTGTTCTTCGTTTGCGTGCAGGAAATAGACCCTCGTGGTCAGGTTGATCGTGCTCCGGCGTGGTCAATAACCTCTCAGAGTTGGTTTAGCGATTGCTAAGGCGCGACGTCTCACACGTTCGTAGTCGGATCGTGAAAGTCTACTCCACCAAAAACGATAGCCACCATCTCATCGAAAGACAGGGACAACTTCGCCTATATCAAGTGGTATCAGATTTCCAGGTTGCTCGGTGAGATTTTACCAGTTTTCGTAGTTTAGATCGCATCTGTTCTTCATACCTTTAGTCCACGAAAAAGCCAAAAAAAAAATTAATTAGGGTTAGATCATCATATCCGAACCAATCTGAGCCTTTGCATAGTCTTTTCAGTATTTTGCTTTGTTGAATTGGCGGTTACATCGTTGTGTCGAGTTGCTGGTCTTAGTGTCTAGTCCTTTAGAGTTTCGAGTTCTTTTCACAGGTTGTCACGCCGCCACCGCATCATCTTCATAGTTGCCATATACCACCACCATCATCGCCGCTGCCATATCTCATCATCCATCATCACTCTCCATTGGTGTCCATATATACCACCACAAATCCTCCACCAATCCAAGTCCAGTTTGTTTTAGGTTTAGTTTCGAGATCCTTTTGATTTCGGATCCGTGTTTTGCTACCTGCGCAGGTGTCGGAAAAAAAAAAAAAAAAAAAAAAAAAAAAAAAAAAAAAAAAAAAAAAAAAAAAAAAAGAGTCTGGCACGCTTTGCAGAGCACGTTTTGGCCCAAAAAAAAATTTCGGCTGAAAATATTTTTTCCCTATCTTGATTTTAGGTTCCCCGGAGCGTTTTGAGACACTTGCTATCATAGTGATTTTTGTCGAAATTTTTGGGTCGTCGCAGCCCCCGGATTGCTCCAGAAAAAAAAAATAGTCCAAAAGAAAAATTCGTGCCCATCTTGCTTATACGACGTGGCAAGAGTTTTGAGACACTCGCCATTGTAGTGAGTTTTTGAAAAAAAAAAAAAAAAAAGAGGCGCAGAAAAAAAAAAAAGAGGCGCCGAAAAAAAAAAACGAAAAAAAAAATCCGATTGTGCTTTTCCCTTTCTTAGGTGTATCGTCGTGTTTTTGTTGGTGTTTTAGGCTCGCGTCTCTAGCACGGTCTAGCCTAGGACCAGCACAGTACCGTCGTTGAGCGTTTATTCAACCTTGCATCTCTGAATTGATTATTGCTGACCCTTTTTGCTACCATATTATAAGCCATCCCAGCTCCACATACTTCTACGCCGTGTGCTTGACACCACCTGGCAATCGCTCTATCCAAGCTTTGAGAGTTTTGGCTACAACGGTTGCCGATCACCGCCTGCTACTGGGTAAGAACTGGTAAGAAATTGAGATTCGCTTAAAGGATTTGTGCCACACCACCACCACCGCCACGTCCCAGCAGTCTGTAGGTTTCATATTGTGTGTTTCCTATTTCTGCTAACCATGCCAGGATCACACGATGACGAGATCGACTGGGAGAGCATGACCAACAAAGCGCTCTATGATAAATTTCAGCAAATGATGGCTGAGCAGGTACAGGACTTCGTGAACAACTTTGGAGTTGCCATGGAGAAGCTAGATGGTTTGGAGAAGACATTCGACTCCAAGATGGACGCCAAGTTCAATGAGGTGCTTGCCCGTCTACCTCCACCAGCTGCAGTTCCTATTCCTTTCGAACGACGAGCGCGACGTGTGCCTCTCGGCCACGCCCAACATCCTGGTACTGTTGATACTGCTGCTACTTCGGTGGCTCGTGCGGCTACTGTCGTTGAGCAGGTTGAAGATTATGATGGTGATTTCGATGATGAGGGTGAGGTTGCTCCAGATCCGCCCCATGGGCAACCACCACCATACACACCAGGTCGACCACATGGCTACAACCGTAACGGTAGGGCCGCACCACCCCCGCAGGTACGGGATCATGACCATCTCCCTAAACTTAAATTGAATATTCCGACGTTTGAGGGTAGATATGTTCCTGATATATATCTTACATGGGAGTTAGAAACAGAACAACGTTTTACATGCTTACAATTTCCAGAGGATCGACGTGTTGCTGCTGCTGTTTGTTCATTCACTAGTTTTGCTTGTGTTTGGTGGTCAGAACATTGTAGAATACACCCTGATAATATCCCAACTACTTGGGCTGCTTTGAAAACTGCTATGCGAAATCGTTGGGTGCCACCTTATTATCAACGTGAATTGCTTCAAAATTTGCAGCGTTTAAGACAAGGAAAAAATTCTGTAGAAGAATATTATCAGGAATTACAAACTGGTATGATTAGATGTGGTATTGTTGAGGAGAATGAAGCTATGCTTGCACGTTTTATGGGTGGATTAAATAGAGAGATTCAGACTATTCTAGAGTATAAGGAGTATAACACTATCACTCGTTTATTTCATCTTGCTTGCAAAGCTGAACGTGAAGTGCAGGATCGACAGGCAATGGGGAGAACTACTAATTTTGCAGGCCGTACTTCATCATGGACGCCACGTACCTCCTCTGCTTCCGCACGTCCTGCTGCAACACCACCTCCTTCAACCTCCAACTCTAATCGCGATACCAGGAAACAGGCTCCTACTGCACCCTCTGCGAAGAGCACACCTTTTGGGCCTGCACAGAGTTCTTCTTCATCTATTGCATCCACAGGGCAAACACATGAGGTTATATGTCGTCGTTGCAAGGGTGGAGGTCACTATGCGAGAGAATGCCCTTCCAAGCGTGTAATGATTGTTACTGAGGATGGTGGATATGCGTCCGCTAGTGATTATGATGAGGAGACTTTGGCACTTATTGCAAGTGACGAACAGGGTGGCGAGGATGCAGAACCAGAAACACAATACATGGCTGCTGATTACGCTGACAGGTATGAAAGTTTAGTTGCTCAACGTGTTCTCAGTGTGCAGGTTACACACGCTGAGCAAAATCAGAGGCACAACTTGTTCCACACAAAGGGAGTTGTGAAAGAGCGTTCTGTTCGCATCATCATCGATGGAGGGAGTTGCAATAACTTGGCTAGCATGGAGATGGTGGAGAAGCTGTCTCTATCCAGAAGACCACATCCTCATCCTTATTACATCCAATGGTTCAACAATAGTGGCAAGGTTAAGGTAACACGTACTGTTCGTGTGCATTTTAGCATTGCTACATATTCTGATTATGTGGATTGTGATGTGGTACCCATGCAAGCATGTTCTGTTTTACTTGGTAGACCATGGCAGTTTGATAAAAATTCTGTACACCATGGTAGGACAAATCAGTATACTCTTGTTCATAAGGATCATAATATCACTTTGCTTCCTATGTCTCCCGAACATATTATGAAAGATGACATTGCTAGAGCTAGTAAAGCAAAACAGGAGAAAAATAAGAGTGAAAATCAGATTGTAGCACAGGAATTTGAGCAACACCATAAGCATAATAAACCATCATCTACTGTTGCATCTGAAATAAAATTGAAGAGTGGATGTTTACTTGCTACTAAATCTGATATTAATGATTTGGATGTTGGTACATATGTTTGCTATGCTTTTGTATGTAAAGAGGTATTATTTTCATTCGAGGACATGCCTCCCTCTTTGCCTCCTGCTGTCATTAACATTTTGCAGGAGTTCGCTGACGTCTTTCCACAAGACGTGCCACCGGGATTACCGCCTATTCGCGGGATTGAGCATCAGATTGACTTAATTCCCGGTGCATCCCTACCCAACCGTGCGCCCTACCGTACCAATCCAGAGGAGACAAAGGAGATTATGCGTCAAGTACAGGAACTGCTTGACAAAGGTTATATACGTGAATCCCTTAGTCCTTGTGCTGTTCCTATTATTCTAGTGCCTAAAAAGGATGGTACATCGCGCATGTGTGTGGATTGTAGAGGCATTAATAATATTACTATTCGTTATCGTCATCCTATTCCTAGACTAGATGATATGCTTGATGAATTAAGTGGCTCTACAATTTTCTCCAAAGTTGATTTGCGTAGTGGATACCATCAAATTCGTATGAAATTGGGCGATGAATGGAAAACAGCATTTAAAACTAAGTTTGGATTATATGAGTGGCTCGTCATGCCTTTTGGGTTAACTAATGCACCTAGCACTTTCATGAGATTAATGAACGAGGTTTTACGTGCTTTCATTGGACGATTTGTGGTAGTCTATTTTGATGATATATTGATTTTTAGTAGATCTTTGGAGGAACATTTGGAACATTTACGTGCTGTTTTTACTGCGCTACGTGATGCACGTTTGTTTGGTAACCTTGGGAAGTGCACCTTTTGCACCGACCGAGTATCTTTTCTTGGCTATGTTGTTACTCCACAGGGAATTGAAGTTGATACAGCCAAGATCGAAGCTATTGAGAGTTGGCCGCAGCCCAAAACGGTCACACAAGTAAGGAGTTTTCTTGGCCTCGCTGGTTTCTATAGGCGTTTTGTGAGAAATTTCAGCACCATTGCTGCGCCTCTCAATGAGCTTACAAAGAAGGACGTGCCTTTTTCTTGGGGTACCGCACAGGAAGAAGCCTTCACGGTCTTGAAAGATAAGTTAACACATGCTCCTTTACTGCAACTTCCTGATTTTAATAAGACTTTCGAGCTTGAATGTGATGCTAGTGGAATTGGGTTAGGAGGTGTGTTACTACAAGATGGTAAACCTGTTGCGTACTTTTCTGAAAAATTAAGTGGGCCTAGTCTGAATTATTCTACTTATGATAAGGAATTATATGCTCTTGTTCGGACTTTGGAAACATGGCAACATTATTTATGGCCCAAAGAATTTGTTATACATTCTGATCATGAATCTTTGAAACATATTAAAAGTCAAGCAAAACTGAACCGTAGACATGCTAAATGGGTTGAATTCATTGAGACTTTCCCTTATGTCATTAAACACAAGAAGGGTAAAGACAATGTTATTGCTGATGCTTTGTCTCGTCGTTATACTATGCTTTCACAACTTGACTTTAAAATATTTGGTTTGGAGACCATCAAAGATCAATATGTGCATGATGCTGAATTTAGAGACGTGTTGCAGAATTGTAAAGAAGGGAGAACATGGAACAAGTTCGTTATTAATAATGGATTTGTGTTTCGCGCTAACAAGCTATGCATTCCAGCTAGCTCCGTTCGTCTTTTGTTGTTACAGGAGGCGCACGGAGGAGGACTAATGGGACACTTTGGCGTGAAGAAGACGGAGGACGTACTTGCTACACATTTCTTTTGGCCAAAGATGAGACGGGATGTTGAGCGTTTTGTTGCTCGCTGCACTACATGTCAAAAAGCTAAGTCACGACTCAATCCTCATGGTTTATATATGCCTTTACCTGTACCTAGTGTTCCTTGGGAGGATATATCTATGGACTTTGTTTTAGGTTTACCTCGAACAAAGAAGGGGAGGGATAGCATATTTGTTGTCGTGGATAGATTTTCTAAAATGGCACACTTTATACCATGTCATAAAAGTGATGATGCTGCTCATGTTGCTGATTTGTTCTTTCGTGAAATTATTCGGTTGCATGGTGTGCCAAATACAATTGTTTCCGATCGTGATGCTAAATTTCTTAGCCACTTTTGGAGATGTTTATGGGCTAAGTTGGGGACTAAACTGCTTTTTAGTACTACATGTCACCCCCAAACTGATGGCCAAACTGAAGTAGTCAATAGATCATTGTCTACTATGCTTAGGGCTGTTTTGAAGAATAACCTGAAAATGTGGGAAGAATGCTTGCCTCATATTGAATTTGCTTATAATCGTTCGCTACATTCTACCACTAAGATGTGCCCTTTTGAAGTTGTGTATGGTTTCTTACCTCGTGCACCTATTGATTTGTTGCCTCTTCCGTCTTCGGAGAAGGTTAATTTTGATGCTAAAGAACGTGCTGAATTGATATTAAAGATTCATGAGTTAACTAAGGAAAACATTGAGCGTATGAATGCTAAATACAAACTTGCTGGAGATAAGGGTAGAAAACATGTTGTCTTTGCACCTGGAGATCTTGTTTGGTTACATTTGCGTAAGGATAGATTTCCTGATTTGCGCAAGTCAAAGCTAATGCCACGTGCTGATGGTCCTTTTAAGGTGTTAGAGAAAGTAAATGATAATGCATATAAACTTGAGCTGCCTGCAGAGTTTGGGGTTAGCCCCACTTTTAACATTGCAGATTTGAAGCCTTATTTGGGTGAGGAAGATGAGCTTCCGTCGAGGACGACGTCAGTTCAAGAAGGGGAGGATGATGAGGACATCCCTACTAATGTTACACCCACCCCGACTGCTATACATACAAGACCAATTACTAGAGCTCGCGCACGTCAATTGAATTACCAGGTACTTTCGTTTCTTGGAAATCCTTCTAATATTCATGAACATATGATGCTGCCTAAACTGGATACTTTTGTTTTACTTATGAATGAAGGACCTAGCATGGATAAGAAGGATGACCATTGGAGCGGGATCAAGCATGGAGGAGAAGGTGCGCGTGTGGGGAAGAACAATGGAGCTTCCAGTGATGATTTTCGCACATTGAAGCCACCATAATGGGAGCGGGAAGCCTTGGACGAAATATGCATGATGCCACTTTATGAAATTCGTCCATAGGCTAATATAGGTGCTGCGCCACCTTATTTTTGGGCCAGGCCCATGTAATTTCTAAATACCATATTATAGGCTGTTTTTAGAGTCCGTATATATGGGGAAACTGACTTAGGGTCGGTTTCGGACCCCTCCTCCAGGGGGCCACGAAATTCCCTTCTATTCCCCCATATATACAGCCCTTAGGGCTTCGTTTTAGGTTTGGGTTTTGTTTAGATTACAAGTTCGCCATAGCAGCAACTTCGCGTTCTTCGTTTGTGTTCCACGACCAGACAAAGGCGTCACAGAACCCCACTTCATCAATAAAGCTTTCCTCTTATATTCGCAATATCCAGATTGCAATCTTAGTTTCTTGCTTGTTCTTCGTTTGCGTGCAGGAAATAGACCCTCGTGGTCAGGTTGATCGTGCTCCGGCGTGGTCAATAACCTCTCAGAGTTGGTTTAGCGATTGCTAAGGCGCGACGTCTCACACGTTCGTAGTCGGATCGTGAAAGTCTACTCCACCAAAAACGATAGCCACCATCTCGTCGAAAGACAGGGACAACTTCGCCTATATCACAACTTTTGAATCTTGATGAGACCGATATAGGAAACTCGGTTGCACCGATAAGGTGACCAACAGTCAGATTTCCAATCTCGGTGACGTCGATCCAACATTCTCGGTGGGACCGAAAATGTGAATTTGCGTAACAAAAAGTTGGCAACCTAAACTCGGTGGCACCCGTATGGAATCGGTTGCACCGAAGTGGCTAGGGTTTGGCAGAGTCTGTCTAGGTTCTGGAAGCGGTGGCACCGGTATGGGAAAGTTGGTTGCACCTATTTTGAGTATTGGGTATAGAACAGACTTTGGTGGGAGAGTTTGTGGATGTTTTTGGCAACTATCACTTCTAGACGTTTGAGCATATTGTTCACCAACAAAACCTTACCCCCTTTTAATAGTATTGGCTTTCCTATGACTCAAAGTGATTTCTCACAAATATAAAATGTAGAGTCCTCTTGCTTGAAGTTTGGCCAACCTATTTCCTTCCATCCTGGGGTTTCTCCACAATCTCCTTTTGCCAATCCTCTCATTGAACATTTCCTGAAATATACTTGGTGGAAACATTAGTTCAAAGACTTATATGTTATTATTAATTACCAAAACCACCAAGAGAGCAAATGTGCTTTCATCCCACCGTGCGGCAGGCGTCTAAGCGACTTCCGGCGAGGTTGCATTTTTGATCCTTTGACATGTCTTCCGGCGGTGTTTTTGCTCTGGGCCACGAGATCCATTTCGGATCTCTCACCTTCATCACCGATGATTCGGCATGGCTCCAGGAAGCGCCTGTCGATGTCGAGGCGCTCCTGTTCCACCGGGCCATGCACTTCCACGCGAGTTCCTGCGGTGTGTTGCTGCGTCAGCCTTCGAGTCCTTACATGTTGGCTCCCCTCGCTGTTCGCGGTCGCAAGCGGTCCGACCGCTCACGACTTCAGCGCTGGGTCAAACACGCAGTGGCGCGTCAAACTTCTCCACAGATTGCAGCACTCGAGCCCGCCGAGTCCCTTCATGGCGTGTTCAAGTCTGATTCTGATCCGTCCGACGTGCCTTCCGAGTTGAAAGCTGCGATCCCGCAGCGGAGGTCTTGATGGCGGGCTCTTATCAAAGTTTGCCGCCTGGCTTCGGCCGTGGCACGTGCGAGGTTGGTGGTCTGTCGAATGAGTAGCCGCGTCGCGAGGAGGAGGTTATTCATACTCCCATCATTGGTGCGACTACCGAGGCTCAAGCTTTGGAGGCCGCGTGCATTCGTCTGGAAGAACTCCAGGCAGAACTTGATGAGCGCGCCCGCCAGCGCACGCCATGCCCCCGTCGACATCAGCGACAGCTGTTTTCGACTGGATCTCACGAGGATGTTGAGGTATATCAAACTCCTGTGTTAAATGTTGTTGCTGCTGCTAGGATAGCAGATTCCATTCAGCCGTCCCGGTCAGAGGCTGGAAGAGGGTTGATGCAGATCAGAGCATTGTTAGATGGGGCGCACTGTCAGAATTCAGTAGTTTCTTAGTCCCTCAAGAGGATACATAGCAATTCACCCTGGGAAGAGACCGTTCAGTCGGCACACAGTCCTGGATCGCCCTTGCACTGTCAGGGCAGAGGTTTCCGTGAAGAGTAGGTCAGAGATCAGTTTCACCGCGAAGACCACCATCGAGTGCCCACTCCTCCACGGAGTGGTCCGTACGCGCCCCGACGCTAGGACAATAGGCGCTCCTTCGGTGATGACCGGAATGCGGGCTTTGACGCCCGCGACCTCCTCGTTTAGAAGCGGATTGACAAGGGCAAAGCCCACAGGGAAGGACGCGACAGAGATTTCCCAAGTGGTAGATCAGCTGTGGTTTCTAGTCTTGAGTCCTTCAGCAGAGCCATACGCTCTGCAGAGATTTCCCCCATTTTCAGGTTGGCAGCAGGGATCGGGAAGTTTACTGGCGAAACAAAGCCAGAGACTTGGTTAGATAATTACCGAGTGGCTGTGCAAATTGGTGGCGGAAATGACAATGTTGCCATGAAGCACCTGTCCTTGATGTTAGATGGTCCAGCTCGAGCTTGGCTGAATCGTTTGGCTCCTTCGAGTATGCATTGTTGGGAGGATCTTACCCGAGTGTTTGTCCGAACCTTTGAGGGCACCTGCAAGCATCCGGCAGGTCTGGTCGACTTACAGCACTATGTCCAGAAACCCAATGAAACTTTGAGAGATTATATTTAGCAATGGTCCACTCTGCATCGTACAGTGGAGAATGTGTCGGAACACCAGGTTGTTTGTGCGTTCAAGGCCAGTGTGAGATATAGAGAGCTATATCTGAAGTTTGGGCGAACGGGTGATATTTCACTCGGCAAGATGATGGAAATCGCCACTCGATACGCCAATGGTGAAGAAGAAGACCGCATTCGTAGTGGCAAAGGAAAGAAAGTCGTCAATGAGGCTGGTGGCAGTAATAATCGGCAATAGAAGCGAAAAGCTGAAGATCCGGTTCAAGGAGAAGCGGCAGCACTGGCGACTCAGTCAAAGAACAAGGGCAAAGCTAAAGCACAGTATGTCCCCAAGAAAGGGAAAATCAGTCAGGAACTGATATCATGGATCAGCCATGTGTAATTCACACGAGGAAAGATGCGGAAGGCAATCTGATTTTGCCCAAGCACACCACTCGATAGTGTCGGACCCTTATCCGGAAATTCAAGGGGGACCCACCGAGTGATAAAACTCTTGAGAAGGGAGATGAAGAGGGAGATAAAGAAACATTCTCGGATGTCACTGCTACACTGGTGATCTTTGCTGATGTCGAGAGCAAGAGCCATCTGAAAGTCATCAACAGAGAAATCAACATGGTTGTATCGGATACCCCCACCTACCTCAAGTGGTCCCAATATGCTATCACATTCGACCAGACAGACCATCCTGCTCATGTGGCCACTCCTGACCGATAGGCTCTGGTAGTTGATCTGGTGAGGGGAACTCGACTTAGAAAGGTCCTCATGGACGGCGACAACAGCCTGAACATTCTCTATGCGGACACCTTGAAAGGGGTGGGCATTCCGGTGTCCCGTCTAAGTAAAAGCAACATGCAATTTCACGGGGTCATCCCAGGAAAGAAGGCCAAGTCACTCGGCCAGATAGCATTGGATGTGACATTCGGGAATGACAGAAATTTCCGAAAAGAAAAGTTGACATTTGAAGTCGTGGATTTCAAGAGTGCATACCACGCCATTCTGGGTCGACCCGCGTATGCATGTTTCATGGCCCGACCATGTTATGTGTATCTCAAGTTGAAGATGCCAGGCCCTAAGGGCGTGATCACAGTCACAGGCAATCGACAGCGGGCTGAGGAATGCCTCCAGCAAGGCTCCAAGATCGCAGATCACCAGATGGCCATGGTTGAGTTGGAGGAGTACAAAAAAACGCCGACCCTGCTGATTTTCTCCGTGCAAAGCGAGTCGGCATTTCAGTCGGCGGGGGAAGTAAAGAAGGTACACATCCATTCGACGGATCCAACTGCTGCCCCGACGAATATCTCATCAACACTCAACAGCAAATAGGAAGCCGAGCTCATCCAGTTCCTTCGTGAGAACTGGGATATCTTCGCATGGAAGCCTGCTGACATGCCGGGGATTCCCAGGGAGCTGGCTAAGCACCGTCTACGAGTGGATCCGAAAGCCAAACCCGTTAGGGAGCATTTGCATCCCTTAGCGGCGGAGAAGCGCAAGGCAATCGGAGAAGAAGTGTCCCATCTCTTGCAAGCCAAGTTCATTCGAGAGATTTACCACTCCGAGTGGCTCTCGAATGTTGTGATGGTGCCAATGAAAGATTAGTCGTTGCGCATGTGCATTGACTTCAAACATCTCAACAAGGTGTTCCCAAAAGATCATTTTCCGCTCCCCCGCATAGATCAAATTGTTGACTCGACCGCGGGGTGTGAGCATTTATCGTTTTTGGATGCTTACTCTGGGTACCATCAGATCCGTCTGTATGGCCCAAACGAAATAAAGACAGCCTTCATCACCCCATTCGGGTGTTTTTGTTACATCACTATGCCTTTTGGTCTCAAGAATGCTGGCGCTACTTTCATGCGCATGATTCAGAAATGTTTACTCGGCCAGATCCCTCGGAATGTCGAGGCGTACATGGATGATATAGTGGTCAAATCCCGCAAAGGTTCCGACCTGCTGGCTGACTTGGCCGAGAGGTTCACCAATCTAAGGCGATTCGACATAAAGTTGAATCCAGCCAAATGTACTTTCGGCGTCCCTGGCGGCAAGTTACTCGGTTTTCTTGTTTCCGAGAGAGGAATTGATGTCAACCCTAAGAAAATCAGCGCCATTACCCGTATGAAGACTCTCGTGCGAGTGCACGACGTTTAGAAGCTCACAGGTTGCTTGGCAGCATTGAGTCATTCATTTCTCATCTTGGTGAGAAGGCTCTGCCTTTATATCAATTGATGAAGAAGTCTGACACATTCGACTGGACTCCCGATGCCAAAGAAGCGTTTGTTGAGCTCAAAGCCCTGCTCTCCACCCAGCTGGTGCTTGTCGCTCCTGCCAGCAAAGAGCCCTTGCTCCTGTACATCGCGGCCACAAATCAGGTCGTCAGTACAGTACTAACTGTGGAGCGGGAAGAGGAGGGTAAAGCTTATAAAGTCCAGCGGCCAGTTTATTATGTCTCGGAAGTATTGTCCCCCTCAACAAAAATATATCCACACTATTAGAAGTTGGTTTATGGTATTTACCTATCAGCGAAGAAGGTGGCGCATTATTTCCAAGACCACTCGATTTCAGTCGTCAGTGATGCTCCTATGTCCGAAATTTTCAATAATCGAGACACATCAGGTCGAGTGGCTAAATGGGCAATCGAGCTTGGACACTTTGACATCAGATTTGAAGCCAAAAAAGCAATCAAGTCCCAAGCATTGGCAGATTTCATGGTCGAGTGGATTGAACAGCAACAGCCTATCGAAGTTCACTCGGCGCATTGGATAATGTTCTTTGATGGCTCCAAAATGTTGAATGGGTCTGGTGCTGGTGTTTTCTTGATATCTCCAAGGGGTGACAAGCTCAGCTATGTCTTGCAAATTCACTTTGATTCCTCCAACAATGTGGCAGAGTATGAAGCACTTTTGTATGGGTTGCGCATGGCTATCTCACTCGGCGTTAAGCGCCTGATGGTTTATGGCGACTCAGATCTAGTGGTGAATCAAGTGATGAAAGAGTGGGATGTTCGAAACCCCGCTATGACTGGATACTACAATGCAGTCCAAAAGTTGGAGAAGAGATTTGAAGGCCTGGAACTTCATCATGTTCCCCGACTGAAAAATTAGGCGGCCGATGAGCTATCCCAGATTGGTTCCACTTGACGGCCTGTCCCCAGCGGTGTGTTCTTGGAGCACTTGCACACTCCTTCGGTCCAAGAAGATCCTTTCACCGAAGAGCCCCCACAAGCTTTGAGTTCCTCTGACCCGACAGAAGTCGATGTCCCTGTAGTGATTGACCTGGTCATGGAGATTCTGGTTATCACTCCTGATTGGACTGTGCCTTACATTGCCTATATCCTCAGACAAGAGCTCCCTGAAGATGAAACAGAGGCTCGACAGATTGTGCGCAGGTCCAAGGCTTTCACTATGATGGGAGATCAGCTGTTCAGAGAGAGTGCGACTGGTGTTACGCAGCGCTGCATTTCCCCCGAGGAAGGTTGAATGATTCTAGACGAGATTCACTCGGGAACTTGCGGCCGCCATGCGTCTTCAAGGAAGATTGTCGCTAAAGCATACTGAGCTGGTTTTTACTAGCCACGAGCTAATGAGATGGCTAAAGACATCGTTGATCATTGTGATGGTTGCTAGTTCTATGCAAACTTGTCACACAAGCCGGCATCTGCCCTGAAGACAATTGCTCTTGCCTGGCCGTTTGCTGTTTCTGGGACTCGACATGGTTGGCCCCTTTCGACCCGGAAAAGGAGGATTCACTCACTTACTGGTAGCAGTCGACAAATTCACCAAGTGGATAGAAGCCAAGCCAATCAAGAAGCTGAACTCCCGCACGGCGGTCACATTAATGAGGGAGATAAATTGTTGATACAGCATTCCACACAGCATCATCACAGACAACGGCACTAATTTGGACTCGGAAGATTTCAGAAACTTCTGCAACTCCCAGGGCACTCGGGTAGATTATGCATCTGTCGCTCACCCACAAACCAATGGGCAAATCGAGCAAGCCAATGGCCTCATCTTCCAAGGTCTTAAGCCTCGTCTCATGCGCGAACTGGATCATGCCGCTGGTGCCTGGGTAACTGAGCTGCCGGCTGTGTTATGGGGCCTGAGAACTACTCCAAATCGGTCGACTGGACAGACTCCTTTCTTCCTGGTCTATGGTGCTGAAGCCGTTTTGCCGAGTGACTTGTTCCACAATTATCCTTGAGTGGAGCTGTATTCTGAGGCTGAAGCTGAACAGGCCAGACAGGACGGTGTAGATCTTCTAGAGGAGGAACGAGAGATGGCTCTGATCCGGACTACTGCCTATCAGCAGGACCTGTGACGCTTCCATGCGAAGAATATCAAGAGTCGGTCATTTCATGGGGGAGACTTGGTGCTTCGAGTGAATCAACACAGACCTCACAAGCTTGCTCCTGCCTAGGAAGGTCCTTTTGTCATCACTAAAGTGCTAAACAATGGAGCCTATCATCTGTACAATCTCATGAAGCGGATGGACGAGCCACGAGCCTGGAATGCAGATCTGCTCTGGCGTTTTTATACTTGAGATAGAAGAATCCTTTGATGTAATAAGAATACTTCATCAATGCAATTCACATTTCTGCAATATATATGTTGTCGGTTCCAATCGTACAGCTACATTCTTGGGAATACTCCAAGTGATGAGAAATCCTCACACTCGGTGGCTTAGTTGCGAACATGCTTCTCCTAAGTTAAAAACCCTTTCGGGTGAATAGCAGTCCATTCACTCGAAGGCCTATTTGCGAATCCGTCTTCGCTTAGGTTCAAATATACTCCGAGTGATGAGCAATCCTCACACTCGGGGACTTAGCTGTGAACATGCTTCGCCTAAGTTAAAAACCTTTTCAGGTGGATAGCAGTCCATTCACTCGACAACTTAGCTGCGAATCGACATTCGCCTAAGTTCTAAACTACTCCAAGTGATGAGCAATCCTCACACTCGAGGGCTTAGCTGTGAACATGTTTTGCCTAAGTTCTAAAATACACCGAGTGATGAGCAATCCTCACACTCGGGAGCTTAGCTGTGAACACACTTCACCTAAGTTAAAAACCTTGTCGAGTGGATAGCAGTCCATTCACTCGACAACTTAGCTGCGAATTGACATTCGCCTTAGTTCTAAACTACTCCGAGTGATGAGCAATCCTCACACTCGGGGGCTTAGCTGCGAACACGCTTCGCCTAAGTTAAAACCCCTGTCGAGTGGTGAGCAGTCCTTACACTCGGGGGCTTAGCTGCAAACATGTTTTCGCCTAAGCCTAAAAACAAACTCAGTCGAACAGACGATTGAAAGCCAAATACGAATAAAATCCAAAGGTCAAATCGTGGATAAACATTTCGTAAAAAAGCAAATGTGCTCAGGCCTAAGGCCTGAATGAAGTTTTAAGGGATACAATTCCACTCGGCATACCGAGGCAAATAAAAGTTTTTCTTCCAAAGACCAAGTTTTTTAAGCATCTGACGAGCTAGCTGGTTCGACAAAAGTGTCCAAGTTGATACGGTGGGCGATTCTGGTAGCTGCTTCGATGAAGGTTTCCATGAAGTCCTCAAACTGGAGTTTCTTCGTGTTAACCACCCAGAGCTCCTTAAGCTTCTCTTCCCTCATGTCCCTGCAATGGACCCTCACGAGTGATAACGCCACGTCGGCCCCATAGCGAGCAGCAAATTTCTTCCAGGCCTGCACTCGACTTGGAAGTTCTTTCAGGCGAGCCATCATCGAGTTGAGGTCGAGCTGAAGGGTGTCCTCAGGCCATAGTTCCTTGTCAATTTTCTCCATTGAAGACTTCAGTCGGACAATATACGCCTGGATGCCCTGGAGCCAGAAGTTGAGTCTGAGCATGTTCATAGCCACTGCGTCTGCGATAGGTGACTTAGTTGGATCCAGATCGGGCTCAACCTCCTCTGTCTCCTTCTCGAAGTCTTGACAAAATTTTGTTGAAGAGTTGGAATGGGAGGGGAATCGGTGAGATATGACCTTCAAAGATTTTACAAATTTTAGTCGACAAGAAACACTCACCGTCGAGCAGGATATACATCCTCCTCGAGAATTCGCCCAAGTGCTTCTCCAGGCCGTTGCTCCTTTTGTTCAGCTGCTCGCACCTTTTGACGAGGTCCACGTGCTCCTGCTTTAGCTTCGTATTCTCCTCTTCCAGCTTCTTGGCGGCCGCCAACTTCCGATTTGCAGCTTCGGTCTTGTCCCTAGCCACCTGTTGGACGTCGGCGAGTGTTTTGTCCTTCTCCTCCAGTACCTTCTTCATGGAATCTAAAGAAACGACATTGTTGAGTCGCGCTTGGAGTCGACGGTTTTCATTGCGCACGTCCGTTCGAGTGAGAGCACTCGGTTCAAAACATGAAAAGTGAAGATGGGAATGCAGAAAGTCAACAGTAAGTACCTTCCAGAGACTTTAGCTCAGCACGCGCTCGCTCCGGAGCATTGTTGGAGGCTTCCAGATCCACACGTAGCTGGTTCCTTTCATCCTCCAGATCCTTGTACCGCGTCCCAAGTTCACAAGCCCTCTGAAACCAACAAAAGAAAGAGATTCAATCGGCAAGTAATGCCAAGGATGGTCGACTGGTCTATGAACATTGTCGAATGACTGCCTAACAACCTTGGAACAATGTCATATACTGGTTGACCTATGATGTCCATGAAGCCCATGTCCAGGGGAAGAAGAATTCAAGCAAAAAGTCCACTCGACATGTCGAGCGGCCCTGGCGCTCCACGCGTCGTAAACAAATTCAAAGAGGTCTCTATTAAGACCCCTGCCAATGCAAGCACTCGACAGCGGTCTCGGGGACTACACCCAATGGGTGCACTTAGAGTGCCCCCACTAAGACGGTTAACACTCGACCTGTCGAGTAACTCGTCAGAAAAGAAATGCACTCGACATGTCAAGTGACTCTAGTACTCCGTGTACGACAAGTTTTCAAGACTACTGCTTATCGTCTGCGATTAACAGTAGCCTCGGGGACTACACCCAGTGGGTGCACTTAACGTGCCCCCATTGGTTAATAAAACATTCGACAAGGTCAGCCCTGTCAGAACATCCACTGGTCACTCGACCCGTCGAGTGACGCGCCTCCCTGCTCTGTGAAGTTCAATCTATCCTTATGTAGCGTCATATCATGGTTTGTCAATAATATCCATGAAACCTACAAGGTAGCTTCGGAGTGGTGTGATCCAAGGGAAAATGTATTCCGTATGCAATAAACTCTAAGACCCCTGCCGGTGCAAACACTCGATAGCGGTCTCGGGGACTACACCCAGTGGGTGCACTTAGCGTGCCCCACTGGATCTGCCAATTCTCGATCAATCGAGTGGCAGAAACATCCATCACTGGAATATCCATCACTCTTAGAAGTGCAGTCTATCCTTATGCAGCGTCATATCATAGTTTGTCAATAATATCCATGAAACCTACAAGGTAGCTTCGGAGTGGTGTGATCCAAGGCAAAATGTATCCCGTATACAATAAGCTCTAAGACCCCTATCAATGCGAGCACTCGATAGTGGTCTTAGGGACTACACCCAGTGGGTGCACTAAGAGTGCCCCCACTGAGACGGTTAACTCTCGATCCGTCGAGTAACTCGTAAGAAAAAATGCACTCGACATGTCGAGTGACTCCAGTACCACGCGTACTATCGACCCAAATCCTACTCGACTACGACCCGACCTATTCAAGTGGAGAAATTTGAAACATCCTACGAGTGGACAATAAGCACCCACTAGGTGTACAGTCAAGAAAAGATAGGAATTCAATCAGAAATGTACTTACAATCGAACTTACTCAGACATTGGTGCGGAGGGCTACGCTGACATCGTAAGCCAGCTTGCTGGCCTCGTATGCCTCCTTGGTTCGTAGCATTATCTGCTTTGCCTGGATCATAGCCTCCTTCGTAGCTCCGGTCTGATCTTCCGGGACGCGATGCAGAGAGAAAGCCATCATAGGCGGGATCGACGTATTAACTGGGGCAGCATGTGCAGTCTGAGAAGGTCCAGTTGGAGTTGATGTCGCAATGGTCGAGACAGCTGGCGGGGCATTCGACAGAGGTACGGTAGGTTCAGCTCTGATTTGTGTCGAGTCACCTAGCCCCTATGAGGACTCTGCAGTCAAACGCTGAAGCGTCTGCCTTGATGAAGCTCTTCGGGTGCGGGTGCGCAAAGTGTCGAGATGTTCCTCGTTGTCTTCCAGCTAGATGATCTCTACAACATCAACCGACAGTGTTAACTTTTGCAAGTGACGAATCCCATTTGGATGAATCAAGAACTTATTAACCTCTATGAGAAGTGGCAGCGTCAGCAGTGTCAATGTCCATCACCTCCCCTCTGTCCCGATGAGGCGAGGTTACAGACGTAGCAGCTCTGACGAATCGAACAACACTTGTTTAGCTACAACTCAAGGTCACTGTCGATAGAAAGAATTTGAAAATAAATACTTACGTGGAGACGACAGGTACAACCATCCTCATGCGAGGTAGAGCCTTGCGTGGTTTGGTCGTGATTTGCTTGGGCTGCTTGGCCAGCCTCTCACTCGACTCAACGATTGAAGGGCGACTCCGCTTCGGGTTCTTCTCACTAGGGCCTGAAGCCCTGTCCTCAACAGCCACCGAATCCTGGCAGGACTTGGTGCGGCCTTCGTGCCGGGGAGGTGACTCGACTTCTTCCTCTTTGCCAGAGTCCTCGTATTCATCCTTAGAGTTAGAGGGACCGTCGCCGTCCATGCTGCCACCTTCGCTCACTACGCCATCTTCAACATGGTTCCCATTGGGAATGGGCGAGTGCATGTGCGTCCACTCCTGCATGATTCAAGCAAAGAAGTCAGATCATAAATCAATGTATCACTCGACAGTACAAGTACATCAGTCGACACCGTGCAACTCACCAGATTCTTTGGCGGGTTTTTGGACGAGTAAGGTCGGATCCTCTTGGCTCCCAAAGGGTTGTCGCATGCTCGAGTGATGCTGCGAAGCCACCGCTCGACAGTTTTTTGTGGAACCTCTTCTGGGTGCGCCCTGGTCGAATCCTCAGGGCCTGCGTAGTGCCACATGGTGTGATCTATGGCTTGGAGCAGCTGAATACGTCGACTGAGAAACGTCTCCAACAGATCCATGCCAGTCACCCCACCCCGGATCAGCTGCACACAGCCTCAACCAAGATTCCCGTTTGGACATGTTCCTCTTCGGTCACCCTGAGAGACTTGGGGACAGCTGGACGGTCAAGTGTATAGGGGGGAGGCCAGTCGACATGTTGGGCGATGATATATCTTTGCAGTAGAACCAAGTCGGCTGCCAGCCTCTAACAGACTCAGGAAAAGTCATGGAAGGGAAGGAACTACAGGCTCTTTTCTGAAGTCCTAAACCTCCACACAACTGAAGCACATGAGTCTTCCCATCAGCAAGGAGAGCTTTCTTCACGGTCTGGGATCTGACCGTAAAGATGTGCTTGAACATCCCCCAATGGGGAGAGTAGCCCAAAAAACACTCGCACAAAGTAACGAAGGCAGACAAGTATGCAACAGTATTCGGTGGGAGATGATGTAGTTGGGCGCCGAAGAAATTCAGGAACCCTCTAAAGAATGGGTGGGGTGGCATAGAGAAACCTCTTTCTACGTGGGAGAGAACGAAGAACCGTTCCCCGTCGCGCGGCTCCGGCTCACGCTCTTCCTCCGGCAGCCTCCAGGCGTCGTCCGCCACGAGCCCGTCAGCAACAAGGCCCTCCATGTCCTTGCGAGTGACTACGGAGGGGAGAAAGTCCCCCTGCATCCACCTCGCCGGCACGGTGAACCGAGCGGTCGAGGGCTTCTTGCCCTTAAGCTTCATTGCCCCCTTCTTAGCTCGCTCCAGCTTCTCTGTGCTACCCTTCTTCATCGCCGCGGCGGCCCTCGTCAGAGAAGAACAAGATGAGGTGCTGGAGACAGGGGACGCGGAGGAAGAGAGGGAGTTTGGGGAATAGTACTGTGCGAACCGCAGCGCTTCGAGATTTATATCCCGCTGAGTGCCTTCGCTAACTGGTGGAACCGCGAGATCATCGCGCCCGCCAGCCGCAGTCTGCGTCCAGCACGTGGTGAAATGACCGGCACGGAGATCGAGGCGTCGTGCTCCCACTTTCCCTAATTGTGGCGTCATCATCGCACGCACGTGCGCTTCCCAAATTTTCGTATCCCACAAAATCCGGGTCTGACAGACCGACCCGTCACCTCCAAAGATGCTTTCAGTTCACTCGTAGCCAAATAGGCATTGAACATCCACTCGCACACTTTTAAGGCTGAATGGATCCGGGCGAATGGAGAAGAGTTCAATCAACGCAAGTTTCGTTGAAGCTTCGAATATCATTCGGAAGATTCGGCGTCTTGATCCTGAATTGACATCAATACTCAGGGTTCAGTCGACGCAAGTTTCATTGAAACCCCGAATATCATTCGGAAGATTTGATGCCCTAATTCGAGATTGGCAGTGATACCCCCATTTCACCACTCGAACCCCGATCCATTCAGGGGCTAATGACGATGATATGTACCTAGGGTAGGGTCCTAGGCAAGGCCTACATACCCTACCCAACGGGCAGACGTTAGTCCAATCGTCATTAATAGCTTTTATTACGTACGTTACCAGTAACGGTAGACTTTAATCCCACGATCGGACCCTTAGATGCGGGGTAATTATGAGGGGCAGCAAACTCTATATAAGCCGCCCCTTCCCACCTGCACAAGGGTTTGCAACCATTGTAATCTTTATATTCCAAACGACATAAGCTCCTGAGCACTAAGACGTAGGACTGTTACCTCCACGAGAGGGGCCTGAACTCATTCATCCGTGTGTACACCCTCGCCGTAGCTAGGACTCTGCCCTCTCCTTATGTACCCCTACCATCTACTGTCAGCCTCATTTCCACGATAGGACCCCCTACCCGAGATGCGCCAGTTTTGACACCGACAGCCGGCAAGTCATTAAAGAGAAGGGGTAAAATATCATCTATACTATATGCATATATGGCAGGTGGGGTTGTAAGTTTAAGTTTAGCGGAAAGCAAAAAAATTATACAACAAGAAGGGGTAAAAGCAAAAAAATATTACTACATTGTTGGTTGTTTAATGAGAAGGTTCCACCAGCCATTGCTCATACCCAAGTTAACAATAATGGCATCATTAATATTATTCGTGTCGAGAGTTCCTGATAGTTTCATCTCCTTTGGCTCAAATTGTTTGTAACTATGGACACAGCTAATCGATTAGGTTTGGTACTCTATAGAGTCTTGAACACTTTCCCCACACGATTAAATCGCCTCCGTTGAAGTCCTCGCACTGCAGAGTGTTTGAGAACCGGATGATTGAAACATGGTCTTCCAAAGGATTCCTTTGAGGCACCGTCGGTACCCATCCAATCCTAATGTTCTTCTACATCTGATAGCACCGCCCGTCCAGAGTGAGCAAGATGTCCAACCAAGCCATAGCCCATGTTGTTGTGTAGGTAAGCCTTGGGTGTTGAATTATCCATCCGTCTCTTTGTGCCTGGGTGGAGCTTTCTGCGTGAATACTGGCACCTCTCCAGCAACACATAGTCTACCATTGGGTCCTCCAGGGTGTCGTTCAACCAATTTCCATTGAGAGGTATATTGCATCATGAGGTCTTGAGGTGTTGATCATAAATTAGTTCTCACAACTATCATGATAAAAACTCAACCAACCCCGTCAACTAAAAGCATAGCAAAATAAAATATCGTTTCCTAGGGCCAAAGGACAAGGGTTTATGGGGTGCCTAACACATGATACTACTCAAGAACCAAGTTTCCAGTTACCTACTTTGCATGCAATGGTGGAAAAGGTTGAACTAATGCAATAAAAATCATAGGTAATATATGATCGATGTGAACTTGCCTTGCTGACGATCTCCGAACTCAAGCAACTCTAAGTAGCAAGCCTCGCACTCCGGATGATCTAACAAAACAAACAATTCACACAATAAGCATAACAATATCACAACTTAGAGTAACAACAAGTAAAACTAATAACACTAAAACAATCAATAGCACAAACAAAGAAAAGAAAAGCAAACAAGGCATCTACCCAAAACTCCATTGCAAAGCTTTTACTAAAGTAAAACAAACTAATAATAGTTTTCTGCATCTAACACAAATCTTAATAGAAAGAAAAGTTAAGTTTTATTAAATTAACAAAAAATATTTCACCTAAATTTTTCTACACAAAAAGAATTACTTTAAAATCTATCATAAAACTCTACATATGAAGGAAACAATGTGTACTAATAAACAAAGATCAAAATTAATAAAATTATTTTTATTAAAAACAAATAAAACACTTATTTATAACCCCAAAAAAACTAAATATAATATGTCAGCAAGTTAAAATAAAAAAATTGAAAACAAACTAAAACAAAAGAAAAGCAATAAACCTAAAACAGAATTTGAACATATTCTGTTTGCTAAAAACCTTATTATAATTTATCCTAAAATTCCCAAATTTAACCTATTGATAAACTAACTAATATTAACGAATAGCAAAAAGAATCACTCAAAAATCTATTTTTAAACTGAAATTGTTCAAAATCTAGTGATTCATGCAAATTTCAATGAATTCAAATTGAGACTTTTCAAATTTGAAAGCTAATGGCACTAACACAAAGTTCATAATATTTTTGACCTAATGCCAAAAATATTCACTCAAAAACTCGAAATAATCAAAGAGATTTTCAATTTCTAAAAATAGAAATTGTTCTGTAAAAAGCGAAAATAAAATCTAAAGTAACGAACAGGAGGGGCTACGTGTCACGTCATGCTTGGTTGCGGGTGTGCGCGTGCGATGCAAATGAACAAATGCTCACTAAATAGAAGAAAACGTTTCGGGCACTTAAGTTAATCTAATATGGATCATGTGATCCATATCCAATGGCTGAGAGAAGGGGGTGGAGCTGATGAGGACATCCCTACTCATGTTACACTCACATCCCCACCAGCTACACATATAGGACCAGTTACTAGAGCTCGTGCACGCAAATTATCAGGTACTTTTGTTTCTTGGAAATTCTTCCAACGTTCATGAACATATGCTCTTGCCTAAATTAGATACTTTTGTTTTACTTATGAATGAAGGACCTAGCATGGACAACAAGGATGGCCATTGGAGCGGGATCAAGCATGGAGGAGAAGGTGTGTATGTAGGAAAGAACAATGGAGTTTCTAGTGGTGATTTTTGCACTTTGAAGCCACCATAAGGAGAAAATGAAGGCTTGGACGAAATATACAAGATGCCACTTCATAAATTTTGTCCATACGCTATTATAGGTGTTGCGTCACCTTATTTTTGGGCTAGGCCCATGTAATTTTGAAATACCATTTTATAGGCTATTTTTAGAGTCCGTATGTATGGGGAAACGGAGTTAGGGTCGGTTTCGGAACCCTCCTCCAAGGGATCACAAATTCCTCCTCTTTTCCCCCATATATACAGCCCTTAGGCCGCCGTTTAGACTTGAGTTTTGTTTAGATTACAAGTTCACCATAGCTACAACTTCGTGTCCTTCGTTTGTGTTCCACGACCAGACCAAGACGTCACAGAACCCCACTTTCATCAATAAAGCTTTCCTCTTATATTCGCAATATCCACATTGCAATCTCTGTTTCTTGCTTGTTCTTCGTTTGCATGCAAGAAACAGACCCTTGTGGTCAGGTTGATCGCGATCCGGCATGGTCAACAACCTCTCGGAGTTGGTTTAGCGATTGCCAAGGCGCGACGTCCTCGCACGTTCGTGGTCGGATTGCCAAAGTCGACTCTACCAAAAATTATAGCCACATCTCAGCGAAAGATAGGGACAACTTAGCTTCTATCAAGTGGTATCAGATTTCCAGGTTTGCTCGGTGAGATTTTATCAGTTTTTCGTAGTTAGATCGCATCATTTCTTCATACCTATAGTCGACGAATAAGCTACAAAAATAAATTGGGGTTAGTTCACCATATCCGAACCAATTTGAGCCTTTTGCAATTTTTTGTTCTGTGTTTTGCTTTGTTGAATTTGAAGTTGCATCATTGTGTTGAGTTGTTAGTCTTAGCGTCTAGTCTTTTAGACTTTCGAGTTCTGTTCGTAGTTTGTCACATCGCTGCTGCGTCATCTTCATCGCTACCATATACCACCACCACACTAGATACATCATCGCTGTTGATGAGTACATCCCTACTAATGTTACACCCACATCCCCACCAGCTACACATATTGGACCAATTACTAGAGACCATGCACGCCCACTAAATTATCAGGTACTTTCGTTTCTTCGAAATCCTTCTAATGTTCATGAACATATGATGCTGCCTAAATTAGATACTTTTGTATTACTTATGAATGAAGGACCTAGCATGGATAAGAAGGATGGCCATTGGAGCGGGATCAAGCTTGGAGGAGAAGGTGCGCACGCATGAAAGAACAATGAAGTTTCCGATGGTAATTTTTCGCACTTTGAAGCCATCATAAGGAGAGCATGGAGGCTTGGACGAAATATACAAGATGCCACTTCATATATTTCGTCCATAGGCTATTGTAGGAGTTGCGTCACCTTATGTTTGGGACATGTAAGAGCCCGGGACCGATGCTCTAGAAGATTCTCCTTTTATTCCATTGTCGTCTTGTGTTTCGTTTGGTTGTCGCATTCATCATTGCATCATTTGCATCATCTTCATGGCATCGTCACTCATTTTGATAAACTTGCATCCGCTCGTAGTTGCCGGTTCTCTCCGTTCGTGTCGCTGACATTTCGAAACCAACCACACACGCACGCGCCCGCGACATCGTTTAAAAATGCTTTAAAAGGTGCACTAAAAAATATTCTCGGATTGGGTTGAAAGTTGGCGTGACGTCTTATAATATTGTAGGTGGACCGCCTGCCAAATTTCGTCGCATTCCGAGTTCGTTTGATACCCCATCGGTCAACCGTAGCAGTGCTGTCATCAGTTATTCGTCGGACTTTTTTTCGCTGTTTAATACTCATGTCACGGGCCGCAGCTTCCGTGTCATCCCCACCTAGCCCATTGACTCATCCACCACAGCCCACCTAGCCCCCCCTCCGCTTCCGGGTCGTCCGATCGAGATCGAACGGTCCGAAAACGGATAAAAACTGCTAACCTAGCCCCCCTTTCCTATTTAAACACCCCCTAACTTGCCCCTAATGGAAACCCTAACCCCTGCATCGATTTCCGCGATGCCGCCAGCCTCCCACCACCCAACCGTCGCCCATGTCTCTCCTCCCAGCGCACAGCCCACCCAAGCCCGGTCGGGACCCGCCCGAGCCCATCTGGGCCCGGGTCAACCGTCGTTGCCCTAAGCCCCCGACCTCCTCGTGCCTGCCCATGGCGCCTCCTCGCCAGCTCCCTAGTGACCACCTCTCCGGCCCCGCCGTTGTGCCCCTCCAGCCAACCAGCCCTGCCGCCAGCGTCGCCCGGGTCCTCCTTGCCGCTTCCCGTGTCGGCCGCCATGGCCTCAAGCCCCGCCACTATGGATGGCCTCCGGTAGCTCCAGCTCGAGGCGCCGCCTTGGTTCCTGGCCAGATCCGGTCGAGGAACATCGGATCCGTGTCCCCACATCGTCCTCGCGAGCTCTCCGTCCCCAGCAAGCTCCTCGCCGGAGACCAGGGGCGTCGTCGCCCCGTTCGTCTCTGCCTCGAGCTCCAGGAGGTGCGCCTACTCATTTCGCTCGAGCGTTGACGCTCGCCCTCCTGGGCCGCACCAGGAGCCAAGCCCAGCGCGGCCCAATCATCTTCCCCAGCCCAGCCGGCCTCCTCCCCACCGAACGGGCCTTGACCCATCTGGTGAGGACACCCCCCCCCCGAGCAACATGTGCTATTCTCCGCCTTGCGTGCTATATTGTATCCAGCGCCCATGACTGTTGTGGCCCAGTTGCCCAGATTCGGCCCGATAGTTTTTTTATGCATTCTGTGAATTATCCAATTATCAAATGAATTACATTTTTGCAGAAAACCCCCTACACTTCATGCATTTAATAACCTTTCAACTGTGCATCGGATGAGAAAACTTTATATATGTAATATGACTGGAATTTTATGTAGATTCACATTATACAACTTTCACATGTGATAAAAGTGTTTAACCTTGCTGTTTTCATGTAATTTGCATAATTGTCATGTGAAAACGATTTATTTAATAACTAATTAACCGTGGCTCCGATTTTAATGTTCCACATATGTAACTTGACTAGAAAAACGTGTAGAATCTCATGCCACACTTTATATCCATGTTTAATAAATATAAAATTGTGTTAGGACAGGTCTGGACCAAACTTATAATATGCATATGAGGTCATTACGGAATTGTTATTCGTTACTTCCGGCCTCATTTAAAGTGCCTAGGTGATATAGTTATTCATGTTTCACCTCTTGCCATGGTTAACAAGATTTAATATTGATGAGTACCTAAACGAGATCGAACTAAATATTCGAATGTGGAGTTTCGACAATATGCAACTCGTTACATATTGAACTTCACTTAATGTGTAGTAGTTGTTTGTTGTTCTTGCCATGCGATGCCATGCCTTGCATATTAAACCGGACATGCATCATATTTGTTGCACATCATATCATGCATATGTTGTGGTGTATCGTGTGTTGATTGTTGTTTCGGATTGTTCCTTCTCGATAGAGTTTCGAATGCGTTCGGAGTGTGAGAATTCATTCGTCTACTTCACGGATCGTCTTCTTCATGGACTCCTTCTTCCAAGAGGGATCTCAGGCAAGATGGCACATTTCCCTGGATACCACTACTATCATTGTCATGCTATATGTCTCGTTTTTTATCGGTATGTCTCGCTACCTACCACTTGTTTGTCAAGCCTTCCAACATTGCAATGAAAAGCCTCTAACCCTGCACCTTCCTAGCAAACCTTTGTTTGGCTATGTTACCGCTTGCTCAGCCCTTCTTATAGTGTTTCTAGCTGCAGGTCCAATTGCTTCCATGTGTCAACATGGACATTCTTTTGTTATCACAATATTATTGCTATTTTACTTAATGCACTTATACACTTAGTAAAGGGTGGAAGGCTTGGACTTTTGCTTGGTGTTTTGTTCCACTCTTGCCGCCCTAGTTACTTGTGAACCGGTGTTATGTTCCATAATTGAGCGCTCCTAACATGCTCGGGGTCATTATGGGGACCCCCTTGATTTCTGTTTTAGGATAAAGCTTGTATGACAAGGCCCAACATTGGTACTACATTTGCCTAATAACTAATAAAATTGCAAAGGGACTCGCCGGCACCCACGGATAATTTAATCAACCCCCAGGCCAGTGCTCCTCATCGGTGTTGGTCCAAACTAGAGCCACTTGCGAGGCCACCTCGGGACAACTCGAGGGATTTCTATCAGGCCACCGTACGTACTACTCATCTGGTAGTGCCCCGAGATAGAGATACATGCGGCTCCTATTGGATCTGGCCTGCCGGGCAGCCTTGCTGGACTTGTTTAACCTTTCTCGAACGTCTTGCATGAGGAACTCTGATCTTCTTCGGGCTATCTCGAGGTGTCGGATTTCCTTTGGAATTGCCTAGGATGATCACGAGATCCGTGGTCGAGGTTATTCCTGCGGCGTGTCGTTAATTTGTGATGGATGAGTTGGAGCACCCCTGCAGGGTTAAAGCTTTCAGCAAGCCATGCCCGCGGTTATGTGGCAAACTTGGATACTTTGTTTAACACCCGGTCATAGCCAACTTGAAGTAAACTCTAATAAAATACATCAACTGTGTGCGTAACCATGACTGTCTCTTCTCGTGAGTCCTTATCCGAGAGAGAACACGGTGGGGTTATGTTTGACGTAAGTAGGTGTTCAGGATCAATTAGTGATCATTACTAGTTTATGTTCGTTGTGCGTAGACCACCCACTTTACTTCCTTTATTCGTAAGTTAGCCTCTCAAATAAATGCTTAGTCGCTTGCAGTAGCCTCACCACTTAACCATACCTCACCCATTAAGCTTTAATTGTCTTGATACCCTTGGAAATGAGATTGCTGAGTCCCCATGGCCCATAGATTAATACAACAATAGTTGCAGGTACAGGTAATGTGATGCTTTGATGTGAGAGCGATGATTGTTTGTTTGGAGTTCTTCTTCTTCATCAATCTAGGATGTTGTTCCAGGCGGCAGCCTGGGATAGCAAGGATGGATGTCATTTTGTCGTTTGTTTTCGTCTGTAGTCGGACCCTGCTCTTCTGTATGATGTTTGAATATGTTGTTGTATTGATGTGATATTGATGTATCTTGTGGCAAGTGTAAGCCAATTCCATATACTCATCTCTTCTGTACATGTACTTGTAATGATATCCATTCTTGCAACAGGACAAGATGCGCTTCTATCCCTGTCGAGGCCCTCGTGCCAAAATGAGGATAGGATCGCATCTTGGGCGTGACAGGACAGGCCCATGTAATTTCGAAATACCACTTTATAGGTTGTTTTTAGAGTCTGTATGTGTGGGAAAATGGAGTTAGGGTCGGTTTCAGATCCCTCATCCAAGGGGTCACGAAATACCTCCTCTATTCCCCCATATATACAGCCCGTAGGGTACCGTTTGGACTTGGGTTTTGTTTAGATTACAAGTTTGTCATAGCTGTAACTTCATGTCCTTCGTTTGTGTTCCACGACCAGACCAAGACATCACAGAACCCCACTTTCATCAATTAAGCTTTCCTCTTATAATCGCAATATTCAGATTGCAATCTCACTTTCTTGCTTCTTCTTCGTTTGTGTGCAGGAAGCCTCGTTGTCAGGTTGATCATGCCCCGGCATGGTCAATAACCTCTCTGAGTTGGTTTAGCGATGGCTAAGGCACGACATCCTCGCACGTTCATAGGCGGATCATCAAAGTCAACTCTACCAAAAATGATAGCCATATCTCATCGAAATGTAGGGACAACTTCGCCTCTATCAAGTGGTATTAGATTTCTAGGTTGCTCGATGAGATTTTACCACTTTATTGTAGTCTTAGACCGCATCTGTTCTTCATCCCTGTAGTCCACAAAAAGCCACGAAAAAATTAGGGTTAGTTCCTCCAATCCGAACCAATCTGAGCATGTTGCAATTTTCTGTTCGGTGTTTTGCTTTGTTGAATTTGCGGTTCCATTGTCATGTCGAGTTGCTGGTCTTAGCATCTAGTCTTTTAGAGTTTCGAGTTCTGTTCACAGGTTGTCATGCCACCGCCGCACCATTTTTATTGCTTCTTCTATATACCACCACCATGCCATCTTCATCGCCGCTGTCATATATACCACCACATATCCACCACCAATCCAAGTCCATATAACACCACCATATATCTGCCATCAATCTATATCCATATATACCACCACATATCCACCATCAATCCGAGTCCATCCCATATTAGGTTTGATTTTGAGATCCCTTTGTTTTCTAATTCATGTTTCCTTGCTTGAGTGGGTTTCGGAAAAACAAATCGAGATCCCTTTGTTTTTAGATTCGTTCTTTCTTGCCTGAGTCTGGCATAGTTTTTAGAGCAGTTTTTAGGCCAAAATTTTGGTGGGCGAAAATATGTTTTCCCTATCCTACTTTTAGGCTTTCCGGAGCATTTTGAGACACTCGCCATCATAATTATTTTTTCCACAATTTATGGTCGTCGCAGCTCCGTATCGCTCCCGAAAAAAAATCGACAAATTTTTTTTGTGCATATCCTGTTTATACGACTTTGGAGGAGTTTTGAGACACTCGCCATTATAATGATTTTCTGAGCAAAAAAAAGAACGCTAAAAAAAGAGGCGCCAAAAAACGATTTTTTAAAAGTGTGATCTTCCCTTGATTACATGTAGCATCGTGATTTTGTTGGTGTTCTAGGCTCGCGTCTCTAGTACGGTCTAGCCTAGGACCAACACGATACCGTCGTTGAGCGTCTTTTCAACATTGCATCACCAAACTGGTTATTGTTGACCCTTTTTTCTACCATATTATAAGCCTTCCCAGCTCCACATACATCTTCCTCGTGTGTTTGACACCACCTCGCAATCGCTCTATCCAAGCTTTGAGAGTTTTGACTACACCGGATGTCGAGCACCACCTGCTGCTGAGTAATAATTTGAGATTTGCTTGATGAATTTGTGGCACACCACCACCACCACCAGTTCCTAGTAGTCTATAGGTTCATATTATTGTGTGTTTCTATTACTGCTAACCATGTCAGGATCACAAGCCGACGAGATCGAATAGGAGGTTATGACCAACAAGGAGCTCCATGATAAATTCCAGCAAATGATGGCTGGCCAGGTACAAGACTTCATGACCAGCCTTGGAGAGGTCATGGAGAAGCTAGATGGTTTGGAGAACACATTCGACACAAAGTTGGACGCTAAGTTCAATGACGTGCAGGCAGGTCTACCACCACCAGATGCAGCTATTGTCCCTCTCCAATGATAAGCACAACGTGTGCTTCTCGACCAAGCCCAAAATTCTGGTGTCGCTGATACTGTTGCCACTGTCGCGGTTACCGTGGCCTCTACTGCTACTGTCATTGAGCGGAATGACGATTATGATAGTGATTACGATGATGAGGGAGAGATTGCTCCGCATCAGCCCTAGGGGAACAACCACCACATGCACCAGGTCGTCCACATGGCTACAATCGCAACGGTAGTGTTGTACCACCCCCTCAGGTACGGGATCATGACCATCTCCCTAAACTTAAATTGAATATTCTGACATTTGATGGTACATATGTTCCTGATACATATCTTAATTGGGAGTTAGAAACGGAACAACGTTTGACATGCTTACAATTTCCTGAGGATAGACGTGTTGCTACTGTTGTTCGTGCATTCACTAGTTTTGCTTGTGTTTGGTGGTATGAACATTGTCGCATACATCATGCTAATATTCCAACTACTTGGGATGCTTTGAAAACGGCTATGTGTACTCGTTGGGTTCCACCATATTATCAACGTGAATTACTTCAAAAATTGTAGCGTTTAAGAAAGGGAAAAATGATGTAGAAGAGTATTATCAGGAATTACAAACTGGTATGATTAGATGTGGTATTATTGAGGACAATGAAGCTACGTTTGCACATTTTATTGGTGGATTAAATAGAGATATTCAGACTATTTTAGTGTATAAGGAGTATAACACTATCACTCGTTTATTCCATCTTCCTTGCAAAGCTGAACGTGAAGTGCAGGACGACACGAATTGGCCAGCACTAATTTTTCTGCAGGTCACACTTCATCATGGACTCCATGGACATCATCTACTTCCACACGTCCTTCTCTAGCACCGCCTGCTTCTGCCACCAGCTCCAACCGAGATATCAGGAATCAGGCACCACCACCAGCCTTTGGCAAGGGGATATCTTCGGGGCCTGCACGGAGCTCTTCTTCATCCATGGCATCTACAGAGCAAAAACATGAGGTTATATGTCGTCGTTGCAAGGGTAGAGGTCACTTTGCAAAAGAATGTATAGGCATGTGATGGTTGTTATAGTGGATGGTGGATATGCATCCGCTAGTGGTTATGATGAGGAGACTTTGGCTCTTATTGCAAGTGAAGAACAGGGCGCTGAGGATACTGAACAAGAGACACACTACATGGCTGCTAACTACACGGACAGGTATGAGTGTTTAGTTGCTCAATGTATTCTTAGTGTGCAGGTTACACAGGCTGAGCAAAATAAGAGGCACAACTTGTTCCATACAAAATGAGTCGTGAAGGAGCATTCTGTTTGCATCATCATCGATGGAGGGATTTGCAATTACCTGGCTAGCATGGAGATGGTGGAGAAGTTGTCTCTAACCACCAGACCACATCCTCATCCTTATTACATCCAATGGTACAACAACAGTGGCAAAGTTAAGGTAAAAAGTATTGTTCGTGTGCACTTTAGCATTGCTACATATTCTGATTATGTTGATTGTGATGTGGTACCCATGCAAGCATGTTCCATTTTACTTGGTAGACCATGGGGATTTGATACAAATTATGTACACCATGGTAGGATCAGATAGTATACTCTTGTTCATAAGGATCAAAATATGAATTTTCTTCCAATGTCTCCTGAACATATTCTGAAAGATGACATTGCTAGAGCTAGTAAAACAAAAAGGAGCTAAATAAGAGTGAAAATCAGATTGTAGCAAAGGAATTTGAGCAACACCATAATCCTAATAAACCATCATCTAGTGTTGCATGTAAAATAAAATTGAAGAGTGGATGTTTACTTGCAACTAAATCTGATATTACTGATTTGGATGTTACCACATCTGTTTGCTATGCTTTTGTATGCAAAGAGGTATTATTTTCATTCGAGGACATGCCTCCCTCTTTGCCTCCTGCTGTCGCTAACATTTTGCAAGAGTTTGCTGACATCTTTCCACAAGATGTGCCACCAGGATTACAACCTTTTCAAGGGATTGAGCATCAGATTGACTTAATTCCCAGTACATCGCCACCCAACCGTGCACCATACCGTAACAATCCATAGGAGATGAAGGAGATTATGCGTCAAGTATAGGAGCTGCTCGACAAAGGTTATATATGTGAATCCCTTAGTCCTTGTGTTGTTCCTATTATCCTAGTGCCGAAAAAGGATGGCACATCACGTATGTGTGTGATTGTTAAGGCATTCATAATATTACTATTCGCTATGGTCATCCTATTCCTAGGCTAGATGATATGCTCGATGAATTAAGTGGCACTACAATTTTCTCCAAAGTTGATTTGCGTAGTGGATACCATCAAATTCGTATGAAATTGGGAGATGAATGGAAAACAGCATTTAAAACTAAGTTTAGATTATATGAGTGGTTAGTCATGCCTTTTGGGTTAACTAATGCAGCTAGCACTTTCATGAGATTAATGAACGAGGTTTTACGTGCTTTCATTGGACGATTTGTGGTAGTCTATTTTGATGATATATTGATTTTTAGTAGATCTTTGGAGGAACACTAGGAACATTTACGTGTTGTTTTTATTCCTCTTTGTGATGCATATTTGTTTGTTAACCTTGGGAAGTGCACCTTTTGAACTGACCGATTATCTTTTCTTGGCTATGTTGTTACTCCACAGGGAATTAAAGTTGATAAAGCAAAGATTGAAGCTATTGAGAGTTGGTCGCAGCTGAAATCAGTCACCCAAGTGAGGAGTTTTCTTGGACTCATTGGTTCCTATAGGAGTTTTGTGAGAGATTTCAACACCATTGTTCCACCTCTCAATGCGCTTACAAAGAAGGACGTGCCTTTTGCTTGGGGTACCGCACAGGAAGAAGCCTTCACGGTAAAGCTAACACATGCTCCTTTATTCCAACTTCCTGATTTTAATAAGACTTCCGATATTGAATGTGATGCTAGTGGAATTGGATTAGGAGGTGTGTTATTACAAGATGGTAAACATGTTGGGTACTTTTTTGAAAAATTGAGTCGGCCTAGTCTGAATTATTCTACTTATGATAAGGAATTATATGCTCTTGTTCGGACTTTGGAAACATGGCAACATTATTTATGGCCCACAGAATTTGTTGTACATTCTGATCATGAATCTTTGAAATAAATTAAAAGTCAAGCAAAACTGAACCGTAGACATGCTAAATGGGTTGAAATCCATGAAACTTCCCCGTATTTCATTAAACACAAGAAGGGTAAAGAAAAAAATGTTATTGCTGATGCATTCTCTCGTCGTTATACTATGCTTTCACAATTTGACTTTAAAATATTTGGTTTGGAGACCATCAAAGATCATTATGTACATGATGCTGAATTTAGAGATGTGTTGCAACATTGTAAAGACGCGAGGACATGGAACAAGCTCGTCATTAATGATGGATTTGTGTTCCGTGCTAACAAGCTATGCATTCTAGCTAGCTTCGTTCGTCTTTTCTTGTTGCAGAGGTGCATGGACGAGGATTAATGGGACATTTTTGCGTGAAGAAGACGACGGACGTACTTGCTACGCATTTTTGTTGACCGAAGATGAGACGGGATGTTGAGCATTTTCTTGCTCGCTGCACTACATGTCAGAAAGCTAAGTCACGACTCAATCCTCATGGTTTATATATGCCTTTCCTGTACCTAGTGTTCCTTGGGAGGATATATCCATGGACTTTGTTTTTGGTTTACTTCGAACAAAGAAGGGGAGGGATATCATATTTCTTGTCATGAATAGATTTTCAAAAAGGGCACACTTTATACCATGTCATAAAAGTGATGTTGCTGCTAATGTTGTTGAAATTATTCCATGAAATTATACGCTTGCATGGTGTGCCAAATATAATTGTTTCAGACCGTGATGCTAAATTTCTTAGCCACTTTTGGAGATGTTTATGGGCTAAGTTGGGGACTAAACTACTTTTTAGTACTACATCTTACCCCCCCCCCCCAAACTGATGGACAAGCTGAAGTACTCAATAGATCATTTTCTACTATGCTTAGGGCTGTTTTCAAGGATAACTTAAAAATGTGGGAAGAATGCTTGCCTCATATTTAATTTGCTTATAGTCGTTCATTGCATTCTACTACTAAGATCTGCCCCTTTGAAATTATGTATGGTTTCATGCCTCGTGCGCCTATTGATTTGTTGCCTCTTCCATCTTCGGAGAAGGTTAATTTTGATGCTAAACAACATGCTGAATTGATCTTAAAATGCATGAGGTAACTAAGGAAAACCTGAGCGTATGAATGCTAAATACAAACTTATTGGAGATAAGGGTTGAAAACATGTTGTCTTTGCACCTAGAGATCTTGTTTGGTTACATTTGCGAAACGATAGATTTCCTGATTTACGCAAGGCAAAGCTAATGCCACATGTTGATGGTCCTTTTAAGGTGTTTGAGAAAATATATGATAATGCATATAAACTTGAGTTGCCTATAGAGTTTGGGGTTAGTCCCACTTTTAACATTGCATATTTGAAGCCTTATTTGGGTGAGGAAGATGAGCTTCCGTCCAGGATGACTTTATTTCAAGAAGGGAAGGATGATGAGGACATCCCTACTAATGTTACACCCACATCCCCACCACCATCTACACCAGGGCCAATATGTGTAGCTGGTGGGGATGTGGGTGTAACAATAGTAGGGATGTCCTATTAAGGTGGAGCTTGGGGTGTGGGAGGTGAGCGGGTTTTGCTAGGGAGGGTTCGGTGCCGGGGAACTCCGGCGAGGGTGGTGGTGTGGTGGCTCGGGGACGGGAGCGACGGTGATTAGGGGCGAAACAGGTGTGGGAGCTCGACTTATATAGCCCTGGGGTCAGGGGCGTCAGATGGAAGGAGAGCACGCAGGATTTGGCTCGCTCCAGCGAGATCCGCGGCGAAGGAAGGAGGGGAGGGAAAGGAAGGAAAAGACCGGTGAAGCGATACGATCGAGCAGTTGGGTCCGGGGGTGAGAGAGGGAGGGAGAGCGTGCGGGTCTTGGGCGACTGATCCAAAAGAGATCGGATTTTATCCACTGGGATTTGGGCCGAAGCCTTCCAAATGGGCCGCGATTCACTTTCTAACAGAACGCATTGTTTTCCTTTAAAACATTTTTCCTTTTTATTAAAAACAGGATAGTAAAACTTAAAAAGGAAAATAATAATAACTCTAAATATAGAAGTATTATATAGAGAAACTATCAGAAAAATAAATGCAATTTGTTTAACATTTTTGCACGGCCAAAAATAATTATATTTGAAAAAAGATTTTTCAGAAAATGCCCAACTAGATTTAATTCATATTTGAAATATTTTCTAAATAATCTCTTGGTTCAAATGGTGAAATGGGTTTAAAAAATTGCCCCTAAAATGGAGGGTCATGTTCCTCCTCTCATTTTCAATTTTTTTAGCGGTTTCGCTATTTCAATCAAATAAATACAAAATTGAAATGAGGTTTCAACTAACACCATAGAGCTTTCAACTTACATTCATTTTATCAACGCAATTACAATCAACATGTATGGATGCATAAATATTTTTATAACATGCCAAAATGAAATTTTGGGATGTTACATGATCATGTTTTGTAATAGTTATCACGACTTTCATGTGATGAGTACGACAACCGGCAGGAGCCATAGGGTTGTCTTTAATTTATTTGTCCCATTTGCTTTACTTTATCGCTATGAGTTAGCAATAGTTGTACAGGCAATAGTTGGCGCGACAACCACATGTCGACACGACGATGGAGATCATGGTGTCATGCCGATGACGATGGAGATCATGTCAGAGCTTTGGAGATGGAGATCAAAAGCACAAGACGATGATGGCCATCTCATGTCACTTGTATGATTTGCATATGATGTTTATCTATGTATGCATCTTATTTTTCTTAGGATGACGGTAGCATTATAAGATGATCCCTCACTAAAATTTCAAGATAAAATTGTGTTCTCCCCAAGTATGCACTGTTGTGAAGGTTCGTCGTTTTGAGCACCTCATGATGATCGAGTGTGATAGACTATGTGTTCGAATACAACGGGTGTAAGCCAGTTTTACACATGTGGAATACTTGGGTTAAACTTGACGAGCCTATCATGTATAGACATGGCCTTGGAACACAAGAGACCGAAAGGTCGAATATGAGTCATATAGTAGATATGATCAACATGGAGATGTTCACCATTGAAACCACCTCATCTCACATGATGATCGGCCTTGGGTTAGTGGATTTGGATCTTGTCACACTTAGACAACCGGAGGGATGTTGATTTGAGTGGGAGTTCTTTAGTAATTTGATTAACAGAACTAATTATCATCAAAATAGTCAAAATGTCTTTGCAAATTATGTTGTAGGTTAATGGCTCGCGTTGTAGCTTCCATGTATTTTGATACGTTCGTAAAGATAAGTAAGTTGAAAGATGATGGTATCAATAATGCGGACTGGGTCTGTGATCTAAGTATTGTCCTCATTGCTACAGAGAAGGCTTGTGTCCTTGATGCACCGCTCAGTGCGCCACCCCCTCAAGCATCTTTTGTGGATGTTGTGAATGTCTAGCAGGCACGTTCGGATGACTACTTGATAGTTTAGTGTGCCATGCTTTACGGCTTAGAATTGGGGCTCCAAAGATGTTTTGAATGCCATGGAGCATATGAAATGTTCCAAGAGATGAAATTGGTATTTTAGATTCATGCCCGCGTTGAGTGGTATGTGACATGTGATAAGTTATTTGCCTAAAAGATGGATGAGAATAGCTCAGTCATTGAGCATGTGCTCGGAATGTCTGGGTGCTACAATCACTTGAATCAAGTGAGATTTAATCTTCCACATAAGATAGTGATTGACAGAGTTCTCCAGTCACTATCACCAAGCAACTAGAGGTTATGAACTATAACATGCAAGGGATGGAAATGATGATCCATGTGCTATTCATGGTGCTTAAGGCGGCGGAGGTAGCAATCAAGAAGGACCATCAAGTGTTGATGGTTAAAAAGACCACTAGTTTCAAGAAGGGCAAGGGCAAAAAGGGAAACTTCGTGAATGGCAAGCCAGTTGCCGCTCTAGTGAAGAAAGACAGGGTTGAACCCAAACCCGAGACTAAGTGCTTCTAATGTAAGGGAAACGGACACTGGTAGCGGAACTACATCGAATACTCGGTAGATAAGAAGGTTGGCAACGTCAACAAAAGTATACTTAACATACGTGTTATTGATGTGTACCTTACTAGTACTCGTAGTAGCGCGTGGTTATTAGATACAAAATCTATGGAGTAAACGGAGACTAACTAAGGGTGTGGTGATGATTTGTGTTGGAAGTTTTTCCAAGGTTGATGTGATCACCATCGCATGTCCCTCTACCTTCTGGATTAGTGTTGAACCTAAATAAATGTTATTTGGTGTCTGCATTAAGTATGAACATGATTAGATCATGTTTATCGCTATACGGTTATTCATATAAGTTAGAGAATAATGCTTGTTTTGTTTACATGAATAATACCTTCTATGGTCATGCACCCAATGTGAATGGTTTATTAAATCTCGATCGTAGTGATACACATGTTCCTAATATTAATGCAAAAAGATGTAAAGTTAATAATGATAGTACCACATACTTATGGCACTGTTGCTAAGGTCATATTTGTGTAAAGTGCATGAAGAAACTCCAAAATGATGGATCTTTGGACTCACTCGATTTTGAATCGCTTCAGACATGCGGACCATGCCTCATGGGCAAGACGGCTAAGACCCTGTTTTTGGGTATGATGGAGCAGGCAAGTGACTTATTGGAAATAATACATGTTGATGTATGCGTTCTAATGATTGTTGAAGCGTGTAGTGGATATCGTTAGTTTTTTACGTTCACAAATGACTTGAGTGGATATTCGGGTATTTACTTAATGAAACACAAGTCTAAAACATTTGAAAAGCTCAAACAATTTTAGAGTGAAGTTGAAAATCATCGTAACAAGAAGATAAAGTTTCTATGATTTGATCGTGGTGGAAATATCCAAGTTATGAGTTTAGTATGCATTTAAGACAATGTGGAATTGTTTCACAACTCACGCCACCTAGAACACCATAGCGTAATGGTGTGTCCGAGCGTCGTAATGGTATGGTGTGATCTATGATGTCTCTTCTCGATTTGCCACTATGGTTTTGGGGTTATGCGTTAGAGATAACTACATTCACTTTAAATAAGGTGCCATCTAAATCCGTTGAAACCACACCATATAGTTTGGCAAGAAACTTGAGCTGTCATTTCTTAAAGTTAGGGGATGCGACACTTATGTCTGATAAGCTCGAACACAAAGCGAAAAAGTGCATCTTCATAAGATACCCTAAAGCAACAATTGGGTATACCTTCTATCACAGATCCGAAGGCAAGGTCTTTGTTGCCAAGAACGGATCCTTTCCAAAGTAGTAGGTTCCCTCAAAATAAGTGAGTGCGAGGAAGGTAGAACTTGATGAGGTTTCGAATCTTCACTTCAATTGGAGAGTACAGCAAAACGGAAAGATGTTTCTATGACGCCAATGCCAAATGAAGAGGAAGCTAATGATAGTGATCATGAAACTTAGTATCAAGTTACTACCGAGCTTCGTGGGTCGACAAGGACTCGTCCTGCCCCCAAGTGGTACGGTAATCTTGTCTTGGAGGTCATGTTGTTAGACAAGAGTGAACCTACAAGCTATGAAGAAGCGATGGCGGGCCCGGATTCCAACAAATGGCTAGGAGCCATGAAATCCTAGATAGGATCCATGTATGAAAACCAAGTATGGACTTTGGTAGACTTGTCCGATGACCGGCAGGCCATTGATGATAAGTGGATCTTTAAGAAGACAGACAGCGGTAGTAATGTTCGTAGCAATGCTAGAGTCTGTTGGGGCAGTTGCTGCATTTTTCGACTATCAAATATGGCACATGGATGTCAAAACAACATTTCCTTAACGGTTTCCATGAGGAAAGGTTGTATGTAATACAACTAGAAGTGTTTGCCAATTCTAAGGATTCTAAAAGGTATGCAAGCTCGAGTGATCCTTCTATAGAGTGGTGCGGGCATCTCGGAGTTGGAATATACACTTTGATGAGATGATCAAAGCTTTTGGGTTTATACAAAGTTTATGAAGAAACTTGTATTTACAAGAAAGTGAGTGGGAGCACTATAGCATTCCTGATAAGTATATGTGGATGACATATTGTTGATCGGAAATGATGTAGAATTTTTGGGAAGCATAAAGGGTTGTTTGAAAGGAGTTTTTCCAAAGTAAGACTTGGGTAAAGCTGCTTACATATTGGCATCAAGATCTATAGAGATAGATCAAGACACCTAATAAGACTTTCACAGTGCACATGCCTTGACAAGATTTTGATGGATTTCAAAATGGGTCAGCCAAAGAAGGAGTTCTTGCCTGAGTTGTAAGGTGTGAAGTTGAGTAAGACTCAAAGCTCGGCCACGCAAAAGAAAGAGAAAGGACAAATGTCGTCCCATGTGCCTTCGCCATAGGCTCTATACGGTATGCCATGCTATGTACCGCACCTGATGTGTGCCTTGCCACATGTCTGGCAAGGGGTACAAGAGTGATTCAGGAGTGGATCATTGGACAACGGTCAAAATTATCCTTGGAGGACTAAGGAAATGTTTCTCGGTTATGGAGGTGATAAAGAGTTTGTCATAAGGGTTACGTCGATGCAAGCTTTAACACCGATTCGGATGACTCTAAGTCATAAACCGGATGCGTATAGTGGAGTACTCATTTGGAATAGCTCCAAGTGGTCGTAATAGTAGCATCAACAATATGCCATAGAGGCTTGCAAAGTACACACGGATCTGAATGTTGCAGACCCGTTGACTTAAACCTCTCTCTCTCAAGAAAAATATGATCAAACCCTAGAACTCATTGGGTGTGAATCACATGGCGATGTGAACTAGATTATTGACTCTAGTGCAAGTGGGAGACTATTGGAAATATGCCCTAGAGGCAATAATAAATTGGTTATTACCATATTTCCATGTTCATGATAAACGTCTATTATCCATGCTAGAATTGTATTGAACGGAAACTCGGATACATGTGTGGATACATAAACAACACCGTGTCCCTAGTGAGCCTCAACTAGACTAGCTCGTTGATCAAAGGTGGTTAAGATTTCCTAACCATAGACATGAGTTGTCATTTGATAACGGGGTCACCTCATAGGATAATGTTGTGATGGACATGACCCAACCATAAGCATAGAATATGATCGTTTCACTTAGTTTATTCCTACTGCTTTCTTCATGTCAAGTATCTGTTCCTAAGACCATGAGATCATGCAACTCCCTGACACCGGAGGAATGCCTTGTGTGTATCAAACGTCAATTCGTAACTAGGTGATCATAAAGGTACTCTACAGGTATCTTCGAGGGTGTCTGTTGGGTTGGCATGGATCAAGACTGGGATTTGTCACTCTGTTTGATAGAGAGGTATCTCTAGGCCCTCTCGGTAATACAACATCATAAGGAGTTAGTCACGGGATCTTGTATTACGGAATGAGTAAATAGACTTATGGGTAACGAGATTGAACTAGGTATGGAGATACCGATGATTGAATCTCGGGCAAGTAACATACCGTTGGACAAAGGGAACTACATACGGGATTGATTGAATCCTTGGCATCATGGTTCGACCGATAAAGTGTTTTGTGGAATATGTGGGAACCAATATGGGCATACAGGTCACGCTATTGGTTATTGACCGGAGAGGTGTATCGGTCATCTCCACATGATTCTCGAACCCATAGGGTCCGCACGCTTAACGTTCGGTGATGATATGGTATTATTGGGTTATGTATGTTGGTGACCGAATGCTGTTCGAAGTCCCGGATGAGATCCCGGACGTCACGAGGAGCTCCAGAATGGTCCGGAGATAAAGATTTATATATGGGAAGTCATATTTTCATTACCGAAAAAGTTTCGGGTTTTTTTGATATTGTACCAGGAAGCTTTTAGAAGGTTCTCGAAACTTCCGGAGGAGTCTGGAAGTCCACCAAGGGTTCCACCACATCCCAACAATTTTCATGGGCTGAGGGGAGGCGCCTTGGCCTTATTATGCCAGGCACACAAATCCCTCAAGGCCCATGTGGCTTGGGAGAGGTGGAAAGTCGACCTGTGTATGGAAAGGGAGGGAATTGGACTAGGAGTCCAACTCCTCCCCCCTTGGGTGCGCCCTAGGGCTTGGAGGGGCTACTCCCCACGACCCTCCACCTATAATATAGAGGGCAGATGCGCCCAAAGAGGACACACCAATCCCTTGGCGCCCCTCTGTCTCCCTAGATCATTTTCTCCTTCATTTGTGGTTTTGGTAACGCTCGGCGTAGCAAGGCCGGGATAGCACCACCACCACGTCGTTGTGATAGTTGAGAACTCACATACTACTCCGCCCTCGCTTGCTGGATCGGGGAGGCGGAGACATCATCCATCGGCGCTAGATCGGGACGGACCGCGATTGGACTGTGAAGACGTACGACTACACAACCGCGTTATATACTCTTCCGCTTAGCGATCTATAAGGGTATGTGGATATACTCCCCCTCATGTAGCTATGCATCCCCATGGATAGATCTTGTGTGCGTAGGAATTTTTTGTTTCCCATGCAATGTTCCCCAACATGTATAGGCCAGAGAAGGGCGTCGGGAGACCGACGGGGTGGCCACAAGCTAATAGAGCATGGCCACCCCCCTGGGCACGCCCTGTTGGCTTGTGGGGCCCTCGTACGGCCCCCGACCTCCTCCTGAATCTTCCAGATCTTCTTTTGGTCTAGAAAAATCATCAAAAAGTTTCGTGGAAATTGGACTTCGTTTGGTATTGTAAATCTGAAAATCCAAAAACATGCATAAAACAACAACTGGCATTGGGCACTTGGTTAATAGGTTAGTGCTCAAAATTATATGAATAAGAAAATAAATGCCCAAAAAGTATCCTAGAATGAGAATATTATAGCATAGAACAATTAAAAATTATAGATACGTTGGAGGCGTATCAGGTCCCCACACAACGACAGTTAGATTTGGACCGAACTCACCAAGAATGGTGGGCTAAAGCAAGGTAGAACTGGCCTCTAATAATGAGAGGTGGTAAATGATCTAAATGGATGTGGATCCAGTTTAGTGACAAGTGCCATCACTGACGATTTTTCTTCATGAAGTTAGATTTCAATCACGTTGTCTTTGCATAGGAAAGTATCTTTTTTCCCTCAGATCCTTTGTGATGGACCGATTACCCCCCCCCCCCCAACCCACAACTCTTAAAACGGATCGATCAGCCCCCAAACTCTATAAAACCGGATCAATCTACCCCTACGGTGGTTTCGGGCGTGATTTGGTGATTTTTGCTTTTCTATTTCTCACTTGACATGATGAACTCGCAATTCAGGTGGTTTCTTCTGTTGGCAACCCTCAGGTGATTTCCCTCCTCCTTCCCTAGAGCATGCTACCTCGACCATGGTTCCTGCCCTTGCCGCCATGGCGTCAACCACATCACCGGTGCCCGCCCATGCCGCCAGTGTCCTATTGCTTAGGTTGTTGTGGATAAAGAGAGATATGGGTCATGGTTTTGGTTTCTTGCCAAAATAAACAAGGACTTGAAAATAAGTAATCAAGGAGATGGATGGGTATTTATGTCAGATAAGCAAAAGGGACTTATAGGGGCAATTGAGGACATTTCCCTAAAGCTGAGCACAGAATGTGTGCAAGTCACATATATGTTATTTGGACAAAAAAACACCCTGACCATGTGTGGGGACCCCGACTCATAAGCCGTGATCACCGAATGCACGTGTACAGTGATCCCAGAGATCAATGCTCACTGAACACACAGAAGCTGGATAACAAGAGTCTTACATCTACATTTAGCGTCTTACACAAATAAAGACCATGAAGGTCTAGTCTTACATAGATAGGGCCACGAGGGCCGAACACTTAAATAGAACAAGCAGCGGAAATCTTGGTCGAAAGCATGAACCCATGTGCCTTAACCTACAGGCATTCTGACTGGGAAGCGTCCTAGTTCGCATGTACGTCACCAACAAACTCTTCAACATACTCCTGTTCTTCCATGCCTAGCCAATTAAATAACCAATGGCAAGCCAATGAGTACTTTGAATGTACTCGCAAGCAACCCAAGTTGTGGAACAAGGTAATAATGATGCATGATATAGCACTAAGTAGGTAATTTGCGGAAAGCCAATTTTTAATGCAATGACATGATCAAGTAACTAAGTAAGCATGCGTCAACAGTTTGGTAGATATCCATATGAACAAGTTATAGATATCGTCATAAGCAGGGGTTGAACATCTCAAGTTCATTCATCATGCTAAGTCATCGGACTTAGTTCAATTGCCAATGTTGACTTAGCTCAAGCACCATCTTTGTCTCCATCACACAAACAACAAGTTTTGTGGAAACATTTGGACGTAGCACAAGAGCGGTCATCCAACTGTCCTTGACCGTGGACACGGATATTCGAATAGTTGTACACTCTATAGAGGTTGCACACTTTACCCACAAGACTGGGGAACTTCCGTGTCATCCACGACTCCTGGTATATAACATACCCGAGGTAAGCACCCGAACAATGCCTTTCCCATGGTGATACTAAACAAAGAGTCCACTCGTTGGTTCCATCCCTCATGATATACATCACTCGTATCATCCATGAGGGCACGCAACGGTGTGCCTAGTGCCTGTAAAGACAACGCATAGCCTTCCACTTCCGAGATGACCCCATCTAAAGAGTGACCACTTCACTCTTGCCACTAGTAAAGTGGGCTCCTTGCCAGCACCATCCACAGTACTCAACAAAGCCCCGTCCCATAAGGGGTATCGTGGTCGTACATGTAAGGTTGGAATAACGGTCGCAACTCACACCAATCAGTTTTCAAAAACCACAACATTCACTTGATCCGGTACACCACTTCTTTCTCAAGTGGTCACCCATCTCATCATCATCTCCCTCGGGCATTAGTGGCACCCGACGACATTTTTGAAAAGTCTTTGAAAGAACCACTTCCTTTCCGTCACTATGCACAAATCCCATCGCATTTGTGTAGCATCTATTAGCATCCTACCTACACCCACCCACATAACCCTCATAAGATGGTAGGGTTATGCACGATGCAAGTGTCAATGGTAAAGTATCGAAGGCAACCCACCAAAGGGGGAACTCCACATCATGATCAATTATCGAAACAACAAGTGCTATATGTCATGCATGAAAAAGTTTCTTAACATGGTCAAAGGGCTGCTTGCCTGGCTCAACAAAGTCTCCGGGGTCTTCGAAGTCTTCGAGTCCAACTTCTTCGTCAACGGTGCAATCTATCGTCGCGAATAAAAGCGATAAAAAAATAAGCAACACAAAAAAACAGAGCACAGAAACTACTATCAAAAATGCTACCCTACTCTGATAAATACCACAAGCTATACTAAAATATTTGTCGAGGTTTTTGAACTCAAAAAGATTTTTAAAACTATTTAAAACAGGAGCTTATAATGCTAAATAAGGGTTTTAAATTAAAACAATGTTTCCAACATTTTTACCAATGGCACTAACAAATTATATGGAATATTATAACAATTTAGGTGGAAAAAAATTGGAATTATATTTAATTTGGGTCCTGGGGGATTTTTGGCAGAAAAACAGAAAAAAAGAAAAAAACAGGGCACTCTGCCCCTTTGGCCAAAACACCCAGCCGAAACCGGCCCACAGGGGGAAGCCGGCCCAGACGAGGCGCTGCCCGCGGCAGGTTTACTTTTAAACCTGCCCGCGGGCACTTCTTGCGAGCGAGAGAGGGGGGAGGTGAGATCACCAACAGGGACGGTAGGGAGCTCACCAACGGTGTCTCCGGCCACGGCGGTCCAGGCGGAGGGCACCGCCGCACTCAGGTGGCTCCCGCACGTCGGTGGGTGGCCGAGGGGGTCTCCGGGGTGAAGGGAATCGCCGGTGAGGGGAGGTGCCCGACGGTGGCTAGAGTTTTGTCTGGGAGCAGGCTCCCAACCACGGGGTCGAGCGGGTTGAGCACGGGCAGGAAGCTGAGGGGAGGAGGGAGCAAGGAGAGAGGAGTAGGAGGAGCGGGGGCCTTCTTATAGGCGGGCTTCGGTCCACCGCGGGCGTGCTGTGCCGGCGAGGACGTGGCCGTCGCCATAGGCCATGGGGGGCTCCAGGCTGTGTTTGGAGGGTTCATGGACTTAGTCCGCGTGATAGAGGCAAAGTTGTCCCTGTCTTTCGATGAGATGGTGGCTATCGTTTTTGGTGGAGTAGACTTTGACGATCCGACTACGAACGTGTGAGCCGTCGCGCCTTAGCAATCGCTAAACCAACTCTGAGAGGTTATTGACCACGCCGGAGCACGATCAACCTGACCACGAGGGTCTATTTCCTGCACGCAAACGAAGAACAAGCAAGAAACTAAGATTGCAATCTGGATATTGCGAATATAAGAGGAAAACTTTATTGATGAAGTGGGGTTCTGTGACGCCTTTGTCTGGTCGTGGAACACAAACGAAGAACGCGAAGTTGCTGCTATGGCAAACTTGTAATCTAAACAAAACCCAACCCTAAAACGAAGCCCTAAGGGCTGTATATATGGGGGAATAGAAGGGAATTTCGTGGCCCCTTGGAGGAGGGGTCCGAAACCGACCCTAAGTCAGTTTCCCCATATATACGGACTCTAAAAACAGCCTATAATATGGTATTTCGAAATTACATGGGCCTGGCCCAAAAATAAGGTGGCGCAGCACCTATATTAGCCTATGGACGAATTTTATAAAGTGGCATCATGCATATTTCGTCCAAGGCTTCCCGCTCCCATTATGGTGGCTTCAATGTGCGAAAATCATCACTGGAAGCTCCATTGTTCTTCCCCGCACGCGCACCTTCTCCTCCATGCTTGATCCCGCTCCAATGGTCATCCTTCTTATCCATGCTAGGTCCTTCATTCATAAGTAAAACAAAAGTATCCAATTTAGGCAGCATCATATGTTCATGAATATTAGAAGGATTTCCAAGAAACGAAAGTACCTGGTAATTCAATTGACGTGCGCGAGCTCTAGTAATTGGTCCTGTATGTATAGCAGTCGGGGTGGGTGTAACATTAGTAGGGATGTCCTCATCACCGCGTCCAGGGGAAGGGAAGGGCAGCCAGGAGGGGGACCAGAGGTGCGCGCGTGAGAGCGTGGCCACTGGCCGGCTCCGGCGGTGCCGTGCATGAGCGATGGAGGGCAGCAAAGGAGGAGGGAAGAGGGGTCCCAACCATCTGGTGCCTTTCGGACGTCGAGGGCGGCTAGGGGACATGATGGAGAGGCCCGGGGCTGTCAGGCGGCACCGGGCAGGGGCGGCTACAATGCCGGAGCGCACTGTAGCGTGCTCCAGAGCGCCCATATGGCGTGCCCTGGCATATAATATGCCCACCCGCATGTCTTCTTGTGTCTTGGGGCTACTGGAATTGCCCAAGGGCTAGGAGAGGCTAGGGGAAGGGTCTGGAGGTACCTTAGGGTAGAAGAAAAGGGTGAGAGGGAGAGAAATGGTGCTGCCCAGGGGTAAAAATGGGGGTGTTACCCCTCAAATGATTGAGCTATGCCCCTTAGGGTTTTACTGGAGGTGAAAGGTATCCACAAGAGGTTGTGGTAAAAATCTGGGGGCAAGGGTAAAAGAGGAAGGGATGGAAATATTGATTTTACTATTTTACCAGAAGGTGTTTGATGGGGTTTAGGAGAAGCAAATGGCTCTGGTTTGCCCTGAGATTTGATAGGATCTAAAGGTGGTTAGAAATGGGCTAGTTCACCAAGTTTGAGCTCAAGGGGGAAAAGTTGACAATGGAAACTTGGTAAACCCTAGAAATTAACAGAAAATCAGGTTTCTGTAGATCTAGTGATGCTAGGATTTTACTCTTGATGCACAACTTAGTGTGGCATCACTATTTGGTCATTAGAGCATGCCCACAAAGTTTGGGGTCAAGGGGAGAAACTTCATAATGAAAAGTTGCTCAAATTTGGATCTGGACACGGGGGTTTGGGGATGGTTTGATGAATCAAATTAACTTGGCTTGAGATGAAACTTTGCAAGATCATCACTTATGATAGTGTTGTCTTTCTGGAATTTTCCTGTAATTTATTGAGAATATTTCTTATAGAAATATTCCAAAAGTTTGATTTGAACAGAAAGAGTTTTGAGGGGTTTTGCCCATGGTTTGATCATGCTCATGAGTCGAAACTCATATATATGGAAAATATATGTCTACTGAGTTTCCCTAAAAAAATCAAATATTTTGAAAGCATTTAAATAATTTTTCCCTATGAAAAACCATTTCTAGCCTCAAGAAAAAGCCTTTAAATAAAATATAATAATAACCTTTAAAATTAATATTTGGTGGTTTTGAGAAGTCTTATATGTAGTAGGTTTGAAGTAAAGCTTTTGGGGAAGAAGAACCCACCCAATTTGAGGACTTGTAGTGCAAACCTCATCTCAGGGGATTTTGAAGACCTAATTTGAATAAAACACTTTTGTTTAAAACAAAATTCGATAAAAATAGTTTTGGGCACTATTCACATGGCATGATCATTGGGCAAGAGGTTTGGGTCAAGGAAGATGAATATTAAGTGGAATAGAATCTAGGAATGCCACAACCACAATCATCAAGCAAGCAAACATCATTGCAACAAGCACAAGCACTTAGAAAAAGTTTTAGTTGGATCCAAATTTTATAAACCCAAACATATCAAGGTGATACAAACACAAGGTGTGACAGACCTTCCCCCCTTACAAGAATCTCGTCCCGAGATTCCTAGGCTAAGCGCTAAAAAGATAAGGGAACTCATATCTAAGATAATCTTCACGCTCCCAGGTTGCTTCAGCTTCAGTGTGGTTGCTCCATTGAACCTTGAAGTACTTGATGGTGCGGCTTAGGGTGCAGTGCTCGGTTTCATCCAAAATGCAAACTGGCCTCTCACGATAGGTGAGGTCTGGCTGAAGATCGATGGCTTGATGGTCGATGTCCTTGTAGAGGTCGGGGCGGTTGGGAACTTGCAGACACTTCCGTAGTTGTGACACATGAAAGATGTTGTGCACATCCGACAGCTCGGAAGGTAGCTCTAGATATGATGAGGACATCCCTACTAATGTTACACCCACCCCGACTGCTATACATACAGGACCAATTACTAGAGCTCGCGCACGTCAATTGAATTACCAGGTACTTTCGTTTCTTGGAAATCCTTCTAATATTCATGAACATATGATGCTGCCTAAATTAGATACTTTTGTTTTACTTATGAATGAAGGACCTATCATGGATAAGAAGGATGACCATTGGAGCGGGATCAAGCATGGAGGAGAAGGTGCGCGCGCGGGGAAGAACATTGGAGCTTCCAGTGATGATTTTCGCACATTGAAGCCACCATAATGGGAGTGGGAAGCTGTGGACGAAATATGCATGATGCCACTTTATAAAATTCGTCCATAGGCTAATATAGGTGCTGCGCCACCTTAATTTTGGGCCAGGCCCATGTAATTTCGAAATACCATATTATAGGCTGTTTTTAGAGTCCGTATGTATGGGGAAACTGACTTAGGGTCGGTTTCGGACCCCTCCTCCAAGGGGCCACGAAATTCCCTTCTATTCCCCCATATATACAGCCCTTAGGGCTTCGTTTTAGGTTTGGGTTTTGTTTAGATTACAAGTTCGCCATAGCAGCAACTTCGCGTTCTTCGTTTGTGTTCCACGACCAGACAAAGGCGTCACAGAACCCCACTTCATCAATAAAGCTTTCCTCTTATATTCGCAATATCCAGATTGCAATCTTAGTTTCTTGCTTGTTCTTCGTTTGCGTGCAGGAAATAGACCCTCGTGGTCAGGTTGATCGTGCTCCGGCGTGGTCAATAACCTCTCAGAGTTGGTTTAGCGATTGCTAAGGCGCGACGTCTCACACGTTCGTAGTCGGATCGTGAAAGTCTACTCCACCAAAAACGATAGCCACCATCTCATCGAAAGACAGGGACAACTTCGCCTATATCAAGTGGTATCAGATTTCCAGGTTGCTCGGTGAGATTTTACCAGTTTTCGTAGTTTAGATCGCATCTGTTCTTCATACCTTTAGTCCACGAAAAAGCCAAAAAAAAAAATTAATTAGGGTTAGATCATCATATCCGAACCAATCTGAGCCTTTGCATAGTCTTTTCAGTATTTTGCTTTGTTGAATTGGCGGTTACATCGTTGTGTCGAGTTGCTGGTCTTAGTGTCTAGTCCTTTAGAGTTTCGAGTTCTTTTCACAGGTTGTCACGCCGCCACCGCATCATCTTCATAGTTGCCATATACCACCACCATCATCGCCGCTGCCATATCTCATCATCCATCATCACTCTCCATTGGTGTCCATATATACCACCACAAATCCTCCACCAATCCAAGTCCAGTTTGTTTTAGGTTTAGTTTCGAGATCCTTTTGATTTCGGATCCGTGTTTTGCTACCTGCGCAGGTGTCGAAAAAAAAAAAAAAAAAAAAAAAAAGAGTCTGGCACGCTTTGTAGAGCACGTTTTGGCCCAAAAAAAAATCGGCTGAAAATATTTTTTCCCTATCTTGATTTTAGGTTCCCCGGAGCGTTTTGAGACACTTGCTATCATAGTGATTTTTGTCGAAATTTTTGGGTCGTCGCAGCCCCCGGATTGCTCCAGAAAAAAAAAATAGTCCAAAAGAAAAATTCGTGCCCATCTTGCTTATACGACGTGGCAAGAGTTTTGAGACACTCGCCATTGTAGTGAGTTTTTGAAAAAAAAAAAAAAAAAGAGGCGCAGAAAAAAAAAAAAAGAGGCGCCGAAAAAAAAAAACGAAAAAAAAAATCCGATTGTGCTTTTCCCTTTCTTAGGTGTATCGTCGTGTTTTTGTTGGTGTTTTAGGCTCGCGTCTCTAGCACGGTCTAGCCTAGGACCAGCACAGTACCGTCGTTGAGCGTTTATTCAACCTTGCATCTCTGAATTGATTATTGCTGACCCTTTTTGCTACCATATTATAAGCCATCCCAGCTCCACATACTTCTACGCCGTGTGCTTGACACCACCTGGCAATCGCTCTATCCAAGCTTTGAGAGTTTTGGCTACAACGGTTGCCGATCACCGCCTGCTACTGGGTAAGAACTGGTAAGAAATTGAGATTCGCTTAAAGGATTTGTGCCACACCACCACCACCGCCACGTCCCAGCAGTCTGTAGGTTTCATATTGTGTGTTTCCTATTTCTGCTAACCATGCCAGGATCACACGATGACGAGATCGACTGGGAGAGCATGACCAACAAAGCGCTCTATGATAAATTTCAGCAAATGATGGCTGAGCAGGTACAGGACTTCGTGAACAACTTTGGAGTTGCCATGGAGAAGCTAGATGGTTTGGAGAAGACATTCGACTCCAAGATGGACGCCAAGTTCAATGAGGTGCTTGCCCGTCTACCTCCACCAGCTGCAGTTCCTATTCCTTTCGAACGACGAGCGCGACGTGTGCCTCTCGGCCACGCCCAACATCCTGGTACTGTTGATACTGCTGCTACTTCGGTGGCTCGTGCGGCTACTGTCGTTGAGCAGGTTGAAGATTATGATGGTGATTTCGATGATGAGGGAGAGGTTGCTCCAGATCCGCCCCATGGGCAACCACCACCATACGCACCAGGTCGACCACATGGCTACAACCGTAACGGTAGGGCTGCACCACCCCCGCAGGTACGGGATCATGACCATCTCCCTAAACTTAAATTGAATATTCCGACGTTTGAGGGTAGATATGTTCCTGATATATATCTTACATGGGAGTTAGAAACAGAACAACGTTTTACATGCTTACAATTTCCAGAGGATCGACGTGTTGCTGCTGCTGTTTGTTCATTCACTAGTTTTGCTTGTGTTTGGTGGTCAGAACATTGTAGAATACACCCTAATAATATTCCAACTACTTGGGCTGCTTTGAAAACTGCTATGCGAAATCGTTGGGTGCCACCTTATTATCAACGTGAATTGCTTCAAAATTTGCAGCGTTTAAGACAAGGAAAAAATTCTGTAGAAGAATATTATCAGGAATTACAAACTGGTATGATTAGATGTGGTATTGTTGAGGAGAATGAAGCTATGCTTGCACGTTTTATGGGTGGATTAAATAGAGAGATTCAGACTATTCTAGAGTATAAGGAGTATAACACTATCACTCGTTTATTTCATCTTGCTTGCAAAGCTGAACGTGAAGTGCAGGATCGACAGGCAATGGCGAGAACTACTAATTTTGCAGGCCGTACTTCATCATGGACGCCACGTACCTCCTCTGCTTCCGCACGTCCTGCTGCAACACCACCTCCTTCAACCTCCAACTCTAATCGCGATACCAGGCAACAGGCTCCTACTGCACCCTCTACGAAGAGCACACCTTTTGGGCCTGCACAGAGTTCTTCTTCATCTATTGCATCCACAGGGCAAACACATGAGGTTATATGTCGTCGTTGCAAGGGTGGAGGTCACTATGCGAGAGAATGCCCTTCCAAGCGTGTAATGATTGTTACTCAGGATGGTGGATATGCGTCCGCTAGTGATTATGATGAGGAGACTTTGGCACTTATTGCAAGTGACGAACAGGGTGGCGAGGATGCAGAACCAGAAACACAATACATGGCTGCTGATTACGCTGACAGGTATGAAAGTTTAGTTGCTCAACGTGTTCTCAGTGTGCAGGTTACACACGCTGAGCAAAATCAGAGGCACAACTTGTTCCACACAAAGGGAGTTGTGAAAGAGCGTTCTGTTCGCATCATCATCGATGGAGGGAGTTGCAATAACTTGGCTAGCATGGAGATGGTGGAGAAGCTGTCTCTATCCACCAGACCACATCCTCATCCTTATTACATCCAATGGTTCAACAATAGTGGCAAGGTTAAGGTAACACGTACTGTTCGTGTGCATTTTAGCATTGCTACATATTCTGATTATGTGGATTGTGATGTGGTACCCATGCAAGCATGTTCTGTTTTACTTGGTAGACCATGGCAGTTTGATAAAAATTCTGTACACCATGGTAGGACAAATCAGTATACTCTTGTTCATAAGGATCATAATATCACTTTGCTTCCTATGTCTCCCGAACATATTATGAAAGATGACATTGCTAGAGCTAGTAAAGCAAAACAGGAGAAAAATAAGAGTGAAAATCAGATTGTAGCACAGGAATTTGAGAAACACCATAAGCATAATAAACCATCATCTACTGTTGCATCTGAAATAAAATTGAAGAGTGGATGTTTACTTGCTACTAAATCTGATATTAATGATTTGGATGTTGCTACATATGTTTGCTATGCTTTTGTATGTAAAGAGGTATTATTTTCATTCGAGGACATGCCTCCCTCTTTGCCTCCTACTGTCATTAACATTTTGCAGGAGTTCGCTGACGTCTTTCCACAAGACGTGCCACCGGGATTACCGCCTATTCGCGGGATTGAGCATCAGATTGACTTAATTCCCGGTGCATCCCTACCCAACCGTGCGCCCTACCGTACCAATCCAGAGGAGACAAAGGAGATTATGCGTCAAGTACAGGAGCTGCTTGACAAAGGTTATATACGTGAATCCCTTAGTCCTTGTGCTGTTCCTATTATTCTAGTGCCTAAAAAGGATGGTACATCGCGCATGTGTGTGGATTGTAGAGGCATTAATAATATTACTATTCGTTATCGTCATCCTATTCCTAGACTAGATGATATGCTTGATGAATTAAGTGGCTCTACAATTTTCTCCAAAGTTGATTTGCGTAGTGGATACCATCAAATTCGTATGAAATTGGGCGATGAATGGAAAACAGCATTTAAAACTAAGTTTGGATTATATGAGTGGCTAGTCATGCCTTTTGGGTTAACTAATGCACCTAGCACTTTCATGAGATTAATGAACGAGGTTTTACGTGCTTTCATTGGACGATTTGTGGTAGTCTATTTTGATGATATATTGATTTTTAGTAGATCTTTGGAGGAACATTTGGAACATTTACGTGCTGTTTTTACTGCGCTACGTGATGCACGTTTGTTTGGTAACCTTGGGAAGTGCACCTTTTGCACCGACCGAGTATCTTTTCTTGGCTATGTTGTTACTCCACAGGGAATTGAAGTTGATATAGCCAAGATCGAAGCTATTGAGAGTTGGCCGCAGCCCAAAACGGTCACACAAGTAAGGAGTTTTCTTGGCCTCGCTGGTTTCTATAGGCGTTTTGTGAGAAATTTCAGCACCATTGCTGCGCCTCTCAATGAGCTTACAAAGAAGGACGTGCCTTTTTCTTGGGGTACCGCACAGGAAGAAGCCTTCACGGTCTTGAAAGATAAGTTAACACATGCTCCTTTACTCCAACTTCCTGATTTTAATAAGACTTTCGAGCTTGAATGTGATGCTAGTGGAATTGGGTTAGGAGGTGTGTTACTACAAGATGGTAAACCTGTTGCGTACTTTTCTGAAAAATTAAGTGGGCCTAGTCTGAATTATTCTACTTATGATAAGGAATTATATGCTCTTGTTCGGACTTTGGAAACATGGCAACATTATTTATGGCCCAAAGAATTTGTTATACATTCTGATCATGAATCTTTGAAACATATTAAAAGTCAAGCAAAACTGAACCGTAGACATGCTAAATGGGTTGAATTCATTGAGACTTTCCCTTATGTCATTAAACACAAGAAGGGTAAAGACAATGTTATTGCTGATGCTTTGTCTCGTCGTTATACTATGCTTTCACAACTTGACTTTAAAATATTTGGTTTGGAGACCATCAAAGATCAATATGTGCATGATGCTGAATTTAGAGACGTGTTGCAGAATTGTAAAGAAGGGAGAACATGGAACAAGTTCGTTATTAATAATGGATTTGTGTTTCGTGCTAACAAGCTATGCATTCCAGCTAGCTCCGTTCGTCTTTTGTTGTTACAGGAGGCGCACGGAGGAGGATTAATGGGACACTTTGGCGTGAAGAAGACGGAGGACGTACTTGCTACACATTTCTTTTGGCCAAAGATGAGACGGGATGTTGAGCGTTTTGTTGCTCGCTGCACTACATGTCAAAAAGCTAAGTCACGACTCAATCCTCATGGTTTATATATGCCTTTACCTGTACCTAGTGTTCCTTGGGAGGATATATCTATGGACTTTTTTTTAGGTTTACCTCGAACAAAGAAGGGGAGGGATAGCATATTTGTTGTCGTGGATAGATTTTCTAAAATGGCACACTTTATACCATGTCATAAAAGTGATGATGCTGCTCATGTTGCTGATTTGTTCTTTCGTGAAATTATTCGGTTGCATGGTGTGCCAAATACAATTGTTTCCGATCGTGATGCTAAATTTCTTAGCCACTTTTGGAGATGTTTATGGGCTAAGTTGGGGACTAAACTGCTTTTTAGTACTACATGTCACCCCCAAACTGATGGCCAAACTGAAGTAGTCAATAGATCATTGTCTACTATGCTTAGGGCCGTTTTGAAGAATAACCTGAAAATGTGGGAAGAATGCTTGCCTCATATTGAATTTGCTTATAATCGTTCGCTACATTCTACCACTAAGATGTGCCCTTTTGAAGTTGTGTATGGTTTCTTACCTCGTGCACCTATTGATTTGTTGCCTCTTCCGTCTTCGGAGAAGGTTAATTTTGATGCTAAAGAACGTGCTGAATTGATATTAAAGATTCATGAGTTAACTAAGGAAAACATTGAGCGTATGAATGCTAAATACAAACTTGCTGGAGATAAGGGTAGAAAACATGTTGTCTTTGCACCTGGAGATCTTGTTTGGTTACATTTGCGTAAGGATAGATTTCCTGATTTGCGCAAGTCAAAGCTAATGCCACGTGCTGATGGTCCTTTTAAGGTGTTAGAGAAAGTAAATGATAATGCATATAAACTTGAGCTGCCTGCAGAGTTTGGGGTTAGCCCCACTTTTAACATTGCAGATTTGAAGCCTTATTTGGGTGAGGAAGATGAGCTTCCGTCGAGGACGACGTCAGTTCAAGAAGGGGAGGATGATGAGGACATCCCTACTAATGTTACACCCACCCCGACTGCTATACATACAGGACCAATTACTAGAGCTCGCGCACGTCAATTGAATTACCAGGTACTTTCGTTTCTTGGAAATCCTTCTAATATTCATGAACATATGATGCTGCCTAAATTAGATACTTTTGTTTTACTTATGAATGAAGGACCTATCATGGATAAGAAGGATGACCATTGGAGCGGGATCAAGCATGGAGGAGAAGGTGCGCGCGCGGGGAAGAACATTGGAGCTTCCAGTGATGATTTTCGCACATTGAAGCCACCATAATGGGAGTGGGAAGCTGTGGACGAAATATGCATGATGCCACTTTATAAAATTCGTCCATAGGCTAATATAGGTGCTGGGCCACCTTAATTTTGGGCCAGGCCCATGTAATTTCGAAATACCATATTATAGGCTGTTTTTAGAGTCCGTATGTATGGGGAAACTGACTTAGGGTCGGTTTCGGACCCCTCCTCCAAGGGGCCACGAAATTCCCTTCTATTCCCCCATATATACAGCCCTTAGGGCTTCGTTTTAGGTTTGGGTTTTGTTTAGATTACAAGTTCGCCATAGCAGCAACTTCGCGTTCTTCGTTTGTGTTCCACGACCAGACAAAGGCGTCAGAGAACCCCACTTCATCAATAAAGCTTTCCTCTTATATTCGCAATATCCAGATTGCAATCTTAGTTTCTTGCTTGTTCTTCGTTTGCGTGCAGGAAATAGACCCTCGTGGTCAGGTTGATCGTGCTCCGGCGTGGTCAATAACCTCTCAGAGTTGGTTTAGCGATTGCTAAGGCGCGACGTCTCACACGTTCGTAGTCGGATCGTGAAAGTCTACTCCACCAAAAACGATAGCCACCATCTCATCGAAAGACAGGGACAACTTCGCCTATATCAAGATAGTAGACAACTTCTCCGCACGTAGCGGTGATCTTGAAGGGGCCGATGTATCTTGGTGCAAGCTTTCCCTTGATGTGGAAACGCTTGTTCCCTTTGAGAGGCGTGACTCGGAGGTAGACATGGTCACCGACACAGAAGTTCACTTCCCGGCGGTGAGAGTCGGCGTGGCTCTTCTGTCTTGATTTGGCGGCCTCCAGACGTTCTCGGACGAGTTGAACTTGCTCTTCTGTCTCGCGGAGGATATCTGGTCCGAAGACCAATCCTTCTCCGGTCTCTAACCAGTTGAGGGGAGTACGACACTTGCGTCCATACAACACCTCAAATGGTGGCATCTGAAGACTCGACTGATAGCTGTTGTTGTAGGAGAACTCGGCAAATGGTAGGCAGTCTTCCCACTTGGCTCCATAAGCCAAGACACTAGGACGAATAAATCCTTTTCTGAGCTTCTCTGCCAGTGCTTCTTCAATTTAGCCAACACTTCGAATCCCATCCTGTAGGCCTTCTTATAGATGGGCCTTGATCCGGGCATAAGCTCAATGATAAACTCAATGTCGCGGTCAGGAGGCATTCCGGGCAGATCATCAAGAAACACATCCGGGTATTCACATACCACTAGCACTTGATCCAACTCAACTCCCGATAGATAGTTAGCCTGAGGGACTTGAGTGGAGGCAGGGTTGGGAACATACTTGAATTCCACTCCTTGGCTATTGGTCATGGTAACGATCCTCTTGGCATAGTCTAACAAGCCTTGGTGCTTGGTTAACCAATCCATGCCTAGGATCACATCCAAGCCTTCCGACTTGAAGATGATAAGATCTACAAGGAAGTCTACCCCGTTGATGTTAATCTCAACTCCCTTACAACCTATCCTAGACTTCATAACTGATCCCAGGGTTTGTATCAACATACGACTACCCAGGGGTGTAGGCTTCATGGCACTCTCTAGTGCAAACTTTTGGGTGACAAAAGAATGTGAAGCTCCACAATAAAACAATACTGTTGTTGGGGTTGAGTTGATGAGGAACGTACCCAGTATGACGTCCAGGTCTTCCTGGGCTTCCTCTATGTTGACGTGATTCACACGACCCTTGCCATTGTTGGGCTGGTTGCGGGGAGCGGGGTTCCTTGGTGGTGCTCCACGGGCTTGACCTTGATTTGGCGCATTGGGGCGCGGCGCATCTGGCTTCCTGTTGGGACACAGCCTGGAGATGTGTCTTGGTTGACCACATCCAAAGCAAGTGACTTGCCCAGGGTTGTTGTTGAAGTTTCTGCCATCGTTGTCGTTATTGGGGTTGTTGTTGTAAGCTGGCCTGGGATTGGCATACTGCTGAGGCTGGTAGCTCGGACGAGGTGCAGGAGGTCTAGCCTGTTGTGGCTGATAGGTCGGCTTGGCTGGGGCTGGCTGCTAGGGGCGAGGTGATGAGGACATCCCTACTAATGTTACACCCACCCCGACTGCTATACATACAGGACCAATTACTAGAGCTCGCGCACGTCAATTGAATTACCAGGTACTTTCGTTTCTTGGAAATCCTTCTAATATTCATGAACATATGATGCTGCCTAAATTGGATACTTTTGTTTTACTTATGAATGAAGGACCTAGCATGGATAAGAAGGATGACCATTGGAGCGGGATCAAGCATGGAGGAGAAGGTGCGCGTGCGGGGAAGAACAATGGAGCTTCCAGTGATGATTTTCGCACATTGAAGCCACCATAATGGGAGCGGGAAGCCTTGGACGAAATATGCATGATGCCACTTTATAAAATTCGTCCATAGGCTAATATAGGTGCTGCGCCACCTTATTTTTGGGCCAGGCCCATGTAATTTCGAAATACCATATTATAGGCTGTTTTTAGATTTCGTATATATGGGGAAACTGACTTAGGGTCGGTTTCGGACCCCTCCTCCAAGGGGCCACGAAATTCCCTTCTATTCCCCCATATATACAGCCCTTAGGGCTTCGTTTTAGGGTTGGGTTTTGTTTAGATTACAAGTTTGCCATAGCAGCAACTTCGCGTTCTTCGTTTGTGTTCCACGACCAGACAAAGACGTCACAGAACCCCACTTCATCAATAAAGTTTTCCTCTTATATTCGCAATATCCAGATTGCAATCTTAGTTTCTTGCTTGTTCTTCGTTTGCGTGCAGGAAATAGACCCTCGTGGTCAGGTTGATCGTGCTCCGACGTGGTCAATAACCTCTCAGAGTTGGTTTAGCGATTGCTAAGGCGCGACGGCTCACACGTTCGTAGTCGGATCGTCAAAGTCTACTCCACCAAAAACGATAGCCACCATCTCATCGAAAGACAGGGACAACTTCGCCTCTATCAAGTGGTATCAGATTTCCAGGTTGCTCGGTGAGATTTTACCAGTTTTCGTAGTTTAGATCGCATCTGTTCTTCATACCTTTAGTCCACGAAAAAGCCAAAAAAAATTTAGGGTTAGATCATCATATCCGAACCAATCTGAGCCTTCGCATAGTCTTTTCAGTATTTTGCTTTGTTGAATTGGCGGTTACATCGTTGTGTCGAGTTGCTGGTCTTAGTGTCTAGTCCTTTAGAGTTTCGAGTTCTTTTCACAGGTTGTCACGCCGCCACCGCATCATCTTCATAGTTGCCATATACCACCACCATCATCGCCGCTGCCATATCTCATCATCCATCATCACTATCCATCGGTGTCCATATATACCACCACAAATCCTCCACCAATCCAAGTCCAGTTCGTTTTAGGTTTAGTTTCGAGATCCTTTTGATTTCGGATCCGTGTTTTGCTACCTGCGCAGGTGTCGGAAAAAAAAATCGGATCCGAGTCTGGCACGCTTTGCAGAGCACGTTTTGGCCCAAAAAAAATTCGGTCGAAAATATTTTTTCCCTATCTTGATTTTAGGTTCCCCGGAGCGTTTTGAGACACTTGCTATCATAGTGATTTTTGTCGAAATTTTTGGGTCGTCGCAGCCCCCGGATTGCTCCAGAAAAAAAAATAGTCCAAAAGAAAAATTCGTGCCCATCTTGCTTATACGACGTGGCAAGAGTTTTGAGACACTCGCCATTGTAGTGAGTTTTTGAAAAAAAAAGAGGCGCCGAAAAAAAAAACGAAAAAAAAATTCCGAGTGTGCTTTTCCCTTGCTTACGTGTATCGTCGTGCTTTTGTTGGTGTTTTAGGCTCGCGTCTCTAGCACGGTCTAGCCTAGGACCAGCACAGTACCGTCGTTGAGCGTTTATTCAACCTTGCATCTCTGAATTGATTAATGCTGACCCTTTTTGCTACCATATTATAAGCCATCCCAGCTCCACATACTTCTACGCCGTGTGCTTGACACCACCTGGCAATCGCTCTATCCAAGCTTTGAGAGTTTTGGCTACAACGGTTGCCGATCACCGCCTGCTACTGGGTAAGAACTGGTAAGAAATTGAGATTCGCTTAAAGGATTTGTGCCACACCACCACCACCACCACGTCCCAGTAGTCTGTAGGTTTCATATTGTGTGTTTCCTATTTCTGCTAACCATGCCAGGATCACACGATGACGAGATCGACTGGGAGAGCATGACCAACAAAGCGCTCTATGATAAATTTCAGCAAATGATGGCTGAGCAGGTACAGGACTTCGTGAACAACTTTGGAGTGGCCATGGAGAAAATAGATGGTTTGGAGAAGACATTCGACGCCAAGATGGACGCCAAGTTCAATGAGGTGCTTGCCCGTCTACCTCCACCAGCTGCAGTTCCTATTCCTTTCGAACGACGAGCGCGACGTGTGCCTCTCGGCCACGCCCAACATCCTGGTACTGTTGATACTGCTGCTACTTCGGTGGCTCGTGCGGCTACTGTCGTTGAGCAGGTTGAAGATTATGATGGTGATTTCGATGATGAGGGAGAGGTTGCTCCAGATCCGCCCCAGGGGCAACCCCCACCATACGCACCAGGTCGACCACATGGCTACAACCGTAACGGTAGGGCTGCACCACCCCCGCAGGTACGGGATCATGACCATCTCCCTAAACTTAAATTGAATATTCCGACGTTTGAGGGTAGATATGTTCCTGATATATATCTTACATGGGAGTTAGAAACAGAACAACGTTTTACATGCTTACAATTTCCAGAGGATCGACATGTTGCTGCTGCTGTTTGTTCATTCACTAGTTTTGCTTGTGTTTGGTGGTCAGAACATTGTAGAATACACCCTGATAATATTCCAACTACTTGGGCTGCTTTGAAAACTGCTATGCGAAATCGTTGGGTGCCACCTTATTATCAACGTGAATTGCTTCAAAATTTGCAGCGTTTAAGACAAGGAAAAAATTATGTAGAAGAATATTATCAGGAATTACAAACTGGTATGATTAGATGTGGTATTGTTGAGGAGAATGAAGCTATGCTTGCACGTTTTATGGGTGGATTAAATAGAGAGATTCAGACTATTCTAGAGTATAAGGAGTATAACACTATCACTCGTTTATTTCATCTTGCTTGCAAAGCTGAACGTGAAGTGCAGGATCGACAGGCAATGGCGAGAACTACTAATTTTGCAGGCCGTACTTCATCATGGACGCCACGTACCTCCTCTACTTCCGCACATCCTGCTGCAACACCACCTCCTTCAACCTCCAACTCTAATCGCGATACCAGGAAACATGCTCCTAATGCACCCTCTGCGAAGAGCACACCTTCTGGGCCTGCACAGAGTTCTTCTTCATCTATTGCATCCACAGGGCAAACACATGAGGTTATATGTCGTCGTTGCAAGGGTGGAGGTCACTATGCGAGAGAATGCCCTTCCAAGCGTGTAATGATTGTTACTCAGGATGGTGGATATGCGTCCGCTAGTGATTATGATGAGGAGACTTTGGCACTTATTGCAAGTGACGAACAGGGTGGCGAGGATGCAGAACCAGAAACACAATACATGGCTGCTGATTACGCTGACAGGTATGAAAGTTTAGTTGCTCAACGTGTTCTCAGTGTGCAGGTTACACACGCTGAGCAAAATCAGAGGCACAACTTGTTCCACACAAAGGGAGTTGTGAAAGAGCGTTCTGTTCGCATCATCATCGATGGAGGGAGTTGCAATAACTTGGCTAGCATGGACATGGTGGAGAAGCTGTCTCTATCCACCAGACCACATCCTCATCCTTATTACATCCAATGGTTCAACAATAGTGGCAAGGTTAAGGTAACACGTACTGTTCGTGTGCATTTTAGCATTGCTACATATTCTGATTATGTGGATTGTGATGTGGTACCCATGCAAGCATGTTCTGTTTTACTTGGTAGACCATGGCAGTTTGATAAAAATTCTGTACACCATGGTAGGACAAATCAGTATACTCTTGTTCATAAGGATCATAATATCACTTTGCTTCCTATGTCTCCCGAACATATTATGAAAGATGACATTGCTAGAGCTAGTAAAGCAAAACAGGAGAAAAATAAGAGTGAAAATCAGATTGTAGCACAGGAATTTGAGAAACACCATAAGCATAATAAACCATCATCTACTGTTGCATCTGAAATAAAATTGAAGAGTGGATGTTTACTTGCTACTAAATCTGATATTAATGATTTGGATGTTGCTACATATGTTTGCTATGCTTTTGTATGTAAAGAGGTATTATTTTCATTCGAGGACATGCCTCCCTCTTTGCCTCCTACTGTCATTAACATTTTGCAGGAGTTCGCTGACGTCTTTCCACAAGACGTGCCACCGGGATTACCGCCTATTCGCGGGATTGAGCATCAGATTGACTTAATTCCCGGTGCATCCCTACCCAACCGTGCGCCCTACCGTACCAATCCAGAGGAGACAAAGGAGATTATGCGTCAAGTACAGGAGCTGCTTGACAAAGGTTATATACGTGAATCCCTTAGTCCTTGTGCTGTTCCTATTATTCTAGTGCCTAAAAAGGATGGTACATCGCGCATGTGTGTGGATTGTAGAGGCATTAATAATATTACTATTCGTTATCGTCATCCTATTCCTAGACTAGATGATATGCTTGATGAATTAAGTGGCTCTACAATTTTCTCCAAAGTTGATTTGCGTAGTGGATACCATCAAATTCGTATGAAATTGGGCGATGAATGGAAAACAGCATTTAAAACTAAGTTTGGATTATATGAGTGGCTAGTCATGCCTTTTGGGTTAACTAATGCACCTAGCACTTTCATGAGATTAATGAACGAGGTTTTACGTGCTTTCATTGGACGATTTGTGGTAGTCTATTTGATGATATATTGATTTTTAGTAGATCTTTGGAGGAACATTTGGAACATTTACGTGCTGTTTTTACTGCGCTACGTGATGCACGTTTGTTTGGTAACCTTGGGAAGTGCACCTTTTGCACCGACCGAGTATCTTTTCTTGGCTATGTTGTTACTCCACAGGGAATTGAAGTTGATACAGCCAAGATCGAAGCTATTGAGAGTTGGCCGCAGCCCAAAACGGTCACACAAGTAAGGAGTTTTCTTGGCCTCGCTGGTTTCTATAGGCGTTTTGTGAGAAATTTCAGCACCATTGCTGCGCCTCTCAATGAGCTTACAAAGAAGGACGTGCCTTTTTCTTGGGGTACCGCACAGGAAGAAGCCTTCACGGTCTTGAAAGATAAGTTAACACATGCTCCTTTACTCCAACTTCCTGATTTTAATAAGACTTTCGAGCTTGAATGTGATGCTAGTGGAATTGGGTTAGGAGGTGTGTTACTACAAGATGGTAAACCTGTTGCGTACTTTTCTGAAAAATTAAGTGGGCCTAGTCTGAATTATTCTACTTATGATAAGGAATTATATGCTCTTGTTCGGACTTTGGAAACATGGCAACATTATTTATGGCCCAAAGAATTTGTTATACATTCTGATCATGAATCTTTGAAACATATTAAAAGTCAAGCAAAACTGAACCGTAGACATGCTAAATGGGTTGAATTCATTGAGACTTTCCCTTATGTCATTAAACACAAGAAGGGTAAAGACAATGTTATTGCTGATGCTTTGTCTCGTCGTTATACTATGCTTTCACAACTTGACTTTAAAATATTTGGTTTGGAGACCATCAAAGATCAATATGTGCATGATGCTGAATTTAGAGACGTGTTGCAGAATTGTAAAGAAGGGAGAACATGGAACAAGTTCGTTATTAATAATGGATTTGTGTTTCGTGCTAACAAGCTATGCATTCCAGCTAGCTCCGTTCGTCTTTTGTTGTTACAGGAGGCGCACGGAGGAGGATTAATGGGACACTTTGGCGTGAAGAAGACGGAGGACGTACTTGCTACACATTTCTTTTGGCCAAAGATGAGACGGGATGTTGAGCGTTTTGTTGCTCGCTGCACTACATGTCAAAAAGCTAAGTCACGACTCAATCCTCATGGTTTATATATGCCTTTACCTGTACCTAGTGTTCCTTGGGAGGATATATCTATGGACTTTGTTTTAGGTTTACCTCGAACAAAGAAGGGGAGGGATAGCATATTTGTTGTCGTGGATAGATTTTCTAAAATGGCACACTTTATACCATGTCATAAAAGTGATGATGCTGCTCATGTTGCTGATTTGTTCTTTCGTGAAATTATTCGGTTGCATGGTGTGCCAAATACAATTGTTTCCGATCGTGATGCTAAATTTCTTAGCCACTTTTGGAGATGTTTATGGGCTAAGTTGGGGACTAAACTGCTTTTTAGTACTACATGTCACCCCCAAACTGATGGCCAAACTGAAGTAGTCAATAGATCATTGTCTACTATGCTTAGGGCTGTTTTGAAGAATAACCTGAAAATGTGGGAAGAATGCTTGCCTCATATTGAATTTGCTTATAATCGTTCGCTACATTCTACCACTAAGATGTGCCCTTTTGAAGTTGTGTATGGTTTCTTACCTCGTGCACCTATTGATTTGTTGCCTCTTCCGTCTTCGGAGAAGGTTAATTTTGATGCTAAAGAACGCGCTGAATTGATATTAAAGATTCATGAGTTAACTAAGGAAAACATTGAGCGTATGAATGCTAAATACAAACTTGCTGGAGATAAGGGTAGAAAACATGTTGTCTTTGCACCTGGAGATCTTGTTTGGTTACATTTGCGTAAGGATAGATTTCCTGATTTGCGCAAGTCAAAGCTAATGCCACGTGCTGATGGTCCTTTTAAGGTGTTAGAGAAAGTAAATGATAATGCATATAAACTTGAGCTGCCTGCAGAGTTTGGGGTTAGCCCCACTTTTAACATTGCAGATTTGAAGCCTTATTTGGGTGAGGAAGATGAGCTTCCGTCGAGGACGACGTCAGTTCAAGAAGGGGAGGATGATGAGGACATCCCTACTAATGTTACACCCACCCCGACTGCTATACATACAGGACCAATTACTAGAGCTCGCGCACGTCAATTGAATTACCAGGTACTTTCGTTTCTTGGAAATCCTTCTAATATTCATGAACATATGATGCTGCCTAAATTAGATACTTTTGTTTTACTTATGAATGAAGGACCTATCATGGATAAGAAGGATGACCATTGGAGCGGGATCAAGCATGGAGGAGAAGGTGCGCGCGCGGGGAAGAACATTGGAGCTTCCAGTGATGATTTTCGCACATTGAAGCCACCATAATGGGAGTGGGAAGCTGTGGACGAAATATGCATGATGCCACTTTATAAAATTCGTCCATAGGCTAATATAGGTGCTGGGCCACCTTAATTTTGGGCCAGGCCCATGTAATTTCGAAATACCATATTATAGGCTGTTTTTAGAGTCCGTATGTATGGGGAAACTGACTTAGGGTCGGTTTCGGACCCCTCCTCCAAGGGGCCACGAAATTCCCTTCTATTCCCCCATATATACAGCCCTTAGGGCTTCGTTTTAGGTTTGGGTTTTGTTTAGATTACAAGTTCGCCATAGCAGCAACTTCGCGTTCTTCGTTTGTGTTCCACGACCAGACAAAGGCGTCACAGAACCCCACTTCATCAATAAAGCTTTCCTCTTATATTCGCAATATCCAGATTGCAATCTTAGTTTCTTGCTTGTTCTTCGTTTGCGTGCAGGAAATAGACCCTCGTGGTCAGGTTGATCGTGCTCCGGCGTGGTCAATAACCTCTCAGAGTTGGTTTAGCGATTGCTAAGGCGCGACGTCTCACACGTTCGTAGTCGGATCGTGAAAGTCTACTCCACCAAAAACGATAGCCACCATCTCATCGAAAGACAGGGACAACTTCGCCTATATCATAATAGTAGACAACTTCTCCGCACGTAGCGGTGATCTTGAAGGGGCCGATGTATCTTGGTGCAAGCTTTCCCTTGATGTGGAAACGCTTGTTCCCTTTGAGAGGCGTGACTCGGAGGTAGACATGGTCACCGACACAGAAGTTCACTTCCCGGCGGTGAGAGTCGGCGTGGCTCTTCTGTCTTGATTTGGCGGCCTCCAGACGTTCTCGGACGAGTTGAACTTGCTCTTCTGTCTCGCGGAGGATATCTGGTCCGAAGACCAATCCTTCTCCGGTCTCTAACCAGTTGAGGGGAGTACGACACTTGCGTCCATACAACACCTCAAATGGTGGCATCTGAAGACTCGACTGATAGCTGTTGTTGTAGGAGAACTCGGCAAATGGTAGGCAGTCTTCCCACTTGGCTCCATAAGCCAAGACACTAGGACGAATAAATCCTTTTCTGAGCTTCTCTGCCAGTGCTTCTTCAATTTAGCCAACACTTCGGATCCCATCCTGTAGGCCTTCTTATAGATGGGCCTTGATCCGGGCATAAGCTCAATGATAAACTCAATGTCGCGGTCAGGAGGCATTCCGGGCAGATCATCAAGAAACACATCCGGGTATTCACATACCACTAGCACTTGATCCAACTCAACTCCCGATAGATAGTTAGCCTGAGGGACTTGAGTGGAGGCAGGGTTGGGAACATACTTGAATTCCACTCCTTGGCTATTGGTCATGGTAACGATCCTCTTGGCATAGTCTAACAAGCCTTGGTGCTTGGTTAACCAATCCATGCCTAGGATCACATCCAAGCCTTCCGACTTGAAGATGATAAGATCTACAAGGAAGTCTACCCCGTTGATGTTAATCTCAACTCCCTTACAACCTATCCTAGACTTCATAACTGATCCCAGGGTTTGTATCAACATACGACTACCCAGGGGTGTAGGCTTCATGGCACTCTCTAGTGCAAACTTTTGGGTGACAAAAGAATGTGAAGCTCCACAATAAAACAATACTGTTGTTGGGGTTGAGTTGATGAGGAACGTACCCAGTATGACGTCCAGGTCTTCCTGGGCTTCCTCTATGTTGACGTGATTCACACGACCCTTGCCATTGTTGGGCTGGTTGCGGGGAGCGGGGTTCCTTGGTGGTGCTCCACGGGCTTGACCTTGATTTGGCGCATTGGGGCGCGGCGCATCTGGCTTCCTGTTGGGACACAGCCTGGAGATGTGTCTTGGTTGACCACATCCAAAGCAAGTGACTTGCCCAGGGTTGTTGTTGAAGTTTCTGCCATCGTTGTCGTTATTGGGGTTGTTGTTGTAAGCTGGCCTGGGATTGGCATACTGCTGAGGCTGGTAGCTCGGACGAGGTGCAGGAGGTCTAGCCTGTTGTGGCTGATAGGTCGGCTTGGCTGGGGCTGGCTGCTAGGGGCGAGGTGATGAGGACATCCCTACTAATGTTACACCCACCCCGACTGCTATACATACAGGACCAATTACTAGAGCTCGCGCACGTCAATTGAATTACCAGGTACTTTCGTTTCTTGGAAATCCTTCTAATATTCATGAACATATGATGCTGCCTAAATTGGATACTTTTGTTTTACTTATGAATGAAGGACCTAGCATGGATAAGAAGGATGACCATTGGAGCGGGATCAAGCATGGAGGAGAAGGTGCGCGTGCGGGGAAGAACAATGGAGCTTCCAGTGATGATTTTCGCACATTGAAGCCACCATAATGGGAGCGGGAAGCCTTGGACGAAATATGCATGATGCCACTTTATAAAATTCGTCCATAGGCTAATATAGGTGCTGCGCCACCTTATTTTTGGGCCAGGCCCATGTAATTTCGAAATACCATATTATAGGCTGTTTTTAGATTTCGTATATATGGGGAAACTGACTTAGGGTCGGTTTCGGACCCCTCCTCCAAGGGGCCACGAAATTCCCTTCTATTCCCCCATATATACAGCCCTTAGGGCTTCGTTTTAGGGTTGGGTTTTGTTTAGATTACAAGTTTGCCATAGCAGCAACTTCGCGTTCTTCGTTTGTGTTCCACGACCAGACAAAGACGTCACAGAACCCCACTTCATCAATAAAGTTTTCCTCTTATATTCGCAATATCCAGATTGCAATCTTAGTTTCTTGCTTGTTCTTCGTTTGCGTGCAGGAAATAGACCCTCGTGGTCAGGTTGATCGTGCTCCGACGTGGTCAATAACCTCTCAGAGTTGGTTTAGCGATTGCTAAGGCGCGACGGCTCACACGTTCGTAGTCGGATCGTCAAAGTCTACTCCACCAAAAACGATAGCCACCATCTCATCGAAAGACAGGGACAACTTCGCCTCTATCAAGTGGTATCAGATTTCCAGGTTGCTCGGTGAGATTTTACCAGTTTTCGTAGTTTAGATCGCATCTGTTCTTCATACCTTTAGTCCACGAAAAAGCCAAAAAAAAATTAGGGTTAGATCATCATATCCGAACCAATCTGAGCCTTCGCATAGTCTTTTCAGTATTTTGCTTTGTTGAATTGGCGGTTACATCGTTGTGTCGAGTTGCTGGTCTTAGTGTCTAGTCCTTTAGAGTTTCGAGTTCTTTTCACAGGTTGTCACGCCGCCACCGCATCATCTTCATAGTTGCCATATACCACCACCATCATCGCCGCTGCCATATCTCATCATCCATCATCACTATCCATTGGTGTCCATATATACCACCACAAATCCTCCACCAATCCAAGTCCAGTTCGTTTTAGGTTTAGTTTCGAGATCCTTTTGATTTCGGATCCGTGTTTTGCTACCTGCGCAGGTGTCGGAAAAAAAAATCGGATCCGAGTCTGGCACGCTTTGCAGAGCACGTTTTGGCCCAAAAAAAATTCGGTCGAAAATATTTTTTCCCTATCTTGATTTTAGGTTCCCCGGAGCGTTTTGAGACACTTGCTATCATAGTGATTTTTGTCGAAATTTTTGGGTCGTCGCAGCCCCCGGATTGCTCCAGAAAAAAAAATAGTCCAAAAGAAAAATTCGTGCCCATCTTGCTTATACGACGTGGCAAGAGTTTTGAGACACTCGCCATTGTAGTGAGTTTTTGAAAAAAAAAAGAGGCGCCGAAAAAAAAAACGAAAAAAAAATTCCGAGTGTGCTTTTCCCTTGCTTACGTGTATCGTCGTGCTTTTGTTGGTGTTTTAGGCTCGCGTCTCTAGCACGGTCTAGCCTAGGACCAGCACAGTACCGTCGTTGAGCGTTTATTCAACCTTGCATCTCTGAATTGATTAATGCTGACCCTTTTTGCTACCATATTATAAGCCATCCCAGCTCCACATACTTCTACGCCGTGTGCTTGACACCACCTGGCAATCGCTCTATCCAAGCTTTGAGAGTTTTGGCTACAACGGTTGCCGATCACCGCCTGCTACTGGGTAAGAACTGGTAAGAAATTGAGATTCGCTTAAAGGATTTGTGCCACACCACCACCACCACCACGTCCCAGTAGTCTGTAGGTTTCATATTGTGTGTTTCCTATTTCTGCTAACCATGCCAGGATCACACGATGACGAGATCGACTGGGAGAGCATGACCAACAAAGCGCTCTATGATAAATTTCAGCAAATGATGGCTGAGCAGGTACAGGACTTCGTGAACAACTTTGGAGTGGCCATGGAGAAAATAGATGGTTTGGAGAAGACATTCGACGCCAAGATGGACGCCAAGTTCAATGAGGTGCTTGCCCGTCTACCTCCACCAGCTGCAGTTCCTATTCCTTTCGAACGACGAGCGCGACGTGTGCCTCTCGGCCACGCCCAACATCCTGGTACTGTTGATACTGCTGCTACTTCGGTGGCTCGTGCGGCTACTGTCGTTGAGCAGGTTGAAGATTATGATGGTGATTTCGATGATGAGGGAGAGGTTGCTCCAGATCCGCCCCAGGGGCAACCCCCACCATACGCACCAGGTCGACCACATGGCTACAACCGTAACGGTAGGGCTGCACCACCCCCGCAGGTACGGGATCATGACCATCTCCCTAAACTTAAATTGAATATTCCGACGTTTGAGGGTAGATATGTTCCTGATATATATCTTACATGGGAGTTAGAAACAGAACAACGTTTTACATGCTTACAATTTCCAGAGGATCGACATGTTGCTGCTGCTGTTTGTTCATTCACTAGTTTTGCTTGTGTTTGGTGGTCAGAACATTGTAGAATACACCCTGATAATATTCCAACTACTTGGGCTGCTTTGAAAACTGCTATGCGAAATCGTTGGGTGCCACCTTATTATCAACGTGAATTGCTTCAAAATTTGCAGCGTTTAAGACAAGGAAAAAATTCTGTAGAAGAATATTATCAGGAATTACAAACTGGTATGATTAGATGTGGTATTGTTGAGGAGAATGAAGCTATGCTTGCACGTTTTATGGGTGGATTAAATAGAGAGATTCAGACTATTCTAGAGTATAAGGAGTATAACACTATCACTCGTTTATTTCATCTTGCTTGCAAAGCTGAACGTGAAGTGCAGGATCGACAGGCAATGGCGAGAACTACTAATTTTGCAGGCCGTACTTCATCATGGACGCCACGTACCTCCTCTACTTCCGCACATCCTGCTGCAACACCACCTCCTTCAACCTCCAACTCTAATCGCGATACCAGGAAACATGCTCCTACTGCACCCTCTGCGAAGAGCACACCTTCTGGGCCTGCACAGAGTTCTTCTTCATCTATTGCATCCACAGGGCAAACACATGAGGTTATATGTCGTCGTTGCAAGGGTGGAGGTCACTATGCGAGAGAATGCCCTTCCAAGCGTGTAATGATTGTTACTGAGGATGGTGGATATGCGTCCGCTAGTGATTATGATGAGGAGACTTTGGCACTTATTGCCAGTGACAAACAGGGTGGCAAGGATGCAGAACCAGAAACACAATACATGGCTGCTGATTACGCTGACAGGTATGAAAGTTTAGTTGCTCAACGTGTTCTCAGTGTGCAGGTTACACACGCTGAGCAAAATCAGAGGCACAACTTGTTCCACACAAAGGGAGTTGTGAAAGAGCGTTCTGTTCGCATCATCATCGATGGAGGGAGTTGCAATAACTTGGCTAGCATGGAGATGGTGGAGAAGCTGTCTCTATCCACCAGACCACATCCTCATCCTTATTACATCCAATGGTTCAACAATAGTGGCAAGGTTAAGGTAACACGTACTGTTCGTGTGCATTTTAGCATTGCTACATATTCTGATTATGTGGATTGTGATGTGGTACCCATGCAAGCATGTTCTGTTTTACTTGGTAGACCATGGCAGTTTGATAAAAATTCTGTACACCATGGTAGGACAAATCAGTATACTCTTGTTCATAAGGATCATAATATCACTTTGCTTCCTATGTCTCCCGAACATATTATGAAAGATGACATTGCTAGAGCTAGTAAAGCAAAACAGGAGAAAAATAAGAGTGAAAATCAGATTGTAGCACAGGAATTTGAGAAACACCATAAGCATAATAAACCATCATCTACTGTTGCATCTGAAATAAAATTGAAGAGTGGATGTTTACTTGCTACTAAATCTGATATTAATGATTTGGATGTTGCTACATATGTTTGCTATGCTTTTGTATGTAAAGAGGTATTATTTTCATTCGAGGACATGCCTCCCTCTTTGCCTCCTACTGTCATTAACATTTTGCAGGAGTTCGCTGACGTCTTTCCACAAGACGTGCCACCGGGATTACCGCCTATTCGCGGGATTGAGCATCAGATTGACTTAATTCCCGGTGCATCCCTACCCAACCGTGCGCCCTACCGTACCAATCCAGAGGAGACAAAGGAGATTATGCGTCAAGTACAGGAGCTGCTTGACAAAGGTTATATACGTGAATCCCTTAGTCCTTGTGCTGTTCCTATTATTCTAGTGCCTAAAAGGATGGTACATCGCGCATGTGTGTGGATTGTAGAGGCATTAATAATATTACTATTCGTTATCGTCATCCTATTCCTAGACTAGATGATATGCTTGATGAATTAAGTGGCTCTACAATTTTCTCCAAAGTTGATTTGCGTAGTGGATACCATCAAATTCGTATGAAATTGGGCGATGAATGGAAAACAGCATTTAAAACTAAGTTTGGATTATATGAGTGGCTAGTCATGCCTTTTGGGTTAACTAATGCACCTAGCACTTTCATGAGATTAATGAACGAGGTTTTACGTGCTTTCATTGGACGATTTGTGGTAGTCTATTTTGATGATATATTGATTTTTAGTAGATCTTTGGAGGAACATTTGGAACATTTACGTGCTGTTTTTACTGCGCTACGTGATGCACGTTTGTTTGGTAACCTTGGGAAGTGCACCTTTTGCACCGACCGAGTATCTTTTCTTGGCTATGTTGTTACTCCACAGGGAATTGAAGTTGATATCAGCCAAGATCGAAGCTATTGAGAGTTGGCCGCAGCCCAAAACGGTCACACAAGTAAGGAGTTTTCTTGGCCTCGCTGGTTTCTATAGGCGTTTTGTGAGAGAATTTCAGCACCATTGCTGCGCCTCTCAATGAGCTTACAAAGAAGGACGTGCCTTTTTCTTGGGGTACCGCACAGGAAGAAGCCTTCACGGTCTTGAAAGATAAGTTAACACATGCTCCTTTACTCCAACTTCCTGATTTTAATAAGACTTTCGAGCTTGAATGTGATGCTAGTGGAATTGGGTTAGGAGGTGTGTTACTACAAGATGGTAAACCTGTTGCGTACTTTTCTGAAAAATTAAGTGGGCCTAGTCTGAATTATTCTACTTATGATAAGGAATTATATGCTCTTGTTCGGACTTTGGAAACATGGCAACATTATTTATGGCCCAAAGAATTTGTTATACATTCTGATCATGAATCTTTGAAACATATTAAAAGTCAAGCAAAACTGAACCGTAGACATGCTAAATGGGTTGAATTCATTGAGACTTTCCCTTATGTCATTAAACACAAGAAGGGTAAAGACAATGTTATTGCTGATGCTTTGTCTCGTCGTTATACTATGCTTTCACAACTTGACTTTAAAATATTTGGTTTGGAGACCATCAAAGATCAATATGTGCATGATGCTGAATTTAGAGACGTGTTGCAGAATTGTAAAGAAGGGAGAACATGGAACAAGTTCGTTATTAATAATGGATTTGTGTTTCGTGCTAACAAGCTATGCATTCCAGCTAGCTCCGTTCGTCTTTTGTTGTTACAGGAGGCGCACGGAGGAGGATTAATGGGACACTTTGGCGTGAAGAAGACGGAGGACGTACTTGCTACACATTTCTTTTGGCCAAAGATGAGACGGGATGTTGAGCGTTTTGTTGCTCGCTGCACTACATGTCAAAAAGCTAAGTCACGACTCAATCCTCATGGTTTATATATGCCTTTACCTGTACCTAGTGTTCCTTGGGAGGATATATCTATGGACTTTGTTTTAGGTTTACCTCGAACAAAGAAGGGGAGGGATAGCATATTTGTTGTCGTGGATAGATTTTCTAAAATGGCACACTTTATACCATGTCATAAAAGTGATGATGCTGCTCATGTTGCTGATTTGTTCTTTCGTGAAATTATTCGGTTGCATGGTGTGCCAAATACAATTGTTTCCGATCGTGATGCTAAATTTCTTAGCCACTTTTGGAGATGTTTATGGGCTAAGTTGGGGACTAAACTGCTTTTTAGTACTACATGTCACCCCCAAACTGATGGCCAAACTGAAGTAGTCAATAGATCATTGTCTACTATGCTTAGGGCTGTTTTGAAGAATAACCTGAAAATGTGGGAAGAATGCTTGCCTCATATTGAATTTGCTTATAATCGTTCGCTACATTCTACCACTAAGATGTGCCCTTTTGAAGTTGTGTATGGTTTCTTACCTCGTGCACCTATTGATTTGTTGCCTCTTCCGTCTTCGGAGAAGGTTAATTTTGATGCTAAAGAACGCGCTGAATTGATATTAAAGATTCATGAGTTAACTAAGGAAAACATTGAGCGTATGAATGCTAAATACAAACTTGCTGGAGATAAGGGTAGAAAACATGTTGTCTTTGCACCTGGAGATCTTGTTTGGTTACATTTGCGTAAGGATAGATTTCCTGATTTGCGCAAGTCAAAGCTAATGCCACGTGCTGATGGTCCTTTTAAGGTGTTAGAGAAAGTAAATGATAATGCATATAAACTTGAGCTGCCTGCAGAGTTTGGGGTTAGCCCCACTTTTAACATTGCAGATTTGAAGCCTTATTTGGGTGAGGAAGATGAGCTTCCGTCGAGGACGACGTCAGTTCAAGAAGGGGAGGATGATGAGGACATCCCTACTAATGTTACACCCACCCCGACTGCTATACATACAGGACCAATTACTAGAGCTCGCGCACGTCAATTGAATTACCAGGTACTTTCGTTTCTTGGAAATCCTTCTAATATTCATGAACATATGATGCTGCCTAAATTAGATACTTTTGTTTTACTTATGAATGAAGGACCTATCATGGATAAGAAGGATGACCATTGGAGCGGGATCAAGCATGGAGGAGAAGGTGCGCGCGCGGGGAAGAACATTGGAGCTTCCAGTGATGATTTTCGCACATTGAAGCCACCATAATGGGAGTGGGAAGCTGTGGACGAAATATGCATGATGCCACTTTATAAAATTCGTCCATAGGCTAATATAGGTGCTGGGCCACCTTAATTTTGGGCCAGGCCCATGTAATTTCGAAATACCATATTATAGGCTGTTTTTAGAGTCCGTATGTATGGGGAAACTGACTTAGGGTCGGTTTCGGACCCCTCCTCCAAGGGGCCACGAAATTCCCTTCTATTCCCCCATATATACAGCCCTTAGGGCTTCGTTTTAGGTTTGGGTTTTGTTTAGATTACAAGTTCGCCATAGCAGCAACTTCGCGTTCTTCGTTTGTGTTCCACGACCAGACAAAGGCGTCACAGAACCCCACTTCATCAATAAAGCTTTCCTCTTATATTCGCAATATCCAGATTGCAATCTTAGTTTCTTGCTTGTTCTTCGTTTGCGTGCAGGAAATAGACCCTCGTGGTCAGGTTGATCGTGCTCCGGCGTGGTCAATAACCTCTCAGAGTTGGTTTAGCGATTGCTAAGGCGCGACGTCTCACACGTTCGTAGTCGGATCGTGAAAGTCTACTCCACCAAAAACGATAGCCACCATCTCATCGAAAGACAGGGACAACTTCGCCTATATCATAATAGTAGACAACTTCTCCGCACGTAGCGGTGATCTTGAAGGGGCCGATGTATCTTGGTGCAAGCTTTCCCTTGATGTGGAAACGCTTGTTCCCTTTGAGAGGCGTGACTCGGAGGTAGACATGGTCACCGACACAGAAGTTCACTTCCCGGCGGTGAGAGTCGGCGTGGCTCTTCTGTCTTGATTTGGCGGCCTCCAGACGTTCTCGGACGAGTTGAACTTGCTCTTCTGTCTCGCGGAGGATATCTGGTCCGAAGACCAATCCTTCTCCGGTCTCTAACCAGTTGAGGGGAGTACGACACTTGCGTCCATACAACACCTCAAATGGTGGCATCTGAAGACTCGACTGATAGCTGTTGTTGTAGGAGAACTCGGCAAATGGTAGGCAGTCTTCCCACTTGGCTCCATAAGCCAAGACACTAGGACGAATAAATCCTTTTCTGAGCTTCTCTGCCAGTGCTTCTTCAATTTAGCCAACACTTCGGATCCCATCCTGTAGGCCTTCTTATAGATGGGCCTTGATCCGGGCATAAGCTCAATGATAAACTCAATGTCGCGGTCAGGAGGCATTCCGGGCAGATCATCAAGAAACACATCCGGGTATTCACATACCACTAGCACTTGATCCAACTCAACTCCCGATAGATAGTTAGCCTGAGGGACTTGAGTGGAGGCAGGGTTGGGAACATACTTGAATTCCACTCCTTGGCTATTGGTCATGGTAACGATCCTCTTGGCATAGTCTAACAAGCCTTGGTGCTTGGTTAACCAATCCATGCCTAGGATCACATCCAAGCCTTCCGACTTGAAGATGATAAGATCTACAAGGAAGTCTACCCCGTTGATGTTAATCTCAACTCCCTTACAACCTATCCTAGACTTCATAACTGATCCCAGGGTTTGTATCAACATACGACTACCCAGGGGTGTAGGCTTCATGGCACTCTCTAGTGCAAACTTTTGGGTGACAAAAGAATGTGAAGCTCCACAATAAAACAATACTGTTGTTGGGGTTGAGTTGATGAGGAACGTACCCAGTATGACGTCCAGGTCTTCCTGGGCTTCCTCTATGTTGACGTGATTCACACGACCCTTGCCATTGTTGGGCTGGTTGCGGGGAGCGGGGTTCCTTGGTGGTGCTCCACGGGCTTGACCTTGATTTGGCGCATTGGGGCGCGGCGCATCTGGCTTCCTGTTGGGACACAGCCTGGAGATGTGTCTTGGTTGACCACATCCAAAGCAAGTGACTTGCCCAGGGTTGTTGTTGAAGTTTCTGCCATCGTTGTCGTTATTGGGGTTGTTGTTGTAAGCTGGCCTGGGATTGGCATACTGCTGAGGCTGGTAGCTCGGACGAGGTGCAGGAGGTCTAGCCTGTTGTGGCTGATAGGTCGGCTTGGCTGGGGCTGGCTGCTAGGGGCGAGGTGATGAGGACATCCCTACTAATGTTACACCCACCCCGACTGCTATACATACAGGACCAATTACTAGAGCTCGCGCACGTCAATTGAATTACCAGGTACTTTCGTTTCTTGGAAATCCTTCTAATATTCATGAACATATGATGCTGCCTAAATTGGATACTTTTGTTTTACTTATGAATGAAGGACCTAGCATGGATAAGAAGGATGACCATTGGAGCGGGATCAAGCATGGAGGAGAAGGTGCGCGTGCGGGGAAGAACAATGGAGCTTCCAGTGATGATTTTCGCACATTGAAGCCACCATAATGGGAGCGGGAAGCCTTGGACGAAATATGCATGATGCCACTTTATAAAATTCGTCCATAGGCTAATATAGGTGCTGCGCCACCTTATTTTTGGGCCAGGCCCATGTAATTTCGAAATACCATATTATAGGCTGTTTTTAGATTTCGTATATATGGGGAAACTGACTTAGGGTCGGTTTCGGACCCCTCCTCCAAGGGGCCACGAAATTCCCTTCTATTCCCCCATATATACAGCCCTTAGGGCTTCGTTTTAGGGTTGGGTTTTGTTTAGATTACAAGTTTGCCATAGCAGCAACTTCGCGTTCTTCGTTTGTGTTCCACGACCAGACAAAGACGTCACAGAACCCCACTTCATCAATAAAGTTTTCCTCTTATATTCGCAATATCCAGATTGCAATCTTAGTTTCTTGCTTGTTCTTCGTTTGCGTGCAGGAAATAGACCCTCGTGGTCAGGTTGATCGTGCTCCGACGTGGTCAATAACCTCTCAGAGTTGGTTTAGCGATTGCTAAGGCGCGACGGCTCACACGTTCGTAGTCGGATCGTCAAAGTCTACTCCACCAAAAACGATAGCCACCATCTCATCGAAAGACAGGGACAACTTCGCCTCTATCAAGTGGTATCAGATTTCCAGGTTGCTCGGTGAGATTTTACCAGTTTTCGTAGTTTAGATCGCATCTGTTCTTCATACCTTTAGTCCACGAAAAAGCCAAAAAAAAATTAGGGTTAGATCATCATATCCGAACCAATCTGAGCCTTCGCATAGTCTTTTCAGTATTTTGCTTTGTTGAATTGGCGGTTACATCGTTGTGTCGAGTTGCTGGTCTTAGTGTCTAGTCCTTTAGAGTTTCGAGTTCTTTTCACAGGTTGTCACGCCGCCACCGCATCATCTTCATAGTTGCCATATACCACCACCATCATCGCCGCTGCCATATCTCATCATCCATCATCACTATCCATTGGTGTCCATATATACCACCACAAATCCTCCACCAATCCAAGTCCAGTTCGTTTTAGGTTTAGTTTCGAGATCCTTTTGATTTCGGATCCGTGTTTTGCTACCTGCGCAGGTGTCGGAAAAAAAAATCGGATCCGAGTCTGGCACGCTTTGCAGAGCACGTTTTGGCCCAAAAAAAATTCGGTCGAAAATATTTTTTCCCTATCTTGATTTTAGGTTCCCCGGAGCGTTTTGAGACACTTGCTATCATAGTGATTTTTGTCGAAATTTTTGGGTCGTCGCAGCCCCCGGATTGCTCCAGAAAAAAAAATAGTCCAAAAGAAAAATTCGTGCCCATCTTGCTTATACGACGTGGCAAGAGTTTTGAGACACTCGCCATTGTAGTGAGTTTTTGAAAAAAAAAAGAGGCGCCGAAAAAAAAAACGAAAAAAAAATTCCGAGTGTGCTTTTCCCTTGCTTACGTGTATCGTCGTGCTTTTGTTGGTGTTTTAGGCTCGCGTCTCTAGCACGGTCTAGCCTAGGACCAGCACAGTACCGTCGTTGAGCGTTTATTCAACCTTGCATCTCTGAATTGATTAATGCTGACCCTTTTTGCTACCATATTATAAGCCATCCCAGCTCCACATACTTCTACGCCGTGTGCTTGACACCACCTGGCAATCGCTCTATCCAAGCTTTGAGAGTTTTGGCTACAACGGTTGCCGATCACCGCCTGCTACTGGGTAAGAACTGGTAAGAAATTGAGATTCGCTTAAAGGATTTGTGCCACACCACCACCACCACCACGTCCCAGTAGTCTGTAGGTTTCATATTGTGTGTTTCCTATTTCTGCTAACCATGCCAGGATCACACGATGACGAGATCGACTGGGAGAGCATGACCAACAAAGCGCTCTATGATAAATTTCAGCAAATGATGGCTGAGCAGGTACAGGACTTCGTGAACAACTTTGGAGTGGCCATGGAGAAAATAGATGGTTTGGAGAAGACATTCGACGCCAAGATGGACGCCAAGTTCAATGAGGTGCTTGCCCGTCTACCTCCACCAGCTGCAGTTCCTATTCCTTTCGAACGACGAGCGCGACGTGTGCCTCTCGGCCACGCCCAACATCCTGGTACTGTTGATACTGCTGCTACTTCGGTGGCTCGTGCGGCTACTGTCGTTGAGCAGGTTGAAGATTATGATGGTGATTTCGATGATGAGGGAGAGGTTGCTCCAGATCCGCCCCAGGGGCAACCCCCACCATACGCACCAGGTCGACCACATGGCTACAACCGTAACGGTAGGGCTGCACCACCCCCGCAGGTACGGGATCATGACCATCTCCCTAAACTTAAATTGAATATTCCGACGTTTGAGGGTAGATATGTTCCTGATATATATCTTACATGGGAGTTAGAAACAGAACAACGTTTTACATGCTTACAATTTCCAGAGGATCGACATGTTGCTGCTGCTGTTTGTTCATTCACTAGTTTTGCTTGTGTTTGGTGGTCAGAACATTGTAGAATACACCCTGATAATATTCCAACTACTTGGGCTGCTTTGAAAACTGCTATGCGAAATCGTTGGGTGCCACCTTATTATCAACGTGAATTGCTTCAAAATTTGCAGCGTTTAAGACAAGGAAAAAATTCTGTAGAAGAATATTATCAGGAATTACAAACTGGTATGATTAGATGTGGTATTGTTGAGGAGAATGAAGCTATGCTTGCACGTTTTATGGGTGGATTAAATAGAGAGATTCAGACTATTCTAGAGTATAAGGAGTATAACACTATCACTCGTTTATTTCATCTTGCTTGCAAAGCTGAACGTGAAGTGCAGGATCGACAGGCAATGGCGAGAACTACTAATTTTGCAGGCCGTACTTCATCATGGACGCCACGTACCTCCTCTACTTCCGCACATCCTGCTGCAACACCACCTCCTTCAACCTCCAACTCTAATCGCGATACCAGGAAACATGCTCCTACTGCACCCTCTGCGAAGAGCACACCTTCTGGGCCTGCACAGAGTTCTTCTTCATCTATTGCATCCACAGGGCAAACACATGAGGTTATATGTCGTCGTTGCAAGGGTGGAGGTCACTATGCGAGAGAATGCCCTTCCAAGCGTGTAATGATTGTTACTGAGGATGGTGGATATGCGTCCGCTAGTGATTATGATGAGGAGACTTTGGCACTTATTGCCAGTGACAAACAGGGTGGCAAGGATGCAGAACCAGAAACACAATACATGGCTGCTGATTACGCTGACAGGTATGAAAGTTTAGTTGCTCAACGTGTTCTCAGTGTGCAGGTTACACACGCTGAGCAAAATCAGAGGCACAACTTGTTCCACACAAAGGGAGTTGTGAAAGAGCGTTCTGTTCGCATCATCATCGATGGAGGGAGTTGCAATAACTTGGCTAGCATGGAGATGGTGGAGAAGCTGTCTCTATCCACCAGACCACATCCTCATCCTTATTACATCCAATGGTTCAACAATAGTGGCAAGGTTAAGGTAACACGTACTGTTCGTGTGCATTTTAGCATTGCTACATATTCTGATTATGTGGATTGTGATGTGGTACCCATGCAAGCATGTTCTGTTTTACTTGGTAGACCATGGCAGTTTGATAAAAATTCTGTACACCATGGTAGGACAAATCAGTATACTCTTGTTCATAAGGATCATAATATCACTTTGCTTCCTATGTCTCCCGAACATATTATGAAAGATGACATTGCTAGAGCTAGTAAAGCAAAACAGGAGAAAAATAAGAGTGAAAATCAGATTGTAGCACAGGAATTTGAGCAACACCATAAGCATAATAAACCATCATCTACTGTTGCATCTGAAATAAAATTGAAGAGTGGATGTTTACTTGCTACTAAATCTGATATTAATGATTTGGATGTTGCTACATATGTTTGCTATGCTTTTGTATGTAAAGAGGTATTATTTTCATTCGAGGACATGCCTCCCTCTTTGCCTCCTGCTGTCATTAACATTTTGCAGGAGTTCGCTGACGTCTTTCCACAAGACGTGCCACCGGGATTACCGCCTATTCGCGGGATTGAGCATCAGATTGACTTAATTCCCGGTGCATCCCTACCCAACCGTGCGCCCTACCGTACCAATCCAGAGGAGACAAAGGAGATTATGCGTCAAGTACAGGAGCTGCTTGACAAAGGTTATATACGTGAATCCCTTAGTCCTTGTGCTGTTCCTATTATTCTAGTGCCTAAAAAGGATGGTACATCGCGCATGTGTGTGGATTGTAGAGGCATTAATAATATTACTATTCGTTATCGTCATCCTATTCCTAGACTAGATGATATGCTTGATGAATTAAGTGGCTCTACAATTTTCTCCAAAGTTGATTTGCGTAGTGGATACCATCAAATTCGTATGAAATTGGGCGATGAATGGAAAACAGCATTTAAAACTAAGTTTGGATTATATGAGTGGCTAGTCATGCCTTTTGGGTTAACTAATGCACCTAGCACTTTCATGAGATTAATGAACGAGGTTTTACGTGCTTTCATTGGACGATTTGTGGTAGTCTATTTTGATGATATATTGATTTTTAGTAGATCTTTGGAGGAACATTTGGAACATTTACGTGCTGTTTTTACTGCGCTACGTGATGCACGTTTGTTTGGTAACCTTGGGAAGTGCACCTTTTGCACCGACCGAGTATCTTTTCTTGGCTATGTTGTTACTCCACAGGGAATTGAAGTTGATATAGCCAAGATCGAAGCTATTGAGAGTTGGCCGCAGCCCAAAACGGTCACACAAGTAAGGAGTTTTCTTGGCCTCGCTGGTTTCTATAGGCGTTTTGTGAGAGATTTCAGCACCATTGCTGCGCCTCTCAATGAGCTTACAAAGAAGGACGTGCCTTTTTCTTGGGGTACCGCACAGGAAGAAGCCTTCACGGTCTTGAAAGATAAGTTAACACATGCTCCTTTACTCCAACTTCCTGATTTTAATAAGACTTTCGAGCTTGAATGTGATGCTAGTGGAATTGGGTTAGGAGGTGTGTTACTACAAGATGGTAAACCTGTTGCGTACTTTTCTGAAAAATTAAGTGGGCCTAGTCTGAATTATTCTACTTATGATAAGGAATTATATGCTCTTGTTCGGACTTTGGAAACATGGCAACATTATTTATGGCCCAAAGAATTTGTTATACATTCTGATCATGAATCTTTGAAACATATTAAAAGTCAAGCAAAACTGAACCGTAGACATGCTAAATGGGTTGAATTCATTGAGACTTTCCCTTATGTCATTAAACACAAGAAGGGTAAAGACAATGTTATTGCTGATGCTTTGTCTCGTCGTTATACTATGCTTTCACAACTTGACTTTAAAATATTTGGTTTGGAGACCATCAAAGATCAATATGTGCATGATGCTGAATTTAGAGACGTGTTGCAGAATTGTAAAGAAGGGAGAACATGGAACAAGTTCGTTATTAATAATGGATTTGTGTTTCGTGCTAACAAGCTATGCATTCCAGCTAGCTCCGTTCGTCTTTTGTTGTTACAGGAGGCGCACGGAGGAGGATTAATGGGACACTTTGGCGTGAAGAAGACGGAGGACGTACTTGCTACACATTTCTTTTGGCCAAAGATGAGACGGGATGTTGAGCGTTTTGTTGCTCGCTGCACTACATGTCAAAAAGCTAAGTCACGACTCAATCCTCATGGTTTATATATGCCTTTACCTGTACCTAGTGTTCCTTGGGAGGATATATCTATGGACTTTGTTTTAGGTTTACCTCGAACAAAGAAGGGGAGGGATAGCATATTTGTTGTCGTGGATAGATTTTCTAAAATGGCACACTTTATACCATGTCATAAAAGTGATGATGCTGCTCATGTTGCTGATTTGTTCTTTCGTGAAATTATTCGGTTGCATGGTGTGCCAAATACAATTGTTTCCGATCGTGATGCTAAATTTCTTAGCCACTTTTGGAGATGTTTATGGGCTAAGTTGGGGACTAAACTGCTTTTTAGTACTACATGTCACCCCCAAACTGATGGCCAAACTGAAGTAGTCAATAGATCATTGTCTACTATGCTTAGGGCTGTTTTGAAGAATAACCTGAAAATGTGGGAAGAATGCTTGCCTCATATTGAATTTGCTTATAATCGTTCGCTACATTCTACCACTAAGATGTGCCCTTTTGAAGTTGTGTATGGTTTCTTACCTCGTGCACCTATTGATTTGTTGCCTCTTCCGTCTTCGGAGAAGGTTAATTTTGATGCTAAAGAACGTGCTGAATTGATATTAAAGATTCATGAGTTAACTAAGGAAAACATTGAGCGTATGAATGCTAAATACAAACTTGCTGGAGATAAGGGTAGAAAACATGTTGTCTTTGCACCTGGAGATCTTGTTTGGTTACATTTGCGTAAGGATAGATTTCCTGATTTGCGCAAGTCAAAGCTAATGCCACGTGCTGATGGTCCTTTTAAGGTGTTAGAGAAAGTAAATGATAATGCATATAAACTTGAGCTGCCTGCAGAGTTTGGGGTTAGCCCCACTTTTAACATTGCAGATTTGAAGCCTTATTTGGGTGAGGAAGATGAGCTTCCGTCGAGGACGACGTCAGTTCAAGAAGGGGAGGATGATGAGGACATCCCTACTAATGTTACACCCACCCCGACTGCTATACATATAGGACCAATTACTAGAGCTCGCGCACGTCAATTGAATTACCAGGTACTTTCGTTTCTTGGAAATCCTTCTAATATTCATGAACATATGATGCTGCCTAAATTAGATACTTTTGTTTTACTTATGAATGAAGGACCTATCATGGATAAGAAGGATGACCATTGGAGCGGGATCAAGCATGGAGGAGAAGGTGCGCGCGCGGGGAAGAACATTGGAGCTTCCAGTGATGATTTTCGCACATTGAAGCCACCATAATGGGAGTGGGAAGCTGTGGACGAAATATGCATGATGCCACTTTATAAAATTCGTCCATAGGCTAATATAGGTGCTGGGCCACCTTAATTTTGGGCCAGGCCCATGTAATTTCGAAATACCATATTATAGGCTGTTTTTAGAGTCCGTATGTATGGGGAAACTGACTTAGGGTCGGTTTCGGACCCCTCCTCCAAGGGGCCACGAAATTCCCTTCTATTCCCCCATATATACAGCCCTTAGGGCTTCGTTTTAGGTTTGGGTTTTGTTTAGATTACAAGTTCGCCATAGCAGCAACTTCGCGTTCTTCGTTTGTGTTCCACGACCAGACAAAGGCGTCACAGAACCCCACTTCATCAATAAAGCTTTCCTCTTATATTCGCAATATCCAGATTGCAATCTTAGTTTCTTGCTTGTTCTTCGTTTGCGTGCAGGAAATAGACCCTCGTGGTCAGGTTGATCGTGCTCCGGCGTGGTCAATAACCTCTCAGAGTTGGTTTAGCGATTGCTAAGGCGCGACGTCTCACACGTTCGTAGTCGGATCGTGAAAGTCTACTCCACCAAAAACGATAGCCACCATCTCATCGAAAGACAGGGACAACTTCGCCTATATCATAAGTCGTGGTCACCGAATGCACATGTATAGTGATCCCAGAGATCAATGCTCACTGAACACACAGAAGCTGGATAACAAGAGTCTTACATCCACATTTAGCGTCTTACACAAATAAAGACCATGAAGGTCTGGTCTTACATAGATAGGGCCACGAGGGCCGAACACTTAAATAGAACAAGCAGCGAAAATCCTGGTCGAAAGCGTGAACCCATGCCATCTGCCTTAACCTACAGACATTCAGACTGGGAAGCGTCCTAGTTCGCATGTTCGTCACCAACGAACTGTCAACATACACATGTTCTTCCATGCCTGGCCAATTAAATAACCAATGGCAAGCCAATGAGTACTTTGAATGTATTCGCAAGCAAACCAAGTTGTGGAACAAGGTAATAATGATGCATGATATAGCACTAAGTAGGTAATCTGCGGAAAGCCAATTTTTAATGCAATGACATGATCAAGTAACTAAGTAAGCATGCGTCAACAGTTTGGTAGATATCCATATGAATAAGTTATAGATATCGTCATAAGCAGGGGTTGAACATCTCAAGTTCATTCATCATGCTAAGTCATTGGACTTAGTTCAATTGCCAAGCTAAGTCATCGGATTTAGCTCAAGCAACATCTTTGTCTCCATCACACAAACACCAAGTTTTGTGAAAACATTTGGACGTAGCACAATAGCGGTCATCCAACTGTCCTTGACCATGGACACGGCTATTCGAATAGTTTTACATTCTGCAAAGGTTGCACACTTTACCCACAAGACTCGAGGAACTTTTGTGTCATCCATGACTCACGGTATATAACATACCCGAGGTAAGCACCCGAACAATGCCTTTCCCATGGTGATACTAAACAAAGAGTCCACTCGTTGGTGCCATCCCTCATGATATACATCACTCATATCATCCATGACGGCACGCAACGGTGTGCCCGGTGCCTGTAAAGATAGCGCATAGCCTTCCACTTCCGGGATGACCCCGTCTAAAGGGTGACCACTTCACTCTTGCCACTAGTAATGCGGGCTCCTTTCTAGCACCATCCATAGTACTCACCAAAGCCATGTCCCATAAGGGGTATCGTGGTCATACATGTAAGGTTGGAATAACGGTCGCAACTCACACCAATCAGTTTTAGAAAACCACAACATTCACTTGATCCGGTACACCACTTCTTTCTCAAGTGGTCACCCATCTCATCATCATCTCCATCAGGCATTAGTGGCACCCTACGGGTTTTCGAAAAGTCTTTGAAAGAACCACTTCCTTTCCATCACTATGCATAAATCCCATCCCATTTGCGTTGCATCTATTAGCATCCTAACTACACCCACCCGCATAACCCTCATAAGATGGTAGGGTTATGCATGATGCAAGTGTCAATGGTAAAGTATCAAAGGCAACCCACCGAAGGGGGAACTCCACATCCTGATCAATCACGAAACAACAAGTGCTATATGTCATGCATGAAAAAGTTTCTTAACATGGTCAAAGGGCTGCTTGCCTCGCTCAACAAAGTCTCCGGGGTCTTCGAAGTCTTCGGGTCCAACTTCTTCGTCAACCGCGCAATCTATCGTCGCGAATAAAAGCGATAAAAAAATAAGCAACACACAAAAACAAAGCACAGAAACTACTACCAAAAATGCTACCCTACTCTGATAAATACCACAAGCTATACGAAAAAAAATTGTCTAGGTTTTTGAACTCAAAAAGATTTTTAAAACTATTTAAAACAGGAGCTTATAATGTTAAATAAGGGTTTTAAATTAAAACAGTACATAAAATGTTTTCAAACATTTTTACCAATGGGACTAACAAATTTTATGGAATATTATAAGAATTTAGGTGGAAAAATAATTGGAATTAGATTTAATTTGGGTCCTAGGGTATTTTTGGAAGAAAAATAGAAAAACAAACACAGGGCACTGTGCCCCTTGGGCCAAAACACCCAGCCGAAACCGGCCCACAGGGGGAAGCCGGCCCAAGCGAGGCGCCGTGCGCGACAGGTTTACTTTTAAACCTGCCCGCGGGCCCTGCTTGCCAGCAAGAGAGGAGGGAGGTGAGGGGATGACAAGTGGGGCCCACCTGTCATCCCTCTCCTCATGACAGGGACGGGAAGGAGCTCACCCACGGCGTCTCTGGCCACGGTGGTCCAGGTAGAGGGCACCGACGCTCTCAGGGGGCTCCCGCGCGTCGATGGGTGGTCGCCGGGGTGAAGGGAATCGCCGGTGAGGGGAGGTGCCCAACGGCGGCTAGGGTTTGGTCCGGGAGTGGGCTCACGACCATGGGGTCGAGTGGGTTGAGCACGAGGAGGAAGCTAAGGGAAGGGGGAAGCGAGGAGAGAGGAGCAGGAGGAGCGGGGGGGGGGCTTCTTATAGGCGGGCTTCGGTCCACCGCGGGCGTGGTGCGCCGGCGAGGACGTGGCCGTCGCCATAGGCCATGGGGGCCCCCAGGCTGTGTCTGGGGGGGTTCGTGGACTTTGTTCGCGTCCAGGGGAAGGGAAGGGCAGCCAGGAGGGGGACCGGAGGTGCGTGCGTGCTAGCACGACCACTGGTCGGCTCGGGCGGTGTCATGCGCGCGCGATGGAGAGCGGCAGAGGAGGAGGGAGGAGGGGGGCCGACCATGTGGCGCCTTTCGAACATCGAGGGCGGCTAGGGGACATGATGGGGAGGCCTAGGGCTGTCAGGCTGTGCCGGGCAGGGGCGGCTACAATGCGGGAGCGCACTGTAGCACGCTCCAGAGCGCCCATATGACATGCCCTGGCATATAATATGCCCACCCGCATGTATTCTTGTGTCTTGGGGCTACTGGAGATGCCCAAGGGCTAGGAGAGGCTAGGGGAGGGCTCTGGAGGTACCTTAGGGTAGAAGAAAAGGGTGAGAGGGAGAGAAATGGTGCTGCCCAGGGGTAAAAATGGGGGTTTTACCCCTCAAATGATTGAGCTATGCCCCTTAGGGTTTTACTGGAGGTGAAAGGTATCCACAAGAGGTTGTGGTAAAAATCTGGGGGGCAAGGGTAAAAGAGGAAGGGGTGGAAATAGTGATTTTACTATTTTACCAGAAGGTGTTTGATGGGGTTTGGGAGAAGCAAATGGCTCTGGTTTGCCCTGAGATTTGATAGGATCTAAAGGTGGTTAGAAATGGGCTGGTTCACGAAGTTTCAGCTCAAGGGGGAAAGTTGACAATGGAAACTTGGTAAACCCTAGAAATTAACAAAATCAGGTTTCTGTAGATCTAGTGATTTTAGGCGTTTACCCTTGATGCACCACTTAGTGTGGCATCACTATTTGGTCATTAGAGCATGTCCACAAAGTTTGGGGTCAAGGGGAGAAACTTCATAATGAAAAGTTGCTCAAACTTGGATCTGGACAGGGGGGTTTGGGGATGGTTTGATGAATCAAATTAACTTGGCTTGAGATGAAACTTTGCAAGATCATCACTTATGATAGTGTTGTCTTTCTGGAATTTTCCTGGAATTTATTGAGAATATTTCTTATATAAATATTCCAAAAGTTTGATTTGAACAAAAAGGGTTTTGAGGGGTTTTGCCCATGGTTTGATCATGCTCATGAGTCGAAACTCATATATATGGAAAAATATATGTCTACTGAGTTTCCCTAAATTTTCTCAAATATTTTGAAAGCATTTAAATAATTTTTCCCTATGAAAAACCATTTCTAGCCTCAAGAAAAATCCTTTAAATAAAATATAAGAATAACCTTTAAAATTAATATTTGGTGATTTTGAGAAGTCTTATATATAGTAGGTTTGAAGTAAAGCTTTTGGGGAAGAAGAACCCATCCAATTTGAGGACTTGCAGTGCAAACCTCATCTCAGGGGATTTTGAAGACCTAATTTGAACAAATCACTTTTGTTTAAAACAAAATTCGATAAAAATAGTTTTGGGCACTATTCACATGGCATGATCATTGGGCAAGAGGTTTGGGTCAAGGAAGATGAATATTAAGTGGAATAGAATCTAGGAATGCCATAAGCACAATCATCAAGCAAGCAAACATCATTGCAACCAGCACAAGCACTTAGAAAAAGTTTTAGTTGGCTCCAAATTTTGTAAACCTAAATATATCAAGGTGATACAAACACTGTGACACCATGATCTTCAAAAAAGATTTGGGTGATGTGCAAGATCTCCAAATAGAGTGATTTTCAACTACAATAGGGCAAGGCTAGAATAGTTCATTACTGAGGGAGCAAAAGATATGATGAATATTGATCTAGTTCACTGGAGTAGGGCCTACATGAAACTAAGGTCCAATTGTGATGCATTGGACAACAATATGTGTGAGTCTTACAACGACATACATCCTATTAGCTAGGTACCTTGCTATTATTTCTATGCTTGAGATCAGATGAAAGATTATGGTAAGGGTACAAGAAAATAGGGGGAAGTCAGTTAACTCGAAAGGAACTATATGTCCCAACATTTTCAAAAAATTCAAGCAAAGAGATCTAGTTTTTGTCATGTATTATGGAACAAGAAAGATCACTTTGAAGTGCAAGAGCATGAGAAATTCAAATTACAGTGAACTTGCAGCAATGCACTTGTTCTTGTAGGTATTGGCAGTTGCCAGGCTTACCATGTTGCCATGCCATTAGTGCCATCTATAAAACATGACAAAAAACTGATGACTATATTGCTCCTTGCTATCCATAGATGTGTAGAACAAGATATATGATCATTGCCTACAACCTTTGGAGGGAGACGAGAGCTGGCCTATTTCAACAAATCCAAAACCTCATCCACCTAGGCATATTAGCTTGCCATGAAGGCCTAAAACAGATATGAGGAGAGAAGGATAAAAAACTAAGGGTACTAAGATGAGCAAACTAGGTGGCCATATCACATGTAGTGCTTGCAAAAAGACAGGACATAATAGAACCAGTTGTATAAATAATGATGCGACTAAACATCATGGCAATGCACACTTGGTGAGAGAAGCTACAAAGAAAAAGAAGCAAGACAAAGAGGCTTTTGATGCTCTTCAAACATAGAAAGTTATGCAAGCAAAGGAGGTTAAAATGACACTTGTCGGAATTTGCATTGTATATGATTTCCACTTTTGGTAATTTGTTTTTTGTTTGTACTAATCAACACTTGTTTGAAGGTGACTGATATAAAAGGCAAGGCAGTGGATGTTCAACCTAGGCCAAAGAAGTGGGAAGTAAGAAGAAAATCGGGAAGCGTGAAGATCAATGAACCTAGTTCTCAACAGAGCTCACAAACAAGCTCTCAACCGAGCTCACTGCCAAGCTCTGGATCTAGAATTACACAACACTATGTCTTTAACCTTGTTGCATACAAGGAGGCACTATGTTGGGGGCTTCCAACCAATCATAGGTAATTTGGGGGCTTCCAACCCACCAGGTTTAGCTTACACACCCTCTTGATCGGCTCTTCAGCCAAAACTGCGACAACGTACGACGGCCCATAAGACAACGGCTTACAAGTTGGCGGCCCACAAGACGGTGGCTTACAAGTTGGCGGCCTACAAGACGGCGGCTTACAAGTTGGCGGCTTAAAAGTTGGCGGCTTACAAGATGCCGGCGTCCAAAATGGTGCAAAAGTTGACTCCGTCAACAAGGTCATTTGGGGGCTTCCAACCCACCGGGTTTAGCTAACACACCCTCTTTATCGTCTCTTCAGCTACCATAAGGCCGGGTTGTATACCAAAAAGTTGGCTCCGTCAACAAGGTCATTTGGGGGCTTCCAACCCACCGGGTTTAGCTTACACACCCTCTTGATCGACTCTTCAGCCACCGTAAGGTGGGTTGTATACCTAAAAGTTGACTCCGTTAACAAGGTCATTTAGGGGCTTCCAACCCACCGGGTTTAGCTTACACACCCTCTTGATTGGCTCTTCAGTCATCGCAAGTTCTAGTTAAACCTGCATGTATGCTGATGCTCCGCTAGGTGACCCGCCGAACTCTTACCAGTTAATCTCGACTAGAGACCCTGAGCTGTTCAAAGCATTTGACAGTCACTCTCACCAGAGACCCTGTACTGGTCAAGGTTCAATCGGCGGCTCTTATCACGTGAGGGCCGGCTTACGAAAAGCGAAGATAAACTCACCCATCTGTTGCCGACTCTCTGCTATGTGGCCCGTTCGTACTCTTAAACAGTTACTCTTTTAAAGACCCTGCACTGTTTAAGGTTCAAACGACGGATTTATGTCACGTGAGAGGTAGCTTATGGTCTCCGGGGGTACTCATGCCCTGTTGTGCCTCTCTCTGGTTCGTTGTGCTCTTACCAGTTAATATCGCCTAGAGACCCTGAGCCGCTCAAAGGAGTTGACGGTCACTCTCACTAGAGACCCTGTATTGTTAAGAGTTCAAACAGCAAGTTCATACCAGGAGAGCCGGCATATGAGTTTTCGAAAACAAAAAAGAAAAGCAAGGTCATCAAGGATTTAACATCTTTGGGTTGTGCTTTTTCAAGCCGCCCTCGTGGCGATACAGAATATACTCAGTCTTGTTGTTTTTGCAAGTCTTGTCTCCTAAGATAAGCCGCCATTAAGTGGGAAGAAAGGTGGTTATAGCCATACATCGCACCTTGCATTACATCATCCTGCATTGCATCATCATACATGCATATCCATATTTGTTTGTTTATGCTGCGGAAAGCCGGTCACCAAACTGGGTTACATCGTAACCTCTGTAGGAACAAATGGATCTTTAATAGCCAACATGGATGGATCTTCATCATGGTTTATCATAACCAATATTAAATGATTAGGGTTTTTCAAGCCAGCTCAGAAGAATTGACTATTCTCGAAGAGCCGCCATATCAGATATAATGTCGTGTCATTTAATTGACCGGCTATTGGATTTCTTCAAACCTGTGCTCTCTAGCATACTACAACACTCATGGATTTCTCAGACATATATTTGTCGGGTTGCACCGCAATCACGAGCATGGATTTTCATTTTCAAGGGTAAAGGCATTATTCCAGGATATTCGACAAAATACTGGGTTACAACCATGGTCAAGGATTCATTCAACAAATTATGATGAGTCATATTATTCTCATACAGTCCTTAGTCGCCGCAGGAAGACGACCCGACACTTGGGGGCTACATTATTAAAGTCTAGTTTATATCAAGTATGCAAGTCCCATGTCGCTGCAAGCAAGCATCACGGCACCTGGGGGGCTAATGCAAGTTGCTTTTCAAATCATTAGATGGTAAACAGATCTTGTTGTCTCAAGGAGACGATCGAGCCTTTTTATGTTTTTCTAAGTCCTAGCCCAGTAATTCTTATTGACCCGGCACTTAGGGGCTACACATGTGAAATACAAGATACTCAGTTTATATCTGGCGACTCAGATGACAACCCAGATTTCTCAACATTCAACACACAGCTCAAAAGTCCCAGGTTGCTGCAGGCAAGACAACCCGACACTTGGGGGCTACATCAGTCGAGGCTTTATAAAGTATAAGACAGTTACAAGTCCCAGGCTGTTGGAAGCAAGAGAACTTGGAACTTGGGGGCTACACAATCAAAGATATTATTGATAAGCACCAAGTCATCATGGGTTAACTTGGAGCTTGGGGGCTACAGGTAATATGGATATATCAAAAAATTTAAGAGAACTTTCAATATGTCAATTGTGAGTGAGACTGGCTCAACATATTTTTATCTAGCTGAAGCATTAAAAGTTCGGCTTAGCATCACACGGATTTCTTTATTTCCAATAATTTTTTCAAGTCAACTGGAGTCTGCTTGTTTTGAACTGGCAGTACCAACGATCATGACCCGGTATTTTCAAAAGATCATAACCCGGCAGAGTTTATAAAAGCAACCCGGCTTCACAAGATGAAGAGTATTGGAGGCCGACTCAATGGCATATGGGTGTTGTATTCCCAATATTTTACTTCAAAGGATACTGACAAACAAGACGATTGAGAAGACAGCTTGTTCATATGAAGAAGAAACCCGGATTTTCAAGGAGTTACTTCATTAAGCCGGACAGTGGAGCGAGCCGGTCCCTTAACATATTTGTTATTATTATTTCAGGAGCTTAGCATGAATAAATTCAAGCTAACCTGGGGGCTAATGTCGGGGATATTACCCCACGGTATAACCCGGCTAGAAGTATGACCCGGCCAGGACTTGGTGACTCACTGGTGACCCGGTCGAGACTTGTCGGTTCATTGGTGACCCGACAGGCGGGTCAGACGAGCGACAAGGTCCAAGGCCCAGTGAGCAAGCCAGCGCAAGGCGGCTCATGGACGGGCCTGGAGGGGCGGTTCACAAGATAAGTCCCAAAGAGAGAAAGGATTCCCTCACAAAGGAAACAAGACCCGGATTAGGATTCATGAAAGACTAGTCATAGTCCTACTCCCAGTAGGACTCTACATGTAAACCTACCCCTTCCACCAATATAAGGAGGGGTAAGGCGCCCCAAGAGGGACAAGTTCACAAGTTCAAGTCATTAGAGATAGACAGATTAGAGGCTCTCGATGTTAGAGGTAGCAAGACAACACCCTTGTAATCGAGATCGCCCTCATCATCAATACACACAAAGCAAGACGTAGGCTTTTACCTCTTCCCGAGGGGCCGAACCTGGGTGAACTCGCATCTTTCGATTCCGACCAACCCCTCTCAAGCCGCCACATAGTTGTGATGGCCTCACACCTAAGTCCGTTAACCCGGACATCTTGTCATGATAAATCCACGACACACTAAGTACTAAAAAAGAACCATCTATTTTGACCATGTAAATTTATGGGAAGCTAGAGTTGTGAATGACATGAGGTTTCTACCATGTTACTACATTTATTTTGGCTACCATTACTATTTAACTCATGTTGCTACTCTACTTTTTTAGGATTGCATATAGTTAACAACATTTCATAGTATAGAGGAATTATATAACTTCACAACAAAAGCATAGACAACTTGAGTACATAGAGAACTTGACTGCAATTCTTTGGTACATGGACAACTTGAGTACATACCTTAACACTTAAGTTCATTTAAGCCATGCATAACATAACTGACTGACTGATAGCAAAAGCAAACAACAAAAGCACTTAACACTCACTAACATTACTTCACCCCCTTCATCTTCTTCATCTTTCGGATGCGCTTCGAGTGGCGACTACACACGCCGGTGTAGGTCTCAACTTCAATCGGCAGGCTCCTGCGCCGAGCTGCGAGGTTGCTCACACCACCAGTACACATCCTCATTAGCAAGGCGCCACCCTCTGTCAATCAACAACCATCTGCACATCCTCGTCATTGTCGTCTTCCACCACCACGACGTCCACAATATGCTCCTCCTCTCCATCACTCTACTCCGCATCATTATCAGAGTCTTCTTCTTCACTACTCTGCTCCTCCATGATGTCTGAGTGCATAATAATCTGCTTCACCGGAGCTGGCACTGCTAGCACCACGCCGACGAGATCTACGAATGGATCTGGGCGGTACATGTACCACCTTGCACGCTGGGGCGGATTCGGCGAGTTCTCCGCTTCATTTATAGCCCACAGGAATACCTGAGCTCGAAAAACTCCATGGCTGCCGGGAAACAGAGTCCTCTTCTCCTCATCCATAACGACGGCGATGAGACCCCTAGCATGGTCGATGAACATCTGCAAGATGGGAAACTAGATGCAGTTCTCCTCAACGTCTGCCCTTTTCTCCACATCACCCTTGCAAAACTTCCGGGCGACCTCCTCCCAATGATCTCGAGCGTGGTGGCCCCTTGCCCCCCATCGCCGTGTGAGGATGCTCAATGTGAATGTGAGTGGGCGAGTAGGTCAAGCGGGAGTGAGCTGCAGTTAAATGGGGAGGGGGCGACTAGGTGGAGTGGGAATCTAGTCCTTCGGTTCAGTCCACAGTAACCTTTAGTTAAAAATCACCAAAATTCAGATAACAAGGAACAAAATTCAGTTAAACTTATTTAACTGAATTCAATGTCCAGTTCAAAATTTAGTTAAATTCTACTATACTTGGATAAATCCCTCATTTTAAAACAAAATGTTCAACATGGCAACTAATTAACTTTTCAAATAAAGTGTTCGACATCCCCTCATTACATCACATCTAAATTTTCCATCAATTAAACTCAAACAAATTGTGCCACCAGTTAACTCCATCACACATAATTTCTTCAGTTAACCAAGATGAAAACTAATACTACATCACAACTTGTAAGCCATGCAAACAACACAGATAATGTAGCAGAAGATGGCAACTTTGTACTTCAACTTGCTTCTCTGGATTCTTTGGCAAGATCCTCCATTTCTTGAACATGTTTCGCTTTCAAATCCATGACATAAACATCAGCATCATCAATGCTACACTTGGCCTCTATCAGAGTCTGTTCCAGCTATGAATTCTCGTTCTTGAGCTTCATAATCTTTGTCTTCAACCGATTAACAACATCGCGTAGATCACCTAGCAGCCAACTGACGAACGCATCAAGGGGATCGTCATGCCACTTGAAGTACCGACAGTCATAGCTATTCGACTGAAAGCAATTTGAGCTACAATTTTCATCAAGGGGGGTCGTGCAAAAACCAGAATTTCACTACTTAAGAAAACCGGCTGCAAAGATCACCTTATCAGAGATTTGCTGCAGTTGTAATATCACCAGCCAGGATTGGCGATGCTCCACAAAATCCACATGGGCGCCTTCACTTTGCAGTGGCACAACTTCTAAGGTGAGTATTGCATCGGAGACTCCCGGTAATGTTGGAAATATGCCCTAGAGGCAATAATAAATTGGTTATTATTATATTTCCTTGTTTGTGATAATCGTTTATTATCCACGCTATAATTGTATTGATTGGAAACTCAAATACATGTGTGGGTACATAGACAATACTGTGTCCCTTGTATGCCTCTAGTTAACTAGTTCATTGGTCAAAGATGGTCAAGTTTTCCTGGCCATAGACATGAGATGTCATTCGATAACGGGATCACATCATTAGGAGAACCCAAATTATAAACATAGCATATGATCGTGGCAGTTTATTGCTATAGTTTTCTGCATGTCAAGTATCTGTTCCAATGACCATGAGATCATGCAACTCACTAACATCAGAGGAATACTATCAAATGTCACAATGTAACTGGGTGACTATAAAGATGCTCTATAGGTATATTCGAGGGTGTCTATTGAGTGGGCATGGATCAAGAATAGGATTTGTTACTCCGTGTGATGGAGAGGTATCTCAGGGCCCACTCGGTAATACAACATCACAAACAAGCCTTGCAAGCAATGTGACTAAAGTGTTAGTGACGGGATCTTGTATTACCGAATGAGTAAAGATACTTGTCGGTAACGAGATTAAACTAGGTATAGAGATACCTATGATCGAATCTCGGGCAAGTAAGATACCGAAGAACAAAGGGAACAGCGTACGAGATTAACCGAATCCTTGACATAGAGGTTCAACGGATAAAGTTCTTCATAGAATATGTAAGAACCAATATGGGCATCCAGGTCCCGCTATTGGTTATTGATCGTGGAGGTGTCTCGGTCATGTCTACATAGTTCTCGAACCCACAGGGTCTGCACACTTAAGGTTCGATGACGTTTCAGTATAGTAGAGTTATGTATAGTGGTGACCGGAGGTTGTTCAGAGTCCCGGATGAAATTATGGATGTTACGACGAGCTCCAGAATGGTCTGGAGGTAAAGATTGATATATATAGGAAGTCCTATTTTTGTCGCCGGAAAAGTTTCGAGTACTTTGGTAGTGTACCGACAGTGCAGGGAGGGTACCGGGGGCCATCGGGAGGGGTGTCTCGACCCAAAGGACCTCATGGGCTGTGGGAGGAGTCAAACCAGCCCCTAGTGGGCTGTCCGAACCCCCCACTAAGGCCCATGTGGCTAGGGGTGGGAAAAAACCAAAGGTGGAAAGGTGGAAAGGGTGTCCAAGTGGAGAGGAGGAATCCTACTCCTAGTAGGATTGGAGTAGGACTCCTCCACCTCCAATTTCGGCCAACCCTTGAGGTTTTGAGGCTGCCTCCTCCCCTCCCTCCCTCCTATATATACTAGAGGATTTAGAGGGGAGAGCTAACCCTAATTATCACGTGCTCCCTCTACTTCCTCTAGATCATTTTCTCCTTTAGTCTAGTTTCGGCAGTGCTTAGGCGAAGCCCTGCCAGAATAGTTCCACCACCACCGCCGTCGTGCTGCCGGAAAACTCATCATCCTAACCACCCCCTCTTGTTGGATCAAGAAGGCGGAGATCGTCATCGAGTTGTATGTGTGTTGAACACGGAGGTGTCGTCCGTTCGGCGCTAGATCGGAAGGACCGTGATCAGGATCGCGAGACGATTCGTGATTTGATCGTGGGAAGGATCGTGATGGGATCGCAGGACGGATCGTGATTGGATCGCGAGATGGATCATGATGGGATCATGGGACACTCGGCAATTTGGATCGCGAGGACGTTCGACTACATCAACCACGTTTCATAACGCTTCCTGCTTAGCGGTCTGCAAGGGTATGTAGATCCACTCTCCCTCTCATAGATGGTCATCACCATGGATAGATCTTACGTGTGCGTAGGAAAAAAAATTCCCATGCAACATTCCCTAACAATGGTATCAGAGCTAGGTCTATGTGTAGATAAGATCTCGAGTAGAACACAAAGGAGTTTGTGGGCGTCGATATTCTAATTGCTTCCTCCTCTGATATTTTTTTTGTTTCGACGATATTGTGGGATGAAGTGTCCCGGACCAACATTACTCGTACGCTTATGAGAGACCGATTCCATCAACTGACATGTAACTTTGTTGCATAAAGATGGCTGGCGGGTGTCTGTTTCTCCCACTTTAGTCGGATCGGATTTGACAAAGGCGATCCTTGAGAAGGTTGATAGCAATTTTTGTATCACCGTTGTGGTTTTTGCATAGGTAAGAATTGTTCTTGCTAGATACCCATAGCAGCCACGTAAAACTTGCAATAACAATTAGAGGACCTCTAACTTGTTTTTGCAGGGTATGTTGTGATGTGACATGGCCAATTACATGATGAGATATATGTGGTGTATGAGATGATCATGTATTGTATAGAATATCATGACTTGCATGTCGATGAGTACGGCAACCGGCAGGAGCCATAGGGTTGTCTTTAATTATTTTTGCCGTTTCGCTTTACTTTATTGCTATGAGTTAGCAATAGTTGTGGAAGCAACAGTCGGCGCGACAACCTCATGGTGATACATTGATGGAGATCAAGATGATGGAGATCATGGTGTCATGCCGGTGACGATGGAGATCATGCTGGTGCTTTGGAGATGGAGATCAAAAGCACAAGTTCATGGCCATATCATGTCACTTATGATTTGCATGTGATGTTAATCCTTTTATGCATCTTATTTTGCTTACGATTACGGTAGCATTATAAGATGATCCTCACTTAAATTTCAAGATAAAATTGTGTTCTCCTCGAGTGTGCACCGTTACGAAAGTTCGTCGTTTGGAGACACCACATGACAATCGGGTGTTATAGACTCTACGTCGCATACAACGGGTGCAAGCCAGTGTTGCACGTGCGGAACACTCGGGTTAAACTTGACGATCCTAGCATGTACAGACATGGCCTCGGAACATAAGAGACCGAAATCTCGAACATGAGTCATATAGTAGATATGATCAACACGAAGATGTTCACCATTGAAACCACCTCAACTCACGTGATGATCGGACTTGAGTTGGTGGATTTGGATCATGTGACACTCGAATGACCAGAGGGATGTCAATTTGAGTGGGGGGTTTTAAGTAATATGATTAACTAAACTCATTATCATGAACATAGTCAAAATGTCTTTGCAAATTATGTTGTAGATTACTAGCTCGTGTTGTAGCTCCCTTGAATTTTTTATATGTTCCTAGAGAAATAGAGTTGAAAGATGATGGTAGCAATAATGCGGACTGGGTCCGTGATCTGAGGATTGTCCTCATTGTAGCACAGAAGGCTTATGTCCTTAATGCACCGCTTGGTGTGCCACCCCCTCAAGCGTCGTCTATAGATGTTGTGAACATATGACATGCACGTTTTGATAACTACTTGATAGTTCAGTGCGTCATGCATTACGGCTTAGAATTGGGGCATCAAAACGTTCTAAACGTCATGGAATATATGAGATGTTCTAAGAGATGAAATTGGGATCTTGGGATCGTGCCCGTATTGTGAGATATGAGAACTCCAACAAGATTCTTTGCCTGCAAGATGAAGGAGAATAGTTCAATCAGTGAGCATGTGCTCAGATTGTCTGGGTACTACAATCGCTTGAATCGAGTGGGAGTTGGTATTCCAGATAATATAGTGATTGATATAGTTCTCCAAGTCACTGTCACTAAGCTACTAGTGCTTCGTGATGAACTATAAAATGCTAGGAATGAAAATAATGATCCCTGAGCTATTCGTGATGTTTGACACCACGAAGGTAGAAATCAAGAAGGAGCATCCAGTGTTGATGCTTAGTGAAACCACTAGTTTCGAGAAGGGCAATTGCTAGGAGGGAAACTTCATGGATGGAAAGTCAGTTGTTGCTCTAGTAAAGAAACCCAAGGTTGAACCCAAACCCGAGACTATGTGCTTCTATTATGAGGAGAACGATCGCTGAAGTGGAACAACCCTAGATACTTGGTAGATAAGAAGGCTGGCAACGTCAACGAAAGTATATTTGATATACATATTATTGATGTGTACCTTGCTAGTACTCCTAGTATCACCTGGGTATTAGACGCTGGTTCGATTGCTAATGTTAGTAACTCGAAGTAAAAGCTATGGAATAAACGGAGACTAGCTAAGGGTGAGGTGACGATGTATGTTGGAAGTGTTTTTCCAAGGTTGATGTGATCACCATCGCATGCTCTCTCTACCCTCGGGGTTAGTAATGAACCTAAATAAATGTTATTTGGTGTTTGCATTGATCATGAACGTGATTAGATCATGTTTATTGCAATAAGGTTATTCATTTAAGTTAGAGAATAATGGTTATTCTGTTTACATGAATAATACCTTCAATGGTCATGCACCCAATGAGAATGGTTTACTGAATCTTGATCGTAGTAATACACATGTTCATAACATTGATGCCAAAAGATACAAAGTTAATAATGATAATACCACAAACTTGTGGCACTGCGCTAAATGTCATATTGGTGTAAAGCGCATGAAGAAACTCCATGCTGATGGATCTTTGGACTCATTCGATTTTGAATCGGTTAAGACATGCAGACCATGCCTCGTGGGCAAGATGACTAAGACCCCGTTTTCAATATGATGGAGCGGGCAAGTAACTTATTAGAAATGATAGATGTTGATGTATTCGGCCCAATGAGTGTTGCAGCGTGTGGTGGATGTCGTTATTTTCTTACCTTCACTGATGATTTGATTAGATATGGGGATATTTACCTAATGAAACACAAGTCTGAAACGTTTGAAAAGTTCAAACAAAATCAGAGTGAAGTTTGAGATCATCATGACAAGGAGATAAAATGCCTACGATATGATTGTGGAGGTAAATACCTGAGTTACGAGTATTGGTATACAACTTAAGACAATGTAGAATTTGTTTCACAGCTCACGCCACCTAGAACACCATAGCATGATGGTGTGTCCGAGCGTCGTAGTCGTGTTGTATTGGATATGGTGCGAACAATGATGTCTCTTATCGATTTGCCACTATCGTTTTGGGCTTACGCATTAGAGACAACTATATTCACTTTAAAAGGGGCACCATCTAAATCCGTTGAGATGACACCGTATGAATTTTGGTTTGGCGGAAACCTAAGCTGTCATTTCTTAATGTTTGGGGCTGCAACACTTATGTGAAAAAGGGTTTTCACCTAATGAGCTCGAACCCAAAGCAGACAAATGCATCTTCATAGAATATCCTAACGTAACAGTTGGGTAAACCTTCTATCTTAGCTCCAAGAACAAAGTGTTTGTTGCTAAAACAGGTCCTTTCTCGAGAAAGAGTTTATCTTGAAAGAATTGAGTGGGAGGAAGATAGAACTTGCTGAGGTTGTTGAACCTTTGTTTCAACTAGAGAGTAGAGCAGCGCAGAAAGTTGTTTCTGTGGAGCCTACATTAGTTTAAGAGGAAGTTAATGATGATGGTCATGAAGCTTCGGATCAAGTTACTATCGAACCACGCAGGTCGACAAGGACGCGTACCGCTCCTGAGTGGTACGGCAACCCTGTCTTAGAGGTCATGTTGCTGGACAACGATGAACCTACAAGCTATGGAGAAGCGATGATGGGCCCGGATTCCGAGAAATGGTTAGAGTCCATGCAATCCGAGATGGGATCCATGTAAGAAAACAAAGTATGGGTTTGGAAGTATTGCCTGAAGGGCGAAAGGCCATTCAGAACAAATGGATCTTTAAAAGGAAGACGGACGCGGACGACAATGTCACCGTCTATAAATCTCGAATTGTGGCAAAGGGTTTTTCACAAGTTCAAGGAGTTGACTATGATGAGACTTTCTCACCCGTAGCGAGGCTAAAGTCTGTTGGAATTATGTTAGCAGTTGCTGCATTTTTCGATTATGGAATCTGGTAGATGGATGTCAAAACACCGTTTCCTTAACGGTATCTGTGAGGAAAGGTTGTATGTGATACAACCAGAAGGTCCAGCGATCCTTCTATGGACTGGAGCAAGCATCTCGGAGTTGGAATATACGCTTTGATGAGGTGATCAAAGTTTTTGAGTCTATATAAAGTTTATGAGAAACTTGTATTTACAATAAAGCAAGTGGGAGCACTATAGAATTTCTGATAAGTATATGTGGATGACATATTGTTGATTTTAAATGATTTAGAATTTCAGGAAAGCATAAAGGGTTGTTTGAAACAGAGTTTTTCAAAGGAAAACCTGGAATGAAACTACTTAAATAGTGGGCATCTTGATCCATAGAGGTAGATCAAGACGTCTGATAAAACTTTCAATGAGTACATACCTTGACAAGATTTTGAAAGAGTTCAAAATGGATCAGTCAAAGAAATAGTTCTTGCCTGATTTGTAAGGTGTGGAGTTGAGTGAGACTCAAAGCTCGACCATGGTATAAGAAAGAGAAAGGACGAATGTCGTCCCCTATGCCTTATCCATAGGCTCTGTATAGTATGCCATGATGTGTACCGCACCTGTGTGTACCTTGCCATGAGTCTGTCAAGGGGTACAAGAGTGATCCACGAGTGGATCACTGGATAGCGGTCAAGATCATCCTTAGTAACTAGAGGACTAAGGAAATATTTCTCGATTATGAAGGTGATAAAGAGTTAGTCGTAAAAGGTTACGTCGATGCAAACTTTAACACCAATCTGGATGACTCTGAGTAGCAATCCGGATACGTATAGTGGAGCAGACATTTGGAATAGCTCCAAGTGGAGTGTGGTAGCAGTGTCTACAGTATAACATTGAGATTTTGCAAAGTACACATAGATCTGAATGTCGCAGACCCGTTGACCAAAGACCTCTCTCACATGAAAAGCATGATCGAACCCCAGAACTCATTGGGTGTTAGATTCATAACAATGTAAATCAGATGGCAATGTGAACTAGATTATTAACTCTAGTGCAAGTGGGAGACTGTTGGAAATATGCCATAGAGGCTATAATAAATTGGTTATTATTATATTTCCTTGTTCATGATAATCATTTATTATCCCTGCTATAATTGTATTGATTGGAAACTCAAATACATGTGTGGGTACATAGACAACAATGTGTCCCTTGTATGCCTCTAGTTAACTAGTTCGTTGATCAAAGATGGTCAAGGTTTCCTGGCCATAGACATGAGATGTCATTTTATAACGGGATCACATCATTAGGAGAATGATGTGATGGACAAGACCCAAACTATAAACATAGCATATGATCGTGTCGGTTTATTGCTTTAGTTTCCTGCATGTCAAGTATATGTTCCTATGACCATGAGATCATGCAACTCACTGACACCGAAGGAATACCTTGTGTGTATCAAACGTCACAACGTAACTGGGTGACTATAAAGATGCTCTACAGGTATCTTCGAGGGTGTCTGTTGAGTGGGCATGGATCAAGACTAGGACTATAAAGATGTTGTTCCCTTGATGTGATGTGACTAGGATTTGAGTGGGCATGGATCAAGCCCACTCTGTAATACAACATCACAAACATGCCTTGCAAGCAATGTGACTAAAGTGTTATTCACGGGATCTTGTATTATGGAATGAGTAAAGAGACTTGTCGGTAACGAGATTGAACTAGGTATAGAGATACCGACGATCGAATCTCAGGCAAGTAACATACCGAAGAACAAAGGGAACAACATACGGGATTAGGTGAATCCTTGACATAGAGGTTCAACCGATAAAGTTCTTCATAGAATATGTCAGAACTAATATGGGCATCTAGGTATCGTTATTGGTTATTGACCGTGGAGGTGTCTCGGTCATGTCTACATAGTTCTCAAACCCGCAGGGTCTGCACACTTAAGGTTCTGTGATGTTTCAATATAGTAGAGTTATGTATGGTGGTGACTGAAGGTTTTCTTGGAGTCCCGGATGAGATCCTGGATGTTACGAGGAGCTTCAGAATGGTCCGGAGGTAAAGATTGAAATATAGGAAGTCCTATTTTGGTCATCGGAAAAGTTTCGGGTACTTCGGTAGTGTACCGGGGGCCATCGGGAGGGGTGTCTCGACCCAAAGGACCTCATGGGCTGTGGGAGGAGTCAAATAAGCCCCTAGTGGGCTGGTAGAACCCCCCACTAAGGCCCATGCGGCTAGGGGTTGATAGAGGCGAAGTCGTCCCTGTCTTTTGATGAGATGGTGGCTATCGTTTTTGGTGGAGTAGACTTTGACGATCCGACTACGAACGAGTGATGACGTCGCGCCTTAGCAATCGCTAAACCAACTCCGAGAGGTTATTGACCACGTTGGAGCATGATCAACCTGACCACGAGGGTCTGTTTCCTGCAAACAAACGAAGAACAAGCAAGAAACTAAGATTGCAATCTGGATATCGCGAATATAAGAGGAAAGATTTATTGATGAAGTGGGGTTCTGTGATGCCTTTGTCTGGTTGTGGAACACAAATGAAGAACACGAAGTTTTAGCTATGGCGAACTTGTAATCTAAACAAAACCCAACCCTAAAACGACGCCCTAAGGGTTGTATATATGGGGGAATAGAGGGGAATTTCGTGGCCCCTTGGAGGAGGGATCCGAAACCGACCTTATCTTAGTTTCCCCATACATACGGACTCTACAAACAACCTATAATATGGTATTTTCAAATTCCATGGGCCTGACCTAACAATAAGGTGGCGCAGCACCTATATTAGCCTAGGGACGTGTTTTATAAGTGGCATCATGCATATTTCGTCCAAGGCTTCTTGCTCCCATTATGGTGGCTTCAAAGTGCGAAAATCATCACTGGAAGCTCCATTGTTCTTTCCCACGCGCGCACCTTCTTCTCCATGCTTGATCCCGCTCCCATGGTCATCCTTCTTATCCATGTCAGGTCCTTCATTCACAAGTAAAACAAAAGTATCTAATTTAGGCAGCATCATATGTTCATGAACATTAGAAGCATTTGCAAGAAACGAAAGTACATGGTAATTCAATTGACGTGCGCGAGCTCTAGTAATTGGTCCTCTATGTATAGCAGTCGGAGTTGTGGGTGTAGCATTAGCAGGGATGTCCTCATCATCCTCCCCTTCTTGAACTGAAGTCGTCCTCGACGGAAGCTCATCTTCCTCACTCAAATAAGGCTTCAAATCTGCAATGTTAAAAGTGGGGCTAACCCCAAACTGTATAGGCAGCTCAAGTTTATATGCATTATCATTTATTTTCTCTAACACCTTAAAAGGACCATCAGCACGTGGCATTAGCTTTGAGCACAAATCAGGAAATCTATCCTTACGCAAATGTAACCAAACAAGATCTCCAGGTGCAAAGACAACATGTTTTCTACCCTTATCTCCAGCAATTTTGTATTTAGCATTCATACACTCAATGTTTTCCTTCGTTAACTCATGCATCTTTAATATCAATTCAGCACGTTCTTTAGCATCAAAATTAACCTTCTCCGAGGATGGAAGAGGCAACAAATCAATAGGTGCACGAGGTAAGAAACCATACACAACTTCAAAAGGGCACATCTTAGTGGTAGAATGTAGTGAACGATTATAAGCAAATTCAATATGAGGCAAGCATTCTTCCCACATTTTCAGGTTATTCTTCAAAACAGCCCTAAGCATAGTAGACAATGATCTGTTGACTACTTCAATTTGGCCATCAGTTTGGGGATGACATGTAGTACTAAAAATTAGTTTAGTCCCCAACTTAGCCCATAAACATCTCCAAAAGTGGCTAAGACATTTAGCATCATGATCTGAAACAATTGTATTTGGCACACCATGCAACCGAATAATTTCACGAAAGAACAAATCAGCAACCTGAGCAGCAGCATCACTTTTATGACATGGTATAAAGTGTGCCATTTTGGAAAATCTAGCCACGACAACAAATATGCTATCCCTCCCCTTCTTAGTTCGAGGTAAACCTAAAACAAAGTCCATAGATATATCCCTCCCAAGGAACACTAGGTATAGGCAAAGGCATATATAAACCATGAGGATTGAGTCGTGACTTAGCTTTTTGACATGTAGTGCAGCGAGCAACAAAATGCTCAACATCCCGTCTCATCTTTGGCCAAAAGAAATGTGTAGAAAGTACGTCCTCCGTTTTCTTCACGCCAAAGTGTCCCATTAATCCTCCTCCGTGTGCCTCCTGTAACAACAAAAGACGAACGGAGCTAGCTGGAATGCATAGCTTGTTAGCACGGATCACAAATCCATCATTAATAACGAACTTGTTCCATGTTCTCCCTTCTTTACAATGCTGCAACTGTAGCAACCCGATCTCAAGGGATCGGAGTCTCTATGCTTAAGTGTCATCCCTGGATCGGTATGCTGACACACACAGTACTTGAGGATTTACAACAGAGTTCAATCACACATTTATTACATCGAGAATCCTCAAAGAGTATTTATTACAATAATGAGGACTAAGGCCAAGTAAAACAAAAACATGCAGAAGCAATAAAGGTAATGAGTCCATCAACTCCACGAGCAAGCTGAGTGCAGAACAACGACCTATCGCACCTTATTCGTCGTCGGACAAATCTGCAACATGATAAGTTGCAGCCGTGTAGGTCAGTACATGGAATGTACTGGCAAGTCACATCATAAAGTGTAATGAACCTACATAGTATATGCAATTTGGCTGGTGGAAAGCTCTAAGTTTAGTTTTGCATAAAGCTAGTTTTTCCCTATCAGAAATGATTGCTCTACTTCTACAAATATCATAAGTCTCATAAGTCTAAGATGATGCCCATCTCAATCATTCCAAAATTTTATACCCAATTGATTAATTAAGAGTGATGAGATCTCCCTACATTTCCACTACTAAAAGCTCAAGTTGTCCATGACCGGGGACACGGCTAATCGATTAGGTTTTAACTCTGCAGAGGTTGTGCACTTTTCACCACAAGACTCGACCACCTCCTTGATCGGAAGATCGAGACATAGTCTTTCGATAGCATTTCCCCTAACCCACGGATAGGCCGGTACACCTACATCATCTACATCTGCTAGCCTATCCCGGAAGAGGTCACACCACCTACTCAACTAAGCCAGAGCCCATATTGGCTTGCGGCTGCACACGTAAGTTTATAGACATGAAAATACGGTTGATCCCTTTGAGCCTGGGTGGACGGACCACTAGTGTGCACTCCCATGGATTCCCATGAATGCTCCCACTGTACTTCGCCACCATACAAACCAGTTTCCACCCAGATAGTTCATTAAAGTTGGTCCTAGTTACTACTTTATCACTCACAACTCAAAATGATAGCGCTCCCCAATCCACGTCTACTTTGGCGAGGCATTGTAACATAACACGGTGGCGACAAAGTTTGCATGGTTCAGACCTACCTCAAATGAACTACTGGGTGATAGAAAATCCAACAAGTATAAACTCCTATCATGCATTCCTACATCAAAGGACTAAGTGCAAAAATAAAACATAGGTAAAACTGACATGATCAAAATGTAACTTGCCTTCGTGTTGGGAGTGAAGTTCTAGTGAATGATAGTACTCTGCTTCGCACTCCGGACAATCTATCACAAAGTAAATAAAACATACATAAACAAGCATTCACACAACTCAAAGTAGACATGCACAAAATATTTGCAAAATCCAACACAAGTCATTAACATGAAAAATTTCAAAGTATGACTAGTGTTAAAAATTTGTGACGTGCACTAGTGCTCCTACAAGGCATCCTAATAAAATTATGGCGAACAGAAAATAATGGTGTAGAATATATAGTGACAAAGTGTCATGGCAAAGGATTTAGTTCGTGTGACGTGGTGCAAAAAGAATCCATTCAAACAGGTATACCGTTTGAAAGATATGGCCTAATGAAATTTAAATTCAAATCTGAAATAATCTTAAATTTGAACTTGCAAAAATCTGCAACTATGGGTTTACTGGTTAGGGCTATTCGAGACGAAAATTTAGCCGCTTGTTTCATCGCGTTACGACCTACGGTTAAAAAGTTACGGGTGTTTGAAGAATTGAATAAAATCTGAAAAAAAACTGCTATAGAACATTTTTTGAAAACTCTAAAGTGTGGACGTTCGCGGCTAGAGCGCGATGCGGCCAGCCCTGGTTGGCTGACTACGTTTTCCACGGCGGCTATGCGGTGAATGTTCGCAAACTAAGCAAGTCCTCCGGTTAGCTAGAATAAAAGAAAAACCGACGTTCGGTTTAAAATAAACCGCATGGTTTATAATAAGACGCGGTTAACCGCGTACCTCTTCGGTCTAATAAAGAAAGACCTAATCTAATCTACCGGTTCAAACTAAAAAGACTACTCTAATCGAGCGAGGTGAGCGCTTACAGAGACGGCACTAGCGTCAGGCAGGAACTCGGCATCGACGGGAGCGGCGACTCCGTCGATCTCCGGCGCGGGCGAAGCTGTCGGGCAGGTGCGGCGTAGCAGGGGCGACTGAGCGGTGGTGACGGCGGACGGCGGTGACGACCGGAGGGAGTGGAGGGAGCGGGCGGAGCTCCTGTGCTCCGGGGCGTCCTAGGGCAAACGAAGATGTCAGGGAGGTGCGCAACGGCGAGAGGATCCGATTCTGGGAATAAACAGGGGCAGTGGAGGTTCACCGGTGACAAAACCTCCGGCGAACGGACTTGTCTCCGGCGAGATGCGAACGGCGACGGCGTCGGCTGTGAGCGGCGAGAGGAGGTGCGGGTTGGCTGAATGGAGAGAGGACGTCGAGGGGCTTTTATAGACGCAGCTAGGAGGGCTGGGGTCGCGGGATAAGGATTATCCCAAGAGCTTCGCCGGCGGTTGCAGAAGCTGCAAGCGCTGCTCTATCCGAGCGCTCCAGGCGAGAGGTTGGTGACGACTGTAGTCGGGCCCCACCTTTAGGTGGGTGAGAGAGGGAGGGAGAGATGACGAGAGAGAGAGAGACGAACGCTGAGAGAGACGAGCGTTTTCTCTTTTTTTTCATCACTGCCTGTGGCGGCGCTAGCGAGGAGAGCGCTCGCCCTGGCTTCGCTAGCTGGCCAGCCCTAGCTTTGGCTGGGGTGGCCGTGCCTGGCTGGGCCTCCTGGGTGCGTGGGGCATTGTGTTTTTTTTCTTTTTGAAAACCTTTTTTATTAGATCTGAAGCAGAATATATATATATATATATATATATATATATGTCAGAAAAATTCCTAAGATTCCTATTTGTAAAATAGTGCACAAGGAACATTAATCCCTGCCCATATAATTTTAGAAATTCTATATATATATATATATATATATATATATATATATATTTAATGCAATAACCTAACTTTTGGCTACAAAAATAATTTCCCAATGCAAATTTTAAAACATCAAATGCAAAAAAAATACTTTCCCACTCGTATATATATATAGTTTTGAGGAAGTCATATTATCCCCTCTCTACGATTTTATGTGAGTGGAAAACTTGAACATAATAAACTCCAAATGCAATAAAAATATGACATGCAATATGATGATTCTATTAACATCCTAATTTAATAAAATTGGGATGTTACAGCAACAGATCTCTAAATTCGGCATCATGCACATATTGATCTTTGATGGTCTCCAAACCAAATATTTTAAAGTCAAGTTGTGAAAGCATAGTATAATGACGAGACAAAGCATCAGCAATAACATTTTCTTTACCCTTCTTGTGTTTAATGACATAAGGGAAAGTCTCAATGAATTCAACCCATTTAGCATGTCTACGGTTCAGTTTTGCTGGACTTTTAATATGTTTCAAAGATTCATGATCAGAATGTATAACAAATTCTTTGGGCCATAAATAATGTTGCCATGTTTCCAAAGTCCGAACAAGAGCATATAATTCCTTATCATAAGTAGAATAATTCAGACTAGGCCCACTCAGTTTTTCAGAAAAGTACGCAACAGGTTTACCATCTTGTAATAACACACCTCCTAACCCAATTCCACTAGCATCACATTCAAGCTTGAAAGTCTTATTAAAACCAGGAAATTGGAGTAAAGGAGCATTTGTTAACTTATCTTTCAAAACCTTGAAGGCTGCTTCCTATGCGGTACCCCAAGAAAAAGGCACGTCCTTCTTTGTAAGCTCATTGAGAGGCGCAGCAGTGGTGCTGAAATCTCTCACAAAACGCCTATAGAAACCAGCGAGGCCAAGAAAACTCCTCACTTGTGTGACCGTTTTGGGCTGCGGCCAACTCTCAATGGCTTCAATCTTGGCTTTATCAACTTCAATTCCCTGTGGAGTAACAACATAGCCAAGAAAAGATACTCGATCGGTGCAAAAGGTGCACTTCCCAAGGTTACCAAACAAACGTGCATCACGTAGAGCAATAAAAACAGCACGTAGATGTTCCAAATTTCATCTCCCAATCATCTCCCAATTTCATACGAATTTGATGGTATCCACTACGCAAATCAACTTTGGAGAAAATTGTAGAACCACTTAATTCATCAAGCATATCATCTAGTCTAGGAATAGGATGACGATAACAAATAGTAATATTATTAATGCCTCTACAATCCACACACATGCACGATGTACCATCCTTTTTAGGCACTAGAATAATAGGAACAACACAAGGACTAAGGGATTCGCATATATAACCTTTGTCAAGCAGCTCCTGTACTTGACGCATAATCTCCTTTGTCTCCTTTGGATTGGTACGGTATGGCGCACGGTTGGGTAGGGATGCACCGGGAATTAAGTCAATCTGATGCTCAATCTTGTGGGAAGACGTCAGCGAACTCCTGCAAAATGTTAATGACCGCAGGAGGCAAAGAGGGAGGCATGTCCTCGAATGAAAATAATACCTCTTTGCATACAAAAGCATAGCAAACCGATGTAGCAACATCCAAATCATTAATATCAGATTTAGTACCAAGTAAACATCCACTCTTCAATTTTATTTCGGATGCAACATTAGATGATGGTTTATTATGCTTATGGTGTTGCTCAAATTCCTGTGCTACAATCTAATTTTCACTCTTATTTTTTTCCTGTTTTGCTTTACTAGCTCTAGCAATGTCATCTTTCATAATATGTTCCGGAGACATAGGAAGCAAAGTGATATTTTGATCCTTATGAACAAGAGTATACTGATTTGTCCTACCATGGTATATAGAATTTTTATCAAACTGCCATGGCCTACCAAGTAAAATAGAACATGCTTGCATGGGTACCACATCACAATCCACATAATCAGAATATGTAGCAATGCTAAAATGCACACGAACAGTACGTGTTACCTTAACCTTGCCGCTATTGTTGAACCATTGGATGTAATAAGAATGAGGATGTGGTCTGGTGGTTAGAGACAGCTTCTCCACCATCTCCATGCTAGCTAAGTTATTGCAACTCCCTCCATCGATGATGACACGAACAGAACGCTCTTTCACAACTCCCTTCGTGTGGAACAAGTTGTGCCTCTGATTTTGCTCAGCATGTGTAACCTGCACACTGAGAACACGTTGAGCAACTAAACTTTCATACCTATCAGCATAATCAGCAGCCATGTAGCGTGTCTCTGGTTCTGCATCCTCGCCACCCTATTCTTCACTTGCAATGAGAGCCAAAGTCTCCTCATCATAATCACTAGCGGACACATATCCACCGTCCTCAGTAACAATCATTACACGTTTGGAAGGGCATTCTCTCGCAAAGTGACCTCCACCCTTGCAACGACGGCATATAACCTCATGTGTTTGCCCTGTGGATGCAATAGATGAAGAAGAACTCTGTGCAGGCCCAGAAAGTGTGCTCTTCGAAGAGGGTGGATTAGGAGCCTGTTTCCTGGTATCGCGGTTGGAGTTGGAGGTGCGAGTAGGTGGCGTTGCAGCAGGACGTGCGGAAGTAGTGGAGGTACGTGGCGTCCATGATGAAGTGCGACCTGCAGAAAAAGGAGTTCTCGCCATTGCTTGTCGATCCTGCCTTCACGTTTAGCTTTGCAAGCAAGATGAAATAAACGAGTGATAGTGTTATACTCCTTATACTCTAGAATAGTCTGAATCTCTCTATTTAATCCACCCATAAAACGTGCAAGCATAGCTTCATTCTCCTCAACAATACCACATCTAATCATGCCAGTTTGTAATTCCTGATAATATTCTTCTACAGAATTTTTTCCTTGTCTTAAACGCTGCAAATTTTGAAGCAATTCACGTTGATAATAAGGTGTCACCCAACGATTATGCATAGCAGTTTTCAAAGCAGCCCAAGTAGTTGGAATATTCGCATTGTGTATTCTACAATGTTCTGACCATCAAGCACAAGCAAAGCTAGTGAATGAACAAACAGCAGCAGCAACACGTCTATCCTCAGGAAATTGTAAGCATGTAAAACGTTGTTCTGTTTCTAACTCCCATGTAAGATATATATCAGGAACATATCTACCCTCAAACGTCGGAATATTCAATTTAAGTTTAGGGAGATGGTCATGATCCCGTACCTGAGGGGCGGGTGCAGCCCTACCGTTACGGTTGTAGCCATGTGGTCGACCTGGTGCGTATCGTGGTGGTTGCCCTTGAGGCTGATCTGGAGCAACCTCTCCCTCATCATTGTAATCACCATCATAATCGTCAACCTACTCAATGACAGTAGCAGCAGGAGCCACAGAAGTAGCAGCAGTATCAACAGTACCAGTATGCTGGCCTTGGCCGAGAGGCACACGTCGCGCTCGTCGTTCGAAAGGGATAGGAGCTGCAGCTGGTGGTGGTAGACGGGCAAGCACCTCATTGAACTTGGCGTCCATCTTGGTGTCAAATGTCTTCTCCAAACCATCGAGCTTCTCCATGGCCTCTTCAAAGTTGGTCACGAAATCTTGTACCTGGTCAGCCATCATTTGCTGAAATTTATCATAGAGCGCTTTGTTGGTCATGCTCTTCCAGTCGCTCCAGTCGTCGTGTGATCCTGACATGGTTAGCAGAAATAGGAAACACACAAGAATATGAAACCTATAGACTACTGGGACGTGGTGGTGATGGTGGTGGTGTGTCACAAATCCTTTAAGAGAATCTCAAATTCTTACCAGTTCTTACCCAGCAGTAGGCGGTGATCGGCAACCGTTGTAGTCAAACTCTCAAAACTTGGATAGAGCGATTTCCAGGTGGTGTCAAACACACGACGTAGATGTATGTGGAGCTGGGATGGCTTATAATATGGTAGCAAAAAGGGTTAGCAATAATCAATTCAGAGATGCAAGGTTGAATAAACGCTCAACGACGGTACTGTGCCGGTCCTAGGCTAGACTGTACTAGAGACGCGAGCCTAAAACACCAACAAAATCACGACGCTACAAGTAATCAAGGGAAAAGCACACTCTGGAAAAAAATTATTTTTATTTTTTGGTTTTTTTTGGCGCCTCTTTTTTTGCGCTCTTTTTTTGCGCAAAAAATCACTACAATGGCGAGTGTCTCAAAACTCTTCCCACGTCGTATAAGCAAGATGGGCACGGAATATGTTGGACTATTTTTTTCTTTTTCTGGAGCAATTCGGGGGCTATGACGACCAAAAATTTCGACAAAAATCACTATGATGGCAAGTGTCCCAAAACGCTCAGAAGAACCTAAAACCAAGATAGGGAAAAAATATTTTCAGCCGAATTTTTTTTGGGCCAAAACGTGCTCTGCAAAGCGTGCCAGACTTTTTTTTCCGACACCTATGCAGGTAGCAAAACACGAATCCGAAATCAAAAGGATCTCGAAACTAAACCTAAAACAAGCTGGACTCGGATTGGTGAAGGATTTGTGGTGGTATATATGGACACCAATGGATAGTGATGATGGATGATGATATATGGCAGCGGTGATGATGGTGGTGGTATATGGCAACTATGAAGACGATGTGGTGGCGGCGTAACAACCTGTGAAAAGAAATCGAAACTCTAAAGGACTATACACTAAGACCGGCAACTCGACACGACGATGTAACCGCAAATTCAACAAAGCAAAATACTGAAAAGACTGCAAAGGCTCAGATTGGTTCGGATATGATGATCTAACCCTAATTTTTTTGTGGCTTTTTCGTGGACTAAAGGTATGAAGAACAGATGCGATCTAAACTACGAAAACTAGTAAAATCTCACCAAGCAACCTGGAAATCTGATACCACTTGATAGAGGCGAAGTCGTCCCTGTCTTTCGATGAGATGGTGGCTATCGTTTTTGGTGGAGTAGACTTTGACGATCCGACTACGAACGAGTGATGACGTCGCGCCTTAGCAATCGCTAAACCAACTCCGAGAGGTTATTGACCACGCTGGAGCACGATCAACCTGACCACGAGGGTTTGTTTCCTGCACGCAAACGAAGAACAAGCAAGAAACTAAGATTGCAATCTGGATATCGTGAATATAAGAGGAAAGCTTTATTGATGAAGTGGGGTTCTATGACGCCTTTGCCTGGTCGTGGAACACAAACGAAGAACGCGAAGTTGCAGCTATGGCGAACTTGTAATCTAAACAAAACCCAACCCTAAAACGACGCCCTAAGGGCTATATATATGGGGAAATAGAGGGGAATTTCGTGGCCCCTTGGAGGAGGGGTCCGAAACCGACCTTATCTCAGTTTCCCCATACATACGGACTCTAGAAACAACCTATAATATGGTATTTCGAAATTACATGGGCCTGGCCCAACAATAAGGTGGCGCAGCACCTATATTAGCCTAGGGATGAATTTTATAAGTAGCATCATGCATATTTCGCCCAAGGCTTCTTGCTCCCATTATGGTGGCTTCAAAGTGCGAAAATCATCACTGGAAGCTCCATTGTTCTTTCCCGCGTGCACACCTTCTTCTCCATGCTTGATCCCGCTCCCATGGTCATCCTTCTTATCCATGCCAGGTCCTTCATTCATAAGTAAAACAAAAGTATCTAATTTAGGCAGCATCATATGTTCATGAACATTAGAAGGATTTGCAAGAAACGAAAGTACCTGGTAATTCAATTGACGTGCGCGAGCTCTAGTAATTGGTCATGTATGTATAGCAGTCGGAGTTGTGGGTGTAGCATTAGCAGGGATGTCCTCATCAGGGGTGGTAAAAAACCAAAGGTGGAAAGGTGGAAAGGGTTTTCAAGTGGAGAGGAGGAATCCTACTCCTAGTAGGATTGGAGTAGGACTCCTCCACCTCCAATTTCGGCCAACCCTTGAGGGTTTGAGGCTGCCTTCTCCCCTCCCTCCCTCTTATATACACTAGAGGATTTACAGGGAAGAGTTAACCCTAATTGCCACGTGCTCCCTCTACTTCCTCTAGATCGTTTTCTCCTTTAGTCTAGTTTCGGCGGTGCTTAGGCGAAGCCCTACCGAAATAGTTCCATCGCCGCCGTCGTCGCGCTGCCGGAAAACTCATCTACCTCGCTGCCCCCTCTTGCTGGATCAAAAAGGCGAAGATCGTCATCGAGCTGTACGTGTGTTGAACGCGAAGGTGTCGTCCGTTGGGCGCTAGATCGGAAGGACCGTGATCAGGATCGCGAGACGATTCGTGATTTGATCGCGGGACGGTTCATGATGGGATCACGGGACGAATCGTGATTGGATTGTGAGATGGATCGTGATGGGATCGCGAGACACTCGGCGATTTGGATCGCGAAGACGTTCGAGAACATCAACAGCGTTTGTTAACGCTTCCCGCTTAGCGATCTACAAGGGTATATAGATCCACTCCCCCTCTCGTAGATGCTCATCACCATGGATAGATCTTGCGTGTGCGTAGGAAATTTTTTATTTCCATGCAACATTCCTCAACAGGTAAGGCATCGACAACTGCACCATGAACACTATGGACAAGGAGCAATGACTACTTGATGAGCTACCAGATGCCAATGGTGTGCTGGGGCATGGGCCGCGATGGGGCGTGGGCCGCGACGAGGGAGAGGGTTGACATGTGGGCAACAACGAGGTAGCAGCCTAAGGGCAGCGCCACGGCGAGGGGGAGGGTTGGTCCATCACAAAGGATTTGAGGGGGAGAACGACACTTTCCTCTTCTGTGAATATTTAAATAGAGATAGCAACCATGTTGCTCATGAATTCGCCAGGCTAGCTAAGTTTTCTCCTCCTAGCATCTGGTTGGATTTGCCACTAGATGAGTTGATCTCATTTCTTGTAAGTGACACAATCGTGGTTATGGAATAAATGAGGAGATTTTATAATAATAAAATGAAGGGAGGACATGCGATTAAGCTTATGAATTTTGTTAGAGTTGTGTCGAATATTGTGTACAAGGTAGGTTACAGTTGGACTCTGAGTTGTATTGTGTTTAGATAGGATATGGAGCCGTGTCCTAATAGGACACTTGTATCCTAGGCCTCTCATATATAGCGGGGCTAGACACACGATGTAACCTATGCCAACATAATAGCACAGGAGCGCGGGAGGGGCCGGCGGCGTGTGCCAGTGCCCAGGGCGGCTAGGGTGCGTGATTGTGACGGTGTCACAGGGAGGAGCGCCCGTAGTCATGCCTCGGGGATGTAGCCATATCGGTGAACCTCGTTAACAAATCTCGGTGTCGTGCTCGTCTGATTGCTTGGTCCTCGGTAGATCAACGGTATGCCTCGGATTTATTCTAACAAGTGGTATCATGAGCTAGGTTGATTCGAAAGCTATGGATTGTTGATCTAGAGGAGGAAGATTCGATGTCATGATCATCGTCAAGCGTGATAGCAAGCGGACGGAAGTGATCTGGAGCGTCGTCAGATCCAAGAAGCAGATCGATCTGGAAGCGGGCAACGATAGAAGCTGCTAGGGTAGTATGGCGTACGGCGGTCGATCATCCTAATAGATTGGGCGAGCATCATCGGCGGCGTGCGTATGTATTGTGATCACTAACGCCTGGCGGCCCATGGCAGGAGGCCCATCCGAGAGCTGGGCTAGCAAGTCCATGGACATGGCATCGCTGCAGCCGTGCAGCGTACAGGGAAGCCGACAGCGTAGGGCTTGTTCGCTGAGCAGATCGAGGGACGGAGGAAGCATATACCGTGGATTTGTTTTGGACAAAAAAGAGGACCGAGTTCTCACATGACACGAAGAGGCAACAACAGATCTATTCGGCGGAATAAGGAATCCATCGTATTGGGCATCCATCGGGTAGCAGGAGGCTCTGGCAAAGCAAATTGCTCAGCATCGGTAGTTGTGCTCGAGAGATACTACACGTGAGTACATGGATGATTTTTTGGTAGGAATTTGCTACTGGTAAATCTTGTGTACTTGAGCACGTGTTGGAAGCTCCGAGAGCTGGGCTAGCAAGTCCATGGACCTGGCACCGGTGCAGCCGTGCAGCGCATAGGGGAGTCGGCAACGCGGGGCTTGTTCGCTGAGCAGATCGAGGGACGGAGGAAGCATATACCGTGGATTTGTTTTGGACAAAAAAGAGGACCGAGTTCTCACATGACACGAAGAGGCAACAGCAGATCTATTCAGCGGAATAAGGAATCCATCGTATTGGGCATCCATCGGGTAGCAGGAGGCTCTGGCAAAGCAAATTGCTAGTTGTGCTCGAGAGATACTACACGTGAGTACATGGATGATTTTTTGGTAGGAATTTGCTACTGGTAAATCTTGTGTACTTGAGCACGTGTTGGAAGCTCCGATTAATTTTTCACAGGTCAGTCGTACAAAAGAATCATGGCGCCATCGAGTACCAGGTTTGAGGTGGAGGATTCGACGGGACTGAAAACCTTGGGTTACGATAGACATGGATGAAAGATTTGTTGGCACAACATGGATGCTTGATGGCGTTGTTGCAGGAAGTCAAGCTAGTTAAGATGGAAATCATGTGATGGACAGAAATTCGCGGAAGATGATTTGCGAGCCTGGAGCGTGTCATGCAGTCGGATATATTCGGCTGGGTCGGAATGGACAGTCTGATGGATAGACGCAAGTCGGTTGATACAGAAGACGATGGTGGGATTGGTGACGACGACGTTGGAGCGTGTTGCTGATGGTGACCGACTTCTGGGCGTGGAAACACGCGGCGTAGGCTCTAGGGCTTATGTGGCTTCGACAAGACTATGGCACGAGGTTGATTCAAGGTGATGTACACACGGAGCTTGAAGTAGACCCGGCGCGGGGATGGACTGATCATCTACCATGGAGTCATGCTGAAAGTGGAGCTGGAGTCTAGAGGACTTCACTTGGAAAAAACGAGTGACACATAGTTCGGACTAGAGCCTAGTCGTCAGGTGAAACTCGTCATCGAATGGCGATGATCGGTGATACTCTGCAGTAGGGGTTGAGTATTGTGGGTTCGCGACCCTTGAGACTCGATCGGGACAGCGGAGGCTCGATGTGGTAATAGCGACGAGGCGTGCGGTATGCACGGGACATGGAGGCGGGCCAGGGCTCTGATGGTCATACATGTGGTGAGACAACTGCGAATTTGACTCGGGATGACGACAAGCAATGGTGAAATTCCTTCAAGTTTCAGACAGGATGTCAAGAAAAGAGTTGTGATGTTGAGTTCAGGTAACTCTTATGTGTAACACCCAATATGCGAGTTGTTCACTTTCACGCAGGTCGGTGGGTGAAGGTGTTGGATACTCTGGAAGTTAGGAGCGCAAACAAGAGTAATGTGAAACTTAATTTCGTTCGAGCGTTGACTATGTGGTCAAGAAAAAAGGGACTACAAGTTGCAGGTGAAGTCACATGAAGTCTTGGAGTAGCAATGATGTTTATGGATAAGCTCAAGTCCAATGTACATGGAAGTTTGACGCACTGACGAATTCAAGGTGATGGAAGAATACGTGAAATTTGTTAGAGTTGTGTCGAATATTGCGTACAAGGTAGGTTACAATTGGACTCTGAGTTGTATCGTGTTTAGATAGGATATGGAATCGTGTCCTAATAGGACACTTGTATCCTAGGCCTTTTATATATAGCAGGGCTAGACACACGATGTAACCTATGCCAACATAATAGCATTGGAACACAGAGGAAGCCGACGGCGTGTACCTATGCCCAAAGCCGCCACGGTACGTGATTATGACGGTGTCACGGGAGGAGCACCCGTAGTCATGCCCCGAGGATGTAGCCATATCGATGAACCTCGTTAACAAATCTCGATGTCACGCTCATGTGATTGCTTGGTCCTCGATAGATTGACAGTATGCCTCGGATTTATTCTAACGAATTCAAGGATTTTTGACCAGATGACCTTTAGCATTAAAGTCTGGAGTTGACTTGTTCACTAGTCAACTGTTCTTGCCCTCTAACCATGCAATTGCTTCCCGTTTTCCTAACAGAGCATAATCCCTTAAAGCAGTGTAGGCATGTAGAAATTCCTTTTACAGTGTAGGCATGTCGAAATCCGGCAAGGGCGAGCTAGTTAAGGTTTCGGAAACAGGAATACAACAACAAATAAACCCTCAGGTGATGCGAAAATGGAACTTGTGGTCATATACATTGTTGAGACGGAATATATCCTCTAGTCAGTGACTAGAGACCTGACCAGCCAGCAACAATTGACCTCTTTGATTGTAGTCTGATCACGTTGTTTCCTTTTTCTCGGTATATAAAAGTGAATTGATTTGTATACCGGAAGGAGCTAAGCATTGTGGCGAAGACATCCATTCGATATTCTATCCCGTGATATAACATTCAGATAACTACCAGTGTCCCTTGGACTGCAGAGTGTAGTCAGTTCCTTGGCAAACTGTAACAACATCATCAAAACTGCAACCAGGTGTAGCTTACGGCAAATACAGACTAGTGGTCCTCGTGCGCTATTCCATGTTACAGTCTCTCAAAGGGTGATGCCGTTGCTATCTTAGAAAAGCCGCATCAGCGCCTTGTGATTTCAAGCTGAAACTTAAAGCCTTAATGTGGAATGCTGCTACCAGCAAGTTCTTCAAACTCAGGAATACGCAGGTGCTACATTGCTACATGCTAAATCTGCAATTCTGATAGTAGCCTTCCCTATCACTTCACAGTTCTGTTGGGAACTTGTCATTTGTTGTCACCTGCTTTAGGCCAATAATGAACATGGTTAGTGGATGCAGCAACAGTAAAACCACTTAATGTAGAAACAAGACATTTGAAAATAAGTCTGGTTGCTTCCCCACACGTGTCTTATGAAGTAGTACATACCATATGGCATTACAAACTCTCATTGAGTTGGTGTGACAGATAGTATTATTTCTGAGAGCGCTTAAAGAGTTAAAAGATCGATAATGTACATAACCATATGCGGAACAGCCCCTGGATCAGAGGGCTATCCAGTGGCCTGGAGGTGCTTGGGGACCGACGGGTCATCGGCAAGGCGGCCCGTTGCCATTGCAGTAGAAGAAAGTAGTGGGGATTAGAGATAGAGAACGGGGATTAGGGAAACTAGACTTTATTGATTATTGCTTGCCTCCAGCTCACACGGGGAGGTCCTCCTTTATATAGGATACGAACTAGTACTCCCTCTGTAAAGAAATATAAGAGTGGTTAGATACTACTTTAGTGATCTAAATGCTCTTATTTCTCTACGGAGGGAGTACTACTTTGACATACTTTGGACTCTAATTGGAATCTGACTCAATCTAGACTACCTTACCAGAAGCTGGAGACTACTTGATGATGCCATGCCCCCAGGGTGTATCAGCAAAGCAGGAGTCGTCCCGTTAGCCATGGATGGCACAATCCCACGGCTTGGCCCATGACATACACCAGGGCACATCAAGACTTGGCATATGAAAATACGCATCCCACAAGATCTGGTGTAATCCCATATGATTAGGATAGATCCTACCAACCCAGATACATTTAACCCTAGCCCTGTCCCCCCTATATAAGGCAGTCGGAGTGTGATCTCACGATATCAGGGATCAAGTGACCCCCTTTTATGATTCGCCCAAGGTCTAAAACAAGCTCAAGCCAAACAACTAGCTAAATCACCATCTCAAGACATGATTCTTTTTTACCCGGGTTCAGGCCCCAATGTTGTGTAATACTCTACTCCTGCATTGTTCCATTATACAGTGGATATATGGAGGATTGGAGAGTACAAGTGCTCGCACACTATTGAGAAGTGCTAGGGGATAGCTAAGTGATCAGAGCGTACTGGCCCGGGAACCCCTTTTCTTCTCTTCACTCTTCTACCACTAGTTTTGTTGTGTCCAAAAGACTTTTCCTTCTCCTGGCCACAGCTCTCTCCCCTTATATAGCATCGGGGGGACCACAGTGGTCTTTCGTATATACTATACACAATGAACTTGGACGTAATTACTCACATGCCTTATCTTTGAATTGCGTGGCTGCTGCCAAGCAATTGGTTGTTTGACACGAGCAAGCTCCCAAGCACTCGAGTCCTCCTGCCTCTCACAGGCCCCACGTGCCAGTGAGAAGGCGAGGCACCATTGTTCCTTAGTCAAAAAGACTCCCTGTACAGTCGTTGTCAACAGCTTGATAGGCACAGATGATAGTGCAGAAAACTGTCAGGTCCCTCGATAGGGCAGCGAGCGTAGCCGGAAGTATCAGTGGGGAGTTCGCACAGCGGGCTCATGGTGAGGTAATACCCTACGTCTTGCTTTTGTTTTGTATTGATGTGAGAGCACCTCATGCGAGGGGGTTACAAGAGGATGGTGAACATGACTACTGAGAGTATGGAATAGATGGATATGAGTTACCCCTAGCCTCACCTTATAAAGCTGACAAGAGTTAGGATTTACTGGGCTCCTAACCGACCTCTTGCGTGAGGGCTTCTTGGCAGGCTTCTTGGCTTGCACACCAAGATGGACTCTTTGCTCCTAGCCAGGCCATGGACTGCCTCCTGGAGTCACATTGCCGCCAGGTCCCCCGGGCTTCCCGGCTGATGGACCACCCCCGTTGTATTGTATCATCAGTAGCCCCCGAGCATGTCTGGAGTTTGGAGTCTTCGTCTTTGGGAACGAAACCCACACGGGCTCATTTTGTATCAGCGATAGGTGCAGTCCGGCTTCTGGATCTTGGCTTCGAGAATCTTCGGGTTTGCCAAGTACGCAGCCTCTGCGGCTTCACAGCCTACGGCTTCGTGGCTTGCGTTCCCTCATTTTCACAACCTGTGAAGGTGCAAGTTGCGAAGACGCAGCTTGCGCCTTCGCAGCTTTCTGGGAATCTAGCCCACTCCATGTGCCCATTGGATTGCGGTGCAATACAGACGTGTAGCTGATTGTTATTTGGCGATTGTGGCGGAACGCCTTGAACACTGCAGCGCTGACCTTGAAGATGTGCCGGCCTCTGCATTTGTGACAGGCTTGGCCTCGATCCATTTAGTGAACTTGTCGATGACTACGAGCAAGAACTTGAAACCGGTAGGGGCCATTGCAAGACGCCCGACCATATCAAGCCCCCAAACCGTAAAGGGGCAAGCAATTGGGATCATCTTGAGGGTGGTGGCGGGAATATGGGGTTTCTGTGCGAACCACTAGCAGCCCGAGCATCTTCGCACAATGTCTTCAGCTTCGCGCGTGTTAAGCTTCATGCACTAACCAACGCAATCAAAAGTCTGAACTGGTGGAAAGGGCTAAGTAATCCACATATATACTTCAACACCCCCTCTCACATGTGACGCGAGAAGTCAACACATGAATAGACTCAGGTATGTCCCAAGAGGCCTACACGTCGACACAGAGGGGACAACAACAATTTTTTGATAAATTTTGACTACCAAGGCTTGAACTCAATACCCTGGGCCCTGATACCATGCTAAGCTTCATGCCCAAGCCAACGCAACCAAAAGTCCGAGCTAATGGAAAGGCTAGACAAGGCATGGTAGAGTAAAATCCGTGGCAAAAAGCCTTGCCAAGTAGTGTCCTCAGGCCGCGTGGTGACTACAAGCCCCTACGTGGATCTCATGTAGCAATGGTGCCCTCCTCTATTTACATGCATCATTAGAAGATGCCCATGGGGCTGCATTTATAGAGCTATCTCTGGATGACCGTGCAGCCCTTAGCCCGATAGGCTATGCGTCGAGCTTTGTTCTTATCCAAGTAGGTGAGTATGTTTTGCTTTGTTTTGTACTGATGTGGTGATGGAAACCTTACATGATTATGGCTAGGAGAATCCAACGGCTAACAACGCACGGGAGTCGCCCCAAGAGATCCTCGCAATGGATTCATCTTCCAACAGTGAGTTTGTAATTTTTCCAAGATTTTGCTTCGCAGATTCACAAGTTGATTGGATGTAGTTAATTTGCTCATGTTTGTAGGCGAAGCTCAAGAGAGGCGCCCTGAGAGATCATCGCGATGGATTCGTCTTCCAGCAGTGAGTTTGTAATTTTCCAAGATTTTGCTTCGCAGTTTCACAAGTTGATTGGATGTAGTTAATTCATGTGCTCACGTTTGTAGGCAAAGCTGATCCTGCCCATCCATACGCCATGATGCCGAGAGCACACCGCCAGCGAGGAGGACGTGCTCCTAAGCTGGTTGATGGGCAAACTAAGCCTTGCCTTGCCTGGAAACATCATGCTCAACGACAGTGTGAACCTTCCGTCCCCACCCCTACATCGGGGTGGTTGCGATGGTCTTCGGAGCGGGTGGTGACATTTGAAGTGATTATGATGCGGGTGCGTGGTCGATGCTCTTGTATGTGATCGCCCATGCCCGGTTGCAGGACGTGATCCGCGACATGTGGGTTGCAAACAAACGACTCTTGTCATATCAGAGATCCCCTTGAGCCATGAGCCCAACAGAGATCGCTCGTCCACCGACATGGGTGGATGTCGAAGGAGCGCGTGCGCGGACTGCAATGCGGCTTCTGGTGTTGTCCCACTATTGAGCAGGCGAAAAGCTTGAAGGTGATCATCAGCTGAGAGTTGAGTTTTGTCAGCGTTGGATCCCTTGATCGGTTTCTACTAACCACGCCACTCAGAGCACGGGAGCACTTTGCGTCCTATTGATGTCCCTCCTTTGACATGGTTGACGTAGATGGTGATGAAACTTGGGAGTGAATCAAAGCTTTATCCCCCTGCCTGGCACGCCAGATGTCCGCGTGTGATCTCACTACGGTTTTGGAGGGGTCGCAGGCGACGTCGTCTTTGGCCATATGCTTCAGAATAACCTGAGGCACTGATGCCAATTGTTAGCCCAAACTACACTCCAGAGATGTACTACTGCTGGATAAAAATGTGGTGCACACTAATACACACTAGTGAAACACACACACACTGAGAGGTGCGGACGAAGAGCACTACTACTACTCTGCTGGCATACGGCCAACCAATATGTTGGGCTACACACACGTTAGTGGAGGCTGGAATTGCTTCTTTGAACTAGAAATGGCCTGATGTTACAACGAGGGCATCGGCCCTTTAAATAGCCAGTACAAACCGACCTAGGAGCTTAGATATTTCTACTAGCTAATACGTCATTGCTGACATATAACAGTAAAAGAGAAAATGGTCTTGGCAACCTACTATTGCTGCCTACACTTAGTAACTAAGCAATGCTCCTGCTGCCGCTGCATGTGTGCATGCATATTGCCGACATGCAGCCTTTGAAGACCAAGGTTGACCCAACAGATGTATCAAGGTGCATGCCTTCCACAAGCATGCTCCGCTTCGGCCCCTCTTGTGCTTCTTGCGAGCTCTCCTCCCTAAGAAAGCCTCATTCGCTCGGGGCCTCCGCCAAGGAGGCGGACAAGCTTGGGACAACGTCAGGCTCGACGGTGGGCATCATGTGCGCTCCTTACTGGTAAGGGAGCCCGACACCCTTCATGCCGCTTCAGTCTTCATTACCATTGCGTTGGTATCCTCCTGTTAGAGGTTATTCTTCGGCCATGTGGGCCTTCTTGAGGCAAAGCGGACGTTTCTTCCAATGGCCTTTGGGGCCCAAGCTTTCTTCAATTGCTAGTCCAAAGTCCTTGTGATGCGGAGCATCCTACGGATATCACCATGGCAAGAGTCCCTTTGCCAAGTGACACGTGCGACATCTACTTCATACATACAAAGGTAAATCATCGCCTTTACACGTGCTCACTTGACCCCTTCGAAGATGGTATACTAGTCGACATTCCTCTCATGTGCATGCATAGGTATTGTTGGAGCTTCACGGATGACGAGGAGGAGTGCAAGCGCCAATGAACAGTTGCACCATCCGCGAGGGAAGCGTGGAAGAGAAGGAAGAAGGAGCGAGAAGAAGTGCAAGTCTACACTCGCCTGGATCATCCGGACCGGCACCCAGACCGTCCTGAAGAAGCCCAGATCATTCGGACCACCATTCGGATCGTCCGGCTATCATACCAGTACACTTCCGGTGAAGCCGGATCATCCGGAAGATGCCAGGATCATCCGGACCCCGGCCCGGATCATCTAGCCCTACATGTGCGCATGACGGGCCTTCGGCCTTGTATCTCCCTCTCACTTACCCCTTTGTGGCTATCACTATATATACTCCACCCCTCCTCATTTCTAGGGTCAGCAATGGTTTAGCTCATAGACTAGTTGAGCATTGCTCCTTCCATAGCCTTCTCCCTTGGAGTTGCTACGTCTACGTGAGAAGATCCTATGGATGTCAAGGCCCCTATCTAGGGAAGATCCTCCGGGATATCAAGACCCCATCTTCCCATGGGATTTGGGATGAACTCTACCATGTATCCTTCTTTCCCTTTGTTGTTCATGTACCTTTGTGGATCTTGTGCTAGGTGAGTCTAGTGGATGTGTGATTGGACTTGTTCTTGAGTGTTTCCTCTTGTGATTTCTCCTCGCTCATCCCCATGTTCTTCGTGTTCTTGAGGTTTCCCCCTCCAAGTCGTGAAAGATCGACACCTATGGGTTCCACCCCGTATCATATTGGTATCAGAGCCACGTTTCTCACGAAATTGGAGTCCTCCCTTTCGTTTTCTAGCCTAATTTTGTGTGTTTTTGTCCCAATTCGAAAATCCCCACCAAAAATAGCCTCATCAAATTTTTTGTGATTTGTTGGTTCTTGTGAGATTTTGTCGATTTTGATCCATGAAATTCGTGTTTGACAAGTAGATCTAGCTTTCCCACCACCAAATCCACCCTAAAATTTCTTTTTCTCCATCAATTTTAACCCCCGAGGTCGAAATTTCCGCCCAAAAATCGCGTCCCCGAGAGGAAATCCCGAGCAATTTGACCTGCCCGGATCATCTGAACAAGCTCCCGGATCATCCGGCCAACATATGGATCAGCTGGACCCTCTCCCGAACGTCCGGGTAGCCCACGCATCAGTACCCAAAAGCTTAAGCCGGATCATTCGGACCCCAATCCGGATGTCCGAGTATCCCCAGACCTGACACGGCTGATTTCTTGTTTTGACCATAACTAATTCATACGGAGTCCGATTTTGACGTTCTTTAGCTCATTGGATAGCTATTGACTTCCCCCATCCCACAAAAATACTTCCAAAACCACTTGACTCCTTAAACATTTTGCATATTTGACATCTTTGCCTAGGCCACCACCATAACTTCCGCATAAACTTCCGCCATTCTAACCCAATTTTGTTTGAGATTTTTGAGTTGCGGTTTCCATTTCCTAAGGTGTTTTGGCTAATTAGGGACAGTTTGACATTGACAATGCCGCTACTCATCATCGCCTCGGCCTCGACATCGACAACGGCCATTTCGCCTTTTGACGGTAACCTCGACGACATTCATTGTCCATTTCCTTGTCGTTGCTTTGATCGCTCCGAGCCTATTACGTACCTTACCCATTGAGACTAGCGAGTTGAAAATTGTCAAGCCACGTTACTTGTGCACCGGAGTGTTACTCTTATACCACATAGCTACATTTTGCGTGCAAACATCTTGCTATCTACATTGTCCATAAGTCTTTCCCGCGCATATCCATCATACTTGTCTCATATCTTGGTTTGAGCATCAAGCATAGCCTATCAAAAAAAAAAGAGCAAAAGAAGAAGAATAAGCTTTTAAGCAAAAGAGGAAATACAAAAGAGCTTATAAGCAATAGCAATACCATTGAGACATTTTGCATAGTTCATACACTTGGATCATACATAGATAGCATATTTGGGATTGAAGACGACACATTTACTCTCATAGGTTGGTGCACAAGCGTGTATCTAGCTCATTTGAGCAATCGAGCTATTGTCTTTCTAGTATCCGTGCAACACGAGCTTTTCACGGGTCTTACATATTTTGTGCTCATTCCTTGGTTGCGCGGATCCCACTTATCTATCCGTGTGTGTGTTCCTAGTGCCACCATAGCTATTGATCTATTTGCTTTGCATTGCAATTTTGTGAATCTTGCTCAACATTTTCAAAATCTTGACTAACAATTGCTTGAATTTTGTGCCACTTGTCCTAACCAAGCCACTCGATAAGCTTTACTTTGTAGGTGTGAGTGAACAAGTCCGGTACCAATTCCACTATTCTCTCAATTCACATTGAGTGAAACGGGATACATCCTCAACTTTGGGAACGGTATCTTGGTATTGTTTATCTCATTTCCCACTCACCTATGCTCGAGTCTTGTGATGGTTAGGCAAAGCACGGCATCTTCAGTCTTCGACAACTACATCAACATGAACAACTACATTAGCCAAAAACTCGAGCAACTCGCCACTGATATACAACAATCCGAAGATCGGAGAAGAGACTACATCGACAACAAGTTGAACGCACACATGGAGCAACTTCGACATGTGTTGGCCAACTACAAGTCTTCTTCCCCTTCGTCATCTTCAAGGCGGAGACGCTCAAGCCGCACATCTTTGGAGCGCCCATCGAATGCAAGAACAAGTCGGCCACGTCCCCATCTTCGAGACGACCGCCACGATAACCATCCCGCTCGTGATCTACATCATCGCGAAGGGCAAGCCAACTCCAAGAAACGAGTGCGCGAAGACCAAGAACACCACCAAGGACAAGCTTCGACGCCAAGATCAAGGCGATCGACTACACGCATGGATGACCCTTCCATCTTAGCATCCCAAGGAAGATGGCCGAGCATGGGAACTTCCCTTCGGTATGTTGAATTACCTAGTTGTTATGCTATACTCCATAGGATATCTTGCGAAAATCCTATTGGTCACATCATGTTTGACAATCCTCTAAACATGCTATGCGTGAAATTTCCCATATTGCATCTTTGCAATCTCACCGTAACGACTATGCATATCCCATAAAAATTAATCCCATTTGCTCATATGGCATAGACGACAAGCCCATTGTTATTGGCATTTGGTTTTCTTGTGAAGATATTGCCATGCTTCCTCGTGCCTAGTAGAACTGAAAGCGCACCTCATGTACTCGGTCTTAGTCCTACTAAGTCTAAAACCTTTCGATTCCAAGGTTTGCCTCCATAACTCCAACTTCCTGTCGACCCCCGTCCGACTGTCATCGACTAGCACCACATCTTCTACAAAAAGCATACACCATGGGATATCTCCTTGTATTTCCCTTGTGACCTCATCCATCACCAAGGCAAAAAGATAAGGGCTCAAAGCTGACCCCTGATGCAGTCCTATCTTAATCGGGAAGTCATCAGTGTCGCCATCACTTGTTCCAACACTTGTCACAACATTATCGTACATGTCCTTGATGAGGGTAATGTACTTTCCTGGGACTTTGTGTTTCTCCAAGGCCCACCACATAACGTTCCGCGGTACCTTATCATAGGCCTTCTCCAAGTCAATGAACAACATATGCAAGTTCTTCTTTTGGTCCCTATATCTCTCCATAAGTTGTCGTACCAAGAAAATGGCTTCCATGGTCGACCTCCCAGACATGAAACCAAACTGGTTTTAGGTCACGCTTGTCATTCTTCTTAAGCGGTGCTCAATGACTCTCCATAGCTTCATTGTATGGCTCATCAATTTAATTCCACGATAATTAGTATAACTCTGAAATTCCGCATTGTTCTTGAAGATTGGTACTAATATACTTCGTCTCCATCTTCTGGCATCTTGTTTGCCCAAAAAATGAGGTTGAAAAGTTTGGTTAGCCATACTATCGCTACGTCCCCGAGGCCTCTCCACACCTCAATGGGGATGTGTTAGAGTATTATATATATTGCCATGTAACCTTTTCGTATTTACCCCATTGTATAAGGGGTTCCCTGCATATTCGACACCTGCACATGTATATATATACTGGCCTATGGCCTCCTGAAAATACAAGTTGCATATTTCCTAACATGGTATTAGAGCCTAGGTTATTTTCTTCCGCACGCGCAACTCGTGCTTCTCCCGATCCAGTTTCTTTCCCCGCCGGCGGCGGTCACCGTTGAAGGCCGCCTCGTTGCTCCACCCGCTGGTCAGAGTCCCGATCGGATCCCCTCCTCCCGATCTGATCGAGGCGCCAGCTCCTCTCGACCGGATTGCCCCGCCAGCGCCTTGTCTTCTGCCCGAGCGCCCGAGGCACCTCCAAATCGCATCGCCCCGCCAGCGCCCGAGTCGTCCTCGCCTGTTCCCGAGCGCGTCGTCCTCGCTTCGTCCGTTGCAGCTCCGTCCTTGCCTGTTCCCGAGCGCGCCATCTACAGGTCGCTACATCCGCCATCGGGCTTGTAGCTCTCTGCCTTGGCCTACCCCCGCCCGGCTCCCTGCTCGATTCGGTTGCCCCCGCTCCTTGCCAGACCGTGGTCTTTCTCCAGCTGACGGATCCTCGCCTGCTCCTGGCCCTGCTGCTGGTTCCCGTCGCGCAGCTAGGAGGCCTGACAGTGGTTGTTTCTTCTCTAGCCTATTGCTGTTGACTGCAAAAAAAAAGATGTCAGCATCATCGGGCTATGTTGTCGTTCCTCGTTGTCCGGTTATTTTTGATGGCACTAACTACACCGAGTTCATTGGCTTCATGTGTATTCATATGCATGGTATATGTGTGAGGGGTGTTCTCTCCAGCGAGGTCCGTTGTCCGTCATGTCCGGTTCCGCCTGTGGCCCCTACTCCACCGACGCCGCCGGTTCTTGCTGCTGATGCTGATCAGGCTGTGAAAGATTTAGCTAAGCTTGCAGATGACGCTGCCGTCCGTGCTTCTGATGAGCAGGTTTCGACTTATGAGGAGGCTCTTCAGACTTATCATGAGGCTCTTTCTGCTTACACTCAGTGGCTTGATGAGGATGCTCGTGCCGCCGATGTTCTCACTGCTAGTGTTCTGCCGCAGTTTACCTCTGAGTTCTTGGGGCTCCCTACCGTATCTGAGATGTGGACCCGTCTCCGTCAGCGCTATTAGCCCTCTGGTGATGCCTTATATCTATCTGTGGTTCGGCAGGAACATGCTCTTCAGCAAGGTGACTCCAGTGTTGACGATTTCTATGCACAGAGTTTTGCTATCTGGCGTCAGCTTGATTCTCTCCGCACCGCTGGTTGCCGTACTTGTCAGTGATGCCAGGCTGTGTGGGCTGATTTGGAGTTTCATCGTGTCTACGAGTTCTTATCTCGGCTCCATAAGGAGTTTGAGCCTCGACATGCTCAGTTGTTTGCTCGTGGTCGTATCTCTCTCATGGAGGCGCTTTCTGAGATTCGTGCCGAGGAGACTCGCCTACGTGGTGTTGGTCTACTTGAGGTTCCCTCTGTGCTCGCTGCTCGAGTTCCTGTTATGTTGCCTGCTACACTGACTCCATCCCGCTCCAGTGCTCCTCCGCTCTTGCCTACTCCTATGGGCGGTCAAGGTCGGTCTCATCCTCATTGCGGCTACTGCAATATGGATGGTCATGTTGAGTCTCAGTGCTTCCAGAAGAAGAAACACCTGCGTAAGGCGCGATCATCAGCTTCAGGGACTTCTTCTACTTCGACATCTTCAGCCACCGCTTTGACAATGATGGATAAGTTTCTGTACTAAGGTCTTTGTGGGGCTGCAGCACATGGTCCTTTGTGGGGGCTGCGGCACATGGTCCTTGTGTCCTTGTGGCTGTTAGGATAGCATCCTTGACCATCAAGGACTGGCAGTTAGGATAGCATCAGGATGGCATCCTTGACCATCAAGAACTGGCAGTTAGGATAGCATCTTAGACTAGCATCTTAGCAGCATCTTAGACTAGCATCTTAGCATATGCTTGGCTGGCTAGCAGCCTATAAATATGCATCCCCAACCCCCCAGGTTGGCATGGCATTGTGTGAGAAATAAACCAACGAAAAATTGCCCCAACTCTCCTAGTGTCATCCTCACTATCAATGCTCAGGCTGAAACGACCATCAGACTGAGCAGGATATTCTACGACTTAAGCGTCTGCTTACCGCTTCAGGTTCTCCTATGACGGGTACTGCAGGTTCTATGACTGATGCTTCCCGCACTGAGCAACCACCCTCTACACAGTCAGGTACATCCTTGTGGGTTCTGGACTCTGGAGCTTCTTTTCATATGTCTTCTCATTCTTCCAATTTGTCCTCTCTTAAATCGTTTGATTTTCCTGTTCATGTACTCACTGCTGATGGTACTCCTCTTTCTGTTGCTAGTCGAGGCAATCTTACCACACCTTATTCTATTCCTGATGTTGCTCATGTTCCTCGACTTACCATGATTTTTTTTTCTGCTGGTCAACTTACTGATTCTAGTTGTCGCGTCATCCTTGACGTTGACTCTTGTTCTATTCAGGATCGTCGAACGCACACTTTGGTTGGGGCTGGCCCTCGCCACCGTGATTCTCAAGGTCTTTGGGAGCTTGACTGGCTCCATGTTCCTTCCGCTGCCGCCACTATCGCCAGTCCATCTGCTTCTGTCGCTTCAGTTATCGGCTCCTTCCAGCAGTGGCATCATCGACTTGGTCATCTTTGTGGTTCTCGTTTGTCGTCTTTAGTTCGTCAAGGCCTTCTGGGGTCGGTCTCAGGAGATGTCTCTTTAGAGTGTCAGGGTTGTCGGCTTGGCAAACAGATTCAGTTGTCGTATCCTACCAGTGAGTTAGTGTCCCAACGTCCTTTTGATTTAGTCCACTGATGTATGGGGTCCGGCTCCCTTCGATTCGAAAGGGGGTCATCGATACTATATTATTTTTATAGATGATTTCTCTCGTTACCCTTGGCTATATTTTATGACTTCTCGCAGTGAAGTTCTATCCATATATAAGCGTTTTGCTGCCATGATTCACACTCAGTTCTCTTCGCCTATTCATGTGTTTCGTGCTGACTCCGCTGGCGAGTATATTTCCAAGATGTTGCGTGGTGTTCTTGCTGAGCAAGGAACCCTTTCTCAGTTCTCTTGTCCTGGTGCTCATGCTCAAAACGGCGTGGCTGAACGCAAGCATCGTCACCTGCTTGAGACGGCTCGTGCATTGATGATCGCCGCCTCCCTCCCGCCTCAGTTTTGGGCTGAGGCTGTCTCCACCTCCACCTATCTCATCAATCTCCAGCCGTCCGCTGCTCTACAGGGTGGTGTTCCTTTCGAGCGTCTTTTTTATCGTTCTTCTGATTATTCGACGCTTCGTTTGTTTGGTTGTGTTTGCTATGTTCTTCTTGCCCCTCGCGAACGCACCAAACTGATTGCTCAGTCTGTTGAGTGTGTCTTGTTAGGCTATAGTGCGGAACATAAGGGCTATCGTTGTTAGGATCCTATCGGTCGTCGGATGCGCATTTCTCGGGATGTGAACTTTGATGAGTCTTGTCCCTTCTACCGCGCCCATCTTCCTCGACTTTTTCAGTGGAGGATAACTCTTTCCTCACCTTTCCTGACACACCTATCACTCTCGCCGAGCCTTTGTCTATCCGTTCTGCTAACTCTGCTTCTCCACCTATTGCCGATGATTTGCCACCACCATCTCCCACGGTTTCCTCATCTCACATGTCACCGGATTCTGCAACTTCATCCCCGGTGCCTTCTTCATCTCCACCCCCTGATTCTACAACGACGATTCCTCCTCGTATTCTTCCATCTTTTCATCAGTATTATACTTGTCGTTCACATAATGTAGATGCATCTACTGATGTGCCCTCCTCGTCTCAGCCTACCTATGGTTTGCGTCCTCGTCCGCTTCCGCCTGTTGATCGCCTTGGTTTTTCCACCGCTGCTGCTATTCTTGAGCCGACTTCCTATCGTCAGGCTATTGTTCATCCTGAGTGGCAGTTTGCGATGGCAAAGGAGATTGCTGCTCTTGAACGCATCGGTACATGGGATCTTGTTTCGCTTCTTCCAGGTGTCCGTCCCATCACTTGTAAGTGGGTCTATAAGGTTAAGACTCGCTCCGATGGTTCTCTTGAGCGTTACAAAGCTCGTCTTGTGGCTCGTGGGTTTTAGCAGGAGCATCGTCGTGATTATGACGAGACTTTTGCTCCTGTGGCCCATATGACCACTATTCATACACTTCTTGCTGTGGCCTCTACACGCCACTGGTCTGTATCTCAGCTTGATGTTAAGAATGCTTTTCTTAATGGTGAGTTGCGTGAGGAGGTATACATGCAACCACCACCTGGGTATTCTGTTCCTGATGGCATGGTATGTCGTCTTCGTAGCTCTCTCTATGGCCTTAAGCAAGCCCCCCGAGCCTGGTTTGGGCGTTTTGCCTCTGTGGTGACGGTCGCTGGTTTTTCAGCGAGTGCTCATGATCCAGCTTTGTTTGTCCACCTTTCTCCTCATGGTCGGACTCTTCTTCTCTATGTTGATGACATGATCATCACTGGTGATGACCCCGAGTATATTGCTTTTGTAAAGGCTCGTCTTAGTGAGCAGTTTCTTATGTCTAATCTTGGACCTCTTCGCTACTTTCTTGGATTGAAGTCTCTTCTACCTCTGATGGCTTTTTTATATCTCAGGAAAAGTATATACAGGATCTTTCTCGTGCTGCTCTTACTGATGACCGCATTGTTGAGACTCCCATGGAGCTCAATATTCACCTTCGTGATACTGATGGTGACCCCTTGCCTAATCCGACGCGTTATCGTCATCCTGTTGGGAGTCTTGTCTATCTAGTTGTCACTCGTCCGGATATCTCTTATCCGGTTCATATTCTGAGTCAGTTTGTTTCAGCTCCCACTTCGGTTCACCATAGTCACCTCCTTCGTGTTTTCCGATATCTTCGAGGCACGATCTCTCACCGTCTATTCTTTCCTCGCTCCAGTTCTTTACAGCTTCAGGCCTATTCGGATGCTACGTGGGCTAGTGATCCCTCAGATCGCCGTTCACTTTCTGCTTACTGTGTTTTTCTTGGTGGTTCTCTCATTGCCTGGAAGACGAAGAAACAGACTGCAGTTTCCCGTTCGAGTGCAGAGGCTGAGTTACGAGCTATGGCTCTTTTGACGGCAGAGGTGACTTGGTTACGGTGGTTACTTTAGGATTTTGGTGTTTCTGTCACTACACCTACTCTGCTATTATCAGACAGTACAGGTGCTATTAGCATTGTGCACGATCCTGTGAAGCATGAGCTCACCAAGCATATTGGTGTTGATGCTTTCTATGTGGGCGCTGGTGTGCAGGATCAGGTTATTGCTCTTCAGTATGTGCCTTCCGAGTTACAGTTGGCAGATTTTCTAACAAAGGCCCAAACTAGAGCGCAGCATGGCTTCTATCTCTCCAAACTCAGTGTTGTTCATCCACCATGAGTTTGAGGGGGGGTGTTGAGTATTATATGTATTGCCATGTAACCTTTTCGTATTTACCCCATTGTATAAGGGTTCCCTGCATATTCGACACCTGTACATGTATATATATATATACTGGCCTATGGCCTCCTGGAAATACAAGTTGCATATTTCCTAACAACAATCAGGGCCCACCATGAGTTTGAGGGGGGGTGTTGAGTATTATATGTATTGCCATGTAACCTTTTCGTATTTACCCCATTGTATAAGGGTTCCCTGCATATTCGACACCTGTACATGTATATATATATATTGGCCTATGGCCTCCTGGAAATACAAGTTGCATATTTCCTAACAACAATCAGGGCCCATCGTATTGCCTCCTTTCATCCTCCTTAAAGGCTCCTTGACCTCCGACTCCTAGATTCGCTGCACAAAACGCCTGCTAGTATCATCAAAGGAGTCGTCCAGATCAATGGTAGAGCTCTCACTCTCCCCATTGAACAGCTTGTCAAAGTACTCCCGTCATCTATGCTTAATCTCCTCGTTCTTCACTAGGAGTTGATCTGCTCCGTCCTTGATGCACTTGATTTGGTCAACATCCATCGTCTTCCTCTCTCGGATCTTGGCCATCTTATAGATGTCCCTTTCGCCTTCCTTCATGTCTAACCGTTGGTAGAAGTCCTCATACGCCCGACCCCTTGCTTCACTCACAGCTCGCTTTGCAGCCTTCATTGCCATCTTGTACTTCTCTATGTTATTTGCACTCCTATCTAGATATAGGCGTCTGAAACAATCTTTCTTCTCCTTAATTACCTTCTAGGCATCACATTCCAGCACCAGGTATCTTTAGCTTCTCTTCTACTTTTCCTGGACACTCCAAACTCCTCTAAGGCCACCTTACGAATGCAAGTCGCCATCTTCATCCACATGTTGTCTGCATCACCTACTTCCTCCCAAGGGCCTCCTTAATGATCCTCTCCTTGAATGCCTGAGCTACCTCCCCCTTGAGCCTCCACCACTTCGTTCTAGCGACTTTGGCACGCTTGTCCTGCTGGACACGAATCCGAAAGCGGAAGTCAGCAACCACAAGCTTATGTTGAGGGACAACACTCTCTCCAGGTATCACCTTACAGTCTAGGCATGCACGCCTGTCTTTTCTTCTCGAAAGGATGAAATCAATCTGGCTAGAGTGTTGCCCATTAGTATAAGTCACTAGATGTGATTCTCTCTTCTTAAAGAGGGTGTTAGCTGCAATCATGTCGTAGGCTAGCGCAAAGCTTAACACGTCTTTTCCTTCTTGATTCCTGATGCCATAGCCAAATCCCCATGCAACAACAGCAACAACAAAGCCTTTAGTACCAAACAAGTTAGGGTAGGCTAGAGGTGAAACCCATAAGATCTCGCAACTAACTCATGGTTCTGGCACATGGATAGTAAGCTTCCACGCACCCCTGTCCATGGCTAGTTCTTTGGTGATGCTCCATTCCTTCATATCTCTCTTTACGAACTCTTCACATGTCAAGTTCGGTGTGCCCCGGCCTCTTTTGATATTATCAGCATGCTTTAGCCGTCCGCTATGCACTGGGGCTTCTGGAGCCTGCGCTGAATATGCCCAAACCATCTCAGACGATGTTGGACAAACTTCTCTTCAATTGGCGCTACCCCAACTCTATCTCGTATGTCATCATTCCGGATTCAGTCCTTGTGTGGCCACACGTCCATCTCAACATGCGCACCTCCACCACGCCTAACTGTTGCACATGTCGCCTTTTAGTCGCCCAACACTCGGCGCCATACAACATTGCGGGTTGAACAATTGTCCTATAGAACTTGCCTTTTAGCTTTTGTGGCACCCGCTTGTCACAGAGAATGTCAGAAGCTTGGCGCCACTTCATCCATCCGGCTTTAATTCGATGGTTCACATTTTCATCGATATCCCCATCCTTCTGCAACATTGACCCCAAATATCGAAAGGTGTCCTTCTGAGGCACAACCTGCCCATCAAGGCTAACATCCTCCTCCTCGTGCCTAGTAGTACTGAAAGCACACCTCATGTACTCGGTTTTAGTCCTACTAAGTCTAAAACCTTTCGATTCCAAGGTTTGCCTCCATAACTACAACTTCCTGTTGACCCCCGTCCGACTATCATCAACTAGCACCACATCGTCTGCAAAGAGCATACCACGAAAAAGGGTTTCCTCCCGCTTTCTATTTCAAGGCAACCAACCAAACCATTCAGAGATAGGTGCTGGGACGGAAGCAGCACAGTCACGCCCAAAAGAAACCACAGAGAAAAAACAAAAGAAACAAATGCCGACAACGGCGGATCAACAAAAACGAAGAAGCCTCGCGACCGCTGCGTCCACCGGGGATCTTCCACCAAGCTCGAAGACTCCAAAGCGCCGGCACCAATCAACACCTCCAAGAAGGATCGCGATGATGACCACGCTGCTGCCAAGGGTTTCCCCTGATACTCGACAAGGCGAGAGGAAGGGTAGCCCCCGACGCCCTCCAGGAAGGTCAGGCGGCACCCACAGGCGCCACCGCGCCCGGTGTCGGCCATGCCAAAAGAAGTTTCCCCCGAACCCAACCCGCACCTCGAGCGCTCCGGAGCCTGCCACCAAACCAACCACCACCCTATGCCAACACGGTCTTGAAGCCCCTACGCCGTCCCACCACGGCACCGCGAAGTGAGGACAACACGGCGATGATTTGGAGCCGAGACTAGGGCCAGCAGCACCGTCGACGCGCGGGAGGGCTCAACCTCCACCGTCAACAACGGTAGCCATCTGAACGCAGTAGCAGGAGCACACCAGGCCCGTGGGCCCATAGGCCCGGCCGGACCCTCATAAGCCCGTAAAGCTCCCGCCCTCGCGTTGCTGCAGGCACGTCGTCGGCGCCGCTGACCCACATCCGACCTACTCCTCACCGTGCAGCAGACAACGAGGCCACGCCGGGGGCCGGCCCGCTAGGACTCAAATGTGACCCGTAGGGCCCAGATCAAGGTCGGTGGCGTGCCGCCGGCCACCCTGCACCACCATGTCGTCCCACCGCCAAGGGGCGGTGCCGCCACCACGCTCACCGCCAGCCGCCGCCCCATGCCCCGGGCAAGGGAGCCGCGTGCGCAGGGACGAAAGGACCCGCCGCCGCCAGCACCACCCGGGCCTGCGCCGATGGCATCCGGCGGCGGTGGCGAGAAGGAGAGGGAGCAGAGGACGGCCAAAGGGAAGGGAAGGCACGCGCTGCCCCGGCAACCTCCTGAGGCAGCGCAGGGGCGGATCCGGAAGGGGGGAGAGGGGGTGGGGGGAGGGAGAGACGGGGGCGGCCGGCGGCGGCGGGGCGGGCCTAAGGAGGCCTGCGGAGGCGGGGTTGGTCGAGAGGAACCCTTATGACTCTAACTGCTAGCGAGCCTGCAAAGAGCATACACCATGGGATATCTCCTTGTATATCCCTTGTGACCTCATCCATCACCAAGGCAAAAAGATAAGGGCTCAAAGCTGACCCCTGATGTAATCATATCTTAATCGGGAAGTCATCCGTGTCGCCATCACTTGTTCGAACACTTGTCACGGCATTATCATACATGTCCTTCATGAGGGTAATGTACTTTGCTGGGACTTTGTGTTTCTCCAAGGCCCACCACATAGCATTCTGCGGTATCTTATCATTGGCCTTCTCCAAGTCAATAAACACCATATGCAAGTCCTTCTTATGCTCCCAATGTCTCTCCATAAGTTGTCGTAGCCAAATCCCCATACACCCTTCAAAACCTGTGTTAGATGTGCCTACGTGGCCATTGAGGTCTCCTCCTATGAAGAGCCTCTCGCCAATCGGTACACTCCTAGCCATGTCCTCCAGGCCCTCCCAAAACTCCCTCTTGGTGTTCTCATTGTGGCCTACGTGCGGGGTATACGCACTAATAACGTTGAGAAGTCACCAACTACCAGCTTGACCAGGATAATCCAGTCCCCACGTCTCTTGACATCTACCACTCCATACTTGAGGCTCTTGCTGATCAAGATGCCTACTCCATTTCTGTTTGCAACTGTCCCCGTGTACCACAGCTTAAAGCCGGTACCCTCCACCTCCTTCGCCTTCTGTCCCCTCCATTCGGTCTCTTGGACGCAAAGGATATCAACGCCTCTCCTCACCGCTGAATCAACTACCTCCCGAAGCTTACCTGTCAGAGACCCTACGTTCCAGCTACCTAAGCGAATCCTCTTAGGCTCGGCTAGCTTCCTTACCCTTCGCACTAGTCGAGTCAAATGCAAAGAGCCTTGCTCATTTTCCACTACACCCGGGCGCCGATGTAGCACGCCAAAGGATGCGACAACCCGATCCTCGCTCACTTGCCACCGTATCCAGATCACGATACGACGCGCCACCTGGGGGGTGACGGCCCGACCCTTGCCCATTTTCCACCACACCAGGGTTCCGATGTGACGCATCGCTGAGAGGGTTACGCCCCAATGAAAATCTTTTGGGTTTCATCTCCATAAGAGTGGTTGAGTTTGACGTTGGCTCGCCAAGCCTATCACAACCCTCCTCCTTTACCCGGGCTTGGGACCTACTATGTTGAGAAAACAGGTATAAACTCAAATTAGACTACCTTAACAGAACCCGGAGACTACCAATACAGAAGTATCCTTCAGGACATCAAACTTCCCTTGTCTAGCCACTGTGAAACCTGCACCTGCTGCCTTGAGCCTACCATGAGGAATTCCCCACATAACAATATGCATGGCACATATCAACTTTAATTGACAAGGAATATAAGCACAGAAACACTGGTTGCCTCATTTGTTTGACATCCGGAACAGTTTTAAGCAATCAACGGGTTATTTGTCCAAATTACTATTTACTACCTCCGTTCCAAAATAATTGAAGTTCTAAGATTGTCCTAAGTATAACTTCATTAAGTTTGACCAAGTTTATATGGAAATATATCAACATCTACAAAACCAAAATTACTTCATTAGATTTATTATGAAATATGTTGTCATATTGTATATATTTGACATGGTAAATCTCTGGACTTTTCTAAAGACATGGTCAAACTTTAAAAAGTTTGACTTAGGAAAATCCTAAAACTTCAATTATTTTGGAACGGAGAGAGTAATAAGCCTTTATATTCAAGCACCAGATAAACTCGAACGGGGTTAGTGATGATATAATTATGGAGATTGAACGGTGAAAAGTAATACATACTTGATTTGGGATCAACGTGCACAAAAAAGCTTGCGGCAACTATGAGATAACATAATATGAGCATAAGGCCTTTAAAATAGTTCGACGTGCCTTCCTGGAAAAAGCATAGACTAAAGTGTTAAAATTGCACTTGGTCAAATTTAAAAGGAGCACATCGTGGCAACTGTATAAACTACAGAATACATTATAAATGCTGACTGGTTCTGCAAACAAACCTGTAGCATAAATGCCACCACAAGTACTGTTATAAAAAGAGTTGCTGTCTCAAACAATTGAAAGTTCAAGTCCATCTCTTCCCCCATCATCCAGCCAATTACCACACAGAAAGGAATCTGCAAATCATGCAACATGGGTGTTGTTTGCAATTGTTTAACCTTGCAAAAAATGGAAATGTACAGGACGATAGTTGAATCTTTAAGAGTAAATGAACTTACCACAAACATAGATATCTGTGTTGACGACCCTATGGCAACACCCAATGTAATGTCCTTGTGGCATGCAAGCGATTAAAGATGAGAACAGAATCACACAATTGAGTTGCAGAAAGCAGGGGCTACTTACAAGTTTGTTTTTCATGGCAAACATAATGGCACTTGCATGCTCAGCAGCATTCCCCACGATAGGAAGCAGAATAACACTAATAAAGGCCAGTGGCATGTTTAATGATTCAGAGGCCCCCTGTTACAACATAGTAAAGAAGCACAGTTCAAGCAGGAGATAATGCCTTGATGTAAAATAGCGATTATATTTGTCTCCCGATGTAAACACTTCGTTACCTGTATGGCATCTACCAGATACCCAGATAGAATTGAAATCCAAATAGTCAATACAAAAAGCCAGGAGATAGCTTCCCCCTGTGTTATCTCCTTTTCATCCTCTTCATCCTCAGTGCTTTCTTCTTCCTGTTATGGCAAGAAGCTAAAATAGGATTTCAAGGAACTATGCACAAATTTAAGTCCAGATTTTCTCTGGTTTGTTTTGATGGAGAATTGTTCCTTTGTGCCTCACGCCCTCACGTGAATTTGAGAAAACAGCAAATGATTACATGAGTAGTTAATGTTAGGAATATGCAACTTGTATTCCCTAAGGGCCAATGGCCAATATATATACATGTACAGGTGGTAAATATGCAGGAAACCCCTCATACAACGGAGAAATATACAGGCTAGAATATAACTCTAACACATACCCTCAAACTCATGCTGGATAAACAACACTGAGTTTGGAGAGATAGAAGCCATGTTGCGCTCTAGTCTGGGCTTTTGTAAAGAAATCCGCGAACAGTAACTCGGAAGGGCACATACTGAAGAGCAATAACTTGATCCTGCACACCAGCACGCACATAGAAAGCATGAACACCAATATGCTTGGTGAGCTCATGCTTTAAAGGGTCGCGCGCAATGCTAATAGCACCTGTACTGTTAGACAATAGTAGAGTAGGTGTAGTGACAGAAACACCAGTCATTAAGTAACCACCGTAACCAAGTCACCTCTGCCGTCAAAAGGGCCATAACTCGCAACTCAGCCTCTGCACTCAAACGGAAAACTGCAGTCTGCTTCTTCGTCTTCCAGGCAATGAGAGAACCACCAAGAAAAACACAATAAGCAAAAAGTGAACGGCAATCCAAGGGATCACTAACCCACGTAGCATCCGAATAGGCCTGAAGCTATAATGAACCAGAGCAAGGAAAGAACAGGCGGTGAGAGATCATGCCCCGAAGATATCGAAGAACACGAAGGAGGTGACTATAGTGAACCGAAGTGGGAGCGGAGACAAACTGACTCAGAATATGGACCGGATAGGAGATATCTGAACAAGTAACAGCTAGATAGACAAGACTCCCAACAAGATGACGATAATGCGTCGGATCAGGCAAGGTCATTATTAGTATCACGAAGGCGAACATTGAGCTCCATGGGAGTCTCACGAAGGCGAACATCGATATCACGGGCTAGAATATAACTCTAATAGTTAAAACTTATAAGAGATTGAACTGTTCGGAAAGTGTGGTGAAGTGACACATATATAAGTCAGAAGGGATATTCAAAGAAAGGAACGTGATGTACTAGTGCAGAGCTAACATATTTAGTCGCAAAAGGAGCGTCGCTTAGCCATATTGTCAATGATAAGTAGAATTACTTATGGCCTGGGACCTCAACGTTGTATCAATGGCCCCCACTAAATCAACAGATAGGATACCACACCAAGGAGGAGCGCCACCGACCATGAAGGAGCCTTCCCATCAAAGTACAACATATCAAAGGAAACTCTCTATGACTACTAAAGGATATACCTGTTGTAAACCAACAACGGTCCAACACCTACTCCTATACGCCCCACACATTGATATGGAGCCACCCATACCTGTGGACGATTTTACGTCGATCCTAACAGCAGTAATAGAGCGAGTGTGGAATTTGTAGTCGATGGGACATCACATCAGGAGATCAGAGGGTCTTGAGGACAGAACACAAAGACACATGATATACCCGGGTTCAGATCCCCAATGTAGGTAAAAGCCCAACTTCCTGCCTTGCTCCTTCCTTATATATGTGGAGAATATCGAGAGTTACAATGTAGAAGGAGGGCCTCGACAAGTCAGGAAGTCTGGGCTAGTTCTGACGATGGTATAGATCTCTGCCTGAAGCGCCTGAATCCTTCTACATGGTGTAGGTTAAAACTAGCGCGAGGGGGCGGTAATGATGAGGATAAATATGATGATTATGCCTTCTTAAGTTGGAAAGAAATATTGAGCCTCGTTGACAAATATAACAAGGTGAATTCATTCCTAGTTGGACATGTTACTTTGATCCTGAAGAATATTATACCCAAGTCATGGACTTTTAGTATCATTAGGGTTGAATTAATGGAGAGACGGGCGCATGGGTAAGAAGCTATGCACAAGGAATGGTGGCAAGCATGAGGGAGCTGTGGGAGGAAGTGGCACCATCATCATGTGAAGAGAACAAAAGTTGGAAAGAAGACATTCCCTGTCAGATTAGGATTAACTGTCAGGAGGTCCGAAATTGATGTGCATGCAAAATCTGTGTCAGTGCTCCAAATAAGGCTTGTAAATACAATTTGAAAAGCCCGACTTGTGTGCTTTCCAAATTGTATAGCCACAGCCCCCGATTTGAGGAGACTGAGTCGCAGCCGTCAAAATAATACAACGGTTGTTTTCTGCCAGTTTTACAGATAGTCATTTAAGTTAGGAAAGTTAAGAGATATGGTTGTTTTGACCCCAACAGTAGGTTGGACGTCCAGGAGTCTTTATATACCCTTGTAAATCGTGGCTTTCAGGGTTAGACCATGTTTTGATTAAACCTCAACCAGATTGAATTGCTTTAAGCATTCCACTGAAATTATATTCTTCTTTGCATCGATCGGGAATATCTATCTACACCAAATTCGTTTGATAGGGTGTATTTGCTATTGAAAGTCAAGTGCTATATGTCATTCCATTGGGAATTGGGAGATTGCAAAGCCGCTTCGTGGTCGGCGGCTAAGTGCGTAAGTGTGTGGTGTTGCGAATAAGCATAGGGTTGAAGATCCGTCCCATTGCCAACGGGGGAACAGCCGGAGAGTTCATGAGCATCTCACAAGTTATCCAACAAGTTCATCATCGACACCATCCGCTCACTAAGAAGATAGGGCCACCCCTTATCATCTTGTATCAGATTTCCAACGTTTACTCGGTGAGCATCCATCCATCCCTTAGATTAGTTTTATTTTAGTCCTATACAGAAAAAGGCATACAAAAAGATTAGGTTTCGAGTTTGCTGCCATAGCCTAAATAGCATCAGTTCCAAGTTTTAGTTATTGGTCGTTGTCTTTTATTTGCATAACATATATTCTGATCTGAGTCATAGTAGTTTGTCTAGAATTTTCATTCTCACGTCGGAATCGGTATTAGTTTTGGTTAGATTATCCATCCGAATCAGGTTGTGTTTCCTTTTGATAACCCTTTTGATAACCGTAGTCAGCCTTTCTTCTTTTACGTAGCATTTTCCTATTGAGACTAGCATATTCTTTGCTCTACGGGCTGCTCACATAGGAATTTGTACAGTGCATCAATTGTTTTGGCAAATTCAGATTGGTTACTAATTTCTCAAGTTTCTGTTAATAAAAAAGAGTGAAAAGAAAGAAAGCAAGAACAAGAAGAGGAAAAAAAAAGCTGCACGTGAAAGTTGAATACAATTTTGGAGAGTTTATTTCAGTAATTCTGCCACGCTCATTGCACTAGTAGATTGAGCAATCTTGTGCCCGTATACATTTTTGCTAGCGTCTCTTCTGTGCAATTGCAACACGAGCATTACTCCGACATACACCAATTTTGAGCTTAGTTTCAGAGTTGCATTTACCCCATTTATCTCCACCGTGTGCATTTTTCGTGGGTCTTTTTGTCATACAATCAGCACTAGGATCTGTGAATTGGTGTTCTTAGGAATCCCAACGAAACCCCACCATATATCCTGGTCTGTTGTGTGATAGTTTTCACCCTCGGTATTCGCTACATCACATCCGCACACGTTCTGCCTCTACAAGTTGGTAAACTATTCTAGTTCAGCCTCTACAAGTTGGTAAACTATTCTAGTTCACTTTGGAACGGTAAGATACCTTGTTTCTTTCAGTTTTGAGTGATTTGAGTGTTTTCGACCTATAGACTTGTTGTTCACTAACCATGGGAGAAGGTATTGAGGATAATTTGAAGACTCGAAGATATGGCTTCCTCCACCACAAATATTGTAGTGCCACCTTTTGGGAGGAAGAACGTGGTACCTTTGATGGTGACGGGGACCATGATGTGGTGATTGGAAAGCGACGTGCTGCAGCCACCATTGACGGATCCTCCACTCTCAATTTGATCAGCATTGAGGTTGTAGAGAAGTTGCAGCTACTCACATGTGCTCATACAGTGCCATACCTCCCGCGCTCATCATATGGCACATTGCTGATTTCACACAATGCTGCAGTTCCTATTACTATCGGCAAGCATACTGAGTTCGTGTGTTGCAACATCTCCCCTATGCCACTTGATTATTGTCACGTTCTGTTGGGAGATCCTTGGTGTCGAAAGTTTGAAGTTCAGCCTTGCCATGATGTCAACAAAATTTGTTTCATGTGGAACGTGAAGCGGAGAGATTTGTTGCATACTCCAGCTGAAAACTTTCATGAGTATCATCTTCTTCGCAAGGAGAGGACAAAAGAATTTTATTTGTCCACTAAGTACAAGGTTATAATGGAGGGTGACATTTTCGTTATATGTCATTTTAAACACGATGTGCATACAACTGATGTGAGAATGAGAGCCACATAGCCAAATTGAGTGTGGGTGTTATCAAAAGTGAGTTGTGTGATTCCACTAAAAGTGAGGTTGAGAGCATCTATTCTGAGAGTATGAGAGAGACAGACAACATGAGTGTAGTAGATGATAGGACATGTGAGGACATTTCTACTAATGTAATCATCTCTACTCCTGGTGTTGTTTCTTCTGATTTGTGGGTTGTTTTTGAAGAAGGAAGCTAGATATGCAACAACCTGCATCATTTGAAGAGGTGTTGATGGTACCTCCATCTACATTGGAGGATGTTCGTGAACAGAGTGCTGTTTTCAAACTACAATCTGCCACGATGAAATTTTGTGAGTCTAATCCTTTGCTGGTTAATTCTTGTGATTTGATTTGTACTCATGTTACAACAGCATGTGATAAATTGCAAATTTTGAATTTTGATCATGTGGTACTACTTACACATAAGGAAGTTCTCGCAAGAATACCACCTGTTGATATTGTGTATTCCATCATGTTAAATGAACCTATTCGTTTGAGTTTTTTTTAAATGAACCTATTAGTTTGAGTTGTGCTATAAATAAGATTTCTAAAATTTCACATCTGAATTCTATCACCTATGCCAATAGTTTCACTTTTAATTTAATGAATATAGCATGAATGATAATTTTCTGGTGGATCACATATGCACTACCTGTGATAGGATTGCTGATTTGAATCTTGCTATCTTGAGTCCTATATGCTGTGTGACAAAGTCATTTTGCTTTTAGAACAGTAGCTGATTTTCATGAGAATATGAAATATCATTCTGGTCTAGTTGATTTATTGTGGCCAACAAAAATTTCAGCTATTTAGGATTGTTCCGATCTTGCTGTAATAGAGTCGGATCCATTGTGTTTCTCCCAACACCTGCTGCATTTATATGCTACTGCAATAGACTTCACTTATATTTGCAAACTGAGTTGCATCTTACACGTTGCGAGTAATGATCATGATCATACATATGTTTGTTCTACATATCAGAGTGGTGCAGCTGAAGCATAGTATCCAATATATGTACATTTCAAAATTTTAGATTTGTTTGACCTAGCTTATATCAAATTTGATCATCGATCTTCTACGAGGACATTGGACTTAATACGAAACAATAAGGCTCTATACATGTTTGGTCCTCATTCTGATCATGACAATATGAACTTCACTTATACTTGCAATTATGATTGCCGATTCCTGAGATATTGTTTGTTCCCATATGAACATTTTGCCTTGTATATTTGCAATTTAAGTTGCATATTGCACATTGGGAATCTTTTTCGTGACAACAAAATTGACACAACATGTCATATATACCTATACTACGCGTACACGTTCTTTTTGTTTCTTCCATTTTCAGCTTATCCAAAGCCGTGGACGGCTTTTTTGAAGAAAGGGAGGAGGATGAGGATAAATATGATGATTATACCTGCTTAAGCTGGAAAGAAATACTGAGCCTCAATGAAAAATATAACAAGGTGAATTCATTCCTAGTTGAACATGTTACTTTGATCCAGAAGAATTTTTATACTACCTAAGTCATGGACTTTTTGTATCATTAGGATTGAATTAATGGAGAGACGGGCGCATGAGCAAGAAGGTATGCGCAAGGAATGGTGGCAAGCACGAGGGAGGTGTGGAAGTGGCACCATCATCACGTGAAGAGAACAAAGTTGGAAAGAAGATATTCCCTGTCAGATTCGGGTTGAATGTCAGGAGGTCCGAAAATGATGTATGTGCAGAATCTGTGCCAGTGCTCCAAATAAGGCGTGTAAATACAATTTGAAAAGCCTGACTCGTGTGCTTTCTAAATTGTAATACCCGCAGCCTCCGCTTCGCAAAGACCAAGTCGCGGTCGTCAAAATAATACAGCGGTTGTTTTCTGCCAGTTTTACATAAAGTCATTTAAGTTGGGAAAGTTAGAGATAAGGTTGTTTTCGACCCCAACAGTAGGTTGGACTCCAAATAAGGTGTGTAAATACAATTTGGAAAGCCTGACTCAGTGCTCTAAATAAGGCTTGTAAATACAATTTGAAAAGCCCGACTTGTGTGCTTTCCAAATTGTATAGCCACAGCCGCCGATTCGAGGAGACTGGGTCGCAGCCGTCAAAATAATACAACGGTTGTTTTCTGCCAGTTTTACAGATAGTCATTTAAGTTAGGAAAGTTAAGAGATATGATTGTTTTGACCCCAACAGTAGGTTGGACGTCCAAATAAGGTGTGTAAATACAATTTGGAAAGCCTGACTCAGTGCTCTAAATATGGCTTGTAAATACAATTTGAAAAGCCCGACTTCTGTGCTTTCCAAATTGTATAGCCACAGCCCCCGATTCAAGGAGACTGAGTCGCAGCCGTCAAAATAATACAGCGGTTGTTTTCTGCCAGTTTTACAGATAGTCATTTAAGATTTTTTTTTCAAAAGTACTACCTAATTCCAAATTCGAAAAGCATATGTCCAAATTGAAAAAAAATCAAAAATAACACCCTGTCGGCCTCCGGGGGGGCGAAGAGGGGCCCGTCGGCCTCCGGGGGGCCGAAAGGGGGCCCGTCGGCCTCGTGGAGGCCGAAGAGTGTCAGGGGCACAAAACGTAATTAAGATGGCCCCAAATGAAAAGGTTGTCAACATGAAAAATCTCCGTCTCGTCGAATCGGTTGATTTTGATATAAAAATCGTCTTAATCCGAGGTCGTATGCAACCTGTAGAGCCAAAACAAGATCAGGGGCAGAAGAGTGTCAGGGGGCACAAACCGTAATTAAGATGGTCTCAAATGAAAAAGTTATCAACACGAGAAAACTTCACCTCATCGAATCGGTTGATTTTGATACAAAAAACGTCTTAATACGAGGTCGTATGCAACCTGTAGAGTCAAAACAAGATGAGGGGCAGAAGCTGCACAGTTACTTCGGACAGACCGAATGGATGTCAGAAAATTTGTCATGGGACACCCGGTGCATTCGGTGAGACCATCTAATTTTTTTTGTCACGGGACACCACCCAGATCACACAGGGACACCATCTAAAAAAAGTCACACGCCCTGCCGGCCGCCTCCTTTGTCTGCGTGAAGATAACGAATAAGCGATCACACGTACTACGGACATGGAACGTGATTTGGAACACGCTGACTTGCCATGTTTTTTCTTTTCTTCTTTGAGCACATTACAATTTAAGTCGCTCACATACATCAAGCATACAATCACCCCTATAAACAGACGCGTGCACGCTTTATTTCGATGAGCATTTTCGATAGACTGCATCGGCACAACATCTCTTATCTCTTATCTCTTATTTACTAATTGGAAGCAAAATAATGCAAGAGTACTTATTTAGTAAAATAATAGTGTCCAAAAGGAGATATGCACAGAGGCCTTAGCCGGATACTAATATATATCATGGGTTATGATACCGGCGAGCTCATCATCGCCTAACGAAAATAGCATCACCACTTTTCCCAGTGGCTCATTTAGGATTTCACAAGGATAAATTAACTTAAAAGGGTACTCCCTCTGTTCCTAAATATAACTCTTTTTAAAGATTACATTACGGACTACATATATATATATATATATATATATAAACATACTTTTGATGTGCAGATTCATTTATTTTGCTTCATATGTAGTCCATAGTGGAATATCTAGATAGACTTATATTTAGGAACAGAGGGAGTACAAAGTAACTTTCAAAATCGTATATGCATTCGCCCAATAATTTAAGGGACTTTTGGGACAGCAGAAGTGTGAGCTTTTAGAATATTCGAGAAAGCAACCACATCTCAATGTTGAATTTAAAGATATTAGAATATTCGCCCAATAACTCTGCAGCTTCTGCCCCTGATCTTGTTTTGACTCTACAGGTTGCATACGACCTCGTATTAAGACGATTTTTGTATCAAAATCAACCGATTCGATGAGGTGAAGTTTTTCGTGTTGATAACTTTTTCATTTGAGGCCATCTTAATTACGTTTTGTGCCCCCTGATACTCTTCTGCCCCTGATCTTGTTTTGGCTCTCCAGGTTGCATACGACCTCGGATTAAGACGATTTTTATATCAAAATCAACCGATTCGACGAGGCGAAGATTTTTTGTGTTGACAACTTTTTCATTTGAGGTCATCTTAATTACGTTTTGTGCCCCTGACACTCTTCGGCCTCCACGAGGCCGACGGGGTGCTATTTTTGATTTTTTCCAATTTGGACATATGCTTTTCGAATTTGGTACAAATTAGGTAGTACTTTTGAAAAAAAATCGTCATTTAAGTTAGGAAAGTTAAGAGATATGGTTGTTTTGACCCCAACAGTAGGTTGGACGTCCAGGAGTCTTTATATACCCTTGTAAGTCATGGCTTTCAGGGTTAGACCACGTTTTGATTAAACCTCTACCAGATTGAATTGCTTTAAGCATTGCTCTGAAATTATATTCTTCTTTGCATCGTTCGGGAATATCTATCTACACCAAATTCGTTCGATAGGGTGTATTTGCTATTGAAAGTCAAGTGTTATTTGTCATTCCATTGGGGATTGGGAGATTGCAGAGCCGCTTTGGGGTCGGCGGCTAAGTGCGCAGGTGTGTGGTGTTGCGAATATCCATGGGGTTGAAGATCCGTCCCATTGCCAACGGGGAAACAGCCAGAGAGTTCGTAAGCGTCTCACAAGTTACCCAACAAGTTCATCATCGACATCATCCGCTCATTGAGAAGATCGGGCCACAAACACAGCTTTCGAACCTTTGGCTTGAATTCCAGTGAAGAGTTTTGATGGATCAAACTCTTTTGGTGTACCCATGACCGCGCCCGCGACTGCCGCCACCCATCACCATCGCGCCCTCCGCCGTCGCCGCACTAGCTAGCTTCCTCCATGCCCTGCGTGGCCAAATCCACCTACTCCCCGCCTCTCCCCGGCTCGACGGTACTGCGAATGCCTCTCCCATTCGTATACCAGTCATTCCCGGAGCTGTTGAGCCTCGTCAGTTCCGTGGCGCCTCCGACGCTGAGGGCGACGAGGGAGCGGCGCTGGAGGGAGCGGGCGACAAGGATTCGCGACAACACATACTCATGGACCATGTGCGTCAAAGAGTGGAAGGAGGTGGAGAGATATGCAAAGGTCATTTCCGATCCATTTGGGCAAGGCATGCTCAGACATATCAAATCCAAGCAGATCGGGAGTTGTTGAACCTTGCTCGCCGCATCTACTTCAAGGGCACCAGGGCAGAGAAGAGCAAGATGCCACATCCGACAGCCCCGCCGGGTCGCCTTCGTTAATTGGGCGAAACAGGAAGCGAATTGCGGAATAGTGCAGTGCAGCGCGAGATAGGAGTGCCTCACTGGTCGAATGGAGCCAGAGGAAGTGGATCCATGGTCGTACTCATCCCCAGCACCCGCGATGGACTGAGATTCAGTCGGAGTTCTGCTCAGCTAGACCGATGCCAGTTCATTGGAAGAGAGTGGAGGGGAATTGTGAAACAAAATCCAACTCCGTCAGGCGCAATTGGGAAGCCAGAATCTCTGTTGTGGCACGAGATCGCCAAGGGGACTGTCAAATGGAGGGAGATGATCGTCCTGATGTTGTGGCAGTGCACTGTTGTCAGGTGCATCCACAGTGACCGCATGCGGGCACACATTATTGATGGCATATATTCAATGGAGAGCGGTTGGGAAGAGGCACCACGGAACGTTGTGCTCATGTCCCTCACCTACTACACTTACCATTGCCACCATGAATGCAGCCATGGAAACCTAGGATTTGGATCAGACTAGAGAAGACGAGCTCGTCCAAGAGCACCTACTGAGGATGCGTGTGAAGATGAGGCTACCAAGGAAAGGCTCGGACTCGGTTCAGAAACTGATGACTTGAATCCTAATGGAGGCATCAGAGCTAGAGATGCAACTGATATTGTCAAACAATTCCATGCCGCCGAGCGAGGTAATTTCCTGGGCTCTGGCAGCAAAGGAATCACCAAGGTAGGACAGGCGCGTGAAGTAGGAGGCCTTCTGGAGGCTGCAACCGTCGGAAAGCAAAGCCATGGTGCTAGAAATATCCTCCCCCCTCCAATAAGTGGTGAAGATGGGAAGATGATTACAGATGTCAGTGATACGCTGATGGTCATGGAGCTTTCTGAGGGTTTAAGGCTCCTACGGAGAGTGAGGACCGCCAGAAATCAAAATGGAGAAGTTGTTGATGCTGCTGCCAGGTCGTCGCCTTCCCAGCCAGATCATGGTGACAGGGCGGAAAGACTGGCACGACCAGTTGTGGCTTGGTATAAAAGTAGATGCCGGGGGAGATCAGGGTAGGTTTCCCCTTCCTCCTCTTTCCCCACATAACTGCCGTCGCCGCTGGCGACCAAGAGAAGATGGCTACCGGGAACCAAGGGTGCGGCCATGGGATAAACAGGGGGAGAGGGGAGAATTGCAATGGTTGATCTCAAGATCCACAACAAAACCAAGGTATGGGGCGTCAGCCTCCCTTCTTCGGCTTCAGATTCCAAGGACCCCCACCACCATGGGCGTACTCGGGGCAGTTCCCCGGCCCTTTTCCCCAGCAACAGTGGGGAGGGACACGGCAACAATGGTATGGTCCGCCCCCGCGGATACAGAGTCAACAGCAAGCCAACAACAGTGGTGATCCTGGAAACAATCAAGGGGCAATCAACAACATGCTAAGAGCCAGAGCAAAAACCAACAAAAAAAGAAGCAGGAGTATATCCAGAAAAGGTGCGACAGGGTTGATGGCCTATTTTGTTGTTACTTGCTACAATTGTGGTGGCCCTGGGCACCGCAAGGATAACTGTGGTGAGCCCAAGTGTTGCTTCATCTGCAAGATGGTCAATCACAAGGTGGATGACTGCCCAGTAAGGAAAAAGCCTCACAGCTCAGCCAAGTTTGTTGGAAGTGCAGCGCCTAGACTGGGTTTTTACCATCTAGATGATCCAGATGTCAATGAGCAACATCAAGGGCTGCTGAAAAATGTAGGAATTGTGTTTATAGAATCTAGGGAAATCACCAAGCAAGAGCTCTCCAAAGAATTTGCAAGCATCTACAAGACCAATTGGCCATGGCCCATCAATGCTTCGGATGAATGGACTTTCTTAGTCAAATTTCCCCTTGAGATCAATGTGGAACATGTAGCTGGATACCCCTGCTTTGGTCTGACAAAAGAGAACACCGTTGTCAAGGTGGAAGTTTGGTTGGGAAACATAACTGTTGAAGAAGATCTTTAGATGGTGTGGCTTAAGCTCAAGAGGCTCAACCCCAAATGGTGTGAATGGTCGCTACTGGACCAAATCACTTCCACCAGGTGCTACTGGATGTTGACTGGCAGCATAACTTCCAAAGTTTCTATGAGACAATCAGAGTGAAAATTTCTTGCAAGGACTACAACAAAATCCCCAAAAAAAGAGTGTTTGGTATCAATGGACGGCTATATAGGATCTTGGTTGACGTGGAACCCAACTACTGATGAAGATGTGGTAATCCAAAACCCTCCATCTGCTAATACTCGGGTTTCTACGAAAACTGAAAAGGGAAACAACCTATCCTCTGCTGCAAATGGAACACACAAAACACTAAGAGTGGCTCAGAGAAAGGCTCAAATACTGGTTCTCGGGGGCAATTACTCCAGGACCTCCGCTCACAGCCAGTGTCAAGGAAACTTGGACCCTCCTACCCCAACCTCACTGCTCAAAAATCAGATGCCAAAGAACCTGCAAAACACTAGGTCAAAGGCTCTTGATCTTCTCTTGGGTGATACTGGGGTGACTCAAGATGGGTTTGACCTACTTAGGGAGATGGAAAACTGGAATGATGACGAATTTGGCTCTGAAGAAGATTGGGATGAATTGCAAGGGGGGCAGTAAGACCGAGTATCTGAAGGCACTAGGAGTTTGGGAGGTGAGAATCATCAGATGCAATATGAGGCTGAATTCCCAACTCTTTCAACCGAGGTGACTAACAACACAGAGAAGTGGGGCCCCGTGCAAGCCCCGGGAATGAGTGCCAGAACATGCTGGGATACCAGGACTATTCTCTAGAAGGCCCAACAGCTTAAGGAGGTTCTGAACATGGAGATCCCCAAAGGCCAGGGTAAGAATACTAATCTTTTGCCCGGTTTCTCAAATTTTAATAATCATGCATTTATTTCTGTAGCCTCTAAAATTAGTGTAGACATAGATGTTGAACACAGCTGAGGCTGATAGTCAAATGAGTTGTATTGCTCCTGAGTCATTGATTTCTGACAGGACCAGTAGTCCTGCCTCAGATCTCATAACCCCAAAAAGGGTCAATAGGAGTCAAGATGCTAATGCTTTAGATGATAATAGTTCAGATGACAATTCTGAGGAGTTATGGTACTTAGTCTGCAAAAACAAACGGGGCAAGCACCCTAGGACCAAGATGATATCATGAATGCGTTATTTTGGAATGTTAAGAGGGATTGCTACCCCAGGTAGGAAAACTTTGGTAGTTTATACTATCAATAAGACGCATGCTTCTATCCTAGGTCTTCAAGAAACTAAAAAGAAGAACTTCTCTGACTCCTACCTCAGGTATCTAGTTGGTAGCAGGAACTTCACTTGGCACCATCTCCCATCTGTCGGGACAAACCCACCGATGACGAGCGCCAAGAAGCCCTCCGACGACGAATGTCAGGCGAAGGTAGAAGATGATGAACACAACACACTTCCGGTGACAAACGCCCCGGCTGACGAACGGCCTGTATGTTGGCCTATATTCACTCAACTCCCTCGACCACACATACATGGAGGTACACACACACACACGCAGCACAACCCCGAAAGCACTCTCACGTCAACCAGGCGCATAACACGGTCCCAACGAAGACTACATCTTCCTTAGGCCCCTCTCATTTGGCTCGGCACATGCCGTCGCAATTACAAGTAGTACACACGGGGAGCTTTTATACCCAGGTGCACACACACTACACGCACACAAACCAGTGGCCACACTCACCACTAACTCACGCACGCATGCACCACACCGGCCACTACCACATGACCAGGCCACTAACCAGCTAACAAGCCTACATGCATGCACTAACAGGCTCACCACTTATCCTAACAACCTCAACGTACATACACGTTTGTAGCTAACTGAACGTAGCGCTCGTGGAGCTTCCCTAGCGACCCGGTCCATCGTGAGCACATCCGCTCATCGGCATGACCTGGCTTCTCCACTGCTAGGCACGTCCACGTTCTCAAGTTGCCGACTCGCACGACTGACTCCGCTGCACGCATGTCAAGATTATTTCCAACATTTTCCCTTCTAATCTTGACGTGTCGTCGTCGGAGTTGTCGCGGCTCCCGTCGTTGTCGTCGCCACGGCCACGGACTCGATCCGGCTCTCTGACGCTGGTCGTCACCGCCACGGGCTTGACTTGGCGCACTGACGCCGATCACCGCCGCCGCGAACTCGCCGCGGGTCGCTATCTTCACATGCTCGTCGTGCTCGTGGCGGACTCATCGCGCGCCGCCTCCGCGTCCGCCATGACAGCCGCACCGCCGCGCACCTCCATAGACCGACACACGGCCCGGAGCTTCGCACAGCCACGACAAACGCCGCCATCGCCGGCACACCTTCGATAGGGGGAACGACACCCAAGATAACCAAGCTCTGATACCAAATGTCGGGACAAACCCACCGACAGCGAACGCCAAGAAGCCCTCCGACGACGAACGCCGGACGGAGGTAGAAGACGATGAACAAAACACACTTCCGGCGACAAACGCCCCGGACGACGAACGGCCTGTATGTTGGCCTATATTCATCTCAACTCCCTCAAACACACATACATGGAGGTACACACGCACACACGCAGCACAACCCCGGAAGAACTCTCTCGTCGACCGGGCGCATATCACGGTTCCGACGGAGACTACATCTTCCTTAGGCCCCTCTCATTTGGCTCCGCACATATCGTCGCAACTACAAGTAGTACACACCGGGAGCTTTTATACCCAGGTGCACACACACTACACGCACACAAGCCAGTGACCACACTCACCACTAACTCACGCACGCATGCACCACACCGGACACTACCACATGACCCGGCCACTAACCAGCTAACTAGCCTACATGCATGCACTAACAGGCTCACCACTTATCCTAACAACCTCAATGTACATACACGTTTGTAGCTAACTGAACGTAGCGCTCGTGGAGCTTCCCTGGCGACCCGGTCCATTGTGAGCACATCCGCTCGTCCACATGACCTGGCTTCTCCACTGCTAGGCACGTCCACGTTCTCCAGTTGCCGACTCGCACAACTGACTCCACTGCACGCATGTCAAGATTATTTCCAACACCTTCTAAGGACTATGCTGGTGGCATCCTGATGAGGGTGGATATAGACGTCTTTGATGCGCTATCTTGGTCCTGTTTAGAGCTTTCAGTTAGTTGTGTGCTGGAACTAAGAGGAAGTGAGACTACCTTTAGAATTATTCTGTTTACAGTTCTAATGAGGAAGGTAAAGAGGCATTCATCTCTAAACTGCACTCCCTGATCATTGAGAATCCATGGCCAACCCTTATAGGGGGAGATTTTAATCTAGTTAGATGTGCCAAGGAAAAAAGCAATGGCAACATCAATCACAAATGGAGTGATGGTTTCAATGCTTGTATTGAAATTTGGAGCCTGCTAGAAATTAAACTTTCTAGCAGGAAATTTACCTGGGCCAACAACCAGTTGGATTTGATCATGTCAACGATAGATAGGCTATTCTGCAATACTAAGCTAGGTAAGTCTCTCCCCTCTAGCTACCTATAGAGCACTACCTAGATATGGTAGTGATCATGCACCCATCATGTGGGAATCTGGGATTAGCCAAAAACCCAAAAGTAGTAACTATAAAATGCTAAAATTGTGGCTTTTGAGAGAGGACTTCTCTGCCCTGGTGTCCAAAATTTGGAACGAACCTTCCAATGTTTCCTGGTGACGGTGACATCAGGGGCTGCATGACTGGCGGCGGTGGCAGCGGGGGGAAGACGAAGCCAGTCAAGCTCCTAGAGACCATCAGGGCGTCGAGGGCAAGCACCAAGCAGAGCGCCCGTGTGACGATCCTAAACGGAACATGAATCAATGTCGAGAATGACCCTACAACTAGAGTCAACAATCTGACCCCCAAATATGAGTTGCATGGTAAGTCAAGGAACATGAGCGACAGAGGGAACATGAAATGAAGGAGTGTTAAGAGTGCCTCGACTAGCTACAAGGAGGGGGTGCCATCAGCAGTAAGAACACGAACAGGAGACTCGACAGGTCGAACGGAGGTCAAAGTGGAGGAATCGTAAGTAACATGAAACGACGCTCCAGTATCAAGAATCCATGGGGATGTACCTGAATGAGTAGAGGGTGGTGTCTCAGTGCCAGAAGAGTCAGCCACGCAATCTCACTCGCAGACAAGGACATGACGGAAGAGGTCGAGGTAGAAACACCAGTGGAAGCCGACGATGAGCAGTCGCCACCACCCGAGGAAGCCGCATGAAGAGTCGACCGAGAGTGGCATGCGGAAGCCACTCGGGGAGTCGACGTAGAGCGATCACCGCCCCGCAAGGACGACGTAAGAGGAGTCGGTGTAGAGCAGCCCGCTACATGCGAAAGCCGCGAGAGGAGTCGACGTAGAGAGACCAACATTGCCCGCTGGAGACGTCGTAGGGGACAACGTCACAGACGGACGAGCACCAAGCACCGAACGACGACGTCCTAGCGAGACGGGGTCAATATAGGGAACACCATCGAAAAACATGGAATAGCGAGGGTGAGAGACCAGCCCCAACGAGACCATTTTTTTTCTTTTTTTTCTCACTTTCTTTTTGGGGGGGGCACACAACTTGATCTAGATTGGGTCGACCGTCAACCACACACACGTTCTTCACAGCACCACACGCGCCACAAGCCCACAACCCTGTACACACACAAGTAGTACACGAGGAGATGGGGGCCTTAGGCAGGAACAACGCGGCGGCTGCGGTCCGACCTAGAAGAGCCGAAGGCCGGCGACAGCAGCCGAACCTTGAGCGGCAGCCGGAAACGCGGCAGCAACGGCCAGGCCTGGGAAAGCCAAAAGTCGGCGGCCACGCGTCCTGGTAGGAGGCAAGATGAGGGCCAGCCGCGACGCGTCCTGGGGAAGACAAGGGCCAACGGTGGCGCAATCTGGGACGACAGCTCGTAAACTGGCACCGCAATCGATCCAGAGGCAGGGCAGCTCGATCCAGGGGCTAGCAGCACGAATTGGGATGGAGACGGATGGATTGGGGCGGTGGCGGCTGATTCGTGTTTGATCAATATGGCGAGATTGGAGCGAAGCGAGGGTTGGCAAGTAGCAACCGGAACAGAGAAAGGCGGCAGCAAAGCAGATGAATCAGCAACAGCCGGCAAGGATACCACGGCGATGTGAGGAGAGGATCAAGAAGCACGAGTTGCAGCATGCTAAAAAAACTAGGCTCTAATACCATGTTAGGGTAGCAACTTGTATTACTAATAGGCGAAAGCTGGCATATATGTACAAAGGGATGACAAAAGTCAAGAATACAAAAGGCCAAAGGCCATCATCAATATAACTCTAACAACCCTCACACCTCCAGATTCTGGAAAGGAGTGCAATCCATCATCCAGGCTCTGAAGTTTGGGTATAGATGGAAAGTAGGGAGAGGGGATAAAATCAGGTTTTGGGAAGACACCTGGTTTGGATGGCACAACCCTTAAACTCTCATTTAGAAGGAACTTTAATGATAGCTTATGGAACATTGGTACTAAATGTTGGAAATTGCTAAAAGCATTGCCCTCACTGATGATGTTGACTCTCTTGTTTGGCAATTAGAAAACAAAGGGGGTAACTCTTCTAGCTCTTTATACCAGGTTATGAATTTTAGGGGTGTTCAACCCATGTTTGTTCTTGCAGTTTGGAAATTGTGTGTTCCTCCCAAGATCCATGCCTTTCTATGGTTGGTTGCTAATAATAAGTTGATAACTAGAGTACACCCAAGGAAAAGACACATCATAAAACCTCTGGATTGTGTGTTCTGCACAGAGGAAGAGATAAACTTACATTTGTTCTTTGACTGCACAGTAGCTAGGGTTTTGTGGTCATTTATTAGTGCTCACTTTAATATTCCTGTTGGAACTAGGTTTGACACAATAGCCAGATTTTGGATTTCCAACAAGAAAAACTCTACCTTAAACACCATTTGTTCGGCTGTCCTGTGGTGCTTCTGGAAATATAGGAACTCTAGGATTTTTAACAACACCACTTAGATATCTATTGCACAGGTGTGGAGGTTGGTTCTCAGAACTCTCAAATTTTGGGAGATTCTAACACCAGAACATGGCAAAGTGAAGATGGAGGCATTCCTAAAGGAACTAACGAACCACACGCAACAGCCACCAAGGATCATCAGTGGCTGATGCTGAACAGACCTCAAATGAAGGAGTTGTTGCCCGCTGGGATAAGCTCAAGATATCAGATGACGATGACTGCTTCCAATCCCCGATCAAGAAACGAGCTCCTGGAGACAAATGCACAATAAGCAGCTCGGCCTCGATCCTCTCTGCATGTTGGTCACCGCAGGCCAATGCAGCTCCATCCTTGAAGTTCAGGCGATCAAGCGAAGCTGTTGGGCTAGTAAGGAATCAAAAAGCTCTTTTTAGTATAATTTGCTTCCAGGCCTGCATGCCATTCCCCTCCTGTGGAGACTTTTTCTGCTTTCTAATGCTTTCGTTATATGCTGAACTGTTGTATGACAGAGTTTTGGTTTCATTCCGGTAATGGAACCGGGGAGGGAAGCTCCATGTTCATCTAAAAAAGAAGATCGGGCCACCCCAGGTCATATCCCCTTTTATGATATCGCTGGTACCCCTTATGTAGCACCGGTTATGGAAGGCTCCACGTCGGTGCGATGGGGTGTGCAGGGATAGGAGTTGGATACTGTGCCAGTATACAATGCTTTGGCCCTCTTCCTCCGTACAGTCGATGTGTCCAGGTCATATCTTTGGGCTTTGCAGGGCCAATTGGAGCGGCGTTGGGAGACATGCCATACGTAATTTCACTTACACCGACAATGTCAGAGCTATATAAGGGGCAACAGGGGCCACATAGAAGGGGATTCACTCCTTTCTAACTAGTTTTAGCATACTACTCCATGTACAACGATTTCGGCGCTTATCGTCAAAATCTCCATCATAACTCGACGGGTATCCCCCGACATTGTAATCCTCCATATATAAAGAAAAGAGCAAGGTAGGAAGTAGGGCGTTTAAACACCTTGGGGGCTGAACCTGGGTAAATCATGGCGTCCCCTTTACTTGTGTTCTAGGTCTACTGTCCTAAAAGTGAGGTCCCCTCACCTACAAAGTCCACGTACTTGATCCAATGTTAGGACCCGGTGAAAATCTCTCAACAACTAGTGCCGACAACGGGGTTGTTACGAAATCAGATCAAATCTATGACATCATTTCATCATCATCGTCGGACGACGAATCATCCAGCGCAATGGCGAATAGCCAAGGATCACGGGAGAAAGACCCGGGGGCTTACTGAGCGAGAACGCGGCCTACTTCTTTTTTGACCAAGGGAAGTCCAAATGCATAGGAGAAGGCGTCAAAATTCAAGTCCTCCAACCCCAAACGTCCAACGGATTCAACCAAGGAGGAGAATAACAAGAGATTCACGGTGAAAGAGGTCGCTACCAACTGTGATGCATGAGACAGATCGAGGTATCCACCCTAGAACTTCGGTCTAGACAACCAAAGGGTGAAGCAAAAAAATTATGTTGCGAGAAGGCGATACACAAGATCATATGGAAGAGGATCGCTCAAGAGAGAACACGTATACAAGTAGAACAGAATCAGGAGCGTCTCCCTGAAGAAGAAACTGTGAGGGGAGTGTTCAACTTGTCGGCTAGGCGGGAATATGATGAAACAATCCAAAATCTCATGTACTATCCTCACAACTCACCGAGTTTCCATGACTCGAGGGGTACCCCCTGACATTGTAATGCTATATATCCTCAATATACAAATATATAAAAAAAAGAGCAAGTCGGGTAGTAGGGCTTTCACCTTGGGGCCCTAAATCTGGGTAAATCATTTGTCCCTCTTTACTTGTGTTTTAAATCTACTGATCCTGACGTGGCGTCCCCTCGACTATAAATTCAATGTACTAGCTCTAGTACCACTGCTAGGACCCACGAAAATCCCTCAACGCATATTGCATGCAAACTATGGAGCTTGATCACTTACTTACACTACCCAATGCAGAAGACACAACTTTACATGGATGACTATAATAACAATGATAGAGTACTAAAATGATATGTGCCCCTCAAAGTAAAACCTTATGCATCCATATCTCGCTTTTCAGTGTTTGCATAAACTATTTCCCCTTATCTAAAAAAAGTGTTTGCACAAATTAGCTTTCAAGTACTTACTTCGCCAATTGGGTTGTACAGACTGCGCTGGCTCTTGAGTTGAAAAAATAGATAGCTAGCATAAGCCACGAGCATTATGCAGCTACTAAACCTTGAAAGAGAAACTTCAGATTTTCCGTAGTGTGCTTCAGAATGTGTAAAGTGAAGCACCGCTGGAAACATTAGACCCAAGACAGCCATCAACAACAACCCAGAGTTCACAACAGCTGATGCCTACATAGAAAAGTGCAAGTTAATAGAGATAAAAATGTGTAGATAATAATGGAAATAACCACCTTTTTATTGGTACCTTATTGAAGACCTGATCCCTATTAGGATGAGCAAGCCCACCAGCAAAGAAAGCACACCCAAGAACTAGCAGCATGTTTGATAATATAGAGCCTAGTAGTGACTGCTGTACGACACGAATCATTCCGTTTTTCATTGCATATATCGAGATAATCATCTCTGTCGCATTTCCGAAAGTAGCATTTAGAAGCCCCCCAACTGCAGTTTCAAAAATGAAGAGTCTTTACGATTGCTGAAGTCAAGATTTGAATTAGAAAGCTAAGATAATATGGAATGAAGACACATACTTGTTGGGCCAGTGTAGCAAGCAAGTTGCCTGCACAAGACAAGGCATCCATTATCAAAACTGCTAAATGGAGCTCCATCTCCATGTAGGCCGAATTTTGAAAAATTCAAAATTCACCCTGTTATGTTTCAAAACATTCTGAAAGAATACGCATATACCCAGAGACATAATGTACGTGTGTGTAAAATTTCATGTTGAAATACGTTAAAATGAGAGCTACAAAGAAAAACAAATATTTGGCTTTTTAGCACATGCACTGTTAATTCTCAAAGTCCACGATTTTGTTGTCTTTTGTGCAGCTCACAATTCATGGTATTTCATTGTGAAATTTTACGCACATATACATTACATCTTTGTGTACGTGTATCTTTTTGTTCATAATATTTTGAAAATGAAAAGTTTGAATTTTGGTTTTGTTTTTTTAATAACAGCGTCCATGGAGCCCGTCCTCCAAACGCTCTACTCATCCGTTGTAATATACAGTGAGTTATAACATACAGAAGCTAGATCAGACAGAATCCACTAGGCACTTACTCAGTTGCATATCCCAATCTCTCGGCCAAGGGAGTGATACCAACTAAGCTGAAAAGGAAAACCCATCCTTGCTGTGAAGCATTTGAAGGAAGTAATCCCAGAAATGGAAAGCATTATCAGGTCAGTTCTGCTGTTGAGTAAACGTGACGAAGAATGCAGCAGAAAAAATGAAAGCATGCGCCCCTATTACAGATTCAAAAGTAGTACAGTAGTAAAAACGAAAGAAGCTAACAAAGCAGATACTGCATCAACCCTGATGAATGCTGCAGAGTAGTTTAGATGGGTGATCCTTGTGGGCATGTTCCTTACGTGGTTCCCGGAGAGGTAGTGAAGCGTGATGGCGAGGGGCCCGAAGGGCAGGAGCACATTGATCTTGGCCTGGAAGATGACGATGCGTATGCTCCTGAGCGCCATCCGCCACTTGCTCCGGGGCGAGAGCGACTCCGCCACCGCTGCGAGCGAGCCGATGTGCTCGAAGTCGAGCGACTGCATCTTCCTGGCCGGCGGCGCCGTGCCGGCCACCATATCATCCTCCTCCTCGAACCCTAGCTCGGCCTTGTCCGCCGCCCCCATCATCTGAACAAATCCAAAACGAAGCGAATCCAAATCAAGAACCGACACCGATCCCTGTCAACCCCCGGACAGCGCAAGAATCCTACCTCCCGCGCGACGCGGACAGACGAAAGATAGCGCTCCGGGAAATGTCAAGGATTAGGAATCGGATTTGGATGGTCGATTTCGAATCAACAGGGCCTCTCCTCGTTCCTTCTACCAATCTTTTGGATTTGGATGGTCGATTTGAATCGGTTTTGTTGCGCGACGCGACGGGCATGGGACGAAGCTGCCTGCGTGCTTCGGTGTGGGCGGATCCGGCCGCAAGCTGGATCGGCTTCGGGCCCCTGTGTCATGGAGAAGAAATGTGCGTCAGTGCCTTGCCCACTTCGGTGGGTGGAATTTTTTTCAGAACTAATACTATCTTTGTAGCATTTTTTAAAAGAGGTGTCTGAGTTGAAAAAATATCAAAACTAGTACCCTATCGGTCGATTGTGGGCCGACCGGACGCCCGTCGGCCTAAACAGGCCCGAAACAGGCCAGTCGGCCATAGCCAGGCCAACACGTCGGACAGTCGGCCCGCTCCTGGCCGAGCCCCCCTGTCGGCCTCCTGCCGGCCGAAAGGTCCCAGGATAAGGCCCCATCAGCCACCTCTCCTTCTTCCTCCTCCTCTAGCTTACATTTCAGCCTAGTTTAGGCCGAACCCCCCCCCCCTTTGATCTCCCATTCTGTCCACTCATTTGCCGTTTCAATCCGATGAAACGATAGATCGTGTGTTTCTCCTCCGCCCTACGGTTTTATTTTTCGCAACGGTGTATTGGTTTGTTCGTGTGGTGGTGGAGGTTTCAATGGTGAGAAGGTGGAGTGGTGGAGAGGAAGAAGAAGGTGAAGAGGAAGAAGGAGTGCACTCACGCGTCGAAGGTATAAAAATTTTGTTGTTATTTTCGGTCTTTTTTTGTTTGTTTTTTGTAATGTACGTACAATTAGTTTATGTTATTTTTAGTAGCGTAGTTATTTTAGGTTACTTGTGTTAGTGTAGTCATATTAGTGTAGTTTTAGTTAGTGTAGTCATATTAGTATCGGATTTTAGTTTATGTTTTAGTAGTGTAGGTTTAGTTAGTTTAGTCATAGTAGTGTCGGTTATTTTTTGTGTACCTCATTTTAGTATATATTTTTAGGTACATCATAGTGTACGTTTTATTTTAGTGTCGATATATTCATTGCGAATAATGAGAAGTTGACATTGTCTGACAGGTTAAAATATCTGAATCCGTAAATCTGACTGTGTATTACGGCCCTGGTACTATTTGATATAATGAGTTGGGGGTTGATCTTAGCGAGTTTAAAAGAGGCGAGATGACACTTTCAGATCCGGATAGACTGGACATTAGGCAGTTGAAGTATTGGTTGACTACTAGTTTTGGCCTCGATCCTGAAGTTTGTTCCGTCAGTATTCATGCCTTGTGGACCAAATCCTGTAAAAATGTGAAGTAGGATTTGATTCCGATAGATAGGAGCCAGCATTGGTTGTCTCTGTTAAGTCGTTGCAGAGACCGAAGAATCCATCCGTATGCCCTAGTCCAACCAGTGGCGAAGGAGGAGAATATCGTACCACCCAACGTGGGGTATGAACCAGGCCAGAGTAGTCAAGTGGCTAATGAGATTTATGTATCCGGATCACAGCCACCGGATGTAAATGCTACCCAAGCCGACAATGAGTCAGATTATGTTAGTGGTCATGCTGCTGGTCAGAGTATTCAATCGGTAGTATTAACTGCCTCTGGTGTTGCTGATGGGGATGAGGAAGGCGAGGAAATACAGAGGGTGATGGAGGAAGAGGACGAGGATGGGATTGCAGAGGAACTTGATTCTGAAAATTCCGAGGAGGAGGAGGAGGTACCAAATCCTGCTGCATGGGAGCAGGACATATCCGTCGGCTTTACTGTCAACGATGGCCATGAGACTCCATGGCAATATAATCTGAACCAAGTCCAGATCGGGGCTATGTTTGACACAAAAAAGAAAATGAAGTATGCGGTGATAAAGTGGGCTATGTCTACCCAGAGGGTTTACCGGACAAACATATCTAGTCCAACGAAATATACCGTCAAGTGTGTTGAATCAGGTTATCCTGCGAAGGTGCACGCCCACGTGCCAAAGTATCACATCCACTGGGTTGTGACAAATGTTGTACCGCATAATTGTGTTAGGAAAAACATGTTGGCTCGTCATCCAAACCTTACTTCAACTCTCATAGCGCAACTCATGTATACTGAGATAGTGACGAAGAAAGATATGGAAGCAAAGCACATCCAGACAGCAGTGAAGGTCAGATGGAAGTATGACATTTCATATGGGAAGGCTTGGAGAGCTAAGAAGAAGGCTATGGAGGAGAGGTTTGTGACGTTCTTTGACTCCTATGATAATGTTGTGCGTCTCCTTGACATACTGAAGGAGAGGAATCCCGACACTTATGTTAACATTCAGCACACGAGGTTGGAAAGCATACCGGATTACAAGGTGTTGAAACGAGTATTCTTCTCTTTTGGTATGTGCATCGAAGCTTTCAGGCATTGTCCTCCTGTGATGTTTGTGGATGGTACATTCCTGACTGGTCAGTACAAAGGGCAAATCCTAACTGCTATTGGTGTGGACGGGAACAACCAAATCATCCCACTAGCCATGGCATTTGTGGAGGGTGAGAACTTTCCGAGCTAGGTATGGTTCTTCCGTCAAATTAAAATTGCGATCGTGAACTTGGTCTTCGATGTGACAGTTGAGGAGATGGCTATTAATAAGGTGATGAGACAGTTCGGTCTCTTCCAAGAGCCTGACATTCCGGTTATTTCACGATTACCAGATCACGTGCACAAGTAAGTAATACTACTTTGGTTCTCATCTATGCATTAATAGGTTATTGAGACTATTCAGTCTACTTATAGCTAATCATGTAACGTGCATTTCAATCTCAGGTACAGTCGCAGCGGAGGAAACAAGTCGCATACTTCTTGGGTTCGCGATATCAGACCTTACCTCGAGGAATGGAATACTGCCCCGACAAATATATGGGATGAAGTTCGTGTCTTCGACTGGGACAGGTACGGGTTGTATCTGAAGCATTACAGACAGAGCACGAGGATCTACTTGGTTCCATCATCTGCTCCGGAACATATCCCAGTTCCTCTCGCTAGCGATCTATTCCCAACTTCCTCACTTGTGGGAACCAGACACCACGCGGTATGTCCTCAGTTGTTCTCCACATGCTACATTTTCCGTATACATGAACATGTACAATTGGTTAACTTTCTGCGTACAGGGTGAATTATCAACTCAGGCGCTAAATGAGGTTGCCGCTTTGGTTGACCGCTTTGAGAGAGGAGAAAATATCCCACAGCGAGATGCAGTATCAAGGTTGAAGAGTCTTCAGGCGAAGATACGCGGGATCGTCGCAGCTGTTGCATGTAGGCGATCTTCCGATGTTGTTGACACTCGAGCGGCACATCGTCCGCCACGCCCCTCTCTGCAGCGTTTAGAACCTCGGCCTTCACAGTCAAGGATCTCCCCTTGGCAGCAGGCACCTCCTTCATAGCCAGGGGGCTCCTCCTGGCAGCAGGCACCTCCTTCACAGCCAGGGAGCTCCTCCTGGCAGCAGGCACCTTCTTCACAGCCAGGAGACTCCTCCTGGCAGCAGGCACCTCCTTCACAGCCAGGGGGCTCCTCCTGGCAGCAGGCACCTCCTTCACAGCCCGGGGACTATTTCTACCAGTAGCCACCTCCTTCACAACCCGGGGGCTATTTCTACCAGCAGGCACCTCCTTCACAGCCCGCGGACTCTTCCTGGCTTCAGCAGATGGACCTAGGTAACTTAACTTTGTACATTCTTTTACAAATTTTAGTCTCGTAAGTCATTCCTTACATGTTTTATTTCACCAGCACGAGGCAGCCAGTCGCAGCCGTTTATGACTTTAGTTCAGTCACCTCTATTTACTGGTCCTGGTTCGTACATACCCGGTGACGGCGAGGACGATGATCGTGCTGCATGCACCTATGGTATCTCGGAGACAGTTCTTGCCACTCCACCACCACCGTCGACGCAGGAGACGCAGACACCGACGGAAGAGGTGTTCTATGGTTGTGGTCATCGTGACACTCGTCCACCGCCTCAGCGCTTATCGCCTTCCGGTCCACGTCTGAGGAAGCCGAAGATTCGTCGCAAGCCCCATGAGTGATATTGTCATCTACGTACGGGACATGACTATCTATTTATGTATGAGACGTATGTAACCATTATGTATCGGACATATTCATGTATTTGTCATATTTAGCCTCTATGTATCGGACATATTTAGCCTCTATGTATTTGACATATTTATGTTTGATACTTATTTGGTTTGGAGAGAGAACAATAGTAACGCAAACCAAATCCATCGACATCAATTGCACGTTACAACTAGATTAAACGTTACAACTTAATTAAACCGCACTACATAGAACAACACTACAGAACATAGTACTACATGAAAAACGTATTAAATGAATGCATCATCGTCATCCTCCGTCGATGCAAATCTCTTCCCTTTTGTCGTTGCAAAACTATTGCCCTTCGACGATGCGCTGGTCTTCACCTTGGTACTCGGCATGAAGACGTCGTCTTCATCCTCCGTCGCGGCAGAAGTATTCCCCTTCGTCGATGTAGAACTCTTGCCCTTTGTCGATGTAGAATTCTTGCCCTTCGATGCAGAACTCTTCACCTTCTGCTCGGCATGAAGAGGTCGTCCTCATCCTCACTTTCTGCTGACCATAAACCTGAATTATTCACAACAATCTTGAGATAAGCATCACCTTGTGCAGTTGCTTTTGCCATCTGGCGTGCAACCTCATAAGTTCTTTCCATATCTCCTCAAAAGTCCTGGGAGGCCACCGAACCCTAGCTAATTGGTGAGACAACTCATTCATTATGAAGTCACTACTAATGAGTTCCTCCCATGGTACTACTCTATCATTCATCTTGAAATTGGCAGCTAGACGAAGAAGACGGTCGGACATACCCTTGTGAAAACTATGATCAAAAGGATAGTGAGGATGAGGAGGATGAGACATCTCCAGGAAAGAATGGCGAGAGCGGAAGGAAGGATGCAGGAGCGACAGGGAAAGGAAGGGCCTGCTCACCCTCCTTACTTCGAATGTGGTTATATAGGCGGGAGACAAAGTGGCGAGAGAGAAAGGCGGGAAAGACAATGGCGGGAACGAATGGCGAGGAGAGAAAGTGGCGGGAATCAAAGTGGCAGGAGAAAATGGAAGTGGCGGGAATCAAAGTGGTGGGAGAGACTGGCAGGAGAGAAAGTGGCGGGAGAGAATCAATGCACTTGCACAAGAGGTAAGTATCACGCTTCTCACTGAAATTAAGATACAATATGCTGAAATTAAGATACATCTTGCTGAAATTAAGATACAACTTGCTGAAATTGAGTTACTGCAATCTAAATCTACTGAGTCCAACGTGGATATTCTCCTTTTCCATCTCCAGCTTCTTCTGCTGCCTGGGCTGCACGAGCCCTTACTTTCTTTCTCTGCCTCTCAGCTTCACGGGCCTCCTCTCGCTGCCGGTAGACCTCTGCCAGTCGAAGTTGGTTTTCTTGGTTTTTCTTCTTCATCTCAGCAAGAAAAGCCCTCTGCTCCACACAGTGCTCTTGCCAAGCTCTATCCTGCTTTGCTTTCTCCTTTGCTGCTGCCTTCTCGCGGCGCTCCTCCAAGTCCAAACTTGCCCATGCATGATGACTTCTTTCACGAATCTCAGTCACCGCCCAGTCCGGCATTTTCGTGTCTATCCAACGATAGTACTGGCACAGGGGCGGAGGAGACTACAAAAGAAACAGAAATACGAAAATCAAATAAACAACAATACGAACAACGTGTTTCATCTGTGTGACTAAAACATACCGGAGGCGTGATGTACGGTGAAGGACCAACGGGTGGATCTTCCTCATAATTAACGCACATGAAAAACTTCATGCCCAACCAATCTGAAAAATCCGTCACCTCCTTCACCTTGCAGAGATCCCCGCACCAACAACGAACTGCTTCCACCCCCTGAGGCAACTTCGCACTCTTTCATTTGCTAGGCCTAATGCTTTGATCCGAAGAAGGCAAACTCATAATGACTACCGCGTTGGTTTTTACGAGTGTTGGTGGCCGACGGAGGAAGGCAGATGCAATGCCTCGTTTTATAGGCAGATGATAACCGCAATGGCGGGAAATCGGGCGATAGAGAATGGCGGGACAGAGAATGGCGGGAGAGAATGGCGGGAGAAAATGGCGAGAGGGAATGGCGGGGGAGAATGGCGGGAGAGAATGGCGGGAAAGATAATGGCGGGAGAGAATGGCGGGAAGGAAAGTGGCGGCAGAGATTGGTGGGACAAAGGTGGCGCCACAGTATGGCGGCAAATAAAAACGGGAATAGTACGGCTTGCTTAAATTAAGATACATCTTCCTGGTATTAAGATACAACCTACTGAAATTAAGATATAACTTGCTGAAATTGAGTTACAAGAATATAAATCTACTTAGTCCAAACGTGGATATTTTCCTTCTCCATCTCCAGCTTCTTCTGCTGCCTGGGCTGCACGAGACCTTTCTTTCTTTCTCATTGTGGCAGATAGCTGAAAACAATAGCTAGCTCCTGTTCACGCTGTTTGAATGTTATGAGCACCAAATTGTTGACTTCGATAGACGATGCCAGCAGAAAATTTCCGAAATCTTCCTTCTTCAACACCATTCGATCACCCAAGCCAATGAAGTAGGAACAAGGAATGCTCACAAATATATCATCATCTTCTGAATCCAAAGTAATTTCAAGAAGTAAAGAACCAGTCCTAGGAATAGCCACAAATTCCATCAAACTCCTCACAACCATGGTAGGAATAACCTGACAAAAACAAGCAAGTTATATGATCCATCCTATGAACCAGCAAAGAACAAACAAATAATAAAAACCAGATACCAAAGCTTACCATATGTTGAGAAATAACGTTCATGTGATCCATCCTATAAACAAAAGGTGTACATAGTATGTAGTTGTCATCAAAGAGCTGCCGCGACATGACATACATTTGCTGATAATTCAGAGTGACACCACGACTATAAAAACAGCTGTCAACAAGTTCCCTCTGAGTTTCACTTAGATCCTCAAGAGCTACAAAAAATGATTTCACTAACTGAGATGAACCGCAAAACGTATAAGCTGAATAAAATATGAAAACCAGTCAAACAAATATATTACCAACATGGGGTAAAGGAAACAACATAACACCATCCCGGTGGAATTCGACACTAATATAAGTTCCATAGTGCTCAAGCATAATAGTCATCATGTCACTATGGCGGAGACCATGATCATTCACGAGTTCCTCCCACGAAGGACCATGCAATTTACTGTTCATCCTACCATGTGTGAACATAACATGGTATAAGTTACCCTCAGTGTTGTGCAGAGCAAGATGAATATCTGTGTCACATCTCTGAATAGCTAAAGCTCTGCACTCCTCAATGTACCGAGCAAGATGTGATCTAACACTGCAAGGAACATACTACAACAAGAATGGAAGCAAGGATCATAAATTTATAAACAAAGGCATTCGAATATGCCACAGTCAGATAATCAAGACATAGAATCTTACAACACGTCTAGAACATCGACGATCCAGCACCACAGTAAATACAGACGCACCGGAATCAAAGGCATCACAAGGGCCACCTGGAGCTCGGCAAAATGGGCAAGCCATTACCTGCAGACGGACGGTGGCAAATAAGAACTAAATCCACTACCAACTTGAGAGTTCTCATTCGATTGAGTTGGAAGCCAAAAAAAATTACCGTAGGCCGGTGGAGAGCACCCTGATCTATTGTTTATGCGGGTAAAATAACGAAATGGGTGGTCCAGCGAAGAGATCGGCGAGGCGGTGGAAGCACTGGAGAGCAACGGGAGTGAGATGTGAAGGGGGGCAGGCTACTAGACGGGGGAGGGTGAAATGACTGGTTAGAGGAGGAAGAAAGGAGGGACGGGCCTTATCCAGGGGCCCATCGGCCTCGCACTAGCCGACAGGTGGCCCTTTGGCCACCCTCTAGCCGACAGGCATCCTCCCCTGGCCTCTGATTGGCCGAGAGGGTCTCTTCGGCCTACTTGTGGCTGACAGGTCTCTGGTCGGCCCGATGGTGGCCGACAGGTCCCTGCTCGGCCTGATACTGGCGGACAGGGTACTAGTTTTGATATTTTTTCAACTCAGACACCTGTTTTCAAAATTTCTACAAAAATAGTACTAGTTCTGAAAAAAATCTCATGGGTGGGGTGGTCAGAAGAACCTTTCTATTTTAGAAAAGCTGGTCAGAAGAACTGCCATGCTCGATTGCTTGCTTGGTTTGAGCTATAGCCCTGTCGCGGTAATTGTGCTGCTTCGCTGGGAGGTCGGTTCATTTTCGTAAAGATAACTTATAAAATCTACTACTCTGTAAAGATATTTTAATGATCTAAACATTTTTATATTTGTTTACAATGAGTACAACAATAACTTGTGCTCCTTCCGTTTCTAAATATATGTTTTTTTAAAAAAATTACTAGGAAGCTACATACGGATGTATATGGACATACTTTAAAGTGTAATTTACTCATTTCGTTTCGTATGTAGTTTTCTAGTAAAATCTCTAAAAAGACTTATATTTAGGAACGGAGGGAGTATTTGAGGTACTGATCGCTTCAATACTAGACGGAGCAAAGTTTCCCTATGAAATTTTGATCATGGTTCCTTCCTAGGCACTGTAAATATCTAATTTAGTTTAATAAAATTGAACTAATCTAGCCATCTCATGCGCTTAGCATTTTAGCTCGTTCTGATTTAGACGTTTCTCACCATTAATCTGTTATACTAAAAGGTTGATGCTTAAAAAGGAAAACAAAGCACTCTCGTTAACTGGGCCATTTGTGTTAGCCCATTTATCTAACTTACCATGGTCTTGAAGAAAAAAAGGTAATTCACACGGACCGACGACGGGTACAAGGGGGAGGGCCATCCAACTCTACTACTGTGAGGGTAGCTATAGTCACAAGGCGAGTGTCAACAACTCGAACGGCATGGCACGGACAACGGGTTGGTAACTCTATGGTTTGGTGAATTGTTAATGTTGCCTCTATATGGTTTCGCTAATTTTGTATTGTTTATAACATATCCTTTTTAGTTTGGCCATGTCTTGTTGCAAGTTGTTCATACGGACTCAATTGCTAATGCTCAAGGCTAAACATATTAGGATGTGGCTACGGAGCTCATGTGCACTCGTTGGCCGCGTGGAGCGTACCTACCAAAAAGGAAAGTCCGACCCTTTTTCTATATCGTCGGTGTTGAGCGAAGAAGGAATAAAGATCATGTCACGTGTGCATTTATTTGGGGTTTCAAGAAAAATAAAAAGCGATAAGGGCATCTCCAAAGGGTCCCGGTCTTTTGATGAGATGATATCCATCGATTTGGTGAAGACGACTTTGATGATCCAACTACAAACATGCACGACGTCGCGCCTTAGAACCACTAAACCAATCTCCAAGAGGTTATTGACCACGTCGAAGCACGATCCACCTGACCATGAAGGTCTATTCCTACAAGAAATCAAAGAACAAGCAGGAATATGATAATGCAATCTGAATATTGTGAATATAGATGAAGTATTTATAAGGGTGGGGTTTCGAAAGCGGTCCTCGTTTGGTCGTTGGACACAAATGAAGTACACGAAGTTGCAAAAGCTAACTTTTAACTAAATAAAACCCAAGAAAAAAGCTACTAGATTGATCTACTTATATAGGAGCAAGGGGTGGCGGCCAAGGAGGTGGGAGGACGCCCCAAGGCAGCCTAAAACTAACCCTAGGTCGTAAAAGTCCCATGTGAGGGATCACTAGAAGAGCATGTCTATAGGGGGTGAATAGACAACTAGCAAGAATTTAAAACTACCTCAAGCATAAGATTAAGGGTTGGCAGTTTTAGCATATATAGCAAGTCTAGAACACCCTACACATGCAAGTCATCAAGTGTAGCAGCGGAAAGTAAAGACATTGCACATGTAAGAAAGGAGTGGGGATAGGAAGATCAAATGCATGAAGGACACGAAGATTTTTCACGTGGTTCTGATAGGTGGTGCTATCGTACATCCACGTTTATGGAGTCTTCAACCCACGGAGGGTAATGGTCGCGAGAGTCCATGGAGGGCTCTACCCATGAAGGGTTCCACGAAGAAGCAACCTTGACTATTCCATAACGGCTTTCGTCCATGAAGGACTAGTCTCACTATGTGTAGATCTTCACGAAGTAGGCGATCTCCTTGCCCTTACAAACTTCTTGGTTCACTGCACAACACGAAGTAGGAGGTTCCCAAGTGACACCTAACCATTCTAGGAGGCACCACCCTCCAAAAGGTAATAAGCTCGATAATGTCGATGAACTCCTTGCTCTTATGCTTCAAGATGATAGACTCCTCAACACACAATCACTCTCTCCCGGATTTGGCTTTGGTGGAAGAGATTGATTGGGTGGAAAGCAACTTGGGGAGGCTAGAGATCAAGATTCATATGGTTGGAATGGAATGGCATGATCTCAACACATGAGTAGGTGGCTCTCTCTAAGAAAATCTGATAGGATAAGTGGGGATCTGTTCTGAGTGCTTCTCTTTCGAGTGAGTGGTGGTGGAGGGGTATATATAGGCATCTCCAAAAATCCAACCGTTACACCTAATAAGTCAGACTCGGTGACACCGATGTTTTAATCTCGGTGGTACCAAGTTGCCTCAAAGGTAGCAACTTTTGAATCTCGGTGAGACTAATACATAAAACTCGGTTGCACCGTAAGGTGACCAACGGTCAGATTGCCAAACTCGGTGATGCCGATTCAACAAACTCGGTCGGACCAATTTTGTGAATTTCATAACAGGAAGTTGGCAACCCAAACTCGGTGGCACCAAAATGGAATAGGTTACACCGAAGGGCTAGGGTTTGGCTGAGTCTATCTGAGGCTGAGAATCGGTGGCACCAAGTGGAAAGTGTTGGTTGCACCGATTTTGGATATTTGGATTTGGACAGACTTTTGTGGAAGAGCTTGTGAGTGTATGTGGTGACTCTCACTTGTGCACGTATGAGCATTTTGTTCACCAATAGTACCTTACCCCCTTTTAATAGTATTGGCTTTCCTATGGACTCAGAGTGATTTCTCATAAATTAAAATGTAGAGTCCTCTTGCTTGGAGCTTTGCCAATGCTATTCCTTCTCCTTCTTCTTCATGGGGGTACTCTCCACACTCCTTTTCGTCAACCCATCTCTCTCTATGACCTTTATCTGAAATACACTAGATGAGAGTATTAGTCCAAGAGACAATGTATGTTGTCATGAATTATCAAAACCACCGAGGGAGCACATTGTGCTTTCAATATCCCCCTTTTTGGCAATTTATGACAACATACAATCAAAGATTCAAATAAAGATATGCATGTATACGATTAAGACTTTGAGAGACACATTACTTAGACTTGCTCCCCCTAAATGTGTGCAATCCCTTTAAAGGATAGTTGCTTTGGAATGCATGGACACACATATAGCAGAAGGGATATAATAAGTCATGTGTATCTTGGCTATATGCATCAAATTTATATGAATGAGGTGTATCCTTGTTGAAGACTTCACTCTTTCAAACAACATGCGCAAGAAGCAAGAGATCATCTTGATCAAAGATATGATACATATACTTACCTTGAGTTCTTGAGCATTCTAGTAGTAAAGATACACTTGAGAAAACAATGTTAGGAAACACAAGAGTATTCTACCAATCAAAATCAATAGAACTCAAAAGTACCAAGATATGGAGAACATATAGAAGATAGTGTTTCTTAAGATTGATATGTCTCCATAAACTCTTTGAACTTTCTCCCCTAGATATGAAATAGTAGGACATCCTCTCCCCCTGAATCTTAGCATGTAGATATCAGGATTGGATAGGGTGAGAAATTTCTAACATGAGAAATCAAATGCAATAAATTTATTTCAAGCAAATTTTCTCCCCTTACTTTGGTATTCTCACCTTGTTTATATAAGTATGGACTTTCGATATCCTCCTCTCCCCCTAAATCATATCTCCCCTTGCATGAGCATGTATCTCCCTATTTAGCTTTGAAGCTTTGTATATTTCTCCCCCTTTGGCATTAATTGCCAAAAAGGTCAGACATAGGGTCAGATACAGGGATCATTGATTAAGAAAGGGATCCTTGAGAACAAGGGTCATAGAATGTGGGATTCATAGAATATGAATATCATGAGATAAAGAAGGATAAAAAAAGTAAAGGAATCATTGAAAATAATTTCTCTCCCATTGGCTAAACTGAGAATTTGCCGAACTTCTCCTCCTTTGAGTTAGGGATCCTTGATTGTATTTCTCCACCTTTCCAATTTTTTTAAGAGGGATCATCGAAGAAATGAAAATATCATAGAAGGATTATATAGATTTACAAAAACAAACACAGACACAAATATGATAGAAAGTCGGTGGCTCCTAGACAAATTGGTCGGTGGTACCGATATAGTGTTATGTAGCTCATCTGCTTAATAGATAGAACCGAGTCCTTTGTATTGGAGGCTCCGAGGCATAAAACAGAAACTTGGCAAATGTGAATATTTGTAACAAGAGACAAAATTGTAAATGAAAATCAACTAGGGAAGAAGAGCAAAAGATTTGCAAATTTTGGGATACCAATTGCAGATAATTTACGGGTATTTACAAAGAGGTATCAACTAGAAAATATTTGAATGGTTCCAAGAAATTGTGCAATAGAGAATGAACCAAACAAGATTCTTAACTAGATGATGGGTGGTGACTAGGTCCCCTATATTATAGTATATTGACTTAGGAGCCAAGCAAGAATACTTGATCATAGGTCATACTCATCATTAAGCTCAAAATGGGGTTACCATTTTTCGATTTAGCATTTTAATGTCTTCATTTCGCTTGAGTTGCTTTATCTCATGACTTTGAGTAAAGCTATATCAAGGATATGAGTACATACTTTTGAGTGATGGTGTTGACGTAGCTTGTAGGTGAACTTGATGAGGATGCTTGAGGTTGATGAGGATCATCTTGGGTTGGGAGCAATCCTTGTTGATTTCGTTCACTTTTCACCTACATGGGTTAGTGATGAGGACATCCCTACTAACGTTACATCCACAACCCCGGCTGCTATACATACAGGACCAATTACTAGAGCTCGCGCACGTCAATTGAATTACCAGGTACTTTCATTTCTTGGAAATCATTCTAATGTTCATGAACATATGATGTTGCCTAAATTAGATACTTTTGCTTTACTTATGAATGAAGGACCTAGCATGGATAAGAAGGGTGACCATTGGAGCGGGATCAAGCATGGAGAAGTGAAGGTGCGCACGCAGGAAAGAACAATGGAGCTTCTAGTGATGATATTCACACTTTGAAGCCACCATAATGGGAGCGAGAGGCCTTGGACAAAATATGCATGATGCCACTTTATAAAATTCGTCCATAGGCTAATATAGGTGCCGCACCACCTTATTTCTGGGCCAGGCCCATGTAATTTCGAAATACCATATTATAGGCTGTTTTTAGAGTCCGTATGTATGGGGAAACTGAGTTAGGGTCGATTTCGGACCTCTCCTCCAAGGGCCCACGAAATTCCCCTCTATTCCCCCATATATACAGCCCTTAGGGCGTCGTTTTAGGGTTGGGTTTTGTTTAGATTACAAGGTCGCCATAGCTACAACTTTGCGTTCTTTGTTTGTGTTCCACGACCAGACAAAGGCGTGAGAGAACCCCACTTCATCAATAAAGTTTTCCTCTTATATTCGCAATATCCAGATTGCAATCTTGGTTTCTTGCTTGTTCTTCATTTGCGTGCAGGAAATAGACCCTTGTGGTCAGGTTGATCGTGCTCCGGCGTGGTCAATAACCTCTCGGAGTTGGTTTAGAAATTCCTAAGGCGCGACGTCATCACATGTTCGTAGTCAGATCGTCAAAGTCTACTCCACCAAAAACGATAGCCACCATCTCATCGAAAGACAGGGACAACTTCACCTCTATCAGTTAGTCACGCAAGGAAGAACACGATATATCCATTTGACATGACATCAATTGTGAGTTGATATCAATTGAGAATTATGTGTCAAGGATATGTTTTGTTGTGTTCTTCCTTTCATCATCCATGCGAGGTTGTGGATACTTGGTCATGACAAGATTGCTTAAGTTATGAGTTGATTGCAATCTTGTGGAGTGTTGTTCTTCCAAGTACCTACAAAAGGGTTAGATGCAAGACAAGGGAGCAAGTAATTCCAAGATATATGATATTCAAGATAGTAGCAAGGAATAAACAATGAAGCTCATCCCCTTGCATTTATCCGAGTGAGCTTAGCTCAAGTTTGAAGCATCAATGATGTTCAACTCACTCCTCAAATGACAAAACACTTTTTCATCAAGTGGCTTAGTAAAGATATCGGCCAATTGCTTGTTAGTATGAACATGCTTAAGATAAATATCTCCTTTGGCAACATGATCATGAATGAAATGATGTCGAACTTGAATATGCTTGGTTCGAGAGTGTTGCACATGATTATGACCAATCTTGATAGCACTTTCATTGTCACAAAATAATGACACATTTTTAACATAGATTCCATAATCTTTAAGCGTTTGTGTCATCCATAACAATTGCGCACAACATGATCCAGTGGCAATGTATTCTGCTTCGGCAGTAGATAGAGATACCGAGTTTTGTTTCTCGGAAGACCAAGACACAAGAGATCTACCAAGAAATTGACATGTACCCGAGGTGGATTTTCTATCGACCTTGTCACCGGCATAGTCCGAGTCGGAGTAGCCAACAAGATTAAAGGAAGATCCCTTGGGATACCAAATGCCAAAGTTTGGTGTATGTATCAAGTATCTCACAATGCGTTTCACAGCCTTAAGATGACATTCTTTGGGTGCATCTTGATATCTAGCACACATGCAAACACTAAGCATAATATCAGGACGTGAGGCACATAGATAAAGCAATGAACCAATCATTGATCGATAAACCTTTTGATTAACCGGTTCACCCTCCTTAGTAAGATCATCGTGTCCGCTAGTGGGCATGGGAGTTTTCATACATCTGCACTCCTGCATGTTGAACTTCTTTATCAAGTCCTTGGTGTACTTTGTTTGAGAGATGAAAGTACCTTCTCTCGGTTGCTTGATTTGTAGACCAAGAAAGAATTTCAGCTCACACATCATAGGCATCTCATAATTCTCTGACATCAACCTTCCAAATTTCTCACTAAATTGTGGGTCAGTAGATCCAAAGATAATATCATCCACATAAATTTGGCACACAAATAATTCACCATTAACTCACTTTGTGAGTAAGGTTGTGTCAATTTTACTAATTTCAAATCTTTTTCAATAAGAAACTTCGTGAGACATTTATACCAAGCACGAGGAGCTTGCTTAAGACCGTATAAAGCTTTGCAAAGTTTGTAAACGTGGTCAGGTTTCTTAGGATTTACAAAACCGGGTGGTTGCTTAACATATACCTCTTCTTCAATTTCATCATTTAAAAATGCACTTTTAATATCCATTTGGTAAAGCGTGATATCATGGTGATTGGCATAAGCAAGAAGAATTCGAATGGCTTCTAGTCTAGCAACGGGGGCGTAGGTCTCACCGTAGTTCATACCTTCGACTTGCATATATCCTTAAGCTACGAGGCGGGCCTTGTTGCGAACGACTTGACCGTCTTAATCTTGCTTGATCCGAAAAACCCATTTCGTGTCGATAATGTTTTGCTCGTCCTTGGGCTTGTCCACGAGTGTCCACACTTCGTTCCTCTCGAAGTTGTGAAGCTCTTCATGCATAGCGTTCACCCAATCCGCGTCTTCAAGAGCTTGTTCAACCTTCAAGGGTTCTGATAGAGATGAAAGAATAATGCTCACAAAAGTTAGCCAAGCGAGTTTTAGTGCGAGTGATCCTCCCAGTTTGTATGTCACCAAAGATTTGGTTTAGGCGATGGTTCTTGGTCACTTGTGCTCAAACTCGGGGTAGCTTTGGCTTGTTAGTTGGTGGAGCTTCTTCTTCTTCTTCTTCAGCTCCTTCATCTCCGTTGTTGTTGATGTGGTCATCTCCTTGAGGTGGTGGTTAAGGAGGTTGGGGTGGATCTTCATGATTTACTTCCTCCTCCTCTTCATCTTGTCGTGTACCGTTTGTGGATGCTTCCATGTCGTTTTGTTGGTAGCCTTGATCCGAAGTAGGAGTTTCCACTTGGATTGATGAAGTACTTTCCTTCACCTCCATGGGACGAATCTTGCTGATGGGCAAATCTTGGTTAGCTTCCGAAGGATCTTTATCACCTACATCATTTGGCAATTGTTCGACTTGCGAACCATTAGTCTCATAAAACTTCACATCTACCGTCTCTTGAACTTTTCGAGTGAAGTTGTTGTAGACACGGTAGGTGTGAGAGTTCGATCCATAACCAGGTAGGAAACCTTCATGAGATTTGGGAGCAAATTTAGCATGACGATGCTTGTCAAGAATGTAACACTTAGAGCCAAATACCCAGAAGTATCCAACTTGGGTTTTGTTACCGGTGAGAAGCTCATATGCCGTTTTACCAAGAAGCTTGTGCAAGTATAGTCGGTTTGTGGCATGACATGATGTTTCCACGAATTCTGCCCAAAAGTGTCTTGGCGTCTTGCATCGTTCTTGCCATCTCAATGAGGGTTCGGTTCTTTCTCTCAACAACTCCATTTTGTTGAGGCGTGTACATAGCCAAGAACTCATGTGAGATACCCTCTTCGTCAAGAAAGGTATCCACATGGGTGTTCTTAAATTCCAATCCATTATCGCTTCAAACCTTCTTGATCGTCACTTCAAACTAATTTTGCCCTTTGCGTGCAAAGTTCTTGAAGATCTTTTGTACCTGCGACTTATCATCAAGAAAGAATACCCACGTAAATCTGGAAAAATCATCAACTATAACTAGACCATAAGAGTTTCCACCGAGACTCTTGTAAGCATTGGGACCAAAAAGATCCATATGAAGTAACTCGAGTGGTCTCCTAGTGGTCATGATGTTCTTGACCGGATGACTTCCACCTACTTGCTTTCCTGCTTGACAAGCGCTACAAAGCCTATCTTTGTCAAAGATAGCATCTTTAACACCAAGAATGTGATCGCCCTTGATAAACTTATCTAGATTGCGCATGCCTACATGTCCAAACCTTCCATGCCATAGCCAACCTTTAGAAGATTTTGCAATGAGACAAGTACGAGGTTGGGCCTTTTTAGTGAAACCAACAATGTATAGATCACCTCTACGAATACCGGTAAAGACAATTTTATGATTGTCAAATCGAAACACTTGGCAATCTAATTTAGTAAATAGCACATTGAACCCGAAGTTTGTTAGTCTAGATACAGAAAGAAGATTGTAGCCAAGGGATTCAACAAGCATCAAATTTTGAATGGAGCTATCATGAGATATGGCCACCTTACCAAGGCCAAGTACCTTACCCTTAGAGTTGTCTCCAAAGGTCACGTACCTCCGAGGACCTTGATTAGGCATGATCTCTTGGAACATGTCTTTATCACCAGTCATGTGATCCGTGCATCCACTGTCGAGAATCCACTCTTTTCCACCGGACATGTAATCCTTGAAGTATGCCATTAGACTTAGATTCCTCATGATCTTTTCATGCTCGATGTCGAACAACTCATCTTCATCATAGTAGCCATGTTATTCATTGTCATCATTTGGTGGAATCTCCTCGTCATAAAAACCAGGAGACTCGTTAGAATCGTAACCATGACAATGTTCAAGTTTATGGATGTGAATGGCTTCAATAACAATGTTGTTGATAGTCATGACATCTCCTTTAGCACGCATGAGATCATGGAGCTCAAATAGGCATTTATCAAAGTTTCGATCACTGGGCTTCATTTTGTGAAAAGGAACAGTTTTCTGAAGAATTTCATCAAGATTTCTTAATGTAAGATTTGGATATCGTTTCTCCAAATCAGTCCACAAAGTATAAGCACATGCAAAGTTCTTCAATTGAGAAAGCATGAATCTTGGCAAGCCTCTAACAATAAGATTGACAGTTCCAAGGTTACAAGCATGTTAATTTCCTCCTCGTGTGTGGGATGCAATTCATCAATGAGGAGCACATAGGGATTTTCAATGTGTTTTCTCAAATGGAATTTGTCAAATAGATCGATCATGGCATTCTTCCATCGACTATAGTACTCTCCGTCAAGAATGGGCACTCTACAATAATAAATCTCCACACTAGACACATTCATCTGTCTCCACGGTGATAAAACCGAAGCAATGGAGACCAATGCTCTGATACCAATTGAGGGATCGCTAGAAGAGTTTGTCTAGAGGGGGTTGAATAGGCTACTAGCAGGAATTTAAAACTACCTTAAGCATAAGATTAAGGGTTGGCAGTTTTAGCATATATAGCAAGTCTAGAACACCCTACACATGCAAGTCATCAAGTGTAGCAGGGGAAAGTAAAGACATTGCACATGTAAGAAAGGAGTGGGTATAGGAAGATCAAACGCATGAAGGACATGAAGATTTTTCACGTGGTTCCAATAGGTGGTGCTATCGTACATACATGTTTATGGAGTCTTCAACCCATAGAGGGTAATGGTCGCAAGAGTCCACAGAGGGCTCTACCCACGAAGGGTTCCACGAAGAAGCAACCTTGACTATTCCATAACGGCTTTCGTCAATGAAGTACTAGCCTCACTATGGGTAGATCTTCACGAAGTAGGTGATCTCCTTGCCCTTACAAACTTCTTGGTTCACTCCACAACACGAAGTAGGAGGCTCCCAAGCGACACCTAACCAATCTAGGAGGCACCACCCTCCAAAAGGTAATAGGCTCGATAATGTCGATGAACTCCTTGCTCTTGTGCTTCAAGATAGACTCATCAACACACAATCACTCTCTCACAGATTTGGCTTTGGTGGAAGAGATTGATTGGGTGGAAAGCAAATTGAGGAGGCTAGAGATCAAGATTCATATGCGTGGAATGGAATGGCATGATCTCAACACGTGAGTAGGTGGCTCTATCTAAGAAAATCTGATGGGATAAGTTGGGATCTGTTTAGAGTGCTTCTCTTTCGAGTGAGTGGTGGTGGAGGGGTATATATAGGTGTTGGCGAACGTCGCATGGGAAACAAAAATTTTCCTACGCACACGCAAACCTATCCATGGTGATGAGCATCTACGAGAGGGAGAGTGGATCTACGTACCCTTGTAGATCGCTAAGCGGGAAGCGTTAAGAAACGCGGTTGGTGTAGTCGAACATCTTCGCGATCCAAATCGCCGAGCGTCCCGCGATCTCATCATGATCCGTCCCGCGATCCAATCACGATCCGTCCCGTGAACTCATCACGATCCGTCCCGCGATCTCATCACGATCCATCTCACGATCTTGATCACGATCTGTCCCACGAACTCATCACGATCCGTTCCGCGATCTCATCACGAACCGTCTCGTGATCTCGATCATGGTCCTTCCGATCTAGCGCCGAACGGACGGCACCTCCGCGTTCAGCACACGTGCAACTTGATGACGATCTCCACCGTCTTGATCCAGCAAGAGGAGGTGGAGAGGAGAGAGAGTTCACCGGCAGCGTGACGGCGCTCCGGTGATGGTGGTGGAGTGATTCCGGCAGGGCTTCGCCTAAGCGCTGCGGAAAACCGATCTAGAGGAGAAACTGTGCACCGGTGAAACGGGTAGCGCGTGGCCGGAAATTCTGTCCAAAAACCACCCAATCCACTAGTATATATAGGAGGAGAGGAGAGGAGAGGCAGCCAAGGCCTTTGGGTCGGCCGAAATAGGAGGTGGGAAGCAATCCTACTTCACCTCCAATCCTAGTTGGAGTAGGATTGCCTCCTATTGGCTGATTTTCCACTTTTTGCTTTAGGACTTTCTCTCCTGCGCCATGGGCCTTTGTGGCTGTTTTCCCAGCCCAATAAGGGCTTGTTAATACTCTCCCACAGCCCATGGACCTCTTGGGGTCGAAGTACCCCTCCCGGAGGTCTCCCGGTACACTACCGGCACTCCCGGTACACTACTGGCACTCCCGGTACACTACCGATGAGCCCGAAACTTTTCCGGAAACCAAACTGGGACTTCCTATATATGAATCTTTACCTCCAGACCATTCTGGAGCTCCTCATGAAGTCTGGGATCTCATCCGGGACTCCGAACAAACTTCGGTCACCACCATACATAACTCTACACTACCAAAACGTCACCGAACCTTAAGTGTGCAGACCCTGCGGGTTCGAGAACTATGTAGACATGACCGAGACACCTCTACGGTCAATAACCAATGGCGGGACCTGGACGTCCACATTGGTTCCTACATATTCTACGAAGATCTTTATCGGTCGACCTCTATGTCAAGGATTCAGTTAATCCCGTATAACGTTCCCTTTGTTCTTCGGTATGTTACTTGCCCGAGATTCGATCGTCGGTATCTCCATACCTAGTTCAACCTCGTTACCGGCAAGTCTCTTTACTCGTTCCGTGATACAAGATCCCGCAACTAACAATTAGTCACATTGCTTGCAAGGCTTATTGTGATGTTGCATTACCGAGTGGGCCCCGAGATACCTCTCCGTCACACGGAGTAACAAATCCCAGTCTCGATCCATGCCAACTCAACAGACACCATCGGAGATACCTGTAGAGCACCTTTATAGTCACCCAGTTACGTTGCGACGTTTGATACACACAAGACACTCCTCCGATATCCGTGAGTTGCATGATCTCATGGTCATAGGAACATATACTTGACATGCATAAAACATTAGCAATAAACTGACACGATCATATGCTATGTTTGTAGTTTGGGTCTTATCCATCACATCATTCTCCTAATGATGTGACCCCGTTATCAAATGACATCTCATGTCCATGGCTAGGAAACCTTAACCATCTTTTGATCAACGAGCTAGTCTATTAGAGGCATACTAGGGACATGGTTTTGTCTATGTATCCACACATGCATCTAAGTCTTCGATCAATACAATTATAGCATGGATAACAAACGATTATCATGAACAAGGAAATATGATAATAACTAATTTATTATTGCCTCTAGGGCATATTTCCAACAGTCTCCCACTTGCACTAGAGTCAATAATCTAGTTCACATCACCATGTGATTCGCATTGTTATGAATCTAACACCCAACGAGTTCTGGGGCTCGATCATGCTTTGCATGTGAGAGAGGTCTTATAGTCAACGGGTCTGTAACATTCAGATCCGTGTGCACTTTGCAAATACCTATGTCAAACTGTAAACACTGCTACCACACTCCGCTCGGTACCATTCCAAATGGCTGCTCCACTATACGTATCCAGATTGCTACTACGAGTCATCCGGATTAGTGTTAAAGCTTGTAATGTACGTAACTCCTTACGACGAACTCTTTATCACCTCCATAATCGAGAAACATTTCCTTAGTCCTATGGTTACTAAAGATAATTCCGACCGCTATCCAGTGATCCACTCCCGGACCACTCTTGTACCTCTTGACAGACTCATGGCAAGGCACACACAGGTGCGGTACACAGCATGGCATAATATAGAGCCTATGGCTAAGGCATAGGGGACGACGTTCGTCCTTTCTCTTTCTTCTGCCGTTGTCGAGCTTTGAGTCTCACTCAACTTTCACACCTTACAAATCAGGCGAGAACTCTTTCTCTGACTGATCCATTTTGAACTCTTTCAAAATCTTGTCAAGGTATGCACTCATTGAAAGTCTCATCGAGCATCTTGATCTATCTCCATAGATTTTGATGCTCAACAATTAGGTAGCTTCATCCAGGTCTTCCTTTGAAAATCACTTTCCAAATGACCATTTTATGCTTTCCAGAAACTCTACATTATTTCTGATCAACAATATGTCATCCACATGTACTTATCAGAAATTCTATAGTGCTCCCACTCACTTTATTGCAAATACAAGTTTCTCGTAAACTTTGTATAAACATCAAAACTTTGATCACCTTATCAAAGCGTATATTCCAACTCCGAGATGCTTGCTTCAGTCCATGGAAGGATCACCGAAGCTTGCACACCTTTTAGCATCCTTAGGCCTGACAAAACCTTCTGGTTGTATCACATACAACCTTTCCTCAAGTAAACCGTTAAGGAAACGATGTTTTGACATCCATCTGCCAGATTTCATAATTGAAAACACAGCAACTGCTAACATAATTCCAACAGACTTTAGCACCACTACGAGTGAGAAAGTCTCATCGTAGTCAACTCCTTGAACTTGTCACAAACATCTTTGCAACAAGTCGAGCTTTACAAATAGTGACATTCACCATCAGTGTCTGTCTTCATTTTAAAGGTCCATTTGTACTCAACGACCTGCCGTCTAACGAGCAAGTCTACCAAAGTCTATACTTGGTTTTCATACATGGATCCTATCTCGGATTTCATGGCCTCTAACCATTTGTCGGAATCCGGGCCCATCATCGCTTCTCCATAGCTCGTAGGTTCATCGTTGTCCAACAACATGATCTCCAAGACAGAGTTGTCGTACCACTTAGGAGCAGTACACATCCTTGTCGACCTACGAAGTTCGATAGTAACTTGATCCTGAAGTTTCATGATCATCATCATTAACTTCCTCTTCAACTAACGTAGGCTTCACAGAAACATCTTTCTGCGCCGCGCTACTCTCTGGTTGAACAAAGGTTTAACAACCTCATCAAGTTCTTTCTTCCTCCCACTCAGTTCTTTCGCAAGAAACATTTCCTCGAGAAAGGATCCGTTTAAACAACAAACACTTTGCACTAGGATATGAGATTGAAGGTTCACCCAATTGATCTTAGGGTATTCTATGAAGATGCATTTGTCCGCCTTGGGTTCGACCTCATTAGGTGAAAACATTTTCCACACAAGTGTCACAGCCCCAAATATTAAGAAACGACAGCTTAGGTTTGTATCAAACCATAATTCACACGGTGTCATCTCAACGGATTTAGATGATGCCCTATTTAAAGTGAATGTAGTTGTCTCTAATGCATAAACCCAAAAATTATAGTAGTAAAACGATAAGAGACATCATAGTATGCACTATATCAATAGAGCATGACTATGATGTTCGGACACACCATCACACCATGGTGTTCCAGGTGGCGTTAGTTGTGAAACAAATTTCACATTGTCTTAAGTTGTATGCCAAACTTGTAACCCAGATATTCACCTCCACGATCATATCGCGGTCATTTTTATCTTCTTGTCACGATGATCTTTAAACTTCACTCTGAATTTGCTTGAACCTTTCAAACGATTCAGACTTGTGTTTCATTAAGTAAATATACACTATATCTACTCAAATCATCAGTGAAGGTAAGAAAATAACGATATCCACTTCGCGCTACAAGACTCACTAGATTGCATACATCAATATGTATCATTTCCAATGAATCACTTGCCCGCTCCATCCAATGGGGTCCTTTAGTCATCTTGCCCAAGAGGCATGGTTCGCATGTCTCAACCGATTCGAATTGAATGAGTCCAAATATCCATCATCATGGAGTTTCTACATGCGCTTTATACCAATATGACATTTAGCGGCAGTGCCACAAGTATGTGGTACTATCATTATTAACTTTGTATATTTTGACATCAATGTTATGAACATGTGTACTACTACGATCAAGATTTCAACAAACCATTCTCACTGGGTGCATGACCATTGAAGGTATTATTCATGTAAACAGAATAACCATTATTCTCTAACTTAAATGAATAACTGTATTGCAATAAACATAATCTAATCATGTTCATGCTCAACGCAAAACACCAAATAACATTTATTTAGGTTTGTCACTAATCCTGAAGGTAGAGAGAGCGTGCGATGTTGATCACATCAACCTTGGAAACACTTCCAACACATATCGTCACCTCACCCTTAGCTAGTTCTCCGTTTATTCCGTAGCTTTTATTTCGAGTTACTAACATTTAGCAACCGAACCAGTATCCAATACCCAGGTGCTACTAAGAGTACTAGCAAGGTACACATTAATAACTCGTATATCAAATATACTTCTATCAATGTTGCCAGCCTTCTTATCTACCAAGTATCTAGGGTTGTTCCGCTTCAGCGACCGCTCACCTCATAATAGAAGCACTTAGTCTCGGGTTTGAGTTCAACTTTGGGTTGCTTCACTGGAGCAGCAACTGACTTGCTATCCATGAAGTTTCCCTCCTTGCTCTTGCCCTTCTCGAAACTAGTGGTTTGATTAACCATCAACACTTGACGCTCCTTCTTGATTTCTACCTTCACAGTGTCAAACATCGCGAACAGCTCAGGGATCAACATTTCTTTCCCTGGTGTATTATAGTTCATCACTAAGTTCTAGTAGCTTTAGTGACAGTGACTTGGAGAACTATATCAATCACTATCTTATCTGGAAGATCAACTCCCACTTGATTCAAGCGATTGTAGTACCCAGACAATCTGAGTACATGCTCAACGATTGAGCTATTCTCCTTCATCTTACAGGTAAAGAATCTTGTTGGAGATCTCATATCTCGCAACACGGGCATGAGCCTGAGATCCTAATTTCAGCTCTTAGAAACATCTCATATGTTCCGTGACGTTCAAAACGTTTTGGAGCCTCAATTCTAAGACGTAATGCATGACGCACTAAACTATTAAGTAGTCATCAGAACGTGCCTGTCAGATGTTCACAACATCTACAGACGACGCTAGAGGGGTCGGCGCACCGAGCAGTGCATTAATGACATAAGACTTCTGTGCAGCAATGAGGACAATCCTCGGATCACGGACCCAGTCCGCAATATTGCTACCAACATCTTTCAACTCTATTTCTCGAGGAACATATAAAAATTCAAGGGAGCTACAGTGTGAGCTAGTAATATACAACATAATTTGCAAAGACACTTTGACTATGTTCATGATAATGAGTTCAATTAATCATATTACTTAAGAACTCCCACTCAAATTGACATCCCTCCGATCATTCGAGTGATACATGATCCAAATTCACCAACTCAAGTCCGATCATCACGTGAGTTGAGGTGGCTGCAATGGTGAACATCTTTATGTTGATCATATCTACTATATGACTCATGTTCGACCTTTCAGTCTCTCGTGTTCCGAGGCCATGTCTGTACATGCTAGGCTCGGTAAGTTTAACCCGAGTGTTCTGCGTGTGCAACACTGGCTTGCACCCGTTGTATGTGAACGTAGAGTCTATCACACCCGATCATCATGTGGTGTCTCAACACGACGAACTTTCGCAACGGTGCACACTCGGGGAGAACACGATTTATCTTGAAATTAAGTGAGGGATCACCTTATAATGCTACCGTCGTCCTAAGCAAAACAAGGTGCATAAAAGGATTAACATCACATGCAAACCATAAGTGACATGATATGGCCATGATCTTGTGCTTTTGATCTCCATCATGAAAGCACCGGCATGATCTCCATCGTCACCGGCATGACACCATGATCTCCATCATCTTGGTCTCCATCAACGTGTCGCCATCAGGGTTGTCACGCCCTGCATGCTTCTACTACTATTGCTACCGTAGCGATAAAGTAAAGCATTACATAGCGCTTAATGATTGACACGCAGGTCATACAATAATTAAAGACAACCCTATGGCTCCTGCAGGTTGCCGTATTCATCGACATGCAAGTCGTGATAATCTATACATCACATGATCATCTCATACATCACATATATCACATCATGTAATTGGCCATATCATATCACAACATACCCTGCAAAAACAAGTTAGACGTCCTCTAATTGTTGTTGCATGTTTTACGTGGCTGCTACGGGTATCTAGCAAGAACAATTCTCACCTATGCATAAACCACAAAGGTGATACACTAGTTTTCTTTTCAACCTTCTCAAGGACCGCCTTTGTTGAATCCGATCCAACTAAAGTGAGAGAAACTGTCACCCGCAAGCCATTTAGGCAACAAGTTGCGTCGAGGGAACCGGTCTCTCGTAAGCGTACGAGTAATGTTGGTCCGGGCCGATTCATCTCACAATCCCGCTGAACCAAAATACGACCAAGGGAGGAAGCAATCTAAGCATCAACGCCCACAAACCTTTTGTGTTCTACTCGAGATCTCATCGAACCATCAACCTAGCTCATGATGCCACTGTTGGGGAACGTCGCATGGGAAACAAAATTTTTCCTACGCACACGCAAACCTATCCATGGTGATGAGCATCTGCGAGAGGGAGAGTGGATCTATGTACCCTTGTAGATCGCTAAGCGGGAAGCGTTAAGAAACGTGGTTGGTGTAGTCGAACATCTTCGCGATCCAAATCGCCGAGCGTCCCGCGATCTCATCACGATCCGTCCCGCGATCCAATCACGATCCGTCCCGTGAACTCATCACGATCCGTCCCGCGATCTCATCACGATCCATCTCACGATCTTGATCACGATCTGTCCTGCGAACTCATCACGATCCGTTCCGCGATCTCATCACGAACCGTCTCGCGATCTCGATCACGGTCCTTTCGATCTAGCGTCGAACGGACGACACCTCCGCGTTCAGCACACGTGCAGCTTGATGACGATCTCCAACGTCTTGATCCAGCAAGAGGAGGTGGAGAGGAGAGAGTGTTCACCGGCAGCGTGACGGCGCTCCGGTGATGGTGGTGGAGTGATTCCGGCAGGGCTTCGCCTAAGCGCTGCGGAAAACCGATCTAGATGAGAAACTGTGCACCGGTGAAACGGGTAGCACGTGGCCGGAAATTCTGTCCAAAAACCACCCAATCCACTAGTATATATAGGAGGAGAGGAGAGGATAGGCAGCCAAGGCCTTTGGGTCGGCCGAAATAGGAGGTGGGAAGCAATCCTACTTCACCTCCAATCCTAGTTGGAGTAGGATTGCCTCCTATTGGCTGATTTTCCACTTTTTGCTTTAGGACTTTCTCTCCTACGCCATGGGCCTTTGTGGCTGTTTTCCCAGCCCACTAAGGGCTGGTTAATACTCTCCCACAGCCCATGGACCTCTTGGGGTCGAAGTACCCCTCCCGGAGGTCTCCCGGTACACTACCGGCACTCCCGGTACACTCCCGGCATTCCCGGTACACTACCGATGAGCCCGAAACTTTTCGGAAAACCAAACTGGGACTTCCTATATATGAATCTTTACCTCTGGACCATTCCGGAGCTCCTCATGACGTCCGGGATCTCATCCGAGACTCTGAACAAACTTCGGTCACCACCATACATAACTCTACACTACCGAAACGTCACCGAACCTTAAGTGTGCAGACCTTGCGGGTTCGAGAACTATGTAGACATGACCGAGACACCTCTACGGTCAATAACCTTTATATTCACCCAGTTACGTTGTGACGTTTGATACACACAAGGCACTCCTCCGATATCCGTGAGTTGCATGATCTCATGGTCATAGGAACATATACTTGACATGCATAAAACATTAGCAATAAACTGACACGATCATATGCTATGTTTGTAGTTTGGGTCTTATCCATCACATCATTCTCCTAATGATGTGACCCCGTTATCAAATGACATCTCATGTCCATGGCTAGGAAACCTTAACCATCTTTTGATCAACGAGCTAGTCTATTAGAGGCATACTAGGGACATGGTTTTGTCTATGTATCCACACATGCATCTAAGTCTCCGATCAATACAATTATAGCTTGGATAATAAACGATTATCATGAACAAGGAAATATGATAATAACTAATTTATTATTGCCTCTAGGGCATATTTCCAACAATAGGCATATCCAAAAATCTAACCGTTACACCTAATAAGCCGGACTCGGTGACACCGATGTGTTAATCTCGGTGGTACCGAGTTGCCTCAAAGGTAGCAACTTTTGAATCTCGGTGAGACCGATACATAAAACTCGGTTGCAGCGATAAGGTGACCAATGGTCAGATTGCCAAACTCGGTGGCGCCGACTCAACAAACTCGATCGGACCGATTTTGTGAATTTTCGTAATAGGAAGTTGGCAACACAAACTCGGTGGCATCGAAATGGAATCGGTTGCACCGAAGGGCTAGGGTTTGGCTGAGTCTGTGCGAGGATGAGAATCGGTGGCACCAAGTGGAAAGTGTTGGTTGCACCGGTTTTGGATATTTGGCTTTGGAGAGACTTTTGTGGAAGAGCTTGTGGGTGTATGTGGTGACTATCACTTGTGCACGTATGAGCATTTTGTTCACCAACAATACCTTACCCCCTTTTATAGTATTGGCTTTTCTATGGACTCAAAGTGATTTCTCACAAAGAAAAATGTAGAGTCCTCTTTCTTTAAGCTTTGCCAATGCTATTCCTTCTCCTTCTTCTTCATGGGGATACTCTCCACACTCCTTTTTGCGAGCCTATCTCTCTCTATGGACTTTATCTGAAATACACTAGAGAGAGTATTAGTTCAAGAGACAATGTATGTTGTCATGAATTATCAAAACCATCAAGGGAGCACAATGTGCTTTCACCATGGGCCCAAGTGGAGGTGACGCAACACCTTTTGACTTGTAGTTTGACTCGGATTCTAGTGCAACGTCAGATTGTTTCGTCAATATTTCCACGCTCGGATGAATTTTGATAGAGGCGAGGGTCCCGATCTTTCGATGAGATGATAACTATCGATTTGGTGGAGACGACTTTGACGATCCGACTACGAACGTGTACCGCGTTGTGCCTTAGCAATCACCAAACCAATCTCCAAGAGGTTTTTGACCATGTCGAAGCACGATCAACCTGACCTCGAAGGTCTATTCCTGCAAGCAATCGAAGAGAAGCAAGAATATGATAATGCAATATGAATATTGCGAATATAGATGAAGTATTGATAAGGGTGGGATTTCGAAAGCGGTCTTGATCTGGTCGTTGGACACAAATGAAGTATACGAAGTTGCATTGGCTAACTTTTAACTAGACAAAACCCAAGTGAAAAGATACTAGATTAATATACTTACATAGGAGCAATAGGTAGGGGCTAAGGAGGTGGGAGGACGTCTCAAGGCACCCCAAAACCAACCTTAGGTCATACAAGGCCCATGGGCCCAAGTGGAGGTGATGCAACACCTTTGAACATGTAGTTCGACTCGGATTCTGGTGCATCATCATATTGTTTCGTCAATATCTCCACGCTTCGGAAGAATTTCAAGGTGAATCCCATTGGCTTTGAAAGAACATAAAATCTACTTTCCAGAAAAAAGGAATCACCCAATTCGGAGTCCGGATGCAAAAGTTGTTGGTGTTTTGGTACAGGTATGTCTAGGTAGTTTGAATCTGAGTCCACAATGTGAGAGACTTTGACTCTATGTTCTCTTGGTCTAAAAGTGACGTGAGAGAACTTCTTGAACAACACATAAACATCTCTTTTTCCCTTATCTTCATGTGTGGATTGTACAAGTGTCTGGTAGTTCTGCGATTAGGCATGAATCAAAAACAGGTAAAGTACTTTTGTTTTGTCTAACATAAATAAATTATTGGATAGATTTTATACGAAATCACCTCAAGTAAATACACGTATGCAATATTTGTGATCATATCCATGGTAACCATGTATTCATCATCCTCCCCTTCTTGAAAACAAAGCTATCATCGGCGTTGCTTAATCTAAAATGTGGCTAACAAAAGAAACAAGTTGTACATGTGGTATATGTATATGTCATCCATTTTTACTTCCCTTGGTTTTTGCACATATGACACATGTATACACGAGTAACTATATATATTATGAAATGTAAAGCAAAAATATTATCACAAGAAGTAGAAGCATGAAAATATTGCAACTCAGTTTACATATATAAGTGAAGCCCTTATTCATATCAAAGGATTGACAATGTTCATCGTTAAACCATCCCAACATTGGTAAATAAACCTTACTTGTTTCAAATTTACATGCTACAACATGCTTAAATAAGCAAGCACGCAACATGTCATTTGACACAGAATCATCACCAAGATTGGAAGCCATATCAAAATGATTAAAGAATGGCATAATTATTTTCAAACATATTTGATCCAAAATTGATTTATTTCCTTATTCACATGGTTCTTTCTCATCAACAGTTAGTACAATGGGTGCACTCAAAATTATTGATATTGTAGTTATTTGATCACATGACAAAGTCAAATCATGATCATCGTCCTCTAAAATAGGTGGTGTGATCAAAGGAATGGGTAGCTCATCACATGGTACATTGGAATTGACAAGGCATTCATCATACTCATGTGGAGGTGGAAGATCAGTACCTTCGTCATTACCTCTTATGATCAACTCATATGATGTAGGCACTCTCGGTGGTGACGTGACACATGATGATGTTGAAGTAGCCCTCACAACAATTGATGTGGTTGTCATGGTACGCCTAGTAGTTGAAGGAACAACCATATCAACTCTTGGAATGTGCACCCTGTGCTCTATCTCTTTGTGGGTAACACATTGTTTAATTTCCTATTCAGCTTTGCAAGCAAGACGAAACAAACGATCCATAGGATAACACTTTTCATGAATTAGTATCTCCTGAACATCACGGTTTAATCCTCCCCAAAATCTATCCATAAAATCTTCTTCACTTTCTTCTAATGAGGAATGCAACAAGGTCGTGTGTAAATCATAATAATATTTTTTTACAGTGTCACTACCTTGTTTTAAACGTTGTAACTTTTTAATCATGTCACAAGTATAATAAGCAAGAACGAATGTGTGTCTAATGGCAAGTTTCAAATCATCCCAAGTAGTAGCTATATAACCAGGGTGTAACTGACAATATTCACTCGACCAAACTGAAGCATAACGAGTGAAAGAACCAATTGCGACCTTACCTTTCTTATGTTCAGCAAAATTATGGGAAGTAAATATATCATTTATTTCAAACTCCCATTTAATATATAAAGCAGGTCTAAAACGACCATTAAATGGTGGTACAAAAACATTAACCTAATCATGTGCATTTGGATCTCTTTGCACCTCTTGTAGCGGTTAGTGTGGTGGCACGTCTCCCATGATCGAAGAAGCCCACGAACTGATAACTCTGGATCCTGTCATGACTAGTAGAAACAAGAAACAAAGGTCCAAGAATATTGTTCCTATGAACTAATGGGATGTGGTCATAAAATGCTCATAGTAAAGCAAATATCAATGTCTTATAGATTGTTACCATGCAGCAGGTGGCGACCGGCAACCGAGGGTGTCAATATCTCTGAAGATTGAGTAAAGCGATTACCAGGTGAACATATGCATATACAATGTAGAAATATATGGAGTTTGGAAGGCTTAATATATGGTAGCAAAAGATTAGCAATAATCAACTCACATATGCAATGTTGAATAAACGCTCAACGACGATAGTGTGCTGGTCCTAGGCTAGACCGTACTAGAGACGTGAGCCTAGAACACTAAGGGAGTCATGACAAAGAACAAATATCAGCAATGGATGATATGTAGTAGCTCGGGATAGCAACATATAAGTGAAGATCACAATGACAGTAAAGATAATGATGATAAATGGTCGGCAAGCAGGATATACCAAAACTATCTCTTCAACTTTCCTCCGGAAAATATTATGTCAAATCTCGAATATATTTTTGTCAAGATTGCCACTGACTCAATCTTTTCAATGCAAAAAGAATCACTCAATTCCGAGTTCTATAAGGAGTCAAAAAATTTAGGAACGAACCTGAAAAATATTTACAAATATGCCCGCGACCTTCGGAGGGCAAAAAGTCCTATTTAGAAGCCGATTTGGAGGTGATAATAATGATCTAGCATCATGACTATTCATATGCGGCTCGTCGATAGCTTGAATTTAAGTACTCATGGAGCCAAAACGGACTTTGTGTGAAGAAGATATGCATGTTTTACTGAACACCGTGCAAAATAGATTTCAATCCGAATGCAGATGCGAGATTGATTCTAGGTAGATCAGAAATTTGTTTCTTCTCTTCTTTCTATTTTTTCTCACTTTTTTTCTTTTCTCTATTTCTCTCTCACTTTTTTTCTCTTCTCTTCAACAAAGCAGATAAGATGCTGATTGGATCAAGCGTAGATGCGAATGACCTCAAATATGATAATGACAATGAACAATGGAGAGCATGTGCTGGAAATTGATGGATGGTGGTCGATGACAGCGGAAAGGATGATGATGATGGTGGTGGTGGTATATGGCAGTAGTGAGGACAATGGCGTGGCAGCGGCATGACAATCTGTGGATAGAACTCAAAACTCTAAGGGACTAGATGCTAAGACCAACAATTCTACATGACGATGCAACCGATAATTGAACTATGTAAGCACTGAAAAGAAAATGGCAAAGGATCCTGTCTTGGACAAAGGATGAATAGATCTAACTTTTTTTGTGGCTTTTTCTTGGGCAATAGGTAAGAAAAATAAATCTAATCTCGGGACAACTGGAAATTCTCACCGAGCAACCTGAAAACTGATACCACTTGATAAAGGTGAGGGTACAAATATTTCCATGAGATGATAAATATCGATTTGGTGAAAACGACTTTGACAATCTGGCTACGAATGTGCATGATGTTGCGCCTTAGAAATTGCTAAACCAATCTCCAAGTGGTTATTGACCTCGCCGGAGCACGATTAACCTGGCCACGAAGGTCTATTCCTCCAAGCAATCGAAGAACAAGCAAGAATATGATAATGCAATCTGAATATTGCGAATATAGATGAAGTACTGATAAGGGCGGGGTTCCGAAATTGGTCTTGGTCTGCTCGTTGGACACGAACGAAGTACACGAAGTTGCAATGGATAACTTTTAACTAAACAAAACCCAAGCGGAAGGCTACTAGATTGTTCTACTTATATAGGAGCAATGGGTGGCGTCCAAGGAGGTGGGAGGATGTTCCAAGGCACCCTAGAACCAGCCCTAGGTCGTACAAGGCCTATGGGCCCAAGTGGAGGTGATGCAACACCTTTTTACTTGTAGTTCGACTCGGATTCTGGTGCGGCGTCAGATTGTTTCGTCAATATCTCCATGCTCCGGATGAATTTTAAGGTGGATCCAGTTGGGCTGGAAAGCACAAAAAAAGAATCACCCAGTTCGGAGTCCGGATGCAAAAGTTGTTGGCGTTTTGGTACAGGTATGTCTGTGTAGTCCGAATCTGAGTCCAGAACGTGAGGGACTTGGGCTATATCTTCACTCGGGCTAAAAGTGATGTGGGAGAGCTTCTTGAACAACACCTAAACATCTCATTTTCCCTTATCTTCATATGTGGATTGTACAAGTGTCCGGTAGTTCTGTAGTTAGGCATGAAACAAAAAGAGGTGAAGCGCTTTTGTTTTGTATAACATAAATAAATTATTGCATAACATTTATAAGAAATCACCTCAAGTAAATACACGTATGCAATATTTGTGATCATATCCATGGTAACCATGTCCTCATAAATTTTGAAGGTGAATCCAATTGGGCCGGAAAGCATATGAAATCTACTTTCTGACAAAAAAAGAATCACCCAATTTGGAGTCCATATGAAAAAGTGCTTTGCGTTTTGAGAGAGGTATATTTGTGCAGTCCGAATCAGAGTCAAGAACATGAGAGACCTGGACTCTATCTTTTCTTGGGCCAAAAGTGACGTGGCAGAACTTCTTGAATAACACCTAATCATTTTCTTTGAAGTGATATGACCTCTTGAACAACACCTAATCATTTTCTCTTCCTTTGTCTTCACACATGGTTTGTAAAAATGTTCAGCAATTCTGCATTTAGGCATGAAATAAAAGTAGGTGAAGTATTTTTGTTCTGGATAACATAAACAAATTATTGCATAATTATTATAAGAAATCACCTCACAAATATGTATGCAATATTGTTTGTTGTATTCAAGGTAGACATGTCCTCATCCTCCTCCCCTTCTCGAGTACAAAGCTGTCCTCAGTGTTGCTTAATCTGGAATGTGGCTAAGAAAAGAGAAAAGGTGTATACATTGTATTTGTATATGTCATCCATTTTTACTGATCTCATTTGTGACACATGTGACACATATATACAAGGTCACTCATCACATTTCATGAAATATCCAAAAGATTATGACAAGAAGTGGAAGGCATGAAAATATTGCAACTCAGTTTGCACATATTAGTGAAGTCTATATATATATTCATATCAAAAGATTGATAATGTTCATCATTAAACCATCCCAATATTGGTAAATAAACGTGAATTGTTTCAAATTTATATGCTACAACATGCTTAAATAAGCAAAAATCCAACATGTTGTAGCATATAAATTTGAAACAATTCACGTTGAGATGACACCATGTGAATCCAACATGTTGTAGCATATTAGTGAACTTGTCACTTTAAATAGGGCATCATCTAAATCCGTTGAGATGACACCGTGTGAATTATGGTTTGATACAAACCTAAGCTGTCGTTTCTTAATATTTGGGGCTGTGACACTTGTGTGGAAAATGTTTTCACCTAATGAGGTCGAACCCAAGGCGGACAAATGCATCTTCATAGAATACCCTAAGATCAGTTGGGTGAACCTTCAATCTCATATCCTAGTGCAAAGTGTTTGTTGCTTAAACGGATCCTTTCTCGAGGAAATGTTTCTTGCGAAAGAACTGAGTGGGAGGAAGATAGAACTTGATGAGGTTGTTAAACCTTTGTTCAACCAGAGAGTAGCGCGGCGCAGAAAGATGTTTCTGTGAAGCCTACGTAGGTTGAAGAGGAAGTTAATGATGATGATCATGAAGCTTCAGGATCAAGTTACTATCGAACTTCGTAGGTCAACAAGGATGTGTACTGCTCCTAAGTGGTACGACAACTCTGTCTTGGAGATCATGTTGTTGGACAACGATGAACCTACGAGCTATGGAGAAGCGATGATGGGCCTGGATTCCGACAAATGGTTAGAGGCCATGAAATCCGAGATAGGATCCATGTATGAAAACCAAGTATAGACTTTGGTAGACTTGCTCGTTAGACGGCAGGTCGTTGAGTACAAATGGACCTTTAAAATGAAGACAGACACCGATGGTGAATGTCACTATTTGTAAAGCTCGACTTGTTGCAAAGATGTTTGTGACAAGTTCAAGGAGTTGACTACGATGAGACTTTCTCACTCGTAGTGGTGCTAAAGTCTAATGGAATTATGTTAGCAGTTGCTGTGTTTTCAATTATGAAAACTGGCAGATGGATGTCAAAACATCGTTTCCTTAACGGTTTACTTGAGGAAAGGTTGTATGTGATACAACCAGAAGGTTTTGTCAGGCCTAAGGATGCTAAAAGGTGTGCAAGCTTCGGTGATCCTTCCATGGACTGAAGCAAGCATCTCGGAGTTGGAATATACGCTTTGATAAGGTGATCAAAGTTTTGATGTTTATACAAAGTTTACGAGAAACTTGTATTTGCAATAAAGTGAGTGGGAGCACTATAGAATTTCTGATAAGTATATGTGGATGACATATTGTTGATCAGAAATAATGTAGAGTTTCTGGAAAGCATAAAACGGTCATTTGGAAAGTGATTTTCAAAGGAAGACCTGGATGAAGCTACCTAATTGTTGAGCATCAAAATCTATGGAGATAGATCAAGATGCTCGATGAGACTTTCAATGAGTGCATACCTTGACAAGATTTTGAAAGAGTTCAAAATGGATCAATCAGAGAAAGAGTTCTCGCCTGATTTGTAAGGTGTGAAAGTTGAGTGAGACTCAAAGCTCGACAACGGCAGAAGAAAGAGAAAGGACGAACGTCGTCCCCTATGCCTTAGCCATAGGCTCTATATTATGCCATGCTGTGTACCGCACCTGTGTGTGCCTTGCCATGAGTCTGTCAAGGGGTACAAGAGTGGTCCAGGAGTGGATCACTGGACAACGGTCGGAATTATCTTTAGTAACCAGAGGACTAAGGAAATGTTTCTCGATTATGGAGGTGATAAAGAGTTCGTCATAAGGAGTTACGTACATTACAAGCTTTAACACTAATCCGGATGACTCTTAGTAGCAATCTGGATACGTATAGTGGAGCAGCCATTTGGAATGGTACCAAGCGGAGTGTGGTAGCAGTGTTTACAGTTTGACATAGGTATTTGCAAAGTGCACACGGATCTGAATGTTACAGACCCGTTGACTATAAGACCTCTCTCACATGCAAAGCATGATCGAGCCCCAGAACTCGTTGGGTGTTAGATTCATAACAATGCGAATCACATGGTGATGTGAACTAGATTATTGACTCTAGTGCAAGTGGGAGACTGTTGGAAATATGCCCTAGAGGCAATAATAAATTAGTTATTATCATATTTCCTTGTTCATGATAATCGTTTGTTATCCATGCTATAATTGTATTGATCGAAGACTTAGATGCATGTGTGGATACATAGACAAAACCATGTCCCTAGTATGCCTCTAATAGACTAGCTCGTTGATCAAAAGATGGTTAAGGTTTCCTAGCCATGGACATGAGATGTCATTTGATAACGGGGTCACATCATTAGGAGAATGATGTGATGGATAAGACCCAAACTACAAACATAGCATATGATCGTGTCAGTTTATTGCTAATGTTTTATGCATGTCAAGTATATGTTCCTATGACCATGAGATCATGCAACTCACGGATATTGGAGGAGTGTCTTGTGTGTATCAAACGTCGCAACGTAACTGGGTGACTATAAAGGTGCTCTACAGGTATCTCCGATGGTGTCTGTTGAGTTGGCATGGATCGAGACTGGGATTTGTTACTCCGTGTGACGGAGAGGTATCTCGGGGCCCACTCGGTAATGCAACATCACAATAAGCCTTGCAAGCAATGTGACTAATTGTTAGTTGCGGGATCTTGTATTACGGAACGAGTAAAGAGACTTGCCGGTAACGAGGTTGAACTAGGTATGGAGATACCGACGATCGAATCTCGGGCAAGTAACATACCGAAGAACAAAGGGAACGTTATACGGGATTAACTGAATCCTTGACATAGAGGTCGACCGATAAAGATCTTCGTAGAATATGTAGGAACCAATGTGGACGTCCAGGTCCCGCCATTGGTTATTGACCGTAGAGGTGTCTCGGTCATGTCTACATAGTTCTCGAACCCGCAGGGTCTGCACACTTAAGGTTCAGTGACGTTTCGGTAGTGTAGAGTTATGTATGGTGGTGACCGAAGTTTGTTCGGAGTCCTGGATGAGATCCCGGACGTCATGAGGAGCTCCGGAATGGTCTGGAGGTAAAGATTCATATATAGGAAGTCCCAGTTTGGTTTCCGGAAAAGTTTCGGGCTCATCGGTAGTGTACCGGGAGTGCCGGTAGTGTACCGGGAGACCTCCGGGAGGGGTACTTCGACCCCAAGAGGTCCATGGGCTGTGGGAGAGTATTAACCAGCCCTTAGTGGGCTGGGAAAACAGCCACAAAGGCCCATGGCACAGGAGAGAAAGTCCTAAAGCAAAAAGTGGAAAATCAGCCAATAGGAGGCAATCCTACTCCAACTAGGATTGGAGGTGAAGTAGGATTGCTTCCCACCTCCTATTTCGGCCGACCCAAAGGCCTTGGCTGCCTCTCCTCTCCTCTCCTCCTATATATACTTGTGGATTGGGTGGTTTTTGGACAGAATTTCCGGCCACGTGCTACCCGTTTCACCGGTGCACAGTTTCTCCTCTAGATCGGTTTTCCGCAACGCTTAGGCGAAGCCCTGCCGGAATCACTCCACCACCATCACCGGAGCACCGTCACGCTGCCGGTGAACTCTCTCTCCTCTCCACCTCCTCTTGCTGGATCAAGACGGTGGAGATCGTCATCAAGTTGCACGTGTGCTGAACGCGGAGGTGCCGTCCGTTCGGCGCTAGATCGGAAGGACCGTGATCGAGATCGCGAGACGGTTCGTGATGAGATCGCGGAATGGATCGTGATGAGTTCGCAGGACAGATCGTGATCAAGATCGTGAGATGGATCGTGATGAGATCGCGGGACGGATCGTGATGAGTTCACGGGACGGATCGTGATTGGATCGCGGGACGGATCATGATGAGATCGCGGGACGCTCGGCGATTTGGATCGCGAAGATGTTCGACTACACCAACCGCGTTTCTTAATGCTTCTCGCTTAGCGATCTACAAGGGTACGTAGATCCACTCTCCCTCTCGTAGATGCTCATCACCATGGATAGGTTTGCGTGTGCGTAGGAAATTTTTTGTTTCCCATGCGACGTTCCCCAACACCTATATATACCCCTCCACCACCACTCACTCGAAAGAGAAGCACTCAAAACAGATCCCAACTTATCCCATCAGATTTTCTTAGATAGAGCCACCTACTCACGTGTTGAGATCATGCCATTCCATTCCACGCATATGAATCTTGATCTCTAGCCTCCTCAATTTGCTTTCCACCCAATCAATCTCTTCCACCAAAGCCAAATCTGTGAGAGAGTGATTGTGTGTTGATGAGTCTATCTTGAAGCACAAGAGCAAGGAGTTCATCGACATTATCGAGCCTATTACCTTTTGGAGGGTGGTGCCTCCTAGATTGGTTAGGTGTCGCTTGGGAGCCTCCTACTTCGTGTTGTGGAGTGAACCAAGAAGTTTGTAAGGGCAAGGAGATCACCTACTTCGTGAAGATCTACCCATAGTGAGGCTAGTCCTTCATTGATGAAAGCCGTTATGGAATAGTCAAGGTTGCTTCTTCGTGGAACCCTTCGTGGGTAGAGCCCTCTGTGGACTCTTGCGACCGTTACCCTCTATGGGTTGAAGACTCCATAAACATGGATGTACGATAGCACCACCTATTGGAACCACGTGAAAAATCTTCATGTCCTTCATGCGTTTGATCTTCCTATCCCCACTCCTTTCTTACATGTGCAATGTCTTTACTTTCCCCTGCTACACTTGATGACTTGCATGTGTAGGGTGTTCTAGACTTGCTATATATGCTAAAACTGCCAACCCTTAATCTTATGCTTAAGGTAGTTTTAAATTCCTGCTAGTAGCCTATTCAACCCCCTCTAGACAAACTCTTCTAGTGATCCCTCAATTGGTATCAGAGCATTGGTCTCCATTGCTTCGGTTTTATCACCGTGGAGGCAGATGAATGTGTCTAGTGTGGAGATTTATTATTGTAGAGTGCCTATTCTTGACGGAGAGTACTATAGTCGATGGAAGAATGCCATGATCGATCTATTTGACAAATTCCATTTGAGAAAACACATTGAAAATCCCTATGTGCTCCTCATTGATGAATTGCATCCCACACACGAGGAGGAAATTAACATGCTTGTAACCTTGGAACTGTCAATCTTATTGTTAGAGGCTTGCCAAGATTCGTGCTTTCTCAATTGAAGAACTTTGCATGTGCTTATACTTTGTGGACTGATTTGGAGAAACGATATCCAAATCTTACATTAAGAAATCTTGATGAAATTCTTCAGAAAACCGTTCCTTTTCACAAAATGAAGCCCAGTGATCGAAACTTTGATAAATGCCTATTTGAGCTCCGTGATCTCATGCGTGCTAAAGGAGATGTCATGACTATCAACAACATTGTTATTGAAGCCATTCACATCCATAAACTTGAACATTGTCATGGTTACGATTCTAACGAGTCTCCTGGTTTTTATGACGAGGAGATTCCACCAAATGATGACAATGAATAACATGGCTACTATGATGAAGATGAGTTGTTCGACATCGAGCATGAAAAGATCATGAGGAATCTAAGTCTAATGGCATACTTCAAGGATTACATGTCCGGTGGAAAAGAGTGGATTCTCGACAGTGGATGCACGGATCACATGACTGGTGATAAAGACATGTTCCAAGAGATCACGCCTAATCAAGGTCCTCGGAGGTACGTGACCTTTGGAGACAACTCTAAGGGTAAGGTACTTGGCCTTGGTAAGGTGGCCATATCTCATGATAGCTCCATTCAAAATTTGATGCTTGTTGAATCCCTTGGCTACAATCTTCTTTCTGTATCTAGACTAACAGACTTCGGGTTCAATGTGCTATTTACTAAAGTAGATTGCCAAGTGTTTCGATTTGACAATCATAAAATTGTCTTTACTGGTATTCATAGAGGTGATCTATACATTGTTGGTTTCACTAAAAAGGCCCAACCTCGTACTTGTCTCATTGCAAAATCTTCTAAAGGTTGGCTATGGCATGGAAGGTTTGGACATGTAGGCATGCGCAATCTAGATAAGTTTATGGGCGATCACATTCTTGGTGTTAAAGATGCTATCTTTGACAAAGATAGGCTTTGTAGCGCTTGTCAAGCAAGAAAGCAAGTAGGTGGAAGTCATCCGGTCAAGAACATCATGACCACTAGGAGACCACTCGAGTTACTTCATATGGATCTTTTTGGTCCCAATGCTTACAAGAGTCTCGGTGGAAACTCTTATGGTCTAGTTATAGTTGATGATTTTTCCAGATTTACGTGGGTATTCTTTCTTGATGATAAGTCGCAGGTACAAAAGATCTTCAAGAACTTTGCACGCAAAGGGCAAAATCAGTTTGAAGTGAAGATCAAGAAGGTTTGAAGCGATAGTGGATTGGAATTTAAGAACACCCATGTGGATACCTTCCTTGACGAAGAGGGTATCTCACATGAGTTCTTGGCTATGTACACGCCTCAACAAAATGGAGTTGTTGAGAGAAAGAACCGAACCCTCATTGAGATGGCAAGAACGATGCAAGACGCCAAGACACTTTTGGGCAAAATCCGTGGAAACATCATGTCATGCCACAAACCGACTATACTTGCACAAGCTTCTTGGTAAAACGGCATATGAGCTTCTCACCGGTAACAAAACCCAAGTTGGATACTTTTGGGTATTCGGCTCTAAGTGTTACATTCTTGACAAGCATCGTCGTGCTAAATTTGCTCCCAAATCTCATGAAGGTTTCCTACCTGGTTATGGATCGAACTCTCACACCTACCGTGTCTACAACAACTTCACTCGAAAAGTTCAAGAGACGGTAGATGTGAAGTTTTATGATCCTAATGGTTCGCAAGTCAAACAATTGCCAAATGATGTAGGTGATAAAGATCCTTCGGAAGCTAACCAAGATTTACCCATCAGCAAGATTCGTCCCATGGAGGTGAAGGAAAGTACTTCATCAATCCAAGTGGAAACTCCTACTTCGGATCAAGGCTACCAACAAAACGACATGGAAGCATCCACAAACGGTACACGAGAAGATGAAGAGGAGGAGGAAGTAAATCATGAAGATCCACCCCAACCTCCTTAACCACCACCTCAAGGAGATGACCACATCAACAACAACGGAGATGTAGGAGATGAAGAAGAAGAAGAAGCTCCACCAACTAACAAGCCAAAGCTACCCCGAGTTTGAGCACAAGTGACCAAGAACCATCGCCTAAACCAAATCTTTGGTGACATACAAACTGGGAGGATCACTCGCACTAAAACTCGCTTGGCTAACTTTTGTGAGCATTATTCTTTCATCTCTATCAGAACCCTTGAAGGTTGAACAAGCTCTTGAAGACGCGGATTGGGTGAACGCTATGCATGAAGAGCTTAACAACTTCGAGAGGAATGAAGTGTGGACACTCGTGGACAAGCCCAAGGACGAGCAAAACATTATCGACACGAAATGGGTTTTTCGGATCAAGCAAGATTAAGACGGTCAAGTCGTTCGCAACAAGGCCCGCCTCGTAGCTTAAGGATATATGCAAGTCGAAGGTATGAACTACGGCGAGACCTACGCCCCCGTTGCTAGACTAGAAGCCATTCGAATTCTTCTTGCTTATGCCAATCACCATGATATCACGCTTTACCAAATGGATATTAAAAGTGCATTTTTAAATGATGAAATTGAAGAAGAGGTATATGTTAAGCAACCACCCAGTTTTGTAAATCCTAAGAAACCTGACCACGTTTACAAACTTTGCAAAGCTTTATACGGTCTTAAGCAAGCTCCTCGTGCTTGGTATAAATGTCTCACGAAGTTTCTTATTGAAAAAGATTTGAAATTGGTAAAATTTACACAACCTTATTCACAAAGTGAGTTAATCGTGAATTATTTGTGTGCCAAATTTATGTGGATGATATTATCTTTGGATCTACTGACCCACAATTTAGTGAGAAATTTGGAAGGTTGATGTCAGAGAATTATGAGATGCCTATGATGTGTGAGCTGAAATTCTTTCTTGGTCTACAAATCAAGCAACCGAGAGAAGGTACTTTCATCTCTCAAACAAAGTACACCAAGGACTTGATAAAGAAGTTCAACATGCAGGAGTGCAGATGTATGAAAACTCCCATGCCCACTAGCGGACACGATGATCTTACTAAGGAGGGTGAACCGGTTAATCAAAAGGTTTATCGATCAATGATTGGTTCATTGCTTTATCCATGTGCCTCCCGTCCTGATATTATGCTTAGTGTTTGCATGTGTGCTAGATATCAAGATGCACCCAAAGAATGTCATCTTAAGGCTGTGAAACGCATTGTGAGATACTTGATACATACACCAAACTTTGGCATTTGGTATCCCAAGGGATCTTCCTTTAATCTTGTTGGCTACTCCGACTCGGACTATGCCGGTGACAAGGTCGATAGAAAATCCACCTCGGGTACATGTCAATTTCTTGGTAGATCTCTTGTGTCTTGGTCTTCCGAGAAACAAAACTCGGTATCTCTATCTATTGCCGAAGCAGAATACTGCCACTGGATCATGTTGTGCGCAATTGTTATGGATGACACAAACGCTTAAAGATTATGGAATCTATGTTAAAAATGTGTCATTATTTTGTGACAATGAAAGTGCTATCAAGATTTGTCATAATCATGTGCAACACTCTCGAACCAAGCATATTCAAGTTCGACATCATTTCATTCATGATCATGTTGCCAAAGGAGATATTTATCTTAAGCATGTTCATACTAACAAGCAATTGGCCGATATCTTTACTAAGCCACTTGATGAAAAAGTGTTTTTTCATTTGAGGAGTGAGTTGAACATCATTGATGCTTCAAACTTGAGCTAAGCTCACTCGGATAAATGCAAGGGGATGAGCTTCATTGTTTATTCCTTGCTACTATCTTGAATATCATATATCTTGGAATTACTTGCTCCCTTGTCTTGCATCTAACCCTTTTGTAGGTACTTGGAAGAACAACACTCCACAAGATTGCAAACAACTCATAACCTAAGCAATCTTGTCATGACCAAGTATCCACAACCTCGCATGGATGATGAAAGGAAGAACACAACAAAACATATCCTTGACACATAATTCTCAATTGATATCAACTCACAATTGATGTCATGTCAAATGGATATATCATGTTCTTCCTTGCGTGACTAACTGATAGAGGTGAAGTTGTCCCTGTCTTTCGATGAGATGGTGGCTATCGTTTTTGGTGGAGTAGACTTTGACGATCTGACTACGAACATGTGATGACGTCGCGCCTTAGCAATTTCTAAACCAACTCCGAGAGGTTATTGACCATGCCGGAGCACGATCAACCTGACCACGAGGGTCTATTTCCTACACGCAAATGAAGAACAAGCAAGAAAGCAAGATTGCAATCTGGATATTGCGAATATAAGAGGAAAACTTTATTGATGAAGTGGGGTTCTCTCACGCCTTTGTCTGGTTGTGGAACACAAACAAAGACGCGAAGTTGTAGCTATGGCGACCTTGTAATCTAAACAAAACCCAACCCTAAAACGAAAGTCCATACTTATATAAACAAGGTGAGAATACCAAAGTAAGGGGAGAAAATTTGCTTGAAATAAATTTATTGCATTTGATTTCTCATGTTAGAAATTTCTCACCCTATCCAATCCCGATATCTACATGCTAAGATTCAGGGGGAGAGGATGTCCTACTATTTCATATCTAGGGGAGAAAGTTCAAAGAGTTTAATGGAGACATATCAATCTTAAGAAACACTATCTTCTATATGTTCTCCATATCTTGGTACTTTTGAGTTTTATTGATTTTGATTGGTAGAATACTCTTGTGTTTCCTAACATTGTTTTCTCAAGTGTATCTTTACTACTAGAATGCTCAAGAACTCAAGGTAAGTATATGCATCATATCTTTGATCAAGATGATCTCTTGCTTCTTGCGCATGTTGTTTGAAAGAGTGAAGTCTTGAACAAGGATACACCTCATTCATATACATTTGATGCATATAGCCAAGATACACATGACTTATTATATCCCTTCTGCTATATGTGTGTCCATGCATTCCAAAGCAACTATCCTTGAAAGGGATTGCACACATTTAGGGGGAGCAAGTCTAAGTAATGTGTCTCTCAAAGTCTTCATCGTATACATGCATATCTTTATTTGAATCTTTGATTGTATGTTGTCATAAATTGCCAAAAAGGGGGAGATTGAAAGCACAATGTGCTCCCTCGGTGGTTTTGATAATTCATGACAACATACATTGTCTCTTGGACTAGTACTCTCATCTAGTGTATTTCAGATAAAGGTCATAGAGAGAGATGGGTTGGCGAAAAGGAGTGTGGAGAGTATCCCCATGAAGAAGAAGGAGAAGGAATAGCATTGGCAAAGCTCCAAGCAAGAGGACTCTACATTTTACTTTATGAGAAATCACTCTGAGTCCATAGGAAAGCCAATACTATTAAAAGGGGGTAAGGTACTGTTGGTGAACAAAATGCTCATACGTGCACAAGTGAGAGTCACCACATACACTCACAAGCTCTTCCACAAAAGTCTGTCCAAATCCAAATATCCAAAATCGGTGCAACCGACACTTTCCACTTGGTGCCACCGATCAGCCTCAGATAGACTCAGCCAAACCCTAGCCCTTCGGTGCAACCTATTCCATTTTGGTGCCACCGAGTTTGGGTTGCCAACTTCCTGTTATGAAATTCACAAAATTGGTCCGACCGAGTTTGTTGAATCGGCATCACCGAGTTTGGCAATCTGACCGTTGGTCACCTTACGATGCAACCGAGTTTTATGTATCGGTCTCACCGAGATTCAAAAGTTGCTACCTTTGAGGCAACTTGGTACCACCGAGATTAAAACATCGGTGTCACCGAGTCTTACTTATTAGGTGTAACGGTTGGATTTTTGGAGATGCCTATATATACCCCTCCACCACCACTCACTCGAAAGAGAAGCACTCAGAATAGATCCCCACTTATCCTATCAGATTTTCTTAGAGAGAGCCACCTACTCATGTGTTGAGATCATGCCATTCCATTCCAACCATATGAATCTTGATCTCTAGCCTCCCCAAGTTGCTTTCCACCCAATCAATATCTTCCACCAAAGCCAAATCCGTGAGAGAGTGATTGTGTGTTGAGGAGTCTATCATCTTGAAGCATAAGAGCAAGGAGTTCATCGACATTATCGAGCTTATTACCTTTTGGAGGGTGGTGCCTCCTAGAATGGTTAGGTGTCACTTGGGAACCTCCTACTTCGTGTTGTGCAGTGAACCAAGAAGTTTGTAAGGGCAAGGAGATCGCCTACTTCGTGAAGATCTACACATAATGAGACTAGTCCTTCATGGACGAAAGCCGTTATGGAATAGTCAAGGTTGCTTCTTCGTGGAACCCTTCATGGGTAGAGCCCTCCATGGACTCTCGCGACCATTACCCTCCGTGGGTTGAAGACTCCATAAACGTGGACGTACGATAGCACCACCTATCAGAACCACGTGAAAAATCTTCGTGTCCTTCATGCATTTGATCTTCCTATCCCCACTCCTTTCTTACATGTGCAATGTCTTTACTTTCCGCTGCTACACTTGATGACTTGCATGTGTAGGGTGTTCTAGACTTGCTATATATGCTAAAACTGCCAACCCTTAATCTTATGCTTGAGGTAGTTTTAAATTCCTGCTAGTTGTCTATTCACCCCCTATAGACATGCTCTTCTAGTGATCCCTCACATGGGACTTTTACGACCTAGGGTTAGTTTTAGGCTGCCTTGGGGCATCCTCCCACCTCCTTGGCCGCCACCCCTTGCTCCTATATAAGTAGATCAATCTAGTAGCTTTTTTCTTGGGTTTTATTTAGTTAAAAGTTAGCTTTTGCAACTTCGTGTACTTCATTTGTGTCCAACGACCAAACGAGGACCGCTTTCGGAACCCCACCCTTATCAATACTTCATCTATATTCACAATAGTCAGATTGCATTATCATATTCCTGCTTGTTCTTTGATTTCTTGTAGGAATAGACCTTCATGGTCAGGTGGATCGTGCTTCGGCGTGGTCAATAACCTCTTGGAGATTGGTTTAGTGGTTCTAAGGCGCGACATCGTGCATGTTTGTAGTTGGATCATCAAAGTCGTCTTCACCAAATCGATGGATATCATCTCATCAAAAGACCGGGACCCTTTGGAGATGCCCTTATCACTTTTTATTTTTCTTGAAACCCCAAATAAATGCACACGTGACATGATCTTTATTCCTTCTTCGCTCAACACCGACGATATAGAAAAAGGGTCGGACTTTCCTTTTTGGTAGGTACGCTCCACGCGGCCAACGAGTGCACATGAGCTTCGTAGCCACATCCTAATATGTTTAGCCTTGAGCATTAGCAATTGAGTCCGTATGAACAACTTGCAACAAGACATGGCCAAACTAAAAAGGATATGTTATAAACAATACAAAATTAGCGAAACCATATAGAGGCAACATTAACAATTCACCAAACCATAGAGTTACCAACCCGTTGTCCGTGCCATGCCGTTCGAGTTGTTGACACTCGCCTTGTGACTATAGCTACCCTCACAGTAGTAGAGTTGGATGGCCCTCCCCCTTGTACCCGTCGTCGGTCCGTGTGAATTACCTTTTTTTCTTCAAGACCATGGTAAGTTAGATAAATGGGCTGACACAAATGGCCCAGTTAACGAGAGTGCTTTGTTTTCCTTTTTAAGCATCAACCTTTTAGTATAACAGATTAATGGTGAGAAACGTCTAAATCAGAACGAGCTAAAATGCTAAGCGCATGAGATGGCTAGATTAGTTCAATTTTATTAAACTAAATTAGATATTTACAGTGCCTAGGAAGGAACCATGATCAAAATTTCATAGGGAAACTTTGCTCCGTCTAGTATTGAAGCGATCAGTACCTCAAATACTCCCTCCGTTCCTAAATATAAGTCTTTTTAGAGATTTTACTAGAAAACTACATACGAAACGAAATGAGTAAATTACACTTTAAAGTATGTCCATATACATCTGTATGTAGCTTCCTAGTAATTTAAAAAAAACATATATTTAGAAACGGAAGGAGCACAAGTTATTGTTGTACTCATTGTAAACAAATATAAAAACGTTTAGATCATTAAAATATCTTTACAGAGTAGTAGATTTTATAAGTTATCTTTACGAAAATGAACCGACCTGCCAGCGAAGCAGCACAATTACCGCGACAGGGCTATAGCTCAAACCAAGCAAGCAATCGAGCATGGCAGTTCTTCCGACCAGCTTTTCTAAAATAGAAAGGTTCTTCTGACCACCCCACCCATGAGATTTTTTTTCAGAACTAGTACTATTTTTGTAGAAATTTTGAAAACAGGTGTCTGAGTTGAAAAAATATCAAAACTAGTACCCTGTCCGCCAGTATCAGGCCGAGCAGGGACCTGTCGGCCACCATCGGGCCGACCAGAGACCTGTCAGCCACAAGTAGGCCGAAGAGACCCTCTCGGCCAATCAGAGGCCAGGGGAGGATGCCTGTCGGCCAGAGGGTGGCCAAAGGGCCACCTGTCGGCTAGTGCGAGGCCGATGGGCCCCTGGATAAGGCCCGTCCCTCCTTTCTTCCTCCTCTAACCAGTCATTTCACCCTCCCCCGTCTAGTAGCCTGCCCCCCTTCACATCTCACTCCCGTTGCTCTCCAGTGCTTCCACCGCCTCGCCGATCTCTTCGCTGGACCACCCATTTCGTTATTTTACCCGCATAAACAATAGATCAGGGTGCTCTCCACCGGCCTACGGTAATTTTTTTTGGCTTCCAACTCAATCGAATGAGAACTCTCAAGTTGGTAGTGGATTTAGTTCTTATTTGCCACCGTCCGTCTGCAGGTAATGGCTTGCCCATTTTGCCGAGCTCCAGGTGGCCCTTGTGATGCCGTTGATTCCGGTGCGTCTGTATTTACTGTGGTGCTGGATCGTCGATGTTCTAGACGTGTTGTAAGATTCTATGTCTTGATTATCTGACTGTGGCATATTCGAATGCCTTTGTTTATAAATTTATGATCCTTGCTTCCATTCTTGTTGTAGTATGTTCCTTGCAGTGTTAGATCACATCTTGCTCGGTACATTGAGGAGTGCAGAGCTTTAGCTATTCAGAGATGTGACACAGATATTCATCTTGCTCTGCACAACACTGAGGGTAACTTATACCATGTTATGTTCACACATGGTAGGATGAACAGTAAATTGCATGGTCCTTCGTGGGAGGAACTCGTGAATGATCATGGTCTCCGCCATAGTGACATGATGACTATTATGCTTGAGCACTATGGAACTTATATTAGTGTCGAATTCCACCGGGATGGTGTTATGTCGTTTCCTTTACCCCATGTTGGTAATATATTTGTTTGACTGATTTTCAGATTTTATTCAGCTTATACGTTTTGCGGTTCATCTCAGTTAGTGAAATCATTTTTTGTAGCTCTTGAGGATCTAAGTGAAACTCAGAGGGAACTTGTTGACAGCTGTTTTTATAGTCGTGGTGTCACTCTGAATTATCAGCAAATGTATGTCATGTCGCGGCAGCTCTTTGATGACAACTACATACTGTGTACACCTTTTGTTCATAGGATGGATCACATGAACGTTATTTCCCAACATATGGTAAGCTTTGGTATCTGGTTTTTATTATTTGTTTGTTCTTTGCTGGTTCATAGGATGGATCATATAACTTGCTTGTTTTTGTCAGGTTATTCCTACCATGGTTGTGAGGAGTTTGATGGAATTTGTGGCTATTCCTAGGACTGGTTCTTTACTTCTTGAAATTACTTTGGATTCAGAAGATGATGATATATTTGTGAGCATTCCTTGTTCCTACTTCATTGGCTTGGGTGATCGAATGGTGTTGAAGAAGGAAGGTTTCGGAAATTTTCTGCTGGCATCGTCTATCGAAGTCAACAATTTGGTGCTCATAACATTCAAACAGCGTGAACAGGAGCTAGCTATTGTTTTCAGCTATCTGCCACAATGAGAAAGAAAGAAAGGTCTCGTGCAGCCCAGGCAGCAGAAGAAGCTGGAGATGGAGAAGGAAAATATCCACGTTTGGACTAAGTAGATTTATATTCTTGTAACTCAATTTCGGCAAGTTATATCTTAATTTCAGTAGGTTGTATCTTAATACCACGAAGATGTATCTTAATTTCAGCAAGCCGTACTATTCCCGTTTTTATTTGCCGCCATACTGTGGCGCCACCTTTGTCCCACCAATCTCTGCCGCCACTTTCCTTCTCGCCATTCTCTCCCGCCATTATCTTTCCCGCCATTCTCTCCTGCCATTCTCTCCCGCCAATTTCTCCCGCCATTCTCTCCCGCCATTTTCTCCCGCCATTCTCTCCCGCCATTCTCTGTCCCGCCATTCTCTGCCGCCCGATTTCCCGCCATTGCGGTTATCATCTGCCGATAAAACGAGGCATTGCATCTGCCTTCCTCCGTCGGCCACCAACACTCGTAAAAACCAACGCGGTAGTCATTATGAGTTTTCCTTCTTCGGATCAAAGCATTAGGCCTAGCAAATGGAAGAGTGCGAAGTTGCCTCAGGGGGTGGAAGTAGTTCGTTGTTGGTGCGGGGATCTCTGCAAGGTGAAGGAGGTGACGGATTTTTCAGATTGGTTGGGCATGAAGTTTTTCATGTGCGTTAATTATGAGGAAGATCCACCCGTTGGTCCTTCACCGTACATCACGCCTCCGGTATGTTTTAGTCACACAGATGAAACACGTTGTTCGTATTGTTGTTTATTTGATTTTCATATTTCTGTTTCTTTTGTAGTCTCCTCCGCCCCTGTGCCAGTACTATCGTTGGATAGACACGAAAATGCCGGACTGGGCGGTGACTGAGATTCGTGAAAGAAGTCATCATGCATGGGCAAGTTTGGACTTGGAGGAGCGCCGCGAGAAGGCAGCAGCAGAGAAGAAAGCAAAGCAGGATAGAGCTTGGCAAGAGCACTGTGTGGAGCAGAGGGCTTTTCTTGCTGAGATGAAGAAGAAAAACCAAGAAAACCAACTTCGACTGGCAGAGGTCTACCGGCAGTGAGAGGAGGCCCGTGAAGCTGAGAGGTAGAGAAAGAAAGTAAGGGCTCGTGCAGCCCAGGTAGCAGAAGAAGCTGGAGATGGAAAAGGAGAATATCCACATTGGACTCAGTAGATTTAGATTGCAGTAACTCAATTTCAGCAAGTTGTATCTTAATTTCAGCAAGATGTATCTTAATTTCAGCATATTGTATCTTAATTTCAGTGAGAAGCGTGATACTTACCTCTTGTGCAAGTGCATTGATTCTCTCCCGCCACTTTCTCTCCTGCCAGTCTCTCGCGCCACTTTGATTCCCGCCACTTCCATTTTCTCCCGCCACTTTGATTCTCGCCACTTCCATTTTCTCCCGCCACTTTGATTCCCGCCACTTTCCCTCCTCGCCATTCGTTCCCGCCATTGTCTTTCCCGCCTTTCTCTCTCGCCACTTTGTCTCCCGCCTATATAACCACATTCGAAGTAAGGAGAGTGAGCAGGCCCTTCCTTTCCCTGTCGCTCCTGCATCCTTCCTTCCGCTCTCGCCATTCTTTCCTGGAGATGTCTCATCCTCCTCATCCTCACTATCCTTTTGATCGTAGTTTTCACAAGGGTATGTCCGACCGTCTTCTTCGTCTAGCTGCCAATTTCAAGATGAATGATAGAGTAGTAACATGGGAGGAACTCATTAGTAGTGACTTCATAATGAATGAGTTGTCTCACCAATTAGCTAGGGCTCGGTGGCCTCCCAGGACTTTTGAGGAGATACAGAAAGAACTTCTGAGGTTGCACGCCAGATGGCAGAAGCAACTGCACAAGGTGATGCTTATCTCAAGATTGCTGTGAATAATTCAGGTTTATGGTCAGCAGAAAGTGAGGACGAGGACGACCTCTTCATGTCGAGCAGCAAGGTGAAGAGTTCTGCATCGAAGGGCAAGAATTCTACATCGACAAAGGGCAAGAGTTCTACATCGACGAAGGGGAATACTTCTGCCGCGACGGAGGATGAAGACGACGTCTTCATGCCGAGTACCAAGGTGAAGACCAGCGCATCGTCGAAGGGCAATAGTTCTGCAACGACAAAAGGGAAGATATTTGCATCGACGGAGGATGACGATGATGCATTCATTTAATACGTTATTCATGTAGTACTATGTTCTGTAGTGTTGTTCTATGTAGTGTGGTTTAATTAAGTTGTAACGTTTAATCCAGTTGTGACGTGCAATTGATGTCGATGGATTTGGTTTGCGTTACTATTGTTCTCTCTCCAAACCAAATAAGTATCAAACATAAATATGTCAAATACATAGAGGCTAAATATGTCCAATACATAGAGGCTAAATATGTCAGATACATAGAGGCTAAATATGACAAATACATGAATATGTCCGATACATAATGGCTACATACGTCTCATACATAAATAGATAGTCATGTCCCGTACGTAGATGACAATATCACTCCTGGGGCTTGCAACGAATCTTCGGCTTCCTCAGACGTGGACCGGAAGGCGATAAGCGCTGATGCGGTGGATGAGTGTCACGATGACCACAACCATAGAATACCTCTTCCGTCGGTGTCTGCGTCTCTTGCGTCGACGGTGGTGGTGGAGTGGCAAGAACTGTCTCCGAGATACCATAGGTGCATGCAACATGATCATCGTCCTCGCCGTCACCAGGTATGTACGAACCAGGACCAGTAAATAGAGGTGACTGAACTGAAGTCATAAACGGCTGCGACTGGCTGCCTCGTGCTGGTGAAATAAAACATGTAAGGAATGACTTACGAGACTAAATTTTGTAAAAGAATGTACAAAGTTAAGTTACCTAGGTCCATCTGCTGAAGCCAGGAAGAGTCCGCGGGCTGTGAAGGAGGTGCCTGCTGGTAGAAATAGCCCCTGGGCTGTGAAGGAGGTGGCTACTGGTAGAAATAGTCCCCGGGCTATGAAGGAGGTGCCTGCTACCAGGAGGAGCCCCCTGGCTGTGAAGGAGGTGCCTGCTGCCAGGAGGAGCCTCCTGACTGTGAAGAAGGTGCCTGCTGCCAGGAGGAGCTCCCTGGCTGTGAAGGAGGTGCCTGCTGCCAGGAGGAGCCCCCTGGCTGTGAAGTAGGTGCCTACTGCCAAGGGGAGTTCCTTGACTGTGAAGGCCGAGGTTCTAAACGCTGTAGAGAGGGGCGTGGCGGACGATGTGCTGCTCGAGTGTCAACAACATCGGAAGATCGCCTACATGTAACAGCTGCGATGATCCCGCGTATCTTCGCCTAAAGACTCTTCAACCTTGATACTGCATCTCGCTGTGGGATATTTTCTCCTCTCTCAAAGCGGTCAACCAAAGCGGCCACCTCATTTAGCGCCTGAGTTGATAATTCACCCTGTACGCAAAAAGTTAACCAATTGTACATGTTCATGTATACGGAAAATGTAGCATGTGGAGAACAACTGAGGACATACCGCGTGGTGTCTGGTTTCCACAAGTGAGGAAGTTGGGAATAGATCGCTAGCGAGAGGAACTGGGATATGTTCCGGAGCAGATGATGGAACCAAGTAAATCCTCGTGCTCTGTCTGTAATGCTTCAGATACAACCCGTACCTGTCCCAGTCGAAGACACGAACTTCATCCCATATATTTGTCGGGGCAGTATTCCATTCCTCGAGGTAAGGTCTGATATCGCGAACCCAAGAAGTATGCGACTTGTTTCCTCCGCTGCGACTGTACCTGAGATTGAAATGCACGTTACATGATTAGCTATAAGTAGACTGAATAGTCTCAATAACCTATTAATGCATAGATGAGAACCAAAGTAGTATTACTTACTTGTGCACGTGATCTGGTAATCGTGAAATAACCGGAATGTCAGGCTCTTGGAAGAGACTGAACTGTCTCATCACCCTATTAATAGCCATCTCCTCAACTGTCACATCGAAGACCAAGTTCACGATCGCAATTTTAATTTGACGAAAGAACCATACCTAGCTCGGAAAGTTCTCACCCTCCACAAATGCCATGGCTAGTGGGATGATTTGGTTGTTCCCGTCCACACCAATAGCAGTTAGGATTTGCCCTTTGTACTGACCAGTTAGGAATGTACCATCCACAAACATCACAGGAGGACAATGCCTGAAAGCTTCGATGCACATACCAAAAGAGAAGAATACTCGTTTCAACACCTTGTAATCCGGTATGCTTTCCAACCTCGTGTGCTGAATGTTAACATAAGTGCCGGGATTCCTCTCCTTCAGTATGTCAAGGAGACGCACAACATTATCATAGGAGTTAAAGAACGTCCCAAACCTCTCCTCCATAGCCTTCTTCTTAGCTCTCCAAGCCTTCCCATATGGAATGTCATACTTCCATTTGACCTTCACTGCTGTCTGGATGTGCTTTGCTTCCATATCTTTCTTCGTCACTATCATACTTCCATCTGACCTTCACTGCTGTTTGGATGGCCTTCACTGCTAAGGGCATGTGTTATCTCTTTCGAAATGATGTGGGAAGATTATCTGTCGTTTGCGGAGTTCTCCTAAAACAATAGTTTCGAAGCAAGTTGGGCAAGCCCCCAAATTCCATATGGTAGGATGTGTCGTACTCCTCCCAACTTGTTGAAACCGGTGAATGTCAAATCCTTGGCAATGACATGAGTTCTGAAGCTGAAGATATGTGTCGTGTCATTCGCAAAAATCTCAAAGCTTCCCAATCACGCCAGAAGAGTTATTAGGATAGGAAGCATCGTGACTTGGTGATCTAAATTGGTAATCATGTATATCTCCTTTTGTCTCCCATGAAAGGCACTCACTGCTTCAGTATCGAGGGTAATCCTGGACCACGATTTGTGGGTCCATTCAAGATAGTTGGCAAAAGAGGCGATCTTGCGTACTAACTCAAGCTTTCTTCCAACTTCTCCAATGTGCATGACGTATTTCGCGTCTCTCAACTATGCAAATGATTCAAGACTCCAGAGCACACCATTGACTTCCAAGATATTGACCTCCAAGAAGATTTATCCTATTGATTGGGACATCAACATCATTGTTACGCCCACAACCCCCGCTACTATACATATTGGACCAATTACTAGAGCTCGCGCATGCTAATTGAATTACCAGGTACTTTTGTCATATAGGGCAAACCTGTAGGTGTCGATCTTTCACTAATTTGAGGCGATTCCATTAAGAACATGAAGAACATGGGGAAGAACAAGGAGAAATCACAAGATAAACACTCAGGAACAAGCCCAATCACACATCCACTAGACTCAAAACCACACAAGATCCACAAGGTACAAGAACAAAGAAGGGAAAGAAGGATACATGCTAGAGTTCATCCCAAATCCCGTGGGGAGATGGGCCTTGATGTCCATAGGATATTCTCACATAGGGGTAGAAACTCCAAGAGATAAGAATATGGAAGGAGCAATGCTCAACTAACTATGAGCTAAGCCATTGCTAACCCTAAAATGGAGGAGGGGTGGAGGATCTATAGTGGTAGCCACGAAGGGGTAAGTGAGGGGCAAAGTGGGTACGTGGGCCTCGAGCCTGAGTGGCTGCATGCGGGAGGCCGAAAGTTTCATGCTAGGCCAGAAGTTCCGCGCTGGTTGCAACAGGGTTTTGGGCTAGGCTGAAAGTCTGCACACCTGGAGTCCCCTATGGAAAAGGAGGCCGGAAAGTCCGTGGTCAAGAGGTTCCGGGCAGGCCGGAAGATCCGGGAGTTTCAGAGTCTTCTCCTCGCTTCTTCTTCCTTCTCTTCCAACCCTCCCTCGCGGATGGTGTAGTCGTATGTAGGTGCTGGCACTCCTCGTCATAAATGAAGCTCCGACAATACCTATGCATGCACACGAGAGGAATGTCAAGTAGTATACCGTCCTTGAAAGGGTCAAGTGAGCTCATGTAAAGGAGATGATTCGCCTTTATGTATGTGGAGTAGACGTGGCACGTGTCACTTTCCAAACGGACTCTTGTCATGGCGACGTCCGTAGGATAATCCGCGTCACCCCCTCCTCCTTAGGAAAGATATGTCCTCTGATCAAAATCCAAATCACTATGGGAAGGAGATGGCGTCGCTATGTAGAAGTGGGTAATCACCAAGCACTCATCATCATCAAGATCTAAAGGGGCACTCTCCAATGTCTCACCGTCTAGTAATTCCTTCAAAAGGAGCAAATAAGATAAACACTTGGAAAAACAAATGTGGTTAAAGTTAGTGCAAAACCAAGCATTCAAGTGGTGAATCACCACACAAGTGTTGTCATCATGCATAACATATGGTGTGACATTGAGCACAAGCTAAGGCATCATGGGGATAATATGAAAATGTGAGGTAAGGATGCAATTATGTGTGACAATATAACGAGCATCTACCTCAAGGTCATAGAACACATGCACAAAGCACTCAATAAAAGGTCTATGGTAGGCATATGAATCATTTACAACACCAACTAAAATAAATTGTTTAAACACATGGTGCAGCCTAGAGTGCAAGACAATGCAAGCATAATGTGCACATGGTGTAGTGAATATAGTGAGGCACTCAACACAATATAAGGAGAAATTGGTCATCATGTGTGAGGCCTTCAAGTCAAGTATGTAGCAAGCAATGTGGCATGGCAAATGTGAATGATAGACATTGTTGCAACCAAGCATATGATAAGAGAAAACAATACACAAGTTGGATGAAACACACAAGGCATATATGTCATGAGGAATGGAACAATGGCAATCATGAGTGAAAGCAATATCTCTAACATTTGTGCAAGTAAGTGGTCCAAGATGACCAATATGTGTCATGATACAAGCAACACAAGTAAGAAGATCCACAATATCCATGCTCAAGAATGATGTCACCTCAGAAGGATGTCACCTCAAAAGTGTGCCCTTGTGCATTATTCACAATTCAGAAACGCGTCGGTGTAGCATGGCTCGCTCTCAAGAGCTCGAAGTCAACTCACGTAAGTGGAAGTTGACATGTAGTCAAAATATCCTACACATGCACAAACAAAAGAAAACAATGTATATGCATGGTAGATAAACACATCATCCATCATGATGGTTGTCTTGTCTTGCACATAACCATTAGGATCACAAGGGCATGAATAATATGATGCAACAATGTCATTATTCGTGGCACTAGTCATATGGTGCAAAGAAGGAAGACAAGCATGATTCACATCATAGATGCCAAAAGATCCAATAATAGGAGAGAAATCTATGGGGGCAATCTCATTAGCACAATTTATAGCATTGTTGCACTCAATACATGACAAATCTAGCATGAGAGAGGCAACACATGGGGACACATGACAACATTCAACAACAATCATGTGTGAAGCATGGCAATGGTTGGCATCAAACACATCAAATGAGAAAGTATGCATCATTGGTGATGCAACGTAGGCAAGCATATTGATCATGTCGTGCAAACTAGTAGTGCGAATATGCAACATACTAGAGGAAATCATGTCAATCATGGCATGTGAGCAAATAGTAGGCATAAGTAATGCACATGACATATCGCGAGCACGAATAGAAAGAGATGCAAAAGTGTCATCATAGACATGAGGCATATAGTGATGAGGACATTCCTACTAATGTCACACCGACATCCCCACCAGCTGCACATACTGGACCAACTACTAGACCCCGTGCACGCCAAGTAAATTATCAGGTACTTTCATTTGTTGGAAATCCTTCTAATGTTCATGAACATATGGTGCTGTCTAAATTCAACACTTTTGTTTTACTTCTAATGTTCATGGACAAGAAGGATGGCCATTGGAGCGGGATCACGCATGGAGGAGAAGGTGCGCACGTAGGATAGAACAATGGAGTTTCCGCTAGTGATTTTCGCACTTTGAATCCACCATGAGGAGAGAATGAAGGCTTGGACGAAATATACAAGATGTCACTTCATAAATTTCGTCCATAGGCTATTATAGGTGTTGTGTCACCTTATTTTTGGGCCAGGCCCATGTAATTTTGAAATACCACTTACATGTTTTTAGAATTTGTATGCGTGGGAAACGGAGTTAAGGTCGGCATCGAACACCTCCTCCAAGGGGTCATGAAATTCCTCCTCTATCCCCCCATATATACAACCCTTAGGGCATCGTTTGGACTTGGGTTTTGTCTAGATTAAAAGTTCTCCATAGTTGCAACATCGTGTTTTTCGTTTGTGTTCCACGACTCGAAAAAGGCGTCATAGAAACCCACTTTCATCAATAAAGCTTTCCTCTTATGTTCGCAATATCCACCTTATAATCTTAGTTTCTTCCTTGTTCTTTATTTACGTGTAGGAAATAGACCCTCATGGTCAGGTTGATCGTGCTCCGGCGTGGTCAATAACCGCTCGGACTTGGTTTAGCGATTGCTAAGGCTCGACGTCTGTGCAAGTTCGTAGTCGGATCGTCAAAGTCAACTCTACCATAAATGATATCCACTTTTCAATGAAGCAAAGGGACAGCTTTGCCTCTATCAACCGGTATCAGATTTGCAGGTTGCTCGGTGAGATTTTACAAATTTATCATAGTCTTAGATCGCATCTGTTCTTCATCCCTATAGTCCACGAAAAAGCCAAAAAACTTTAGGGTTAGTTCATCCAATCCGAACCAATCTGAGCCTATTGAAATTTTCTTTTCGGTGCTCTAATTTGTTGAATTTGCGATTGCATTGTCATGTCGAGTTGCTGATCTTAGCGTCTAGTATTTTAGAGTTTCGAGTCTATTCACAGGTTGTCACGCTGTCGCTGCTCCATCTTCGTCGCGTCTGCCATATACCACCACTGATGAGGACATGACTACCTTCGATATGACCAAAAATATTGCATATGTGCATATTTGTGAGGTGATTTCTTATAATAATTATGCAATAATTTATTTATGTTATCCGGAACAAAAATCTTCACCTAGTTTTATTTTATGCCTAAATGCAGAATGACCGAACACTTGTATGAACCACGTGTGATGACAAAGGGAGAGGAAATGGTTGAATGCTATTCAAGAGGTCCTCTCACGTTAAAGGAAATAATTAGGTGTTTATCAAGAAGTTCTATCACGTCACTTTTAGCCCAAGAGAAGATAGAGTCCAAATCTCTCACGTTCTGGACTCAGATTCGGACTGCACACACATATCTGTCTCAAAACGCCAACAACTTTTTCATACAGACTCAGAACTGGGTGATTCTTTTTTTGCTGGAAACTAAATTTCATATGCGATTCCAGAACAGTTGGAATCAACTTAAAATTCGTCCGGATTGTGAAGATATCGACGAAGCAATCTGACGTTGCAGCAGAATCCGAGTCAAACTACAAGTCCAAAGGTGTTGCATCACCTCCACTTGGGCCCATGGGCCTTGTACGACCTAGGGTTGGTTTTAGGGTGTCTTGGGACATCCTCCCACCTCCTTGGCCGCCACCCCTTGCTCCTATATAAGTAGATCAATCTAGTAGCTTTTCCTTTGGGTTTTGTTTAGTTAAAAGTTAGCCATTGCAACTTCGTGTACTTCGTTTGTGTCCAACGACCAGACTAAGACCGCTTTCGGAACCCACCATTATCAATACTTCATCTATATTCACAATATTCAGATTGCATTATCATATTCTTGCTTGTTCTTCGATTGCTTGCAGGAATAGACCTTCGTGGTCAGGTTGATCGTGCTCCGGCGTGGTCAATAACCTCTTGGAGATTGGTTTAGCGATTGCTAAGGCGCAACGTCGTGCACGTTCGTAGTCGGATCGTCAAAGTCATCTCCACCAAATCGATAGTTATCATCTCATCAAAAGATCGGGACCCTCGCCTCTGTCAAGTGGTATCAGTTTTCAGGTTGCTCGGTGAGAATTTCCAGTTATTCATATATTAGATTTATTTTCCTTACCTATTGCCCAAGAGAAAGCCACAAAAAAAAAGTTAGATCTATTCATCTTTTCTCCAAACCAGTCTGAGCCTTTGCAATTTTCTTTTTAGTGCTTGCATAGTTGAATTATCGGTTGCATCGTCGTGTCGAGTTTCTGGTCTTAGCGTCTAGTCTTTTAGAGTTTCGAGTTCTATTCACAACTTGTCACGCCGGCGTCACACCATCTTCATCGCTGCTGCCATATACCACCACCACGCCACCGTCATCTCTTTCATTGTCACCCACCACCATCCATCAAAATTCACCGCATGCTACCATTGTTTATTTTCATTATCATACTTGAGGTTATGCACATCTACGTTTGATCCAATCTGCTTCTTATTTGGTTGAGAGAAAAAAAGTGAGAAAAAAAAGTGAGAGAAAAAAAATAGAGAAAAAAAAAACAAATTTCGAATCTATTTGACTCAAATCTCGTGTCTGAATTCGGAGTGAAACCTGTTTTGTAAAGTGTTCAGTAAAACAAGCGTATCTTCCTCATACAAACTCGGAATTGAGTGATTCTTTCTGCATACGAAAGCTTGATTCAGTAGCATTCTTGAGGAAAAATATCAAAATTTTGACGTATTATATTACATAGGAAAGTTGTAGAGAGAGTTTTGGTATATCCTACTTGGCGATCATTTATCATCATTGTCTTTACTGCCATTGTGGTCTTCACTTATATCTTGTTGTCCATAGCTAATTCATATCATCCTTTGCTGCTATTTGTCCTACGCCGTGACTCCATTAGTGTTCTAGGCTCGCGTCTCTACTACAGTCTAGCATACGACCAACACAGTACCGTCGTTGAGCATTTATTCAACATTGCATCTCTAAATTGATTATTGCTAATCTTTTGCTACCATATATTAAGCCTTCCAAGCTCCACATATTTCTACACCGTGTATACATACGTTCACCTGGTAATTGCTTTACCCAATCTTTGGAGATATTGACACCGTCGGTTGCCGGTCGCCACCTGCTGCATGGTAAGAATTTGTAAGACATTGATATTTGCTTTATTGTGAGCGTTTTACCACCACATCCCAGTAGTTCATAGGAACAATATACTTGGATCTTTGTTTCTTGTTTCTACTAGTCATGAGAAGATCCAGAGTTGTCAGTTCATGGGCTTCTTCGATCGTGGGAGACGTGCGACCACAAAAACCGATACGAGAGATGCAAAGAGATCCAAATGCACATGATCAGGTTAATGTTTCTATACCTCCATTTAATGGCCGATTTAGACCTGCTTTATATATTGAGTGGGAGTTTGAAATAAATAAAATATTTGCTTCCCATAATTTTGCTGCACATAAGAAAGTTAGGTCGTAGTTGGTTCTTTCACTGGTTATGCTTTAGTTTGGTGGAGCGAATATTGTCGGTTACACAAAGATATTATACCGACTACTTGGGATGATTTGAAACTTGCCATGAGACACACATTCGTTCCTGCTTATTATACTCGTGACAAGCTTAAAAAGTTACAATATTTAAAACAAGGTAGTGACACCGTAATGAAATATTATGATGATTTACAAATGACCTTGTTGCATTCCTCATTAGAAGAAAGTGAAGAAGATTTTATGGATAGATTTTGGGGAGGATTAAACCATGATATTCAGGAGATAGTAATTCATGAAAAGTGTTATTCTATGGATCGTTTGTTTCGTCTTGCTTGCAAAGCTGAACAAGAAATAAATCAACGCGTTGCCCAAAAGGAAATATAGCGCAAGGTGCTTATTCCAAGAATGGATACACTTGTTCCTTCAACTACTAGGCGTACTGTGACAACCGCATCAATTCTTGTGAGGGCTACATCACCTACACCATGTAACATGTCACCACCGAGAGTGCCTACATCATCTGAGTTGATCATAGAAGGTAATGGCAAAGGTATTGATCTTCCACCTCCACATGAGTATGTTGAATGCCTTGTCAATTCCAACGTACCTTGTGATGAGCTACCCATTACTATGATCACACCACCTATTTTAGAGGACTATGTTCATGATTTTACTTCGTCATGTGATGAAATAACTACAATATCAGCAATTGTGAGTGCACCCATTGAATTAACTATTGATGAGCAAGAACCGTGTGAATCAGAAAATCAATCAAATTTGGGTCAAATATGTTTCAAAAAAATTCTGTCGGTGTTTAATCATTTTGATATGACCTCCAATCTTGGTGATAATTCTGTGTCAAATGACATGTTGCATGTTCGCTTATTTAAGCATGTTGTAGCATCTAAGTTTGAAACAATTCATGTTTATCTACCAATATTGGGACGGTTTAATGATGAACATTATGAATCTTTTGATATGAATAAGGACTTCACTTATATATGCAAACTGAGTTGTAATATTGTCATGCCTTCTATTTCTTGTGATGATTTTTTGGCTTCATATTTCATGACATGTGATGAGTGCCCTTACATATATGTGTCACATGTGTCACAACTAAGAATAATAAAAATGGATGACAAATACATATACAATGTGTATGGCTTTTCTCTTTTGGTAGCCACATTTCAGATTAAGCAACGTCGAGGACGACTTTGTTTACAAAAAAGGGAGGATGATGAGGACATGACTACCTTCGATACGACCAAAAATATTGCATATGTGCATATTTGTGAGGTGATTTCTTATAATAATTATGCAATAATTTATTTATCTTATCCGGAACAAAAATACTTCACCTATTTTTATTTTATGCCTAAATGCAGAATGACCGAACACTTGTATGAACCACGTGTGATGACAAAGGGAGAGGAAATGGTTGAATGCTATTCAAGAGGTCCTCTCACGTTAAAGGAAATAATTAGGTGTTGTTCAAGAAGTTCTATCACGTCACTTTTAGCCCAAGAGAAGATAGAGTCCAAATCTCTCACGTTCTGGACTCAGATTCGGACTGCACAGAGATACCTGTCTCAAAACGCCAAGAACTTTCTCATACGGACTCGGAATTGGGTGATTCATTTTTTGCTGGAAACTAGATTTCATATGCGTTCCAGCCCAGTTGGAATCACCTTAAAATTCGTCCGGATCGCGAAGATATCGACGAAACAATCTGACGTTGCAGCAGAATCCGAGTCAAACTACAAGTCCAAAGGTGTTGCATCACCTCCACTTGGGCCCATGGGCCTTGTACGACCTTGGGTTGGTTTTAGGGTGTCTTGGGACGTCCTTCCACCTCCTTGGCCGCCATCCCTTGCTCCTATATAAGTAGATCAATCTAGTAGCTTTTCCTTTGGGTTTTGTTTAGTTAAAAGTTAGCCATTGCAACTTCGTGTACTTCGTTTGTGTCCAATGACCAGACTAAGACCGCTTTCGGAACCCCACCATTATCAATACTTCATCTATATTCACAATATTCAGATTGCATTATCATATTCTTGCTTGTTCTTCGATTGCTTGCAGGAATAGACCTTCGTGGTCAGGTTGATTGTGCTTCGGCGTGGTCAATAACCTCTTGGAGATTGGTTTAGCGATTACTAAGGCGCAACGTCGTGCACGTTCATAGTCAGATCGTCAAAGTCATCTCCACCAAATCGATAGTTATCATCTCATCGAAAGATCGGGACCCTCGCCTCTGTCAACCACCACGCCATCTTCATTGCCGCTTTCCTATACCACCACCATCTACCATCATCACCGCTGCCATATACACCACAACATATCTGTCACCAATCCGAGTCCATATACCACCACCATATATTTGCCATCAATCAATATCCCTATATAGCACCACATTTCCACCACCAATCCGAGTCCATCTCATATTAGGTTGGATTTCGAGATCCCTTTGTTTTAGGATTCTTGTTTCCTTGCTTGAGTCTGACACAACTTTCAGAGTAGTTTTTAGGCCAAAATTTGGGTGGGCGATTTTTTCCCTATCCAGTTTTTAGGCTTTCCGGAGCATTTTGAGACACTTGTCATCATAGTGATTTTTTTGTCATCACAGCCCCGAATCGCTCCCAAGAAAAATAGTTAATTTTTGTGTGGCTATCGTGTTTACGAGTTGGGAAGAGTTTTTAGACACTCGCCATTATAGTGATTTTCCGAGCAAAAAAAAAAGAGTGGAAAAAAGAGGCGCCAAAAAAGAAAAAAACAAAGTCTTCTCTTCCCTTGATTATGTGTATCGTCGTGATTTTGTTGGTGTTCTAGGATCGCGTCTCTAGCATGGTCTGGCCTAGGACCATCACGGTACCGTCGTTGAGTGTCTTTTCAACTTTGCATCTCTGAACTGATTATTGCTGATTCTTTTTGCTACCATATTATAAGCCTTCCCCGCTCCACAAACATCTACGTCATGTGTTTGACACCACCTGACAATCACTCTATCCAAGCTTTGAGAATTTTGACTACACTGGTTGCCGATCACCACCTGTTGCTGGGTAAGAATTGTTAAGAATTTGAGATTTGCTTGACGGATTTGTGACACACCACCACCACCACCACCACCACGTCCTAGTAGTTTGTAGGTTCATATTCTTGTGTGTTCCTATTAAGGGGTCCTGGATTAAGGGGTCCTCGGATAGCCGACCTCTTTCTCATGGGCCGGACTGCATGGGCTGCTGGATGACTATTGGATGGTCAAGGGCCCCATCACCAGGGTGGAAGCTTCAAGGAGCCGTGGTGTGTCCTCCAAGTTGTCGATAGTAGATATGCATGTTTCTTCATTCGATGTGCAACCGACTATGTGTAAACCCTAGGTACACTCGGCGTCTATATAAGTCGAAGGGTTTTCGGCTGTAGGGAGAGGACAACTCATCTAGGGTTTAGCTATTTGACCTCGAGGTAGATCGACTCTCTAACCTATATATCATCAATACAATCAAGAAGGACGTAGGGTATTACCTCCATAGGAGGGCCTGAACCTAGGTAAATATCATCTCCTTCGTCTCCTGTTACCATCGATTCTAGTCTCATAGCTCGGGATCCCCTACCCAAGATCCACCGGTTTTAACACCGACATTGGTGCTTTCATTGAGAGTTCCGCTGTGATCGTCAAAGGAATCGGATGCTAGCCTTGTCACAAGCAACGAGATTTGCGGCAGAGGACTCTCACCCATGACCAGATTCTCACAAGCAGCGGCATCTTATTGCACGCTGACCCGATCGGCCACCTTGGCCAGATCGGAAACTTTCCCCCGATAAAGGAATCAAGTTCATAACCCTAGAGTTCATCGCCGATTCATGCAGAGAACTCGTCTTGATAGAACTCTCGACTCTTATGAATAAGCTCGCGGGTCTTGACGCCTCGACGCCGAAGATGTTGGCCCCCTCTTCTGACAAAGTCGTCACCCCCGGCTTGAATGTGATGCTAGTGGAATTGGATTAGGAGGCGTGTTATTACAAGATGGTAAACCTATTGCGTACTTTTCTGAAAATTTATGTTGGCCTAGTCTGAATTATTCTACTTATGATAAGGAATGATATGCTCTTGTTCGGACTTTGGAAACATGGAAACATTATTTATGTCCCAAAGAATTTGTTATACATTCTGATCATGAATCTTTGAAACATATTAAAAGTCCAGAAAAACTGAACAGTAGAAATGCTAAATGGGTTGAATTCATTAAGACTTTCCCTTATGTCATTAAACACAAGAAGGGTAAATAAAATGTTATTGTTGATGCATTGTCTCATGATTATACTATGCTTTCACAACTTGACTTTAAAATATTTGGTTTGGAGACCATCAAAGATCAATATGTGCATGATGCTGAATTTAAAGATGTGTTGCAAAATTGTAAAGAAGGTAGGACATGGAACAAGTTCATCATTAATGATGGAATTGTGTTCCGCTAACAAGCTATGCATTCCAGGTAGCTCCGTTCATCTTTTGTTGTTGCAGGAGGGGCATGGAGGAGGATCAATGGGACACTTTGGCGTGAAGAGGATGGAGGACATACGTGCTACACATTTCTTTTGGCCAAAGATGAGACGGGATATTGAGCGTTTTGTTGCTCACTGCACTACATGTCAAAAAGCTAAGTCACGACCCAATCCTGATGGTTTATATATGCCTTTGCCTATACCTAGTGTTCCTTGTGAGGATATAACCATGTACTTTGTTTTAGGTTTACCTCAAACAAAGAAGGGGAGGGATAGCATATTTGTTGTCGTGGATAGATTTTCAAAACGGGCACAGTTTATACCATGTCATAAAAGTGATGATGCTACTAATGTTGCTGATTTGTTCTTCCATGAAATTATTCGCTTGTATGGTGTGACAAATACGATTGTTTCAAATCATGATGCTAAATTTCTTAGCCAGTTTTGGAGATGTTTATGGGCTAAGTTGGGCACTAAACTCCTTTTTAGTACTACATGACACCCCAAAACTGATGGACAAACTAAAGTAGTCAATAGATCTTTGTCTATTATGCTTAGGGTTGTTTTGAAGAAAAACTTGAAAATGCAGGAAGAATGTTGGCCTCATATTGAATATTGCTTATAACCGTTCCTTGCGTTCTACTACTAAGATGTGCCCCTTTGAAATTGTTTATGGTTTCATACCTCGTACCCCTATTTATTTGTTACCTCTTCCATCTTCGCAGAAGGTTAATTTTGATGCGAAACAACATGCTGAATTGATCTTAAAAATGCATGAGCTAACTAAGGAAAACTGTTGGGACCCCGATCCTAAGCCATAAGAATCCAACATGTAACACATCACATTACTTTGCGACCTCACACATGGTTATCTCCACGGCTGCCACCTTACCTGGGCCAGGACCTTTTGCGTCTTTTGGCTCACGTATGTGAATATGTTGCTAGCATTCAAATGTCAAAGAACTCGTGCCGACATAACTAGTCATAGAACCCAAGTGGCACATCCGTACAGGGATAGGCATACGTAACCCAACAATGCAAGTGTCAGTCTCTAGTGTGCGTAGATGAGTCATACCAAGCTACAAGGACTCCATTACGCCGTGGGACATAAATGTCATCACTGCATGTAGACGAGTCATAGCTGGCAACAGGGACTCCATTAAACCGCGAGATATTTCCCTGAAGAGACAGCCACAGCAGGAAAGAAGGATACATGCCGGACAATCAATGTGTCCAGAGCAGTAGCAAGCTACCAATGCTCGGTGGAAGCACAAAGAGGCATTCCCCCGTAAGGAGTACTACTAAAGGCACACAACTAGGTGCCGAATCCCATACATATCGTTGCACGTCACACGTACGCACGACATGCCCGATATGCATAGATACAACTATGGCATCACAACATAACCGTACAACAACACAAAATTTATTTAGAAGGCTCAGAAGAGCCTTGCATAATATGTTCGGACAAGTAGGGGTCACATGACCCGACACTCAAGTCATCCACACAAAGTCATACAAGCCATGTGGAAGCTTAAAGCTGTCTAAGTACAGACAAATGAAAGTTAAAAAGGCATAAAGCTTGACTACCTATAACCCATCCCAGGGCATCCGATCGTAGGTGAGGTACCAGCTAAGCGTCATCGTCAACGTCTATGAAGAACCCACCAGATGTGTCCTGGATCTCATGTGCAACTTTTATTAAGCAAACATGAGTACAAATGTACTTAGCAAGTCTTTAAAGCAGACCTAGTCTATTCATGCTCATGTATCAACAAGGGGAGTAGTGGGGTTTATGTAGAAATTCCAGCTTTGACTCTTGGCTAACCTGTACTACGAGTATTAGTCATTTGATCAGGTTTTAGATATCGCACACAAGTCCACTAATACCACATCAATACACCACCATGGATTCACTCATGTCACCTATGAGAGTGCCATCCACGGTACTCACACTTGTCTTGATACTTTTATGAGTAACCATTATCATTTACTATGAACATCATAAGTTCTCCAAGTAGTCCATATCCGAGGACACGACTATTCAAATAGATTCATGCCCTGTAGTGGTGTACTCCTTCACACACGCTCTCACCACTTACCGTTATGTGCACTTAAAAAGGCACCTCGGCAACCTTCAAGCGGAAGTCTAGCAAGGGAGTCGTCCACGACCGTCAATCACACAAGACCTCTAGTCCAGGCTATCGCCTATTTGAGACTGAACTCGCACGGAAGTCCGGCCGAAATTTCCGCTACGGCCCCAAACGATGTGTGCAGGGTTCCCAAGCCCACCATTCGGTTGACCTTTGGTACACTGTGCAACTGCCTACCACGTCATAGCCCACCCCTAGGGTGAGCACTACGCACGGCCTCCAGCATAGCTATAAACACCATTAACTATGCACGACCAAGGACTAGGCGGTTGATAATTTGAGCGGGGTCATATTTCAGGGCCCAACATGTGGTAGTAACTAGTCTTGGATCACAAACATGGAACTTAGTTCCTATGAACGGTCCTAATGAGACAATCCGCTATGTACTCCTAGATAGCCTCTCATCGCTACCTTCACCAAATCAAGTTCATCATTTCGGTCATCACATTAGAGCAACACAGTTTCACTCTGGTTCATCACCCAAGTGAATCAGACCTGACACAACTCTAAGCATAGTAAGCATAGCAAACATAGCAGGTAAGGCACATCAAGGCTTAAGCAAGGTATGGTAGGTTGCTTGGTTTAGCTATTTACAGTGACAATGACAGGTCATGCAGAGGAATGGGTTCAACTACCGCGACAGATAGACAGTTGAAACGTTTATCCTAATGCAATAAACGAGAGCAAGGGAGAGAGAGTGTAATGTTATCGAAATGATTAATGAGGTTTCGCGCCTTGCTGGTTCGCAAAGAGGTACTCTCCTTAAGTGGGATACTCACGTGTATCCACAGGGGCAGGACTTACCGTGATACAAATAAGGTAACAATCAATGCACGACAAGTGCATCAATATGATGCATGATCATGACATGGCAACATGTTAGGATGAGCTAATGCACCTATGATTAGAGTTAAATGGAGTAGGATTGAATATAGGTTCAAAATCGTTCTCCATGTGATATTCCATATATTGCCTTATTGCAAAATGTCAAGTTCTCTTATTTAAGTTGCTCTAGCATGCATGATAATAGCACCAATAGATTCTTTGGATTTTTCTGATAATTTTTCATATATAAATTATTTTAATCTAAGCTACAGATTAATCGAACCTACGCGCGCTCATGGACTTGTTGGTGGCCTCAAAAGGACCACCTGGACATCGGAAAGTCACCGACGATGAGCTTGCGCGACAGTGCCTTTGGGTTTCGATGAAATCGAGAGCTATACTGCATAATAGGCCAGGGAAAGAGGGGGGTTCGACGGAGAGGCTCACAGGGAGGTTGAAACCGTGCTCAACGTGCTTGGGGAGGCGTGAGTTCGTCAGTGAGCTCCAATTCCTTTCCTATGGCTAAAAGAGGAAGAAGCGGTCGTGATGGTTGCTACGGGGCTCTTCCGGTTTCTTGGATCGGCGGGGGCGAAGAATAGTTCGCTGCGGTTCTTCTAGATGCGAGGGAGAGGCTGGGAGGTGGCTGTGGTCACGGTGGCGAGCTTGCAGCGACTACAGCCATGGCGGAGTAGAGTGGGGTGGAGAGTGAAGGGGGCGAATGGGGGGAGGGAACGTTCTAGACGGTAGCGGGAAGATCATCCCGCGCGTCACGCTGGCCATGAGGAGCTAGGCAGGCAGCTGTGTGGAGCGCTACGGCCAACCCGTCGTGCTCCCCTTCGCCACTGCCTTTTGGTAGAGGTTAGGGACGACTGGCAGCTGGGCTAGATGGGTCGGCCAGCTGTTGGGCTATAGGTAGGCCTTCTCCTTTTCTTTTTCTATTTATTTATGTTTTCTGTTTTTCTAACATTTGTTTTATTTGATTTGGGCCAAAACCTTTAGCACCAAAAATGCTGAATTTTTTTATGGAGCATAGTTTGAATATTTCAAACCTCCACAAAAAGTTTTAGAAATTTTGAATGACTATAATAATTAAAGTTCTTTATTTAGCAATTTCAATAGCATTATGAATTATTTTCAAAATGCTATGTCTGTTGTGAAAAATAAAATGTCCCTTAATATGTTGTTGCCAATATTTATCAGAGATAGTGAACATTTTTAAGGGCATTTTGGATTCGTTGAAAATCACACTTGGTTGAATGTCCTTTAACACGGTGACGTGCTAGGGTTCCTAACAATCCCCATTTCATGTTGATGCAAAATTTAAACATGATGCACATCTTGGCTAGCACAAGCAAGGGGAAACTAGAGATGTGACAACTCACCCCCACTCAAAAGAATCTCGTCCCGAGATTTGGAAGTCGTCGGAAAGAGCACGGGGTACTCTAGTCGGAGCCGATCTTCCCTCGCCCATGTTGCCTCATTTTTAGAATGGTTTGACCACTGAACCTTAAGAAACTTGATGTTTCGACATCGAGTGGTACGCTCAGCATGATCGAGAATACGAAAAGGGCATTCTTGATATGTAAGGTTATCCTGGAGATCAAGCGTTTCGTGGTCCACTTTGCGGACAGGGTCCGAGAAGCAACGCCTGAGTTGCAAGACGTGGAAGACATCATGAACCTTGGAAAGATGCGGTGGAAGCTCCAGTGGGGAGGTAACTTCTCCTCGTTTGGCAAGAATGCGAAAAGGACCAATGTAATGAGGAGCCAATTTGCCCTTGATGCCGAATCGTTGGGTACCCTTCGGAGGTGTAACCCGAAGATAAGACTTCTCGTTAACTTCATAGGTCACAGCCTTATGATGGCGATCATATTGGCTCTTTTGATAAGATTGGGCTGTTTTAAACTTTTCACGAATAATGCGAACTTGCTCCTCTACATCCTGGATCATATTCGGGCCAAAGAGTTGCCTCTCTCCGGTTTCTGACTAGTTAAGAGGAGTTCAACACCTTCGTCCATAGAGAACTTCAACAAGGACTTTGCCCAAGCTTGACTGATAACTATTGTTATAAGCAAATTCAGCGAACGGAAGAAATTTCTCCCAATTCATACCGAAAGAGATAACGCAAGCTCTAAGCATGTCTTCCAAAATTTGATTGACTTGCTCTACTTGACCACTTGACTGCAGATGGAAAGTAGTGCTAAAGGATAGATGAGTCGCCATAGTATTTTGGAAGCTTCCCAGAATCGGGAATTAAAGATACTTCCACGGTCCGCGTTAATCTCCAAACGGACACCATGAAGATATGCTATTCGAGAAACATATATCTCCGCTAGCTAGCTAGTAGTTATACTCTCCCGAACAAGAAGAAAATGAGCCACTTTTGAAAGACGGTCTATGACCACAAAGATAGCATTATCCCCTCTCTTGGTCATGGGAAACCCGGTGATGAAATCCATACTGACCTTATCCCATTTCCATTCAGGAGTAGCTAAAGGTTGAAGGGTGCTAGGAGGCCTTTGATGTTCTGCTTTTACGCAACGACAAATGTCGCAACTATCAACTAACTGAGCAATTTCTCAGTCCACTAGAACCTCTAGCATAGGTCCTGATACATCTTGGTACTACCCGAATGAATCGTGAGAGGAGAACATGAGCCTCCTTAAGGATTAGCTACCGTAGATGTTGGTTCTTGGGAACCACCAAACGGTTCTAAAAGAACACTACACCATGATCATCCATAGAGAAATCCTTAGTGTTATCGCTAACGAGGTTCTCTTTGATTCGGGATATACCCTTATCATGCTTTTGGCTAGCTATGATTTGATCCTTAAGAGTAGGTTTCTCCACCAAGTTGGAAAGGAATCCTTGAGGAACAATGTGAAGGTTTAACTTCCGAAATTCCTCATAGAGAAGTGGTTGACTTTGTTGTAACATCAAGTTGTTACAATAAGACTTACGACTTAGTGCAACAGCCATGACATTGGCTTTCCTCGGGGTGTAAGTTATCCCTAAGTCGTAATCTGTAATCAACTCAACCCACCATCTTTGCCTGAGATTCAAATCCTACTGGGTGAAAATATATTTCAGACTTTGATGATCTATGTATATTTCGCAACGATTACCCAGAAGGTAATGTCACCAGGTTTTCAGTGCATGGACTACAGCTGCAAGCTCAAGATCATGTGTTGGATAATTATCCTCATGTGGACCCGACTGTCGAGATGCGTATGCAATCACATGATGATCTTGCTTGAAAATGCAACCTAATCCATGTCGCAAGGCATCACAGTAGATAACAAAGTCCTTCAAAAAAATTGGTGGCACCAATATGGGAGCAGAAGTCAGGCGACTTTTCAGTTAGTGAAAACTTTGCTCGCATTGTGGGGTCCACTCAAACTTTTTATCTTTCTTGAGGAGTTTAGGAAGAGGCTTCGCAACCTTGGAGAAGTTCTCGACAAAGCGGCGACAATAGCTTGCTAAGCCAAGGAAACTGCAAACATGCTTAGCTGATTCAGGTTGAGTCCAATCTAGGACGGCCTGAACTCGCTCGAGATTGACAAGAAGACCCTTACTAGAGATTACATGGCCTAGGTACGTCACTTCTAGTAACCAAAATTCACACTTGGATAATCTGGCATACAGGCGTTGCTCTTGAAGTTTCGTCAATACCAGCCTTAGATGCTCAACATGTTCCTGTTTGTTCTTCGAGTAAATGAGTATATCATCAAAGTAAACCACGACAAATTTATCCAAGTACTCCATGAAGATCAAATTCATCAAGGGAGATAAGGTGGTTGGGGCATTCGTTAAACCGAAGGACATGACGATGTACTTGTATTGGCCATAACGACTAACAAAAGCCGTTTTTGGAATGTCCCCGTTTCTGATTCTGATTTGATGGCATCCCAACCTCAACTCCATTTTGGAAAACATTGAGGATCCAACGAGTTTATCATACACGTCGTTGATCCCGGGGAGCGGATATTTGTTCCTTATGGTAACTAGATTAACTGGTCGGTAATCTACAACCATCCGGTACGTTCCATCCTTCTTCTTGGCTAAGAGGACGGGGCAAGCCCAAGGAGAAGAACTAGGACAGATGAAACCTTTCTTCGGAGTCCCATCGAGTTGTTTCTTAAGCTCGGCTAGTTCTAAGGGTGCCATCTTATAGGGTCTTCTAGCTATTGGGACAGTCCCTCGAATGAGGTCTATCACAAACTCTACATCTCTGACAGGTGGAATACCTAGCAGGTCTTCTCGAAAGACGTCTGGGAAGTCACGGACTACAATGATACTTTCTAGATTTGGGAGAGGGCTAGCATTTAGGGAATAGAGTTGGCGCTTAGCCACTCGAGTTGAGATATTAACTATCTCACCCGATGGATGTGTAAGTTGAACATTCCTAGAATGAGTATCAATCTTGGCATAATGACCTTTCATCCAGTCTATATCCAATATGATATTGATGTCCGAAGACTTGAGGGCTATCAAAGAAGCTAGGAAGACTAGCCTATCCACAAGGATTTAATTGTCATGCCTCACTCTAGAAGTTTGCCATTTTGATCTAGGAGTCTGAACTACCAATGGAGTAGGCATATCACAAAAAGACATGTTATGCAGCTGCGCATAACTCTCTGAGATGAATGAATGAGATGCTCCGGTATCAAAAAGAATAGATGCTGGATGACTATTGACAAGGAGCATACCCAGAAGAACATCAGGATCCTCAAGAGCTTGTTCCGCAGATACGTGATTCACATGTCCACGAGTAGGAGTTGGCTTCACATAGAAAGCTTTTCTCGGCTTCCCACGTCTAGCAGGCTTGGCGTTGTTCTGCGGGCACTCACGGGAGTAGTGCCCTGGTTCTCCACACTTGTAGCATATGACAGTGGTGGATCGGGGAGCAACATTAGCCGTAGGACCTCCAAATGTCCTGCCTGGAGGGTTCGTCTAAGCTGGGCAAGGCGCCTCATAGGATGGCCTCGCGCTGTACCTTGGTGACAGAGCAGTGTTGGGCACCCACACCCGGCGTTTATTGGAACTTGAGCCGGATGAGGAGCTGAAGTCACGAGTGTGCTTCTTGGTTGCCTTGTAGTCTGTCGGTCTAGTCTCGGCATTGATAGCCTTGTTGACAAGAGCCTGGAAAGAAGCGCACTCATGTAGGTGCAGATAACGACGGAGCTTAGCACCGAGTCCCTTGTGGAACCTAGCTTTCTTCTTGGCGTTAGTTGAAACCTCCTCTGGTGCATAGCGAGCGAGGTTGATGAACTCAAGGCTCTAAGTGTCCACTGACAGCTTACCCTAAGTGAAGGCACATAATTCCTCCCTCTTACGGTACATGAGACCTTCTAGGATATGATGGGTACAGAATGCTTCTCTAAAGTCGGCCCAAGTTGCTGTTGGGCCAGCAGGATGCGTGGACTCATAATTCTCCCACCACAGATTGGCAGGTCCTTCAAGGAAGTAGGCAGCAAAAGTCACCTTATCAGCTTCAGCTACGTTGACAGAACGGATCTTGCGGGACATGCTTGACAGCCAATCATCTGCATCGAGCGGATCGACGGAGTGATGGAACTTTGGTGGGTACAACTTTACGAAGTCATTGAGGGACACTGCATCAGTGCGCTGCTGTCTGGCAGTGTTTTGTTCAATACACTCCAGTAGTCGGTTGGTCTCTCTTTTGTTCCTTTCTGCCTCGAGCATCACCTCCGCCACAGAGGGCGAGTGAGGCAGGTTCTCCTGTCTTGCTTGGCTGCCCTCGCCCTGCTCATATGCAGGCGCGGGGTTGTTCCTAGTGGACACCATCCTGGGAAAACAAACCGATAGCTTAGACAAGGAATACATCAACTCTAAGATAAGAGATGCGGAATGTACTAGACAACATGGCATGCATGGGTAAACACTCGAACAACATGGTAATAAGCAAACTGCCATATGTACACCATGATTCATACACACCATGACATAGTTCAGTACAAGCCCAAGCTGATGTACAAACTACTGAAAGATGATACAACTCATCAGACACATTGCAAGCTTCCTATACATTATCTATCTACACCTGTGGAGCTCAACTCACACCTCAGTTATATTCCACAAGACACGCATGACTGTGCAATGCAACCGCTATGATACTACTAATAACATCCATGCACTCAAGCGTCTCCATAGAACATCTCATACAGGTTACCCGCATGACCTGGGAGATGAACCTAAGGGTCCGGAAACACCCTAGCCTGAGACCCATGGGAAACGTTGTCAGTGTCAAAACTGGCGGATCTCGTGTAGGGGGTCCCGAGCTGTGAGACTAGAATCGATGGTAATAAGAGACGACGGAAACAATGTTTACCCAGGTTTGGGCCCACCTATGGAGGTAATACCCTATGTCCTGCTTGATTGTAGGTTACAGTGTTGATCTACCTCAAGATCAAATAGCTAAACCCTAGATGAGTTGTCCTCTCCCTACAGCCTAAAACCCTCCGGCTTATATAGACACCAAGGGTACCTAGGGTTTACACATAGTCGGTTGCACATCGAAGGAAAAACATGCCTATCTACTGTCGACAACTTGGAGGACACGCCACGGCTCCTTGAATCTTCCACCCTGGCGACGGGGCCCTTGATCATCCAATACTCATCCAACAACCCATACAGTCTGGCCCATGAGAAATAGGGCGGCTATCCGAGGGCCCCTTAATCAAGGACTCCCTTAGTAGCCCCCGGACTAGCCCTCAACGCCGAGGTATATCCGGATAATCTTCATGTATCATAATCTTCGGCTTGCAAGGCCAGTCCCCCTACTCCTTGTTTGGCATCCAACCAGTCATCGGTGAAATCCCAAGCATCATGAGCTTGCTAGGTCCATTATAATAACCGTCAGTGTTTCTCTATTTTCATGCGTCGTGGGGAGACAAGCGGTACAGTGATTTTTTACAAGACTACCCATCCACAACGAAGGCGCCACTCATTTAAACAAATAAAATCGTGGTCTAGGACACATCCTCTTCCTCCTCCCCATCAGAAAAACTCTCAGCAGAAGATCACCACGAAAAACATGGCGAGCGCCCCCAGCTCTTCCTTGCTCCCTTTATGGCTCCCGTCCCGGGGATTCTACCAGCTGCTCCATATTGCTCCTACGACTGCATAATCTGGAGAACGAGGGGCACCTCGCTTCCTCGGATCTGGCAGTGACCCACCCAGGTTTATCTTCATTCAATGACAAAGTTTTCATGGAAAATTTCCCCAATCCACAAAGGGGGGAACGCGTATGCGTTGTGCCTTTTCTTCTACGGGGTCTAGGGTTCCCTATTCACCCATTCTTGAGAGGTTTATTGGAATTTTATGGGATTCATCTCCACCATCTTACCCCAGGGTCTATCCAGCACATCTCAGGCTTCGTTGCCTTTTCCGAGATGTTCCTGGGCCATGATGCACACTTTGAACTGTGGAGGAAGTACTTCTGCCTCGTCCGTCAAACTCGGGACAAGCAATCTTGGAGGTCGACGGAGCCGAAGTATGGCGCATAGCGGGGATGGGGTATCCGGTGGGAACACCAAAGGAGTTCTAAGAATGGTCTTCAGAATGGTTTTATATCGAGGACGTCCCCCTGTTCGATCCAGCTTGAAGGGGTTTTCCCAAATACTCCGGCGCCCCGTTAAAGAAAAGCTACAACTGGCGGCCGAAGAGTTCGCCCCAAGAGGACAACGTTGAAGTGCAACGCTTGGCAGCCTAGGTGAGGGTACTAGCCCACCACAAGTTGACCATGATCGACTTCATGGCCGCCGCCATTACCTGGTGCATGCAACCTCTTCAGCAGTGGATACACCCGTTGTGGTGTTACAACGGGAGAAGCGACACCACATGCTCCCAAAGACTGGGTTCTCCTGATCAGACAACATTGGCTGCCACGCTCGCCGACCTGTAAAAAGGGGAGCAAGAAGACTTTATTCAGCAGTTGACCAAGTAGGGATACTCAAGCCACAATCCCATCGAATGGGTAATTCTTTCAACTCCATGACCACAATTCTGGTTTCCATTTTGTCCTTTTTTGACCGAAGCCTTCAACTTTATGTGAACAGGACTAGAGAAGCTTTATCGATACAGTTAAATGTCTGGCCCCTCAGCCCATAGAATATTCTCGCGACGATGATCCGGGATTTCATGAGGACTCGGATATGTCAATTGAGCTCGAAGACAGGGTTTTCTACCAGGAGAGTCTTGACCGCTCTAAGCTACTATCATAGCTGATTACCCTGGATCATTCCCTTGTCCCGTGACATACAAGAAGAAGAAATACTCATCCCGCAAAAGGCAAGCATCCTCCAACACCCCAAACGTGCCAGCTCCTACTCCAAAGCATCGTCGATCCGTGCGTCATACATCGGCAACGACAGCAGTGCCCGGATCAGAAAGCATCAGGGATGTGACAAATGAGCTGACTGTGAGAACGAGTCCATCCACTCATTCAACCCAAAGGTACTTTGTTCGGCTATTTATTTATTATTACAATTGATATATCCTCATAGCAGATTTTATATCGAAATTCACAGGCGAAAAATTTAGCCTTCCTTTGCCGAGGAGGTTGCTAGGGTGTCGTGGGACGATCAAAATTCTAGAGCTTCGGCTCATGCTGGACCTACTATGGAGGTTCCCCTGGTCAATCTGGCCCTTGTCGATTCCGGCGACGCTATGTCCATTACCAACTCCGAAGTAGGAAGTGTGATGAATCATCGACGGCGACGAGAGGCCCTGCGTTACCTAGTATTCTCTGAATAGGAGTTCGGTGCTCTATGCATGGCTGACGCGCACATTGATGTTGCCCGAGCTGGTTTCAGGGAGGCCATGAAATTGCTATCGTGCAGGCTGCAGGTAAATAATCAGTTTTGTAGAGTTCAAACACTTGAGTAAACCAAGTAGCCCCTGGGCCTTAAATTGGTCGGAACGACGGAATTAAGGGTACTTGTTTTGTTTCATTGCTAATGCAGGCCTCGATGAAGCAGAACGAGCAACTGGCCAAGGAACTAGAAGCCAGCCGAACACAGGTTGAATCTATGAAGGCCAAATCGGAGCAAGTGTAGAGCTTTACTCAGGAGGTACATGGTGAGTATATCTGTGTTGCTGATCTTAGTATATCCCCATGCTGATGCAAGGGTACTTTTTAGCAGCTAAATAAATAGGGAAAATGCAAAAAGATTTGGATACAGCCCAAGAATCTTAGCGATACATAGAGTCCGAGCACGAAGCCGGTTGTCGTGTTTTGCAACGACAGCTTGAATAGAAGAATCGTCTTCAGGCGGAGAACAAACAACAAGCCGAGGAAATTGAGAGCTTAAAAACTCAATTGGCCCATGCCCAAGAACAGAACCAGAAACTATAGTGGGGCATGTTCGGTAAGTGTGATTCTAACACCGGGAAGTACTTCTTATAGATGAAGCATAATAGGCATGACTTTAACTCATGTGTAGGTCTCTTGTCTGGGCGACCCGAAGAAGAGATCGGATCCTACCGGGGGAACCTTCTGAGGGAGCTTTCCGCCCTTCACGAGCGGGCTTAGAAGGCCATGAAAAGCATGGTAAAGGCACTATGGCCCACCGAGCAACCTCCGGTGGGAATGACCTAACTAGTCGATCGATTCAAGGGAGCCCGAAGTAGGTTCGAGATGTGGAAGACATCGGCTTGCCGGGAGGAGCACGGGAGACATGGGGAATGATCAAGACCCGCAATACCGGACTTAACACCGAGCATATGGCTCGGGTTGGGCCAGTAGGGCCAGATGGACAAGATGTGCTGCTCCACCTGGTGTACGACCAAGTTATGCCTACCGCCCGCCTCTCGCAAGAACACTGCTCCCTTTACACTATAATCGGCAATCTCGATCAGTGGCCGAATGTATGATTATATGTAACTGTGTATGAATAATCGAGTACTTGCTCCATCTGTGTTGTAAACTTTGTCTTAACCGGCCATCGCCTTCTACCTCCCGCGCTAAGAGCTTAGGAGTGTTCCTCGTAATTTATCACCCTAGAAGACCGAGTTATGTTTGGGGAACCAGGAAATTCGGCCATTTGGTGCGAACAGACAGAAAGCACACAGGGAGATATGTTATATTAGTGCTTAGTGTAAGGAACATCTTCCAAAGAAAATAGTACCTCTATCGATACCTTTCTTTAGGGTTCTGTGAAGATCATAGGTAGAAGGTCGTATAGTGCTTGTATGCGGCTAAGGGCTTTTGAGAGAAAGGAAGCCCAAGCAGTGGTGATAACAACCATAGTCGTATTAATTGCTTCCGTCAGAGCCGACCAATTGTCTACTTAAAATAGATAGCTTTTGGCTTCATCCGTGTAAGGTACGTATCGGGATGACCCGGTCATAGCAATTACAGAGGTGCTCCCTTTACCCTCTAGCCGAACAATCGGGAACATAGAGGGGTCCAAACCAGCGGATCTCGGGTAGGGGGTCCCGAGCTGTGAGACTAGAATCGATGGTAACAGGAGATGAAGGAGACAATGTTTATCCAAGTTCGGGCCCTCCTATGGAGGTAATACCCTACGTCCTGCTTGATTGTATTGATGATATGTTGGTTATAGAGTCGATCTACCTCGAGATCAAATATCTAAACCCTAAATGAGTTGTCCGCTCCCTACAGCCTAAAACCCTCTGGCTTATATAGATGCCGAGGGTACCTAGGGTTTACACGTAGTCGGTTGCACATCAAAGGAAAAACATGCCTATCTAGTGTCGATAACTTGGAGGACATGCCACAACTCCTTGAAGCTTCCACCCTGGCGATGGGGCTCCTGATCATCCAATGTTCATCCAGCGACCCATGTAGTTTGGCCCATGAGAAACAGGTCGACTATCCGAGGACCCCTTAATCCAGGACTCTCTCAACCATAAGGACAAGGATGTGGCCTAGGTCCCCTAGCTTGTGGCAACAGCGATGATGCCTCCAACATCAGGCCAGTCTATGCGAGCTGGCGGATGAGTCCGTGATGGGTTCAACATCTCCAAATCTCCATAGCATGTCTGCACGATAGGTGCTAGTTGCATCAAAGCTATCCAAAGCCGTGCACGTGTAGCATAAAGCTCCATGCGAATAGCACGTGCATCACGATCCCTGTTCTTCAACAACTGTGGAGTAACCTGGAGCCTAGGATCCTCATGGGAGTGATCATAGTAGGTTGCGCTAAGATATTCATCCTCTCCTCCTAGTGTCGCTGGAACATAACAGAACTCAGTGTTCTATAGTAGTCCATGGTGAGCTGTCATGATGGTCAACATCGTGTAGGCGGCCTCCTGAACTGCCATATCTATGGTAACACTTAATTCATAAGTCCAATGGAGCGGCTTTGCAGCTCCAGGATATGATGGATAAATCATAACAGTACACAGATACTGGCTCTGGTTGAAGTCGCAGAACTATTCCTCCATTGTGTACTCTCGGTACCAACGGTAACCGATCTCCATCATAACTCTAACTAACATGGCCGTGTGACCCGGTACATCAATGCACCTGGTCAAACGGACCACCTGACGAGAAGGACGAGAAGGCATCTGAAACAGAGGATAACGCAATGCATTAGAGCTCCTAGCAGAAATTGGACAGCATAACTATTGTAATTGCTCAAAAGGATTTTGAGACAACCTGCAAAAGATTGGATAGCATGACCACTCAACTTTTTAGCTTCAAGTTTCTAATCCAACTGATTGCCACACAGAACAAGACTTGAATACCGGAGTTCAATCCGAAGCAATCTAGCTACTAGTCCATGGTCAGTAACTCGTCATCCTGAGAGATAGATAAGAAGCCTAGCTCTTCACCCCGTAGAAAAGAAGCGGGTGACTTAGAATAGAATGACTCGGGAAGAGGAGTAGAAAGAGCCTTATGTTCCCTTCCGCAATGAATTCCCTTACATAACTAAAGCAGTTCTAGACTCAAGTTCGACCAGTTTGGCTTGGTAATCGTACAGTCAGTCAGGCTCTGAAACCAACGTTGTCGGGACCTTGATCCTAAGCCATAGGAATCTAGCATGTAACACATCACATCACTTTGCGGCCTCACGCACGGTTATCTCCATGGCTCCCACCTTACCTGGGACGGGACCGCTTGCATCCTTTGGCTCACGTATGTGAATATGTCGCTAGCATTCAAATATCAAAGAACCTGGGTCGACATGACTAGTCATAGAACCCAAGGGGCACATCCGTATAGGGACATGCATACGCAACCCAACAAAGCAGGTGTCGGTCTCTAGCGTGTGTAGAAGAGTCACAACAAGCTACAAGGAGTCCATTACGTTGTGGGACATAAATGTCATCATTGCATGTAGACGAGTCATAGCAGGGGGACTCCATTACACTACGAGACATTTCCCCTAATGGACAAATATAGCAATAAACAAGGATACATGTTGGTCAATCAATGTGTCCGTAGCAGTAGCAAGCTACCAAGTCTTGATGGAAGCACAAAGAGGCATTTCCCCGTAAAGAGTACTACTAAAGGCACATAACTAGGTGTCGAATCCCATACATACCGTTGCACATCACACGTATGCATGACATGCCCGATATGCATAGGTACAACTATGGCATCACAACATAACCATACAACAAAACAACATTTATTTAGAAGGCTTAGAAGAGCCTTGCATACTATGTTCATAAAGGTAGGGGTTAGATGACCCGACACTCAAATCATACACACGAAGTCATAGAAGCCATGCGGAAGCTTAAAGCTGTCTAAGTATAGACAGATGAAAGGTAAAAAGGCATAAAGCCAGACTATCTACAACCCATCCCAGGGCATCAAATCATAGCTTAGGTACCAGCTAAGTGTCGTCGTCAACGTCTATGAAGAACTCATCAAATGGGTCCTGGGTCTCATCTGCAACTTTATTATGCAAACATGAGTACAAACGTACTCAGCAAGTCTTTAAAGCAAACTTAGTCTATTCATGCTCATGTATCAACAAGGGAGTAGTGGGGTTCATGCAGCAATGCCAGCTTTGACTCTTGGCTAACCTGTACTACGAGTACTAGTTCTTTGATCAAGTTTTAGATATCACACATGAGTTGATGAGGACATCCCTACTAATGTTACACCCACCCCGACTGCTATACATACAGGACCAATTACTAGAGCTCGCGCACGTCAATTGAATTACCAGGTACTTTCGTTTCTTGGAAATCCTTCTAATATTCATGAACATATAATGCTGCCTAAATTAGATACTTTTGTTTTACTTATGAATGAAGGACCTATCATGGATAAGAAGGATGACCATTGGAGCGGGATCAAGCATGGAGGAGAAGGTGCGCGCGCGGGGAAGAACAATGGAGCTTCCAGTGATGATTTTCGCACATTGAAGCCACCATAATGGGAGTGGGAAGCTTTGGACGAAATATGCATGATGCCACTTTATAAAATTCGTCCATAGGCTAATATAGGTGCTGCGCCACCTTAATTTTGGGCCAGGCCCATGTAATTTCGAAATACCATATTATAGGCTGTTTTTAGAGTCCGTATGTATGGGGAAACTGACTTAGGGTCGGTTTCGGACCCCTCCTCCAAGGGGCCACGAAATTCCCTTCTATTCCCCCATATATACAGCCCTTAGGGCTTCGTTTTAGGTTTGGGTTTTGTTTAGATTACAAGTTCGCCATAGCAGCAACTTCGCGTTCTTCGTTTGTGTTCCACGACCAGACAAAGGCGTCACAGAACCCCACTTCATCAATAAAGCTTTCCTCTTATATTCGCAATATCCAGATTGCAATCTTAGTTTCTTGCTTGTTCTTCGTTTGCGTGCAGGAAATAGACCCTCGTGGTCAGGTTGATCGTGCTCCGGCGTGGTCAATAACCTCTCAGAGTTGGTTTAGCGATTGCTAAGGCGCGACGTCTCACACGTTCGTAGTCGGATCGTCAAAGTCTACTCCACCAAAAACGATAGCCACCATCTCATCGAAAGACAGGGACAACTTCGCCTCTATCATGAGTCCACTAACACTACATCAATACACCACCATGGATTCACTCATGTCACCTAGGAGAGTGCCATCCACAGTACTCACACTTGTCTTGATACTTTTATGAGTAACCATTATCGTTGACTATGAACATCATAAGTTCTCCAAATAGTCAATATCTGAGGACATGGCTATTCGAATAGATTCATACCCTGCTAGGGTGTACTCCTTCACACACGCTCTCGCCACTTATTGCTATGTGCATTGAAAAAGGCACCTCCGCAACCTTCAAGCGGAAGCCTAGCGAGGGAGTCGGCCACGACCGTCAATCACACAAGACCTCTAGTCTAGGCTATCGCCTATCTGAGAGTGAACCTGCCCGAAAGTTCGGCCGAAGTTTCCGCTACGGCCCCAAACGATGTGTGAAGGGTTCCCAAGCCCATCATTCGGATGACCCTTGGTACACCGTGCCACTGCCTACTGCGTCGTAGTCCACCTCTAGGGTTAGCACTACACACGGCCTCCAGCATAGTTATAAACACCATAAACTACTTGCAACTCCTGGACCAAGAACTATGTTGTTGATAAGTCGAGCATGGTTATATTTCAGGGCCCAGCATGTGGTAGTAACTAGTATTGGATCACAAACACAGAACTCAGTTCCTAAGAACGGTCCCAATGTGACAATCCTCTATGCACTCCTACATAGCCTCTGTGACAGCCCAAGTGTTGTCCCTACCTTATTTGGCATGTAACCCTTTGTATGGACCTTGTGTCATGAGCTATGATATGGTTTGCATATTGCCATCCATGTGTTGTTTGCATTCATGCATCATATCATCCATCATAGCATCCATCTTGCCATGCTTGCTTTCATGTGTCTTGGAATGGTGTGGTGCTTGTGAGTGTGACTTGTATGTAGTGTGTGTTCTTTGTGGTTTGTTTGTGGTTGGTGCAAGTGAGCAACTTCTACTCTTCCCCTCTCTTGTCTTCCTACTAAAACATCACCATAATGCCTTTCTTCCCATATTATTTCACCACAGATTTAACTTGTTTATTATTATGATTAAAAATGTTCAAGTGCTAGCCCAATATGTTTTGAGTATGTGAGTGTGGTTCTTTTGTTAATCCGAGCCTTTTCCTATTGTGGCATTTAAATAACAGGAGCTGTTATTTTTTTAAAGTATTAAAATTACTTGCCCTAAAATTCAACCTAATATTTTTATTAAAAGGTGCATCTTATTTCCTTTTCAAAATAATTTAGTTCTGCAAAAAAATCCTTTTAATTATTTCTATGGGCTTTTTCTTAGTTAGCTGTTATTTTAAATAAAACATGCTGTTTTGTTTCCCAGCGAGAGAGAGAAGTGGGCTTCTCCTCCTCCGCGGCCCAGCCGAGCCCAACGCGCTTGACGGAAACCTGCCCCGTCTTCCTCCGTCAGAGCGCACGCGTGAGAGAGAGCAGAGTGCAGAGAGAGGCGCCCGCGTCGACGCCGTGAGAGGAGCTCACGGACGTCGAGGCCGGCCCTATTTAAAGCGCGCATCCCTAGGTTTCTGCTCCTCCTTCCTGCCGCCGCCGCTCCTCCCCTCTCCCTCCAATTCTCCCTGCTTTTTCCTCCTCCCCTCAGGTAAGTTCAGAGTGAGAAGTTCAAAGAGAAGGAAGTGCCGTCGCCGGTCGTCTTCGCATCGTCGCTGTCTCTGGTGGTTCTCCTCCGCATCAGAGATGCCGTGGCGCTCGCGGGTCGCCCCCGCGTTCCGTTCCCGATGGTAGTGTGTCACGGGAGGATCCAAAGGGGTCAGCTTCCTCCTCTTCGTCGCCGGTCTTCCTCCCCTTCGCCGCAGCGCCGTGCCTCTTCTTCCCTGCTCCGAGCAGCTCCGTCGCCCCTCTGTGAGCATCTCTGTCTCCTCTTTCTTCCTTGCCTCGCGTAGTTGCCATCGAGCTAGAGGTCACCGCTGTCCGTCCCCGCTGCCGCATGTTGTCATTGCCGCTGTCTGCGCGTGTTGCCGGCCGTCGTTGCGTGTGCTGCAGCCTGCGTTTCGCCGCGTAACCAAGGGAGTAGGTCCCCTGTAGATCCCGTGTGCCCCGTCGTGTTCTCCCTCGCAGGAGTCCTCCCCTGCTTTTGCCTGGTAGCCCTACCGTCGCCGGAGTTCGCCGCCTCCCTCTCTATCAGATTGGGGGTGTGCGGTTCAGTTTCGACAGTAGTGGTGTGCACGTGTATTTAGAGCTGCGTCCCCCTCCTTGTCAAGTATCGCGCGAGTAGCAGAGTGGTAGACTCTAGGGGGAATGACCAGGAGGTCATGGGTTCGAGCCCAAGTTCCCCCTTTTTCTTGCTTGTTTTCTTTTTTGTGTTTTCCTTTTGTTTCTTCCGTGCACTTTGTATATGTGTTTGTAGAAGCAGATTTGGCATGTGTAGTTTTTTTTTGTTTTGGCCTGTTTTCCTTTTGTGAGTGTGTGTGTGTGTGCTTGGTGCAACACATATGAGTGTGTGTATGTGTAGGTATGTGACCTTGTAGGTGGTGTGTGTATGTGTGTGTGTGCTTCATGCATACACACACATGTGAGTCTACATGTGCTTGTAGTGTGTGTGTGTGTGTGTGGTTTGCACTATGCAAGTGCATTGTTGTATGTGGTGTTTGTGTGTATTTGGGTGTGTGTGTGGAAGGTTGCACATATGTTGTGTATGTGCATGTGAGAGGTGTTGTGATGCATGTGTGTGTGTGGGTGGGTGAACACCCCCCTTCATGGGTGGTATGTTCTTAGGGTATTTGTGCTCATATGCCTTGGGCATGCTAGAGCATGTGTGTGTGCTTGTACTGGTGAGCGTAGGTGAGTGTGTGTGAGAGTGACTAGTGGTTTCCCCACTTGTTTTGCCCTTGTGGTAGATAAGCATGTCATGTAGGTTTTGTTAGCTCATTGCCATTCTTAGCTAAGTTGACTATATGCTTATGTCCATTTATGTGCATTCCTAGTAGAGTAAGTCTTGACTTTGAAGAGTAGGTGGTAGTTTGGCTATTTGAGTGTGCCTTGATGTTTCACATAATCATATGAGTATGATACATGTTTTTGGGGTAGGAAGAGCCAATGAACTCATTGGAACTCTCAGATTTCACTTTTGAGAAAGTTCATAAATCTGCCATTTTAACTGAGATGCCATTTTGTCATTTTTGCTTGAATTAATCCATGCTTGCTTTGGGAGATGTGTCAACTAGGAAGTGCTAGTGTTTTGTATATAGTATGCCATGGTATTTTTTTAACATGAGAATCACCCATATAAGTGGGAAACATGTTGTTAAGTGACCAACTTAATGTTTCTGTTTCAGCATGCTAGGAATGACTAAGTCTGGAAATCTGCTGTTATGTTTATGCCATGTAGAGTGGATGTTATCTTGTGATGTGTTGGGTTTTTGCTCATGCTCAGTATTAGTTATTTGTATTAGATGTTGCCTTCTACCATCCTGTTAATTTTCATGCCAATAGGGGCTCTCTAGGATATTTAAATACTGCTGTCAACTTGCTACTTTATATTCTCAGATTCCGGAAAACTGGAATTTTCACTAAGTCCCAGAAAACTGTTTCATCATGTCAACTTGATTGCTTCATGCTTATTGAGGTGTACCTCCTTTGCTGATGGTGTAGTTGGATAAGTTGATGTGTGTGTTGAGTAGTTTCTGTCAATCTATTGTTTTGTGGCTGTAGAGTTCCTGTAGCTCAAGTTGTGAGCTGTGAAATTTGCTATGTTGTTGTTTTGTGGCAGGATGTGGGTTTTATTGTTTTGTGGCTTGTGGGAGCTATGCTCCATGGAATTGTTTGATTCTAGAGGCTATTGTGATTGGTTTTTCATCACCTATCCAATGGCTACCTTGGAATGCCAAGAATTAGCCCATGGCTTGGTGGTCTTGTGATTTTGCCTCCGTACCTTGTCGTGAGCATATCATGAGAACCGTAACTCCGTTTCTTGCGTTCCTTATACGCATTTCTATCGATTTTGCATGATGCATCCATATTTGCCATGATAATGCATGTTTAAATAACTTAACGTGAGGTTCTGTATAGATTCATTAATGAACAAACTTTGCATGTGAAACATGACTAGTTTTGGATTGCCATGTTAAATCTTCATAAATGAATCATGCATCATCTTGGTTGTGCATTGCACCTTGGTTGGATGTTTATTGTTATTATTTCTCTTGGGTAGACGCGAGTGTCGATACTGAGTACGAGGACCCAGGAGAGTACCACTACGAGGATCCTGCTACTTGTTCCGCTGAAGAACCAACAGGCAAGATGATCGTACCCGGATCCCGATACTATTTTTGCTTGCTAGTTTCTCGCTCTTATCGTTACAACTGCGCTACCTACCACTTGATATCAGCCCCCATGTTGCCATGAGAACCTCTAACCTCCATATCCTAGCAAACCTTTGATTGGCTAAGTTACCGCTGCTCAGCCCCTCTTATAGCATTGTAGTTGCAGGTGCAGGTTGTTCCATGTGATAACATGGACATGGATATCACAATATTATCTGTTATTTAATTTAATGCAGATATATATCTTGGTATTGGTGGAAGGCTTGGCCTTTTGCTAAGTGATTTTTTCCGTTGTTACGGCCATTAGTTCCTTGTTACCGGTGTTATGTTCTCCATATTTTGCCCTCCTAACATGCTCGGGGTTGTTATGGGACCCCCTTGGTTATTTGATTGAGATTAAAACTTGTTTGGCAAGACCCAACATTGGTACTACATTTGCTTAACAACTTAATAAACTTGCATAGGGCTTTGCAACCCCGTGGATAATTTAATCAACCCCGGGCCAGTGCTCCGCATGAGTGTTGGTCCAACCCAGAGCAGCTTACTAACGCTGCCCGGGGCAACTCGGTGATTGGCGCGGTAACCATCACTCGTCTGTTGTGTCCTAAGAATGAGATACGCGGCTCTTATCGGGTTCGTCGACACGTCGGGAGGTCTTGCTGGATTTGTTTTACCTTTATCGAATGTCTTGTGTGTGGACTCTGACTTTCTTTGCGTTCACTCGAGGTGTTGGAATTCCTTGGAATTACCTATGATGATCGTGAGATCCGCGGTCGAGGATATTCCCGCGGAGTGTGATTAATTTGTGATGGATTAGTTGGAGCACCCCTGCAGGGTTTAATCTTTCGGAAAGCCGTGCCCGTGGTTATGTGGCAACTTGGATATTTGTTTAACACCCGGTTATAGTTAACTTGAAGTTAACTCTAATTAAAATGCACCAACTGTGTGAGTAACCGTGATCGTCTCTTGTTGTGAACATGATCCGAGAGAGAACATGGTGGGGTTATGATTGACGTAAGTAGGAGTTCAGGATCTCATAGAGATCATACTAGTTTCGTCCGTTCATCGTAGGCCACTCATATTTATTTTGATGTTGCGTAAGTTAGCCACCATATATGCTTAGTGTTGCTGCAAACTAACCACTTACCCCATCCCAACCTTTAAGCTTGAATAGTCTCGGTACCCAGGCACATGATAGCTGAGTCCTCTGTGGCTCACAGTTTACTACAACAACTCCAGGTACAGGTTCAGATGAGTTCGTGCAGGATGATCTTACCCAGCTCCAGTGGGAATATGATGAGGAAAGAGGCAGGATGTACGTGACGTATCCGGACGAGTAGAGGACCATGGTCGTGATCTTCGGGATAGCTTGATAGTATCATTTGCATCTGTTTCTTTTATCGTTTGATTTCGTCCGTAGTCGGACCCTGTGTTCAACTTGATGATATGAATTTGAGTGACATTTTAAGTTAGCATGTGGCGAGTGTAAGCGAATCTTGTATACTCATCTCTTTCAGTACTGTATGTTGTGATGATACTATTCTTGCTAATGGCAAGATGCGCATCTATCTCTTGCGAGGCCCCCGTGCCTTAAAATGGATAGGCGTGCATCTTGGGCATGACAAGTTGGTATTCAGAGCCATACGACCATAGGAGCCTTTGCTTGTTCGAACTTGGCCGAGTCGTGTCTAGTGAAAACTATTTTGAGTCTAGTCCTCTTCTATGCTATGGTGAGGTTTCCGACTTAGGAATTTTGATTCTACTCCTCTTCTCGCTCAATTTTTTTAGGATCACGCCGGTATTTTGGAGTCTATATGATACCGATGTGACATGGTTATGTCTTGGTGCCTCCTATCTGACTTGATTTCTTCTGGGGAGTCGAGCTCCAGGGAATGTTGGCACATCGTTGTCATTCAGCTTCCTTGATATCTCAGGACGGAGAGTGTTCGGAATTAGTTCAATACTTATCGTGGTGAGATAAGGTCGGAGTCACCCAGTATTGGGGAGGCGTCTGGGGTACCACCATGGTTTAGTATCGTTGTGAGTTCGAGGATTCGAGATTAGATGAGTTTGCGAAAGCCTCTGGTTATTAGTTGAACGATGGATACAGTTGGGGTGTAGGATTGTTAGTTGTGTGAGATATTTCCTCCTTGTATTCCCCACATCGGATTGCATAACCAGAAAGTTTTCGGAAGTTCATAGGTGGGAAATCTTGTAGTCATCTAGGATCATCTTCTTCAAATGTATATGGGCATGTACATTTGTTCCGAGCGCTTAGCTCAATACTTTTGTGTTATTGCAAGTGGCTTATTATATCAGATGATGTTATCATGAACCAAGAAGCATTCTTACTAATTTTTCAGTAGGAAGGCGGTGTTCTTGTTTGTTCAATTTCTTTCAAGCATTCGATTCAGCTCGGAATTCATCTTATCAATGAGGTGCTGATGCGTTTTGTCCATCTTCAGGATGGCTCCACCAACTCGCAACAATCCGGGTCATGGTGAGGAGCAGACTAATGTTCCACCACCACCCCCGCCACCGCCTCCTCCTCCTCCTCCTCCTCCTGAAGCTTGGAAAGCTGTGATGGCCGCAACCAATGTGAACACTCAGATGTTGCTCAGGCTGTTGCAAGAAAGGGAGCAGGGTCAGCAAGGTTTTCAAGGGAATTTTCAGAATCAACCTCAATTTGCGACACTCAATCAGTTCCTTGCCAACCAGCCCAAGTCTTTCACCTGTTGTGAGCAGCCTTTTGATGCTGATGATTGGCTTCGTGATATGAGTAAGCATTTCGAGTGCAGCAATGTCAGGCCAGAGGACTTTGTCAGATTTGCATCATTCCAGCTCAAGGGTCAAGCAGCTGATTGGTGGCAGCAGTACAAGGATTCCAGGGGTGATCGTGTTGTTACTTGGGACGATTTTCGTCGTGACTTCAGGGCTCATTACATTCCGACAAGCTTTGTCGAGGAGATGCGTGAGAAGTTCAGGCACCTGAAGCAGGGAAGCAAGTTTGTCTACCAGTACAACGTCGAGTTCCAGAATCTAGCTCGTTATGCCAAGCACGATGTTCCAGATGATAAGGCTATGATCTATCAGTTCAGAGGTGGTCTCAAGGATGAGCTTCTGCCAGGCCTAGTTCTTCAGGAACCTCAGGAGTTTGATCAGTTCTACAACATGGCTTTGAAGGTCGAAGCAGCTCAGCTCAAGTTGGAGAACTCCAAGAAGCGTTCAAGGGATTCTTATTCTTCTTCTTCCAGCTCTCAGATGGCTCCCAAGCAGCAAAAGTATTGGGCGCCAAATCCTCTTCTGTTTTGTCCTCCTCAGCAGCAGAAGCAGTTTGGTGGTCGTGGTTCTTCCCACCCACCCAACCCAGGATTTCAACAGAGACCTTAGGCGTCCAAGGCTGTTCTTGTTCCTCCTCCAAGCAATGTTCGTCTGCTTTCTGAGGTGACTTGTCACAAGTGTGGCCAGAAGGGTCACTATGCAAACAAGTGCAACCAGCGGCGTCTTCCACCTACTCCTCCTGTCAAGCCTCCAGGCAATGCTATGGTGAAGCATAATCCCAAGTCAGTCCGGGTGAATATGGTGAATGCAGTTGAAGCAGAGCAGTCTCATGATGTGATTATGGGTAATCTCTCAGTTAATGATTTTCTTGCAAAAGTTTTGTTTGATTCTAGTGCATCGCATTCATTCATATCCAAGCCTTTTGTCGCTATGCATGAGTTTTCAATGGAGCATTTAGCTAGTCCTTTTCGTGTGGTTTCTCCGGGGATGCGCATGAGTTCGCATATGATTGTTCCGGATGCTTCTATCAAGATGGGCAATTATTCTTTTTTGGCTTCTCCAATTGTTCTTAGGAATTCTGATATTGATCTCATTCTGGGCATGGACTTCTTGGCTATGAATAAGGCTCATATTGATTGCAAAGCAAAAGAAGTCAAGCTGACTCATCCTTTAGAAGACGTGATTATTTTCGTGGCTCGCGATGACACAATCCGTCTCTTTGCTCTTAATGAAAAGGGTGAAATCTCGGCGATTTCTCAAATTCCGGTGGTTTGTGAGTATGAAGATGTCTTTCCAGAAGAATTGCCAGGAATGCTTCCACACCGGCCAGTCGAGTTTGTGATTGATCTTGAGCCCGGAAGTGAATCAGTCTGTAAGCGCCCGTATAAACTTGGCCTCGAAGAGTTCAAAGAGTTGAAGAAGCAGCTAGATGAGCAAGAACGTCCGGGTCTGATCAGACCAAGTTCTTCTCCATGGGGTTGTGGTGTTTTGTTTGTCAAGAAGAAAGATGGCACGGATCGTCTTTGTGTCGACTACCGGACATTGAACAAGAAGACAATCAGAAACAAATACCCACTTCCCAACATCAATGAGTCGTTTGAACAACTGAAAGGTGCCAAGGTTTTCTCGAAGCTTGATCTTCGCATGGGTTATCATCAGATTTGCATTCGCGAAGAAGACATTCCTAAGACCGCTTTCAGAATGAGTTTTGGCTTTTATGAGTACACCGTCATGTCGTTTGGTCTTGCGAATGCTCCTCCAACCTTCTCAAGAATGATTAATTTCATTTTCTCTCCTTTCAAGAATGAATTCGTCTTGGTCTATCTAGATGATATCCTTGTGTTCTCGGAGACAGAAGAAGAGCATGCAGATCATCTCCGCATTGTGCTTGACAAGTTAAGAGAGCATTGGTTCTATGCCAAGTTTTCCAAGTTTGAGTTCTGGCTCAATGAAGTGGTGTACCTCGGGCATGTCATATCTGCCGAGGGAATTAAAGTGCACCCTGAGAAAGTTGAGGCAATCTTGAAGTGGGAACCTCCTCAAAATGTGAAACAACTTCGGAGCTTCCTCGGGCTCGCCAGTTATTGCAGAAGGTTCGTGGAGAACTTCTCTCAAATTGCCAAGCCTCTGTCCAATCTCCTCCAAAAGAGTGTCAAGTATGTTTGGTCTCCCAAGTGTGATGTGGCATTCAATACGCTCAATCAGAGACTAACTTCAGCTCCAATTCTTGTTCCTCCTGAGCAATCTAAGCCTTTTCAAGTTTTCTGTGATGCTTCTCTGCAAGGCCTTGGTGGTGTTCTCATGCAAGACAAGAAGATTGTTGCTTATACCTCGCGTCAGTTGAAGCCGCCCGAGAAGAACTACCCCACTCATGATCTTGAGTTGGCGGCAGTTGTGCATGCTCTAATGACTTGGAGGCATTTGTTGTTGGGTAGACCAGTTGAGGTGTACACCGATCACAAGAGCTTGAAGTATATTTTCACTCAACCCAATCTCAATCTTCGGCAATCTCGTTGGGTGGAAATGCTTGAAGACTTCAACCCGAGCATTGAGTATACTCCGGGGAAAACAAATGTCATTGTAGACGCGCTCAGCCGTAAGGCATACTGCAATATTCTCATCTTGACGCCTCTTCAACCCGAGCTTTGGGAAGCCTTCCGCAAGCTCAACCTTCAGATGATTCCGCAAGGATTTCTTGCAAATCTTAAAGTCTCTCCGACTCTAGAAGATCAGGTTCGCCAAGCGCCACTTCTTGACGCTATGGTGAAGAAAGTGAAGAAAGGGGTGGCCAAGAGCATTCCGAAGTATAAGTGCTTTCGCGTTGATGACAAAGATACCTTGTTCTTTGAGGACCGTCTGGTGGTTCCAAAAGGTGATCTCAGAAAGGTTATCATGGACGAAGCACATAATTCTCTTCTATCCATTCATCCAGGCAGTTCAAAGATGTATCAAGATCTCAAGCAAACCTTCTGGTGGACTCGCATGAAACATGAAATTGCTCAGTTCGTGAACGAGTGTGATGTTTGTCGCAGAGTGAAGGTGGAGCATCAACATCAAGCAGGTCTTCTTCAGCCTTTGCCTATCCCAGAGTGGAAATTCGATCATGTGGAGATGGATTTCGTCACTGGGTTTTCAAAGTCGAAGAGAGGCAACGATGCCATCTTTGTGGTTATCGACAAGCTGACAAAAGTTGCTCATTTCTTGCCAGTCAAAGAATCTATCTCGGCAGCTCAGCTTGTAGAGTTGTATACGTCAAGGATAGTGTCTTTGCATGGTATTCCTTAGCTCATCTCTTCTGATCGTGTAAGCCTCTTTACTTCCAAGTTTTGGGAATCCTTCCAGACTGCTATGGGTACCAAGATCCGTTTCAGCACTGCGTTCCATCTGCAGACAAGTGGTCAAGTTGAGAGAGTCAATCAGATCCTCGAAGATATGCTCAGAGCCTGTGTGATTTCGTTCTGCATGAAGTGGGAAGACTGCCTTCCATATGATGAATTCTCATACAACAATAGCTTCCAAGCTAGTTCAGGCAAGGCCCTTTTCGAGATTCTCTATGGCAAAAAGTGTCGTACCCCGCCTAACTGGTCCGAAACCGGTGAGCGTCAGGTATTGGGCAATGACATGGTCACTAAAGCAGAACAAATGTGCCATGTCATTCGTGAGAACCTCAAAGCAGCTCAGTCCCGACAGAAGAGTTATTACGATAACAAACATCGGGATGTTTCTTTCCAAGTGGATGATCTAGTCTATCTCAGAGTCTCTCCCATGAAGGGCACTCAGCGGTTTGGAATTAAAGGGAAGCTAGCTCCTCGTTTTGTTGGTCCTTTCAAAGTTGTTGGCAAGAGAGGTGGTCTTGCATATCAACTAGAGCTTCCTCCAAATTTCGCGAACGTGCATGGTGTCTTCCATGTTTCTCAGCTCCGGAAATGCTTCAAGACTCCTGAGCGAACCATTGACCTCCAAGACATTGATCTCCAAGCAGATCTCTCTTATCGTGAGCACCCAGTTGCAATTCTTGAAGAAACTGAGCGTAAGACTCGCAACAAGTCTATCAAGTTCCTCAAGGTGAAGTGGTCTCATCATTCCGACAAAGAAGCTACTTGGGAACGCGAGGACCTGCTCCGTTCCGAATTTCCGGACTTCTTTCGTTCCTAGATCTCGGGTCGAGATCCTCATGTAGTGTGGGAGAGTTGTGACAGCCCAAGTGCTGTCCCTACCTTATTTGGCATGTAACCCTTTGTATGGACCTTGTGTCACGAGCTATGATATGTTTTTCATCTTGCCATCCATGTGTTGTTTGCATTCATGCATCATATCATCCATCATAGCATCCATCTTGCCATGCTTGCTTTCATGTGTCTTGGAATGGTGTGATGCTTGTGAGTGTGACTTGTATGTAGTGTGTGTTGTTTGTGGTTTGTTTGTGGTTGGTGCAAGTGAGAAACTTCTACTCTTCCCCTCTCTTGTCTTCCTACTAAAACATCACCATAATGCCTTTCTTCCCATATTATTTCACAGCAGATTTAACGTGTTTATTGTTATGATTAAAAATGTTCAAGTGCTAGCCTAATATGTTTTGAGTATATGAGTGTGGTTCTTTTGTTAATCTGAGCCTTTTCCTGTTGTGGCATTTAAATAACAGGAGCTGTTATTTTTTTAGAAGTATTAAAATTACTTGCCCTAAAATTCAACCTAATATTTTTATTAAAAGGTGCATCTTATTTCCTTTTCAAAATAATTTGGTTCTACAAAAAAAATCCTTTTAATTATTTCTGTGGGCCTTTTCTTAGTTAGCTGTTATTTTAAATAAAACCTATTGTTTTGTTTCCCAGCGAGAGAGAGAAATGGGCTTCTCCTCCTCCACGGCCCAGCCCAGCCCAGCGCGCCTGACGTCAACCTGCGATGTCTTCCTTCGTCAGAGCGCGCGCGTGAGAGAGAGCAGAGTGCAGAGAGAGGCGCCCGCGTTGATGCCGTGAGAGGAGCTCACGGACATCGAGGCCGGCCCTATTTAAAGCGCGCATCAGCTTTCTGCTCCTCCTTCCTGCCGCCGCCACTCCTCCCCTCTCCCTCCAATTCTCCCTGCTTCTTCCTCCTCCCCTCAGGTAAGTTCTGAGAGAAGGAAGTGTCGTCGCCGGTCGTCTTCGCGTCGTCGCTGTCTCTAGTGGTTCTCCTCCGCATCAGAGATGCCGTGGCGCTCGCGGGTCGCCTCCGCGTTCCGTTCCCGGTGGTAGTGCACCGTGGGAGGATCCAGAGGGGTCGGCTTCCTCCTCTTCGTCGCTGGTCTTCCTCCCCTTCGCCACAGCGTCGCGCCTCTTCTTCCCTGCTCCGAGCAGCTCCGTCGCCCCTCTGTGAGCTTCTGCGTCTCCTCTTTCTTCCTTGCCTCGCGTAGTTGCCGTCGAGCTAGAGGTTGTCGCTGTCCGTCGCCGCTGACGCATGTTGCTGTTATCGCTATCTGCGCCTGTCGCCGACCGTTGTTGTGTGTGCTGCAGCCCGCGTTTCGCCACGTAACCAAGGGAGTAGGTCCCCTATAGATCCCACGTGCCCCGATGTGTTCTCCCTCGCCGGAGTCATCCCCTGCTTTTGCCTGGTAGCCTCGCAGTCACCGAAGTTCGCCGCCTCCCTCTCTGTCAGATTGGGGGTGTGCGGTTCAGTTTTGACAGTAGTGGTGTGCGCATGTATTTAGAGCTATGTCCCCCCTCCGTGTCAAGTATCGCGCGAGTAGCAGAGTGGTAGACTCTAGGGGGAATGACCAGGAGGTCATGGGTTTGAGCCCAAGTTCCCCCTTTTTCTTGCTTGTTTTTCTTTTTTGTGTTTTTCTTTTGTTTCTTCCTTGCAATTTGTATATGTGTTTGTAGAAGCAGATTTGGCATGTGTAGTTTTTTTTCTTTTGGCCTATTTTCCTTTTGTGTAGTGTGTGTGTGTGTGTGTGCTTGGTGCAACACATATGAGTGTGTGTATGTGTAGGTATGTGACCTTGTAGGTGGTGTGTGTATGTGTGTGTGTGCTTCATGCATACACACATGTGAGTCTACATGTGCTTGTAGTGTGTGTGTGGTTTGCACTATGCAAGTGCATTGGTGTATGTGGTGTTTGTGTGTATTTGGGTGTGTGTGTGGCAGGTTGCACATATGTGGTGTATGTGAATGTGAGAGGTGTTGTGATGCATGTGTGTGTGTGTGGGTGAACACCCCCTTCATGGGTGGTATGTTCTTAGGGTATTTGTCCTCATATGCCTTGGGCATGTTTAGAGCATGTGTGTGTGTGCTTGTAGTGGTGAGCGTAGGTGAGTGTGTGTGAGAGTGACTAGTGGTTTCCCCACTAGTTTTGCCCTTGTGGTAGATAAGCATGTCATGTAGGTTTTGTTAGCTCATTGCCATTCTTAGCTAAGTTGACTATATGCTTATGTCCATTTATGTGGATTCCTAGTAGAGTAAGTCTTGACTTTGAAGAGTAGGTGGTAGTTCGGCTATTTGAGTGTGCCTTGATGTTTCACATGATCATATGAGTATGACACATGTTTTTGGGGTAGGAAGAGTCAATGAACTCATTCGACCTCTCAAATTTCACTTTTGAGCAAGTTCATAAATCTGTCATTTTAGCTGAGATGCCATTTGTCATTTTTGCTTGAATTAATCTGTGCTTGCTTTGGGAGATGTGTCAACTAGGAAGTGCTAGTGTTTTGTATATAGTATGCCATGGTATTTTTGTTTAACATGAGAATCACCCATATAAGTGGGAAACATGCTGTTAAGTGACCAACTTAATGTTTCTGTTTCAGCATGCTAGGAATGACTAAGTCTGGAAATCTACTGTTATGTTTATGCCATGTAGAGTGGATGGTATCTTTTGATGTGTTGGGTTTTTTCTCATGATCAGTGTTAGTTATTTGTAGTACATATAGCCTTCTACCATCCTATTAATTTTCATGCCAATAGGGGCTCTCTAGCATAACTACTGCTATCAACTTGCTAGTTTATATTCTCAGATTCCAGAAAACTGGAATTTTCACTAAGTCCTAGAAAACTGTTTCATCATGTCAACTTGATTGCTTCATGCTTATTGATGTGTACCTCCTTTGCTGATGGTGTAGTTGGATAAGTTGATGTGTGTGTTGAGTAGTTTCTGTCAATCTATTGTTTTCTGGCTGTAGAGTTCGTGTAGCTCAAGTTGTGAGGCTTAAAAGTTGCTATGTTGCTGTTTTGTGGCAGGATGTGGGTTTTATTGTTTTGTGGCTTGTGGGAGCTATGCTCCATGGAATTGTTTGATTTTTGAGGCTATTGTGATTGGTTTTTCATCACCTATCCAATGGCTACCTTGGAATGCCAAGAATTAGCCCATGGCTTGGTGGTCTTGTGATTTTGCCTCCGTACCTTGTCGTGAGCGTATCGTGAGAACCGTAACTCCGTTTCTTGCGTTCCTTATATGCATTTCTATTGATTTTGCATGATGCATCCATATTTTCCATGATCATGCATGTTTAAATAACTTAACGTGAGGTTCTATCCAGATTCATTAGTGAACAAACTTTGCATGTGAAACATGACTAGTTTTGGATTGCCATGTTAAATCTTCATAAATGAATCATGCATCATCTTGGTTGTGCATTGCACCTTGGTTGGATGTTTATTGTTGCTGTTTCTCCTAGGTAGACGCGAGTGTCGATACTGAGTACGAGGACCCAGGAGAGTACCACTACGAGGATCCCGCTACTTGTTCCGCTAAAGAACCAACAGGCAAGATGATCGTACCCGGATCCCGATACTATTTTTGCTTGCTAGTTTCTCGCTCTTATCGTTACAATTGCGCTAGCTACCACTTGATTTCAGCCCCCATGTTGCCATGACAGCCCCTAACCTCCATATCCTAGCAAACCTTTGATTGGCTAAGTTACCGCTGCTCAGCCCCTCTTATAGCATTGTAGTTGCAGGTACAGGTTGTTCCATGTGATAACATGGACTTGGATATCACAATATTATATGTTATTTAATTTAATGCACATATATATCTTGGTATTGGTGGAAGTCTTGTCCTTTTGCTAAGTGATTTGTTCCACTGTTACCGCCATTAGTTCCTTGTTACCGGTGTTATGTTCTCCATATTTTGCGCTCCTAACATGCTCGGGGTTGTTATGGGAAACCACTTGGTTATTTGATTGAGATTAAAACTTGTCTGGCAAGACCCAACATTGGTACTACATTTGCTTAACAACTTAACAAACTTGCATAGGGCTTTGCAACCCCGTGGATGATTTAATCAACCCCCGGGCCAGTGCTCCACATGAGTGTTGGTCCAACCGAGAGCAGCTTATTAACGCCGCTCGGGGCAACTTGGTGGTTGGCGTGGTAACCATCGCTCATTCGTCGTGTCTTGAGAATGAGGTCTTGCTGGATTTGTTTTACCTTTATCGAATGTCTTGCGTGTGGACTCTGACTTTGTTCGGGTTCACTCGAGGTGTTGGAATTCCTTGGAATTACCTATGATGATCGCGAGATCCATGGTCGAGGATATTCCCGCGGAGTGTGGTTAATTTGTGATGGATTAGTTGGAGCATCCCTGCAGGGTTTAATCTTTCAAAAAGCCGTGCCCGCGGTTATGTGGCAACTTGGATATTTGTTTAACACCCGGTTATAGTTAACTTGAAGTTAACTCTAATTAAAATGCACCAACTGTGTGAGTAACTGTGATCGTCTCTGCTCGTGAACATGATCCGAGAGAGAACACGGTGGGGTTATGATTGACGTAAGTAGGAGTTCAGGATCTCATAGAGATCATACTAGTTTCATCCGTTCATCGTAGGCCACTCATATTTATTTTCATGTTGCGTAAGTTAGCCACCATATATGCTTAGTGCTGCTGCAAACTAAACAGTTACCCCATCCCAACCTTTAAGCTTGAATAGTCTCGGTACCTGGGCACATGATAGCTGAGTCCTCTGTGGCTCACAATTTACTACAACAACTCCAAGTACAGGTTCAGATGAGTTCATGCAGGATGATCTTACCCAGCTCCAGTGGGAATATGATGAGGAAAGAGGTAGGATGTACGTGACGTATCCGGACGAGTAGAGGACCATGGTCGTGATCTTCAGGATAGCTTGATAGTATCATTTGCATCTGTTTTCTTATCGTTTGATTTCGTCCGTAGTCGGACCCTGTGTTCAACTTGATGATATGAATTTGAGTGACATTGTAAGTTAGCATGTGGCGAGTGTAAGCCAATCTTCTATACTCATCTCTTGAGTATGGTATGTTGTGATGATACTATTCTTGCTAACGGCAAGATGCGCATCTATCCCTTGCGAGGCCCTCGTGCCTTAAAATGGATAGGCGCGCATCTTGGGCATGACAACCTCTCATCGCTACCTTCACCAAATCAAGTTCATAATTTCGTTCATCACATTAGAGCAACATTGTTTCACTCTGGTTCATCACCCAGATGAATCAGACCTGACCTAACTCTAAGCATAGCAAGGATAGCAAACATAGCAGGTAAGGCACATCAAGTCTCAAGCATCTACCAGGCATGCTAGGTTGCTTGGTTTAGCTATTTACTGTGACAATGACTGGTCATGCAGAGGAATGGGTTCAACTACAGCAATAGATAGATAGTTGTAATGTCTGTCCTAATGCAATAAATGAGAGGAGGAGCGAGAGAGTGGGATGTTATCGAAATGATCAATGAGGTTCCTTGCCTTGCTGGTTGATGGAGAGGTACTCTCCTTCAGTGGGATACTCACGTGTATCCTTGGGAGTAGGACTTACTACGATACAGATAAGGTAACAATCAATGCATGGCAAGTGCAACAATATGATGCATAATCATTACATGGCAACATGTTAGGGATGAGCTAATGCACCTACCATTAGATTTAAATGGAGTAGGATTGAATATATGTTCAAAATCCTTCTCCATGTGATATTCCATATATTGCCTTATTGCAAAATGTCAATGTTTTCCTATTTAGGTTGCTCTAGCATGCATCATAATAGAACCACTCAATTCTTTGGATTTTTCTGATAATTTTTCATATATAAATTATTTCAATCTGAGCTACAGATTAATTTCTATGAATTTTAGAAATTGAATTCATTATCAGGAATTATTATAAATTAGAAAATCATTTGTGGGGTCCACTGGCCAGTGACACAGACAGTAACAAAAGTTTTAAACTAATCCTAACCTTAATTATGGAGCTGGGCCCACTAGTCAGTGTCTGTTTAGTTTAATTAATTGTCTTAATTAATTTTAAGTTAAGCCAGGGTTAACCAGGGGCTGGGCCCCACTTGCTAGTGACCTAGGGGGTCAAACCTGTGGTCAACCTAGTCGGGCTCGTCGGCGTTGAGCCGCCAGCGGCCATAGGGACAGCGGAGGGGGTTGGAAAACCTCCTCCGGAGGCCATTTCAGCGATGGAAGCCATCAGCGTGATGCTCGCCTTCTAGCGCGTCGAACAGTATAGGTGGCCTCATCAGAGGCGATCTAAATCGATGACGGCGAGCATAACAGCGGCGGCTGGAGTTTGGGTTTCGTCGGAGTTGACGGTAGAGCGCACGACAAGACCAACGACTAGCATGAATCGAACCTACGCACACTCATAGACTCGTTGGTGGCCTCGGAAGGACCACCCAGACATCGAAAAGTCGCCGGTGATGAGCTTGTGCAGCGGCGCCTTCAGGTCTCAATGAAATCGAGAGCTACAACGCATAATCAACCAGGGAAAGGGGGGTTCGACAGACAGGCTAACAGGGAGGTCAAAGCCGTGATCAGCGTGCTCGAGGAGGCACGGGTTCGTCAGTGAGCTCCAATTCCTCGCTGGCGGCCAAGGGAGGAAGAAGTGGTCGCGGTGGTCACTACGGGGCTCTTCCGGTTGTGTGGCTCGGCGGGGGCGAAGAAGAGGTCGTTGTGGTTCTTCTCGAAGCGAGTGAGAGGCTAGGAGGTGGCTGTGGTCATGGCAATGAGCTTGCAACGACTACGGCCATGGCGGAGCAAAGCGGGGGAGAGAGCGAAGCGGGTGAATGGGGGAGGGAACAATCTAGACAGCAGCGAGGAGATCATCCCGAGTGTTATGCTGGCCTAGGGGAGCCAGGCAGGCAGCTACATGGAGCGCTATGCCCAACTCGTCGTTCTCCCCTTCACCTCTGCCTTCTGGCAGAGGTTAGGGATGACTGGCCCCTTGGCTAGATGGGCCGACCAGCTGGTGGGCCACACGTAGGCCTTCTCCTTTTATTTTTCTATTTAGTTATGTTCTCTATTTTTCTTTCATTTGTTTTATTTGATTTGGGCCAAAACCTTTAGCACGAAAAATGCTCAAATATTTTATAGAGCATAGTTTGAATATTTCAAACCTCCAGAGAAAGTTTTAGCAATTTTGAATGACAATAATAATTATTGTGCTTTAGTTAGCAATTTCAGTAGCATTATGAATTATTTTTAAAATACCATGTCTGTTGTGAAAAAATATGTCCCCTGATATGTTATTGCCAACATTTATCAGAGACAGTGAACATTTTTGAAGGGCATTCTGGATTCGTTGAAAATCACACTTAGTTGAATTTCCTTTAATAGGGTGAGGTGCTAGGGTTTCTGACTATCCCCATTTCATGTTGATACAAAATTTAAACATGATGCATATCTTGGCTAGCACAAGCAAGGGGAAACTAGGGATGTGACAAAAACATTGAGCGTATGATGCTAAATACAAACTTGTTGGAGATAAGGAAAGAAAACATGTTGCCTTTGCACCTGGAGATCTTGTTTGGTTACATTTGTGTAAGGATAGATTGCTTGTTATTTGTTTGCATGCAGGAAACAGACCCTCATGGTCAGGTTGATCGTGCTCCGACGTGGTCAATAACCTCTCAGAGTTGGTTTAGCGATTGCGAAGGCGCGATCTCTTCACACGTTCATAGTCGGATCATCAAATTCGACTGTACCATAAATGATAGCCACTTCTGATCGAAAGATAGGGACAACTTCGCCTCTATCATATATCAAACATGGCAATACAAACTAATATCTCCATCAAGCTTGCAAATACACATACAAGTCATATAATCAAGTGTCATGTGAGATGCGAATCATGGGTCATGAATGCATGTCAAGGGCATAGAGATGATCATATATTGCAAAGTGAACATGGCAATATGGGCATAAAATGTGTAATGGAAAGTAAGCCATAACCATGTGAGTCCGTGTAGAACAGATGCGTGTAGTCCTTGCGTGAGGGGAATGGTTGGGGACACATTCACGATGAATCCCAAACCGTCGTTGCTCAAGAGCTCTTTTCGTCGACTCATAGGATTGTGAGGTTGATGAATGTTCATGAGTACCTACACACAACAAAGACAAGGGAAAAATTGTGTGCACGTGGTATATGGACACATCATCCGTTAGGATGTGCATGTGCTTGTGTTTGTTAGCACAAAATGTCCAATGCTCAAATAAATGAGATGGATGATATAGAAACATGTCATCCATCATGAAAGGTTTATTGTTATATATTGCGTAATGGAGACTAGAAATATGTAGTGCATCACTTGTATTTTGGAGAGCATTGTTATTCATGATATGCGAATGGTGCACACAATAGATGCAATCATGTGATCGATAACCATTTTCATTGCATGGCATATGAGATAAATCACCATTATTAGATGGATCAGTTTTAAGCATGGGGTGATGCACAAAAGGTATGGAATTATGCAATGGATGAGATGGAACATGATGAGGACATCAATACCATTTTACACCCACAACCCCTCCTACTATAAATACTAGACCAGTTACTAGAGCTTGCGCACGCCAATTGAATTACCAGGTACTTCCGTTCCTTGGAAATACTTCTAATGTTCATGAACATACGATGTTGCCTAAGTTCGTTACTTTTGTTTTACTTATGAATAAAGGACCTTGCATGGACAAGAAGGATGGCCATTGGAGCGGGAACAAGTATGGAGAAGAAGGTGCGCGCGGGGGAAAGAACAACGGAGCTTCCAATGGTGATTTTCGCACTTTGAAGCCACCATAAGGAGAGTTTGAAGGCTTGAACGAAATATGCAAGATGCCACTTCATTAATTTCGTCCACATGCTATTATAGGTGCCATGTCTCCTTATTTTTGGGCCAGGCCAATTTAATTTCGAAATACCACTTTATAGACTGTTTTTAGAGTACGTATGTGTGGGGAAACAGAGTAAGGGTCGGTTTTAGAGCCCTCGTCCAAGGGGTCACGAAAGTCCTCCTCTATTCCCCCATATATACATTGCTTAGGGCGCCGTTCACACTTGGTTTTTGTTTAGATTAAAAGTTTGCCATAGCTGCAACTTCGCATTCTTCGTTCGTGTTCCACGACGAGACAAAGACGTCATAGAACCCCACTTTTATCAATAAATCTTTACTCTTGTATTCACAATATCTAGATTGCAACCTCAGTTACATGCTTGTTATTTGTTCGCGTGTAGGAAATAGATCCTCGTGGTCAGGTTGATCGTGCACTGGCATGGTCAATAACCTCTCGGAGTTGGTTTAGCGATTGCTAAGGCGCTACATCCTCGCACGTTCGTACTCGGATCGTCAAAGTTGACTCTACCATAAATGATAGCCACATCTCATCGAAAGACATGGACAACTTCTCCTATATCAGAACACAATCTCCTAACTTTTATGAGGAAACTATGTGGGTCTCCTCATGTGAAATATTGGTACCATAATATGGAGCATACGGACAACATCCAAACAATGCGTTTGCAAATCATGGAGATCATGGCATGGCATATGAGAATTATTGCGCAAATGATGCAATGGAAGTATGACGATATCATCACAAGAAAGCAAATGCCAACAACCATGGGCTTGTCGTCTACGCCATATGCGCCAACGGTATTAATTTTTATGGGATGTGCATAGTATCTACGGTAAGATTGCAAAGATGCAATATAGGAAATTTCATGCATAGCATATGACAAGTTTAGCGGATTGTCAAACATGATGTGACCAATAGAATTGTCAAATGATATCCTATGGAGTATGGCATCAAAACTAGGTAATTCGACATGCTCATCATCATATTCATCGAAAATATGTGGCACATCAAAGTATGAAGAAGACATAGCATGTGGTGTGCCCATAATGTGATCAACATGATGCAAGCAATCAATGGCAAGATAGTCCACTAGTGGGACAAGCGAAGAACCGTCACCTATGTTACATTTAGAGCTCTGCTCTTGTGATGTAGGTGAGGTGGGAAGTACCAACTCGTGGTCCATATCATGATGGAACCATGTGGGGGGGGTGTGATCGTTCACCATGGCCATCGTCATTTCCATTGGAGGGATGGAATTGTTGAGGGTAGGCATGTTGTCATGTATAAGACCTTGCACCAAAGAAGAAAACACAATAGGAGTAGATATTAAGTTTTTAGAAATCATAATGAACTCACGCGCCCTCTCAACTACCTCACCACCTAGGTGTTGTGGCTCACTCACTCCCTCTAGGATGCTCTCACTCATATGGTTCGTTAACTCACTCAATGGGTGGTGATTGCTCTCAACCTCACATAGGAATTGTGACATATTTTTGTGTATAGGGCTAGTGGTGGTCACACTCATCCTCTCATAGGAAATGCACTCAATGTCACATATGGAGGAGTCACTCATGTCAGTCATGTGGTAGTGGCTCTCCTCACATGCAAACTGGGGCATCTCGCCATATGTGGGTGTCGGAGAGATGCAGGTGCAAACGTCTCCATGCTCAACTCCTTTCGTCGCCTTGGTTGAAGGGATAGTCCCATGCTCAACCATCTCGTCGTCGTCATCGTGGATGAACGTCGAAGATGGCACATCATCACTCGCCTCCATTGATAGAGGTAAAGGTGTCCTGTCTTTCGATGAGATGGTGGCTATCGTTTTTGGTGGGGTAGACTTTGACGATCTGACTACGAACGTGCGAGGACGTCATGCCTTAGCAATCACTAAACCAACTCCAAGAGGTTATTGACCATGTCGGAGCATGATCAACCTCAGCATGAAGGTCTATTTCCTGCACGCAAATGAAGAGCAAGCAAAAAACTGAAATTGCAATTTGGATATTGCGAATATAAGAGGAAAGCTTTATTGATGAAATTGGGGCTGTGATGTGGTCTTGTCATGGAACACAAACAAAGGGCGCGAAGTAGCAGCTATGGAGAACTAGTAATCTAAATAAAACCCAAGTCTAAATGGAGCCCTAAGGGCTGTATATATGGGGCAATAAAGAGGAATTTTTGTTACCCCTTGGAGGAGGGGTCCAAAAACGACCCTAACTCGGTTTCCCCACACATACAGACTCTAAAAACAACCTATAATGTAGTATTTCGTAATTACATGGGCCTGACCCAAAAATAAGTTGATGCAGCACCCATAATAGCCTATGGACGAAATTTATCAAGTCGCATCTTGTATATTTCTTCCAAGCCTTCATGCTCTCCTTATGGTGGCTTCAAAGTGCGAAAATCACCACTGTAAACTCCATTGTTCTTTCTCTCATGCACATCTTCTTCTCCATGCTTGATCCTGCTCCACTGGCCATCGTTCTTGTTCATGCTAGGTCCTTCATCATATGTAAAACAAAAGTATCCAATTTAGGAAGCATGATAATTTCATGAACATTAGAAGGATTTCCAAGAAACAAAAGTACCTGATAATTCAATTGGTGTGCGCGGGCTCTAGTGATTGTCCAGTATGTATAGCAGTAGGGGTTGTGGGTGTAATAATGGTATTGATGTCCTCATCATCCTCCCCTTCTTGAAAGGAAGTCATCCTCGACGGAAGCTAATCTTCCTCACCCAAATAAGGCTTCAAATCTGCAATGTTAAAAGTGGGACTAACCCCAAACACTGCAGGCAGCTCAAGTTTTTATGCATTATCATTTATTTTTACTAACACCTTAAAAGGACTATCAGGACGTGGCATTAGCTTTGACTTGTGCAAATCAGGAAATATATCCTTACACCAATGTAACCAAACAAGATCTCCAGGTGCAAAGACAACCTGTTTTCTACCCTTATCTCCAACAAGTTTGTATTTGGCATTCATACGCTCAATGTTTTCCTTAGTTACCTCGTGCATTTTTAAGATCAGTTTAACACGTTGTTTAGCATCGAAATTAACCTTCTCCGAAGATGGAAGAGGCAACAAGTCAATAGGCGCACGAGTTATGAAACCATACATAATTTAAAAGGGGCACATCTTAGTAGTAGAATGCATTGAACGATTATAAGCAAATTCAATATGAGGCAAACCTTTTGTCGGTGCACTGAGGCATGCACATGCTGTAGTAGCCAAACCAATGCCAGGCAAGCCCAAACCAAGGCCAAGCAACGCCAGCAAGCTCAGCGCTACAACACAAGACAAGCTCGGAGCGCACCAAGCATGTACCCGGTGCTTGCCGGGGACCGAGGCGTCCGCAACTTTAGAAGACCCGGCAAGCTAATCCCCTGACAAGCGTGGGCCGATCAGCCACTGCTCCACCGCTTTGCTACTCCAGTCACTAATCGATGTGGTGTCAAGCTTCTAGGTGGCTAAGTTGCTCTTGCTAAGCACGTGGCAACACCCTGGAAGACGGATTATGCCCCCTTGACACCCGTCCATAGGCATGTAAAGTTGTGGTGCGGTAGTTAGCTCGAGCGATGGTAGAAGCCTACCGAAAATGCACCCCCTCATGCCACATAGACTAGCAATGATGGCATTTTGTCCTTAATGCCAGAGTTAGGTACGATAAGCTCTGCTAGCTATCTAATCATCAAACAATGTCTATTTTGCCATTGTGGTTACCCCTTTGTGCCATAAAAGGACGACCAAGACAACCTAGCTCAGGATTCGAACCTCTAGACACTTGTACTCGTGTAGAAGCTCTTTCCCCCAAGGCAATCCTTGCTGAGCTAGAGCGTTGAGTGACCCTCGTGATCCTATGATCAATCTACCAAAAGCAGGAGTAGGGTTTTAGACTTCATAGCTCCCCAAACCTGGGTAAAACACTCGTGTCGTGATCATCACGCCATCTTGCCATCTCTGCTCTTTGGACAAGTGACCTCGCCCCCGCCAAACCATAGAGGGGATTGCGGCCCCATAGGTGATCGAGTGCATCCTGCCCCGACATCTTTGGCGCGCCAGGTAGGGCATCATTTGTGCGAACCTGAGTTCATGAGCGGCGAATCAAAATTCATCATCATTTTATCCATCCATGGCACCCAAGAAGAAATCCGGCGCGACCACGCATCCTTCCACTTCGAAGGCTCCCACGCATGCAGCTGCGGACATCGTTGGCGCTGCAGCAACTGCAAGCGATGCGGGCATCATGGGCGACACTGTCGGCGCAGGTGGTGCCACCATCGTGTCCCCCGCAACCGAAGTTGGGGCGGGGAACGCCAGAGAGGAGGAACAGCAGCAACGCCCTGGTGAGCATGGCGCTAGTGCCGTAGGCGGAGCAAACAACCAGTCTCCACCTCTCCGTCGTGTCGATGGCCGCGGCCACCACAGCAGTGCACAATCTGGAGAAAGTCATGACCCCTTGGCTACACCCATCACATGCGCGGACACTGAGTGCATACAACGTCCAGAACAAGACGGAGCGCCGAGCGGGGCTCCAAACCCACGAGCTATGCCTCCTCCATGTTAGACTGCCCCAACAAGCGGCGCACAATGTCGGGAATGTGATGAAGGCCATCCTGGTTCCACCAGGAGCCGGGCAACGTCGCGGTCCGCCTCCTTAATCATGCCAGATACGAAGACGGAGGCAATGGTGTGAGTCCGGATGCTGCTGAACTGCCCACCAGCGGCTGACAAGATAGAAGAATGGAGGGTTACGATCCAGAGCTTGATCTCCTTCGTCAAAGCTAACGAGTCCCAGTATGCGGAACCGTCGTGACGTACATGGACAGCAAGGGTGGCCCGGGCTGACGATCTCATCGAGGGGCCCCCACCCATGGTGTACTCCCGTCCGTGATAGCAGACCCAAAGACAACCACCGCAAGCTTCGCATGCCGGCGAGCTCGATGAAGCATCTACGGCTTTGTCCGGCCCACGCGATCACTGGGACCAGAGACGTGTCCTGGAGGTTCGACGGAAGTAAGACGCACGCATCACCATCAAGCGGTGTCGAGAAGCACACCATCAGTTTGACAAGAGCAACGGTTCAGGTGTTGGCTGAGGGAGTCCTTGTTTAAGGAGTCCTCGGGAGGCCGACCTGTTTCTTATGGTCCGGACTATATGGGTTGCTTACCAATCACTGGATTGATCGAAGTACCTGTCTCCAGGAAGGAATCTTCAGGAATCGTGGCATATGCTCCACGTTTGGAGTAATGAATATGCATGTTTATCCCTTCAACGTGTAACCGACCATGTGTACACCCTAGGTACCCTCAGCGTCTACATAAAACGGAGGGTTTTAGGTTGTAGGTAGAGAACAACTCATCTAGGGTTTAGCTATTCGATCTCTAGGTAGATCAACTATGCAATCCACATATAATCAATACAATCAAGCAGGACGTAGGTTATTACCTCCATAGGAGGGCCCAAACCTGCGTAAACATCGACTCCTTTGTCACCTATTACCATCGATCCTAGTCTCATAGCTCGGGACCCCCTACCCGAGATCTACCGGTTTTCATACCGACATTGGTGCTTTCATTGAGAGTTTTGCGGTGATCACCAAAGGAATCGATGGCTCGCGTCATCATCAACGTAGATGTCCGCAACATGGACACTTTTGTCCCCGGACAGACCTTTGCTTTCGGTAGCATTGTGCTGCATGCTGACCCAACCGACCATCTAGGCTGGGTCAGAAGTTTCGCCCCTGATTAAGAGGTCAGATTCGGGAACCTAGAGTTCTCCGTTAACTCTTGAGGCGATCTTTTGCTGACCGGGCTCGTAGTCTCACCTGCCACGCCCGAAGACTCCGAGGCTTTAACCTCGGATCCCTCTTTTGGTCACGCCCGCAAGATCTACCCCGATGATGACCTGACTCTTAGTCCAGATCCAACCATAGTGCCAGATGACCAAATACCTATTCTTGCCGAACACTCCCCTAGCATGGACACAATGGAGGTCAACTCCAAAAGCTCTAAGCAGGTTGACCCGATCGAGCTCTCGATACTCAATGAGGCCCTAGATCAGATCAGTTCGATGAAGATTACCGATGCCCCAACCCTGATCCATGCTTAGATCGGTCTCAGGGCGGGTCAAGACGAATTTTTCGTCCCACCCACCACCCACTTGATGGCCAGAGTCGAAGATTTAACCGACATGTTGGACTATGCCTCCGAGGAGGCAGAATACATGGACAAGGAGGATTGCGCACCCACCCCTATAAACATCGGGAGATGGGCTGCCACCTCCACGTATGATGTCTACGTGGTGGACACTACAGCCGCTAATGGCGAGCGCACGCCTACAAACGACGGCAACAAGTCGGGTGAAGCGTCGTCAAGGCATCGGAAGCCGCATAAATGGTCAAAGGGCAAAAAGGGAAGAAAAGCTAGCATCGGCACCGGGGACAGAGATACCCTAGAAGACCTCGGCGATTCCGATATCCCCGAACACCCGCTAGTGGGTCAGGAGAGGCCTAAAGATCAACCCAACCCCGATGAACTAAATGATTCCGAGGACGACAATTACCTCTCCCATGTCGAGGAGGAGGACATCTCGGAAGCCAATGACTTCGCCATCCTTGATAACTTTTCGGGCAACAACTTATAGCCACGGCCTACAGCCTAAATGCAAAAGAATGGCAGCTTAAGGCCGAACAGGACAACCTCAATGATCGATGGACGAGAGTCCTCTTAGCTGAGGAGGGATACAGTACCGGTCCATCGGACCAATCTAAGAGCTATCCACGCAGAAGGCTACTGCCACAATTCGATGACGAGCTCACTGATACGTCGTCTCCCAAACATACCCCATATGACAAGTAATAGAGGCGAAGTTGTCCCTGTCTTTCGATGAGATGGTGGCTATCGTTTTTGGTGGAGTAGACTTTGACGATCCGACTACGAACGTGTGAGACGTCGCGCCTTAGCAATCGCTAAACCAACTCTGAGAGGTTATTGACCACGCCGGAGCACGATCAACCTGACCACGAGGGTCTATTTCCTGCACGCAAACGAAGAACAAGCAAGAAACTAAGATTGCAATCTGGATATTGCGAATATAAGAGGAAAGCTTTATTGATGAAGTGGGGTTCTGTGACGCCTTTGTCTGGTCGTGGAACACAAACGAAGAACGTGAAGTTGCTGCTATGGCGAACTTGTAGTCTAAACAAAACCCCCAAACCTAAAACGAAGCCCTAAGGGCTGTATATATGGGGGAATAGAAGGGAATTTCGTGGCCCCTTGGAGGAGGGGTCCGAAACCGACCCTAAGTCAGTTTCCCCATACATACGGACTCTAAAAACAGCCTATAATATGGTATTTCGAAATTACATGGGCCTGGCCCAAAATTAAGGTGGCGCAGCACCTATATTAGCCTATGGACGAATTTTATAAAGTGGCATCATGCATATTTCGTCCAAAGCTTCCCACTCCCATTATGGTGGCTTCAATGTGCGAAAATCATCACTGGAAGCTCCATTGTTCTTCCCCGCGCGCGCACCTTCTCCTCCATGCTTGATCCCGCTCCAATGGTCATCCTTCTTATCCATGATAGGTCCTTCATTCATAAGTAAAACAAAAGTATCTAATTTAGGCAGCATTATATGTTCATGAATATTAGAAGGATTTCCAAGAAACGAAAGTACCTGGTAATTCAATTGACGTGCGCGAGCTCTAGTAATTGGTCCTGTATGTATAGCAGTCGGGGTGGGTGTAACATTAGTAGGGATGTCCTCATCAACAAGCCAGACCGCCCTCCTTGAGGACGAGACAAGACGACTGTCTACACCGTTTATAGGCCGGTGATACCTCATAGACGGGGAAAAGAGACTATAGAGCACGATGACAGGTTTGACCTGCAACATGACCTGGACTATAGGGCAGGTCGCACAAGATCCATCTACGGATCCAGTGGGTACTCACTTGATCAATGGGACGGGTACCGGCCTTGGCTCGACCGCAACAATAGAGGCCAGGAACGAAACCGAGCTAGAACAGACACCGATTACTGGCGTGACATAGCCTTGGTTAGAGGCGCTGCCCACCCACCGCGCTTCACGAATGGGGTGATGCAGCATCAGTTCCCGAAGGGGTTTAAACCCGTAAACATAGAGAAGTACTATGGGACAACTGACCCAACCGTATGGATTGATGATTTCCTCATCCACATCCACATGGCACGATGTCACAGCCCCAAGTTGTCCCCTTTGATTGTGTTTAGTTAGGGTGAGCATCATGTTTATTTTCATTAATATGAAATTGGGAGGATTATAAACCCTAGCACCTCACCTCACTAAAGCAAACTCAATCATGTGTGATTTTCCAATGAACCCAAAATGGCCACAAAAATGTTCCATATTTCTGATAAATATTGCAAACAATATATCATAGGAGCATTTGAATTTTGAACTTGGATATTTAAAAAAAAGACCCAAAACCCCACCGAAAATATCTACTAAAGCACTATAAGAATTTAGTTGCTTCAAAATTGCTGAAACTTTTTGAGAAGGTTTGAAATATTCAAACAATACTTCCTAAAAAGTTCCAAGATTTTTGGCCTAAGTATTTGTGCCCAAATGAAAAAGAAACAAATGCCAGAAAATAGAAAACAGAAATTATTAAAAAGAGGGAACCCACCTGGGCTAGGGAAGAAGCCGGCCCAGCCCAGTAGGGGCGAACCGGTCTTCTTCCACCTCCGGCCAGAAGGACGTCGGGCGCGTGGTCGCCGCGCACCGGCCACCTCCTGCCTGTGTGCCTGCCTGGGTGGAGGGATAGACTCTAGGGAGCGTCTAGATTGAGCCGACCTCTTCCTTCCCCAAGCTCATTCTCCCCCTCTCCCTCTGCTTCCTCCCCCGGGACCGAGCGGAGCTCGCCGTCGCCCTTGCTATTCCCGCGGCCTCTGGCCACCTCTAGCCAGCCAGCGAGCCCACCAGAAACGCCGCATCCCCCTGCTTCCCTCTCACCCAAAAAGTCAAGCCGAGAGCGCCTCATCACCGTCAGCGACCTCGCCTTCAACCTCGGGCGTCTGCAGCCGTCATCGTCGATTCGCTGCGCACAGGGCGTCCCCTACCTCGCCGTCTTCGCAAGAGGCTCCGTGGTGAGCTTCTACATCTCCCCCCTGCCGCACCGTCACTCGCGTCCCCTATCCGCTGACCTCGCCATGACCAAGCTCTGGCTGCCACCGTAGATGACGCCATGCTCGAACCCGACCACCCCACAACCTCCCATGACCTCCAATGGTTGCGGGCGAGAGCTAGCAAGCTGTAGCCGCAAACCACACTCGAAACCATGGCCTGTAGCCCAATCCCGAGAACCTCCGCCGTCGTGGGTGGTCGCCGGCGTTCATCCGCCGGCGAGCGTGACGTGGCACATTATTAGCGGTTAATGATGCCCTTAATAGCCCGTTGTGCCGCTGGCAAATGGACCCCGCGGTTTTACTAATCTTTGTTTAAAAATTAAAACATGTTAATAAATAAACAATCACTTACTGACGGGCCCCACAGGTCAGCTTTGACCTGGCCATGTTAGGGTTGACTGGGCCCACCAGTCAGCCTGTGGAGATGGCCGTGTGTCATTGACATGTGGGTCCTGCGAGTCAGGTTTGACCCTGGCCAGCCCTGTTAACCTATGACGTCACCCTGATGTAATGTTGATGCACTAAAGTATTTTCGCAATTAAAATAAATACTAAATGATTTATTTATTTCAGAAAATGTTTAAAACTTCTAAAATTCATAGAAAATAATCTGTAAGTCAAATGAAAATAATTTACATATGAAAAATGATCAGAAAAAATCCAATGAATCTGTTTATGCCATGATCATGCATGTTTGAACAAGTTAACATCACCAATTAGGACATTTTATGATTAGGGAAATATATGAAATATCATTTGGAGTTGGAATTCAAACTTGTTTGGATTCCACTTCAATTAACCTAGCTGATTATTCCTCTAGGTTAATTCAGTATCCTAACTTGTCACATCATGCATCATGATTTTGCATTGCATTGAATGTTGTTCCTTTGTGTTTGCCAGTGAATGCTCCCTCTCGGTAGATGATGGTTCTGACGATGTGGACATTGACACTGATGACGAGAAATGATATCTTCAGGACTGTCAGGCAAGCAAACCCCCATGACCATACTGATATGAACCCACTCTCTCGCTCCTGCTCTCTTTTATTGCATTAGGACAACAACGATTCAATTGTTATCTATTTTTGGTAGTTGAACCCATTCCTTTGCATGACCTGTCTTTGCCACAGTAAATAGTTGAAACCACTTAGCATGAGTAACAACTGTTTGAGCCTTGTTGTGCTTACTCATCCATGCTTGCTTACTTACTGTGCCTGTTATGCTTAGAGTTGTGTCATGTCGGGTATGCTATATCTGAGTGATGGATCGGAATGGCATTCATGTCGTACTGTGTGAGAGCTAAGAGTGTGAGCACGATTTGGTAAAGGTAGCGATGAGAGGTCATGTAGGAGTACATGGCGGGTTGTCTCATTGGGGCCGTCCTTAAGAACTGAGTTCTGTGTACGTTATCCAAGACAAGATACTACCACACGTTGGGATACTTAATTGAACCTCTCGGCCCATTAATCGCTTAGACCTATGTCCAGGAGTTGCAACTAGTTTCTGGTGTTTGTAGGAAAAGTGATGGCGGTCGTGCATAGTGCTGCCCGACGGGGTGGGCTATGATGCGGTAGATGCACAGTGGCATGGTGTACCAAGTGGCACCCAAACGGTGGGCTTGGGAACCCTGCGCACATCGTTCGAGGCCGTAGTGGAAACTTCGGCCGGACTTCCATGCGGGTTCAGTCTCAAATAGGCGATAAACCTGAACTAGGGTCTTGTGTGGTTGACGGTCATGGCCGACGCCCACGCTAGTGCTTCCGCTTGAAGGTTGCCGAGATGCATGACGTGCATATGGTGATAAGTGGCGAGAGCGTGTGTGAAGAAGTACACCCCTGTAGGGTTATGAATCTATTCGAATAGCCGCGTCCTCGGATATGGACTACTTGGAGAACTTATGTGGTCCATAGAAAAGTGAAGTGGATACTCTAAAATGCGCAAGATAAGCGTGAGTGCTATGGATGGCCTTCTCGTTGGGAGACGGAAGTGGATCCATAGTGGTGTACCGATTGGAGAGTATGTGGACTCGTGTGCGCTATCCCACCTCGAAGATACTCCTTGTAGTGATAGTATAGGTTAGCCAAGAGACACAGCTGGCTTGCTGCAATAAACTCCACAACCCCTTCATTGATACTGATGCATGTGTAGTTAGTTCTGATGTAAGTCTTGCTGAGTACCCTTGTACTCACGTTTGCTTAAATTATGTTTTTGCAGAGGAGACATCAGTCTCATTAGGGGTATTTACGACGTGAAGTTCGATGTTGACCGGATTAGCTTGGGAATCCCAGACAGAGGTCTGGTTCCTTTAGTAGGGTCGTTGTAGCTTTTCAGGCTCCTCCAGCCAATTTTGTAGATGTCTATACTCAGACATATTTAAACTTCCGCTTGTTGTTTGATTGCTCTGAGTGTTGGGTCATGCGACCCCCTGTTTGTAACATCTTATTGTATTGGCTCTTCCGAGCCTTCTAAATAAATGTTGTGATGCCATAGTTGTATCTATGCATATCGGGCATGTCGTCCGTACGTGTGACGTGCAACGTTATGTATGGGATCCGACACCTAGTTGTGTGCCTTTAGTAGTACTCTTTATGGGGAAATGCCTCTTTGTGCTTCCACCGAGCCTTGGTAGCTTGCTACTGCCTCGGACACATTGATTGACCGGCATGTATCCTTCTTTGCTGTTGTGTCTATCCCTTCGGGGAAATGTCACGCAGTGTAATGGAGTCCATGTAGCCTGCTACGACTCGTCTACGTACAATGATGACATTTATGTCCCATGGCGTAATGGTGTCCTTGTAGCTTGCTATGACTCGTCTACACATGCTAGAGATCGACACCTGCATTGCTGGGTTATGTATGCCTGTCCCTGTATGGATGTGCCACTTTGGTTCTACGACTAGTCATGTCGGCCCGAGTTCTTTGACATTTGAATGCTAGCAACACATTCACATACGTGAGTCAAAAGACGCAAACGGTCCCGACCCAGCTAAGATGGCAGCCGTGGAGATAACCGTGCGTGAGACCACAAAGTGATGTGATGTGTTACTGGCTGGATTCTTATGGCTTAGGATCGGGGTCTCAACAGTGTTGGTATCAGAGCTTGACTTCATGTAGGATTACCAAGCCAAACTGGTCGATGTTGAGTCTAGAACTGCTTTAGTTATATAAGGGAATTGATTGTGGAAGGGAACGTCAGGCTATTTTTACTCCTTTCCTTGTGTCATTCTAATTCTGAGTCACCCTCTTCTTTTCTACGGGGGTTAAGAACTAGGCCTTCTCATCTATCTATTAGGAGGACGAGTTACTATGCTGGAGACCTATAGGAAAGTTGTTGTCTTCCTGGATCAGTGTCTCCATTTGAATTCATTGTCATGTTGTCAGTTTTCTTGTGCAGGTTGCCTCATATTTCATGCCCGTATAGCCGTTATGTTGTCCGAGTTATCCAAGGTTTCTAAATTATCTGATGCAATTGCAAAACTCTTTCATCTTGAGTCAATGTCTTTCAGACCAGACAAAGCACACTAATTGTTAAGTTGAGGTACCCTATTACGTCGACGTGTGTGATGAAGGTGTTTAGGAAACCATGTTGTTTCAGTGAACCACCCAATAGTCTAGTTGTGTCTTTTGTTTCTTGTGTGAAAATTCCGGCCATCATCATCAAAAGCATGATGTGATGCTACTTAGTCAATAGGTATTCTGTATCTGGGTTCTTGAACCCCAGGATCATTCTGCTCATTCCCGTTGATAGTATTTGCTCATTCCTTTAGGATATTAGTAACCTTTTTATAGTCCTCAAGGTTTGTGGTATATCATTCTTCCAATACCATGAATCAGTTATGGCAGAAGTTCTTTGTGAACGAAAGATCACAACATGAGTGCTCTCGATGAGTTCCCCATTCCATAGTTGTGACTCTGCCAATCCTTCATTTCTGCATGGACTATCTGGAAGAAACATGTTGAACTTCATTTGACATATTCAATCCATGCATCTACAACTCAGGAAAAATCAGGTGCTCTTGAGTTGTCCTTCTTCAATTGTATTCTGACCTTTATCTATCAATGGATAGTCAAGAGTATGTCATGCGTTGTGTTACCGATGTCGACTATTCTTGTGGTCTATCAAGCCATTCTATTTTAGAATGACTAGGAGAAGTAAACTCCCGTACCTCATCCATTTCTTGGATTGGGTCAAAGCAGTTGTATTCTGCAGATCAAAATGCCAATCCAGCTTTTGCTCTGTTCTACCTTGAGGTATTACCCTCTTCATGTCAAGATTATCATGAGAACTGCACTCCTTGTTATGAAATCTTGATGTAGTGATACTTCTAGCCATCATCACTCATTCCCCGGTCTCTGTGTTGTTGAAACCAGAATACCGACAAGTGAATCGGGATGTGTGTAATCAATACTCCTAGCAATGATGTTGCTTGGTAGTTGATGGACAATTATTTCATTCCTAGTGTGAGTATTATTGAATTGTCATACTAAGAATGATCATGCTACCTAGTCCATTTTCCATGGTGCACTTTTCGGTCAATGAGTTAGGATTGTGTCAATCCTTCGCTCTGTTGATCATATCGTCTTACCTTGAAAAGCAAGATTGTTCTCGAGCGTGATAACATATCGGTGGATCGTGATTTTCCGAACGTCTTCTCGGAAGTATTACCAAGGTGTTCCTTGACTGTTATGTTGAATTCGTGAACAAGAGGGTTTTCCTATAAACCACCTTTCTCCAAGAATCTGTGTTGGACACCCCGGAACTAGTTGGTTAAGCGAAACAACAACTTGGAGAGTTGGAAGATTAAAGCTTCACCTAACTTAGTTCATTCCAGGGGGATGTCTTCGTTGTGGATGTGTGTGTCGAAGAATGATGATATCTTCATCAATTAATCCTTGCGATCAATTGTTGCATCTTTTGTCTTGTTCAATCTTTGATTTGAGTATGGGCTATCGACAAATCAAATCAGAACCAAAGATTTTCCTAATGTTGTCTTACTCGTGGATGTATCCTCAAGCATACACCGTTATATCCTTGTTACCATAGTTGTGGAATTCCATTTATATGGATATCTCGATGAATTGTTGTTAAGCCCATCGACAACATTGTCACCTCTTCCATGACTCATGATGAACATGAAGTTAGTGTTGGAAACTTTTGTAGGCAATATCTTCGTGTTCTATACATGAAGTATATGTTAGGTGTAAGAAGTGACTTCCTTTTAGTTCATGTGCATTATATGCAAGTTGTCGCCGTGAATTCGAGGAAAGTTATTTTTTTTGCTTCCTTTGGGATCATCCCAAGTTAGTCATGCATGTGCAAAGTATGCTATGGTTTGATAGGCTGGCCCCCTCCATTCCATATGTATTCCCTAGCACACCAAGCCCCTGATTGACTTGTTCAAGGAAAAGAAGTTAAGTGCTCTCCTGAAGGTACCAGACGGACTTGCACCCGACTTTCTTATCCGTAATGATGGTTCCTAACCCGAACTTGGTAGTGTTTTGTTGTAAGACCATGTGGTCATGCTTGCCCTGGACATCATGTTCACATTTGTATTGCAAACCAGCTCATGTTTTGGAATTGGCTTCCGCAGTTCATTTCCCGAGAATCTTGCCACATCATCTTTTCGATTTGTGTTGCAAACTTTCCACTTCAGACATGCTGAGTCTAGAATATCCCGGCACCAACCAGATCTGAATCTCAAGCAGATATATGGTTGGAATGTTCCCAAGAATTTTAATATTGGTATCGTAACCGGTAAAGTGATGATGTGGCTAACGCACCTATGCCGAAAGACCTATTGTTACAATATCTTGTATCAGCAACCTTAGCCACTTCCCCATGAGGTTTCACATGACTTATTCAGAAGTTATTTCTCATGGACCCTTTGAGAGCCCGAAGTCCGACCTTTACTTGATGTTCTAGACAGCAAACCTGACCTACGATTGGGGTTACACTAGTACATCAAGGAGAACATTAGAAGTGGAGTGCTAAATGTCTCTCGGTCGATCATCCAGATTTCACTCCCTTGGCCTAGCCCAGGTGAAATCTGAGAAAGTGTTGTCTTCGTTTGCATCTGCATCCTCCATCATTATTCATCATGGTAGTATGAGGTGTTGCCAGGATCCTTGGTTCGGATGTTGGTAAAACTTTGTTGAATATGGAGATGCTCAAGTTCTTGAGAGCACGCTCAGACACTGGGTTATACCCTCGGTATTAATTGGAACGTGCCTTCCATTGCCGAGTTGTTTTATAGCTCTAGTTTCCATTCCGATCTGAGTATGCCATTCTTTCGAATTCCTTCAAATGATCGTTGTGAATTGCCTTAGGCTGGTATGAAGAGTTTCAATGATCTCTGTATCAAAAGTAATTCTTTTTGCCACTTAAGGGATAATCTTACGAGTCACCTTCCCTGAGGTGCCCGTTATGGTATGAAGGGCAACTAACTCCTCGCTACTTTCAAACCCTTTCACCATCTGTTTTAGTGTGGAATTGTTGCCTACCAATTGAACCTCCGTCATCTATCTCATTCCATCATTCTCAATGTGTGTTTGGTGTCTTAGCTCGAGAGATGTTATCACGTCTCATTCTACGAGTTGATCATGAGTTGCTCGATCTCCGAGAAGATCGAATCTTGTAGAGCTTTCTTTTCCCTGTTGTCTTTCTATTGGATGAAGATCCCGAAGGCAAAGGTGTCAAGACCAGCATAATGCAATGAATCAACATCTATGAGGAGGGCACGTGGACCAAGATGGTTGTGGTAGTTTGTGTCTCCTCCTGTCCTCTTACCCTATGCTGAATCTCGGGACGAGATTCTTGTTTAGTTGGGGTGAGTTATCACAGCCCCAAGTTGTCCCCTTTGATTGTGTTTAGTTAGGGTGAGGATCATGTTTATTTTCATTAATATGAAAAGGGGAGGATTATAAACCCTAGCACCTCACCTCACTAAAGCAAACTCAATCATGTGTGATTTCCCAATGAACCCAAAATGGCCACAAAAATGTTCCATATTTCTGATAAATATTGGAAACAATATATATCAGAGGAGCATTTGAATTTTGAACTCAACTTGGATATTTTTAAAAAAGACCCAAAACCCCACTGAAAAAAATCTACTAAAGCACTATAAGAATTTAGTTGCTTCAAAATTGCTGAAACTTTTTGAGGAGGTTTGAAATATTCAAACAATACTTCCTAAAAAGTTCCAAGATTTTTGGCCTAAGTATTTGTGACCAAATGAAAAAGAAACAAATGCCAGAAAATAGAAAACAGAAATTATTAAAAAGAGGGAACCCATGTGGGCCAGGGAAGAAGCCGGCCCAGCCCAGCAGGGGCGAACCGGTCTTCTTCCACCTCCGGCTAGAAGGACACCAGGCGCGTGGTCGCCACGCTCCAGCCACCTCCTGCCTCTGTGCCTGCCTGGGTGGAGGGATAGACTCTAGGGAGCTTCTAGATCGAGCCGACTTCTTCCTTCCCTGAGCTCATTCTCCCCCTCTCCCTCTGCTTCCTCCCCCCGGCCCGAGCGGAGCTCGTCGTCGCCCTTGCTATTCCCGTGGCCTCCGGCCACCTCTAGCCCAGCCAGCGAGACCATCAGAACCGCCGCATCCCCTGCTTTCCTGTCGCCGAAGAAGTCAAGCCGGGAGCGCCTCATCACCGTCAGCGACCTCGCCTTCAACCTCGGGCGCCGACAGCCCTCATTGTCGATTCGCTATGCACAGGGCATCCCTGACCTTGCTGTCTTCACAAGATGCTCCATGGTGAGCTTCTGCATCTCCCCCCTGCCGCACCGTCGCTCGCGTCCCCTATCCGCTGACCTCGCCGTGACCAAGCTCCGGCCGCCACCGTAGACGACGCCATGCTCGAACCCGACGACCTCGCAACCTCCCATGGCCTCCAATGGATGCGGGCAAGAGCTAGAAAGCCATAGCCGCAAACCGCACTCGAAACCTGTAGCGACCCGATCTCAAGGGATCGGAGTCTCTGTGCTTAAGTGTCATCCCTGGATCGGTATGCTGACACACACAGTACTTGAGGATTTACAACAGAGTTCAATCACACATTTATTACATCGAGAATCCTCAAAGAGTATATTTATTACAATAATGTGGCCTAAGGCCAAGTAAAACAAAAACATGTGGAAGCAAATAAAGGTAATGAGTCCATCAACTCCACGAGCAAGCTGAGTGCAGAACAACGATCTATCGCACCTTATTCGTCGTCGGATAAATCTGCAACATGATAGGTTGCAGCCGTGTAGGTCAGTACATGGAATGTACTGGCAAGTCACATCATAAAGTGTAATGAACCTACATAGTACATGCACTTTGGCTGGTGGAAAGCTCTAAGTTTAGTTTGGCACAAAGCTAGTTTTTCCCTACCAGAAATGATTGCTCTACTTCTACAATTATCATAAGTCTGAGATGATGCCCATCTCAACCATTCCAAAAGTTTATACCCAGTTGATTAATTAAGAGTGATGAGATCTCCCTATATTTCCACTACCAAAAGCTCAAGTTTTCCATGACCAGGGACACGACTAATCGATTAGGTTTTAACTCTGCAAATGTTGTGCATGTTTCCCCACAAGACTCGACCACCTCCTTGATTGGAAGATCGAGACATAGTCTTTCGATAGCATTTCCCCTAACCCATAGATAGGCCGGTACACCTACATCATCTACATCTGCTAGCCTATCCCGGAAGAGGTCACACCACCTACTCAACTAAGCCAGAGCCCATATTGGCTTGCGGCTGCACACGGAAGCTTATAGACATGAAAATACGGTTGATCCCTTTGAGCCTGGGTGGACGGACCACTAGTGTGCACTCCCATGGATTCCCATGAATGCTCCCACTGTACTTAGCCACCATACAAACCAATTCCACCCAGGTAGTTCATTAAAGTTGGTCCTAGTTACTACTTTGTCACTCACATCTCAAAGTGATAGCACTCCCCAATCCACGTCTACTTTGGCAAGGCATTGTAACATAACACGGTGACGACAAAGTTTGCATGGTCCAGACCTACCTCAAATGAACTACTGGGTGATAGTAAATCCAACAAGTATAAACTCCTATCATGCATTCCTACATCAAAGGACTAAGTGCAATAAATAAAACATAGGTAAAACCGATATGATCAAAATGCAACTTGCCTTCGTGCTGGGAGTGATGTTCTAGCGAATGGTAGTACTCTGCTTCGCACTCCGGACAATCTATCGCAAAGTAAGTAAAAACACACATAAACATGCATTCATACAATTCAAAGACATGCAACAAAAATATTTGCAAAAGCCCAATAAAAATCCAACACAAGTCATTAGCATGAAATTTTTCAAAGTGTGATTAGTGTTGAAATTTTGTGATGTGCACTAATGTTCCTACAAGGTGATAGAGGCGAAGTTGTCCCTGTCTTTCGATGAGATGGTGGCTATCGTTTTTGGTGGAGTAGACTTTGACGATCCGACTACGAACGTGTGAGACGTCGCGCCTTAGCAATCGCTAAACCAACTCTGAGAGGTTATTGACCACGCCGGAGCACGATCAACCTGACCACGAGGGTCTATTTCCTGCACGCAAACGAAGAACAAGCAAGAAACTAAGATTGCAATCTGGATCTTGCGAATATAAGAGGAAAGCTTTATTGATGAAGTGGGGTTCTGTGACGCCTTTGTCTGGTCGTGGAACACAAACGAAGAACGCGAAGTTGCTGCTATGGCAAACTTGTAATCTAAACAAAACCCAAACCTAAAACGAAGCCCTAAGGGCTGTATATATGGGGGAATAGAAGGGAATTTCGTGGCCCCTTGGAGGAGGGGTCCGAAACCGACCCTAAGTCAGTTTCCCCATACATACGGACTCTAAAAACAGCCTATAATATGGTATTTCGAAATTACATGGGCCTGGCCCAAAATTAAGGTGGCGCAGCACCTATATTAGCCTATGGACGAATTTTATAAAGTGGCATCATGCATATTTCGTCCACAGCTTCCCACTCCCATTATGGTGGCTTCAATGTGCGAAAATCATCACTGGAAGCTCCAATGTTCTTCCCCGCGCGCGCACCTTCTCCTCCATGCTTGATCCCGCTCCAATGGTCATCCTTCTTATCCATGATAGGTCCTTCATTCATAAGTAAAACAAAAGTATCTAATTTAGGCAGCATCATATGTTCATGAATATTAGAAGGATTTCCAAGAAACGAAAGTACCTGGTAATTCAATTGACGTGCGCGAGCTCTAGTAATTGGTCCTGTATGTATAGCAGTCGGGGTGGGTGTAACATTAGTAGGGATGTCCTCATCATCCTCCCCTTCTTGAACTGACGTCGTCCTCGACGGAAGCTCATCTTCCTCACCCAAATAAGGCTTCAAATCTGCAATGTTAAAAGTGGGGCTAACCCCAAACTCTGCAGGCAGCTCAAGTTTATATGCATTATCATTTACTTTCTCTAACACCTTAAAAGGACCATCAGCACGTGGCATTAGCTTTGACTTGCGCAAATCAGGAAACCTATCCTTACGCAAATGTAACCAAACAAGATCTCCAGGTGCAAAGACAACATGTTTTCTACCCTTATCTCCAGCAAGTTTGTATTTAGCATTCATACGCTCAATGTTTTCCTTAGTTAACTCATGAATCTTTAATATCAATTCAGCACGTTCTTTAGCATCAAAATTAACCTTCTCCGAAGACGGAAGAGGCAACAAATCAATAGGTGCACGAGGTAAGAAACCATACACAACTTCAAAAGGGCACATCTTAGTGGTAGAATGTAGCGAACGATTATAAGCAAATTCAATATGAGGCAAGCATTCTTCCCACATTTTCAGGTTATTCTTCAAAACAGCCCTAAGCATAGTAGACAATGATCTATTGACTACTTCAGTTTGGCCATCAGTTTGGGGGTGACATGTAGTACTAAAAAGCAGTTTAGTCCCCAACTTAGCCCATAAACATCTCCAAAAGTGGCTAAGAAATTTAGCATCACGATCGGAAACAATTGTATTTGGCACACCATGCAACCGAATAATTTCACGAAAGAACAAATCAGCAACATGAGCAGCATCATCACTTTTATGACATGGTATAAAGTGTGCCATTTTAGAAAATCTATCCACGACAACAAATATGCTATCCCTCCCCTTCTTTGGTCGAGGTAAACCTAAAACAAAGTCCATAGATATATCCTCCCAAGGAACACTAGGTACAGGTAAAGGCATATATAAACCATGAGGATTGAGTCGTGACTTAGCTTTTTGACATGTAGTGCAGCGAGCAACAAAACGCTCTACATCCCGTCTCATCTTTGGCCAAAAGAAATGTGTAGCAAGTACGTCCTCCGTCTTCTTCACGCCAAAGTGTCCCATTAATCCTCCTCCGTGCGCCTCCTGTAACAACAAAAGACGAACGGAGCTAGCTGGAATGCATAGCTTGTTAGCACGAAACACAAATCCATTATTAATAACGAACTTGTTCCATGTTCTCCCTTCTTTACAATTCTGCAACACGTCGCTAAATTCAGCATCATGCACATATTGATCTTTGATGGTCTCCAAACCAAATATTTTAAAGTCAAGTTGTGAAAGCATAGTATAACGACGAGACAAAGCATCAGCAATAACATTGTCTTTACCCTTCTTGTGTTTAATGACATAAGGGAAAGTCTCAATGAATTCAACCCATTTAGCATGTCTACGGTTCAGTTTTGCTTGACTTTTAATATGTTTCAAAGATTCATGATCAGAATGTATAACAAATTCTTTGGGCCATAAATAATGTTGCCATGTTTCCAAAGTCCGAACAAGAGCATATAATTCCTTATCATAAGTAGAATAATTCAGACTAGGCCCACTTAATTTTTCAGAAAAGTACGCAACAGGTTTACCATCTTGTAGTAACACACCTCCTAACCCAATTCCACTAGCATCACATTCAAGCTCGAAAGTCTTATTAAAATCAGGAAGTTGGAGTAAAGGAGCATGTGTTAACTTATCTTTCAAGACCGTGAAGGCTTCTTCCTGTGCGGTACCCCAAGAAAAAGGCACGTCCTTCTTTGTAAGCTCATTGAGAGGCGCAGCAATGGTGCTGAAATTTCTCACAAAACGCCTATAGAAACCAGCGAGGCCAAGAAAACTCCTTACTTGTGTGACCGTTTTGGGCTGCGGCCAACTCTCAATAGCTTCGATCTTGGCTGTATCAACTTCAATTCCCTGTGGAGTAACAACATAGCCAAGAAAAGATACTCGGTCGGTGCAAAAGGTGCACTTCCCAAGGTTACCAAACAAACGTGCATCACGTAGCGCAGTAAAAACAGCACGTAAATGTTCCAAATGTTCCTCCAAAGATCTACTAAAAATCAATATATCATCAAAATAGACTACCACAAATCGTCCAATGAAAGCACGTAAAACCTCGTTCATTAATCTCATGAAAGTGCTAGGTGCATTAGTTAACCCAAAAGGCATGACTAGCCACTCATATAATCCAAACTTAGTTTTAAATGCTGTTTTCCATTCATCGCCCAATTTCATACGAATTTGATGGTATCCACTACGCAAATCAACTTTGGAGAAAATTGTAGAGCCACTTAATTCATCAAGCATATCATCTAGTCTAGGAATAGGATGACGATAACGAATAGTAATATTATTAATGCCTCTACAATCCACACACATGCGCGATGTACCATCCTTTTTAGGCACTAGAATAATAGGAACAGCACAAGGACTAAGGGATTCACGTATATAACCTTTGTCAAGCAGCTCCTGTACTTGACGCATAATCTCCTTTGTCTCCTCTGGATTGGTACGGTAGGGCGCACGGTTGGGTAGGGATGCACCGGGAATTAAGTCAATCTGATGCTCAATCCCGCGAATAGGCGGTAATCCCGGTGGCACGTCTTGTGGAAAGACGTCAGCGAACTCCTGCAAAATGTTAATGACAGTAGGAGGCAAAGAGGGAGGCATGTCCTCGAATGAAAATAATACCTCTTTACATACAAAAGCATAGCAAACATATGTAGCAACATCCAAATCATTAATATCAGATTTAGTAGCAAGTAAACATCCACTCTTCAATTTTATTTCAGATGCAACAGTAGATGATGGTTTATTATGCTTATGGTGTTGCTCAAATTCCTGTGCTACAATCTGATTTTCACTCTTATTTTTCTCCTGTTTTGCTTTACTAGCTCTAGCAATGTCATCTTTCATAATATGTTCGGGAGACATAGGAAGCAAAGTGATATTATGATCCTTATGAACAAGAGTATACTGATTTGTCCTACCATGGTGTACAGAATTTTTATCAAACTGCCATGGTCTACCAAGTAAAACAGAACATGCTTGCATGGGTACCACATCACAATCCACATAATCAGAATATGTAGCAATGCTAAAATGCACACGAACAGTACGTGTTACCTTAACCTTGCCACTATTGTTGAACCATTGGATGTAATAAGGATGAGGATGTGGTCTGGTGGATAGAGACAGCTTCTCCACCATCTCCATGCTAGCCAAGTTATTGCAACTCCCTCCATCGATGATGATGCGAACAGAACGCTCTTTCACAACTCCCTTTGTGTGGAACAAGTTGTGCCTCTGATTTTGCTCAGCGTGTGTAACCTGCACACTGAGAACACGTTGAGCAACTAAACTTTCATACCTGTCAGCGTAATCAGCAGCCATGTATTGTGTTTCTGGTTCTGCATCCTCGCCACCCTGTTCGTCACTTGCAATAAGTGCCAAAGTCTCCTCATCATAATCACTAGCGGACGCATATCCACCATCCTGAGTAACAATCATTACACGCTTGGAAGGGCATTCTCTCGCATAGTGACCTCCACCCTTGCAACGACGACATATAACCTCATGTGTTTGCCCTGTGGATGCAATAGATGAAGAAGAACTCTGTGCAGGCCCAAAAGGTGTGCTCTTCGTAGAGGGTGCAGTAGGAGCCTGTTGCCTGGTATCGCGATTAGAGTTGGAGGTTGAAGGAGGTGGTGTTGCAGCAGGACGTGCGGAAGCAGAGGAAGTACGGCCTGCAAAATTAGTAGTTCTCGCCATTGCCTGTCGATCCTGCACTTCACGTTCAGCTTTGCAAGCAAGATGAAATAAACGAGTGATAGTGTTATACTCCTTATACTCTAGAATAGTCTGAATCTCTCTATTTAATCCACCCATAAAACGTGCAAGCATAGCTTCATTCTCCTCAACAATACCACATCTAATCATACCAGTTTGTAATTCCTGATAATATTCTTCTACAGAATTTTTTCCTTGTCTTAAACGCTGCAAATTTTGAAGCAATTCACGTTGATAATAAGGTGGCACCCAACGATTTCGCATAGCAGTTTTCAAAGCAGCCCAAGTAGTTGGAATATTATTAGGGTGTATTCTACAATGTTCTGACCACCAAACACAAGCAAAACTAGTGAATGAACAAACAGCAGCAGCAACACGTCGATCCTCTGGAAATTGTAAGCATGTAAAACGTTGTTCTGTTTCTAACTCCCATGTAAGATATATATCAGGAACATATCTACCCTCAAACGTCGGAATATTCAATTTAAGTTTAGGGAGATGGTCATGATTCCGTACCTGCGGGGATGGTGCAGCCCTACCGTTACGGTTGTAGCCATGTGGTCGACCTGGTGCGTATGGTGGTGGTTGCCCATGGGGCGGATCTGGAGCAACCTCTCCCTCATCATCGAAATCACCATCATAATCTTCAACCTGCTCAACGACAGTAGCCGCACGAGCCACCGAAGTAGCAGCAGTATCAACAGTACCAGGATGTTGGGCGTGGCCGAGAGGCACACGTCGCGCTCGTCGTTCGAAAGGAATAGGAACTGCAGCTGGTGGAGGTAGACGGGCAAGCACCTCATTGAACTTGGCGTCCATCTTGGAGTCGAATGTCTTCTCCAAACCATCTAGCTTCTCCATGGCAACTCCAAAGTTGTTCACGAAGTCCTGTACCTGCTCAGCCATCATTTGCCGAAATTTATCATAGAGCGCTTTGTTGGTCATGCTCTCCCAGTCGATCTCGTCATCGTGTGATCCTGGCATGGTTAGCAGAAATAGGAAACACACAATATGAAGCCTACAGACTGCTGGGACGTGGTGGTGGTGGTGGTGTGGCACAAATCCTTTAAGCGAATCTCAATTTCTTACCAGTTCTTACCCAGTAGCAGGCGGTGATCGGCAACCGTTGTAGCCAAAACTCTCAAAGCTTGGATAGAGCGATTGCCAGGTGGTGTCAAGCACACGGCGTAGGAGTATGTGGAGCTGGGATGGCTTATAATATGGTAGCAAAAAGGGTCAGCAATAATCAATTCAGAGATGCAAGGTTGAATAAACGCTCAACGACGGTACTGTGCTGGTCCTAGGCTAGACCGTGCTAGAGACGCGAGCCTAAAACACCAACAAAAACACGACGATACACCTAAGCAAGGGAAAAGCACAATCCTGTGAAAAGAACTCGAAACTCTAAAGGACTAGACACTAAGACCAGCAACTCGACACAACGATGTAACCGCCAATTCAACAAAGCAAAATACTGAAAAGACTATGCAAAGGCTCAGATTGGTTCGGATATGATGATCTAACCCTAATTAATTTTTTTTTGGCTTTTTCGTGGACTAAAGGTATGAAGAACAGATGCGATCTAAACTACGAAAACTGGTAAAATCTCACCGAGCAACCTGGAAATCTGATACCACTTGATAGAGGCGAAGTTGTCCCTGTCTTTCGATGAGATGGTGGCTATCGTTTTTGGTGGAGTAGACTTTGACGATCCGACTACGAACGTGTGAGACGTCGCGCCTTAGCAATCGCTAAACCAACTCTGAGAGGTTATTGACCACGCCGGAGCACGATCAACCTGACCACGAGGGTCTATTTCCTGCACGCAAACGAAGAACAAGCAAGAAACTAAGATTGCAATCTGGATCTTGCGAATATAAGAGGAAAGCTTTATTGATGAAGTGGGGTTCTGTGACGCCTTTGTCTGGTCGTGGAACACAAACGAAGAACGCGAAGTTGCTGCTATGGCAAACTTGTAAGCTAAACAAAACCCAAACCTAAAACGAAGCCCTAAGGGCTGTATATATGGGGGAATAGAAGGGAATTTCGTGGCCCCTTGGAGGAGGGGTCCGAAACCGACCCTAAGTCAGTTTCCCCATACATACGGACTCTAAAAACAGCCTATAATATGGTATTTCGAAATTACATGGGCCTGGCCCAAAATTAAGGTGGCGCAGCACCTATATTAGCCTATGGACGAATTTTATAAAGTGGCATCATGCATATTTCGTCCACAGCTTCCCACTCCCATTATGGTGGCTTCAATGTGCGAAAATCATCACTGGAAGCTCCAATGTTCTTCCCCGCGCGCGCACCTTCTCCTCCATGCTTGATCCCGCTCCAATGGTCATCCTTCTTATCCATGATAGGTCCTTCATTCATAAGTAAAACAAAAGTATCTAATTTAGGCAGCATCATATGTTCATGAATATTAGAAGGATTTCCAAGAAACGAAAGTACCTGGTAATTCAATTGACGTGCGCGAGCTCTAGTAATTGGTCCTGTATGTATAGCAGTCGGGGTGGGTGTAACATTAGTAGGGATGTCCTCATCACAAGGCATCCTAGTAAAATTATGGTGAACAGAAAAAAATAGTGTAGAATATACTGTGGCAAAAGTTCATGTCAAAGGGTTTGGTTCGTGTGACATGGTGCAAAAAGAATCACTTTGAACGGGTATACCGTTTGAAAGATATGGCCTAATTCAAATTTGAACTTGCAAAAATCTGCAACTATGGCTTTTCTGGTTTGGGCTATTCGAGACAAAAGTTTAGCCGCTTGTTTCACCTCGTTTGGATCTACGGTTGAAAAGTTACGGGTGTTTGAAGATTTGAATTAAATCTGAAAAACCCCTGCTATAATAGCATTTTTTTGAAAACGCTAAAGTGTGGACGTTCGTGGCTAGAGCACGATGCGAATGACTCTTATTGGTTGACTATATTCTGATATAGGCGAAGTTGTCCCTGTCTTTCGATGAGATGGTGGCTATCGTTTTTGGTGGAGTAGACTTTGACGATCCGACTACGAACGTGTGAGACGTCGCGCCTTAGCAATCGCTAAACCAACTCTGAGAGGTTATTGACCACGCCGGAGCACGATCAACCTGACCACGAGGGTCTATTTCCTGCACGCAAACGAAGAACAAGCAAGAAACTAAGATTGCAATCTGGATATTGCGAATATAAGAGGAAAGCTTTATTGATGAAGTGGGGTTCTGTGACGCCTTTGTCTGGTCGCGGAACACAAACGAAGAACGCGAAGTTGCTGCTATGGCGAACTTGTAGTCTAAACAAAACCCAAACCTAAAACGAAGCCCTAAGGGCTGTATATATGGGGGAATAGAAGGGAATTTCGTGGCCCCTTGGAGGAGGGGTCCGAAACCGACCCTAAGTCAGTTTCCCCATACATACGGACTCTAAAAACAGCCTATAATATGGTATTTCGAAATTACATGGGCCTGGCCCAAAATTAAGGTGGCGCAGCACCTATATTAGCCTATGGACGAATTTTATAAAGTGGCATCATGCATATTTCGTCCAAAGCTTCCCACTCCCATTATGGTGGCTTCAATGTGCGAAAATCATCACTGGAAGCTCCAATGTTCTTCCCCGCGCGCGCACCTTCTCCTCCATGCTTGATCCCGCTCCAATGGTCATCCTTCTTATCCATGATAGGTCCTTCATTCATAAGTAAAACAAAAGTATCTAATTTAGGCAGCATCATATGTTCATGAATATTAGAAGGATTTCCAAGAAACGAAAGTACCTGGTAATTCAATTGACGTGCGCGAGCTCTAGTAATTGGTCCTGTATGTATAGCAGTCGGGGTGGGTGTAACATTAGTAGGGATGTCCTCATCATCCTCCCCTTCTTGAACTGACGTCGTCCTCGACGGAAGCTCATCTTCCTCACCCAAATAAGGCTTCAAATCTGCAATGTTAAAAGTGGGGCTAACCCCAAACTCTGCAGGCAGCTCAAGTTTATATGCATTATCATTTACTTTCTCTAACACCTTAAAAGGACCATCAGCACGTGGCATTAGCTTTGACTTGCGCAAATCAGGAAATCTATCCTTACGCAAATGTAACCAAACAAGATCTCCAGGTGCAAAGACAACATGTTTTCTACCCTTATCTCTAGCAAGTTTGTATTTAGCATTCATACGCTCAATGTTTTCCTTAGTTAACTCATGAATCTTTAATATCAATTCAGCACGTTCTTTAGCATCAAAATTAACCTTCTCCGAAGACGGAAGAGGCAACAAATCAATAGGTGCACGAGGTAAGAAACCATACACAACTTCAAAAGGGCACATCTTAGTGGTAGAATGTAGCGAACGATTATAAGCAAATTCAATATGAGGCAAGCATTCTTCCCACATTTTCAGGTTATTCTTCAAAACAGCCCTAAGCATAGTAGACAATGATCTATTGACTACTTCAGTTTGGCCATCAGTTTGGGGGTGACATGTAGTACTAAAAAGCAGTTTAGTCCCCAACTTAGCCCATAAACATCTCCAAAAGTGGCTAAGAAATTTAGCATCACGATCGGAAACAATTGTATTTGGCACACCATGCAACCGAATAATTTCACGAAAGAACAAATCAGCAACATGAGCAGCATCATCACTTTTATGACATGGTATAAAGTGTGCCATTTTAGAAAATCTATCCACGACAACAAATATGCTATCCCTCCCCTTCTTTGTTCGAGGTAAACCTAAAACAAAGTCCATAGATATATCCTCCCAAGGAACACTAGGTACAGGTAAAGGCATATATAAACCATGAGGATTGAGTCGTGACTTAGCTTTTTGACATGTAGTGCAGCGAGCAACAAAACGCTCAACATCCCGTCTCATCTTTGGCCAAAAGAAATGTGTAGCAAGTACGTCCTCCGTCTTCTTCACGCCAAAGTGTCCCATTAATCCTCCTCCGTGCGCCTCCTGTAACAACAAAAGACGAACGGAACTAGCTGGAATGCATAGCTTGTTAGCACGAAACACAAATCCATTATTAATAACGAACTTGTTCCATGTTCTCCCTTCTTTACAATTCTGCAACACGTCTCTAAATTCAGCATCATGCACATATTGATCTTTGATGGTCTCCAAACCAAATATTTTAAAGTCAAGTTGTGAAAGCATAGTATAACGACGAGACAAAGCATCAGCAATAACATTGTCTTTACCCTTCTTGTGTTTAATGACATAAGGGAAAGTCTCAATGAATTCAACCCATTTAGCATGTCTACGGTTCAGTTTTGCTTGACTTTTAATATGTTTCAAAGATTCATGATCAGAATGTATAACAAATTCTTTGGGCCATAAATAATGTTGCCATGTTTCCAAAGTCCGAACAAGAGCATATAATTCCTTATCATAAGTAGAATAATTCAGACTAGGCCCACTTAATTTTTCAGAAAAGTACGCAACAGGTTTACCATCTTGTAGTAACACACCTCCTAACCCAATTCCACTAGCATCACATTCAAGCTCGAAAGTCTTATTAAAATCAGGAAGTTGGAGTAAAGGAGCATGTGTTAACTTATCTTTCAAGACCGTGAAGGCTTCTTCCTGTGCGGTACCCCAAGAAAAAGGCACGTCCTTCTTTGTAAGCTCATTGAGAGGCGCAGCAATGGTGCTGAAATTTCTCACAAAACGCCTATAGAAACCAGCGAGGCCAAGAAAACTCCTTACTTGTGTGACCGTTTTGGGCTGCGGCCAACTCTCAATAGCTTCGATCTTAGCTGTATCAACTTCAATTCCCTGTGGAGTAACAACATAGCCAAGAAAAGATACTCGGTCGGTGCAAAAGGTGCACTTCCCAAGGTTACCAAACAAATGTGCATCACGTAGCGCAGTAAAAACAGCACGTAAATGTTCCAAATGTTCCTCCAAAGATCTACTAAAAATCAATATATCATCAAAATAGACTACCACAAATCGTCCAATGAAAGCACGTAAAACCTCGTTCATTAATCTCATGAAAGTGCTAGGTGCATTAGTTAACCCAAAAGGCATGACTAGCCACTCATATAATCCAAACTTAGTTTTAAATGTTGTTTTCCATTCATCGCCCAATTTCATACGAATTTGATGGTATCCACTACGCAAATCAACTTTGGAGAAAATTGTAGAGCCACTTAATTCATCAAGCATATCATCTAGTCTAGGAATAGGATGACGATAACGAATAGTAATATTATTAATGCCTCTACAATCCACACACATGCGCGATGTACCATCCTTTTTAGGCACTAGAATAATAGGAACAGCACAAGGACTAAGGGATTCACGTATATAACCTTTGTCAAGCAGCTCCTGTACTTGACGCATAATCTCCTTTGTCTCCTCTGGATTGGTACGGTAGGGCGCACGGTTGGGTAGGGATGCACCGGGAATTAAGTCAATCTGATGCTCAATCCCGCGAATAGGCGGTAATCCCGGTGGCACGTCTTGTGGAAAGACGTCAGCGAACTCCTGCAAAATGTTAATGACAGTAGGAGGCAAAGAGGGAGGCATGTCCTCGAATGAAAATAATACCTCTTTACATACAAAAGCATAGCAAACATATGTAGCAACATCCAAATCATTAATATCAGATTTAGTAGCAAGTAAACATCCACTCTTCAATTTTATTTCAGATGCAACAGTAGATGATGGTTTATTATGCTTATGGTGTTGCTCAAATTCCTGTGCTACAATCTGATTTTCACTCTTATTTTTCTCCTGTTTTGCTTTACTAGCTCTAGCAATGTCATCTTTCATAATATGTTCGGGAGACATAGGAAGCAAAGTGATATTATGATCCTTATGAACAAGAGTATACTGATTTGTCCTACCATGGTGTACAGAATTTTTATCAAACTGCCATGGTCTACCAAGTAAAACAGAACATGCTTGCATGGGTACCACATCACAATCCACATAATCAGAATATGTAGCAATGCTAAAATGCACACGAACAGTACGTGTTACCTTAACCTTGCCACTATTGTTGAACCATTGGATGTAATAAGGATGAGGATGTGGTCTGGTGGATAGAGACAGCTTCTCCACCATCTCCATGCTAGCCAAGTTATTGCAACTCCCTCCATCGATGATGATGCGAACAGAACGCTCTTTCACAACTCCCTTTGTGTGGAACAAGTTGTGCCTCTGATTTTGCTCAGCGTGTGTAACCTGCACACTGAGAACACGTTGAGCAACTAAACTTTCATACCTGTCAGCGTAATCAGCAGCCATGTATTGTGTTTCTGGTTCTGCATCCTCGCCACCCTGTTCGTCACTTGCAATAAGTGCCAAAGTCTCCTCATCATAATCACTAGCGGACGCATATCCACCATCCTGAGTAACAATCATTACACGCTTGGAAGGGCATTCTCTCGCATAGTGACCTCCACCCTTGCAACGACGACATATAACCTCATGTGTTTGCCCTGTGGATGCAATAGATGAAGAAGAACTCTGTGCAGGCCCAAAAGGTGTGCTCTTCGTAGAGGGTGCAGTAGGAGCCTGTTGCCTGGTATCGCGATTAGAGTTGGAGGTTGAAGGAGGTGGTGTTGCAGCAGGACGTGCGGAAGCAGAGGAGGTACGTGGCGTCCATGATGAAGTACGGCCTGCAAAATTAGTAGTTCTCGCCATTGCCTGTCGATCCTGCACTTCACGTTCAGCTTTGCAAGCAAGATGAAATAAACGAGTGATAGTGTTATACTCCTTATACTCTAGAATAGTCTGAATCTCTCTATTTAATCCACCCATAAAACGTGCAAGCATAGCTTCATTCTCCTCAACAATACCACATCTAATCATACCAGTTTGTAATTCCTGATAATATTCTTCTACAGAATTTTTTCCTTGTCTTAAACGCTGCAAATTTTGAAGCAATTCACGTTGATAATAAGGTGGCACCCAACGATTTCGCATAGCAGTTTTCAAAGCAGCCCAAGTAGTTGGAATATTATTAGGGTGTATTCTACAATGTTCTGACCACCAAACACAAGCAAAACTAGTGAATGAACAAACAGCAGCAGCAACACGTCGATCCTCTGGAAATTGTAAGCATGTAAAACGTTGTTCTGTTTCTAACTCCCATGTAAGATATATATCAGGAACATATCTACCCTCAAACGTCGGAATATTCAATTTAAGTTTAGGGAGATGGTCATGATCCCGTACCTGCGGGGGTGGTGCAGCCCTACCGTTACGGTTGTAGCCATGTGGTCGACCTGGTGCGTATGGTGGTGGTTGCCCATGGGGCGGATCTGGAGCAACCTCTCCCTCATCATCGAAATCACCATCATAATCTTCAACCTGCTCAACGACAGTAGCCGCACGAGCCACCGAAGTAGCAGCAGTATCAACAGTACCAGGATGTTGGGCGTGGCCGAGAGGCACACGTCGCGCTCGTCGTTCGAAAGGAATAGGAACTGCAGCTGGTGGAGGTAGACGGGCAAGCACCTCATTGAACTTGGCGTCCATCTTGGAGTCGAATGTCTTCTCCAAACCATCTAGCTTCTCCATGGCAACTCCAAAGTTGTTCACGAAGTCCTGTACCTGCTCAGCCATCATTTGCTGAAATTTATCATAGAGCGCTTTGTTGGTCATGCTCTCCCAGTCGATCTCGTCATCGTGTGATCCTGGCATGGTTAGTAGAAATAGGAAACACACAATATGAAACCTACAGACTGCTGGGACGTGGTGGTGGTGGTGGTGTGGCACAAATCCTTTAAGCGAATCTCAATTTCTTACCAGTTCTTACCCAGTAGCAGGCGGTGATCGGCAACCGTTGTAGCCAAAACTCTCAAAGCTTGGATAGAGCGATTGCCAGGTGGTGTCAAGCACACGGCGTAGAAGTATGTGGAGCTGGGATGGCTTATAATATGGTAGCAAAAAGGGTCAGCAATAATCAATTCAGAGATGCAAGGTTGAATAAACGCTCAACGACGGTACTGTGCTGGTCCTAGGCTAGACCGTGCTAGAGACGCGAGCCTAAAACACCAACAAAAACACGACGATACACCTAAGCAAGGGAAAAGCACAATCGAATTTTTTTTTTCGTTTTTTTTTTCGGCGCCTCTTTTTTTTTTTTTTTTTTCGGCGCCTCTTTTTTTTTTTTTCAAAAACTCACTACAATGGCGAGTGTCTCAAAACTCTTGCCACGTCGTATAAGCAAGATGGGCACGAATTTTTCTTTTGGACTATTTTTTTTTTTCTGGAGCAATCCGGGGGCTGCGACGACCCAAAAATTTCGACAAAAATCACTATGATAGCAAGTGTCTCAAAACGCTCCGGGGAACCTAAAATCAAGATAGGGAAAAAATATTTTCAGCCGAAATTTTTTTGGGCCAAAACGTGCTCTGCAAAGCGTGCCAAACTCTTTTTTTTTTTCCGACACCTGCGCAGGTAGCAAAACACGGATCCGAAATCAAAAGGATCTCGAAACTAAACCTAAAATGAACTGGACTTGGATTGGTGGAGGATTTGTGGTGGTATATATGGACACCAATGGAGAGTGATGATGGATGATGAGATATGGCAGCGGCGATGATGGTGGTGGTATATGGCAACTATGAAGATGATGCGGTGGCGGCGTGACAACCTGTGAAAAGAACTCGAAACTCTAAAGGACTAGACACTAAGACCAGCAACTCGACACAACGATGTAACCGCCAATTCAACAAAGCAAAATACTGAAAAGACTATGCAAAGGCTCAGATTGGTTCGGATATGATGATCTAACCCTAATTTTTTTTTGGCTTTTTCGTGGACTAAAGGTATGAAGAACAGATGCGATCTAAACTACGAAAACTGGTAAAATCTCACCGAGCAACCTGGAAATCTGATACCACTTGATATAGGCGAAGTTGTCCCTGTCTTTCGATGAGATGGTGGCTATCGTTTTTGGTGGAGTAGACTTTGACGATCCGACTACGAACGTGTGAGACGTCGCGCCTTAGCAATCGCTAAACCAACTCTGAGAGGTTATTGACCACGCCGGAGCACGATCAACCTGACCACGAGGGTCTATTTCCTGCACGCAAACGAAGAACAAGCAAGAAACTAAGATTGCAATCTGGATATTGCGAATATAAGAGGAAAGCTTTATTGATGAAGTGGGGTTCTGTGACGCCTTTGTCTGGTCGCGGAACACAAACGAAGAACGCGAAGTTGCTGCTATGGCGAACTTGTAGTCTAAACAAAACCCAAACCTAAAACGAAGCCCTAAGGGCTGTATATATGGGGGAATAGAAGGGAATTTCGTGGCCCCTTGGAGGAGGGGTCCGAAACCGACCCTAAGTCAGTTTCCCCATACATACGGACTCTAAAAACAGCCTATAATATGGTATTTCGAAATTACATGGGCCTGGCCCAAAATTAAGGTGGCGCAGCACCTATATTAGCCTATGGACGAATTTTATAAAGTGGCATCATGCATATTTCGTCCAAAGCTTCCCACTCCCATTATGGTGGCTTCAATGTGCGAAAATCATCACTGGAAGCTCCAATGTTCTTCCCCGCGCGCGCACCTTCTCCTCCATGCTTGATCCCGCTCCAATGGTCATCCTTCTTATCCATGATAGGTCCTTCATTCATAAGTAAAACAAAAGTATCTAATTTAGGCAGCATCATATGTTCATGAATATTAGAAGGATTTCCAAGAAACGAAAGTACCTGGTAATTCAATTGACGTGCGCGAGCTCTAGTAATTGGTCCTGTATGTATAGCAGTCGGGGTGGGTGTAACATTAGTAGGGATGTCCTCATCATATTCACTGCGGCTGCTACGTGACGAATGTTCGCGAATTAAGCAAATCACTGGTTCGGCTAAAACTAAAAAGAAAAAACGACGTTCGGTTTAATTAAACCGCACGGTTTATATAAAAACGCGGTTAACCGGTACCTCTTCGGTCTAATAAAAAACAACCTAAAAAAATAAACTAATCTACGTACAAGCGAGCGCTTACAGAGAACGGGCGCTAGCCTCAGCAGGAACTTGGCGTCGACGAGAGCGGCGACTCCGGCGATCTCCGGCGCGGGCGAGGTTGTCGGGCAGGTGCGGCGTGGCAGGGGCGACCGAGCGGTGGTGACGGCGGACGGCGGTGACGACCGGAGGGAGTGGAGGGAGCGGGCAGAGCTCCTGTGCTCCGGTGAACTCCGACGACGCAGGTCGTCGGGGCGGCGTCTCCGGGGCGTCCTAGGGCAAACAAAGATGTCAGGAAGGTGCGCAATGGCATGGGGATCCGATTCCCTTAAAGAAAATAGGCCATGGTGGCTCAGCGGCATCGTAGTTTTTCGTTGAACCGATTCGGTTCCGGCGAGATGCGAACGGCAACTGCGGCGGCTACGAGCGGCGAGAGGAGGTGCGGGTTGGCTGAATGGAGAGAGGAGGCTCGGGGCTTTATATAGGCGTAGCTAGGAGGGCTGGGGTCGCGGGATAAGGCTTATCCCTGGAGCTTCGCTCCAGCCGGTGCGGACGCACTCGATGCTGGCTCTATCCCGTGTGGTTCGTTGGAGGTTGAAGACGATGGCTGGATCGGGGCCCACCTGCAGGCTACGAGAGAGAGGAGGGATCATGTGAGAGAGAGAGCGACCGAGGGTGTGTGCGTGCGTGCGTCGACGCTAGGTTGACCGAGCGCTAGGGTGCCTCGTGAGGCTGGGTCGCTAGGAGCGCCTGGCTGGCCTGTGTGTGCGTGCGTGCGTTTCTCTTTTTTTTTCGAAAACCCTTTTTTTCTAGATCTGAGAAAAAACAAAGTATATATATAGGGTATTATATACCAAAATGATCAGAAAGATAAATCCTAAAGCGGGAACATTTTTTTAGAGTCAAAATAAAAACTTTATAAAAACATTATTTAAAGAAAATCCAAAATGAAACCAAATTTGACTTTCAAATAAACTGGCACTATTTTCTTCTGACCTTTGGGGTGTCATGTTACCTCCTCTCTTATATATATAATTTTGAGGAAGTCATATAATCCCCTCTCTATGATTTTATGTGAGTGGAAAACTTCAACATCATAAACTCCAAATGCAATAAAAATATGACATGCAATAAGATGATTCGATTAACATCCTAATTTAATAAAATTGGGATGTTACAAAACCGTGGCCCGTAGCCCGATCCCGAGCACCTCCGCCGTCGCGGATGGTTGTCGGTGTTCATCCGCCGGCGGGCGTGACGTGGCACATCATTAGCGGTTAATCATGCCCTTAATAGCCCGTTGTGCCGCTGTTAAATGGACCCCACGGTTTTACTAATCTTTGTTTAAAAATTAAAACATGTTAATAAATAAACAGTCACTTACTAACAGGCCCCACAGGTCAGCTTTGACCTGGCCATGTTAGGGTTGACTGGGCCCACCAGTCAGCCTATGGAGATGGCCCTCTGTCATTGACATGTGGGTCGTGCCAGTCAGGTTTGACCCTGGTCAGCCCTGTTGACCTGTGATGTCACCCTGACGTAATGCTGATGCAGTAAAGTATTTCTGCAATTAAAATAAATACAAAATGATTTATTTTTTGAGAAAATGTTTAAAACTTCTAAAATTCATAGAAAATAATCTGTAAGTCAGATGAAAATAATTTACATATGAAAAATGATCAGAAAAAATCCAATGAATCTGTTTATGACATGATCATGCATGTTTGAACAAGTTAACATCACCAAGTAGGACATTTTATGAATAGGGCAATATATGAAATATCATTTGTTGTTGGAATTCAAACTTCCACTTCAATTAACCTTGCTGATTATTCCTCTAGGTTAATTTTGTATCCTAACTTGTCACATCATGCATCATGATTTTGCATTGCATTGAATGTTGTTCCTTTGTGTTTGCCACTGATTGCTCCCTCTCGGTAGACGATGGTTCCGACGATGTGAACGTTGACACTGATGAAGAGAAATGATATCTTCAGGACTGTCAGGCAAGCAAACCCCCTTGAGCATATTGATATGAACCCACTCTCTCGCTCATGCTCTCTTTTATTGCATTAGGACAACAACGATTCAATTGTTATCTATTTTCGGTAGTTGAACCCATTCCTTTGCATGACCTGTCTTTGCCATAGTAAATAGTTGAAACCACTTAGCATGAGTAACAACTGCTTGAGCCTTGTTGTGCTTACTCATCCATGCTTGCTTACTTACTGTGCCTACTATGCTTAGAGTTGTGTCATGTTGGGTATGATATATCTGAGTGATGGATCAGAATTGCATTCATGTCACTGTGTGAGAGCTAAGTGTGTGAACACGATTTGGTAAAGGTAGCGATGAGAGGTCATGTAGGAGTACATGGCGGGTTGTCTCATTGGGACCGTCCTTAAGAACTGAGTTTTGTGTATGTTATCCAAGACAAGATACTACCGCACATTGGGATACTTAATTGACCCCCTCGGCCCATTAATCGCTTAGACCTCTGTCGAGGAGTTGCAACTAGTTTCTGGTGTTTGTAGGAAAAGTGATGGCGGCCGTGCATAGCGCTGCCCGACGGGGTGGGCTATGATGCGGTAAATGCATAATGGCAGGGTGTACCAAGTGGCACCCGAACGGTGGGCTTGGGAACCCTGCGCACATCGTTTGAGGCCGTAGCAGAAACTTTGGTCGGACTTCCGTGCGGGTTTAGTCTCAAATAGGCGATAAACCTGGACGAGGGTCTTGTGTGGTTGACGATCGTGGCCGACGCCCACGGAAGTGCTTCCGCTTGAAGGTGGCCGAGATGCATGACGTGCATATGGTGATAAGTGGTGAGAGCGTGTGTGAAGAAGTACCACCCTGCAAGGTTATGAATCTATTCGAATAGCCGCGTCCTCGGATATGGACTACTTGGAGAACTTATGTGGTTCATAGAAAAGTGAAGTGGATACTCTAAAATGCGCAAGATAAGCATGAGTGCTATGGATGGCCTTCTCGTAGGGAGACATAAGTGGATCCATAGTGGTATATTGATTGGAGAATATGTGGACTCGTGTGCGCTATCCCACCTCGAAGATACTACTTGTAGTCGTAGTATAGGTTAGCCAAGAGTCACAGCTGGCTTGCTGCAATAAACTCCACAACCCCCTTCATTGATACTGATGCATGTGTAGTTAGTTCTGATGTAAGTCTTGCTGAGTACCCTTGTACTCACGTTTGCTTAAATTATGTTTTTGCAGAGGAGACGTCAGTCTCATTAGGGGTATTTACGACGTGAAGTTCGATGTTGACTGGATTAGCTTGGGAATCCCAAAAAGAGGTCTGGTTCCTTTGGTAGGGTCGTTGTAGCTTTTCAGGCTCCTCCAGCCACTTTTGTAGATGTCTATACTCAGACATATTTAAACTTCCGCTTGTTGTTTGATTGCTTTGAATGTTGGGTCATGTGACCCCTGTTTGTAACATCTTATTGTATTGGCTCTTCCGAGCCCTCTAAATAAATGTTGTAATGGTGTATGGTTATGTTGTGATGCCAAAGTTGTATCTATGCATATTGGGCATGTCGTGCGTTCGTGTGACGTGCAATGGTATGTATGGGATCGGACACCTAGTTGTGTGCCTTTAGTAGTACTCTTTACGGGGAAATGCCTCTTTGTGCTTCCACCGAGCCTTGGTAGCTTGCTACTGCTCCGGACACATTGATTGACCGGCATGTATCCTTCTTTGCTGCCGTGTCTGTCCCTTCGGGGAAATGTCTCGCAGTGTAGTGGAGTCCCTGTAGCCTGCTACGACTCATCTACGTACAGTGATGACATTTATGTCCCACGACGTAATGGAGTCCTTGTAGCTTGCTCTGACTCGTTTACACACGCTAGAGATCGACACCTGCATTGCTGGGTTACGTATGCTTGTCCCTGTACGGATGTGCCACTTTGGTTCTACGACTAGTCATGTTGGCCCGGGTTCTTTGACATTTGAATGCTAGCGACACATTCACATACGTGAGTCAAAAGACGCAAATGGTCCTGGCCCAGGTAAGATGGCAGCCGTGGAGATAACCGTGCGTGAGACCGCAAAGTGATGTGATGCGTTACCGGCTGGATTCTTATGGCTTAGGATCGGGGTCTCGACACACGAGGAGACGATCTCCACGCCATCAAATATCTACCCCTAAAACTTAAGGGGCCAGCTCGGCACTATTTAAAGAGCCTCCCCGAAAACTCCATTGGATGCTGGGAAGATCTAGAGGATGCATACTAATCTAACTTCCAGGGCACCTATGTTCGACCGCCGGAATCCTTCGATTTGAGCAACGTCGTCCAGAAGCCAAGAGAGTCCACACGGAAATTCTAGAATTGGTTCTTGACCAAGAAAAACCAGATTGTCGACTGCCCGGACATCGAGGCAATAGCCTGCTTCCGGCACAATATTCCGGATGAATGGTTGGTCCGCCAGCTCGGCCAGGATAAACCTCGGACAATGTCCACCCTTACATCCCTCATGACCTGCTATTGCGCGGGCGAGGATAACTGACTCGCAAGACAGGGAAACAACCCTGAAGACCCCGGAACCTCCAAAGCTCGGGACGGAAACGGGAAACCAAAGCGCAACAAGAATAAGCACAGACACAACAATAGTGATGCCGATGACACGGCCGTTAACGCCGGCTTCCGCAACTCCCGACCAAGGCAACGAAAGAAGCCTCCTAACGGCAACTGCGACGGACCACCCCGCTGGACAAGATCATGGAGAATCCTTGCCAGATCCATGGCACTCAAGAGAATCCCACCAACCACACCACATGTAACCGTTGGGCATTCAAACATGTCGGCAAACTCGCAACCAAGGATCAAGGAAAGGGCCCACATAGCGAGGACGAGGATGAACCTCGCGGTCCGATCGGCGGTGGGAAATAGAAGTTCCCCCTAGAGGTGAAAACTGTAAACATGATATACGCCACTAATATACCCAGAAAGGAGAGGAAACATGCACTTCGAGAGGTCTACGCCGTAGAGCATGTAGCCCCAAAGTATAACCCATGGTCGGCATACGCGATCACCTTCGATCGACACGGCCACCTAACCAGTATCCTTCACGGGGGTTCGACCGCACTTGTCCTAGACCCCATCATAGATGGGTATCACCTCACTAAAGTCCTCATGGATGGAGGAAGTAGCCTAAATCTGATTTACTCGGATAGAAAAAGATGGGTATAGATCCGTCAAGGATCAAATAGAGCAACACTACCTTTAAAGGAGTGATTCGAGGTGTAGAAGCCCGGTGCACAGGCTCTCTAAGCCTGGAAGTAGTGTTCGGTTCGCCCGATAACTTTTGAAGCGAACACTTGATCTTCGACATCATACCTTTCTACAGCGGCTATCATGCCCTACTAGGCCGAACAATGTTTGGTCGCTTTAACGTCATCCCACAGTACGCATACCTCAATCTCAAGATGCCCGGCCCCAGGGTGGTCATTACTTTCAACGGCAACACAGAGCGCTCCCTCCGAACTGAGGAACATGTGTTGGCCTTGGTGGCCGAATTCCACTACAATGATGATTGGCAAACGCTGACACCTGTCGTAAAGGCATGTAAGGTTGGGAAGCGAGCTCGGTTTTAGCCGAACTATCAGAACCTTCTCCTCCCCGTAAATAGGGACTCGCCCCCCACCGCACAACCTTAGGACAAGTGAAGTACGTTCCAAGGAGGCACAACTTCGCGCTGAAAATTCCATGGGCAGTGGTGGGAAAAAAAGGGGTAAGTGTTCGTCTGGACTGAACTAGTACCAACAAATGTGTCTGCTAAAGGCGTAAAGCTCATCCACACTTCAGCGACTTCTCAAGACCTTGTTTGCAAGATCCTTTCGCCGAACAGTACCACCCATTGAGGTGCAGTAAGCAAACAACCGACAGGGCACATCGAGGACGTCAGGTCACCAATCGAAGACCCCTGGTAGAACCACTAATGTAAATTTTTTATTTGAAATACCTGTAAACATTTGCTTCGACAATTCGAGTAATAAGATTTGTTGAGAAAATATAAAATCCTTACACATGGTTGTCTCATTCTCCTTTCTGGCACATATTCTATTTTCTCCCTCTTCTTGCGAAACTGTTCTGATGCAACCGGCTAATTGACCGAGGGCTCGAGTCTTTTTATAAAAGACCCGCCTTATGCACAATTGATTATGCGTTTGGCATCTTGGAGTTTGCTTTATATGCATTGGTTCCGAACAATGTCTTGGGTCAATAGTTGGATTGCCCGGCTACTGTGCTTTCCCCTTTATGTTCCGCTCATTCGGCTAATGGGGCAAAGGGAGAACCTCTGCGATTTTGTTTCCAGCTAGCCTGGTCAAGCACCTCGGGGGAGAAAGCCGAAAACTCACTGTCATGGTATGTGAGAACCGGTCTGCGAATCCAAGCTTAAGTGTCATACTGAAGACCTTGTCAGAGGTTATTCCGTGTCATATGATGGGTTTGGTATTCGTACAAACCATGTGATATTGGATTTAGCCATGGTTTATCTGAACATCACAAATCACCAGGGGCTAGTCAATAGCCCCCGCATTCCTTTTCACGCTTCTACGGCTAAGTGAAAGCAATAAAGCACTATGGCCTGATTGGCTTGTCCACCTCACACTACCACCTTCAGGTTCTGATAGTACGGCTAAGGGTCACAATGCAGAGGAAGAGACACCTTGTGTAGTATCTACATGGGGGCTAAAGCCGGTGACTCGCAACTTTCAGTTTCAACGGACACACATGAGTTATAAACGATTGCAAAATATAACAGACATGATAAACCATGCATAATACATATACAAGCATTCAAAGGTCTTCGGACATATTACAACACATTTAATCATAAATGTTCTCTTTCGAACATTGTGACTCTATCGCCCGAGCACCCTCCATTACTATGGACAAGTATAGCTCAGGGCACCTATGCTCTTTCTAGGAGGTGGAGGGGCGGTCGCTATCTTCATCGGATCAAGCCCCAGTCAGTGCACCTTGGCCTTTGCAAAGGTCATATGGGATCCCTCGATACAGGAGGAACGCCTTAGCACGTCGATCCGAGGTGAGGCGTCACTCGGCTTCTGCATCGGGCCAAAGTAGCTGCTCGGCAAGGGCTCGTTGGCTATAGCTGGATGCAGAGATTCTTCATGGACGGCTTTGCCATCTGGTGCAGCTCCATTAGCTGCTTAAGCTTCTCGATAAGAAGAGGAGAGCGCTCGGGGGCTTCAAATTGCACCCAAAATAGTCGAGCTTCATCTCTTTATCCCTGCGAAGCATAGCACCGATTCGCGCCCGCTATGCTCTTTTGGAGGTCCAAGCAGGCGCCTAAGGAACGCCACACTTGGGTGAGCAATGCGAACCTGCTATCACCGAAGACACACTGCAATAAATATGGCTTACAATCTGTGATATCCTTAACTTGGCGGACTTGCTCTTCAAAGAACCGCCTATCCACCCGCTCCTTTTGGAGATCGGATTTTAGGGTGGATAGTGCGGCGGCCTGCTCCTTGCCTTTCTGCTCAAGGTCCTCGCACTTCTAGCCGGTGTCCTTGAGATCTTGCTGGATTTTATCCACTCGAGCTTTGTGCTTGGCGCTCGTGTCTTTTAGAGCGGAAAGTGTGGCAGCCGCTTGTTCGGCTGCCGCCTTCTCGGCCGCAGCCTCTTGCTTAGCCGTCTAAAGCTCGGCCTTGAGCTTCTGAATTTCCTTTGCCGAGGTTGTGTATGTATGAAAGATGTAACCATGTTGCGTCAACAGTACAAATCATCTAGTGATGATTTTTTTGATATTTTAGTCCGGCTTACCTTGCGCCTCATCGAATCTCTTATTCAGAGCTTCAAGCTCATCTTCGGAGATCTTGAGCTTCCGATATATCTCGTCTAGCTCGGCGGCATTAGCACCTGCCACCGATGATGAAGCTTACAAATAACAAACCACTAGCAGGTTACATGGGTTCGACCCTCCGAACTGTCATGAATATGATCCTATGTCTGGTCCTCTTAAGGGCTTTAAGAGAATTCGAACAAATGTCGTCCCGCACATTGTCCGGATAATAGTCTATGATTGACCCCTAGGTGAGTTTTTTCCAAACTCACCTAGGGCTCAGGGGCTGCCATGTATATAGTGATAACACAAAGAAATTAATATTTCACAAATAGAGCATTACGTGGCTCACCTGAAAGCCTGTCAGGAGTGCGGTGCTCCTCAGAGATGGAGGCGCTCGATAGAGCCTCCCCCATAACTGGCCACCCATTAGTCGGTGGTGCTGGTGGTGATCGATTAACCCAATCTCCAACCAGGGATTGAACTGGTGCCTCCGAAGGCGTGGTACGCTCCGGAGATGTCCTTGGAGGGGATTGAGCATCCCCTCGTACGATCTCCTTACTATCTGGATAGGGCTCTTCACCCCCCGGTCTTCGGTGGCCGAGGCGTTAGCCTAGACCATGACGCCGTCGCCCCCACCGCAGGTGTTCGGCTCCAAAGGAGCCTACTGGGATGACACCTCCGTGGCATCCTTTGCAGCGCCCGGAGGAGTGGAGTGAGACGCGGTCCCGCTCTCCGCTAGCTTGGCGGGCGGGGTCTCCCCGTCCAAAACTTGGTCGGTGGGGAGGACGCGTGGTGGGCTGCAAATCAATGGGCGCTCACATGATTTTAACGTTTAAAAAATTAGCATTAATAGCTTAGGAAGTCTTCAGATCCTTACCTCCGAGCTAGGGGCTTGACCCTTAGGTTCCTTTGTGGAGCCTTCTCGAAGTCCTTGGACTCGATATCCGAGTCTGAACTGTCCTGGGACCGAATCAACCGCGTCTGACGCGCTTTCTTCGGGGCAGGAGGAGGTACCTCCTCTATTGCGTCCGATGACGCTGCCCTCTTTCTTGCGAGGGGGAATCGCCTTCCCCCTCGTCATCATGCTCCTCCTCCTGATTGGAGGAGGCATGGGTTCCCCGGACACAACATGCGGCTGGTCCTTGATGTGGAGGTCCCCTCGGCCTGTCCTCTTCTTCTTCTCCTTCTTTTCTGGTGCCTTTTAAGGAGCCACAACAAGCATCTCCGACAACAGCCTGGACCTGATATCCTCAGGCTGAGGCGCCGACAGTTGATGCTCATGGCCTTGCTTAGCCATTTTTGCAGATGTGATCAGAAAGTGCTTAGATTTTCTTTCGGAAAACAAAGCCGATCAAACGAAACTATGTTAAACATGGAAAGTGGGTTTATCGGTGAGTAGACCCTGATCCTCCTCCTCGGCTGTCTAGTTCTCTTGGGCCTTGAACAACACCTTCCACAGCTTCTCCCGAGTAGTGTGGAAGAGCTGACGAGTAGTAGACTCATCGTCAAGCTGATAAGCCCACATGGGAGAGTCCCGGTGTTGGCAGGGAAGGATGGGCCGCCAGAGCATAATCTGGACCATGTTGGCCAGCTCGATATTGCCTTTGATCATGGAGGCGATGCGCCTCTACAGATCGTCCACCTCTGTATCCGAACCCCAGTTGAGGCCCCTTTAGAGCCATGAAGTCAATCTGGTGGGGGATTGGATCTGAATTTGGCCGGAGCAACTCGTCCTTCCTCTCTTGGCTCGGTGATACAAAATCACTCTTTTGCCATATCTTGATGGTGTCGTTAAAGGTGCCAGAGGGCCATCTGACACGGGGGAGTTTGTTGATGACTGCCCTGCTGCAGTCTGCGTGTTCGCCTACGACACACTTCGGCTTGATATTGAATATCTTGAGCCATAGTACGAAGTGTGGTTCGACCCGCAAGAAGGCCTGACAAACAATGATGAAGGCCGATATATGCATGAAGGAGTTTGGTGGGAGTTCGTGGAAGTCGATTCCATAGAAAAACATGAGTCCCCTCACAAAGGGTTGGAGCGGGAATCTTAATCCCCGGATGAAGTGAGGGATGAAGACCACCCTCTCGGCCGGCTTGGGAGTAGGAATCACCTGACCCTGCTCCGATGCATGGTGGCAGACATTGGCAGGGAGGTAGCCGGCATCCTTGAGATCCTGGATGTCCCGGTCGGTGACCGTGGAAGCCTCCCACTTGCCGTTGGAACCAGAACCCTCCATGGTCAAGCTTGGACAAGGAAGGAGTTGCGGGAAACCTAAATCTATGCTCAGTAGATTCAAGAGATTGGGGAAGCAAAGGATGCGAATGGGAAGCGTGGTTGTGCCTTGGGGTTTTTCCCACTTATGGGGCTTGTCGCTGGTTAACCTCCCTTTGTTGCGCCACGTATCCCTCCGCTTCCCAAGACGTGTGTGCCGTTATACGCGCATGATTATACATATCCTATGCGAAACGGAGCACGATCTGTGCATTGATGGATCGAGCTGATGAAAACGGCCTCGACCGCGGGTCGATTTTTTGCAACCGGTCCAATGGTCGTGGTGGGTCGCGACCTTTCGCCAGAAAGGTTGTCAGGGAACTCTATTTACTCCTTGACGTTTGGCCTTCAGGGCTGAGCTATTCATGGTGTTCGGACGATCCTCTGATCGGGAAAATTACATGTCATCGAAGGCCACACTAAACTCGGAGGGAAGAACTCGCCTTGCAAGCCAAAGACTCTGATCATACGAAGTAGATGGATCTAAGACCCTTGGTATTGGAGGCAAGTTCGGGGGCTACTGAGGGAGTCCTGGTTTAAGGGGTCCTCGGCAGGCCGACTTGTTGATATAGGCGAAGTTGTCCCTGTCTTTCGATGAGATGGTGGCTATCGTTTTTGGTGGAGTAGACTTTGACGATCCGACTACGAACGTGTGAGACGTCGCGCCTTAGCAATCGCTAAACCAACTCTGAGAGGTTATTGACCACGCCGGAGCACGATCAACCTGACCACGAGGGTCTATTTCCTGCACGCAAACGAAGAACAAGCAAGAAACTAAGATTGCAATCTGGATATTGCGAATATAAGAGGAAAGCTTTATTGATGAAGTGGGGTTCTGTGACGCCTTTGTCTGGTCGCGGAACACAAACGAAGAACGCGAAGTTGCTGCTATGGCGAACTTGTAATCTAAACAAAACCCAAACCTAAAACGAAGCCCTAAGGGCTGTATATATGGGGGAATAGAAGGGAATTTCGTGGCCCCTTGGAGGAGGGGTCCGAAACCGACCCTAAGTCAGTTTCCCCATACATACGGACTCTAAAAACAGCCTATAATATGGTATTTCGAAATTACATGGGCCTGGCCCAAAATTAAGGTGGCGCAGCACCTATATTAGCCTATGGACGAATTTTATAAAGTGGCATCATGCATATTTCGTCCAAAGCTTCCCACTCCCATTATGGTGGCTTCAATGTGCGAAAATCATCACTGGAAGCTCCAATGTTCTTCCCCGCGCGCGCACCTTCTCCTCCATGCTTGATCCCGCTCCAATGGTCATCCTTCTTATCCATGATAGGTCCTTCATTCATAAGTAAAACAAAAGTATCTAATTTAGGCAGCATCATATGTTCATGAATATTAGAAGGATTTCCAAGAAACGAAAGTACCTGGTAATTCAATTGACGTGCGCGAGCTCTAGTAATTGGTCCTGTATGTATAGCAGTCGGGGTGGGTGTAACATTAGTAGGGATGTCCTCATCATCCTCCCCTTCTTGAACTGACGTCGTCCTCGACGGAAGCTCATCTTCCTCACCCAAATAAGGCTTCAAATCTGCAATGTTAAAAGTGGGGCTAACCCCAAACTCTGCAGGCAGCTCAAGTTTATATGCATTATCATTTACTTTCTCTAACACCTTAAAAGGACCATCAGCACGTGGCATTAGCTTTGACTTGCGCAAATCAGGAAATCTATCCTTACGCAAATGTAACCAAACAAGATCTCTAGGTGCAAAGACAACATGTTTTCTACCCTTATCTCCAGCAAGATTGTATTTAGCATTCATACGCTCAATGTTTTCCTTAGTTAACTCATGAATCTTTAATATCAATTCAGCACGTTCTTTAGCATCAAAATTAACCTTCTCCGAAGACGGAAGAGGCAACAAATCAATAGGTGCACGAGGTAAGAAACCATACACAACTTCAAAAGGGCACATCTTAGTGGTAGAATGTAGCGAACAATTATAAGCAAATTCAATATGAGGCAAGCATTCTTCCCACATTTTCAGGTTATTCTTCAAAACAGCCCTAAGCATAGTAGACAATGATCTATTGACTACTTCAGTTTGGCCATCAGTTTGGGGGTGACATGTAGTACTAAAAAGCAGTTTAGTCCCCAACTTAGCCCATAAACATCTCCAAAAGTGGCTAAGAAATTTAGCATCACGATCGGAAACAATTGTATTTGCCACACCATGCAACCGAATAATTTCACGAAAGAACAAATCAGCAACATGAGCAGCATCATCACTTTTATGACATGGTATAAAGTGTGCCATTTTAGAAAATCTATCCACGACAACAAATATGCTATCCCTCCCCTTCTTTGTTCGAGGTAAACCTAAAACAAAGTCCATAGATATATCCTCCCAAGGAACACTAGGTACAGGTAAAGGCATATATAAACCATGAGGATTGAGTCGTGACTTAGCTTTTTGACATGTAGTGCAGCGAGCAACAAAACGCTCAACATCCCGTCTCATCTTTGGCCAAAAGAAATGTGTAGCAAGTACGTCCTCCGTCTTCTTCACGCCAAAGTGTCCCATTAATCCTCCTCCGTGCGCCTCCTGTAACAACAAAAGACGAACGGAGCTAGCTGGAATGCATAGCTTGTTAGCACGAAACACAAATCCATTATTAATAACGAACTTGTTCCATGTTCTCCCTTCTTTACAATTCTGCAACACGTCTCTAAATTCAGCATCATGCACATATTGATCTTTGATGGTCTCCAAACCAAATATTTTAAAGTCAAGTTGTGAAAGCATAGTATAACGACGAGACAAAGCATCAGCAATAACATTGTCTTTACCCTTCTTGTGTTTAATGACATAAGGGAAAGTCTCAATGAATTCAACCCATTTAGCATGTCTACGGTTCAGTTTTGCTTGACTTTTAATATGTTTCAAAGATTCATGATCAGAATGTATAACAAATTCTTTGGGCCATAAATAATGTTGCCATGTTTCCAAAGTCCGAACAAGAGCATATAATTCCTTATCATAAGTAGAATAATTCAGACTAGGCCCACTTAATTTTTCAGAAAAGTACGCAACAGGTTTACCATCTTGTAGTAACACACCTCCTAACCCAATTCCACTAGCATCACATTCAAGCTCGAAAGTCTTATTAAAATCAGGAAGTTGGAGTAAAGGAGCATGTGTTAACTTATCTTTCAAGACCGTGAAGGCTTCTTCCTGTGCGGTACCCCAAGAAAAAGGCACGTCCTTCTTTGTAAGCTCATTGAGAGGCGCAGCAATGGTGCTGAAATTTCTCACAAAACGCCTATAGAAACCAGCTAGGCCAAGAAAACTCCTTACTTGTGTGACCGTTTTGGGCTGCGGCCAACTCTCAATAGCTTCGATCTTGGCTGTATCAACTTCAATTCCCTGTGGAGTAACAACATAGCCAAGAAAAGATACTCGGTCGGTGCAAAAGGTGCACTTCCCAAGGTTACCAAACAAACGTGCATCACGTAGCGCAGTAAAAACAGCACGTAAATGTTCCAAATGTTCCTCCAAAGATCTACTAAAAATCAATATATCATCAAAATAGACTACCACAAATCGTCCAATGAAAGCACGTAAAACCTCGTTCATTAATCTCATGAAAGTGCTAGGTGCATTAGTTAACCCAAAAGGCATGACTAGCCACTCATATAATCCAAACTTAGTTTTAAATGCTGTTTTCCATTCATCGCCCAATTTCATACGAATTTGATGGTATCCACTACGCAAATCAACTTTGGAGAAAATTGTAGAGCCACTTAATTCATCAAGCATATCATCTAGTCTAGGAATAGGATGACGATAACGAATAGTAATATTATTAATGCCTCTACAATCCACACACATGCGCGATGTACCATCCTTTTTAGGCACGAGAATAATAGGAACAGCACAAGGACTAAGGGATTCACGTATATAACCTTTGTCAAGCAGCTCCTGTACTTGACGCATAATCTCCTTTGTCTCCTCTGGATTGGTACGGTAGGGCGCACGGTTGGGTAGGGATGCACCGGGAATTAAGTCAATCTGATGCTCAATCCCGTGAATAGGCGGTAATCCCGGTGGCACGTCTTGTGGAAAGACGTCAGCGAACTCCTGCAAAATGTTAATGACAGCAGGAGGCAAAGAGGGAGGCATGTCCTCGAATGAAAATAATACCTCTTTACATACAAAAGCATAGCAAACATATGTACCAACATCCAAATCATTAATATCAGATTTAGTAGCAAGTAAACATCCACTCTTCAATTTTATTTCAGATGCAACAGTAGATGATGGTTTATTATGCTTATGGTGTTGCTCAAATTCCTGTGCTACAATCTGATTTTCACTCTTATTTTTCTCCTGTTTTGCTTTACTAGCTCTAGCAATGTCATCTTTCATAATATGTTCGGGAGACATAGGAAGCAAAGTGATATTATGATCCTTATGAACAAGAGTATACTGATTTGTCCTACCATGGTGTACAGAATTTTTATCAAACTGCCATGGTCTACCAAGTAAAACAGAACATGCTTGCATGGGTACCACATCACAATCCACATAATCAGAATATGTAGCAATGCTAAAATGCACACGAACAGTACGTGTTACCTTAACCTTGCCACTATTGTTGAACCATTGGATGTAATAAGGATGAGGATGTGGTCTGGTGGATAGAGACAGCTTCTCCACCATCTCCATGCTAGCCAAGTTATTGCAACTCCCTCCATCGATGATGATGCGAACAGAACGCTCTTTCACAACTCCCTTTGTGTGGAACAAGTTGTGCCTCTGATTTTGCTCAGCGTGTGTAACCTGCACACTGAGAACACGTTGAGCAACTAAACTTTCATACCTGTCAGCGTAATCAGCAGCCATGTATTGTGTTTCTGGTTCTGCATCCTCGCCACCCTGTTCGTCACTTGCAATAAGTGCCAAAGTCTCCTCATCATAATCACTAGCGGACGCATATCCACCATCCTGAGTAACAATCATTACACGCTTGGAAGGGCATTCTCTCGCATAGTGACCTCCACCCTTGCAACGACGACATATAACCTCATGTGTTTGCCCTGTGGATGCAATAGATGAAGAAGAACTCTGTGCAGGCCCAAAAGGTGTGCTCTTCGCAGAGGGTGCAGTAGGAGCCTGTTGCCTGGTATCGCGATTAGAGTTGGAGGTTGAAGGAGGTGGTGTTGCAGCAGGACGTGCGGAAGCAGAGGAGGTACGTGGCGTCCATGATGAAGTACGGCCTGCAAAATTAGTAGTTCTCGCCATTGCCTGTCGATCCTGCACTTCACGTTCAGCTTTGCAAGCAAGATGAAATAAACGAGTGATAGTGTTATACTCCTTATACTCTAGAATAGTCTGAATCTCTCTATTTAATCCACCCATAAAACGTGCAAGCATAGCTTCATTCTCCTCAACAATACCACATCTAATCATACCAGTTTGTAATTCCTGATAATATTCTTCTACAGAATTTTTTCCTTGTCTTAAACGCTGCAAATTTTGAAGCAATTCACGTTGATAATAAGGTGGCACCCAACGATTTCGCATAGCAGTTTTCAAAGCAGCCCAAGTAGTTGGAATATTATTAGGGTGTATTCTACAATGTTCTGACCACCAAACACAAGCAAAACTAGTGAATGAACAAACAGCAGCAGCAACACGTCGATCCTCTGGAAATTGTAAGCATGTAAAACGTTGTTCTGTTTCTAACTCCCATGTAAGATATATATCAGGAACATATCTACCCTCAAACGTCGGAATATTCAATTTAAGTTTAGGGAGATGGTCATGATCCCGTACCTGCGGGGGTGGTGCAGCCCTACCGTTACGGTTGTAGCCATGTGGTCGACCTGGTGCGTATGGTGGTGGTTGCCCATGGGGCGGATCTGGAGCAACCTCTCCCTCATCATCGAAATCACCATCATAATCTTCAACCTGCTCAACGACAGTAGCCGCACGAGCCACCGAAGTAGCAGCAGTATCAACAGTACCAGGATGTTGGGCGTGGCCGAGAGGCACACGTCGCGCTCGTCGTTCGAAAGGAATAGGAACTGCAGCTGGTGGAGGTAGACGGGCAAGCACCTCATTGAACTTGGCGTCCATCTTGGAGTCGAATGTCTTCTCCAAACCATCTAGCTTCTCCATGGCAACTCCAAAGTTGTTCACGAAGTCCTGTACCTGCTCAGCCATCATTTGCTGAAATTTATCATAGAGCGCTTTGTTGGTCATGCTCTCCCAGTCGATCTCGTCATTGTGTGATCCTGGCATGGTTAGCAGAAATAGGAAACACACAATATGAAACCTACAGACTGCTGGGACGTGGTGGTGGTGGTGGTGTGGCACAAATCCTTTAAGCGAATCTCAATTTCTTACCAGTTCTTACCCAGTAGCAGGCGGTGATCGGCAACCGTTGTAGCCAAAACTCTCAAAGCTTGGATAGAGCGATTGCCAGGTGGTGTCAAGCACACGGCGTAGAAGTATGTGGAGCTGGGATGGCTTATAATATGGTAGCAAAAAGGGTCAGCAATAATCAATTCAGAGATGCAAGGTTGAATAAACGCTCAACGACGGTACTGTGCTGGTCCTAGGCTAGACCGTGCTAGAGACGCGAGCCTAAAACACCAACAAAAACACGACGATACACCTAAGCAAGGGAAAAGCACAATCGGATTTTTTTTTCGTTTTTTTTTTTCGTTTTTTTTCGAAAACTCACTACAATGGCGAGTGTCTCAAAACTCTTGCCACGTCGTATAAGCAAGATGGGCACGAATTTTTCTTTTGGACTATTTTTTTTTTCTGGAGCAATCCGGGGGCTGCGACGACCCAAAAATTTCGACAAAAATCACTATGATAGCAAGTGTCTCAAAACGCTCCGGGGAACCTAAAATCAAGATAGGGAAAAAATATTTTCAGCCGAAATTTTTTTTGGGCCAAAACGTGCTCTGCAAAGCGTGCCAGACTTTTTTTTTTTCCGACACCTGCGCAGGTAGCAAAACACGGATCCGAAATCAAAAGGATCTCGAAACTAAACCTAAAACGAACTGGACTTGGATTGGTGGAGGATTTGTGGTGGTATATATGGACACCAATGGAGAGTGATGATGGATGATGAGATATGGCAGCGGCGATGATGGTGGTGGTATATGGCAACTATGAAGATGATGCGGTGGCGGCGTGACAACCTGTGAAAAGAACTCGAAACTCTAAAGGACTAGACACTAAGACCAGCAACTCGACACAACGATGTAACCGCCAATTCAACAAAGCAAAATACTGAAAAGACTATGCAAAGGCTCAGATTGGTTCGGATATGATGATCTAACCCTAATTTTTTTTGGCTTTTTCGTGGACTAAAGGTATGAAGAACAGATGCGATCTAAACTACGAAAACTGGTAAAATCTCACCGAGCAACCTGGAAATCTGATACCACTTGATATAGGCGAAGTTGTCCCTGTCTTTCGATGAGATGGTGGCTATCGTTTTTGGTGGAGTAGACTTTGACGATCCGACTACGAACGTGTGAGACGTCGCGCCTTAGCAATCGCTAAACCAACTCTGAGAGGTTATTGACCACGCCGGAGCACGATCAACCTGACCACGAGGGTCTATTTCCTGCACGCAAACGAAGAACAAGCAAGAAACTAAGATTGCAATCTGGATATTGCGAATATAAGAGGAAAGCTTTATTGATGAAGTGGGGTTCTGTGACGCCTTTGTCTGGTCGCGGAACACAAACGAAGAACGCGAAGTTGCTGCTATGGCGAACTTGTAATCTAAACAAAACCCAAACCTAAAACGAAGCCCTAAGGGCTGTATATATGGGGGAATAGAAGGGAATTTCGTGGCCCCTTGGAGGAGGGGTCCGAAACCGACCCTAAGTCAGTTTCCCCATACATACGGACTCTAAAAACAGCCTATAATATGGTATTTCGAAATTACATGGGCCTGGCCCAAAATTAAGGTGGCGCAGCACCTATATTAGCCTATGGACGAATTTTATAAAGTGGCATCATGCATATTTCGTCCAAAGCTTCCCACTCCCATTATGGTGGCTTCAATGTGCGAAAATCATCACTGGAAGCTCCAATGTTCTTCCCCGCGCGCGCACCTTCTCCTCCATGCTTGATCCCGCTCCAATGGTCATCCTTCTTATCCATGATAGGTCCTTCATTCATAAGTAAAACAAAAGTATCTAATTTAGGCAGCATCATATGTTCATGAATATTAGAAGGATTTCCAAGAAACGAAAGTACCTGGTAATTCAATTGACGTGCGCGAGCTCTAGTAATTGGTCCTGTATGTATAGCAGTCGGGGTGGGTGTAACATTAGTAGGGATGTCCTCATCACTTGTTCTTATGGGTTGGACTATATGGGCCACTTACCAAGAACTAGATTGATTGAAGGCCGTGTCGCTAGGAAGGAAGCTTAAGGAATCGTGGCGTATCCTCATGTTCGGAGTAGTGAATAGGCATGTTTATCCCTTCGACGTGTAACCAACCATGTGTAAACCCTAGGTACCCTCAGCATCTATATAAGCCAGAGGGTTTTAGGTTGTAGGTAAAGAGCAACTCATCTAGGGTTTAGCTATTCGATCTCTAGGTAGATCAACTCTGTAATCCACATATCATCTATACAATCAAGAATTACATGGGGTATTACCTCTATAGGATGGCTCGAACGTGCATAAACTTCGTCTCCTTCATCTCCTGTTACCATCGATCCTAGTCTCACAGCTCGGGACCCCCTGCCCGATATCCACCGGGTTTTGACACCGATACTCGCAACCCCGCGCCTAGTGTTGGCGGGCACGTGCCTTACAACGTTGCATGCCCTGCCTTCACTCACAATCTGCGACAGGTCCGCTGGCCATCGACCCGAGCCTTTAAACAAGAGTTGACGGACAAGTACTTTGGAAAATTGAACCTGGCAGAGTTCCTGGGCATCTACACAATAGTCGTTCGAGCTATCGGAGGAAGGGAAGAGAAGGTGCTTGCCAACTATTTCCCTTTGGTATTCAAGCCAAATGTGAGGTCGTGGCTGATGCACCTGCCAAAAAACTCCATTTCGTCATGGGCTGACTTATGCAACGGGTTTGTCCGCACCTTCACCGGCAGCCACCAAGAGCCTGGGCAGCCCAATGACTTGCAAGTCCTTCCGTAGAAAGAGGGTGAGACTCTATGGAAGTACATCCATAGATTCAGTTGAGTACACCGCAACATTTCGAAGATACACCCCACAACTGTGATTGAGGCGTTCCACTCGAACGTGCGCAACAGGATGATGCGGGCTAACATGAACATCAAACTCCCAAAGACTGTCAATGAGCTGTACACATTAGCGGACAAGTGTGCTCATGCATAAGAGGGAAGGCGATTACCTGAAGAGGAGTCTGACATCGAAGTCGACTCAGATGACGACGACAATGCCCCTGGCTTGAAGGGGAAGAACCGAAAACGCAACAAGAAGCGCAAGGGAAAAGTGGTGTATGTCGTTGAGAGCTCTGGAGATCTCAGTGCCGGCAAGAAGGCTAAAGCCGAGACCCCCGGCAAGGGAGCTGCCATGTGCGTTGTGTCGATGTTCTAGGAATGGGGGTACCCAGACCTGCCTGCCTGCGGCCCAGGGCATGGCCTAGCTTGTTGGCCAAGCACGCTTGGCGTGACCCCACTAAAGACAAGGCCCTCGTGAGAGCCTGAGCTCGCGAGGGAAGAAGCATCAAGATCAGCAAACAATGGGCCTCCTTAGGCCCCCTCCAGAGCGGCAGAGATCTCTATGCAATGCTTGGCCTCGAGAGGCCAAGGTTGATGCAAGGTGGGACAGACACGCAAAGGGAGCAAGGACCTACGCGGGTTCCCAAATCACCACCCAAAGGTTTCCATTCCGACGCAACAAGACCACGACCACGAGCCTAGCAGGAAGGATGTCATCGCCGAGCCCACCTCTGCATCATCAACAACTACTTTGCAGACGAAGACCACCTTTCGTCAGGATAAAGATGTACTCATGTCCCCCTTCGAATTTGGCCATTATCGGATCCCTTCCCACCATAGCGATAAGCGAAGAGGACCGAGGCCACCATAATTGTAGGCTAGGCCGCACCGTAGAGACGGGGGAGAAAGAGAGCGCAAAACAAGAGTGGCAAGACCACGAGAGCGCCATCGCGAGGCAACTCACCACTGTACTGGTTCATCCACAAACCTCCTCGTGAGGCAATCCACCAAAGCAGAAGTAGGGTTTTACGCTTCGCAGCAGCCCGAACCTGGGTAAATCATCATGTGCAATCTTGTTCTCGTCATCGTGCGAGTTCATCGTCTAGATCATCGAGTTGTGAGCTAGGTGGGGTGAGGCTCTTGGCGATCTTCGCACACACCCCTGTGTTCGAACTTCCTTGGGTTTTGCGGAGCCCGAGATCCGACATTTGGCACGCCATGTAGGGGTGTAGGATCGAAAGTAGGTCTAGAGGGGGGGGGTGATTAGACTACTTGACCAAATAAATGTTTTGCCTTTTCCCAATTTTAATTCTTGGCAAGTTTTAGCATTCATAACATATCAAGTACACCCAACACATGCATGTCTAGGAGTATAGCAGCGGAAAGTAACAACAAGCATGAGTAAAAAGGATAGGGTAGGAAGATCAAACACAATTGTAGACATGATGATTTTTTCTCGTGGTTCCGATAGGTGGTGCTATCGTACATCCACGTTTATGGAGTCTTCAACCCACGGAGGGTAACGGTCGTGGGAGTCCACGGAGGGCTCCATCCATAAGGGTCCACGAAGTACCAACCTTGACTATTCCATACGACTTCCGTCCACGACGGACTAGCCTCACGAAGTAGGCGATCTCCTTGCCCTTAAAAACTTCTTGGTTCACTCCACAACACGAAGTAGGAGGCTCCCAAGCGACACATAACCAATCTAGGAGGCACCACCCTCCAAAAGGTAATAGGCTCGGTAATGACGATGAGCTCCTTGCTCTTGTTCTTCAAGATGATAGACTCCTCAACACACAATCACTCTCACACAGATTTTGCTTGGTAGAAGAGATGGGATTGGTGGAAAGCAACTTGGGGAGGCTAGAAATCAAGATCCATATGGTTGGAGTGGAAGATCTTGACCTCAACACAAGGGTAGGTGGTTCTCTCTTAGAAAACTGAGTAGGATAGGTATGGAATAGTTCTGAGTGCTTGTCTTTAGAGTAGGTGGTGGTGGAGGGGTATATATAGGCATCCCCAAAAATCCAACCGTTACACACAAAATGACCAACTCGGTGACACCGATGTGTTACTCTCGATGGTACCGAAGTGACCAAAAGGTGGTAACTTTTGAATCTCGGTGAGACCGATATAGGAATCTCGGTTGCACCGACAAGGTGACCAACGGTCAAAATTGTCAAACTCAGTGACGTCGATTCAACATTCTCGGACAGACCGAAAGTGTGAACTTGCGTAACAAAAAGTTGGCAGCCCAACTTGGTGGCACCGAAAGCAGTGTCGGCCGCACCAAAGAGTTAGGGTTTGGTTGAGTCTGTCTAGGGTTTGGAATCGATGGCACCGGAATAGGAATGTTGGTTGCACCGATTTGGCATGTTTGGCTAGAGACAGACTTTGGTGGGAGAGCTTGGGGATGTTTCTTGTGACTATCACTTGTGCACATATGAGCATTTTGTTGACCAACAAAACCTTACCCCCTTTTATTAGTATTGGATCCACTCATAAGGGTTCACGAAGTAGCAACCTTGACTATTCCATACGGCTTCTATTCATGAAGGACTAGCCTCATGATGGGTAGATCTTCACGAAGTAGGTGATCTCCCTGCCCTTACAAACTTCTTGGTTCACTCCACAACACGAAGTAGGAGGCTCCCAAGCGACACATAACCAATCTAGGAGGCACCACCCTCCAAAAGGTAATAGGCTCGGTAATGACGATGAACTCCTTGCTCTTGTTCTTCAAGATGATAGACTCCTCAACACACAATCACTCTCTCATAGATTTGGCTTGGTAGAAGAGATGGGATTGGTGGAAAGCAACTTGGGGAGGCTAGAAATCAAGATCCATATGGTTGGAGTGGAAGATCTTGACTTCAACACAAGGGTAGGTGGTTCTCTCTTAGAAAACTGAGTAGGATAGGTATGGAATAGTTCTGAGTGCTTTTCTTTCGAGTAGGTGGTGGTGGAGGGGTATATATAGGCATCCCCAAAAATCCAACCGTTACACACAAAATGACCAACTCAGTGACACCGATGTTTTAATCTCGGTTGTACCGAAGTGACCAAAAGGTGGCAACTTTTGAATCTCGATGAGACCGATATAGGAATCTCGGTTGCACCGACAAGGTGACCAAGGGTCAGAATAGCCAAAACGGTGGTGCCGATTCAACATTCTCGGATGGACCGAAAGTGTGAACTTGCGTAACAGAAAGTTGGCAGTCCAACTCGGTGGCACCGAAAGCAGTGTTGGTTGCACCAAAGAGTTAGGGTTTGGATGAGTCTGTCTAGGGTTAGGAATCGGTGGCATCGGGATAGGAATGTTGGTTGCACCGATTTTGCATGTTTGGCTAGAGACAGAGTTTGGTGGGAGAGCTTGTGGATGTTTTTGGTGACTATCACTTGTGCACATATGAGCATTTTGTTCACCAACAAAACCTTACCCCCTTTTAATAGTATTGGATTTCCTACGGACTCAAAGTGATTTCTCACAAATGTAAAATGTAGAGTCCTCTTGCTTGAAGCTTGGCCAACCTATTTCCTTGCATCTTGGGGTGATTTTGCAATCTCCATAGTCCTTTTGCCATCCCTATCATTGAACGTTTCTTGAAATATACTTGGTGGAAATGTTAGTTCAATGACTTATATGTTGTTATTAATTACCAAAACTAGCAAGGGAGCAAATGTGCTTTCAATCTCCCCCTTTTTCGTAATTGATGACAACATATAGATCAAAGCTTTGAGAAAGATATAATCAATGAATATAATCGTCGCTTTGAGAAGTATGTGATAAGCAAGAGCTGCCCCTAAATTTGTGCATCATTTTAAATTTGCATTTGAATGCAAATGCACAATCGATCAGGTACATGGGTCACTTCTTTCATGTCACATACCACTTGGTGGTGTGCGAGAGTAATTAATGAACATCATAGCACAACACAATCAAGCAAACATGAATGAATGATCATCACATAAGCATTAAGATGATAGGAAATAGTAGCATCTCACATTAAAGCGTATGATCAAACATCATAAAGCGTGTATCACAAGCAACCAAAAGCAATTGTTTTTTAAAACAAGCAACAAACACAAAATGCTCTATCACTCGAAGCCTAAAGATCTATATACACTTCTCCCCCTTTGGCAACAAGTTACCAAAAAGTTTAAAGGCATATATCTAAGTGTTCTTGGGCTGGTATCCTCTAGTTATTGATGAAGGAGCTGAGATAACAGCGTCGGCGAAGATCTCTGCAGATGTCGTGGATGGAGCTGGAGTGGATACTGGAGGAACTGGAGCGGATGGAGCAGGTGATGAGGACATCCCTACTAATGTTACACCCACCCCGACTGCTATACATACAGGACCAATTACTAGAGCTCGCGCACGTCAATTGAATTACCAGGTACTTTCGTTTCTTGGAAATCCTTCTAATATTCATGAACATATGATGCTGCCTAAATTAGATACTTTTGTTTTACTTATGAATGAAGGACCTATCATGGATAAGAAGGATGACCATTGGAGCGGGATCAAGCATGGAGGAGAAGGTGCGCGCGCGGGGAAGAACATTGGAGCTTCCAGTGATGATTTTCGCACATTGAAGCCACCATAATGGGAGTGGGAAGCTTTGGACGAAATATGCATGATGCCACTTTATAAAATTCGTCCATAGGCTAATATAGGTGTTGCGCCACCTTAATTTTGGGCCAGGCCCATGTAATTTCGAAATACCATATTATAGGCTGTTTTTAGAGTCCGTATGTATGGGGAAACTGACTTAGGGTCGGTTTCGGACCCCTCCTCCAAGGGGCCACGAAATTCCCTTCTATTCCCCCATATATACAGCCCTTAGGGCTTCGTTTTAGGTTTGGGTTTTGTTTAGATTACAAGTTCGCCATAGCAGCAACTTCGCGTTCTTCGTTTTGCAGAGCACGTTTTGGCCCAAAAAAATTTCGGCTGAAAATATTTTTTCCCTATCTTGATTTTAGGTTCCCCGGAGCGTTTTGAGACACTTGCTATCATAGTGATTTTTGTCGAACTTTTTGGGTCGTCGCAGCCCCCGGATTGCTCCAAAAAAAAAAATAGTCCAAAAGAAAAATTCGTGCCCATCTTGCTTATACGACGTGGCAAGAGTTTTGAGACACTCGCCATTGTAGTGAGTTTTTGAAAAAAAAAAAAAAAAAAAGAGGCGCCGAAAAAAAAAAACGAAAAAAAAAAACGAAAAAAAAAAAAATCCGATTGTGCTTTTCCCTTGCTTAGGTGTATCGTCGTGTTTTTGTTGGTGTTTTAGGCTCGCGTCTCTAGCACGGTCTAGCCTAGGACCAGCACAGTACCGTCGTTGAGCGTTTATTCAACCTTGCATCTCTGAATTGATTATTGCTGACCCTTTTTGCTACCATATTATAAGCCATCCCAGCTCCACATACTTCTACGCCGTGTGCTTGACACCACCTGGCAATCGCTCTATCCAAGCTTTGAGAGTTTTGGCTACAACGGTTGCCGATCACCGCCTGCTACTGGGTAAGAACTGGTAAGAAATTGAGATTCGCTTAAAGGATTTGTGCCACACCACCACCACCGCCACGTCCCAGCAGTCTGTAGGTTTCATATTGTGTGTTTCCTATTTCTGCTAACCATGCCAGGATCACACGATGACGAGATCGACTGGGAGAGCATGACCAACAAAGCGCTCTATGATAAATTTCAGCAAATGATGGCTGAGCAGGTACAGGACTTCGTGAACAACTTTGGAGTTGCCATGGAGAAGCTAGATGGTTTGGAGAAGACATTCGACTCCAAGATGGACGCCAAGTTCAATGAGGTGCTTGCCCGTCTACCTCCACCAGCTGCAGTTCCTATTCCTTTCGAACGACGAGCGCGACGTGTGCCTCTCGGCCACGCCCAACATCCTGGTACTGTTGATACTGCTGCTACTTCGGTGGCTCGTGCGGCTACTGTCGTTGAGCAGGTTGAAGATTATGATGGTGATTTCGATGATGAGGGAGAGGTTGCTCCAGATCCGCCCCATGGGCAACCACCACCATACGCACCAGGTCGACCACATGGCTACAACCGTAACGGTAGGGCTGCACCACCCCCGCAGGTACGGGATCATGACCATCTCCCTAAACTTAAATTGAATATTCCGACGTTTGAGGGTAGATATGTTCCTGATATATATCTTACATGGGAGTTAGAAACAGAACAACGTTTTACATGCTTACAATTTCCAGAGGATCGACGTGTTGCTGCTGCTGTTTGTTCATTCACTAGTTTTGCTTGTGTTTGGTGGTCAGAACATTGTAGAATACACCCTGATAATATCCCAACTACTTGGGCTGCTTTGAAAACTGCTATGCGAAATCGTTGGGTGCCACCTTATTATCAACGTGAATTGCTTCAAAATTTGCAGCGTTTAAGACAAGGAAAAAATTCTGTAGAAGAATATTATCAGGAATTACAAACTGGTATGATTAGATGTGGTATTGTTGAGGAGAATGAAGCTATGCTTGCACGTTTTATGGGTGGATTAAATAGAGAGATTCAGACTATTCTAGAGTATAAGGAGTATAACACTATCACTCGTTTATTTCATCTTGCTTGCAAAGCTGAACGTGAAGTGCAGGATCGACAGGCAATGGCGAGAACTACTAATTTTGCAGGCCGTACTTCATCATGGACGCCACGTACCTCCTCTGCTTCCGCACGTCCTGCTGCAACACCACCTCCTTCAACCTCCAACTCTAATCGCGATACCAGGAAACAGGCTCCTACTGCACCCTCTGCAAAGAGCACACCTTTTGGGCCTGCACAGAGTTCTTCTTCATCTATTGCATCCACAGGGCAAACACATGAGGTTATATGTCGTCGTTGCAAGGGTGGAGGTCACTATGCGAGAGAATGCCCTTCCAAGCGTGTAATGATTGTTACTGAGGATGGTGGATATGCGTCCGCTAGTGATTATGATGAGGAGACTTTGGCACTTATTGCAAGTGACGAACAGGGTGGCGAGGATGCAGAACCAGAAACACAATACATGGCTGCTGATTACGCTGACAGGTATGAAAGTTTAGTTGCTCAACGTGTTCTCAGTGTGCAGGTTACACACGCTGAGCAAAATCAGAGGCACAAATTGTTCCACACAAAGGGAGTTGTGAAAGAGCGTTCTGTTCGCATCATCATCGATGGAGGGAGTTGCAATAACTTGGCTAGCATGGAGATGGTGGAGAAGCTGTCTCTATCCACCAGACCACATCCTCATCCTTATTACATCCAATGGTTCAACAATAGTGGCAAGGTTAAGGTAACACGTACTGTTCGTGTGCATTTTAGCATTGCTACATATTCTGATTATGTGGATTGTGATGTGGTACCCATGCAAGCATGTTCTGTTTTACTTGGTAGACCATGGCAGTTTGATAAAAATTCTGTACACCATGGTAGGACAAATCAGTATACTCTTGTTCATAAGGATCATAATATCACTTTGCTTCCTATGTCTCCCGAACATATTATGAAAGATGACATTGCTAGAGCTAGTAAAGCAAAACAGGAGAAAAATAAGAGTGAAAATCAGATTGTAGCACAGGAATTTGAGCAACACCATAAGCATAATAAACCATCATCTACTGTTGCATCTGAAATAAAATTGAAGAGTGGATGTTTACTTGCTACTAAATCTGATATTAATGATTTGGATGTTGCTACATATGTTTGCTATGCTTTTGTATGTAAAGAGGTATTATTTTCATTCGAGGACATGCCTCCCTCTTTGCCTCCTACTGTCATTAACATTTTGCAGGAGTTCGCTGACGTCTTTCCACAAGACGTGCCACCGGGATTACCGCCTATTCGCGGGATTGAGCATCAGATTGACTTAATTCCCGGTGCATCCCTACCCAACCGTGCGCCCTACCGTACCAATCCAGAGGAGACAAAGGAGATTATGCGTCAAGTACAGGAGCTGCTTGACAAAGGTTATATACGTGAATCCCTTAGTCCTTGTGCTGTTCCTATTATTCTAGTGCCTAAAAAGGATGGTACATCGCGCATGTGTGTGGATTGTAGAGGCATTAATAATATTACTATTCGTTATCGGCATCCTATTCCTAGACTAGATGATATGCTTGATGAATTAAGTGGCTCTACAATTTTCTCCAAAGTTGATTTGCGTAGTGGATACCATCAAATTCGTATGAAATTGGGCGATGAATGGAAAACAGCATTTAAAACTAAGTTTGGATTATATGAGTGGCTAGTCATGCCTTTTGGGTTAACTAATGCACCTAGCACTTTCATGAGATTAATGAACGAGGTTTTACGTGCTTTCATTGGACGATTTGTGGTAGTCTATTTTGATGATATATTGATTTTTAGTAGATCTTTGGAGGAACATTTGGAACATTTACGTGCTGTTTTTACTGCGCTACGTGATGCACGTTTGTTTGGTAACCTTGGGAAGTGCACCTTTTGCACCGACCGAGTATCTTTTCTTGGCTATGTTGTTACTCCACAGGGAATTGAAGTTGATACAGCCAAGATCGAAGCTATTGAGAGTTGGCCGCAACCCAAAACGGTCACACAAGTAAGGAGTTTTCTTGGCCTCGCTGGTTTCTATAGGCGTTTTGTGAGAAATTTCAGCACCATTGCTGCGCCTCTCAATGAGCTTACAAAGAAGGACGTGCCTTTTTCTTGGGGTACCGCACAGGAAGAAGCCTTCACGGTCTTGAAAGATAAGTTAACACATGCTCCTTTACTCCAACTTCCTGATTTTAATAAGACTTTCGAGCTTGAATGTGATGCTAGTGGAATTGGGTTAGGAGGTGTGTTACTACAAGATGGTAAACCTGTTGCGTACTTTTCTGAAAAATTAAGTGGGCCTAGTCTGAATTATTCTACTTATGATAAGGAATTATATGCTCTTGTTCGGACTTTGGAAACATGGCAACATTATTTATGGCCCAAAGAATTTGTTATACATTCTGATCATGAATCTTTGAAACATATTAAAAGTCAAGCAAAACTGAACCGTAGACATGCTAAATGGGTTGAATTCATTGAGACTTTCCCTTATGTCATTAAACACAAGAAGGGTAAAGACAATGTTATTGCTGATGCTTTGTCTCGTCGTTATACTATGCTTTCACAACTTGACTTTAAAATATTTGGTTTGGAGACCATCAAAGATCAATATGTGCATGATGCTGAATTTAGAGACGTGTTGCAGAATTGTAAAGAAGGGAGAACATGGAACAAGTTCGTTATTAATAATGGATTTGTGTTTCGTGCTAACAAGCTATGCATTCCAGCTAGCTCCGTTCGTCTTTTGTTGTTACAGGAGGCGCACGGAGGAGGATTAATGGGACACTTTGGCGTGAAGAAGACGGAGGACGTACTTGCTACACATTTCTTTTGGCCAAAGATGAGACGGGATGTTGAGCGTTTTGTTGCTCGCTGCACTACATGTCAAAAAGCTAAGTCACGACTCAATCCTCATGGTTTATATATGCCTTTACCTGTACCTAGTGTTCCTTGGGAGGATATATCTATGGACTTTGTTTTAGGTTTACCTTGAACAAAGAAGGGGAGGGATAGCATATTTGTTGTCGTGGATAGATTTTCTAAAATGGCACACTTTATACCATGTCATAAAAGTGATGATGCTGCTCATGTTGCTGATTTGTTCTTTCGTGAAATTATTCGGTTGCATGGTGTGCCAAATACAATTGTTTCCGATCGTGATGCTAAATTTCTTAGCCACTTTTGGAGATGTTTATGGGCTAAGTTGGGGACTAAACTGCTTTTTAGTACTACATGTCACCCCCAAACTGATGGCCAAACTGAAGTAGTCAATAGATCATTGTCTACTATGCTTAGGGCTGTTTTGAAGAATAACCTGAAAATGTGGGAAGAATGCTTGCCTCATATTGAATTTGCTTATAATCGTTCGCTACATTCTACCACTAAGATGTGCCCTTTTGAAGTTGTGTATGGTTTCTTACCTCGTGCACCTATTGATTTGTTGCCTCTTCCGTCTTCGGAGAAGGTTAATTTTGATGCTAAAGAACGTGCTGAATTGATATTAAAGATTCATGAGTTAACTAAGGAAAACATTGAGCGTATGAATGCTAAATACAAACTTGCTGGAGATAAGGGTAGAAAACATGTTGTCTTTGCACCTGGAGATCTTGTTTGGTTACATTTGCGTAAGGATAGATTTCCTGATTTGCGCAAGTCAAAGCTAATGCCACGTGCTGATGGTCCTTTGAAGGTGTTAGAGAAAGTAAATGATAATGCATATAAACTTGAGCTGCCTGCAGAGTTTGGGGTTAGCCCCACTTTTAACATTGCAGATTTGAAGCCTTATTTGGGTGAGGAAGATGAGCTTCCGTCGAGGACGACGTCAGTTCAAGAAGGGGAGGATGATGAGGACATCCCTACTAATGTTACACCCACCCCGACTGCTATACATACAGGACCAATTACTAGAGCTCGCGCACGTCAATTGAATTACCAGGTACTTTCGTTTCTTGGAAATCCTTCTAATATTCATGAACATATGATGCTGCCTAAATTAGATACTTTTGTTTTACTTATGAATGAAGGACCTATCATGGATAAGAAGGATGACCATTGGAGCGGGATCAAGCATGGAGGAGAAGGTGCGCGCGCGGGGAAGAACATTGGAGCTTCCAGTGATGATTTTCGCACATTGAAGCCACCATAATGGGAGTGGGAAGCTTTGGACGAAATATGCATGATGCCACTTTATAAAATTCGTCCATAGGCTAATATAGGTGTTGCGCCACCTTAATTTTGGGCCAGGCCCATGTAATTTCGAAATACCATATTATAGGCTGTTTTTAGAGTCCGTATGTATGGGGAAACTGACTTAGGGTCGGTTTCGGACCCCTCCTCCAAGGGGCCACGAAATTCCCTTCTATTCCCCCATATATACAGCCCTTAGGGCTTCGTTTTAGGTTTGGGTTTTGTTTAGATTACAAGTTCGCCATAGCAGCAACTTCGCGTTCTTCGTTTGTGTTCCACGACCAGACAAAGGCGTCACAGAACCCCACTTCATCAATAAAGCTTTCCTCTTATATTCGCAATATCCAGATTGCAATCTTAGTTTCTTGCTTGTTCTTCGTTTGCGTGCAGGAAATAGACCCTCGTGGTCAGGTTGATCGTGCTCCGGCGTGGTCAATAACCTCTCAGAGTTGGTTTAGCGATTGCTAAGGCGCGACGTCTCACACGTTCGTAGTCGGATCGTCAAAGTCTACTCCACCAAAAACGATAGCCACCATCTCATCGAAAGACAGGGACAACTTCGCTTATATCAGCAGGAGTTGTGCTGACAGTAGCAGGAGCTGATAAAGAGGGCCTCAAGTCTCGTGCAGGCACTGTGGCTGATCTAGCCTGAGTAGTGAACTATGTGCTCGGCCTGAGAGGTGATCCATCCTCCTCCTCCTCCTCCTCCTCCTCATCATCATCAGAAGAATAAGAAGTAGAAGAGACCCGAGGGATGTGCACTGAGTCAACTTCCTTCTGAAGCTGTATAATTGTCTTTGTCACCTTGTCCACCTTATCACCAAGAGTCTTGATCCTTGTCTCAAAGATCCTCACAAGACTATTCTGGTTATCCAGAATCCCCTTAACATCCTTCTGCATGTCGTGAACTGCTGAGATCAAAAGATCAATTTGCTCATTTTTGGATCTAGGGACTTGAGCACTAGCGGCTCGAACTGCCTCTGCCTGTGCTGTAGCAGATGTGGGATGATCTGGGTCAATCACCACAACATTATCCTCGAGTTCTGGCTGTAGGGGCAAGTGTGGACGATCTAGAGCAAATATGTGATTTTCCAACTGAGAGTTCATAAGCACTTGGATGTAGGGTGCATAGCAGCAAGAGCACTTTTGATCAGCAGCAACCCTCTTTATATTCTCAACAATTAAGGCCATAACTCGAATCCCGGAGTGTCTGTCAAGGTGGATCAACATGTTATTGGAGTAGCCTCGGATCATCTTGTCATCTCCTGACTTGGGCATCAAGTTATGCCTCAGAATAGTGTTCATGGTACGGAGGCCTGCTTGCAGATAGTAGATGGATCCTAGCTTGTGAGATTGCACTTTGTCTGTAGGTATATGAGTATACATATCCTTCATGGCATTGTGGCTTGCCTTGGATTATGAGTATACATCCAGATCACCATCCTGAACCTCTGGAACTCCTAGAAGTGCAGCCCACTAATCAACAGTAGATTCATACCTTGCTCCTTCAGTCATCCATACAATTATACCATCTCCGTAGAAATGTGCAATGGAGTAGAATTGCATGATCATCTCATCGTTCCATGCAGTAAGCTCTCTGCCAATGAACTCATCCAGACCAATGAAGTGGAAATTATATTGGACACTTGGAAAGTAGTCCTCATTCTCCTTAATGAATTTCCAATCAACATATCTCATATCACTAACGGTAGGCTCTTGTCTAGCAGCACTGTCTCATAGAAGTCATGTTGCTCTCTGGTGTAGAACCTGTAGTCAACAGCATTTATCTTGCTCTGGGCATATGGATCTATAGCTCTCCAAGCCCTCAATCATGTGTCTTTCCTCTTCTTCATATCTTCAACAACTAAGTGGCTGACATCATGTACTGGAAGTTTTGGTCTGAGCTTCATCAATGTTGTCAAGTCATCAATCATCTTCAAATCTAGAAGCAGTTCCCTTGTTCTTCTCAGAAGCTGGAATCTGCCTAGATGTCATCTTAGGCTTTTCATCAGCAACCTTCTTGGATGTAGACTTGTTGCTCTTGGATGTGCCAGTCTTTGGCATAGCATCAGGCATAAGCTTCTTGGCCTTCTTCTTGGGAGGAGCCTTTCCAGCTGGCTCATCCTCCTCTTCCTTAGCAGCAGCACCAGCAGCCTCCTCTGGATCTTCATACATGGAGGTAGGCCTGCCAATCACATGAATAATCCTCTTTCTGGCTTTCTTCTCCCTTCCCTTCTTAGGCATAGACTTCCTTGGGGGATCATAGACATTGTGGCCCTAGCACTCTCATGTGCTTTCATAGCTTTAGAGCTAGCATAGACCTTGCTGACAACTCTCCTAGAAGAAGTAACTTCAGTAGCAGATTTTTTAGCATCCTTTTCTTGCTTCTTGGCAAGAATTTCCTCAGGGATAAAGTCTCAATCTTCTTCGTTAGAATTTAGCTTCTTCCTGGCCCTGGTGGCAGCCTTGGGAAACCCATGGGAGCTGGGGGTGCCTGGATCTGAAAATGAACTGGACTCTGGGCTTGTGCCTGAACTCATTTCAACTCCCTGCTCTGCCAAATTTTGACTGTCCTCAGCATGTGACATACTGACCCTGTGAATGGAGTATAGAAGAGCAGAAGTAGATGAGTCATCACAAAATGAGACTGAATTTGAAAGTTTGAACAATAGATTTCAAAGTTTTTGCATTCTGTCAAATGAATATTGGTACAGCCGAAGCAAAATTTTCGGTGCTACCGAGACTGACTGTCTCTCTTAACAGAACCTTGGCACTCTTTTTGGTGAGACTGAAAAGAAGTACTCGGTTCCATCGAGACCGTTCTTAGCAACGCAGAAAGGCAAATCGGTGAGACCGATTTGTTTGCTTCAGTTCCATCGAGTTCCATCGAGCGGACGACAAAACCCTAAAAAAATCTAACATTCACTAGACTATTGGAATTTTGAGTGGATAGGAATACGTGCAATGAGTGGCTTGTAGATAAAATCAAATCCAATGCGCAAGAATCGGATGAGGAGCACAAAGGAGGTTGAATCCATACCCTAACTTGGCACGGATCCGCTACGACGGCAACGATAGAGAGGATTTCGTCGACGATGGCGATTCCCAGCGGTGGAGAAGCACAGGGAGACAAGGGCGACGACCAGGGGTCTCGAAGGCGGCATATTAGGGTTCTGAGGCGCGACAGTTTGAGGGTGAAATTCAAAGTGTCGAGGTCTACAGTATTTATACCCACCACTATCGGTGTGACCGATGCTAACTTTTTGGTGTCACCGAGTTCCTCAACTGTCAGTTGACAAGGAAACTCGGTGTAACCGAGAAGATGGAATCAGTGGTACCGAGGCTGAAAAACAGATCAACCCTAGGCATTCGGTGAGACTGAGATTTTGTGGTTGGTTCCACCGAGATGCAGTTGGGAGGTTTTAATGTTCAGTCCTTGTCAATACGGAAGTACGAGTGCTCCACACAGAGGGGTCGAAAAGCACTTGTTCAAATTTTGTGATGCAGCATGAATAGAGTATGAGGTGAGAAAGCATATATAGCTAAAGAGGTGGTCCTAGGGATTCTTGTATATCCAATTGGCAAAAGATAAAAAAAATCCAAATAGCAACAATTGGATATCCTCGAATGAGTAAATAAATGCAGACCAACATGCTCACACAATAAGATGTCAAATGAAATCATGGCAAACATGCACAAACATAATAGCATCTAACAAGCACTTGGGCGATGACGAAGTCATCTATATATGAGTATTTGACTTAGGAGCCAAGTAAGAGTACTTGATCATAGGTCATACTCATCGTTTAAGCACAAGTAGGGTTACCACTTTTACATAAAGCATTTAATGTTGTCACATACTAAGAGATGCTTTGACTCAAGTCTTAGAGTAAAGCTCCCCCTTGATGTGACATCCCCCATAAGAGGGATAAACTAAGCTTGGGTTTTGTCGATGAAGAATTCATGTTGGTGAGGTAGTGGTGGATGCTCAAAGTTGATGAAGATCACCAAGAGTTGGGAGCATCCTTGTTGTTTCCTTACTCTTCTCACCTACATGGGTTATTCGCAACACACAAGAGACAAATACAAGGATATCTATGGACATGGAGTGCGAAGCATATGTGATGATGTCCATTGATTTGTTGATTACCTTGTCCCTTGCTTACCTTTGAGGGAATGTGTGACTCCTTGATCTGTTGCATAGGGTTGATGTTGATTGCAAATAGATCTTGCCAATAATGAATGTGAGTGAATTTCATTAGCGGAGTCACCCCTCAAGAACTTTCTAGTTCTTCTTCTTGGGTACCCACATCAAGTTGATGGGGATCTTTGGTGTTGAAGTAGCACTTGTAGAATTCTAGCTTGTAGTAGCCTTGGGAACCCGCTTCACCAAAGCTTGGGATTCATCTTCATAAGAGTCAAAGTCCTCTTGGAGCTTGTTCTTGCCCTTGAGCTTGTGGTCTTGTGGTGGAAGGTCATGTTGAGTGTTTGTCCCCTTGGGAATAGTATTTTCATACTTCTGCTTTTGAGGAACAAACTTGGGCTCGGGATATTGACCTTCTTCCCATTCAACTCCATTTGCATTGAAGTAGCCAACACCACGATTCTTCCGGTATCCTCCGTGCTTGCGTACAATCTCCTCAAATTGTTTGCACCCGCAAGACTCTTGTAGATATCTTTCTCTATAATTCCTTCCAATAAAGCATTTTATTTCTCAAGTGTAACTTGGCTAAGAGAATCATCATTAGTGGAATCAATAGAACTACTAGGAGCAACATCATTAGATTTAGCATTTTTATTGTTGCTACTAGATGAAGAACCTTTCTTGCCTTTTGTCACTAGTTTGATTAGATTTAACTTGTGGCATGAATATAGACAAGAGTAGTCGTTTGGCAAGATAAGATGAAGTCTTTTTTCGGAGATCGTCATTGATAGCTTTAAGAAATTCATGTTCTTGCTCCAAATCGAGCTTCTCAAAGCGTAGCTTCTCATGAGTTCTTACAAGCTCTCTATGATCTTCAAGAGTAGATTCATGGGCTAACTTAAGAGTGTTAAGTTCTTTAGTTAGTTCTTGTATTTTCATCTTATCATCGTCAATTGACCTATCTTGACTAGCATGAGAAATATCAAGTTCATTATGATCAACATCACTAGTTTTATCACATAGCAAGTCATCATCGTAAAGCAAATCATGTTCATCACTATCGAAATCAAGATATTCGGGGTGAGATACCTTAGGGCCTTTATCCATGAAGCAACTTCCACTCCCTTCATTTGGTGAATCAAATCGATCATAGGAGTTGGTTGTCACTAGTGCAATTCCGGCAACACCATCATCTTGACTATAGTCGGATTGGAGTGATAGCTTCTCTCGGAGTGGTTGTCGGAGTCAGAGTCGGAAACCCATTCACCAACATGAGCTTGATGTTTTCTTCTTGAGTAGCTCTTGGTGTACTTGTCCTTCTTCTCTGAGTCCCTACTTCTCCTTGAGGTTCTTCGTTCATAACGATCATCTCTACCCCTTCTCTCTCTTCGAGGTGATTCATATCTTGAGCGTCGTCTTCTTAGTGAATCTTCTCTTCGTTTGTAAGGAGCCGTGCACTCATTGGAGTAGTGTCCGGGCTTCCTACAATTGTAGCAGTTTTGGTCACTACTTGACGAACGCTTGTCTTCATGTCTTGAGTTGGACCTACGATCTTTGCTTCCATTCTTGTAGAACTTGTTGAATTTCTTGACCATGAGTCTTATCTCTTCATTTGTGACAAGGTTGTCGCTTGAGGTAGGGGGTGCATCGCTTGTGGCTTTGTAAGCACTGCTAGACTTGTGATGAAGCTCTTCCTTGTCTTTAAGTGTCATCTCATGAGCAACAATTCTACCAATCACTTCCGTTAGTTTGAGATCTTTGTAGTTGGGCATCATTTGGATCAATATACAAACGGTGTCATATCGATCATCCAAAGCTCGAAGTATCTTCTTGATGATGAATTTGTCTATCATTTCTTTGCTTCCTAAGTCGGCAATCGCATTGGTGATGAGAGCTAGCCTACAGTACATTTCAGCGACTCCTTCACCATCCTTCATCTTGAACTTTTCAAGCTGACCTTGAAGAACATCTAACTTGGATTCTCTCATGGACTCAGTCCCTTCATGCATATCAACCAAAGTATCCCAAATCTCTTTAGCATGTTCAAGACGGCTGATTTTGTTGAATTCTTCGGGGCATAGGCAGTTGAAGATAATGTCACATGCTTGAGCATTGAGTTGCAACATCTTCAATTCATCCGGTTCTCTTCCATCACCAAAGAATTCACCTTGCAAGCCAACACGAACAACAGCCCAAACGACATGATTATGACCAAGCAAATGCATTTTCGTTTTATGCTTCCAACTAGCAAAATTAGTGCCATCAAAGTACGGACCTCTACGATGATAATTTCCCTCACTAGATGCCATACTTCTGCTATGTTCTAAAACCAATGCAATGGAGACCAATGCTCTGATACCACTTGTAGGATCGAAAGTAGGTCTAGAGGGGGGTGATTAGATTACTTAACCAAATAAAAGTTTTGCCTTTTTCCCAATTTTAATTCTTGGCAAGTTTTAGCATTCATAACATATCAAGTACACCCTACACATGCATGTCTAAGAGTATAGCAGCGGAAAGTAACAACAAGCATGAGTAAAAAGGATAGGGTAGGAAGATCAAACGCAATTGTAGACACGATGATTTTTCCTATGGTTCCGATAGGTGGTGCTATCGTATATCCACGTTTATGGAGCCTTTAACCCAGAGAGGGTAACGATCGCGAGAGTCCACAGAGGGCTCCACCCATAAGGGTTTACGAAGTAGCAACCTTGACTATTCCATACGGCTTCTATTCATGAAGGACTAGCCTCATGATGGGTAGATCTTCACGAAGTAGGTGATCTCCCTGCCCTTACAAACTTCTTGGTTCACTCCACAACACACAGTAGGAGGCTCCCAAGCGACACATAACCAATCTAGGAGGCACCACCCTCCAAAAGGTAATAGGCTCGGTAATGACGATGAACTCCTTGCTCTTGTTCTTCAAGATGATAGACTCCTCAACACACAATCACTCTCTCCTAGATTTGGCTTGGTAGAAGAGATGGGATTGGTGGAAAGCAACTTGGGGAGGCTAGAAATCAAGATCCATATGGTTGGAGTGGAAGATCTTGACTTCAACACAAGGGTAGGTGGTTCTCTCTTAGAAAACTGAGGAGGATAGGTATGGAATAGTTCTGAGTGCTTGTCTTTAGAGTAGGTGGTGGTGGAGGGGTATATATAGGCATCCCCAAAAATCCAACCGTTACACACAAAATGACCAACTCGGTGACACCGATGTGTTAATCTCGATGGTACCGAAGTGACCAAAAGGTGGTAACTTTTGAATCTCGGTGAGACCGATATAGGAATCTCGGTTGCATCGACAAGGTGACCAACGGTCAAAATTTTCAAACTCGGTGACGCCGATTCAACATTCTCGGACAGACCGAAAGTGTGAACTTGCGTAACAAAAAGTTGGCAGCCCAACTCGGTGGCACCGAAAGCAGCGTCGGCTGCACCAAAGAGTTAGGGTTTGGTTGAGTCTGTCTAGGGTTTGGAATCGATGGCACCGGAATAGGAATGTTGGTTGCACCGATTTGGCATGTTTGGCTAGAGACAGACTTTGGTGGGAGAGCTTGTGGATGTTTTTGGTGACTATCACTTGTGCACGTATGAGCATTTTGTTGACCAACAAAACCTTACCCCCTTTTATTTTAAAGTCAAGTTGTGAAAGCATAGTATAACGACGAGACAAAGCATCAGCAATAACATTTTCTTTACCCTTCTTGTGTTTAATGACATAAGGGAAAGTCTCAATGAATTCAACCCATTTAGCATGTCTACGGTTCAGCTTTGCTTGACTTTTAATATGTTTCAAAGATTCATGATCAGAATGTATAAAAAATTATTTGGGCCATAAATAATGTTGCCATGTTTCCAAAGTCCGAACAAGAGCATATAATTCCTTATCATAAGTAGAATAATTCAGACTAGGCCCACTAAATTTTTCAGAAAAGTATGCAATAGGTTAACCATCTTGTAATAACACACCTCCTAACCCAATTCCACTAGCATCACATTCAAGCTCGAAAGTCCAATTAAAATCAGGAAGTTGGAGTAAAGGAGCATGTGTTAACTTATCTTTCAAGACCGTGAAGGCTTCTTCCTGTGTGGTACCCCAAGAAAAAGGCACGTCCTTCTTTGTAAGCTCATTGAGAGGCGCAACAATGGTGCTGAAATCTCTCACAAAACGCCTATAGAAACCAGCGAGGCCAAGAAAACTCCTTACTTGTGTGACCGTTTTGGGCTACGACCAACTCTCAATAGCTTCAATCTTGGCTTTATCAACTTCAATTCCCTGTGGAGTAACAACATAGCCAAGAAAAGATACTCAGTCGGTGCAAAAGGTGCACTTCCCAAGGTTACCAAACAAACGTGCATCACGTAGCGCAGTAAAAACAGCACGTAAATGTTCCAAATGTTCCTCCAAAGATCTACTAAAAATCAATATATCATCAAAATAGACTACCACAAATCGTCCAATGAAAGCACGTAAAACCTCGTTCATTAATCTCATGAAAGTGCTAGGTGCATTAGTTAACCCAAAAGGCATGACTAACAACTCATATAATCCGAACTTAGTTTTAAATGTTGTTTTCCTTTCATCTCCCAATTTCATATGAATTTGATGGTATCCACTACGCAAATCAACTTTGGAGAAAATTGTAGAGCCACTTAATTCATCAAGCATATCATCTAGTCTAGGAATAGGATGACGATAACGAATAGTAATATTATTAATGCCTCTACAATCCACACACATGCGTGATGTACCATCCTTTTTAGGCACTAGAATAATAGGAACAACACAAGGACTAAGGGGTTCACCTATATAACCTTTTTCAAGCAGCTCCTGTACTTGACGCATAATCTCCTTTGTCTCCTCTGGATTGGTACGGTAGGGCGCACGGTTTGGTAGGGATGCACTGGGAATTAAGTCAATCTGATGCTTAATCCCGCGAATAGGCGGTAATCCCGGTGGCACGTCTTGTGGAAAGACGTCAGCGAACTCCTGCAAAATGTTAATGACAGCAGGAGGCAAAGAGGGAGGCATGTCCTCGAATGAAAATAATACCTCTTTGCATACAAAAGCATAGCAAACAGATGTAGCAACATCCAAATCATTAATATCAGATTTAGTAGCAAGTAACCATCCACTCTTCAATTTTATTTCGAAGGCAACAGTAGATGATGGTTTATGATGCTTATGGTGTTGCTCAAATTCCTGTGCTACAATCTGATTTTCAGTCTTATTTTTCTCCTGTTTTGCTTTACTAGCTCTAGCAATGTCATCTTTCATAATATGTTCAGGAGACATAGGAAGCAAAGTGATATTATGATCCTTATGAACAAGAGTATGCTGATTTGTCCTACCATGGTGTACAGAATTTTTATCAAACTGCCATGGTCTACCAAGTAAAAGAAAACATGCTTGCATGGGTACCACATCACAATCCACATAATCAGAATATGTAGCAATGCTAAAATGCACACGAACAGTACGTGTTACCTTAACCTTGCCACTATTGTTGAACCATTGGATGTAATAAGGATGAGGATGTGGTTTGGTGGTTAGAGACAGCTTCTCCACCATCTCCATGCTAGCCAAGTTATTGCAACTCCCTCCATCGATGATGATGTGAATAGAATGCTCCTTCACAACTCCCTTTGTGTGGAACAAGTTGTGCCTCTGATTTTGTTCAGCCTGTGTAACCTGCACACTGAGAACACGTTGAGCAACTAAACTTTTATACCTGTCAGCGTAATCAGCAGCCATGTAGTGTGTTTCTGGTTCTGCATCGTTGCCATCGTGTTCTTCACTTGCAATGAGAGCCAAAGTCTCCTCATCATAATCACTAGCAGACGCATATCCACCATCCTCAGTAACAATCATGACACGCTTGGAAGGGCATTCTCTCGCAAAGTGACCTCCACCCTTGCAACGACGACATATAACCTCATGTGTTTGCCCTGTGGATGCAATAGATGAAGAAGAGCTCTGTGCAGGCCCAGAAGGTGTGCTCTTTGTAGAGGGTGGAGTAGGAGCCTGTTTCCTGGTATCGCGGTTGGAGTTGGAGGTTGAAGTAGGTGGTGTTGCAGCAGGACGTGTGGAAGTAGATGAGGTACGTGGCGTCCATGATGAAGTGCGACCTGCAGAAAAAGTAGTTCTCACCATTGCCTGTCGATCCTGCACTTCACGTTCAGCTTTGCAAGCAAGATGAAATAAACGAGTGATAGTGTTATACTCCTTATACTCCAGAATAGTCTGAATCTCTCTATTTAATCCACCCATAAAACGTGCAAGCATAGCTTCATTCTCCTCAACAATACCACATCTAATCATACCGGTTTGTAATTCCTGATAATATTCTTCTATAGAATTTTTTCCTTGTCTTAAACGCTGCAAATTTTGAAGCAATTCACGTTGATAATAAGATGGCACCCAACGATTACGCATAGCAGTTTTCAAAGCAGCCCAAGTAGTTGGAATATTAGGATGGTGTATTCTACAATGTTCTGACCACCAAACACAAGCAAAACTAGTGAATGAACAAACAACAGCAGCAACACGTCTATCCTCAGGAAATATAAGCATGTAAAACGTTGTTCTGTTTCTAACTCCCATGTAAGATATATATCAGGAACATATCTACCCTCAAACGTCGGAATATTCAATTTAAGTTTAGGGAGATGGTCATGATCCCGTACCTGAGGGGGTGGGGTAGCCCTACCGTTACGGTTGTAGCCATGTGGTCGACCTGGTGCGTATGGTGGTGGTTGCCCCTGAGGCTGATCGGGAGCAACCTCTCCCTCATCATCGTAATCACCATCATAATCGTCAACTTGCTCAACGACAGTAGCAGCACGAGCCACAGAAATAGCAGCAGTATCAACAGTACCAGTATGTTGGGCTTGGCCGAGAGGCACACGTTGTGCTTGTCGTTCGAAAGGAATAGGAGCTGCAGCTGGTGGTGGTAGACGGGCAAGCACCTCATTGAACTTGGCGTCCATCTTGGTGTCAAAGGTCTTCTCCAAACCATCTAGCTTCTCCATGGCCTCTCCAAAGTTGGTCATGAAGTCTTGTACCTGGTCAGCCATCATTTGCTGAAATTTATCATATAACGCTTTGTTGGTCATGCTCTCCCAGTCGATCTCATTGTCGTGTGATCCTGGCATGGTTAGCAAATAGGAAACACACAAGAATATGAAACCTACGGACTACTGGGACGTGGTGGTGGTGGTGGTGTGTCGCAAATCCTTTAAGCGAATCTCAAATTCTTACTAGTTCTTACCCAGCAACAGGCGGTGATCGGCAACCGTTGTAGTCAAAACTCTCAAAGCTTGGATAGAGCGATTGCCAGGTGGTGTCAAACACACGACGTAGATGTATGTGGAGCTGGGATGGCTTATAATATGGTAGCAAAAAGGGTTAGCAATAATCAATTCAGAGATGCAAGGTTGAATAAACGCTCAACGACGGTACTATGCTGGTCCTAGGCTAGACCCGTACTAGAGACGCGAGCCTAAAGCACCAACAAAATCACGACGCTACACGTAATCAAGGGAAGAGCACACTTTGTTTTTTTTTCGTTTTTTTTCTGTCGGTGCCTCTTTTTTTTTGCTCAAAAAATCACTACAATGGCGAGTGCCTCAAAACTCTTGCCACGTCGTATAAGCAAGATGGGCACGGAATTTTTTGGACTATTTTTTTTCTGGAGCAATCCGGGGGCTGCGACGACCAAAAATTTCGACAAAAATCACTATGATAGCAAGTGTCTCAAAACGCTCCGGAGAACCTAAAATCAAGTTAGGGAAAAATATTTTCGGCCAGAAATTTTTTGGGCCAAAACGTGCTCTGCAAAGCGTGCCAGACTCTTTTTTTTCGAGACCTATGCAGGTAGCAAAACGCGAATCCGAAATCAAAAAGATCTCGAAACTAAATCTAAAACGAGCTGGACTCGGATTGGTGGTGGTATATATGGACACCAATGGATAGTGGGTGGTGATATCTGGCAGCGGTGATGATGGTGGTGGTATATGGCGACTATGAAGACGATGCGTTGGCGGCATGACAACCTGTGAATAGAACTCGAAACTCTAAAGGACTAGACACTAAGACCAGCAACTCGACACGACGATGTAACCGCCAATTCAACAAAGAAAAATACTGAAAAGACTATGCAAAGGCTCAGATTGGTTCGGATATGATGATCTAACCCTAATTTTTTTTGGCTTTTTCGTGGACTAAAGGTATGAAGAAACAGATGCGATCTAAACTACGAAAACTGATAAAATCTCACCGAGCAACCTGGAAATCTGATACCACTTGATAGAGGCGAAATTTTCCCTGTCTTTCGATGAGATGGTGGCTATCGTTTTGGTGGAGTAGCCTTTGACGATCCGACTACGAACGTGTGATGACGCCGCGCCTTAGCAATCGCTAAACCAACTCCGAGAGGTTATTGACCACGCCGGAGCACGATCAACCTGACCACGAGGGTCTATTTCCTGCACGCAAACAAACAACAAGCAAGAAACTAAGATTGCAATCTGGATATTGGGAATATAAGAGGAAAGCTTTATTGATGAAGTGGGGTTCTGTGACGCCTTTGTCTGGTTGTGGAACACAAACGAAGAACGCAAAGTTGCAGCTATGGCGAACTTATAATCTAAACAAAACCCAAACCTAAAACGATGCCCTAAGGGCTGTATATATGGGGTAATAGAGGGGAATTTCGTGGCCCCTTGGAGGAGGGGTCCGAAACCGACCCTAACTCAGTTTCCCCATACATACGGACTCTAAAAATAGCCTATAATATGGTATTTCGAAATTACATGGGCCTAGCCCAAAAATAAGGTGGCGCAACACCTATATTAGCCTAGGGACGAATTTTATAAAGTGGCATCATGCATATTTTGTCCAAGGCTTCTTGATCCCATTATGGTGGCTTCAAAGTGCGAAAATCATCATTGGAAGCTCCATTGTTCTTACCCGCGCGCGGACCTTCTTCTCCATGCTTGATCCCGCTCCAATGGTCATTCTTCTTCTCCATGCCAGGTCCTTCATTCACAAGTAAAACAGAAGTATCTAATTTAGGCAGCATTATATGTTCATGAACATTAGAAGGATTTGCAAGAAACGAAAGTACCTGGTAATTCAATTGATGTGCGCGAGCTCTAGTAATTGGTCATGTATGTATAGCAGTCGGAGTTGTGGGTGTAGCATTAGTAAGGATGTACTCATCACAAGGGGTGGTGGCCAAGGAGGTGGGAGGACGTCCCAAGACACCCTAAAACAAACCCTAGGTCGTACAAGGCCCATGGGCCCAAGTGGAGGTGATGCAACACCGTTGGACTTGTAGTTTGACTCGGATTCTGATTCAATGTTAGATTGTTTCGTCGATATCTTTGCGATCCGGACGAATTTTAAGTTGATTCCAACTGGGATGGAACGCATATGAAATCTAGTTTCCATCCAAAAAAGAATCACCCAATTCCGAGTCTGTATAAAAAAGTTGTTGGCATTTTGAGACAGGTGTGTCTGCGCAGTCCGAATCTGAGTCCAGAACGTGAGAGACTTGGACTCTATCTTCTCTTGGGCTAAAAGTGACGTGAGAGAACTTCTTGAACAACACCTAATTGTTTCTTTTGACATTAGAGGACCTCTTGAATATCAGCCAACCATTTTCTCTTTCTTTGTTATCACACGTGGTTCATACAAGTGTTCGACCATTCTGCATTTAGGCATAAAATAAAAATAGGTGAACTATTTTTGTTTCGGATAACATAAATAAATTATTGCATAATTCTTATAAGAAATCACCTCACAAATATGCATGTATGCAACATTTTTGTTCGTATCCAAGGTAGTCATGTCCTCATCATCCTCCCCTTTTTGAAAACAAAGCTGTCCTCGGCGTTGCTTAATCTGAAATGTGGCTACCAAAAGAGAAAAGACATACACATTGTATATGTATATGTCATCCATTTTTATTGTTCTCAGTTGTGACACGTGTGACATATATATACAAGGGCACTCATCACATGTCATGAAATATAAATCCAAAAGATTATGACAAGAAGTAGAAGGCATCACAATATTGCAACTCAGTTTCTACATATAAGTGAAGTCCTTATTCATATCAAAAGATTCATGATGTTCATCATTAAACCATCCCAATATTGGTAAATAAACGTGAATCGTTTCAAATTTAGATGCTACAACATGCTTAAATAAGCAAACATGCAACATGTCATTTGACACAGAATTATCACCAAGATTGGAGGTCATATTAAAATGATTAAACACCGGCAGAATTATTTTCAAACATATTTGACCCAAATTAGATTTATTTACTGATTCACATGGCTCTTGCTCATCAATAGTTAATTCAATGGGTGCACTCACAATTGTTGATATTGTAGTTATTTGATCACATGAGGAAATAGAATCATGAACATAGTCCTCTAAAATAGGTGGTGTGATCAAAGTAATGGGTAGCTCATCATAGGGTACATTGGAATTGACAAGGCATTCATCATACTTGAAGAGGCGAAGTTGTCCCTGTCTTTCGATGAGATGGTGGCTATCGTTTTTGGTGGAGTAGACTTTGACGATCCGACTACGAACGTGTGAGCCGTCGCGCCTTAGCAATCGCTAAACCAACTCTGAGAGGTTATTGACCACGCCGGAGCACGATCAACCTGACCACGAGGGTCTATTTCCTGCACGCAAACGAAGAACAAGCAAGAAACTAAGATTGCAATCTGGATATTGCGAATATAAGAGGAAAACTTTATTGATGAAGTGGGGTTCTGTGACGTCTTTGTCTGGTCGTGGAACACAAACGAAGAACGCGAAGTTGCTGCTATGGCAAACTTGTAATCTAAACAAAACCCAACCCTAAAACGAAGCCCTAAGGGCTGTATATATGGGGGAATAGAAGGGAATTTCGTGGCCCCTTGGAGGAGGGGTCCGAAACCGACCCTAAGTCAGTTTCCCCATATATACGGAATCTAAAAACAGCCTATAATATGGTATTTCGAAATTACATGGGCCTGGCCCAAAAATAAGGTGGCGCAGCACCTATATTAGCCTATGGACGAATTTTATAAAGTGGCATCATGCATATTTCGTCCAAGGCTTCCCGCTCCCATTATGGTGGCTTCAATGTGCGAAAATCATCACTGGAAGCTCCATTGTTCTTCCCCGCACGCGCACCTTCTCCTCCATGCTTGATCCCGCTCCAATGGTCATCCTTCTTATCCATGCTAGGTCCTTCATTCATAAGTAAAACAAAAGGATCCAATTTAGGCAACATCATATGTTCATGAATATTAGAAGGATTTCCAAGAAACGAAAGTACCTGGTAATTCAATTGACGTGCGCGAGCTCTAGTAATTGGTCCTGTATGTATAGCAGTCGGGGTGGGTGTAACATTAGTAGGGATGTCCTCATCATCCTCGCCTTCTTGAACTGACGTCGTCCTCGACGGAAGCTCATCTTCCTCACCCAAATAAGGCTTCAAATCTGCAATGTTAAAAGTGGGGCTAACCCCAAACTCTGCAGGCAGCTCAAGTTTATATGCATTATCATTTATTTTCTCTAACACCTTAAAAGGACCATCAGCACGTGGCATTAGCTTTGACTTGCACAAATCAGGAAATCTATCCTTACGCAAATGTAACCAAACAAGATCTCCAGGTGCAAAGACAACATGTTTTCTACCCTTATCTCCAGCAAGTTTGTATTTAGCATTCATACGCTCAATGTTTTCCTTAGTTAACTCATGAATCTTTAATATCAATTCAGCACGTTCTTTAGCATCAAAATTGACCTTCTCCGAAGACGGAAGAGGCAACAAATCAATAGGTGCACGAGGTAAGAAACCATACACAACTTCAAAAGGGCACATCTTAGTGGTAGAATGTAGTGAACGATTATAAGCATTCAATATGAGGCAAGCATTCTTCCCACATTTTCAGGTTATTCTTCAAAACAGCCCTAAGCATAGTAGACAATGATCTATTGACTACTTCAGTTTGGCCATCAGTTTGGGGGTGACATGTAGTACTAAAAAGCAGTTTAGTCCCCAACTTAGCCCATAAACATCTCCAAAAGTGGCTAAGAAATTTAGCATCACGATCGGAAACAATTGTATTTGGCACACCATGCAACCGAATAATTTCACGAAAGAACAAATCAGCAACATGAGCAGCATCATCACTTTTATGACATGGTATAAAGTGTGCCATTTTAGAAAATCTATCCACGACAATAAATATGCTATCCCTCCCCTTCTTTGTTCGAGGTAAACCTAAAACAAAGTCCATAGATATATCCTCCCAAGGAACACTAGGTACAGGTAAAGGCATATATAAACCATGAGGGTTGAGTCGTGACTTAGCTTTTTGACATGTAGTGCAGCGAGCAACAAAACGCTCAACATCCCGTCTCATCTTTGGCCAAAAGAAATGTGTAGCAAGTACGTCCTCCGTCTTCTTCACGCCAAAGTGTCCCATTAATCCTCCTCCGTGCGCCTCCTGTAACAACAAAAGACGAACGGAGCTAGCTGGAATGCATAGCTTGTTAGCACGAAACACAAATCCATTATTAATAACGAACTTGTTCCATGTTCTCCCTTCTTTACAATTCTGCAACACGTCTCTAAATTCAGCATCATGCACATATTGATCTTTGATGGTCTCCAAACCAAATATTTTAAAGTCAAGTTGTGAAAGCATAGTATAACGACGAGACAAAGCATTAGCAATAACATTATCTTTACCCTTCTTGTGTTTAATGACATAAGGGAAAGTCTCAATGAATTCAACCCATTTAGCATGTCTACGGTTCAGTTTTGCTTGACTTTTAATATGTTTCAAAGATTCATGATCAGAATGTATAACAAATTCTTTGGGCCATAAATAATGTTGCCATGTTTCCAAAGTCCGAACAAGAGCATATAATTCCTTATCATAAGTAGAATAATTCAGACTAGGCCCACTTAATTTTTTAGAAAAGTACGCAACAGGTTTACCATCTTGTAGTAACACACCTCCTAACCCAATTCCACTAGCATCACATTCAAGCTCGAAAGTCTTATTAAAATCAGGAAGTTGGAGTAAAGGAGCATGTGTTAACTTATCTTTCAAGACCGTGAAGGCTTCTTCCTGTGCGGTACCCCAAGAAAAAGGCACGTCCTTCCTTGTAAGCTCATTGAGAGGCGCAGCAATGGTGCTGAAATCTCTCACAAAACGCCTATAGAAACCAGCGAGGCCAAGAAAACTCCTTACTTGTGTGACCGTTTTGGGCTGCGGCCAACTCTCAATAGCTTCAATCTTGGCTGTATCAACTTCAATTCCCTGTGGAGTAACAACATAGCCAAGAAAAGATACTCGGTCGGTGCAAAAGGTGCACTTCCCAAGGTTACCAAACAAACGTGCATCACGTAGCGCAGTAAAAACAGCACGTAAATGTTCCAAATGTTCCTCCAAAGATCTACTAAAAATCAATATATCATCAAAATAGACTACCACAAATCGTCCAATGAAAGCACGTAAAACCTCGTTCATTAATCTCATGAAAGTGCTAGGTGCATTAGTTAACCCAAAAGGCATGACTAGCCACTCATATAATCCAAACTTAGTTTTAAATGCTGTTTTCCATTCATCGCCCAATTTCATACGAATTTGATGGTATCCACTACGCAAATCAACTTTGGAGAAAATTGTAGAGCCACTTAATTCATCAAGCATATCATCTAGTCTAGGAATAGGATGACGATAACGAATAGTAATATTATTAATGCCTCTACAATCCACACACATGCGCGATGTACCATCCTTTTTAGGCACTAGAATAATAGGAACAACACAAGGACTAAGGGATTCACGTATATAACCTTTGTCAAGCAGCTCCTGTACTTGACGCATAATCTCCTTTGTCTCCTCTGGATTGGTACGGTAGGGCGCACGGTTGGGTAGGGATGCACCGGGAATTAAGTCAATCTGATGCTCAATCCCGCGAATAGGCGGTAATCCCGATGGCACGTCTTGTGGAAAGACATCAGCGAACTCCTGCAAAATGTTAATGACAGCAGGAGGCAAAGAGGGAGGCATGTCCTCGAATGAAAATAATACCTCTTTACATACAAAAGCATAGCAAACATATGTAGCAACATCCAAATCATTAATATCAGATTTAGTAGCAAGTAAACATCCACTCTTCAATTTTATTTCGGATGCAACAGTAGATGATGGTTTATTATGCTTATGGTGTTGCTCAAATTCCTGTGCTACAATCTGATTTTCACTCTTATTTTTCTCCTGTTTTGCTTTACTAGCTCTAGCAATGTCATCTTTCATAATATGTTCGGGAGACATAGGAAGCAAAGTGATATTATGATCCTTATGAACAAGAGTATACTGATTTGTCCTACCATGGTGTACAGAATTTTTATCAAACTGCCATGGTCTACCAAGTAAAACAGAACATGCTTGCATGGGTACCACATCACAATCCACATAATCAGAATATGTAGCAATGCTAAAATGCACACGAACAGTACGTGTTACCTTAACCTTGCCACTATTGTTGAACCATTGGATGTAATAAGGATGAGGATGTGGTCTGGTGGTTAGAGACAGCTTCTCCACCATCTCCATGCTAGCCAAGTTATTGCAACTCCCTCCATCGATGATGATGCGAACAGAACGCTCTTTCACAACTCCCTTTGTGTGGAACAAGTTGTGCCTCTTATTTTGCTCAGCGTGTGTAACCTGCACACTGAGAACACGTTGAGCAACTAAACTTTCATACCTGTCAGCGTAATCAGCAGCCATGTATTGTGTTTCTGGTTCTGCATCCTTGCCACCCTGTTCGTCACTGGCAATAAGTGCCAAAGTCTCCTCATCATAATCACTAGCGGACGCATATCCACCATCCTCAGTAACAATCATTACACGCTTGGAAGGGCATTCTCTCGCATAGTGACCTCCACCCTTGCAACGACGACATATAACCTCATGTGTTTGCCCTGTGGATGCAATAGATGAAGAAGAACTCTGTGCAGGCCCAGAAGGTGTGCTCTTCGCAGAGGGTGCAGTAGGAGCATGTTTCCTGGTATCGCGATTAGAGTTGGAGTTTGAAGGAGGTGGTGTTGTAGCAGGACGTGCGGAAGTAGAGGAGGTACGTGGCGTCCATGATGAAGTACGGCCTGCAAAATTAGTAGTTCTCGCCATTGCGTGTCGATCCTGCACTTCACGTTCAGCTTTGCAAGCAAGATGAAATAAACGAGTGATAGTGTTATACTCCTTATACTCTAGAATAGTCTGAATCTCTCTATTTAATCCACCCATAAAACGTGCAAGCATAGCTTCATTCTCCTCAACAATACCACATCTAATCATACCAGTTTGTAATTCCTGATAATATTCTTCTACAGATTTTTTTCCTTGTCTTAAACGCTGCAAATTTTGAAGCAATTCACGTTGATAATAAGGTGGTACCCAACGATTTCACATAGCAGTTTTCAAAGCAGCCCAAGTAGTTGGAATATTATCAGGGTGTATTCTACAATGTTCTGACCACCAAACACAAGCAAAACTAGTGAATGAACAAACAGCAGCAGCAACACGTCGATCCTCTGGAAATTGTAAGCATGTAAAACGTTGTTCTGTTTCTAACTCCCATGTAAGATATATATCAGGAACATATCTACCCTCAAACGTCGGAATATTCAATTTAAGTTTAGGGAGATGGTCATGATCCCGTACCTGCGGGGGTGGTGCAGCCCTACCGTTACGGTTGTAGCCATGTGGTCGGCCTGGTGCGTATGGTGGGGGTTGCCTCTGGGGCGGATCTGGAGCAACCTCTCCCTCATCATCGAAATCACCATCATAATCTTCAACCTGCTCAACGACAGTAGCCGCACGAGCCACCGAAGTAGCAGCAGTATCAACAGTACCAGGATGTTGGGCGTGGCCGAGAGGCACACGTCGCGCTCGTCGTTCGAAAGGAATAGGAACTGCAGCTGGTGGAGGTAGACGGGCAAGCACCTCATTGAACTTGGCGTCCATCTTGGCGTCGAATGTCTTCTCCAAACCATCTAGCTTCTCCATGGCCACTCCAAAGTTGTTCACGAAGTCCTGTACCTGCTCAGCCATCATTTGCTGAAATTTATCATAGAGCGCTTTGTTGGTCATGCTCTCCCAGTCGATCTCGTCATCGTGTGATCCTGGCATGGTTAGCAGAAATAGGAAACACACAATATGAAACCTACAGACTACTGGGACGTGGTGGTGGTGGTGGTGTGGCACAAATCCTTTAAGCGAATCTCAATTTCTTACCAGTTCTTACCCAGTAGCAGGCGGTGATCGGCAACCGTTGTAGCCAAAACTCTCAAAGCTTGGATAGAGCGATTGCCAGGTGGTGTCAAGCACACGGCGTAGAAGTATGTGGAGCTGGGATGGCTTATAATATGGTAGCAAAAAGGGTCAGCATTAATCAATTCAGAGATGCAAGGTTGAATAAACGCTCAACGACGGTACTGTGCTGGTCCTAGGCTAGACCGTGCTAGAGACGCGAGCCTAAAACACCAACAAAAGCACGACGATACACGTAAGCAAGGGAAAAGCACACTCGGATTTTTTTTTTCGTTTTTTTTTCGGTGCCTCTTTTTTTTTCCCGACACCTGCGCAGGTAGCAAAACACGGATCCGAAATCAAAAGGATCTCGAAACTAAACCTAAAACGAACTGGACTTGGATTGGTGGAGGATTTGTGGTGGTATATATGGACACCAATGGATAGTGATGATGGATGATGAGATATGGCAGCGGCGATGATGGTGGTGGTATATGGCAACTATGAAGATGATGCGGTGGCGGCGTGACAACCTGTGAAAAGAACTCGAAACTCTAAAGGACTAGACACTAAGACCAGCAACTCGACACAACGATGTAACCGCCAATTCAACAAAGCAAAATACTGAAAAGACTATGCAAAGGCTCAGATTGGTTCGGATATGATGATCTAACCCTAATTTTTTTTTGGCTTTTTCGTGGACTAAAGGTATGAAGAACAGATGCGATCTAAACTACGAAAACTGGTAAAATCTCACCGAGCAACCTGGAAATCTGATACCACTTGATAGAGGCGAAGTTGTCCCTGTCTTTCGATGAGATGGTGGCTATCGTTTTTGGTGGAGTAGACTTTGACGATCCGACTACGAACGTGTGAGCCGTCGCGCCTTAGCAATCGCTAAACCAACTCTGAGAGGTTATTGACCACGCCGGAGCACGATCAACCTGACCACGAGGGTCTATTTCCTGCACGCAAACGAAGAACAAGCAAGAAACTAAGATTGCAATCTGGATATTGCGAATATAAGAGGAAAACTTTCTTGATGAAGTGGGGTTCTGTGACATCTTTGTCTGGTCGTGGAACACAAACGAAGAACGCAAAGTTGCTGCTATGGCAAACTTGTAATCTAAACAAAACCCAACCCTAAAACGAAGCCCTAAGGGCTGTATATATGGGGGAATAGAAGGGAATTTCGTGGCCCCTTGGAGGAGGGGTCCGAAACCGACCCTAAGTCAGTTTCCCCATATATACGGAATCTAAAAACAGCCTATAATATGGTATTTCGAAATTACATGGGCCTGGCCCAAAAATAAGGTGGCGCAGCACCTATATTAGCCTATGGACGAATTTTATAAAGTGGCATCATGCATATTTCGTCCAAGGCTTCCCGCTCCCATTATGGTGGCTTCAATGTGCGAAAATCATCACTGGAAGCTCCATTGTTCTTCCCCGCACGCGCACCTTCTCCTCCATGCTTGATCCCGCTCCAATGGTCATCCTTTTTATCCATGCTAGGTCCTTCATTCATAAGTAAAACAAAAGTATCCAATTTAGGCAGCATCATATGTTCATGAATATTAGAAGGATTTCCAAGAAACGAAAGTACCTGGTAATTCAATTGACGTGCGCGAGCTCTAGTAATTGGTCCTGTATGTATAGCAGTCGGGGTGGGTGTAACATTAGTAGGGATGTCCTCATCAATACTCATGTGGAGGTGGAAGATCAATACCTTTGGCATTACCTCTTATGATCAACTCAGATGATGTAGGCACTCTCGGTGGTGACGTGTTACACGGTGAAGGTGATGTAGCCCTCACAAGATTTGATGTGGTTGTCACAGTATGCCTAGTAGTTGAAGGAACAACGGTATCAACTCTTGGAATGTGCACCTTGCGCTCTATTTCCTTTTGGGCAACACGTTGATTTATTTCCTGTTCAGCTTTGCAAGCAAGACGAAACAAACGATCCATAGAATAACACTTTTCATGAATTAGTATCTCCTGAATATCAAGGTTTAATCCTCCCCAAAATGTATCCATAAAATCTTCTTCACTTTCTTCTAATGACGATTGCAACAAGGTCATTTGTAAATCATCATAATATTTCATTACGGTGTCACTACCTTGTTTCAAATATTGTAACTTTTTAAGCTGGTCACGAGTATAATAAGCAGGAACGAACGTGTGTCTCATGGCAAGTTTCAAATCATCCCAAGTAATAGGTATAATATCTTTGTGTAACCGACAATATTCGCTCCACCAAACTAAAGCATAACCAGTGAAAGAACCAACTGCGACCTTAACTTTCTTATGTGCAGCAAAATTATGGGAAGCAAATATTTCATTTATTTCAAACTCCCACTCGATATATAAAGCAGGTCTAAATCAGACATTAAATGGAGGTATAGAAACATTAACCTGATCATGTGCATTTGGATCTCTTTGCATCTCTCGTATCGGTTTTTGTGGTGACACGTCTCCCACGATCAAAGAAGCCCATGAACTGACAACTCTGGATCCTGTCATGACTAGTAGAAACAAGAAACAAAGATCCAAGTATATTGTTCCTATGAACTACTGGGATGTGGTGGTAAAACGCTCACAATAAAGCAAATATCAATGTCTTACAAATTCTTACCATGCAGCATGTGACGACCGGCAACCGATGGTGTCAATATCTCCAAAGATTGGGTAAAGCGATTACCAGGTGAACGTATGTATACACGATGTAGAAATATGTGGAGCTTGGAAGGCTTAATATATGGTAGCAAAAGATTAGCAATAATCAATTCAGAGATGCAATGTTGAATAAACGCTCAACGACGGTACTGTGCTGGTCCTAGGCTAGACCGTACTAGAGACACGAGCCTAGAACACTAATGGAGTCACGATGTAGGAGAAATAGCAGAAAGGGATGATATGAATTAGCTCTTGACAGCAAGATATAAGTGAAGATCACAATGGCAGTAAAGACAATGATGATAAATGACCGACAAGCAAGATATACAAAACTCTCTCTTCAGCTTTCCTCTAGAAAATATTATGTGAAATTTCTGATATTTTTTCTCAAGAATGCTACTGACTCAAGCTTTCGTATGCAAAAAGAGGAAGATACGCTTATTTTACTCAACACTACGCAAAACAGATTTCAATCCGAATTCACATACGAGATTGAGTCTAGGTAGATCCGAAATTTGTTTTTTTTCTCTTCTCTATTTTTTTTCTTCTCTTTTTTTCTCTCACTTTTTTTTCTTTTTTTTATCGCTCACTTTTTTTCTATCCAACAAATTAGATAAGATGTAGATTGGATCAAGCGTACATGTGAACGACCTCAAGTGTGATAATGACAATGAACAATGGTAGCATGTGGTGAAAATTGATGGTTGGTGGTGGGTGACAATGAAAGGGATGACGCTGGCGTGATGGTGGTATATGGCAGCAGCGATGAAGATGGTGCGACGCCGGCGTGACAAGTTGTGAATAGAACTTGAAACTCTAAAAGACTAGACGCTAAGACCAGCAACTCGACACGACGATGCAACCGATAATTCAACTATGCAAGCACTGAAAAGAAAATTGCAAAGGCTCAGACTGGTTTGGAGAAAAGATGAATAGATCTAACTTTTTTGTGTGTGGCTTTCTCTTGGGCAATAGGTAAGGAAAATAAATCTAATCTATGAATAACTGGAAATTCTCACCGAGCAACCTGAAAACTGATACCACTTGATAGATGCGAATGGTGGGGTTCCGAAAGCGGTCTTAGTCTGGTCGTTGGACACAAACGAAGTACACGAAGTTGCAATGGCTAACTTTTAACTAAACAAAACTCAAAGGAAAATCTACTAGATTGATCTACTTATATAGGAGCAAGGGGTGGCGGCCAAGGAGGTGGGAGGACGTCCCAAGACACCCTAAAACAAACCCTAGGTCGTACAAGGCCCATGGGCCCAAGTGGAGGTGATGCAACACCTTTGGACTTGTAGTTTGACTCGGATTCTGATGCAACGTCAGATTGTTTCGTCGATATCTTCGCAATCCGGACGAATTTTAAGGTGATTCTAACTGGGCTGGAACGCATATGAAATCTAGTGTCCAGCAAAAAAATAATCACCCAATTCCGTGTCCATATGAAAAAGTTGTTGGCGTTTTGAGACAGATGTGTCTATTAAGTCCGAATCTGAGTCCAGAACGTGAGAGACTTGGACTCTATCTTCTCTTGGGCTAAAAGTGACGTGAGAGAACTTCTTGAACAACACCTAATTATTTTCTTTAACATTAGAGGACCTCTTGAATAGCACCCAACCATTTTCTCTTTCTTTATCATCACACGTGGTTCATACAAGTGTTCAACCATTCTGTATTTAGGCATAAAATAAAAATAGGTGAAGTATTTTTGTTTCGGATAACATAAATAAATTATTGCATAATTCTTATAAGAAATCACCTCACAAATATGCATGTATGCAACATTTTTGGTCATATCCAAGGTAGTCATGTCCTCATCAGGACCCTCATAGACGGTGGCACCAGTCTCAACGTCCTCTCCGTGGAGACCTTCAACGTGCTGCAAGTGCCCCATGACCAACTCGCACCTTCAAGGCCCTTCTCTAGGGTGGTCGAGGGATCTGTCACTCCTGTATGGCGAGTGTGCCTCCCCGTCAGCTTCGGCACCCGCTCTAACTTCCGCACCGAGCAGATCGACTTCGACGTTGCCCACATCCACCTCCGGTATAATGCAATACTTGGATACCCTGCCCTTGCCCAGTTCATGGAGGCAATGCAACCGGGCTACAACGTCGTCAAGATGCCCGGGAGTGGCGTCATCCTCACTGTTGTTGGAAATGCCAAGGACGCATCCCATACACTCAAGCTCGCCTACAAAGCGGCGGCCGCGACACACACCAAATCTGGGGACGCCGCGCAGATCACGAAGGACTTTGGTCATGCCCTCGACATGGCGCTGGTGAAGAAGAAGAATCTATTCTCTCAGGACCGAGCAGAGACGAAGCAGGTGCCTGTGGATGAAGGAACTCTGGCCCTACCTTCACCATTCGCGCCCACCTGCCTCAGGAGCAGGAGGTGTTGGTGGCCTTCCTCCATGCAAACAAGGACGTATGCGTGTGGAGCGCCTTCGACCTGTTGGGGTCCCGAGGGACGTGATCGAGCAGCACCTCATGGTGTGCCCAATGCACACCCGGTGAAGCGAAAGGCAAGGAGGTAGGCTCAGGAGAAATAGGCGTTCATCACCCAATAGGTTGGCAAGCTAATGGAGGCCGGAGTCATCTGGGAGGTGCATTACCAGGAGTGGCTCGCCAACCCAGTGGTCGTCCCGAAGAAGTGCGAGAAGGAGCGTATGTGCGTCGACTTCAGGAGCCTCAACAAAGTCTGTCCCCAAGATCCATTCCCCCTGCCGCACATCGATCAAATCATGGACTCCACCACTAAGTGCGACCTCCTGTTCTTCCTAGGCGCTTTCTCGGGCTACCATCAGATCAAAATGGTGGTTGGGGATGTCGAGAAGATGGCCTTCCTCACTTCGTGCGGTGTGTTCTTCTACACATGCATGCCCTTCGGACTATGAAACACCGGGGCAACCTTCAAGCGGCTGATGCACATGGCCCTGGTTTCGTCGATCGGGAGGAACGTGGAAGCCTACGTCGACGATATCATGGTCAAGTTACAAAAAGCCAAGACCCTAATCGAGGACCTAGAGGAGACGTTCGCCAGCATGAGCAAGGTGAACCTAAGGCTCAACCCTAAGAAGTGCGTCTTCGAGGTCCCGTTGGGTAAGGTGCTCGGTTTCCTGGTGTCACACCGGGGAATCGAAGCGAATCCGGAGAAGATCAAGGCTATAAACTGTTGGGTTCTATCGTAGGTGCATCGCATACAAATCAAAATTTTCCTACGCACAGAACAACCAAGAACATGCAAAAGAGATGGATCACAGATCGTTACCACTAGACATGCAGTGTCGTGCAGCGGAAGTAGAGTTGGGGCAACACGTTCGTGTGGTCCGTATCCTCGTCCGATCTCCCACAAGCAACCGATCCGATCTCCCTCGAACCGCCAGTCACCGAATCCCACGTACAGGTTCGCTGGAGCGGCGCAAGTGCATCGCCTCTAACGGTATCCGCGCGTGCAGGAGGAACACCGTGCGGTGGACTGCTAGATCCGATCACACAGTCAGCGACAACGAGTGGAGGTGGCTAGTTGCAACACATGCAAAGCCCTAATGATGGCGCTGAAGCGATCAACCAGATGGGTGTGCCGCACCTCCACTATATATAGGCATCAGGCGCGGGCTCAACTCTTGGGCCTCGCACGGATCCTAAAGCCCACGTGTTCCTTCCCATAAGCGTGCGACCATTTAGGTTCTCGTCCACTTGGTCGCGAGTCAGATCACATCTGACTCGACTGGTCGGTAGCGGCCTCTAGCAAGGCCTACCGACTCCAAGTGTCCGATGAAGCTGGTTAGGCAAACATGTACTTCCGACTTCTCTTCACTTCGCCACACGATATATGTTGTCGTGCACAAGGCGATATGGTCATTCTTGTTGCAGCATGACCTCTTTCTCATTCCGGTGAATCCGACCAACATTCAGATTTTCTGATAATCCTCATCGCATGGCCATGCTTATCCTGGTCGGATCACCCGAGGGGCCCAGAGTATATCTCTCTTGATCGGAGGGGCAAATCCCATCTTGCTCGACCATGTCTCGCAGCATGGGTCTGGATAAGCCGAAAACCTACCTTTGTAACTACCCAGTCACGGAGTAGCGTTTGGTCGGCCCAAAGCAAGTCTGTCACCATCCCGACTACATGCGCGAGCGCAGGTCTTAGGACATAGAACATATGTTGTACTAGAGGCTCACAGATGGCCTATCGCTGCGTCTCATAGTTGGGTCTGTCCAACTCAGACCTTATCTCGACTCGGATCTATGTCGAATCCAACCAGATCTTTCTAAGTCCATATTATCCAGCTAGCATCCAATGGTACATGGTCAGTGAGACCGAACCATCCACCGTGTCATATGCTAGTCTGATTAGTTGTGCGTCCACACAACCCTTTCAACTAGGGACCATTTAGGACAGTTATCATACAATGCATAGTCTCACAAACAAGTCACGTACTTGTTAATATACATCAATGATAATGTCCAAGGACTATCTTTATTCATAAACACATAGGAAATATCATCATACATGATTGCCTCTAGGGCATATCTCCAACAGTCTCCTACTTGCACTAGAGTCAATCAAATAGACATCGAATGCCCATAGCTCTAACGTTCCCCTCATGGTTGGGTTGTGGAAGCTGCTTAGTCAACGGATCCGCAACATTTGCATCCATATGAATCTTGCATAAATTGATATCACCTTTCTCTACGAGCTTTCGTATCAGGTGATATTTTCACTCTATGTGCCTGGTCTTGTGGTGTTGTCTCGGCTCCTTGGCCTGTGTGATGGCACTTGAATTATCACAATAAAGGTCCAACAGTTTTGTCTAGCCCGGAAACACACCAACATCTTCCAGGAACTTCCGAATCCAAACACCTTCCTTTGCAGCTTCACAAGCCACAATGTATATGGCCTCTGTTGTGGAGTCGGCCACCGCATCTTGCTTGGAACTCGTCCAGCTCACTGTTCCTCCATTCATGACATATATGAATCCAGTTTGTGATCAACAATCATCCCTATCGGTTTGGAAACTAGCATCAGCATAACCCTTTACGCAGAGCTCATCCTCACATGCATAAACTAGGAACATCTCTTTAGTCCTTTTCAGGTACTTCAAGATAGTTTTCACAGCTGCCCAGTGACTCTCACCTGGGTTGGCCTGGTATCTGCTTGTTAAGGTTATTGCATAGGCAACATCAGGCCGTGTACATAGCATTTCATACATGATGGATCCAATTGCCGAGGCATATGGAATCCTACTCATCTGGTTTCGCTCGTTAGAAGTCATAGGACTCTGAGTCTTGCTTAGCCTTATACCATGTGAGACGGGCAAGAACCCTTTCTTGGCCTCACTCATGTTGAACCTCCTCAACAGTTTTTCTATGTACGTGCTCTCGCTTAAGCCAATAAGCCTCCTCGATCTATCTCTATAGATCTTGATGCCTAAAATGTACACTGCCTCTCCAAGGTCTTTCATCGAAAACTTGCCATTCAATGATTCCTCAACTGAGTTCAGCATTGAAACGTCATTTTCGATCAGCAGTATGTCATCCACATACAAGATCAAAAATACTACTGAGCTCCCACTAGACTTTTTGTATAAACAATAGTCCTCTTCGTTCTTGATAAAACCAAGGTCAACGATGACTTCATCAAAACGAATGTTCCAACTCCGAGCTGCTTGCTTCAATCCATAAATGGATCTCTTCAGCTTGCATATTTTACCTGTGTTAGTTGGATCGACAAAACCTTCGGGATGTATCATGTATACATCCTCTTTTAACCTTCCATGAAGGAAAGCCATTTTGACGTCCATCTGCCATATCTCATAATCGAACTATGCAGCTATAGCTAGTATGATCCTCACCAACTTTAGCATCGCTACCTGCGAGTAGGTCTCGTGATAGTCAATACCTTGAACTTGTCCATAACCTTTAGCAACATGCCAAGCTTTGTGGATCTGAACATTTCCATCCACATCGGTTTTCTTCTTAAAGACCCATTTGCAACCAATGGAAACTACGTCAAGTGGTGGATCAACCAAGTCCCAGACTTGAATGTCATCAATGGACTTTAACTCGGATCTCATGGCCTCTAGCCATGCCTCGGAATCTGGGCTCACCATCGCTTCCGCATACGTGGCCGACTCGTTGCTTTCTAGCAACAAAACATCACGCACTCAACACAATCTTTCCGACCTCCGTGGCTCCGGTGCTGATTCCACTATAGGTTCTCTGACTGACTCCGGTGTGATGTCATCACCAACCGAGTTGTCCCCGAGTGGCTCTCGAATTTTTTCGAGTCGCACCATTCTCTCGCTTGCCTCCCGACTAAGAAACTCTTTCTCTAGGAAAACCCCGTTCTGAGCAACAAACACTTTGTTCTCTTCTCAGTTGTAGAAGTTATATCCCAAGGTTTCCCTCGGATATCCCACGAATATGCATTTATCCGACTTGGTTGTAAGCTTGTCCTACATGAGTTGCTTGACAAATGCTTCACAACCCCAAATCTTTAGAAAAGACAAACTAGGAATCTTCCCAGTCCACATCTCATGTGGTGTCTTGTCTATGGATTTGGATGGTACCCTATTAAGTGTGAAAGCTGTAGTTTCTAGAGCGTATCCCCAGAATGACAAGGATAAATCCAATTTGCTCATCATCGACCAGACCATGTCCAACAAGGTTCGATTTCTCCATTTCGACACACCATTTCTCTGCGGCGTACCAGGAGATGTGAGCTCAGGTACTATACCTCGGCTTTTCAGATGATTATCAAACTCCTGGCTCATGTACTCACCTCCACGATCTGATCGTAGAAGTTTTAACGTCTTTCCGAGCTGATTTTCAACCTCCTTCTGAAACTCTTTGAACTTTTCAAAAGTTTCTGACTTGTGCCTCATCAAATAGATATATCCATATCTACTCAAGTCGTCAGTAAAAGTCACGAAGTACTGATAGCCACCTCTGGCCGTTGTGCTCATTGGACCACACACATCACTGTGTATAAGCTCCAACAGCTCGGACGCCCTCTCGCATGTCTTTGCAAAAGGAGACTTAGTCATCTTGCCTAGCAAGCATGATTCGCATGTCTCGAACGACCCAAAGTCGGACGAGGTTAGGAGTCCATCATCATGGAGCTTCTTTATGCGTTTCAGACTAATGTGTCCAAGACGACAATGCCACAAGGATGTCGGATTGATCTCATTAGGCTTATGCCTCTTGACATTCACGTTATAGACTTGTTCCGTTTCTAGATTTAAAATAAATAGCCCATCTACTATGGGTGCATAGCCATGGAACATTCCATTCAAATGAAATGAACAACCATTATCCTTTATATTGAATTCATAACCTTACTCATCAAGCATGAGGTAGAAATAATGTTTCGACTAAGTGCGGGAATGTAATAACAATTATTCAATTCCAAAATAAATCCAGAAGGAAGCTTGACCTGCATCGTGCTGACCTCCAATGTAGCAACTCTTGCTTTGTTGCCGACCCTGATGTCAATCTCCCCTTGTGCCACACACCTAGTTCTTACCAGTCCTTGCATCGAGTTGCAAATATGACCAACCGATCCGGTATCAAATACCCAAGAGCTACTAGGTATGTCAGCAAGGTAAATGTCTATAACATATGTAACAAGTGTACCTTTGCCTGAAGAAGCATCTCCAGCCTTCTTGTCTTGCTCAGCAAGCCACTTGCTACAGTTCCTCTTCTAGTGACCAGCTTCCTTGCAGTGAATGCAAATGGTCTTTGAGTTCAGTCCGGACTTTAGGTCAACGGCAGAGAGAGCCTTCTCTGTGACCTTTGCCTTAACCTTTTTCTTGGACCAACTCTTCTTGAACTTAGCCAAGTTCTGCACCATCAACACTTGATGCGTGCCTTTCTTAATATCTTGCTCTGCCACATTGAGCATCCCATGCAATTCAATGAGCTTCTCATGCCGTGAATATGATAGTTCGAGACGAACGTCCCATAGCTAGGTGGAAGAGAACTACATCCATGGAAATCTCGTCCCCAAGTGGGAAGCCTAACCGATCCAAAGCTTGCACGTACCTGATCATCTTGATCACATGCGGACTTAGTGGATCACCCTCCTTCAGTTTACAATCTGTCAAGGACTGCCAGACGTTGAACCTTTCGGTCCTAGCCTGCACCTAAAACATGCTCTTCAAACTCTCGATCATATCGAAAGCCTAAATGTTTTGGAAATGTTGTTGCAAATCGGGCTCCATACAAGCCAGCATGAGGCAGCTGATCTCTATTGATTCATCAACAAGTTTCTGGTGGGTATTCTTGATTGTGCATTAGCATTCTCGACAGGTTCCTCTGGAAGTGGATCCTCTAGAACATGTTCCTTTTTATCGTGCTTGAGAACAATTCTCAGATTTCTATACCAGGTGGTAAAATTTGTTCCATTCAGTTTATCCTTCTCCAGAATTGATATCAATGCAAAGTTGGGTTGAGAAGGTTGTGCCATTGATCTACAATTTTTTTTTTGCAATTACTAATCAATGTGTTTATGTAGAGTAATTCAAGCCTTAAACAGAACTACTCCCACTGGAATCGGCATCCCTCCGCAAATCCCAGTGATTCGGACCCGTCTAGCACAAGCGACTAGTGAGCTTTAGCATCACTGCTAGCCGACTTGCCTATTCGGTAAGCAACATCTTGCTAATCGTATCTCTATACGAATCCTGTTGGTCGGGTAGGTATCTCATACCCCGGCTCCCAACCTACTTTGCCACAAGGCCCAAAACCATTTTGATAGCGTTGTCAAGTTAACCTAATGCACTGCATGTCCGTGTTTGACACGAACCCTCCAGTTCAAGGACACCTAGTAGCACCTCGATTTTATGAGCCCACTACCAGACGTACTTGACGTGCAAAGGTGCAACATCTGGAATGGCAATATACTTGATATTAATGAGGGATCTTTCTACCAATATAACATGCATAGAAACAAGAAGCAATATCAATCACATATAAACGTAAATATTTGAAATAGTATAGCTCCTTCACGGGCCTCCTTCCATGGTTGGCGCCTACTCCGATGACCAAGGCGAAACTCCTTCTTGTCCGTCACGCCAGGACGCCAAACCCTCGAACTTGATCTCTGTCCTCCAACTAATACAACTAGTAATGAATTTACAGAGAATCACAAGTCGACACGCAGGTTGTTATACAATATAATGACAACACTTTGGCTCCTATCGGCTGACAATCATGACATAGAGGTCGTGTTAAGTTACACACAAGCATCACATACATATGAGCCATACTATTCATGTCAAACCTGCAAAACAAACTTATGCATAGAATCACATTCTGCCGGTTTGTGTGATCATGTACGAAATACAAGACGCTGCACACGGTGGTCCCGGATGGATTCGAAGGGGCAGCGCCCCTTGCAGGTGCGGGCAGCGCCCTACATCTTCGGCAATCACAGATTGCATCTGCACTCCGATCATGCCGAATTTTCTGACCGGACCAATCTCATCGATCATCGCAAACCCGATTCGGATTTACATTTCACGGTTAACCCCGATGGCGGCTATCGACCGGTAGGGGTAGGTTGTGTCACGACCTCATCGATTTCGATTGACAGAAAACATAGCCTCAACGATCCCGATGTGCAGTTGATCTCATCAACCGTGCACATAGCCGATCTCATGAACGACGACGGATCTCATTCGCCGCCTCTGCATATCAAATATGCATCCGATCTGAATCCAAATCCTATAATAGAGGATCTGATACCACTATTGGGTTCTACGGTAGGTGCATCGCATGCAAATCAAAATTTTCCTACGCGTAGACCAACCAAGAACAGGCTATAGAGATGGATCACAGATCGTTACCACTAGACACGTAGTGCCATGCAGCGGAAGTAGAGTTGGGGCAGCGTGTTCGTGTGGTCCGTATCCTCCTTGTCCGATCTCCCATGAGCAACCAATCCGATCTCCCTCGAACCGCCGTTCGCTGGATGCCATGTACAGGTTCGCCGGAGCGGCGCAAGTGCACAGCCTCTAACAGTATTCGCGTGTGCAGGAGGAACACCGTGCGGCGGACTGCGAGATCCGATCACACAGTCGGCAACGGCGAGTGGAGGTGGCTAGTTGGAACACATGGAAAGCTCTAATAACAGCACCGAAGTGATCAACCGGATGGGTGTGCCGCACCTCCACTATATATAGGCATCCGGCGCAAGCTCAACTCTTGAGCCTCGCACGGATCCTAAAGGCCATGTGTTCCTTCCCTTAAGCGCGCGACCCTTTAGGTTCTCGTCCACTTGGTTACGAGTCAGATCACATCCGACTCGACCGGTCGGTAGCGGCCTCTAGCAAGACGTGCCGACTCCAAGTGTCCGATGAAGCTGGTTAGGCGAACCTATACTTCACACTTCTGTTACCTTTGCCACACGATATATGTTGCTGTGCACAAGGTGATATGGTCATCCTTGTTGCAGCACGACCTCTTTCTCGTTCCGATGAATCCGACCAACATTTAGATTATCTCATAATCCTCATTGCATGGCCATGCTTATCCAGGCCGGATCACCCGAGGGGCCCAGAGTATATCTCACCTAATAGGAGGGGCAAATCCCATCTTGCTCGACCATGTCTCGCGGCATGGGTTTGGACAAGCCCGAAATCTACCTTTGTAACTACCCAGTCACAGAGTAGCGTTTGGTCGGCCCAAAGCAAGTCTGTTACCATCCCGAGTACATGCACCAGCTCAGGTCTTAGGACACAGAACGCATGTTGTACTAGAGAGTCACAGATGACCTATCGCTGCATCTCATAGTTGGGTCTGTCCAACTCAGACCTTATCTCGACTCGGATTCGACTATGTCAAATCTGACTAGAACTTTCTGAGTCCATATTATTCGGCTAGCATCCAATGCTACATGGTCAGAACCATCCACCGTGTCATATGCTAGTCTGATTAGTTGTACATCCACACAACCCTTTCAACTAGGGACCATTTAGGACAGTTATCATACAATGCATAGACTCACAAACAAGCCACATACTTGTTAATACACATCACTGATAATGTCCGAGAACTATCTTTATTCATAAACACATAGGAAATATCATCATACAAGATTGCCTCTAGGGCATATCTCCAACATAAACAAGATGAGCGCGCCTCAGACCCTCAAGGAAATGCAGAAGCTTGAAGGTTGCGTGACCTCCTTGGGGTGCTTCATCTGCAAGCTTGGCGAACGGGCCATACAATTCTTCAAGATCATGTAAAGGAAGGTCCCCTTTGAATGGACTCCAAAGGCAAATGTGGCATTCGAGGAACTCAAGCAGTACCTCACGAGCCCGCCCGTGATGGTGGCGCCTCGCCCTCGGGAGCCCCTACTGATGTACCTGGCTGCCACCCCCACTCCGCCAGCACTTGCTTTGGTGGCGGTCAGGGAGGAGCGTACCGACACACGCACCACATTGACGGTGTATGTGCCCCCCGACATGAAGCAAGGGGACTCACAGGATGCCAAGGAGTCCTCTCCTCCCCAAGACGGTGCTCTTGAGGCCCCGGCCACTTCGGCGTCCCCCGAGGCACTCAATCCTCATGAGGCCTCGGGCGTTCAGGCGGCCCTCGAGGCACTCAACACTCATGAGGCCTCGGCCACTCGAGCGTCCCCCGAGGCGCTCAAGCCTCGTGAGCCTGCTATAGAGCAGGGCACTGTAGGAGGCTTCACCCTCGTCGAACACCCACTGTACTACGTCAGTACAGTGTTGTGGGATGTGCGCTCACACTACCCCATGCAACAGAAGCTCCTGCTTGAACTTCTTCTTGCTTCTAGGAAACTGGGCCACTACTTACAGGGACATCCTATCAAGGTCGTCTCCACGTACCTATTGGAGAAGGTGTTGTGCAACCCCAACGCGACAGGGAGAGTCGCTGAGTGGAACATCTAGCTACATGCCTTCAATATAGAGTTCATCACGACCAGGGTCATCAAGGGTGCGGCCCTAGTAGACTTCATGGCAGAGTGGATAGACGCTCCCGACCGGGGGCTGGACGGGAGCCAGTCCCTCACCCCTGGCGACGAGGCACCTGAGGGTTGGACCATGCATTTTGATGGATCCTTCACACACATGGGAGCAGGGGCCAGAGTCGTGCTCATTTCCCCGACGGGGGACAAGCTCTAGTACGTTGTGCAGCTCTGTTTCTAGCATGGTGAGAAGGTCTCCAACAACATCGCGGAGTACGAGGGCCTCATCGCTAGCGTCAAGACCGCGACAGCCTCGGGGATTCAGTGCCTCACCATCAAGGGCGACTCCCAAATCCACGTCAACTTCTCCAACAAAGAGTATACACCCAAGGACGAGCACATGGGGGCGTACATGGAAGAGGTACGTAAGGTTGAAAAACATTTTTAGGGCTTGGAATTGCAACACATGCAGCATGGCGCGAACAAGGAAGCCGGTGACATTGCCAAGAGGGCGTCGCACCGCGAGCCCCAGGAGTTGGGTGTCTTCGAGGAACGGCTCTTCAAGCCCTCCGCAGCGCCCCAAACCAAGGATTTGGTGCCATGGAGTGAGGGGCTCCCCCAGCAGCTCCCTCGGGGGCTCCATACAATGGTCCGGCCTTAGGAGCCTGCTCCTGGCACTAGAGCCTCAGGCCGATGACTAGATGCAGGAGTTCAGGGCGTACCTTCTTCCCGGCATGCTGCCGGAAAAGGAGGAAGACGCGGAGCGCATGGCATGACAGGGCACAAGTTATTGTCTGCAGGACGGCCACCTATACCGCAGGCGCTCGAATGATGCCGCGCTACGGTGCATTTCCAAGGAACAGGGGTGCGAGCTGTTGGCCGACATTCATGGAGGAGACTGCGGGCACCACTCCTAGTCATGCACCCTTGCAGGAAAGGCATTCCGGTCTGGCGTCTACTGGGCCACATCGCTTAACTACGCCATCGAGCTGGTCCGGTCTTGCGAGGCCTGCCAGTTCCACGCCAAGCAGATTCACCAGCCCACGCAAGGCCTCCAAACCATCCCGCTCTCCTGGGCCTTCGCGGTCTGGGGGCTGGACATACTAGGGCCTTTCCCGCAGGTAGCAGGCGGGTACCGCTACCACTATGTTGCCATCGACAAGTTTACCAAGTGGGCGGAGGTGGAGCCCGTCCACGCCATCCCTGCCGGATCGCCTGTCAAGTTCATCAAGGGCCTCGTGAGCCCCTTCGACGTCCCCAACCGCATCATTACCGATAACGGTTTGCAGTTCACAAGTAACCTCTTCAGGACTTATTTCGCTAACCTTGGAACGCACATATACTACACCTCGGTGGCCCACCCACCGAGCAACGGCCAGGCGGTGCACGCCAATGCGGAGGTCTTGCTGGGCCTCAAGGCAAGGAGCTTCAAGAAGAAGCTTGAAGCTTGCAACAGGGGTTGGGTCAATGAACTTCAGTCCATGATGTGGTCCATCCGTAGCACCACGACTAAGCCCACCGGCGAGACCTTGTTCTTCCTCGTCTATGGAGCTGAAGCCGTCCTCCCACACGAGGTCAAGCACCGGTCCCGCGGGTCTTGGCATACGACGAGGAGCGTCAGGATGCCGCGTGAGGAACATACCTCATGCTCGGTGAGGAGGGCCGCCACCGAGCCTCGCTTCGTGCTACGAGGTACCAGCAAGCGCTGCGGCATTACTATTGCCGTGACATATGCTCCAGGACCCTCGAAGTCGGAGACCTCATCCTGAGGGAGGTCCTTTCTAGGGAGGGCTTGCACAAGCTCTCTCCCATGTGGGAGGGCCCGTTCAAGGTCGCCCATGTCTCCAGGCCTGGAGCCGTGCTTCTGGAGACTCAAGACGGGGTCCCCATCCAGAATGCCTGGAACATCCAGCACCTCTGCAAGTTCTACCCGTGACACTCTAACGTAATAATGAGTGGTCTGTATACACCTGGAGCCGCCCGAGGATGCGGAGGGGTTCCCACCCATGCCCAAGTGGACGCCCCATGCTTTGCGCTGGCAGACAACACTGCCCTCCAATGGCTATGCCCACGCAACATGGATGCCCTACACTCTGCGCTGGGGGAAGATGAAGACGAAGATTAGCCTAGGTGTCGGATGCGATTGTCATTTGCTTTTCTCGATTTAGAATTTGCCAACTTTTTTGGAACAAAACTCGGGGTTTTCTCCAACCATGTTTTAAAGAAAAAGGGTTAGGGATTTCTTCTTATCGCTGTTTTCTATCTTATATTTTCTCTCTTCAGGTCGAGCACTCACCTGCTTCCCTCCACCTCGCACATCGCGAGTGGGGGCTAGGGGGCATGGTGCTTGCATCTCGCCAAGGCCTTGGCGCCAGGATCCTCACGTGGTGCTCTAGAGTGAGTCAGCAGGCGCGTGTCGCTTTATACTCGCTCGGGGGCTCCGCCCACGGTCTGACACGCCATCTTGGAGCCTCTGGAGGCTCACGCCTCCAAGGGCATGAAACAATTTTTTGGGGGAGCCGCTTGAGCGTCAAGGGGGGCTCCTGAGCAATGCATCTCAGGAGCCTTACCGGTCATATAGCCCTTCACCCTTTGATGTCGTCTTGGTGATCCGGTTGGCATCAAGGGTGCCGAGGCCTCACCCTGTAGTCGCATCCTGGTGATCCGGACACCCCTTACGGTGGGCGAGGAATGTGCGGGACCGGGCCCTGCCGACGTAGAGCTGCTTGAGCGTCAAGGGGGCTCCTGAGCAACACGCCTGAGGATCCTTACCCGTCATATAGCCCCTCGCTCCTTGATGTCGTCCTGGCGATGCGGTCAGTATCAAGGGTGTCGAGGCCTCGCTCCGTAGTCGTGTCGTGGTGATCCGGACGCTCCTTACGACGGTCGAGGAATGTGCGGGACTGGGGCTTGCAGACGTAGAGTGCCGAAAGGGCTCCCAACCTGCTTCACTCATAAGAAGAAGAAGCCCCTAGGACATCTGGACTCCCCAAGCGCCACAGCCGAACCTCCCTGGCGCATAAGCTTACCGCGAGCATGTCAAGTTAAGTACTCTAATCGCGACCAGCAAGAAGTTTCAATTAACAATGACACAAGGACTAGGACGCATGATAAGAGTACTAACAAAAGGGCACGGACGCTGAAATTCATTAGATGCCCATAGGGCCCCCCTTGATTTTTCATTGCAGGAAAGGGAGAAAAGGAGGAGAAAGAAGGTGAGGAAGCCCGCTTGGGGGCTGCCACCCCGGGAGCCTTCGCTTCGGCACACCAGCAATCAGCCGAAGTCCTCCTCTTCCTTGACGGACCCGTGGAGGCACGCCGGTGTGGCCGCTTCTTGAGCAAAGGAGCGACACCGTGGGGCAGGTAACCTTCGAGGTCCGGAAGCGCCATAGCTGCTGTCGCTCGGGATCTCCTTGGAGGGAGTGTCGCTGCTGCTGGAGACGTGATGCCCGTCGTCAAGGGCAAGCTCATCTCCAAGGTCGCCGCGACCGTCGCCTTCCGGCTAGCACCCCAAGCGCTTGTCATCTCCCCCAAAGATCTTGACGAAGAGCGTCGCCGCCCCATCATACTTGAAGTGAAGGGTGCACCTCCTCTCCAAGACACGGGCACAGGCAAATGTCTTCCACCCGTGGTTCAGGTACACGTAACCAGTGGGGGTGACCTCCACCTCCACCCACGAGGCCGTGCTGCAACAGTCGTCAGCCTGCAGCCATAGGCCAGCAGGCCCTCTGACGGGTAGCGCCTCCGCGAAGAAGCATGGAAGTTTAAACCAAGCGGTCGCCGGCCTCTTCACCCACACCACAAACTCCTGGGCTGCGTCGGCCGAGTGAAGCCGCGGGCGGGGTGGCCGGGCGGCCACCACCAGCCTCCCTCCTCGGCCGTCACCGCCGTGACTACTACGTCTGCCCGTGCAGGATGGATCCTCCCCGTGGCTGCCGAAGGTAACTCCGGGTCATGTTGGAGCACACCCACGCCCATGAGGAACCGCTGCCGGTGTCGTGGTATATTTCTGGGTACGACTGCGGCCCTCCTCATAGGCCTTCCCTTTCTCGGCGGCAGAGAACTTCCTTAGTAGTGCCATGACTGGGAGAGCGGCAACTTGAAGATTGGCAGGCAAAGCAAATCAAGATGTGCTAAGGGTATTCTCGCTCTCGCCTACTTATATACGACCAAGGGCCAAACGGCGCCCCCTCGCATCCCAAGCATTGATGGCGCTGCTGCGTGCCCCAGCGCTTGTCAGCCGGGGCATCGTGGGGAGTGTGGGCGTTGTGCGCTCCTCGGGCGGCGCGGGGCGCGCCCACATCAGTTCATCAGCTCCCGAAGGGTCACATCCGCGTGGCCTAAAGGGAGGAGGCCAATGGGCAGGCGTCGCATCAGTTTGACTTGGGAGGTCCCTAATGCCCTTGGGAGTGGAGGTTTCGTCTCGTGGGCGTGCGACGCATGTCGAGCCTTGCTCGTCTGCGTCTTGGGCCCGCGGAGCTTCGAGCTGTTCTCAATGGCTTTGCCTGGAAGCCAGCTCTAGTACGCCTTGCACCCGGGGGCTATTGTTGGCGTTCTGGGAATGGGGGTACCCAGACCTACCTACATGTGGCCCTAGGCATGGTCCACCTCGTCGGGCAAGCACGGTTGGCATGACCCCACTCAAGACAAGGCCCTCGCGAGAGCCTGAGCTCGCGAGGGAAGTAGCATCACGATCAGCGAAGAATGGGCCTCCTCAGGCCCCCTCCGGAGCGGCAGAGATCTGTATGCAGCGCTTGGCCTCGAGAGGCCATGGATGATGCAAGGTGGGAAAGGTGGGCACCAGCACGCCAGGTAGTACAATTTCTCCTTTGGTTCAAAGGGAGCAAGGACATACGCGGGTTTCTAAAGCACCACCCAAAGGTTTCCATTCCGGTGCAACAATACCACGACCACGAGCCCAGCAGGAAGGGTGTCATCGCCGAGCCCACCTCTGCATCATCAACAACTACTTTGCAGGCGAAGACCACCTTTCGTTAGGATAAAGACGTACTCCTGTCCCCCTTCAAATTTGGCCGTTGTGGGATCCCTTCCTGCCATAGCGATAAGGGAAGAGGACCCCGGCCATTATAAATGGAGGCTAGGCTGCAAAGTAAAGAGGGGGAGAAAGACAGAGCAAAGCAGAAGTGGCAAGATCACTAGAGCGCCCTCGTGAGGCAACTCACTATTGTACCAGTTCATCTACAAACCTCCTAGTGAGGCAAGCATGAGGCAACCCACCAAAGTAGGAGTAGGGTTTTACGCTTCGCAGCGGCCCGAACCTGGGTAAATCATTGTGTGCAATCTTCTTCCTCGTCATTGTGCGAGTTCGTCGTCTAGATCATCTAGTTGTGAGCTAGGTGGGGTGAGGCTGCTGGGGATCTTTGCACACGCCCCTGTGATCGAACTTCCTTGGGTTTAGCAAAGCCCGATACCCAACATGCTGATTGTCGGGAGGATGCTGCCGTAGAGAGAACCAGGAAACCGATGGGCCATATAGCAAGATCCATCGCAACAAAGGCCACGATCTCCAAGAATGCCACCAAGTTGAACAGCTAGCAGAGAAACAGAGGGCTGAATACGAGAAATGCAACAAGGAGAAGGGCCAAGACGGTGTTGCTAGGAAGGGTCATCGTGGCAGGGGAGGCCACCGCAGCAGAAGGAAAAGCCAGCCAAAGGTCGCAAGAAGAAAGAGACAGATGACATGAGTGAGAATGAGGATGAAGAGGAGGAGGATTCCAGTGATCAAGAATTTTGGAAGGCAACCAAGGCCATGTGTGTTGATGGGTGTGCATCTTTGTGTTCCTCTCACCGCCAGCTCAAGTAGTGGGTGCATGAAGTCAACACCGTGGAACCTACTATAGAAACCATGAAACCACTTAGCTGGTCTCACTTGCCTATCATATTTTATGAAGAGGATCATCCTAACCGTACTACTGCGGTCGGATGTTTGCCGTTGTTGGTATCCCCGACAATCCGCAACCTCAAAGTCACCAAGATGTTAGTTGATGGCAGGGCAGGATTGAACTTGATTACCCCTAAGGTGGTTGATAGGTTGTAGATCCTTGATGAAGAGCTCAAGGCAACGGGTACATTCCAAGGTGTCAATCTCGGTAGGAGCCGACCCAAAGGAAAGATCACTTTGCATGTGACGTTTGGCGGGGAGTTGAACTACCGGACCAAGAAGGTGTTATTCGATGTGGTTAATTTCCCCCTGCCCTACAATGGAATTCTCGGTCGCCCAGCTCTAGCAAAATTCATGGCAGCGTCTCACTACGCTTACAACACCCTGAAGATGTCAGGGCCCATTGGAATCATCTCCATTCCATCTGACAAGAAGGACACAGTCATATGCGTAGACAAGATGTATCAAGACGCGGTAGCAGCTAAAGTAGTAGAAATCCTAGATCTCGCCAAGATTTCGAATAATGCAAGGAAATCTGGTGCAAACATCGGCAAGGATTCCGGGAAGCGTGCCTATTTGGAGTGCGCTGCACCTAACGATGACCTACTAGAGAGTTCCACCAGCAAGAAGAACAATATTACATATCCTGAGACGAAAAAGGTCCCGGTGAGGTTGGATGGCATTGATGATACATTCGCCATCAGCGCCACCCTTACTGAAAAATAGGAAAGCACGCTCGTTCACTTCCTATGGGCGAATGTCGATGTCCGACATCCCTAGTGTTCCGAGGGAGGTAATTGAGCACCACCTTGCTATATGCCCTCATGCCAGACCCGTCAATCAAACGGTTAGGAAGCAAGCTTTGGAACGACAACAGTTCATTGACAAAAGAGGTCAAGAAACTTGAAGCAGCTGGTTTGGTAAGAGGAGTACTGCATCCAACTTGGTTAGCCAACCCGGTAGTGGTGCGCAAGGAAAATGGGAAATGGAGGCTTTGCATAGACTTCACTGACTTGAACAAGGCATGCCCGAAGGACCCTTTTCCCTTGAGACACATCGATCAGATTGTTGATTCCACTTCCGGGTGTGATTTTCTCTCCTTCTTGGATGCCTACTCCGGATACCCCTAGATATTCATCGCTAAGGAAGATGAAGAAAAGACTGCGTTCATAACTCGATGTGGCACGTACTGCTTTCTACGTATGCCCTTCGGGTTAAAGTGCGCCAGGTCTACCTTTGCCAGGGCCGTTCAGATTGGATTTGGACCTCAGTTGCACAGAAATGTGGAAGCATCCGTGGATGACATAGTGGTCAAGAGCAAGGACGAAGAAACTCTCATACAAGACTTAGAAGAAACTTTTGCAAACCTACGCAAGATCAACTTGAAGCTCAACCCTGACAAGTGTGTGTTTGGCGTCCCCTTCGGAAAGCTTCTTGTGTTCTTTGTGTCTCCGCGAAGAATAGAAGACAATCCCAACAAGATCAAGGCAACTGAGTAGATACAAGCTCCAAAGATCATCAAGGATATCAGACGCTTGACCGGATGTGTTGCCACGTTGAGCAGATTGATCTCCAAATCCTCTCAACGTGCCATGTTGTTCTTAAAGATCCTGAAAAGGCTGGCCCGATGAAGTGGACCCCGGAAGCAGAAGCATCGCTGCAAGATCTAAAAATTTACCTTTCCTCTGCTCCCACTTTGGTTGCTTATAAAACGCAAGAACCGTTGCTGCTATACTTGGCGGCAATGAAACAAGTGGTTAGTGTAGCACTGGTGGCGTAGTGAGAAGTGGATGAAGATGCATATGTTGCAACTGATGCTGCCGGGGGCAAGACTGAAGCGTTCGTGACAGGACCCAATACAGAGCAAGGGGGACCTCACCAAGCAAGCGAATGCAGTACTAAGGAAGCGGCGAAGAAAAAAAGTGGTCTAGCGACACATGTACTTTGTCAGCTCCCTATTGTAGGGGGCTAGATCAAGGTACCGAGGAAACTGCGCCACCACTTCAAAGCCCATGAGATCACAGTTGTCACCCAGTATCCACTGTAGCATATACTGAGGAACCTCGAAGCCTCCGACAGGATAGTTGAGTGGGCACTAGAGGTAGCGAGCTTCGGGTTGAAGTATGAGAGCACTTCCACGATAAATAGCTAGCGTTGGTAGCGTTCATTGCAGAATGGACACCCATGCCATACGAAGAGGTTCCACAGAGAATTCTCATCGGCAAGGAGGCACCCAAGGATTGGATCATGTAGTTTGATGGTGCTTTCTCACTCCAGGGCGCTAGAGTACGAAGGGCTCCTTGTCGGACTCAGAATTGTGGAAGAGTTGGGAATCAAGAAACTGATCGTCAAGAGAGATTCTCAGCTCGTGGTAAAGAAAATCAACAAAGAATATCAGAGTCCGTTGATGGAAGCATACCTAGAGGAAGTAAGGAAATTTGAGGAACACTTCGATGGATCGCAGGCAGAACATGTGCCATGAACGGAAAACAGTATTGCTGATAATCTATCAAAGTGCGCTACGCAGAAGCTTCCTATGGAACCAGGTACTTTTGTCCTCCTCCTCACTCAACCATCAGTATCCCCATCAGCAATGGCCAAGAAGAGAAGAAAGGTAAACTCGGGAAAGCATTTCCCGACGGAGCTTCCCGAAGCCTCCCGTAGAGAAGTTGTCGGCGGAAATCCCATTTCGGTTGGTGAGAAGCTCCCTCCCATAGAGCCCCAAGTTCATGCAATTGAGGTATGCGCTCCCACGAGCGAGGAGACACCTTTAGTCCTTGTTATCAAGCCACATGCTCCAACCTGGGCACAACAAATAATCGATTTCCTTCAAACAGGACAACTCCCCGAAGGAGAATGATGAGGACATCCCTACTAATGCTACATCCACAACTCCGATTGCTATACATACAAGACCAATTACTAGAGCTTGCGCACGTTAGTTGAATTACCAGGTACTTTCGTTTCTTGCAAATCCTTCTAATGTTCATCAACATATGATGCTGACTAAATTAGATACTTTTGTTTTACTTATGAATGAAGGACCTGGCATGGACAAGAAGGATGACCATTGGAGTGGGATCAATCATGGAGAAGAAGGTGCGCGCACGAGAAAGAACAATGGAGCTTCCAGTGATGATTTTCGCACTTTGAAGCCACCATAATGGGAGCAAGAAGCCTTGGACGAAATATGCATGATGCCACTTTATAAAATTTGTCCCTAGGCTAATATAGGTGTTGCGCCACCTTATTGTTGGGCCAGGCCCATGTAATTTCGAAATACCATATTATAGGCTGTTTTTAGAGTCCGTATGTATGGGGAAACTGAGTTAGGGTCGGTTTTGGACCCCTCCTCCAAGGGGCCACGAAATTCCCCTCTATCCCCCCATATATACATCCCTTAGGGCGTCGTTTTAGGTTTGGGTTTTGTTTAGATTACAAGTTCGCCATAGCTGCAACTTCGCGTTCTTCGTTTGTGTTCCACGACCAAACAAAGGCGTCACAGAACCCCACTTCATCAATAAAGCTTTCCTCTTAGATTCGCAATATCCAGATTGCAATCTTAGTTTCTTGCTTGTTCTTCGTTTGCGTGCAGGAAATAGACCCTCGTGGTCAGGTTGATCGTGCTCCGGCGTGGTCAATAACCTCTCAGAGTTGGCTTAGCGATTGTTAAGGCGTGACATCTTCACACGTTCGTAGTCGGATCATCAAAGTCTACTCCACCAAAAATGATAGCCACCATCTCATCGAACGACAGGGACAACTTCGCCTCTATCAATTGGTATCAACCAGGTTGCTCGGTGGGATTTTCCCAGTTTTTGTAGTTTAGATCGCATCTGTTCTTCATACCTTTAGTCCATGAAAAAGCCACAAAAAATTAGGGTTAGATCATCATATCCGAACCAATCTGAGCCTTTGCATAGTCTTGTCCGTATTTTGCTTTGTTGAATTTGCGGTTACATCGTCGTGTTGAGTTGCTGGTCTAAGTGTATAGTCCTTTAGAGTGTCGAGTTCTATTCATAGGTTGTCACGCTGCCACCACATCATATTCATAGTTGCCATATACCACCACCATCATCACCGCTGCCATATATCACCACTCACCATAACTATCCATTGGTGTCCATATATACCACCACAAATCCGCCACCAATCCGAGTCCAGCTCGTTTTCGGTTTAGTTTCGAGATCCTTTTGATTTTGGATTCGCGTTTTGCTACCAACGTAGGTGTCAAAAAAAGGCTCGCACGCTTTGCAGAGAAGGTTTTGGCCCAAAAAAATTCGGCCAAAAATAGTTTTTCCCTATCTTGATTTTAGGTTCTCCGGAGCGGTTTGAGACACTTGCCATCATAGTGATTTTTGTCGAAATTTTTGGTCGTCACAGCCCCCGAATTGCTCCACAAAAAAAATAGTCCAAAAATTTTCGTGCCCAACTTGCTTATTCGACGTGGAAAGAGTTTTGAGACACTCGCCATTGTAGTGATTTTTTGAGCAAAAAAAGAGCGCAAAAAAAAGAGGCACCGAAAAAATACGAAAAAAATCAGAGTGTGCTCTTCCCTTGATTATGTGTAGCGTCGTGATTTTGTTGGTGTTTTAGGCTCGCGTCTCTAGCACAGTCTAGCCTAGGACCAACATAGCACCGTCGTTGAGCGTTTATTCAACCTTGCATCTCTGAATTGATTATTGCTAACCCTTTTTGCTACCATATTATAAGCCATCCCAGCTCCACATACATCTACATCATGTGTTTGACACCACCTGGCAATCGCTCTATCCAAGCTTTGAGAGTTTTGACTACAACGATTGCCGATCACCGCGTGCTGCTGGGTAAGAATTGGTAAGAATTTGAGATTTGCTTAAAGGATTTGTGACACACCACCACTACCACCATCACGTCCCAGTAGTCTGTAGGTTTCATATTCTTATGTGTTTCCTATTTCTGCTAACCATGCCAGGATCACACGACGATGGGATCGACTGGGAGAGCATGACCAACAAAGCGCTCTATGATAAATTTTAGCAAATGATGGCTGACAAGGTACAAGACTTCGTGAGCAACTTTGGAGAGGCCATGGAGAAGCTAGATGGTTTGGAGAAGACATTCGACACCAAGATGGATGCCAACTTTAGTGAGGTGCTTGCCCGTCTACCACCACCAGCTGCAGCTCCTATCCCTTTCGAACGACGAGCGCGACGTGTGCCTCTCGGCCAAGCCCAACATACTGGTACTGTTGATACTGCTTCTACTTTTGTGGCTACTATTGCTACTGTCGTTGAGCAGTTTGAAGATTATGATGGTGATTACGATGACGAGGGAGAGGTTGCTCCAGATCAGCCTCAGGGGCAACCACCACCATCCGCACTAGGTCGACCACATGGCTACAACCGTAACGGTAGGGCTGCACCACCCCCTCAGGTACGGGATCATGACCATCTCCCTAAACTTAAATTGAATATTCCGACGTTTGAGGGTAGATATGTTCCTGATATATATCTTACATGGGAGTTAGAAATAGAACAACGTTTTACATGCTTACAATTTCCTGAGGATAGATGTGTTGCTACCGCTGTTTGTTCATTCACTAGTTTTGCTTGTGTTTGGTGGTCAGAACATTGTAGAATACACGATGCTAATATTCCAACTACTTGGGCTGCTTTGAAAACTGCTATGCGTAATCGTTGGGTGCCACCTTATTATCAACGTGAATTGCTTCAAAATTTGCAGCGTTTAAGACAAGGAAAAAATTCTGTAGAAGAATATTATAAGGAATAACAAACTGGCATGATTAGATGTGGTATTGTTGAGGAGAATGAAGCTATGCTTGCACGTTTTATGGGTGGATTAAATAGAGAGATTGAGACTATTCTAGAGTATAAGGAGTATAACACTATAACTCGTTTATTTCATCTTGCTTGCAAAGTTAAACGTGAAGTGCAGGATCGACAGGTAATGGCGAGAACTACTTTTTCTACAGGTCGCACTTCATCACGGACGCCACGTACCTCCTCTACTTCCTCACGTCTTGCGGCTACACCACCTACTTCCACCTCCAACTCCAACCGGGATACTGATAGAGGCGAAGTTGTCCCTGTCTTTCGATGAGATGGTGGCTATCGTTTTTGGTGGAGTAGACTTTGACGATCCGACTACGAACGTGTGATGACACCGCGCCTTAGCAATCGCTAAACCAACTCCGAGAGGTTATTGACCACGCCGGAGCACGATCAACCTGACCACGAGGGTCTGTTTCCTGCACGCAAACGAAGAACAAGCAATAAACTAAGATTGCAATCTCGATATTGCGAATATAAGAGGAAAGCTTTATTAATGAAGTGGGGTTCTGTGACACCTTTGTCTGGTCGTGGAACACAAACGAAGAACACAAAGTTGCAGCTATGGCAAACTTGTAATCTAAACAAAACCCAACCCTAAAACGACGCCCTAAGGGCTGTATATATGGGGCAATAGAGGGGAATTTAATGGCCCCTTGGAGGAGGGGTCCGAAACAGACCTTATCTCAGTTTCCCCATACATACGGACTCTAGAAACAGCCTATAATATGGTATTTCGAAATTACATGGGCCTGGCCCAACAATAAGGTGGCGCAGCAAGCCTAGGGATGAATTTTGTAAGTAGCATCATGCATATTTCGTTCAAGGCTTCTTGCTCCCATTATGGTGGCTTCAAAGTGCGAAAATCATCACTAGAAACTCCATTGTTCTTTCCCGCGCGCGCACCTTCTTGTCCATGCTTGATCCCGCTCCCATGGTCATCCTTCTTATCCTTGCTAGGTCCTTCATTCATAAGAAAAACAAAAGTATCTAATTTAGGTAGCATCATATGTTCATGAACATTAGAAGGATTTGCAAGAAATGAAAGTACCTGGTAATTCAATTGACGTGCGCGAGCTCTAGTAATTGGTCCTGTATGTATAGCAGTCGGAGTTGTGGGTGTAGCATTAGCAGGGATGTCCTCATCATCCTCCCCTTCTTGAACTGAAGTCGTCCTCGATGGAAGCTCATCTTCCTCACCCAAATAAGGCTTCAAATCTGCAATGTTAAAAGTGGGGCTAACCCAAACTGTATAGGCAGCTCAAGTTTATATGCATTATCATTTATTTTCTCTAACACCTTAAAAAGACCATCAGCACGTGGCATTAGCTTTGACTTGCGCAAATCAGGAAATCTATCCTTACGCAAATGTAACCAAACAAGATCTCCACGTGCCAAGACAACATGTTTTCTACCCTTATCTGCAACAATTTTGTATTTAGCATTCATACGCTCAATGTTTTCCTTCGTTAACTCATGCATCTTTAATATCAATTCAGCACATTCTTTAGCATCAAAATTAACCTTCTTCGAAGATGGAAGAGGCAACAAATCAATAGGTGCACGAGGTAAGAAACCATACACAACTTGAAAAGGGCACATCTTAGTGGTAGAATGTAGCGAACGATTATAAGCAAATTCAACATGAGGCAAGCATTCTTCCCATATTTTCAGGTTATTCTTCAAAATAGCCCTAATCATAGTAGACAATGATCTATTGACTACTTCAGTTTGACCATCAGTTTGGGGATGACATGTAGTACTAAAAAGTAGTTTAGTCCCCAACTTAGTGTTGGAAATATGCCCTAGAGGCAATAATAAATTAGTTATTATCATATTTCCTTGTTCATGATAATCGTTTATTATCCATGCTATAAATTGTATTGATCAGAGACTTAGATGCATGTGTGGATACATAGACAAAACCATGTCCCTAGTATGCCTCTAATGGACTAGCTCGTTGATCAAAGATGGTTAAGGTTTCCTAGCCATGGACATGAGATGTCATTTGATAGCGGGATCACATCATTAGGAGAATGATGTGATGGACAAGACCCAAACTACAAATGTAGCGTATGATCGTGTCAATTTATTGCTACTGTTTTCTGCATGTCAATGTATATGTTCCTATGACCATGAGATCATGCAACTCACGGATATCGAAGGAGTGCCTTGTGTGTATCAAACGTCGCAACGTAACTGGGTGACTATAAAGGTGCTCTACAGGTATCTCCGATGGTGTCTGTTGAGTTGGCATGGCTCAAGACTGGGATTTGTTACTCCGTGTGACGGAGAGGTATCTCGGGGCCCACTCGGTAATGCAACATCACAATAAGCCTTGCAAGCAATGTGACTAATTGTTAGTTGCGGGATCTTGTATTACGGAACGAGTAAAGAGACTTGCCGGTAACGAGGTTGAACTCGGTATGGAGATACCGACGATCGAATCTCGGGCAAGTAACATACCGAAGAGCAAAGGGAACATCATACGGGATTAACTGAATCCTTGACACAAAGGTTCGACTGATAAAGATCTTCGTAGAATATGGAGGAACCAATGTGGACATCCAGGTCCCGCCATTGGTTATTGACCGTAGAGGTGTCTCGGTCATGTCTATATAGTTCTCGAACCCACAGGGTCTGCACACTTAAGGTTCGGTGACGTTTCGGTACTGTAGAGTTATGTATGGTGGTGACCGAAGGTTGTTCGGAGTCCCGGATGAGATCCCGGATGTCACGAGGAGCTCCGGAATGGTCCGGAGGTAAAGCTTCATGTATAGGAAGTCCCAGTTTGGTCACCGGAAAAGTTTCGGGCTCATCGGTAGTGTACCGGGAGTGCCGGTAGTGTACTGGGAGACCATCGGGAGGGGTATTTCGACCCAAGAGTTTTTATGGGCTGTGGGAAGATGAATACCATCCCTTGGAGGGCTGGTGGAAGTCCTACACAAAGCCCATGAGGCTGGGAAGAAAATACCAAAAGGAAAAAGGTGGAAAAAGGCAAAAAGGGCTATATATGGAAGGAGTCCTATTCCCACTAGGAGTGGGAAGAGGAGGACTCCTCCCTAGCAGGCCGAACCAGGTGGGCTTTGGCCCTTACGCCAGCCCCTCCTCCTCCTCCTCTCCTCCTATATATACTAGAGGAGTTTGAGGGTTTTGGCACAAGTTCTTTCTTCCACGTGCAACCCTAACCTCCAGTGCATAGTTTCTCCTCTAGATTGGTTTTCTGCGATGCTTAGGCGAAGCTCTGCAGGAATAACTCCACCACCATCACCGGAGCACCATCACGCTGCCGGTGAACTCTCCCTCCTCTCCACCTCCTCTTGCTGGATCAAGACGGTGGAGATCGTCATCAAGCTGCACGTGTGCTGAACGCGGAGGTGCCGTCCGTTCGGTACTAGATCGGAAGGATCGTGATCAAGGCCACGGGACTTTCGTGATCGGATCGCGGGACGGATCGTGACGAGATCGCGGGATGGTTCGTGATTAGATCGCGGGACGCTCGGCGATTTGGATCGCGAAGAAGTACGACTACACTAACCGCGTTTCTCAATGCTTCCCGCTTAGCGATCTACAAGGGTACGTAGATCCACTCTCCCTCTTGTAGATGCTCATCACCATGGATAGGTTTGCGTGCGCATAGGAAATTTTTTGTTTCCCATGCGACGTTCCCCAACAGTGGTATCAGAGCCAGGTTGATGGTTCAATGAGATCTCGAGTAGAACACAAAAGGTTTGTGGGCGTTGATGCTTAGATTGCTTCCTCCCTTGGTCGTGTTTTGGTTCAACGGTATTGTGGGATGAAGCGGTCTGGACCAACCTTACTCGTACGCTTACGAGAGACCGGTTCCCTCAACTGCACTTGTTGCAACAGATGGCTAGCGGGTGTCAGTTTCTCCTACTTTAGTTGGATCGGATTCGACAAAGGCGGTCCTTGAGAAGGTTGAAAAGCAACTTATGTATCACCGTTGTGGTTTATGCGTAGGTGAGAATCGTTCTTGCTAGATACCCGTAGCAGCCACATAAAACTTGCAACAACAATTAGAGGACATCTAACTTGTTTTTGCAGGGTATGTTGTGATGTGATATGGTCAATTACATGATGAGATATATGTGATGTATGAGATGATCATGTGATGTATAGAATTTCACGACTTGCATGTCGATGAGTACGGCAACCGGCAGGAGCCATAGGGTTGTCTTTAATTATTGTATGACCTACGTGTCAATCATTAAGCGCTATGTAATGCTTTACTTTATCGCTAAGCGGTAGCAATAGAAGTAGAAGCAGGGCTGGTGCCACAACCCCAATGGTAGCACATTGATGGAGATCAAGATGATGGAGATCATGGTGTTGTGTCGGTGACGATGGAGATCATGCCGGTGCTTTCAACATGGAGATCTCAAGCACAAGTTCATGGCCATATCATGTCACTTATGAATTGCATGTGATGTTAATCCTTTTTATGCACCTTGTTTTTCTTAGGACGACGGTAGCATTATCAGGTGATCCCTCGCTTAATTTCAAGATAAATTGTGTTCTCCCCGAGTGTGCACCGTTGCGAAAGTTCGTCGTGTTGAGACACCACGTGATGATCGGGTGTGATAGACTCTACGTTCACATACAATGGGTGCAAGCCAGATTTGCACGTGCAGAACACTCGGGTTAAACTTGACGAGCCTAGCATGTACAGACATGGCCTCGGAACACAAGAGACCGAGAGGTTGAACATGAGTCATATAGTAGATATGGTCAACATAATGGTGTTCACCATTGCAGCCACCTCAACTCACGTGATGATCGGACTTGAGTTGGTGAATTTGGATCATGTATCACTCGAATGATCGGAGGGATATCAATTTGAGTGGGAGTTCTTAAGTAATATGATTAATTTAACTCATTATCATGAACATAGTCAATAGTGTCTTTGCAAATTATGTTGTAGATTACTAGCTCGCGCTGTAGCTCCCTTAAATTTTTATATGTTCCTAGAGAAATAGAGTTGAAAGATGTTGGTAGCAATATTGCAGACTAGGTCCGTGATCTGAGGATTGTCCTCATTGCTGCACAGAAGGCTTATGTCCTTAATGCACCGCTCGTGCGCCACCCCCTCTAGCGTCGTCTGTAGATGTTGTGAACATCTGACAGGCACGTTTCGATGACTACTTGATAGTTTAGTGCGTCATGCATTACGGCTTAGAATTGAGGCTCCGAAACGTTTTGAACGTCACGGAACATATGAGATGTTCTAGGAGCAGAGATTGTGATCTCAGGCTCGTGCCTGTGTTGCGAGATATGAGATCTCCAACAAGATTCTTTGCCTGTAAGATGAAGGAGAATAGCTCAATAGTTGAGCATGTACTCAGATTGTCTGGGTACTACAATTGCTTGAATCAAGTGGGAGTTGATCTTCCAGATAAGATAGTGATCGATATAGTTCTCCAAGTCACTGTCACTAAAGCTACTAGAACTTAGTGATGAACTATAAAACACCAGGGATAGAAGTATTGATCCCTGAGCTATTCGCGATGTTTGACACCGCGAAGGTAGAAATCAAGAAGGAGCGTCAAGTGTTGATGGTTAATCAAACCACTAGTTTCGAAAAGGGCAAGAGCAAGGAGGGAAACTTCATGGATAGCAAGTCAGTTGCTGCTCCAGTGAAGCAACCCAAAGTTGAACTCAAACTCGAGACTAAGTGCTTCTATTATGAGGTGAGAGGTCGCTGAAGCGTAACAACCCTAGATACTTGGTAGATAAGGCTGGCAACATCGACAGAAGTATATTTGATATACGAGTTATTGATGTGTACCTTGCTAGTACTCCTAGTAGCACCTGGGTATTGGATACCGGTTCGGTTGCTAAATGTTAGTAACTCGAAATAAAAGCTACGGAATAAACGGAGAACTAGCTACGGGTGAGGTGACGATGTGTGTTGGAAATGATTCCAAGGTTGATGTGATCAACATCGCATGCTCTCTCTACCTTCAGGATTAGTGACGAACCTAAATAAATGTTATTTGGTGTTTTGCGTTGAGCATGAACATGATTAGATCATGTTTGTTGCAATATGGTTATTCATTTAAGTCAGAGAATAATGGTTATTCTGTTTACATGAATAATACCTTCAATGGTCATGCACCCAGTGAGAATGGTTTGTTGAAATCTTGATCGTAGTAATACACATGTTCATAACATTGATGTCAAAAGATACAAAGTTAAATAATGATAGTACCACATACTTGTGGCACTACCGCGAAATGTCATATTGGTATAAAGCGCATGAAGAAACTCCATGCTGATGGATATTTGGACTCATTCGATTTCAAATTGGTTGAGACATGCGAACCATCCCTCTTGGGCAAGATGACTAAAGGACCCTGTTGGATGGAGCGGGCAAGTGATTCATTGGAAATGATACATGTTGATGTATGCAATCTAGTGAGTCTTGTAGCGTGATAGAGGCGAAGTTGTCCCTGTCTTTCGATGAGATGGTGGCTATCGTTTTTGGTGGAGTAGACTTTGACGATTCGACTACGAACGTGTGAGCCGTCGCGCCTTAGCAATCGCTAAACCAACTCTGAGAGGTTATTGACCACGCCGGAGCACGATCAACCTGACCACGAGGGTCTATTTCCTGCACGCAAACGAAGAACAAGCAAGAAACTAAGATTGCAATCTGGATATTGCGAATATAAGAGGAAAACTTTATTGATGAAGTGGGGTTCTGTGACGCCTTTGTCTGGTCGTGGAACACAAACGAAGAACGCGAAGTTGCTGCTATGGCAAACTTGTAATCTAAACAAAACCCCACCCTAAAACGAAGCCCTAAGGGCTGTATATATGGGGGAATAGAAGGGAATTTCGTGGCCCCTTGGGGAGGGGTCCGAAACCGACCCTAAGTCAGTTTCCCCATATATACGGAATCTAAAAACAGCCTATAATATGGTATTTCGAAATTACATGGGCCTGGCCCAAAAATAAGGTGGCGCAGCACCTATATTAGCCTATGGACGAATTTTATAAAGTGGCATCATGCATATTTCGTCCAAGGCTTCCCGCTCCCATTATGGTGGCTTCAATGTGCGAAAATCATCACTGGAAGCTCCATTGTTCTTCCCCGCACGCGCACCTTCTCCTCCATGCTTGATCCCGCTCCAATGGTCATCCTTCTTATCCATGCTAGGTCCTTCATTCATAAGTAAAACAAAAGTATCCAATTTAGGCAGCATCATATGTTCATGAATATTAGAAGGATTTCCAAGAAACGAAAGTACCTGGTAATTCAATTGACGTGCGCGAGCTCTAGTAATTGGTCCTGTATGTATAGCAGTCGGGGTGGGTGTAACATTAGTAGGGATGTCCTCATCATCCTCCCCTTCTTGAACTGACGTCGTCCTCGACGGAAGCTCATCTTCCTCACCCAAATAAGGCTTCAAATCTGCAATGTTAAAAGTGGGGCTAACCCCAAACTCTGCAGGCAGCTCAAGTTTATATGCATTATCATTTATTTTCTCTAACACCTTAAAAGGACCATCAGCACGTGGCATTAGCTTTGACTTGCGCAAATCAGGAAATCTATCCTTACGCAAATGTAACCAAACAAGATCTCCAGGTGCAAAGACAACATGTTTTCTACCCTTATCTCCAGCAAGTTTGTATTTAGCATTCATACGCTCAATGTTTTCCTTAGTTAACTCATGAATCTTTAATATCAATTCAGCACGTTCTTTAGCATCAAAATTAACCTTCTCCGAAGACGGAAGAGGCAACAAATCAATAGGTGCACGAGGTAAGAAACCATACACAACTTCAAAAGGGCACATCTTAGTGGTAGAATGTAGCGAACGATTATAAGCAAATTCAATATGAGGCAAGCATTCTTCCCACATTTTCAGGTTATTCTTCAAAACAGCCCTAAGCATAGTAGACAATGATCTATTGACTACTTCAGTTTGGCCATCAGTTTGGGGGTGACATGTAGTACTAAAAAGCAGTTTAGTCCCCAACTTAGCCCATAAACATCTCCAAAAGTGGCTAAGAAATTTAGCATCACGATCGGAAACAATTGTATTTGGCACACCATGCAACCGAATAATTTCACGAAAGAACAAATTAGCAACATGAGCAGCATCATCACTTTTATGACATGGTATAAAGTGTGCCATTTTAGAAAATCTATCCACGACAACAAATATGCTATCCCTCCCCTTCTTTGTTCGAGGTAAACCTAAAACAAAGTCCATAGATATATCCTCCCAAGGAACACTAGGTACAGGTAAAGGCATATATAAACCATGAGGATTGAGTCGTGACTTAGCTTTTTGACATGTAGTGCAGCGAGCAACAAAACGCTCAACATCCCGTCTCATCTTTGGCCAAAAGAAATGTGTAGCAAGTACGTCCTCCGTCTTCTTCACGCCAAAGTGTCCCATTAATCCTCCTCCGTGCGCCTCCTGTAACAACAAAAGACGAACGGAGCTAGCTGGAATGCATAGCTTGTTAGCACGAAACACAAATCCATTATTAATAACGAACTTGTTCCATGTTCTCCCTTCTTTACAATTCTGCAACACGTCTCTAAATTCAGCATCATGCACATATTGATCTTTGATGGTCTCCAAACCAAATATTTTAAAGTCAAGTTGTGAAAGCATAGTATAACGACGAGACAAAGCATCAGCAATAACATTGTCTTTACCCTTCTTGTGTTTAATGACATAAGGGAAAGTCTCAATGAATTCAACCCATTTAGCATGTCTACGGTTCAGTTTTGCTTGACTTTTAATATGTTTCAAAGATTCATGATCAGAATGTATAACAAATTCTTTGGGCCATAAATAATGTTGCCATGTTTCCAAAGTCCGAACAAGAGCATATAATTCCTTATCATAAGTAGAATAATTCAGACTAGGCCCACTTAATTTTTCAGAAAAGTACGCAACAGGTTTACCATCTTGTAGTAACACACCTCCTAACCCAATTCCACTAGCATCACATTCAAGCTCGAAAGTCTTATTAAAATCAGGAAGTTGGAGTAAAGGAGCATGTGTTAACTTATCTTTCAAGACCGTGAAGGCTTCTTCCTGTGCGGTACCCCAAGAAAAAGGCACGTCCTTCTTTGTAAGCTCATTGAGAGGCGCAGCAATGGTGCTGAAATCTCTCACAAAACGCCTATAGAAACCAGCGAGGCCAAGAAAACTCCTGACTTGTGTGACCGTTTTGGGCTGCGGCCAACTCTCAATAGCTTCAATCTTGGCTGTATCAACTTCAATTCCCTGTGGAGTAACAACATAGCCAAGAAAAGATACTCGGTCGGTGCAAAAGGTGCACTTCCCAAGGTTACCAAACAAACGTGCATCACGTAGCGCAGTAAAAACAGCACGTAAATGTCCCAAATGTTCCTCCAAAGATCTACTAAAAATCAATATATCATCAAAATAGACTACCACAAATCGTCCAATGAAAGCACGTAAAACCTCGTTCATTAATCTCATGAAAGTGCTAGGTGCATTAGTTAACCCAAAAGGCATGACTAGCCACTCATATAATCCAAACTTAGTTTTAAATGCTGTTTTCCATTCATCGCCCAATTTCATACGAATTTGATGGTATCCACTACGCAAATCAACTTTGGAGAAAATTGTAGAGCCACTTAATTCATCAAGCATATCATCTAGTCTAGGAATAGGATGATGATAACGAATAGTAATATTATTAATGCCTCTACAATCCACACACATGCGCGATGTACCATCCTTTTTAGGCACTAGAATAATAGGAACAGCACAAGGACTAAGGGATTCACGTATATAACCTTTGTCAAGCAGCTCCTGTACTTGACGCATAATCTCCTTTGTCTCCTCTGGATTGGTACGGTAGGGCGCACGCTTGGGTAGGGATGCACCGGGAATTAAGTCAATCTGATGCTCAATCCCGCGAATAGGCGGTAATCCCGATGGCACGTCTTGTGGAAAGACATCAGCGAACTCCTGCAAAATGTTAATGACAGCAGGAGGCAAAGAGGGAGGCATGTCCTCGAATGAAAATAATACCTCTTTACATACAAAAGCATAGCAAACATATGTAGCAACATCCAAATCATTAATATCAGATTTAGTAGCAAGTAAACAGCCACTCTTCAATTTTATTTCGGATGCAACAGTAGATGATGGTTTATTATGCTTATGGTGTTGCTCAAATTCCTGTGCTACAATCTGATTTTCACTCTTATTTTTCTCCTGTTTTGCTTTACTAGCTCTAGCAATGTCATCTTTCATAATATGTTCGGGAGACATAGGAAGCAAAGTGATATTATGATCCTTATGAACAAGAGTATACTGATTTGTCCTACCATGGTGTACAGAATTTTTATCAAACTGCCATGGTCTACCAAGTAAAACAGAACATGCTTGCATGGGTACCACATCACAATCCACATAATCAGAATATGTAGCAATGCTAAAATGCACACGAACAGTACGTGTTACCTTAACCTTGCCACTATTGTTGAACCATTGGATGTAATAAGGATGAGGATGTGGTCTGGTGGATAGAGACAGCTTCTCCACCATCTCCATGCTAGCCAAGTTATTGCAACTCCCTCCATCGATGATGATGCGAACAGAACGCTCTTTCACAACTCCCTTTGTGTGGAACAAGTTGTGCCTCTGATTTTGCTCAGCGTGTGTAACCTGCACACTGAGAACACGTTGAGCAACTAAACTTTAATACCTGTCAGCGTAATCAGCAGCCATGTATTGTGTTTCTGGTTCTGCATCCTTGCCACCCTGTTCGTCACTGGCAATAAGTGCCAAAGTCTCCTCATCATAATCACTAGCGGACGCATATCCACCATCCTTAGTAACAATCATTACACGCTTGGAAGGGCATTCTCTCGCATAGTGATCTCCACCCTTGCAATGACGACATATAACCTCATGTGTTTGCCCTGTGGATGCAATAGATGAAGAAGAACTCTGTGCAGGCCCAGAAGGTGTGCTCTTCGCAGAGGGTGCAGTAGGAGCATGTTTCCTGGTATCGCGATTAGAGTTGGAGTTTGAAGGAGGTGGTGTTGCAGCAGGACGTGCGGAAGTAGAGGAGGTACGTGGCGTCCATGATGAAGTACGGCCTGCAAAATTAGTAGTTCTCGCCATTGCCTGTCGATCCTGCACTTCACGTTCAGCTTTGCAAGCAAGATGAAATAAACGAGTGATAGTGTTATACTCCTTATACTCTAGAATAGTCTGAATCTCTCTATTTAATCCACCCATAAAACGTGCAAGCATAGCTTCATTCTCCTCAACAATACCACATCTAATCATACCAGTTTGTAATTCCTGATAATATTCTTCTACAGAATTTTTTCCTTGTCTTAAACGCTGCAAATTTTGAAGCAATTCACGTTGATAATAAGGTGGCACCCAACGATTTCGCATAGCAGTTTTCAAAGCAGCCCAAGTAGTTGGAATATTATCAGGGTGTATTCTACAATGTTCTGACCACCAAACACAAGCAAAACTAGTGAATGAACAAACAGCAGCAGCAACACGTCGATCCTCTGGAAATTGTAAGCATGTAAAACGTTGTTCTGTTTCTAACTCCCATGTAAGATATATATCAGGAACATATCTACCCTCAAATGTCGGAATATTCAATTTAAGTTTAGGGAGATGGTCATGATCCCGTACCTGCGGGGGTGGTGCAGCCCTACCGTTACGGTTGTAGCCATGTGGTCGACCTGGTGCGTATGGTGGTGGTTGCCCGTGGGGCGGATCTGGAGCAACCTCTCCCTCATCATCGAAATCACCATCATAATCTTCAACCTGCTCAACGACAGTAGCCGCACGAGCCAGCGAAGTAGCAGCAGTATCAACAGTACCAGGATGTTGGGCGTGGCCGAGAGGCACACGTCGCGCTCGTCGTTCGAAAGGAATAGGAACTGCAGCTGGTGGAGGTAGACGGGCAAGCACCTCATTGAACTTGGCGTCCATCTTGGTGTCGAATGTCTTCTCCAAACCATCTAGCTTCTCCATGGCCACTCCAAAGTTGTTCACGAAGTCCTGTACCTGCTCAGCCATCATTTGCTGAAATTTATCATAGAGCGCTTTGTTGGTCATGCTCTCCCAGTCGATTTCTTCATTGTGTGATCCTGGCATGGTTAGCAGAAATAGGAAACACACAATATGAAACCTACAGACTGCTGGGACGTGGTGGTGGTGGTGGTGTGGCACAAATCCTTTAAGCGAATCTCAATTTCTTACCAGTTCTTACCCAGTAGCAGGCGGTGATCGGCAACCGTTGTAGCCAAAACTCTCAAAGCTTGGATAGAGCGATTGCCAGGTGGTGTCAAGCACACGGCGTAGAAGTATGTGGAGCTGGGATGGCTTATAATATGGTAGCAAAAAGGGTCAGCATTAATCAATTCAGAGATGCAAGGTTGAATAAACGCTCAACGACGGTACTGTGCTGGTCCTAGGCTAGACCGTGCTAGAGACGCGAGCCTAAAACACCAACAAAAGCACGACGATACACGTAAGCAAGGGAAAAGCACACTCGGATTTTTTTTTTCGTTTTTTTTTCGGCGCCTCTTTTTTTTTTCAAAAACTCACTACAATGGCGAGTGTCTCAAAACTCTTGCCACGTCGTATAAGCAAGATGGGCACGAATTTTTCTTTTGGACTATTTGTTTTTTCCTGGAGCAATCCGGGGGCTGCGACGACCCAAAAATTTCGACAAAAATCACTATGATAGCAAGTGTCTCAAAACGCTCCGGGGAACCTAAAATCAAGATAGGGAAAAAATATTTTCGGGCGAAATTTTTTTGGGCCAAAACGTGCTCTACAAAGCGTGCCAGACTCTTTTTTTTCCGACACCTGCGCAGGTAGCAAAACACGGATCCGAAATCAAAAGGATCTCGAAACTAAACCTAAAACAAACTGGACTTGGATTGGTGGAGGATTTGTGGTGGTATATATGAACACCAATGGATAGTGATGATGGATGATGAGATATGGCAGCGGCGATGATGGTGGTGGTATATGGCAACTATGAAGACGATGCGGTGGCGGCGTGACAACCTGTGAAAAGAACTCGAAACTCTAAAGGACTAGACACTAAGACCAGCAACTCGACACGACGATGTAACCGCCAATTCAACAAAGCAAAATACTGAAAAGACTATGCAAAGGCTCAGATTGGTTTGGATATGATGATCTAACCCTAATTTTTTTTGTGGCTTTTTCGTGGACTAAAGGTATGAAGAACAGATGCGATCTAAACTACGAAAACTGGTAAAATCTCACCGAGCAACCTGGAAATCTGATACCACTTGATAGAGGCGAAGTTGTCCCTGTCTTTCGATGAGATGGTGGCTATCGTTTTTGGTGGAGTAGACTTTGACGATCCGACTACGAACGTGTGAGCCGTCGCGCCTTAGCAATCGCTAAACCAACTCTGAGAGGTTATTGACCACGCCGGAGCACGATCAACCTGACCACGAGGGTCTATTTCCTGCACGCAAACGAAGAACAAGCAAGAAACTAAGATTGCAATCTGGATATTGCGAATATAAGAGGAAAACTTTATTGATGAAGTGGGGTTCTGTGACGCCTTTGTCTGGTCGTGGAACACAAACGAAGAACGCGAAGTTGCTGCTATGGCAAACTTGTGATCTAAACAAAACCCCACCCTAAAACGAAGCCCTAAGGGCTGTATATATGGGGGAATAGAAGGGAATTTCGTGGCCCCTTGGGGAGGGGTCCGAAACCGACCCTAAGTCAGTTTCCCCATATATACGGAATCTAAAAACAGCCTATAATATGGTATTTCGAAATTACATGGGCCTGGCCCAAAAATAAGGTGGCGCAGCACCTATATTAGCCTATGGATGAATTTTATAAAGTGGCATCATGCATATTTCGTCCAAGGCTTCCCGCTCCCATTATGGTGGCTTCAATGTGCGAAAATCATCACTGGAAGCTCCATTGTTCTTCCCCGCACGCGCACCTTCTCCTCCATGCTTGATCCCGCTCCAATGGTCATCCTTCTTATCCATGCTAGGTCCTTCATTCATAAGTAAAACAAAAGTATCCAATTTAGGCAGCATCATATGTTCATGAATATTAGAAGGATTTCCAAGAAACGAAAGTACCTGGTAATTCAATTGACGTGCGCGAGCTCTAGTAATTGGTCCTGTATGTATAGCAATCGGGGTGGGTGTAACATTAGTAGGGATGTCCTCATCATAGCGTGCAGTGGATATCGTTATTTTCTTACCTTCACTGAAGATTTGAGTAGATATAGTGTATATTTACTTAATGAAACACAAGTCTGAATCGTTTGAAAGGTTCAAGCAAATTCAGAGTGAAGTTAAAGATCATAGTGACAAGAAGATAAAAATGACTGCGATATGATCGTGGAGGTGAATATCTGAGTCACGAGTTTGGCATACAACTTAAGATAATGTGAAAGTTGTTTCACAACTAAACGCCACCTGGAACACCATAGTATGATGGTGTGTCCGAACATCATAGTTATGCTCTATTGGATATGGTGCATGCTATGATGTTTCTTATCGTTTTGTTACTATAATTTTGGGGTTATGCATTAGAGACAACTACATTCACTTTAAATAGGGCACCATCTAAATCCGTTGAGATGACATTGTGTGAATTTTGCTTTGATAGAAACCTAGGCTGTCATTTCTTAATGCTTGGGGCTACGACGCTTGTGTGGAAAATGTTTTCACCTAATGAGCTCGAACCCAAAGCGGACAAATGCATCTTCATAGAATACCCTAAGAACAGTTGGGTGAACCTTCTATCTCAGATCCATGCATAAAATGTTTATTGCTAAAACTGGGTCCTTTCTCGAGAAAAGGTTTCTCTTGAAAGAATTGAGTGGGAGGAGGATAGAACTTGATGAGGTTATTGAACCTCTGCTTCAACCAAAAAGTAGCGCAGCGTAGAAAGATGTTTCTGTGAAGCCTACGTCAGTTCAAGAGGAAGTTAATGATGATGATCATGAAGCTTCGGATCAAGTTACTATCGACCTGCGAGGAAAATAGAACTTGATGAGGTTATTGAACCTTCACTTCAACCAGAAAGTGGCGCAGCGCAGAAAGATGTTTTTGTGAAACCTACGTCAGTTGAAGAGGAAGTTAATGATGATGATCATGAAGCTTCCGATCAAGTTACTATCGAACTTCGTAGGTCGACAAGGATGTGTACTGCTACTGAGTGGCACGACAACCCTGTCTTGGAGGTCATGTTGTTGGACAACGATGAACCTACAAACTATGGAGAAGCGATGATGGGCCCGGAAACCAACAAATGGTTAGAGGCCATGAAATCCGAGAAAGGATCCATGCATGAAAACCAAGTATAGACTTTGGTGGACTTGCTCGTTGGACGGCAGGTCGTTAATTACAAATGGATCTTTAAAATGAAGACAGACGCTGATGGTAAATGTTACCATTTGTAAAGCTCGACTTGTTGCAAAGTAGTTTACAACAAGTTCAAAAGAGTTGACTGCGATGAGACTTTCTCACTCGTAGCGACGCTAAAGTCTGTTGGAATTATGTTAGCAGTTGCTGCATTTTTCAATTATGAAATCTGGCAGATGGATGCCAAAACATCGTTTCCTTCCTTAAGGAAAGGTTGTATGACATACAACTAGAAGGTTTTGTCAGTCCTAAGGATGCTAAAAGGTGTGCGAGCTTCAGTGATTCTTCTATGAACTGAAGCAAGCATCTTGGAGTTGGAATATACACTTTGATGAGGTGATCAAAGTTTTTGAGTCTATACAAAGTTTACGAGAAACTTGTATTTGCAATAAAGTGAGTGGGAGCACTATAGAGTTTCCGATAAGTATATGTGGATGACATATTGCTATTCGGAAATGATGTAGAATTTCTGGAGAGCATAAACGGTTGTTTGAAAAGAGTTTTTTCAAAGGAAGACCTAGATAAAGCTACCTAATTGTTGAGCATCAAAATCTATAAAGATAGATCAAGATGTTTGATAAGACTTTCAATGAGTACATACCTTGACAAGATTTTGAAAGAGTTCAAAATGGATCAGTCAGAGAAAGAGTTCTCGCCTGATTTGTAAGGTATAAAGTTGAGTAAGACTCAATGCCAAGTGACTGCAGAAGATAGAGAAAAGATGAGTATCATCCCCTATGCTTCAGCCATAGGCTCTATCATGTATGCAATGCTGTGCACGAGACCCGATGTCAGCCTTTCCATAAGTATGGCCAGAAGGTTTCAAAGTGAGCCTGGAATGGAGCACTGGACAGCGGTCAAGATTATCCTTAGTAACTAAAAGACTAAGGAGATGTTTCTCGATTATGGAGGTGATATAGAGTTCGTCATAAAGAGTTACGTCGATGCAAGCTTTAACACCAATCCGGATGACTCATAGTAGCAATCTGGATACATATAGTGGAGCAGCCATTTGGAATAGTTCCAAGTGGAGTGTGGTAGCAGTGTTTACGATTTGACATAGTAATTTGCAAACTACACACGGATCTGAATGTCGTAGACCCGTTGACAATAAGACCTCTCTCACATGCAAAGCATGATCGAGCCCCAGAACTCATTGGGTGTTAGATTCATAACAATGCGAATCACATGGTGATGTGAACTAGATTATTGACTCTAGTGCAAGTGAGAGACTGTTGGAAATATGCCCTAGAGGCAATAATAAATTAGTTATTATCATATTTCCCTGTTCATGATAATCGTTTATTATCCATGCTATAAATTGTATTGATCGGAGACTTAGATGCATGTGTGGATACATAGACAAAACCATGTCCCTAGTATGCCTCTAATGGACTAGCTCGTTGATCAAAGATAGTTAAGGTTTCCTAGCCATGGACATGAGATGTCATTTGATAGTGGGATCACATCATTAGGAGAATGATGTGATGGACAAGACCCAAACTACAAACGTAGCATATGATCGTGTCAGTTTATTGCTACTGTTTTCTGCATGTCAATGTATATGTTCCTATGACCATGAGATCATGCAACTCACGGATATCGGAGGAGTGCCTTGTGTGTATCAAACGTCGCAACGTAACTGGGTGACTATAAAGGTGCTCTACAGGTATCTCCGATGGTGTCTGTTGAGTTGGCATGGCTCAAGACTGGGATTTGTTACTCCGTGTGACGGAGAGGTATCTCGGGGCCCACTCGGTAATGCAACATCACAATAAGCCTTGCAAGCAATGTGACTAATTGTTAGTTGCGGGATCTTGTATTACGGAACGAGTAAAGAGACTTGCCGGTAACGAGGTTGAACTCGGTATGGAGATACCGACGATCGAATCTCGGGCAAGTAACATACCGAAGAGCAAAGGGAACATCATACGGGATTAACTGAATCCTTGACATAGAGGTTCGACTGATAAAGATCTTCGTAGAATATGTAGGAACCAATGTGGACATCCAGGTCCCGCCATTGGTTATTGACCGTAGAGGTGTCTCGGTCATGTCTATATAGTTCTCGAACCCACAGGGTCTGCACACTTAAGGTTCGGTGACGTTTCGGTACTGTAGAGTTATGTATGGTGGTGACCGAAGGTTGTTCGGAGTCCCGGATGAGATCCCGGACGTCACGAGGAGCTCCGGAATGGTCCGGAGGTAAAGCTTCATGTATAGGAAGTCCCAGTTTGGTCACCGGAAAAGTTTCGGGCTCATCGGTAGTGTACCGGGAGACCATCGGGAGGGGTATTTCGACCCAAGAGTTTTTATGGGTTGTGGGAAGATGAATACCATCCCTTGGAGGGCTGGTGGAAGTCCTACACAAAGCCAATGAGGCTGGGAAGAAAATACCAAAAGGAAAAAGGTGGAAAAAGGCAAAAAGGGCTATATATGGAAGGAGTCCTATTCCCACTAGGAGTGTGAAGAGGAGGACTCCTCCCTAGCAGGCCGAACCAGGTGGGCTTTGGCCCTTGCGCCAGCCCCTCCTCCTCCTCCTCTCCTCCTATATATACTAGAGGAGTTTGAGGGTTTTGGCACAAGTTCTTTCTTCCACGTGCAACCCTAACCTCCAGTACATAGTTTCTCCTCTAGATTGGTTTTCTGCGGTGCTTAGGTGAAGCCCTGCAGGACTAACTCCACCACCATCACCGGAGCACTGTCACGCTGCCGGTGAACTCTCCATCTTATCCACCTCCTCTTGCTGGATCAAGACGATGGAGATCATCATCAAGCTGCACGTGTGCTGAACGTGGAGGTGTCGTCCGTTTGGTACTAGATCGGAAGGATCGTGATCAAGGCCACGGGACGTTCGTGATCGGATCGCGGGACGGATCGTGACGAGATCGCGGGACGGTTCGTGATTAGATCGCGGGACGCTCGGCAATTTGGATCGCGAAGAAGTACGACTTCACCAACCGCGTTTCTCAATGCTTCCCGCTTAGCGATCTACAAGGGTACGTAGATCCACTCTCCCTCTCGTAGATGCTCATCACCATGGATAGGTTTGCGTGTGCGTAGGAAATTTTTTGTTTCCCATGCGACATTCCCCAACACTTAGCCCATAAACATCTCCAAAAGTGGCTAAGAAATTTAGCATCACGATCTAAAACAATTGTATTTGGCACACCATGCAACCGAATAATTTCACGAAAGAACAAATCAACAACATGAGCAGTAGCATCACTTTTATGACATGGTATAAAGTGTGCCATTTTGAAAATCTATCCACGACAACAAATATGCTATCCGTCCCCTTCTTAGTTCGAGGTAAACCTAAAACAATGTCCATAGATATATCCTCCCAAGGAACACTAGGTACATGCAAAGGCATATATAAACCATGAGGATTACGTCGTGACTTAACTTTTTGACATGTAGTGCAGCGAGCAACAAAACGCTCAACATCCCATCTCATCTTTGGCCAAAAGAAATGTGTAGAAAGTACGTCCTGCGTTTTCTTCACGCCAAAGTGTCCCATTAATCCTCCTCCATGTGCCTCGTGTAACAACAAAAGATGAACGGAGCTAGCTAGAATGCATAGCTTGTTAGCACGGAACACAAATCCATCATTAATGACGAACTTGTTCCATGTTCTCCCTTCTTTACAATGCTGCAACACATCTCTAAATTCAGCATCATGCACATATTGATCTTTGATGGTCTCCAAACCAAATATTTTAAAGTCAAGTTGTGAAAGCATAGTATATCGACGAGACAAAGCATCAACAATAACGTTTTCTTTACCCTTCTTGTGTTTAATGACATAAGGGAAAGTCTCAATGAATTCAACCCATTTAGCATGTCTACGGTTCAGTTTTGCTTGACTTTTAATATGTTCAAAGATTCATGATCGGAATGTATAACAAATTCTTTGGGCCATAAATAATGTTGCCATATTTCCAAAGTCCGAACAAGAGCATATAATTACTTATCATAACTAGACTAATTCAGACTAGGCCCACTCAGTTTTTCAGAAAAGTACGCAACAGGTTTACCATCTTGTAATAACACACCTCCTAACCCAATTCCACTAGCATCACATTCAAGCTCAAAAGTCTTATTAAAATCAGGAAGTTGGAGTAAAGGAGCATGTGTTAACTTATCTTTCAAAACCTTGAAGGCTTCTTTCTGTGCGGTACCCCAAGAAAAAGGCACGTCCTTCTTTGTAAGCTCATTGAGAGGCGCAACAATGGTGCTAAAATCTCTCACAAAACGCCTATAGAAACCAGGGAGGCCAAGAAAATTCCTCACTTGTGTGACCGTTTTGGGCTGCGGCCAACTCTCAATGGCTTCAATCTTGGCTTTATCAACTTCAATTCCCTGTGGAGTAACAACATAGCCAAGAAAAGATACTCGATCGGTGCAAAAGGTGCACTTCCCAAGGTTACCAAACAAACGTGCATCACGTAGAGCAATAAAAACAGCACGTAGATGTTCCAAGTGTTCCTCCAAAGATCTACTAAAAATCAATATATCATCAAAATAGACTACCACAAATCGTCCAATGAAAGCACGTAAAACCTCGTTCATTAATCTCATGAAAGTGCTAGGTGCATTAGTTAACCCAAAAGGCATGACTAACCACTCATATAATCCAAACTTAGTTTTAAATGTTGTTTTCCATTCATCTCCCAATTTCATACGAATTTGATGGTATCCACTACGCAAATCAACTTTGGAGAAAATTGTAGAACCACTTAATTCATCAAGCATATCATCTAGTCTAGGAATAGGATGACGATAACGAATAGTAATATTATTCATGCCTCTACAATCCACACACATGCGTGATGTACCATCCTTTTTAGGCACTAGAATAATAGGAACATCACAAGGACTGAGGGATTCACGTATATAACCTTTGTCAAGCAGCTCCTGTACTTGACACATAATCTCCTTTGTCTCCTCTGGATTGGTACGGTATGGCGCACGGTTGGGTAGGGATGCACCGGGAATTAAGTCAATCTGATGCTCAATCCCGCGAATAGGTGGTAATCCCCGTGGCACGTCTTGTGGGAAGACGTCAGCGAACTCCTACAAAATGTTAATGACCGCAGGAGGCAAAGAGGGAGGCATGTCCTCGAATGAAAAGAATACCTCTTTGCATACAAAAGCATAGCAAACAGATGTAGCAACATCCAAATCATTAATATCAGATTTAGTAGCAAGTAAACATCCACTCTTCAATTTTATTTCGGATGCAACATTAGATGATGGTTTATTATGCTTTTGGTGTTGCTCAGATTCCTGTGCTACAATCTGATTTTCACTCTTATATTTTTCTTGTTTTGCTTTACTAGCTCTAGCAATGTCATCTTTCATAATATGTTCCGGAAACATAGGAAGCAAAGTGATATTTTGATCCTTATGAACAAGAGTATACTGATTTGTCCTACCATGGTGTACAGAATTTTTATCAAACTGCCATGGCCTACCAAGTAAAACAGAACATGCTTGCATGGGTACCACATCACAATCCACATAATCAGAATATGTAGCAATGCTAAAATGCACACGAACAGTACGTGTTACCTTAACCTTGCCACTGTTGTTGAACCATTGGATGTAATAAGGATGAGGATGTGGTCTGGTGGTTAGAGACAGCTTCTCCACCATCTCCATGCTAGCCAAGTTATTGCAACTCCCTCCATCGATGATGACACGAACAGAATGCTCCTTCACAACTCCCTTTGTGTGGAACAAGTTGTGCCTCTAATTTTGTTCAGCCTATGTAACCTGCACACTGAGAACACGTTGAGCAACTAAACTTTCATACCTATCAGCATAATGAGCAGCCATGTAGTGTGTCTCTGGTTCTGCATCCTCGCCACCCTGTTCTTCACTTGCAATGAGAGCCAAAGTCTCCTCATCATAATCACTAGCGGACGCATATCCACCATCCTCAGTAACAATCATTACACGTTTGGAAGGGCATTCTCTCGCAAAGTGACCTCCACCCTTGCAACGACGGCATATAACCTCATGTGTTTGCCCTGTGGATGCAATAGATGAAGAAGAGCTCTGTGCAGGCCCAGAAAGTGTGCTCTTCGAAGAGGGTGGATTAGGAGCCTGTTTCCTGGTATCGCGGTTGGAGTTGGAGGTGGGAGTAGGTGGCGTTGCAGCAGGACGTGCGGAAGTAGAGGAGGTACTTGGCGTCCATGATGAAGTACGACCTGTAGAAAAAGGAGTTCTCGCCATTGCCAGTCGATCCTGCACTTCACGTTCAGCTTTGCAAGCAAGATGAAATAAACGAGTGATAGTGTTATACTCCTTATACTCTAGAATAGTCCGAATCTCTCTATTTAATCCACCCATAAAACGTGCAAGCATAGCTTCATTCTCCTCAACAATACCACATCTAATCATGCCAGTTTGTAATTCCTGATAATATTCTTCTATACAATTTTTTCCTTGTCTTAAACGCTGCAAATTTTGAAGCAATTCACGTTGATAATAAGGTGGCACCCAACGATTACGCATAGCAGTTTTCAAAGCAGCCCAAGTAGTTGGAATATTAGCATGGTGTATTCTACAATGTTCTGACCACCAAACAAAAGCAAAACTAGTGAATGAACAAACAGCAGCAGCAACACGTCTATCCTCAAGAAATTGTAAGCATGTAAAACGTTGTTCTGTTTCTAACTCCCATGTAAGATATATATCAAGAACATATCTACCCTCAAACGTCGGAATATTCAATTTAAGTTTAGGGAGATGGTCATGATCCCGTACCTGAGGGGGTGGGGCAGCCCTACCGTTACGGTTGTAGCCATGTGGTCGACCTGGTGCGTATGGTGGTGGTTGCCCCTGAGGCTGATCGGGAGCAACCTCTCCCTCATCATCGTAATCACCATCATAATCGTCAACTTGATCAACGACAGTAGCAGCACGAGCCACAGAAATAGCAACAGTATCAACAGTACCAGTATGTTGGGCTTGGCCGAGAGGCACATGTCGTGCTCGTCGTTCGAAAGGAATAGGAGCTGCAGCTGGTGGTGGTAGACGGGCAAGCACCTCATTGAACTTGGCGTCCATCTTGGTGTCAAAGGTCTTCTCCAAACCATCTAGCTTCTCCATGGCCTCTCCAAAGTTGATCACGAAGTCTTGTACCTGGTCAGCCATCATTTGCTGAAACTTATCATATAGCGCTTTGTTGGTCATGCTCTCCCAGTCGATCTCATTGTCGTGTGATCCTGGCATGGTTAGCAAATAGGAAACACACAAGAATATGAAACCTACGGACTACTGGGACGTGGTGGTGGTGGTGTGTCACAAATCCTTTAAGCGAATCTCAAATTCTTACCAGTTCTTACCCAGCAGCAGGCGGTGATCGGCAACCATTGTAGTCAAAACTCTCAAAGCTTGGATAGAGCGATTGCCAGGTGGTGTCAAACACACGACGTAGATGTATGTGGAGCTGGGATGGCTTATAATATGGTAGCAAAAAGGGTTAGCAATAATCAATTCAGAGATGCAAGGTTGAATAAACGGTCAACGATGGTACTGTGCTGGTCCTAGGCTAGACCCGTACTAGAGACGCGAGCCTAAAGCACCAACAAAATCACGACGCTACACGTAATCAAGGGAAGAGCACACTTTGAATTTTTTTTTCGTTTTTTTTCTGTCGGCGCCTCTTTTTTTTTTGCTCAAAAAATCATTACAATGGCGAGTGTCTCAAAACTCTTGCCACGTCGTATAAGCAAGATGGGCACGAAATTTTTGGACTTTTTTTTTCTGGAGCAATCCGGGGGCTGCGACGACCAAAAATTTCGACAAAAATCACTATGATAGAAAGTGTCTCAAAACACTCCGGAGAACCTAAAATCAAGATAGGTAAAAATTATTTTCGGCCGGAAAATTTTTGGGCCAAAACATGCTCTGCAAAGCGTGCCAGACTCTTTTTTTTCGACACCTACGCACGTAGCAAAACGCGAATCCGAAATCAAAAAGATCTCGAAACTAAATCTAAAACGAGCTGGACTCGGATTGGTGGTGGTATATATGGACACCAATAAATAGTGGGTGGAGATATCTGGCAGCGGTGATGATGGTGGTGGTATATGGCGACTATGAAGACGATGCGTTGGCGGCGTGACAACGTGTGAATAGAACTCGAAACTCTAAAGGACTAGACACTAAGACCAGCAACTCGACACGATGATGTAACCGCCAATTAAACAAAGCAAAATACTGAAAAGACTATGCAAAGGCTCAGATTGGTTCGGATATGATGATCTAACCCTAATATTTTTGGCTTTTTCGTGCACTAAAGGTATGAAGAAACAAATGCGATCTAAACTACGAAAACTGATAAAATCTCACTGAGAAACCTGGAAATCTGATACCACTTGATAGAGGCGAAGTTGTCCCTATCTTTCGATGAGATGGTGGCTATCGTTTTGGTGGAGTAGACTTTGACGATCCGACTACGAACGTGTGATGACGCCGCGCCTTAGCAATTGCTAAACCAACTCCGAGAGGTTATTGACCACGCCGGAGCACGATCAACCTGACCACGAGGGTCTGTTTCCTGCACGCAAACAAAGAACAAGCAAGAAACTAAGATTGCAATCTGGATATTGCGAATATAAGAGGAAAGCTTTATTGATGAAGTGGGGTTCTGTGACGCCTTTGTCTGGTCGTGGAACACAAAAGAAGAACGCGAAGTTGCAGCTATGGCGAACTTGTAATCTAAACAAAACCCAACCCTAAAACGACGCCCTAAGGGTTGTATATATGGGGGAATAGAGGGGAATTTCGTGGCCCCTTGGAGGAGGGGTCCAAAACAGACCTTATCTTAGTTTCCCCATACATACGGACTCTAGAAACAGCCTATAATATGATATTTCGAAATTACATGGGCCTGACCCAACAATAAGGTGGCGCAGCACCTATATTAGCCTAGGGACGAATTTTGTAAGTAGCATCATGCATATTTCGTCCAAGGCTTCTTGCTCCCATTATGGTGGCTTCAAAGTGCAAAAATCATCAGTGGAAACTCCATTGTTCTTTCCCGCGCGCGCACCTTCTTCTCCATGCTTGATCCCGCTCCCATGGTCATCCTTCTTATCCATATTAGATCCTTCATTCATAAGTAAAACAAAAGTATCTAATTTAGGCAGCATCATATGTTCATGAACATTAGAAGGATTTGCAAGAAACGAAAGTACCTGGTAATTCAATTGACGTGCGCGAGCTCTAGTAATTGGTCCTGTATGTATAGCAACACCATAAGCATAATAAACCATCATCTAGTGTTGCATCAGAAATAAAATTGAAGAGTGGATGTTGACTTGCTACTAAATCTGATATTAATGATTTGGATGTTGCTACATCTGTTTGCTATGCTTTTGTATGCAAAGAGGTATTAGTTTCAATCAAGGACATGCCTCCCTCTTTGCCTCCTGCTGTCATTAACATTTTGCAGGAGTTCGCTGATGTCTTTCCACAAGACGTGCCACCGGGATTACCACCTATTCGCGGAATTGAGCATCAAATTGACTTAATTCCCGGTGCATCCCTACCCAACCGTGCGCCATACCGTACCAATCCAGAGGAGACAAAGGATATTATGCGTCAAGTACAGGAGCTGCTTGACAAAGGTTATATACGCGAATCCCTTAGTCCTTGTGTTGTTCCTATTATTCTAGTGCCTAAAAAGGATGGTACATCGTGCATGTGTGTGGATTGTAGAGGCATTAATAATATTACTATTCGTTATCATCATCCTATTCCTAGACTAGATGATATGCTTGATGAATTAAGTGGTTCTACAATTTTCTCCAAAGTTGATTTGCGTAGTGGATACCATCAAATTCATATGAAATTGGCAGATGAATGGAAAACAGCATTTAAAACTAAGTTTGGATTATATGAGTGGTTAGTCATGCCATTTGGGTTAACTAATGCACCTAGCACTTTCATGAGATTAATGAACGAGGTTTTACGTGCTTTCATTGGACGATTTTTGGTAGTCTATTTTGATGATATATTGATTTTTAGTAGATCTTTGGAGGAACATTTGGAACATCTACGTGTTGTTTTTATTGCTCTACGTGATGCACGTTTGTTTGGTAACCTTGGGAAGTGCACCTTTTGCACCAATCGAGTATCTTTTCTTGGCTATGTTGTTACTCCACAGGGAATTGAAGTTGATAAAGCCAAGATTGAAGCCATTGAGAGTTGGCCGCAACCCAAAACGGTCACACAAGTGAGGAGTTTTCTTGGCCTCGCTGGTTTCTATAGGCGTTTTGTTAGAGATTTCAGCACCATTGCTGCGCCTCTCAATGAGCTTACAAAGAAGGACGTGCCTTTTTCTTGGGGTACCGCCCAGGAAGAAGCCTTCAGTTTTGAAAGATAAGTTAACACATGCTCCTTTACTCCAACTTCCTGATTTTAATAAGACTTTTGAGCTTGAATGTGATGCTAGTGGAATTGGGTTAGGAGGTGTGTTATTACAAGATGGTAAACCTGTTGCGTACTTTTCTAAAAAATTGAGTGGGCCTAGTCTGAATTATTCTACTTATGATAAGGAATTATATGCTCTTGTTAGGACTTTGGAAACATGGCAACATTATTTATGGCCCAAAGAATTTGTTATACATTCTGATCATGAATCTTTGAAACATATTAAAAGTCAAGCAAAACTGAACCGTAGACATGCTAAATGGGTTGAATTCATTGAGACTTTCCCTTATGTCATTAAACACAAGAAGGTTAAAGAAAATGTTATTGCTGATGCTTTGTCTTAGCGTTATACTATGCTTTCACAACTTGACTTTAAACTATTTGGTCTGGAGACCATCAAATATCAATATGTGCATGATGCTGAATTTAGAGATGTGTTGTAGAATTCTAAATAAGGGAGAACATGGAACAAGTTTGTTATTAATGATGGATTTGTATTCCGTGCTAACAAGCTATGCATTCTAGCTAGCTCTGTTCTTCTTTTGTTGTTATAGGAGGCGCACGGAGGAGGATTCATGGGATACTTTGGCGTGAAGAAGATGGAGGACGTACTTTCTACACATTTCTTTTGGACAAAGATGAGACGGGATGTTGAGCTTTTTGTTGCTCGCTGCACTACATGTCAAAAAGCTAAGTCACAACTCAATCCTCATGGTTTATATATGCCTTTGCCTGTACCTAGTGTTCCTTGGGAGGATATATCTATGGACTTTGTTTTTGGTTTACCTCGAACAAAGAAGGGGAGGGATAGCATATTTGTTGTTGTGGATAGATTTTCCAAAATGGCATACTTTATACCATGTCATAAAAGTGATGTTGCTGCTCATGTTGCTGATTTGTTCTTCCGTGAAATTATTCGGTTGCATGGTGTGCCAAATACAATTGTTTCAGATCGTGATGCTAAATTTCTTAGCCTCTTTTGGACATGTTTATGGGCTAAGTTGGGGACTAAACTACTTTTTAGTACTACATGTCATCCCCAAACTACTGGCCAAACTGAAGTAGTCAATAGATCATTGTCTACTATGCTTAGGGCTGTTTTGAAGAATAACCTCAAAATGTGGGAAGAATGCTTGCCTCATATTGAATTTGCTTATAATCGTTGGCTACATTTGATAGAAGCGAGGGTCCCGATCTTTCGATGAGATGATAACTATCGATTTGGTGGAGAATACTTTGACGATCCGACTACGAACGTGCACGACGTTGCGCCTTAGCAATCGCTAAACCAATCTCCAAGAGGTTATTGACCACGCCGGAGCACGATCAACCTGACCACGAAGGTCTATTCCTGCAAGCAATCAAAGAACAAGCAAGAATATGATAATGCAATCTGAATATTGCGAATATATATGAAGTATTGATAAGGGTGGGGTTCCGAAAGCGGTCTTGGTCTGGTCGTTGGACACAAACGAAGTACACGAAGTTGCAATGGCTAACTTTTAACTAAACAAAACCCAAAGGAAAAGCTACTAGATTGATCTACTTATATAGGTGATATAGGCGAAGTTGTCCCTGTCTTTCGATGAGATGGTGGCTATCGTTTTTGGTGGAGTAGACTTTGACGATCCGACTACGAACGTGTGAGACGTCGCGCCTTAGCAATCGCTAAACCAACTCTGAGAGGTTATTGACCACGCCGGAGCACGATCAACCTGACCACGAGGGTATATTTCCTGCACGCAAACGAAGAACAAGCAAGAAACTAAGATTGCAATCTGGATATTGCGAATATAAGAGGAAAGCTTTATTGATGAAGTGGGGTTCTGTGACGCCTTTGTCTGGTCGTGGAACACAAACGAAGAACGCGAAGTTGCTGCTATGGCGAACTTGTAATCTAAACAAAACCCAAACCTAAAACGAAGCCCTAAGGGCTGTATATATGGGGGAATAGAAGGGAATTTCGTGGCCCCTTGGAGGAGGGGTCCGAAACCGACCCTAAGTCAGTTTCCCCATACATACGGACTCTAAAAACAGCCTATAATATGGTATTTCGAAATTACATGGGCCTGGCCCAAAATTAAGGTGGCGCAGCACCTATATTAGCCTATGGACGAATTTTATAAAGTGGCATCATGCATATTTCGTCCAAAGCTTCCCACTCCCATTATGGTGGCTTCAATGTGCGAAAATCATCACTGGAAGCTCCAATGTTCTTCCCCGCGCGCGCACCTTCTCCTCCATGCTTGATCCCGCTCCAATGGTCATCCTTCTTATCCATGATAGGTCCTTCATTCATAAGTAAAACAAAAGTATCTAATTTAGGCAGCATCATATGTTCATGAATATTAGAAGGATTTCCAAGAAACGAAAGTACCTGGTAATTCAATTGACGTGCGCGAGCTCTAGTAATTGGTCCTGTATGTATAGCAGTCGGGGTGGGTGTAACATTGATAGAGGCGAAGTTGTCCCTGTCTTTCGATGAGATGGTGGCTATCGTTTTTGGTGGAGTAGACTTTGACGATCCGACTACGAACGTGTGAGACGTCGCGCCTTAGCAATCGCTAAACCAACTCTGAGAGGTTATTGACCACGCCGGAGCACGATCAACCTGACCACGAGGGTCTATTTCCTGCACGCAAACGAAGAACAAGCAAGAAACTAAGATTGCAATCTGGATATTGTGAATATAAGAGGAAAGCTTTATTGATGAAGTGGGGTTCTGTGACGCCTTTGTCTGGTCGTGGAACACAAACGAAGAACGCGAAGTTGCTGCTATGGCGAACTTGTAATCTAAACAAAACCCAAACCTAAAACGAAGCCCTAAGGGCTGTATATATGGGGGAATAGAAGGGAATTTCGTGGCCCCTTGGAGGAGGGGTCCGAAACCGACCCTAAGTCAGTTTCCCCATACATACGGACTCTAAAAACAGCCTATAATATGGTATTTCGAAATTACATGGGCCTGGCCCAAAATTAAGGTGGCGCAGCACCTATATTAGCCTATGGACGAATTTTATAACGTGGCATCATGCATATTTCGTCCAAAGCTTCTCACTCCCATTATGGTGGCTTCAATGTGCGAAAATCATCACTGGAAGCTCCAATGTTCTTCCCCGCGCGCGCACCTTCTCCTCCATGCTTGATCCCGCTCCAATGGTCATCCTTCTTATCCATGATAGGTCCTTCATTCATAAGTAAAACAAGAGTATCTAATTTAGGCAGCATCATATGTTCATGAATATTACAAGGATTTCCAAGAAACGAAAGTACCTGGTAATTCAATTGACGTGCGCGAGCTCTAGTAATTGGTCCTGTATGTATAGCAGTCGGGGTGGGTGTAACATTAGTAGGGATGTCCTCATCATCCTCCCCTTCTTGAACTGACGTCGTCCTCGACGGAAGCTCATCTTCCTCACCCAAATAAGGCTTCAAATCTGCAATGTTAAAAGTGGGGCTAACCCCAAACTCTGCAGGCAGCTCAAGTTTATATGCATTATCATTTACTTTCTCTAACACCTTAAAAGGACCATCAGCACGTGGCATTAGCTTTGACTTGCGCAAATCAGGAAATCTATCCTTACGCAAATGTAACCAAACAAGATCTCCAGGTGCAAAGACAACATGTTTTCTACCCTTATCTCCAGCAAGTTTGTATTTAGCATTCATACGCTCAATGTTTTCCTTAGTTAACTCATGAATCTTTAATATCAATTCAGCACGTTCTTTAGCATCAAAATTAACCTTCTCCGAAGACGGAAGAGGCAACAAATCAATAGGTGCACGAGGTAAGAAACCATACACAACTTCAAAAGGGCACATCTTAGTGGTAGAATGTAGCGAACGATTATAAGCAAATTCAATATGAGGCAAGCATTCTTCCCACATTTTCAGGTTATTCTTCAAAACAGCCCTAAGCATAGTAGACAATGATCTATTGACTACTTCAGTTTGGCCATCAGTTTGGGGGTGACATGTAGTACTAAAAAGCAGTTTAGTCCCCAACTTAGCCCATAAACATCTCCAAAAGTGGCTAAGAAATTTAGCATCACGATCGGAAACAATTGTATTTGGCACACCATGCAACCGAATAATTTCACGAAAGAACAAATCAGCAACATGAGCAGCATCATCACTTTTATGACATGGTATAAAGTGTGCCATTTTAGAAAATCTATCCACGACAACAAATATGCTATCCCTCCCCTTCTTTGTTCGAGGTAAACCTAAAACAAAGTCCATAGATATATCCTCCCAAGGAACACTAGGTATAGGTAAAGGCATATATAAACCATGAGGATTGAGTCGTGACTTAGCTTTTTGACATGTAGTGCAGCGAGCAACAAAACGCTCAACATCCCGTCTCATCTTTGGCCAAAAGAAATGTGTAGCAAGTACGTCCTCCGTCTTCTTCACGCCAAAGTGTCCCATTAATCCTCCTCCGTGCGCCTCCTGTAACAACAAAAGACGAACGGAGCTAGCTGGAATGCATAGCTTGTTAGCACGAAACACAAATCCATTATTAATAACGAACTTGTTCCATGTTCTCCCTTCTTTACAATTCTGCAACACGTCTCTAAATTCAGCATCATGCACATATTGATCTTTGATGGTCTCCAAACCAAATATTTTAAAGTCAAGTTGTGAAAGCATAGTATAACGACGAGACAAAGCATCAGCAATAACATTGTCTTTACCCTTCTTGTGTTTAATGACGTAAGGGAAAGTCTCAATGAATTCAACCCATTTAGCATGTCTACGGTTCAGTTTTGCTTGACTTTTAATATGTTTCAAAGATTCATGATCAGAATGTATAACAAATTCTTTGGGCCATAAATAATGTTGCCATGTTTCCAAAGTCCGAACAAGAGCATATAATTCCTTATCATAAGTAGAATAATTCAGACTAGGCCCACTTAATTTTTCAGAAAAGTACGCAACAGGTTTACCATCTTGTAGTAACACACCTCCTAACCCAATTCCACTAGCATCACATTCAAGCTCGAAAGTCTTATTAAAATCAGGAAGTTGGAGTAAAGGAGCATGTGTTAACTTATCTTTCAAGACCGTGAAGGCTTCTTCCTGTGCGGTACCCCAAGAAAAAGGCACGTCCTTCTTTGTAAGCTCATTGAGAGGCGCAGCAATGGTGCTGAAATTTCTCACAAAACGCCTATAGAAACCAGCGAGGCCAAGAAAACTCCTTACTTGTGTGACCGTTTTGGGCTGCGGCCAACTCTCAATAGCTTCGATCTTGGCTGTATCAACTTCAATTCCCTGTGGAGTAACAACATAGCCAAGAAAAGATACTCGGTCGGTGCAAAAGGTGCACTTCCCAAGGTTACCAAACAAACGTGCATCACGTAGCGCAGTAAAAACAGCACGTAAATGTTCCAAATGTTCCTCCAAAGATCTACTAAAAATCAATATATCATCAAAATAGACTACCACAAATCGTCCAATGAAAGCACGTAAAACCTCGTTCATTAATCTCATGAAAGTGCTAGGTGCATTAGTTAACCCAAAAGGCATGACTAGCCACTCATATAATCCAAACTTAGTTTTAAATGCTGTTTTCCATTCATCGCCCAATTTCATACGAATTTGATGGTATCCACTACGCAAATCAACTTTGGAGAAAATTGTAGAGCCACTTAATTCATCAAGCATATCATCTAGTCTAGGAATAGGATGACGATAACGAATAGTAATATTATTAATGCCTCTACAATCCACACACATGCGCGATGTACCATCCTTTTTAGGCACTAGAATAATAGGAACAGCACAAGGACTAAGGGATTCACGTATATAACCTTTGTCAAGCAGCTTCTGTACTTGACGCATAATCTCCTTTGTCTCCTCTGGATTGGTACGGTAGGGCGCACGGTTGGGTAGGGATGCACCGGGAATTAAGTCAATCTGATGCTCAATCCCGCGAATAGGCGGTAATCCCGGTGGCACGTCTTGTGGAAAGACGTCAGCGAACTCCTGCAAAATGTTAATGACAGCAGGAGGCAAAGAGGGAGGCATGTCCTCGAATGAAAATAATACCTCTGTACATACAAAAGCATAGCAAACATATGTAGCAACATCCAAATCATTAATATCAGATTTAGTAGCAAGTAAACATCCACTCTTCAATTTTATTTCAGATGCAATAGTAGATGATGGTTTATTATGCTTATGGTGTTGCTCAAATTCCTGTGCTACAATCTGATTTTCACTCTTATTTTTCTCCTGTTTTGCTTTACTAGCTCTAGCAATGTCATCTTTCATAATATGTTCGGGAGACATAGGAAGCAAAGTGATATTATGATCCTTATGAACAAGAGTATACTGATTTGTCCTACCATGGTGTACAGAATTTTTATCAAACTGCCATGGTCTACCAAGTAAAACAGAACATGCTTGCATGGGTACCACATCACAATCCACATAATCAGAATATGTAGCAATGCTAAAATGCACACGAACAGTACGTGTTACCTTAACCTTGCCACTATTGTTGAACCATTGGATGTAATAAGGATGAGGATGTGGTCTGGTGGATAGAGACAGCTTCTCCACCATCTCCATGCTAGCCAAGTTATTGCAACTCCCTCCATCGATGATGATGCGAACAGAACGCTCTTTCACAACTCCCTTTGTGTGGAACAAGTTGTGCCTCTGATTTTGCTCAGCGTGTGTAACCTGCACACTGAGAACACGTTGAGCAACTAAACTTTCATACCTGTCAGCGTAATCAGCAGCCATGTATTGTGTTTCTGGTTCTGCATCCTCGCCACCCTGTTCGTCACTTGCAATAAGTGCCAAAGTCTCCTCATCATAATCACTAGCGGACGCATATCCACCATCCTGAGTAACAATCATTACACGCTTGGAAGGGCATTCTCTCGCATAGTGACCTCCACCCTTGCAACGACGACATATAACCTCATGTGTTTGCCCTGTGGATGCAATAGATGAAGAAGAACTCTGTGCAGGCCCAAAAGGTGTGCTCTTCGCAGAGGGTGCAGTAGGAGCCTGTTGCCTGGTATCGCGATTAGAGTTGGAGGTTGAAGGAGGTGGTGTTGCAGCAGGACGTGCGGAAGCAGAGGAGGTACGTGGCGTCCATGATGAAGTACGGCCTGCAAAATTAGTAGTTCTCGCCATTGCCTGTCGATCCTGCACTTCACGTTCAGCTTTGCAAGCAAGATGAAATAAACGAGTGATAGTGTTATACTCCTTATACTCTAGAATAGTCTGAATCTCTCTATTTAATCCACCCATAAAACGTGCAAGCATAGCTTCATTCTCCTCAACAATACCACATCTAATCATACCAGTTTGTAATTCCTGATAATATTCTTCTACAGAATTTTTTCCTTGTCTTAAACGCTGCAAATTTTGAAGCAATTCACGTTGATAATAAGGTGGCACCCAACGATTTCGCATAGCAGTTTTCAAAGCAGCCCAAGTAGTTGGAATATTATCAGGGTGTATTCTACAATGTTCTGACCACCAAACACAAGCAAAACTAGTGAATGAACAAACAGCAGCAGCAACACGTCGATCCTCTGGAAATTGTAAGCATGTAAAACGTTGTTCTGTTTCTAACTCCCATGTAAGATATATATCAGGAACATATCTACCCTCAAACGTCGGAATATTCAATTTAAGTTTAGGGAGATGGTCATGATCCCGTACCTGCGGGGGTGGTGCAGCCCTACCGTTACGGTTGTAGCCATGTGGTCGACCTGGTGCGTATGGTGGTGGTTGCCCATGGGGCGGATCTGGAGCAACCTCTCCCTCATCATCGAAATCACCATCATAATCTTCAACCTGCTCAACGACAGTAGCCGCACGAGCCACCGAAGTAGCAGCAGTATCAACAGTACCAGGATGTTGGGCGTGGCCGAGAGGCACACGTCGCGCTCGTCGTTCGAAAGGAATAGGAACTGCAGCTGGTGGATGTAGACGGGCAAGCACCTCATTGAACTTGGCGTCCATCTTGGAGTCGAATGTCTTCTCCAAACCATCTAGCTTCTCCATGGCAACTCCAAAGTTGTTCACGAAGTCCTGTACCTGCTCAGCCATCATTTGCTGAAATTTATCATAGAGCGCTTTGTTGGTCATGCTCTCCCAGTCGATCTCGTCATTGTGTGATCCTGGCATGGTTAGCAGAAATAGGAAACACACAATATGAAGCCTACAGACTGCTGGGACGTGGTGGTGGTGGTGGTGGTGTGGCACAAATCCTTTAAGCGAATCTCAATTTCTTACCAGTTCTTACCCAGTAGCAGGCGGTGATCGGCAACCGTTGTAGCCAAAACTCTCAAAGCTTGGATAGAGCGATTGCCAGGTGGTGTCAAGCACACGGCGTAGAAGTATGTGGAGATGGGATGGCTTATAATATGGTAGCAAAAAGGGTCAGCAATAATCAATTCAGAGATGCAAGGTTGAATAAACGCTCAACGACGGTACTGTGCTGGTCCTAGGCTAGACCGTGCTAGAGACGCGAGCCTAAAACACCAACAAAAACACGACGATACACCTAAGCAAGGGAAAAGCACAATCGGATTTTTTTTTTCGTTTTTTTTTTTTTTCAAAAACTCACTACAATGGCGAGTGTCTCAAAACTCTTGCCACGTCGTATAAGCAAGATGGGCACGAATTTTTCTTTTGGACTATTTTTTTTTCTGGAGCAATCCGGGGGCTGCGACGACCCAAAAATTTCGACAAAAATCACTATGATAGCAAGTGTCTCAAAACGCTCCGGGGAACCTAAAATCAAGATAGGGAAAAAATATTTTCAGCCGAAATTTTTTTTGGGCCAAAACGTGCTCTGCAAAGCGTGCCAGACTTTTTTTTTTCGACACCTGCGCAGGTAGCAAAACACGGATCCGAAATCAAAAGGATCTCAAAACTAAACCTAAAACGAACTGGACTTGGATTGGTGGAGGATTTGTGGTGGTATATATGGACACCAATGGAGAGTGATGATGGATGATGAGATATGGCAGCGGCGATGATGGTGGTGGTATATGGCAACTATGAAGATGATGCGGTGGCGGCGTGACAACCTGTGAAAAGAACTCGAAACTCTAAAGGACTAGACACTAAGACCAGCAACTCGACACAACGATGTAACCGCCAATTCAACAAAGCAAAATACTGAAAAGACTATGCAAAGGCTCAGATTGGTTCGGATATGATGATCTAACCCTAATTTTTTTTTTGGCTTTTTCGTGGACTAAAGGTATGAAGAACAGATGCGATCTAAACTACAAAAACTGGTAAAATCTCACCGAGCAACCTGGAAATCTGATACCACTTGATATAGGCGAAGTTGTCCCTGTCTTTCGATGAGATGGTGGCTATCGTTTTTGGTGGAGTAGACTTTGACGATCCGACTACGAACGTGTGAGACGTCGCGCCTTAGCAATCGCTAAACCAACTCTGAGAGGTTATTGACCACGCCGGAGCACGATCAACCTGACCACGAGGGTCTATTTCCTGCACGCAAATGAAGAACAAGAAAGAAACTAAGATTGCAATCTGGATATTGCGAATATAAGAGGAAAGCTTTATTGATGAAGTGGGGTTCTGTGACGCCTTTGTCTGGTCGCGGAACACAAACGAAGAACGCGAAGTTGCTGCTATGGCGAACTTGTAATCTAAACAAAACCCAAACCTAAAACGAAGCCCTAAGGGCTGTATATATGGGGGAATAGAAGGGAATTTCGTGGCCCCTTGGAGGAGGGGTCCGAAACCGACCCTAAGTCAGATTCCCCATACATACGGACTCTAAAAACAGCCTATAATATGGTATTTCGAAATTACATGGGCCTGGCCCAAAATTAAGGTGGCGCAGCACCTATATTAGCCTATGGACGAATTTTATAAAGTGGCATCATGCATATTTCGTCCAAAGCTTCCCACTCCCATTATGGTGGCTTCAATGTGCGAAAATCATCACTGGAAGCTCCAATGTTCTTCCCCGCGCGCGCACCTTCTCCTCCATGCTTGATCCCGCTCCAATGGTCATCCTTCTTATCCATGATAGGTCCTTCATTCATAAGTAAAACAAAAGTATCTAATTTAGGCAGCATCATATGTTCATGAATATTAGAAGGATTTCCAAGAAACGAAAGTACCTGGTAATTCAATTGACGTGCGCGAGCTCTAGTAATTGGTCCTGTATGTATAGCAGTCGGGGTGGGTGTAACATTAGTAGGGATGTCCTCATCAATAGGAGCAAGGGGTGGCGGCCAAGGAGGTGGGAGGACGTCCCAAGACACCCTAAAACAAACCCTAGGTCGTACAAGGCCCATGGGCCCAAGTGGAGGTGATGCAACACCTTTGGACTTGTAGTTTGACTCGGATTCTGATGCAACGTCAGATTGTTTCGTCGATAACTTCGCGATCCGGACGAATTTTAAGGTGATTCCAACTGTGCTGGATCGCATATGAAATCTAGTTTCCAGCAAAAAAAGAATCACCCAATTCCGAGTCCGTATGAAAAAGTTGTTCGCATTTTGAGACAGGTGTGTCTGTGCAGTCCGAATCTGAGTCCAGAACGTGAGAGACTTGGACTCTATCTTCTCTTGGGCTAAAAGTGACGTGAGAGGACTTCTTGAACAACACCTAATTGTTTCCTTTGACATTAGAGGACCTCTTGAATAGCACCCAACCATTTCCTCTTTCTTTGTCATCACACGTGGTTCATACAAGTGTTCGACCATTCTGCGTTTAGGCATAAAATAAAAATAGGTGAAGTATTTTTGTTCCGGATAACATAAATAAATTATTGCATAATTATTATAAGAAATCACCTCACAAATATGCATGTATGCAACATTTTTGGTCGTATCCAAGGTAGTCATGTCCTCATCAACATTCTACCACTAAGATGTGCCCTTTTGAAGTCGTGTATGGTTTCTTACCTCGTGCACCTATTGATTTGTTGCCTCTTCCATCTTCGGAGAAGGTTCATTTTGATGCTAAAGAACGTGCTGAATTGATATTAAAGATGCGTGAGTTAAGGAAGGAAAACATTGAGCGTATGAATGCTAAATACAAAATTGCTAGAGATAAGGGTAGAAAACATGTTGTCTTTGCACCTAGAGATTTTGCTTGGTTACATTTGCGTAAGGATAGATTTCCTGATTTGCACAAGTCAAAGCTAATGCCACGTGCTGATGGTCCTTTTAAGGTGTTAGCGAAAATAAATGATAATCCATATAAACTTGAGTTGCCTGCAGAGTTTGGGGTTAGCCCCACTTTTAACATTGCAGATTTGAAGCCTTATTTGGGTGAGGAAGATGAGCTTCCGTCGAGGATGACTTTAGTTCAAGAAGGGGAGGATGAGGAGGACATCCCTACTAATGCTACACCCACAACTCCGAGTGCTATACATACAAGACCAATTACTTGAGCTCGCGCACGTCAATTGAATTACCAGGTACTTTCGTTTCTTGCAGATCCTTCTATTGTTCATGAACATATGATGCTGCCTAAATTAGATACTTTTGTTTTACTTATGAATGAAGGACCTGACATGGAGAAGAAGGATGACCATTGGAGCGGGATCAAGCATGGAGAAGAAGGTGCGCATGCCGGAAAGAACAATGGAGCTTCTAGTGATGATTTTCGCACTTTGAAGCCACCATAATGGGAGCAACAAGCCTTGGACGAAATATGCATGATGCCCCTTTATAAAATTCGTCCCTAGGCTAATATAGGTGCTGCGCCACCTTATTGTTGGGCCAGGGCCATGTAATTTCGAAATACCATATTATAGGCTGTTTTTAGAGTCCGTATGTATGGGGAAACTGAGTTAAGGTCTGTTTCGGACCCCTCCTCCAAGGGGCCACGAAATTCCCCTCTATTTCCCCATATATACAGCCCTTAGGGTGTCGTTTTAGGTTTGCGTTTTGTTTAGATTACAAGTTTGCCATCGCTGCAACTTCACGTTCTTCGTTTGTGTTCTACGACCAGAGAAAGGCGTCACAGAACCCCACTTCATCAATAAAGCTTTCCTCTTATATTCGCTATATCCAGATTGCAATCTTAGTTTCTTGCTTGTTTCTCGTTTGCGTGCAGGAAATAAACCCTCGTAGTCAGGTTGATCGTGCTCCGGCGTGGTCAATAACCTTTCGGAGTTGGTTTAGCGATTGCTAAGGCGCGACGTCGTCACACTTTCGTAGTCGGATCGTCAAAGTCTACTCCACCAAAACGATAGCCACCATCTCATCGAAAGACAGGGGCAACTTCGCCTCTATCAGAGAAGAAGAGGCCGAAAAAGTAGCTCGTCAGTCAAGTATGTACTTGTTTGTCGATGACACTTTGTACAGAAGACGACCAAATGGTGTGAAATTGAGGTGCATATGTCGGGAGGATGGACTAAAGCTACCGGCAGAGATTCGCGAAGGCGTGTGTGACTCTCACATTGGATCAAGGGCCCTTACCAGGAGAGCATTCCATCAGGGTTTCTATTGGCCCACTAGCCTCTAAGATGCGACAGAGTTGGTCACGAAGTGTGAAGCTTGCCAGTTCCATTCCAAGAATATCGATCAACCAGCGCAAGCTCTCCAAATGATCCCTTTGTCCTGGCCATTCTTGGTCTGGGGGCTTGACATCTTGGGCCCTTCTCCCCGCGCTGTTAGGGGCTTTGAGTTCTTGTTTGTAGCAATCGACAAGTTCACAAAGTGGCCTGAGGAGGAGCCAGTGAGGAAGTTGACCGTGCAGTCAGCTATCAAGTTCATGAAAGGATTGGTGCGCCATTTAGGAGTGCCCAACAGAGTGATCACTAACAACGACACCCAGTTCACGAGCCGCGCCTTCATGCAATACAACCAAAACCTAGGAAGTAAGATCTCCTTCACCTCCGTTGCCCATCCAAGAAGAAACAAACAAGTCGGGAGGATGAATGCTGAAGTGCTACAAGGGCTCAAGACAAGGACATTTGATAGGCTATGGAGGAGCAGCAAGCACTGGATATATGAGCTGCCTGTGGTTCTCTCGTCCCTCAGAACGACACCGAATCGAGCCATCGGCGAGACACATTCTCCCTAGTATACGGGTTGGAAGCAGTGCTCCCCACAGAACTCATATACGGGTCACCTCGAGTACTTGCCTATGACGAAGTAGAGCAAGAGCAGCTACGACATGACGATGTTGCCATGCTCCTCGAGGAAGATCGTCTCCAGGGCGCTATGTGTATTGCACGCTACCAGCAAGCCCTGCGCCACTACCATAGCTGCAGGGTCCACTCCCAGATCATTGAGGAAGGCGACCTTGTCCTTAGGCGTGTTTAGTCTGCAAAGGGTACCAACAAGTTGACGCCAAAGTGGGAAGACCCTTACCAGGTAGCACGAGTCACCAGACCTGGCGCTGTCCTTATGGAGACCGAAGATGGCACCAAGGTGCTCAGCTCACGGAATATTGAGCATCTTCGTAAGTTCAACCCGTGAGGCGCAGTTGCCGGGCTCAGTCCCCGGCAGCCACCTTTTGTACAAGCTTTGCCGAAGTTGCATGTAACCCTTTGTACAAAGCTAGACGCAAACCCTGAGCGGTAATAATAAAGTTAGGCATTGTATCATATCATTGCATTGCATGTTTACTAAGAACCTTTTTATGATGGCAATGTTACCGCTTCTTTAACTATAGATATCTGATATAGTACTTGTTGAGCTTATAATTATTGTTGTCACATTCTCTCTTCGAGGATGGAGGCTTCTCGCCCCGCGTGTTTGTCCACCGGGAAAAACATAGGAGGCAGGCGAAGGGACAAGGACGATGGCTGAGCACACTCCAGAAAAAGATACTGCTCAGAAGAGATAAGACTAATCGCATATCTCAGGCTCCATGTTGATTTTCTCCCTTAGAGGAAATCCTTAACCTCCTTCTAGATGTGAGTGATGGAGTCCTCCATGTGGTGAAAACCCTTGCCGGGATGAGCCGTTCCCCAACTCTTGATTCTCTTCAGTTTTGGGGGACCGCGCCGATACTGGCAAGGAGCCCTATCGAGAAATAATACCATCCTATTGTAGGGGCTTGATCCCCCTTTGCCATTTGTGGTTACCAGTGACCCGGCAAGCGGCCCCGTGCGACAAGGGCAGACATAGAAGACAACAGAAACAAGAGGGAGAAAGGATAGTACTTAAGTAAGGAAAAATAACATTCTTTCATTCCTTCCCAATACAAAATGGATAGAGATTACATTTTGATTAGCTACAATTTGGCAAGCGCCTACATCTTTTGATCTATAAAATGATAACTACCTCGTAATGCCTTTCTTGTCCCTCTCCTCCTAGGAATTAGGAGGAAAAGAAAAAGAGGGCAAAAGGAGCGCCTAGCTGGGATTCAATGTCTCCCTGCCAAGACAGAGGGACGCGTCTCCTCGAGGAGCCGAAGGACCCTGCACCCAGGCAGAGCGGAATGGAGCCGACAAGGAGGAACAAGGCAGAGGGCAGGTCCGGATGGTGGCACTACCGAAGTCAGCTGTTGATGATGGTGCTACCGGCGATCACGGGGCATTGGAATTGTTGTCTCCATCCCTGAAACACCAGGATCGCCACTGCCGTCATCTTCTTCATCGCCACCACTCGAGCAAATGCCTCTGCCATCGTTCAAACCCGCAACATGGTGACCGAGGCGGGAGCCAAGACCCCTAGGAAGCCTCACAAAGAGCATGGTCGTGGTGGCCAATGGCGGGGAATACCCCCCACACCTAAGAAGGATACGCGAGCAAAAGACTGCCACCCATGTGAGTAACACGTAACACCATGGGTGGATATAACCACCGCGATACAAGATCAACCGCCACCGCAGCCACTTGCGAGCGACTGGAGGTCATACGGGTGATTTATCTTCATCACCTTGAAGAAGGAGCGCAAAGTTCGTGGGTCGCTGCGGCGCTGCATTTCCATTATGGACTCCAGCATGGTGTCGACCACACGGCGTTCCCCCAAGTATGAAGTAGCATGCGACGCAACGGCAGGTGCGCCGCCGCAACCACTCATGGCGCAACTGCCACGTCGCCCGCTCCCCCACTCGGGGTTTCTTCGGCCATCGGTCTGCGGTGAGAACTGGACATGAACACGAGAAGAGGACCGGCGGTGGCCGGCACGTTTTCTAGGCCCCTCCCTTGGCCATCACGAGCGGAGGGGCGACCTGGAGACAGGAGAAGATGGGCGAGCTCTATGAGATTAAGACCACGGAGGAGAAGGAGATGGATGAGAATCACCCCTCGCGACCCCCAAATTTATAGGGGAGGGCGCGAGGGCTGGCTCTTCTGCACTCCAAGGGTCGTCGTCCGCCTCCACCAATTCCACTACCCACGATAACGGGCGAACAGGTAAATGCCCCATTGCGTCAATCTATGGCACTGCAGTTTCTACAATGATCAGGCATTTAAGTCACGAGTTCCCACCGCAACCTCCCGCAATGCATGCGGCGCACATGGCGGAAATGTCCTGAGGTAATGGGTCAGTGCTGACTAGTAAATTGGTTGTTACTCCCTCACATTGCGCGCCTGTGCATGAATTTTGGGCCTGACCGAACGATGCTGAGCGTACGCGTGTGGGATAGACCCCGGGGCTCCTTTCGGTGCACTGAGGCTTGGGTACCTAGTGCCCCTGACTTATGCACGTGCAGTAGTAGCCAAACCCACACCAAGCAAGCGCAAACCAAGGCCAAGCAATGGCGGCAAGCTCAGTGCTACAACCCAAGGCAAGCTCAGAGTGCGCCAAGCACGTCTCCGGTGCTTGCCAGAGACCGAGGTGCCCGCACCTCAGAAGACCCGGCAAGTTAGTCCCCCGACAAGCATGGACCGATCGGCCACCTCTCCACCGCATCGCTACTCCAATCACTTATCGATGCGGTGTCGAGCTTCCAGGTGGCTAAGTGGCTCTCGCTAAGCACGTGGCGACACGCTGGATGACGGATTATGCCCCCTTCACACCCGTCCATAGGAGTGTGAAGCTGTGGTGTAGTAGTTAGCTAGAGCGGTGGTAGGAGCCTGCCAGGAATGCACCCCCTCATGCCACCTAGACTAGCAATGATGGCATTTTGTCCTTAATGCTAGAGTTAGGTATGATAAGCTCAGCTAGATATCTAATCATCAGACAATGCCTGTTTTGCCACTGTGGTTACCCCTTGTGCTATAAAAGGAGGCCCAAGGCAACCTAGCTCAGGATTCGAACCTCTGGACACTTGTACTCATGTCGGATCTCTTTCCCCGAAGGCAATCCTTGCCAGGCTAGAGTGTTGCGTGCCCCTCGTGTTCCTATGATCAATCCACCAAAAGCAGGAGTAGGACTTTATGCTTCACAGCGGCCCGAACATGGATAAAACACCCGTGTCACGATCATCACGTCGTCTTGCCATTTGCGCTCTTTTTACAAGTGACCTCGCCCCCTGCTAGAGCACAAAGGGGCTTGCCGCCCCATAGGTGATCGATTGCATCCTGCCCCGACACATTCTTTCCACATTTTCAACTTATTCTTCGAAACAGCCCTAAGAAGAGTAGAAAACTTTCTACTGACTACTTAAGTTTGTCCATCAGTTTGGGGGTGACACATACTACTAAAAAGCAGTTTAGTCCCCAACTTAGCCCACAAACATCTCCAAAAGTGGTGAAGAAATTTAGCATCATGATCTCAAACAATCGTATTTGGCACACCATGCAAGCGAAAAATTTCACGATAGAACAAATCGGCAACATTAGTAGCATCATCACTCTTATGACATGGTATAAAGTGTGCCATTTTTGAAAATCTATCCATGAAAACAAATATGCTATCCCTCCCCTTCTTTGTTTGAGGTAAATCTAAAACAAAGTCCATGGATATATCCTCCCAAGGAACACTGGGTATAGGCAAAGGCATATATAAACAATGAGGATTTAGTCATGACTTAGATTTTTGACATGTACTGCAGCGAGCAAAAAAACGCTTAACTTCCCATCTCATCTTTGGCCAAAACAAATGTGTAGCAAGTACGCCCTCCATCTTCTTCATGCCAAAGTGTCCCATTAATCCTCCTCATTGCGCATCTTGCAATAACAAAATACAAATAGAGCTAGCTGGAATGCATAGTTTGTTAGCATGGAACATAAATCCATCATTAGTGACAAACTTGTTCCATGTCCTCCCTTCTTTACAATTCTGCAACACATCTTTAAATTATGCATAATGCACATATTGATCCTTAATGGTCTCCAAACTAAATATTTGAAAGTCATGTTGTGAAAGCATAAAATAATGACGAGACAATGCATTAGCCATAACATTTTCTTTACCCATGTTGTGTTTAATGACATAAGGGGAAGTCTCAATGAATACAACCCATTTAGCATGTCTACGGTTCAGTTTGCTTGACTTTTAATATGTTTAAAATATTCTTGATCAGAATGTATAAAAAATTATTTGGGCCATAAATAATGTTGCCATGTTTCCAAAGTCCGAACAAGAGCATATAATTCCTTCATAAGTAGAATAATTCAAACTAGGCGCACTCAATTTTTCCAAAAAGTACGCAACAGGTTTACCATCTTGTAATAACACACCTCCTAATCTAATTCCACTAGCATCAAATTCAAGCTCAAATGTCTTATTAAAGTCAAGAAGTTGGAGTAAAGGAGCATGTGTTAACTTATCATTTAATACCGTGAAGGATTCGTCATGTGCGGTACCCCAAATAAAAGGCACATCCTTCTTCGTAAGCTCGTTTAGATGTGCATCAATGGTGCTGAAATCCCTCACAAAATGCCTATAGAAACCAGCAAGGCAAAGAAAACTCCTCACTTGTGTGACCATTTTGGGCTGCAACCAACTCTCAATAGCCGCAATGTTTGCTTTATCAGCTTCAATTCCCTACGGAGTAACCTAATAGCCAATAAAAGACACTCATTCGATGCAAAAGGTGCACTTCCCAAGGTTTCCAAACAAACGTGCATAATGTAGAGCAATAAAAACAACACGTAAATGTTCCAAGTGTTTCTCTAGAGATCTACTATAAATCAGTATATCACCGAAATAGACGACCACAAATCATTCAATGAAATCTCGTAAAACCCCGTTTATTAATCTCATCAAAGTACTAGGTGCATTGGTTAACCCAAAAGGCATGACTAACCAGTCATATAAACCAAACTTAATTTTAAATGCTATTTTCCTTTCATGTCCCAATTTCATACGAATTTGTTGGTATCCACTATGCAAATTAACTTTTGAGAAAATTGTAGAGCCTAGGAATAGGATGAAGATTACGAATAGTAATATTATTAATGCCTCTACAATCCACACACATACGTGATGTACCATCCTTTTTGGCACTAGAATAATAGGAACAACACAAGGACTAATGGATTCGTGTATATAACCTTTGTCGAGAAGCTCTTGTACTTGACGCATAATCTTCTTCGTCTCCTCTGGATTGGTATGGTATGGCACACGATTGGGTAGAAATGCACCGGGAATTAAGTCAATCAGATGCTCAATCCCTCGAATAGGTTGTAATCCCGGTGGCACATCTTGCGGAAAGACGTCACCGAACTCCTACAAGATGTTAGTGACAGCAGGAGGCAAAGAGGTAGGCATGTCCTCGAATTACATCCTTATAAGTAATATTAGATTTCGTGGCAAGTAAACAACCAATCTTCAGTTTTATTTCAGATGCAACACTTGATGATGGTTTATTAGGCTTATAATGTTGCTCAAGTTCCTTTGCCACAATCTGATTTTCAATCTCATTTTGCTCCTGTTTTGCTTTACTAGCTCTAGCAATGTCATCTTTCATAATATGTTCAGGAGATGTAGGAAGCAAAGTTATATTTTATTTTTATGAAAAAGAGTATACTGATTTGTCCTACCATGGTGTCCAGATTTTTTTATCTAATTGCCATGGTCTACCAAGTAAAACGGGGCATGCTTGCATGGGTCCACATCACAATCAACATAATCAGAATATGTAGCCATGCTAAAGTGTACACGAACAGTAAGTGTTACTTTAACATTGCCACTATTGTTGAAGCACTGGATGTATGGATGAGGATGTGGTCTGGTGGTTAGAGACAACTTCACCACCATCTCTATGCTAGCCAAGTTGTAGCAACTTCCTCCATCGATGATGACGTTAACAGAACGCTCCTTCACAACTCCCTTTGTATGGAACAAGTTGTGCCTGTGATTTTGCTCAGCATGTGTAACCTGCACACTCAAAACACGTTGATAAACTAAACTTTCATACCTATTAGAGTAGTCAGCAGCCATGTAGTGTGTCTCTTGTTCATTATCCTCGGCACCCTTTTCTTCACTTGCAATAATAGCCAAAGCCTCCTCATCACAATCACTAGCGAAGGCATATCCACCATCCTTAGTATCAATCATCACACGCCTGGATGTTTATTCTCTTGCAAAGTGACCTCTACCCTTGCAATGACTACATATAACCTCCTGTGTTTGCCCTGTAGATGTTGCGGATGAAGAAAAGCTTTGTGTTGGCCCCGAAGGTGTGCCCTCGCCGTAGGCTGGTGGTGGTGCCTGATTCCTGGTATCTCGGTTGGAGTTGGTGGCTAAAGTAGGCAGTGTTGTAGAAGGATGTGTAGAAGTAGATGAGGTCCTTCGCGCCCTTTATGAAGTGCGACCTGCAGAAAAATTAGTTCTGGCAATACCTGTCGATCCTGCACTCCATATTCAGCTTTGCAAGCAAGATGGAATAAACGAGCCATAGTGTTATACTCCTTATACTCTAAAATAGTCCAAATATCTCTATTTAATCTGCCCACAAAACGAGCAAGCATAGCTTCATTTTCCTCAAAAATACCAGATTTAAACATGTTAGTTTGTAATTCCTAATAATACTCTTCTATACAATTTTTTCCTTCTCTTAAACGTGGCAATTTTGGAAGCAATTCACGTTGATAATATGGTGGAAACCAACGATCACGCATAGCAGTTTTCAAAGTAGACAAATTAGTAGGGATATTAGCATGATGTCTGTGACAATGTTGAAAGCACAAACTGTAGCAGCAACACGTCTATCCTCAGGAAATTGTAAGCATGTAAAATGTTTTTCTGTTTCTAACTCCCAAGTTAGATATATATCAGGAACATATCTACCCTCAAATGTCAGAATATTCAATTTAAATTTAGGGAGATAGTCATGGTCCCATACCTGAGGGGGTGGTGCAGCCCTATCGTTGCGATACTAGCCATGTGCACGACCCGGTGCGTGTGGTGGTGGTTGGCCTTGGTGCATGTGCGGATCCAGTGCAACCTCTCCCTCATTGTCATAATCACCATCATAATCCTCATTCTGCTCAATGATAGTAGCAGCTGCAACAGTAGCCACTGAAGCTACACTAGTAGCAAGTGCACCAGAATTTTGGCCTTGGTCGATTGGCACACGTCGCGCCCGTCCGACGAAATTTGGCCGTTATTAGTGTTGTTGTGGCCGAGGTACAACATGTACAACTGGTGGAGGTAGATGTGCAAGCACCAAATTGAATTTAGAATCAAGCTTGGCGTCGACCATCTTCTCCAAACCATCTAGCTTCTCCATATCCTCTCCAAGGCTTGTCACCAAGTCATGCATCTGGTCAGCCATCATTTACTGAAATTTATTGTCGAGCTCCTTGTTCGTCATGTTGTCCCATTTGATCTCCTCGGCTCGTGATCCTGTCATGGTTAGCAGCAATAGGAACACACAAGAATATGAACCTACAGACTAGTAGGATGTGGTTGTGGTGGTGGTGTGTCACAAATCCAACAAGCATATCTTAAATTTTTACTAGTTCTTACCTAACATCAGGTGGTGATGGGCAACCGTTGTAGTCAAAACTCTCAAAGCTTGGATAGAGCGATTGCTAGGTGGTACCAAACACACCACATAGATGTATGTGGAGCTGGGATGGCTTATAATATGGTAGCAAAAGGGGTCAGAAATAATCAATTCAGAGATGCAAAATTGAATAAACGCTCAAGGACGGTACTATGTTGGTCCTAGGCTAGACCATGCTAGAGACGCGAGCCTACAATACAACAAAATCACGATGCTACATGTAATCAAGGGAAGAGCACACTTTGAATATTATAATTTTTTTGTTTTTTTGGGTGCCTCTTTTTTCTCATAAAATCACTATAATAGCGAGTGTCTCAACTCTTCCCAAGTCGTATAAATAGGATAGGCACAAAACAAAATTTAACTAATTTTTTTTGGAATGATTCGGGGCTACGATGGCCAAACAGTGCGGCAAACAAACACTATGGTGGCGAGTGTCTCAAAATGCCCTGAAAAGCCTAGAAATAGGATAGGTAAACTATATTTTCACCCATCGAAATTTTGTCCTAAAAACTGTCTGGGGTCTCCAATGTACACATCATCCGTTAGGATGTGTGTGTGCTTGTGTTCGTTAGCACAAAATGTCCAATGCTCGCATAAATGAGATGCATGATATAGGAACATGTCATGCATCATGAAAGGTTCATTATTATGTATAGCATAATGGAGACCTGAAATATGTAGTGCATCACTTGAAATATCGAGAGCATTGTTACTCATGGTAAGCGGATGGTGCACACAAGTATTGGGATCATGCAATGGATTGGAGGGAACAAAATCTCTGCATATGTATGAGGAAACTTGGAGGTCTCCTCATGTGCAATAGTGGAAGCATAATTCGGAGAATATGGAAAATATCCAAAACAAGAGATATCCAAAGCTAGTGGTCGTGGCATGATATATGTGAATAATTGCGCAAATGATGCAAAGGAAGCATGGCCATATCATCACAAGAAAAACAAATACTAAAAGCCATGGGTTTGCCATCTATGCCATATTCGCAAATTGGATTAATTTTTGTTGGACATGCATAGTCACTACGGTGAGTTTGAAATGATGCAATATGGGAAATCTCACTCGTGAGACGTGAAAAGTCAAGCGGATTATCAAACATGATGTGACCAATAGAGTCTTCACATGTTATCCTATGGAATAGCATCACAACTAGGAAATTCAACATGCTCATCATCATATTCATCAAAAATAGGTGTCACATAAAAGAATGAAGAAGACATAGCATGTGGTGTGTCCATAAGGTGATCAACATCTTGCAAGCAATCATTGGCAAGATAATACATTAATGGGACAAGCGAAGTACCTTCACCTATGTTACCTTTAGTGCTCCGCTCATGTGATGTCGGTGAGGTGGGAATGACCACCTCGTGGTCAACATCACGATGGAACAATGTGGGGGTGCATCAACGTCCACCATGGCCTTCGTAACTCCCATTGGAGGGATGGACTCGTCGAGGGAATGCGCATCGTCTTGTATGAGACCTTGCACCAAAGAAGGAGACACAATAGGAGTACGGATTAAGTTGTTAGAATTCATAGTGGCCTCACGTGCCATCTTAACTACCTCACACACCACGTTTTATGGTTCACTCACTCCCTCTACAATAAGGACATCCTATTAATGTTACACCCACATCCCCACAAGCTACATATATTGCACCAGTTACTAGAGGCCGTGCACGCGAACTAAATTATCAGGTACTTCCGTTTCTTGGAGATCCTTCTAATGATCATGAACATATGATGCTGCCTAAATCAGATAATTTTGTTTTACTTATGAACGAAGGTCCTAGAATGGACAAGAAGAATGGCCATTGGAGTGGGATCAACCATGGAGGAGAAGGTGCACATGCAGGAAAGAACACTGGAGTTTCAAGTGGTGATTTTCGCACTTTGAAGCCACCATAAGGAGAGCATGAAGGCTTGGATAAAATATACATGATCCCACTTCATAAATTTCGTCCATAGGCTATTATAGGTGATGCGTCACCTTATTTTTGGGCCAGGCCCATGTAATTTCGAAATAGCACTTTATAGGTTGTTTTTAGAGTCCGTGTGTGTGGGCAAACGGAGTGAGGGTCGGTTTCAGACCCCCTCCTCCAAGGGGTCAAGAAATTCCTCCCCTATCCCCCCATATATACAGCCCTTAGGGCGTCATTTAGATTTGGGTTTTGTTTAGATTAAAAGTTCGCCATAACTGAAACTTCGCATTCCCTGTTTATGTTGCACGACAACACAAAGGCGTCACAGAACCCCACTTCCATCAATAAAGCTTTCCTCTTATATTTGCAATATCCAGATTGCAATCTTAGTTTCTTGTTTCTTCTTTCTTTGCGTGCAGGAAACAGACCCTTGTGGTCAGCTTGATCATGCTCCGGCATGGTCAATAACCTCGCACGTTCGTAGTCGGATCGTCAAAGTCGACTCTACCCAAAGCAATAGCCACATCTCATCGAAAGACAGGGACAACTTTTCCTCTATCAAGTGGTATCAGATTTCCAAGTTGCTCGTTGATATTTTTCCAGTTTTTTATAGTTAGATCGTATTTGTTCTTCATACCTATAGTCCATGAAAAAGCCACACACAAAAATTAGGTCTAGGTCTTCATATCCGAACCAAACCTGGGCTTTTGCAATTTTTTGTTTCGTGTTTTACTTTGTTGAATTTGCGGTTGCATCATCATGTCGAGTTGCTGGTACTAGCGTCTAATCTTTTAGAATTTCGAGTTCTATTCACAAGTTGTCACGCCATCGCCGCACCATCTTCATCGCATTTGCCATATACCACCACCGCACCATCTTCTTTGCATCTGCCATATACCACCACCACACCATCTTCATCGCATCTACCATATACCAGCACCGCACCATCATCATCGCGTCTGCCATATACCACCACCGCACCATCTTCATCGCATCTGTCATATATCACCACCCACCATCATCACTTCCACTGCCTATTGATGCTAAATTTTTGATATTTTCTTGATGGATTTGTGACACACCACCACCACAACCATGTCGTAGTAGTTTGTAGGTTCATATTGTTGTGTGTTCCTATTGATGCTAACCATGACAGGATCATAAGCCGACGAGATCAACTTGGACGGCATGACGAACAAGGAGCTCCATGATAAATTTCAGCAAATGATGGGTCAACAGGTGAACGCCTTGGTGAGGAGCCTTGGAGAGGCTATGGAGAATCTCAATGGTTTTGATAAGATGGTTGAACCAAGCTTGATGCTAAATTCAATTAGGTGCTTGCACGTCTACCTCCACCAGCTGTACATATCATACCTCGGCAACAACAACACCAACAACGCCCAAATTTTACAGGACGAGCATGACGTGTGGCTATAGACCAAGGCCAAAATTCTGGTGTCATCGCTACTATTGCAGCTTCGGTGGATGTTGTTGCTATTGATACTGTCGTTGAGCAGAATGAGGATTTTGATAAGGATTATGATGGTGATTGTGATAAGGAGGGAGAGGTTGCTCCACATCAGCTCCAGGGGCAACCGCCACCACATGCACCAGGTCGTCCACATGGCTACATTCACAACGGTAGGGATCCACCACCCACTCAGGTACGGTATCATCATCATCTCCCTAAACTTGAATGGAATATTCCGACAATTGAGGGTATATATGTTCCTCCTATATATCTCACTTCGGAGTTACAAACAGAACAACATTTTACATTTTTACAATTTCCTGAGGATAGACGTGTTGCTGTTGCTGTTTGTGCATTCACTTGTTTTGCTTGTATTTGGTGATGTGAACATTGTAGAATACACCATGATAATATCCCTACTACTTGGGTTGCTTTGAAAACTGCTATGCGTAATTGTTGGGTTCCACTATTATCAACGTGAATTGCTTCAAAATTTGGAGCGTGCAAGACAAGGAAAATATTTTGTAGAGGAATATTATCAGGAATTACAAACTGGCATCATTAGATGTGGTATTATTGAGGATAATGAAGCTATTCTTGCACATTTTATGGGTGGATTAAATAGAGAGACGCAGACTATTCTAGAGTATAAGGAGTATAACACTATCACTTGTTTATTCCATTTTGCTTGCAAAGCTGAACGGAAGTGCAGGATCGACAGGCAATGGAGAGCACTAATTTTTCTGTAGGTTCCACTTCATCATGGACGCCACGGACCTCATCTACTTCCACACGTCATGCTGCAGCACCGCCTACTTCAGCCACCAACTCCAACCGAGATATCAGGAATCAGGCATCACCACCATCCTCCAGCAAGGGCACACCATCGGGGCCTGTCCAGATCTCTTCTTCATCCATGGCATGTACAAGGAAAACACATGAGGTTATATGTCACCTTCGCAAGGGTAGAGGTCACTTTGCGAAAGAATGCACATGCAGGCTTGTGATGATTGTTATTGTGGATGGTGGATATGTCTCCACTAGTGATTATGATGAGCAGTCTTTGGCTCTTATTTGAAGTGAAGAACAGGGTGTCGAGGATACTGAACAAGAGACACTACATGGCTGCTGACTAAGAGGACATGTATGAAAGTTTAGTTGCTGAATGTATTCTCTGTGTGCGGGTTACATAGGCTAAGCAAAATCAAAGGCACAACTTGTTCCATACAAAGGGAGTTGTGAAGGAGCATTCTGTTTGCGTCATCATCGATGGAGGGAGTTGCAATAACTTGGCTAGCATGGAGATGGTGCATAAGTTGTCACTAACCACAAGACCATATACTCATCCATATTACTCAAGTGGTTCAACAATAGTGGCATGATTAAGATAACTCATACCGCTCGTGTACATTTTAGCATTGCTACATGTTCTGATTATGTTGATTGTGATGTGGTACCCATGCAAGCATGTTCAGTTTTACTTGGTAGAACATGCCAATTTGACAATATGTACACCATGGAAGGAAAAATCTGTATACTCTTGTTCATAAGGATCAAAATATAGCTTTGCTTCCTATGTCTCTTGAACATATTATGAAGGGATTTCTATTCTTGTGCCCCTGGTTCGTTAGTTGTATTCATTCATCCCCACGCTCTTAAGTTTTGCTCAGTTTTCCCCACTCCTTAGTCCGAAACCCTCAGAAATGGTCACATGGGGGGATGCCCTCGGGTCAATGGTTTGACCGTTAACTCTGGCACGTGGGGCCGGACTAGACTATGTCGCCCGTTGGACCTGCCAAGAGGGGCCGCGCTGGACGGTGTCGCCCTCCTTTGTCAATTCTGACGTGTGGGGCCACGCTAGACTATGTCGCCTGTTGGACCTGCCTAGTGGGGTTGCATTGGACGGTGGTGCTGGTTGGACCCTTGGGTCATGGTTTCGTTTGGGTCGTTGCATTACACGCCAGCGTGCATGGGCTGATGCACGCCGCCATGATAAGCCTACTACGCATGTGTGACATGATCTAGCAGCCAGCCTGCCTGCACACGCCGATGCGCGCCGCCACGGACACGGCCTTCCTGTGAGCCGCCACGGACGCAGCGTCTGTCGCTGCTGCCGGTTCGTCCCTTCTTGCACGCTCCTTCTCGATCGATTCACAGTTCATAGCTCACACCGTCTCATCCTTTGACCTTCGCGGCATCAACTCAGTCTGGAAATTAAAGCCTAGGGCATACCAATCGACCTGCGACTTCTGAACATAGCAAACATGCGGCCGATGCCCTTATTTAAACCGCCCACCCCTACACCTATTCTTCACACATCCATTTGCGCTGATCGGGTTCTCTTCTTCACCCCAATCCAAAGCACTCTCCAAGCTAGGTGAAGATACTATGGCCCCACCTTCCAGATGCCACCAGTTAGGCCGAAGAGGCGGTACCCCGCCGATGTCAACGCCGAGAATACTTGAGGGGGCGGAGGAGTGAAGAGGAGGCGTGGAGCAGCAGAGAGGAGGCGTAGAGACGCTTGCCTAGCCCTAGGGTATTAGACCTTAGGGCTTTATTTCTATTTTATTTTACGTATGTCGTGTTATATAATGTTTTATGTAAGAACTATCTATGCTATGCTATGCTTGCTACCCTAAATGAAGAACTATCTATCTATGTTCTGCTTGTTAGTTTCTATTATTTTGTAGCCCATTCTGTGATATTTAGACCTTGGCTTCAAACAACGCATAAAACATGTTCGCTCACCGTATCAAAACATCAAGCAGAGGAGTCCTCTTCTTCAAAAATGATAAAACCTCTTCCCTCACCGTATCAAACCATCACTGTATCAACGCATAAAACCTTTTGGCACGCGCAGCTAATGGGCTAGTTGAAGTGTCAAAAATGGTAAAAATGATCCATGTCGATGTTGAAGAGAAGAATAAAAAAGCTAAAAAAATTGAACTGTCGTCGGCGGTCTAGGTTTGTAGATCCTATCGGGGGGTGGAGGGGACAACTACGGGCTGGGCTTTGGAAGGGTGGAAGCTACTCCCTCTGTCTAGTCGTTTGCATGCAACCTATGCATGCGAACGACAACGCTTAATCCCTTAACACATGTGTATGCAAACAACAACACTTGGTCGTTGGCTGCCTACCGGTAGTGCATTATCCCAAAATTGTTCATTAAATGCGCGTAAAAATACATGCTAATAAATGTTTTAGTCAAATCCATACCATAACATTAGGCTATGCACCTGGACGGAGTATTGTCCATGGTTTACACTCAAAGAAGAACGACGACCCGAACATGGGTGGCTGACTATCGGGGCCCGCCGCGCGTGAGCATTTACTTTGGGTTGTGGGTGTAGTTGGAGGGCCGCCATGCGTCCCCGAGGCGAACGAGGAGAAAGCGCGTGCACGCATGAATCAAATCAATAAGCCAAAAAATAGAGCCAGCGCGTGCACTATTTTGTAGGCCTCTTTTTCTTTGGGCCTTCAACATCCAACGCCATGCGGCGGCCCAACCAGGGTTGGAGACAGTGACATAGTTTTAGCAACCCCGAGAGCACATGATCCAAAAATTAAGCTTACACCACACTAATAACATCTCAAACGAGTGATGACCAACAAGTAAGCAAATTCTATGGCAACTATACAAAAATAAAATCCTAAAGCTATTAGATTCGCCTGCTTGTTTAATTGCATCATGTGCCTCAAGTTCTTATTCATCTTATTTAATTCTCCCTTTAGATCCGCATCCCCAAATGTCAGAGCAGCACTTTCAGAGACCAAATTTCAAACGGCTGACGGCAGATTGACCTCCCAGGTTGCGGCCCCATTGAATTGAATCAAGCCCTCCCCTCAAAGACTTAGAATGTAGTCATCCAGCCATTCAAAATGTGTGCACTTCTTCATGATCTGAAACAAAATCATGAGTCCTAAATCCCAGATCCAATGAAAAAGAATTAAAAGCAAAGAGGAAAGCCATGAGATCTAACATGCCCCTCTAGCTTGCTCTAGCATTTCGCGAACTCGCACCCAAAGTTGTCATTCCTCTCCTCCTTCGAAGTCAACCGTATCAGTGGCGTGGTGGGTGGGCAGTCAGGACATGGCTGCATGAGCGGTTGACCGTACTGAGTCCATGCGGGGTGAGAGACTGAGGTGGAGCTCGACATATCTCGTCGTCGGGGAAGATGAAGCAGACGAGGGGCTCCTGTTGTTGCCGTAGAAGAAGAAGCAGAGGAAATGGGAGGCAATACCGCATTGGTGGGCGAACAGAACCAACCTCTCACCATCTCGTGGATCGCCCAATGATCCAACGATGCAAAGCAGTCCATGTGATCCAACGGCGCGCAACCTGCCCTTGGAATTCCTTCTAGAAGGCCATATCTGAGGGATGATGCTTGGCGCTAGGGTACGATCGGATGGCAACAGTTCGACACTAGGGTTCAGAGAGATGCTGCGTGGTTTTGAGGCAGTCAACGGGGTTATTTTAGGTTTGACCAACTTTTCAAATGACCTTAACTGAATAAAAAAATACGAAACCTTTGCGAGTCATTGTTTTATAACACAAATTTACCATTAAAAAAATCTAAACTTGGTTTAGGGTCATTTTTTATGGAAAATCTTTTTTCGAGGTGAGATACCACTTCCAAGTTCAAATGAGCATAACTAATTCAAACAAATCAAAAAAATGGAAGACCTACGCACAATGTCGTTGTATGTTACATGGTTATGACAAAAAATAATAACCAAATAATAACATTGGTTTTATGAACATTTTCATGAAAACTCCTTCACAAAAATGAGCTATCACGTACGAGCTTGTATAGAGTTCGAGAAGAGAGTGATAGTGGGTTCAGGTTTGCGATTCTTTTACAAAAAAATAAGAAAATCACCAAAGCTTCGTCTCAGTGTCAATAAGAAGGATCTGAACTTATTTCTTCATTATCCAAAAAAATTCATGTGTAATAATTAAAAAATTTCCGACATCACCATCATGAACAACAACAACAACAACAACAACAACAACAACAACAAAGCCTTTAGTCCCAAACAATAATTCAAATTTTGCAAACAACACATCACAAATGGACTTGAAATTTGTCTCGAATTTCGAATTATTACAAATCCTTCAAATTGAATGGTAAGTTCAAATTCATATTTCGCCTCTAGTTTTGAAGGGACCCAATTTTGAATTATTACAAAGCCTTAAAGTTCAAAGTTTACAACTTGCATTCAACGTTCAAAGTTCATATCTTTGCCTTGCTCCTGGTGTTCCTAGACGACTTAATAGACTTGCTCCTAGTTTCCCTAGCTGGGATATCCACCCTTTTCTTCTTCTGCTTCACTTCGGTTGGTAGTTGTCGAGGTTCTGGCCTTTTCTCTCCTTTTCCTTCAATTTCCCTAGAGCTAGATCAAATAGAAAAATGATTATAAACCATCGATAAAAACAGAAGAAATGCACAAAAAGGGAAGGTTGGTGCACCCATACCAAGCTGCCAACAGTGCTAATTTAGTTGCTTCATTCACCTCTAATGCGGTGTGATCCTTTGGATTAACTGCAATCTGCCCTACCGCTTCATCCTCCTCTGGATTAGCTGCAATCTGATCTAATGCTTCATGCTCCCCTGCATTAGCTGCAATCTGTTCGAATGCTTCATCCTACCCTTGTAACACCCCGTTACGCCTGGCAGGATCTAGACTGGCCCCACACACCAACACTAGTCTTTCCTGCACACTTTGTCCTCACTCATGCGCACCCGGGAGCAACTTCCCGGTCGGTCACCCATCCTAGAATCGCTCCAAGCCAAGCATGCTTAACTTTGGAGTTCTTTTCGAGTGGGTTCTCGGAAAAGAAAGAATTCCTTGTTGATATGAGTAGTCTATCATTCCTATTAAGGCAGGCTCTCACATACAACCCCACTCAAAGGAACCGACGTCCTCGTCGGCCCATCAGGAACGTTCCCTTTTGGCACATGTATGCGCGTCCAGTCCGGCACATGTTCCATGCTCTCTACCACGACGGGCCACACAAGCCATGCGCCACATGCTCGTGCACCTGACCCGCGGATGCCCGTTTAACCGCAAGGGTCGGCTCTGATACCAATTGTAACACCCCGTTACGCCTGGCAGGATCTAGACTGACCCCACACACCAACACTAGTCTTTCCTGCGCACTTTGTCCTCACTCATGCGCACCCAGGAGCAACTTCCCGGTCGGTCACCCATCATAGAATCGCTCCAAACCAAGCATGCTTAACTTTGGAGTTCTTTTCGAGTGGGCTCTCGGAAAAGAAGGAATTCCTTGTTGATATGAGTACTCTATCATTCCTATTAAGCCAGGCTCTCACAACCCTGCATTAGCTACAATCTGCTTTAAGGCTGCATCCTCCCATTCATCAGCTGCAATCTGCTCTAATGCTGCATCCCTCCTGCATTAGCTGCAATCTATTCTAATCATGCATTATCCGTTGCACTCGTTGCTGCCCATTGTTCATCTTCTCCAAATGAAGCATCCACTGGATTGGTACATTTCCTAGCAATGTGCCCTAGGGTTCCAATTTTCTTTTCACCTACACTGTCTTTATACACGACCCTCTTCACCTCTTCTGATCCTGTTATTCCTTGGTCTTCCTGGTGGCCTAGTCAGTACAGGACAATGTAGTTTGAACCCTGGATCTACTATGTTCCATTGATCTTTTCCCAAGAGTGCAGACACATTGGAAGCATAAGCAACCCTAAATCTGGCAACAGAAAAATATTCAGAGATGTATTGATCAACTTCACCATCTTCACCGTCGATAATAGTCATCAGATGTAGGGCATGTATGCATGGCTTCCCACAGAGATGCCATTGCCTACAACTGCATTCCCTAGTTGCTAGGTTAACTAGATACCTCCATTCCATGTTTTTACTGTCAGTATTTTCACCTCCGCCTCGTGTGTCGCCCCTCGAACGCATTTCATTATGCTCCGTCCTCTTGCTTTGGCATGCAATGCCGTAATAAGAGATGGGAGCATGAGATGGCCAACATATTCTAATTCTACGATTCTTGTGCAAAGAGCTATCTTTATCATGATCATATGCCGAATCTTATCAAATAATTTCCATATGGGAAGCCCTTTCAATGACTTATTCTTTGCATTGAAACACTCTGCCAGGTTGGTGGTCACATAGTTCACTTTGTATATTGTATTGAATTTGCTTCTTGACCACAACTTCCCATGATGTTCATCTAGGTACTCCTTCACCAGAGGATTGTGAGTGTACAACACTCTCAAAGGATGCTCATGCTTCCTCTCACTACATGTGTATGATGCTGGGCATAAGTTCTCATCATAACCGTTACCTTTGAATTTGGTTTTGAAATTCTACGCTAGGTGTCGCATACATTCCCTATGCTCCACTCCAGGGAATACAATTTCCATTGCACTCTCTAACCCCTTGCAAGCATGTGTGTATAGCTAAACATCAGGGGTCGCTAGTGACGAATCGGCCTTTAGTGCCGGTTCGTAAGGGCCTTTAGTGCCGGTTCTCCAACCGGCACTAACGGGTGGGGACTAAATCCCCCTCCTTTAGTCCCGGTTCAACACGGCTCGACACTAAAGGCCCACCACATGGCACCTACCGGCGCTGTGGGCTGGGGACCTTTTGTCTCGGTTGGTAACACCAACCGGGACTAAACCTATTTAATTCTTTTAATTTTGGTTTATTTTTCCTTTTAACACCAACCGGGGTTTATGAATTAATTATGGTTTATTTTTCCTTTTATTTTGTGTTTTCCATTTAATTATTTTTCATTTCAAACATATATTATGCTACTACATACTGTACACGTTGTGCATATATATAAATAGAATTTCTCGTAGAACCGATCATATATATATATATATCATCGAATTTCTCGTATGACGACCATTCACATACATATATATACAATTTCTCCTACAATTTGCGGATCATTACATATGCATGCATTACTTCTTGATCTTGTAACGGTATTCTCATTTGGGATCTATGACCTGGTCGACCAGAAATCCAGCTATTTCCTCTCGAATTGCTCGTACGCGAGCCGTTGGTAGGACCTGGCCCCGCATCTCCGTCAGCTATAAGAAGGAGATCAAGATGAATATATTAGTTGTGTGTATATATATTAGCTAGATCATGATAAAAAATTATGATAGTGTTCTAGCAAATGTACCCAAAGATTTCTTTTGTTTCTACTCCTTTCAGACATGATCATGCGAATGTTCTCGCAAACGTAGTATGCGCATAAACTATTCCCCTGCTCCTGCCTCATGCACTTAACGAGAATAAAATTCAATCAGATGATAATTAATAAAGCATGATAATGGTATGGAAACTAGAATTAAAGAGATGCACGGACGTAGCTAGCTAGCTAGTACTACTTAATTACCTTGGGTCGCACACATGTCAGCTTTTGTGCCCAGTCGTCTGGGACCTGTTTGATGAACTTGGCCCAAGCCCTGCCCCCCGGCAAAGAAAATGAATAAAGCAGTTATTAACTAGTTGATATTAGGAAATGAAGTAAAGATGCCGACATAGTGCGTAAATGATTGAAATTACCTATCGACCATCCCCCTCACGATTGCGTATTCGGAAGGATTCTTATATAGTGAGTCCAGTACTTCAACTTTTCCCTTGTCAACTTCAATGATTAACAAGATCCAGTGGTAACTGCATGCGCACACATTTTATATAATTAAGAGGGCATGTGCATAACTCAGCAACTACACTTATTAACATCTGGTAAGCAAAAAATAATATTTGTAGTACAAGATATAGTAACACTCACCGAAGTTGTAAGGAAGTAGTATTTCTAGTTGGGTGTTTAGATGCTTCAAAAACTCTAGCAGGACTCTCTCTGTGTCTTTTCTCAAATATTCATTTCCCATATCTTTTGATTAACCGTATTTGGGTTAATGAACCCAATGCCATAGAGTCCAACTTTTTTCATTTCATACATCTTCATTCTACATAATACCACAGAAAAGAATATAGTGAGGATAATTACAGGTAATGAACGAGAGCACAACTATCTAGAGACTTAAATTACAAAAAGAAATCACTTACACACAATAGCAACTGACGATAGATTTGTTGAGTGCGTCTTGACTGAATAACTAAAACAACTCTGAATAGTGAATCCACAAATCTTTTTTATGGAAGTAATGTTTTTTCCTGACTTTCACCATGAGGGACTCTTGATTGGTATTTGTTGTTTCTTGCATGTACCATGTATGCAAATTGTACAATCTCGTTGGTAGATTCTTGACATCGTCAGGCTTGACCAGTGTTTGGCCGCGAACATATTACCATTGTACTTCCTCCTCTTTAAGAACAGAGATTTCCTCAAGGCCTAGGAGTTGTTCAACAGTGACACCAGGCTCTTTAGCCTGCCTTATATGATCGTCGGTTACTACCAGCCGATCGGCAGTACTCACAGGTGTTTGTACAATGAGCGGGGGGGTCGATTGCACTGCCTGTTCTCCCAGCTGAGGAACCGTTTTCCTGCTTTTTTTTGCCAAGTCCTTGGCTCGAGCTCAAGCTCGACTCCTTTTGTCCCGGAAGATATGATTTCTTGATATACCGCACATAGTCGTAGTCCTTCTGATTGTCAGCCGGTCAAGCCATATCAATAAAGTGTTGTGAGACATGCTTAGGTACTTTCTCCTTTGGCGGCGAGGGCGGTTTCGGTCCAAAATGGGCCTTCACTTTGGCATCCACTATGGTGTCGTGTTCGTCCTTAGTCAGGTGGTAAGGCAACTTCGGAAGTTGCTTGAGGCTTGGACCATATTTGAATTTCTTGCCTGTTGTATCGCTAGCCATCATAGCTGCGGCCTCTCTCTTCGGCTGTTGCCTAGGCGACGGTGCACGCTGTGTTAGCGAAGACGACAGACGCGGCGCCGGACTTGTAGTCGACGAAGCACGCTGACGCCGTGTCGGACTTGGAGGAGGAGACGGCTGATGTGGTGCCGAACTTGGAGTAGGAGTTGGCTGACACCATGACGGACTTGGAGGAGGAGTCGGCTGATGTCGTGCCAGACTTGGAGGAGGAGGAGTCGACTGACGCGGCGCCGGAGTTGTAGGAGGAGGAGTCAGTGGCCTTGGAAAGACGATGCAATCCTTTTTCCATAGAATGGTAGGATGTATGGCCTCTCCCAGTGTTCTCTCCTCGTCACCTCCAAGAATGTCAACTTGTAGCTCGTGATATCCTGACATCACTTCATCAACCCCGACACAAGCATAGCCAGCTGGAATGGGATTGCAATGGAAGGTTGCTTCAGGGGGATTTGCTAAAGCATAGTTGTCCGCCACCTTCATGGATAAGTTCTTCACTTTCATGTGTAGCTCACAGTTAGTCATGTCTTCGATATCATCCACAGGGTAGCTAGCTAGCAGTGCATCATCGATATCGGCCGGGGCGGAACCCACACTGCATCATCGATATAGATGGGATGGTGCTATCCAATGCTGGATCGATCTACTCATGTTGCCGCTGAGATGCCCTTTCCTGGCTGAGTGAGTCGATCTGCTCCTGCTGTCGCGTGATTCTGGATCCAACTCCAGGTGCTTTGATTCTAGGCCTTCAAGGCGGAGTGCTTCCTCCTCCTTCTTCTTCTCCTCCTGCATCTTCTTTCTTGCACGGCTTCTATAGTCGTCGTTCCAACCCGCAAACCCCTCAAACCACGGAACAACGCCTTTGCCTCGTGTTCTTCCCAGGTGTTCAGGATTCTTCAGGGCGCGTGTAAGCTCGTCGTCCTCTCTATTGGGCGTTAACGCCCCCATTCGAGCTTCTTCCGTTTTCATTAGTATTTCGTCTATCACTTGTTTAAGACTTGCCTTCCCCTTAATCACCCATGTCTCTGTGTCCAACTCCCCCCCCCATGCGCATAAAACCATGTCGTGCACCTGGGGGGGGGCAGGTCAATGTAACTGGAGTGACCCCTGCACTAATCATCTCTTGATCAGATTGATCCCATTAGGCAGGGCCACCTGGTAGCCACCTGGCCCCAGAGTATGGTGTCACTTCTTTTTCGCAGCATTAATCTTGTTTTTTTCTCGACCGTTCCTTAGCGTGTTCTGATTTCTTGAACTTCACGAAATCATCCCAGTGATGTTTTGCCTTCACCAGTGCTCCCTTGAATTCCGGAGTCTTCTTTTTTGCTTTGACGTATGCAACCCGTGTATTTTTCTTGAAGGTGTTGAATGCGATCGCCATCTTTTTAAGAGCATAGTTTCTGACTTTCTTCATATCTCCATCTTTCAAATTATCTGGTAGGGTGAAATGTGACATGAGCGTATCCCAAAGCACATCGTTTTCTCTTCCGTCGACAAAAGTAACTCCTACTCGATCTCCCTTTGCTAGCTTTTCTATTCTTAAACGTAGATCGGGATTTGGTCCCTGACAATAATTCCACATTGATTCTTGAACTTGGTCGCATTTTTCCTAGGTTCAAGTGGTTCGCCGTTTGATGTTTTGATGGAATCGATGTTGAACTATATGCTAGCGTCCAACTTTCTGGCCGGGCCTCGAACTACCCTGTCGCTTGTAGAAGATTTGCTCGATCCGGAGGCCTAAAAGAAGAAAGATCAATTTGTTAATACATACAACTCAATTAAGACATGCAATGATCACCAGATGGCTTATATAATAAATATACCTGGCCGGTCTTTGTTATTTGATGAACATTTTCTTCGTCATCATCGTTGTCGACTTCATCTATTCGTTTGGCTTCATCAAATAGCATACAACCCTCACCGTAATTGTTTAGACATCGCGAGCCATCATCATCTTCAGGTTCATGCTCTGGGCTCGGGGAGCGTATGATGTCGAACAGAGCCTATTCTCCTTCTCTATCAGTATTGTCCATAGCTTTTATTTAACTAACCCAGAAGAAAGATAAAACAATTTAGTATTCAAATTATAATGCATGCAATCAATAAGGAAAAACTGAATCATAGTACATAATATGCATCTTGAATAATTTATGTAATATGCATCATCGAATATGATCTTGAATAAATCGTCTCGAATATTATTGAATATACTCTTGAATACATATCGAGTATTATCACTAATACATCTCGAATATTATTATATAATATCACTAATACAAATGTAGTTGACATCTAGCAGCGCAGGCGGTGGACACCCAAAGAGAAGGAACTATGGCAGGATCATAGCTCGGGTGAGATCCCTGAAGAACCTGCCAGGTATTGGAGAACCTGACCTCCAACACATCCATGTAGTGACGGACGTGCTCGTCCTCCTCCCTGACACGGCAAAGTACCACCTCCGACGGGGCCGGCTGCCTCCGCACCGAAAGTGCCCCACGCGAACGCCACCAAAGAAGCTTTGGGTCGACGACAGGACCCAGGTTCCTCACCAAGATGCGCCCCCCTGAAGGTAGCACCTCCCAGTGCCAACCCGGCGGAGCCCAGTCCCGGACATGGCGCCTCTGAAGTAGGACGTCGTCGCGAATGAGTTGACGACGAGGATGCGGGCCGGGCATCGTTCACGTCATGAACAAATTCTATGCATGTAACATCCCAATTTTATTAAATTAGGATGTTAATAGGATCATCATATTGCATATCATATTTTTATTGCATTTGGAGTTTAGGGTGTTCAAGTTGTTCCACTTATATAAAACAATAGAGAGAGGATAATATGTGATGAGGACATCCCTACTAATGTTACACCCACCCCGACTGCTATACATACAGGACCAATTACTAGAGCTCGCGCACGTCAATTGAATTACCAGGTACTTTCGTTTCTTGGAAATCCTTCTAATATTCATGAACATATGATGCTGCCTAAATTGGATACTTTTGTTTTACTTATGAATGAAGGACCTAGCATGGATAAGAAGGATGACCATTGGAGCGGGATCAAGCATGGAGGAGAAGGTGCGCGTGCGGGGAAGAACAATGGAGCTTCCAGTGATGATTTTCGCACATTGAAGCCACCATAATGGGAGCGGGAAGCCTTGGACGAAATATGCATGATGCCACTTTATAAAATTCGTCCATAGGCTAATATAGGTGCTGCGCCACCTTATTTTTGTGCCAGGCCCATGTAATTTCGAAATACCATATTATAGGCTGTTTTTAGAGTCCGTATATATGGGGAAACTGACTTAGGGTCGGTTTCGGACCCCTCCTCCAAGGGGCCACGAAATTCCCTTCTATTCCCCCATATATACAGCCCTTAGGGCTTCGTTTTAGGGTTGGGTTTTGTTTAGATTACAAGTTTGCCATAGCAGCAACTTCGCGTTCTTCGTTTGTGTTCCACGACCAGACAAAGGCGTCATAGAACCCCACTTCATCAATAAAGTTTTCCTCTTATATTCGCAATATCCAGATTGCAATCTTAGTTTCTTGCTTGTTCTTCGTTGGCGTGCAGGAAATAGACCCTCGTGGTCAGGTTGATCGTGCTCCGGCGTGGTCAATAACCTCTCAGAGTTGGTTTAGCGATTGCTAAGGCGCGACGGCTCACACGTTCGTAGTCGGATCGTCAAAGTCTACTCCACCAAAAACGATAGCCACCATCTCATCGAAAGACAGGGACAACTTCGCCTCTATCAAGTGGTATCAGAGCCAGGTTGCTCGGTGAGATTTTACCAGTTTTCGTAGTTTAGATCGCATCTGTTCTTCATACCTTTAGTCCACAAAAAAGCCACAAAAAAAATTAGGGTTAGATCATCATATCCGAACCAATCTGAGCCTTTGCATAGTCTTTTCAGTATTTTGCTTTGTTGAATTGGCGGTTACATCGTCGTGTCGAGTTGCTGGTCTTAGTGTCTAGTCCTTTAGAGTTTCGAGTTCTTTTCATAGGTTGTCACGCCGCCACCGCATCATCTTCATAGTTGCCATATATCACCACCATCATCGCCGCTGCCATATCTCATCATCCATCATCACTATCCATTGGTGTCCATATATACCACCACAAATCCTCCACCAATCCAAGTCCAGTTCGTTTTAGGTTTAGTTTCGAGATCCTTTTGATTTCGGATCCGTGTTTTGCTACCTGCGCAGGTGTCGGAAAAAAAAAATTTGGCCCAAAAAGTCTGGCACGCTTTGCAGAGCACGTTTTGGCCCAAAAAAATTTCGGCCGAAAATATTTTTTCCCTATCTTGATTTTAGGTTCCCCGGAGCGTTTTGAGACACTTATCATAGTGATTTTTGTCGAAATTTTTGGGTCGTCGCAGCCCCCGAATTGCTCCAAAAAAAAATAGTCCAAAAGAAAAATTCGTGCCCATCTTGCTTATACGACGTGGCAAGAGTTTTGAGACACTCGCCATTGTAGTGAGTTTTTGAAAAAAAAACGAAAAAAAAATTCCGAGTGTGCTTTTCCCTTGCTTACGTGTATCGTCGTGCTTTTGTTGGTGTTTTAGGCTCGCGTCTCTAGCACGGTCTAGCCTAGGACCAGCACAGTACCGTCGTTGAGCGTTTATTCAACCTTGCATCTCTGAATTGATTATTGCTGACCCTTTTTGCTACCATATTATAAGCCATCCCAGCTCCACATACTTCTACGCCGTGTGCTTGACACCACCTGGCAATCGCTCTATCCAAGCTTTGAGAGTTTTGGCTACAACGGTTGCCGATCACCGCCTGCTACTGGGTAAGAACTGGTAAGAAATTGAGATTCGCTTAAAGGATTTGTGCCACACCACCACCACCACCACGTCCCAGTAGTCTGTAGGTTTCATATTGTGTGTTTCCTATTTCTGCTAACCATGCCAGGATCACACGATGACGAGATCGACCGGGAGAGCATGACCAACAAAGCGCTCTATGATAAATTTCAGCAAATGATGGCTGAGCAGGTACAGGACTTCGTGAACAACTTTGGAGTGGCCATGGAGAAGACATTCGACACCAAGATGGACGCCAAGTTCAATGAGGTGCTTGCCCGTCTACCTCCACCAGCTGCAGTTCCTATTCCTTTCGAACGACGAGCGCGACGTGTGCCTCTCGGCCACGCCCAACATCCTGGTACTGTTGATACTGCTGCTACTTCGGTGGCTCGTGCGGCTACTGTCGTTGAGCAGGTTGAAGATTATGATGGTGATTTCGATGATGAGGGAGAGGTTGCTCCAGATCCGCCCCAGGGGCAACCACCACCATACGCACCAGGTCGACCACATGGCTACAACCGTAACGGTAGGGCTGCACCACCCCCGCAGGTATGGGATCATGACCATCTCCCTAAACTTAAATTGAATATTCCGACGTTTGAGGGTAGATATGTTCCTGATATATATCTTACATGGGAGTTAGAAACAGAACAACGTTTTACATGCTTACAATTTCCAGAGGATCGACGTGTTGCTGCTGCTGTTTGTTCATTCACTAGTTTTGCTTGTGTTTGGTGGTCAGAACATTGTAGAATGCACCCTAATAATATTCCAACTACTTGGGCTGCTTTGAAAACTGCTATGCGAAATCGTTGGGTGCCACCTTATTATCAACGTGAATTGCTTCAAAATTTGCAGCGTTTAAGACAAGGAAAAAATTCTGTAGAAGAATATTATCAGGAATTACAAACTGGTATGATTAGATGTGGTATTGTTGAGGAGAATGAAGCTATGCTTGCACATTTTATGGGTGGATTAAATAGAGAGATTCAGACTATTCTAGAGTATAAGGAGTATAACACTATCACTTGTTTATTTCATCTTGTTTGCAAAGCTGAACGTGAAGTGCAGGATCGACAGGCAATGGCGAGAACTACTAATTTTGCAGGCCGTACTTCATCATGGACGCCACGTACCTCCTCTACTTCTGCACGTCCTGCTGCAACACCACCTCCTTCAACCTCCAACTCTAATCGCGATACCAGGAAACAGGCTCCTACAGCACCCTCTGCGAAGAGCACACCTTCTGGGCCTGCACAGAGTTCTTCTTCATCTATTGCATCCACAGGGCAAACACATGAGCTCATATGTCGTCGTTGCAAGGGTGGAGGTCACTATGCGAGAGAATGCCCTTCCAAGCGTGTAATGATTGTTACTGAGGATGGTGGATATGCGTCCTCTAGTGATTATGATGAGGAGACTTTGGCACTTATTGCAAGTGACGAACAGGGTGGCGAGGATGCAGCACCAGAAACACAATACATGGCTGCTGATTACGCTGACAGGTATGAAAGTTTAGTTGCTCAACGTGTTCTCAGTGTGCAGGTTACACACGCTGAGCAAAATCATAGGCACAACTTGTTCCACACAAAGGGAGTTGTGAAAGAGCGTTCTGTTCGCATCATCATCGATGGAGGGAGTTGCAATAACTTGGCTAGCATGGAGATGGTGGAGAAGCTGTCTCTAACCACCAGACCACATCCTCATCCTTATTACATCCAATGGTTCAACAATAGTGGCAAGGTTAAGGTAACACGTACTGTTCGTGTGCATTTTAGCATTGCTACATATTCTGATTATGTGGATTGTGATGTGGTACCCATGCAAGCATGTTCTGTTTTACTTGGTAGACCATGGCAGTTTGATAAAAATTCTGTACACCATGGTAGGACAAATCAGTATACTCTTGTTCATAAGGATCATAATATCACTTTGCTTCCTATGTCTCCCGAACATATTATGAAAGATGACATTGCTAGAGCTAGTAAAGCAAAACAGGAGAAAAATAAGAGTGAAAATCAGATTGTAGCACAGGAATTTGAGCAACACCATAAGCATAATAAACCATCATCTACTGTTGCATCCGAAATAAAATTGAAGAGTGGATGTTTACTTGCTACTAAATCTGATATTAATGATTTGGATGTTGCTACATATGTTTGCTATGCTTTTGTATGTAAAGAGGTATTATTTTCATTCGAGGACATGCCTCCCTCTTTGCCTCCTGCTGTCATTAACATTTTGCAGGAGTTCGCTGATGTCTTTCCACAAGACGTGCCACCGGGATTACCGCCTATTCGCGGGATTGAGCATCAGATTGACTTAATTCCCGGTGCACCCCTACCCAACCGTGCGCCCTACCGTACCAATCCAGAGGAGACAAAGGAGATTATGCGTCAAGTACAGGAGCTGCTTGACAAAGGTTATATACGTGAATCCCTTAGTCCTTGTGCTGTTCCTATTATTCTAGTACCTAAAAAGGATGGTACATCACGCATGTGTGTGGATTGTAGAGGCATTAATAATATTACTATTCGTTATCGTCATCCTATTCCTAGACTAGATGATATGCTTGATGAATTAAGTGGCTCTACAATTTTCTCCAAAGTTGATTTGCGTAGTGGATACCATCAAATTCGTATGAAATTGGGCGATGAATGGAAAACAGCATTTAAAACTAAGTTTGGATTATATGAGTGGCTAGTCATGCCTTTTGGGTTAACTAATGCACCTAGCACTTTCATGAGATTAATGAACGAGGTTTTACGTGCTTTCATTGGACGATTTGTGGTAGTCTATTTTGATGATATATTGATTTTTAGTAGATCTTTGGAGGAACATTTGGAACATTTACGTGCTGTTTTTACTGCGCTACGTGATGCACGTTTGTTTGGTAACCTTGGGAAGTGCACCTTTTGCACCGACCGAGTATCTTTTCTTGGCTATGTTGTTACTCCACAGGGAATTGAAGTTGATACAGCCAAGATTGAAGCTATTGAGAGTTGGCCGCAGCCCAAAACGGTCACACAAGTAAGGAGTTTTCTTGGCCTCGCTGGTTTCTATAGGCGTTTTGTGAGAGATTTCAGCACCATTGCTGCGCCTCTCAATGAGCTTACAAAGAAGGACGTGCCTTTTTCTTGGGGTACCGCACAGGAAGAAGCCTTCACGGTCTTGAAAGATAAGTTAACACATGCTCCTTTACTCCAACTTCCTGATTTTAATAAGACTTTCGAGCTTGAATGTGATGCTAGTGGAATTGGGTTAGGAGGTGTGTTACTACAAGATGGTAAACCTGTTGCGTACTTTTCTGAAAAATTAAGTGGGCCTAGTCTGAATTATTCTACTTATGATAAGGAATTATATGCTCTTGTTCGGACTTTGGAAACATGGCAACATTATTTATGGCCCAAAGAATTTTTTATACATTCTGATCATGAATCTTTGAAACATATTAAAAGTCAAGCAAAACTGAACCGTAGACATGCTAAATGGGTTGAATTCATTGAGACTTTCCCTTATGTCATTAAACACAAGAAGGGTAAAGACAATGTTATTGCTGATGCTTTGTCTCGTCGTTATACTATGCTTTCACAACTTGACTTTAAAATATTTGGTTTGGAGACCATCAAAGATCAATATGTGCATGATGCTGAATTTAGAGACGTGTTGCAGAATTGTAAAGAAGGGAGAACATGGAACAAGTTCGTTATTAATAATGGATTTGTGTTTCGTGCTAACAAGCTATGCATTCCAGCTAGCTCCGTTCGTCTTTTGTTGTTACAGGAGGCGCACGGAGGAGGATTAATGGGACACTTTGGCGTGAAGAAGACGGAGGACGTACTTGCTACACATTTCTTTTGGCCAAAGATGAGACGGGATGTTGAGCGTTTTGTTGCTCGCTGCACTACATGTCAAAAAGCTAAGTCACGACTCAATCCTCATGGTTTATATATGCCTTTACCTGTACCTAGTGTTCCTTGGGAGGATATATCTATGGATTTTGTTTTAGGTTTACCTCGAACAAAGAAGGGGAGGGTAGCATATTTGTTGTCGTGGATAGATTTTCTAAAATGGCACACTTTATACCATGTCATAAAAGTGATGATGCTGCTCATGTTGCTGATTTGTTCTTTCGTGAAATTATTCGGTTGCATGGTGTGCCAAATACAATTGTTTCCGATCGTGATGCTAAATTTCTTAGCCACTTTTGGAGATGTTTATGGGCTAAGTTGGGGACTAAACTGCTTTTTAGTACTACATGTCACCCCCAAACTGATGGCCAAACTGAAGTAGTCAATAGATCATTGTCTACTATGCTTAGGGCTGTTTTGAAGAATAACCTGAAAATGTGGGAAGAATGCTTGCCTCATATTGAATTTGCTTATAATCGTTCGCTACATTCTACCACTAAGATGTGCCCTTTTGAAGTTGTGTATGGTTTCTTACCTCGTGCACCTATTGATTTGTTGCCTCTTCCGTCTTCGGAGAAGGTTAATTTTGATGCTAAAGAACGTGCTGAATTGATATTAAAGATTCATGAGTTAACTAAGGAAAACATTGAGCGTATGAATGCTAAATACAAACTTGCTGGAGATAAGGGTAGAAAACATGTTGTCTTTGCACCTGGAGATCTTGTTTGGTTACATTTGCGTAAGGATAGATTTCCTGATTTGCGCAAGTCAAAGCTAATGCCACGTGCTGATGGTCCTTTTAAGGTGTTAGAGAAAGTAAATGATAATGCATATAAACTTGAGCTGCCTGCAGAGTTTGGGGTTAGCCCCACTTTTAACATTGCAGATTTGAAGCCTTATTTGGGTGAGGAAGATGAGCTTCCGTCGAGGACGACGTCAGTTCAAGAAGGGGAGGATGATGAGGACATCCCTACTAATGTTACACCCACCCCGACTGCTATACATACAGGACCAATTACTAGAGCTCGCGCACGTCAATTGAATTACCAGGTACTTTCGTTTCTTGGAAATCCTTCTAATATTCATGAACATATGATGCTGCCTAAATTGGATACTTTTGTTTTACTTATGAATGAAGGACCTAGCATGGATAAGAAGGATGACCATTGGAGCGGGATCAAGCATGGAGGAGAAGGTGCGCGTGCGGGGAAGAACAATGGAGCTTCCAGTGATGATTTTCGCACATTGAAGCCACCATAATGGGAGCGGGAAGCCTTGGACGAAATATGCATGATGCCACTTTATAAAATTCGTCCATAGGCTAATATAGGTGCTGCGCCATCTTATTTTTGGGCGAGGCCCATGTAATTTCGAAATACCATATTATAGGCTGTTTTTAGAGTCCGTATATATGGGGAAACTGACTTAGGGTCGGTTTCGGACCCCTCCTCCAAGGGGCCACGAAATTCCCTTCTATTCCCCCATATATACAGCCCTTAGGGCTTCGTTTTAGGGTTGGGTTTTGTTTAGATTACAAGTTTGCCATAGCAGCAACTTCGCGTTCTTCGTTTGTGTTCCACGACCAGACAAAGGCGTCACAGAACCCCACTTCATCAATAAAGTTTTCCTCTTATATTCGCAATATCCAGATTGCAATCTTAGTTTCTTGCTTGTTCTTCGTTGGCGTGCAGGAAATAGACCCTCGTGGTCAGGTTGATCGTGCTCCGGCGTGGTCAATAACCTCTCAGAGTTGGTTTAGCGATTGCTAAGGCGCGACGGCTCACACGTTCGTAGTCGGATCGTCAAAGTCTACTCCACCAAAAACGATAGCCACCATCTCATCGAAAGACAGGGACAACTTCGTCTCTATCAATATGACTTCCTCAAAATATAAATGAGTGCGAAAGTATTTAAAGGATAATTGGTGTTTTCAAGGTTTCATCGAAAATTATTTTGGTTAGCCAGAGTTAAATCTATTGCAAAAAATATATTTTCTAAATGCTAAGAGCAGGAATTAATGTTCCTTGTGCTCTATTTTACAAATAAGAATTTTAGGAATTTTTCTGATATTCTATTTTTTCTTTTCTGTTTCAGATCTAATAAGAAAGAGAGAGTTAAAAAAACACGCATGCAGACAAGCTGGCGAAGCCACAGCCAGGCCGGCCAAGTCAGCCAGCCTGCTCGTCCGAGCCAGCCAGGCCGAGCAAGGCGCTTGCCCAGCAAGCAGCCCCAGCGCTCGCTCATTTCCCTCCCCCTCGGTCAAATCTCTCTCTCCCTCTCTCACGCAGCCTGTAGGTGGGGTCCCCCATCGTCTCTAACCTCCTGCTTAGCCCGCGCGAGATAAGACAACGTCATGCTCGTTCGCAACCACCGGCCGGAGCTCTCGGGATAAGGCTTATCCCACGCTCCCGAACGCCCTAGCCACGCCTATAAAAGGCCCTTGACCTCCTCTTTCCATTCAGCTAAGCCGCACCTCCTCTCGCCGCTCGTAGCCGCCGCAGTTGCCGTTCGCATCTCGCCGGAGCCGAGTCCGTTCGCCGGAGAAGTCTGACGCTGGTGTGTCTCCCGGCCCCTTCTTGCTTCGGGAATCAGAGCCCCTCGTCGTTGCGCACCTCCCTGACATGTTTTAGCGCCCCTAGGTTCGCCGGAGTCGCCGCCCCGACGACCTGCGTTGCCGAAGTTCACCAGAGCTCTGCCCTCGCTCCACTCCCTCCGGTCGTTGCCGCCATCCGCCTTCACCACCGCCGGGACGCCCTTGCCGAGCCGCCCCCGCCCGACCACCTCGCCCGCGCCGGAGCTCGTCGGAGCCGCCGCCCCGTCGTCGCCGAGCTTCCTGCCGAAGACGTGCTCGTGCTATCTGTAAGCGTCGCCTCGCTCGGTTAGATAGTTTTTTTCTTTCTTAGATCAAATCGGTAGGTTAGATGTAGATTGGTTTTTTTACCGGTTAACCACATTTTAATATAAACCGTGTGGTTTATTTAAAACCAAACGTTGCTTTGTTCTTTTTAGTTTAGCCGAACCAGTGATTTACTTAGTTCGCGAATGTTCACCGCGTAGCCGCGGCGGCGAACGTAGCCAGCCAACCAGAGCCATCCACTTCCTGCTCTATCCGTGAACATCCACACTTTAGTATTTTCGGAAAAACGTTCCTGTAGCAGTTTTTTCAGATTTAATTCAAAACTTCAAACGGCCTTAACTTTTTAACCATAGGTCGAAATGGGGTGAAACAATAGGCTAAATTTTCGTCTCGAATAGCCCTAACCAGCAAACCCATAGTTGCAGATTTTTGCAAGTTCAAATTTGAAAATAATTCAGATTTGAATTTAAATTTCATTAGGTCATATCTTTCAAATGGTATACCCGTTTGAAGTGATTCTTTTCTCAACATGTCACATGAACTAAATCCTTTGCCATGAAATTTTGCCACGATATATCCTCCACAATTATTTTCTATTCACCATAATTTTACTAGAACGCCTTGTAGGAACACTAGTGCATGATAGGAGTTTGTACTTGTTGGATTTACTATCACCCAGTAGTTCATTTGAGTTAGGTCTGAACCGTACCAACTTTGTCGCCACCGTGTTATGTTACAATGCTTCGCCAAAGTAGACATGGATTGGGGAGTGCTATCACCTAGAGATATGAGTGACAAAGTAGTAACTAGGACCAACTTTAATGAACTAACTGGGTGGAAACTGGTTTGTATGGTGGCGAAGTACAGTGGGAGCATTCATGGGAATCCATGGGAGTGCACACTAGTTGTCCGTCCACCCAGGCTCAAAGGGATCAACCTTGTTTTCATGTCTATAAGCTTCCGTGTGCAGCCGCAAGCCAATATGGGCTCTGGCTTAGTTGATTAGATGGTGTGACCTCTTCCGGGATAGGCTAGCAGATGTAGATGATGTAGGTGTACCGGCCTATCCGTGGGTTAGGGGAAATGCTATCGAAAGACTATGTCTCGATCTTCCGATCAAGGATGTGGTCGACTCTTGTGGGGGAAAAGTGCACAACCTCTGTAGAGTTAAAATCTAATCGATTAGCTGTGTCCCCAGCCATGGACAACTTGAGCTTTTAGTAGTGGAAATGTAGGGAGTTCTCATCACTCTTAATTAATCAATTGGGTATAAAATTTTGGAATGATTGAGATGGGCATCATCTTAGACTTATGATATTTGTAGAAGTAGAGCAATCATTTCTGATAGGGAAAAACTAGCTTTATGCAAAACTAAACTTAGAGCTTTCCACCAGAGCTTTCCACCAGCCAAATTGCATGTACTATGTAGGATCATTACACTTTATGATGTGACTTTCCAGTACATTCCATGTACTGACCTACACGGCTGCAACTTATCATGTTGCAGATTTATCCGACGACGAATAAGGTGCGATAGGTCGTTGTTCTGCATTCAGCTTGCTCGTGGAGTTGATGGACTCGTTACACTTTTTGCTTCCGCATGTTTTTGTTTTACTTGACCTTAGGCCACATTATTGTAATAAATACTCTTTGAGGATTTTCAATGTAATAAATGTGTGATTGAACTCTGTTGTAAATCCTCAAGTATTGTGCGTGTCAGCATACCGATCCCGGGATGACACTTAAGCATAGAGACTCCGATCCCTTGAGATCGGGTCGCTACGATGCAAATTTTAAAAAAAAATTAAATGCTTGATTGTGATTTTTGTAATTCTTTTTAACTTGATTTTGCAAATACATAACAAACTTTTTTCTATGCAATTTTTTAAATGCTTTGTCAAAATTCCTGAAATGTTTTCTATACATTGTATACATACATATACTAATTGCTATACATATATTGGATCAAATGTCAAAATTCCTCGACGTTTTTCTATACATTGTATGCATATATATATACACACTAATTTCTATACATTGGATCAAAATGTCAAAAATCCTCAAAATTTCTATGCATACATTATACTAATTAATTCCTCAAATGTCAAAAATGTCAAAATTCTTCTGAAAAATGTCAAAATTGCTATACATATATACTAAAACTTATAAAAATGCATATAAATCATCTAACTTAAGAAAATGTGCGTGTGTGTGTGGGCTCGGGGAGGGGCGGCTATGGCGGTAGGGGGCGAGGGAGAGGGGGAAAGGGAGGAAAGGAGCTCACAACGAGGCGACGGAGAGGCAAGGCAAGTCTGGGGCGGCGACGACGTCGGGGCAGGCGGCACAGGGAGGAGCTCGGGGAGGAGTGGGCGCGTCTAGGGTCAGGGATGGGCGAGGAGGCGCGGGCGGCCGGCGGCAGGGGAGGCAAGCCGACGTCGGGGAAGGCGCGTATGGCGACAGCCTAGTGGCCCGGCGATCTCCTTTGTAGTGGTCGAAGAAGCAAAGAATGAACTGTGAAAAAATTACAAAGTCTTATATATATATATATATATATATGCGGACCTTTAGTCGCGGTTGGTGGCTCTAACAGCGACTAAAGGTCAATTTCGCTAGTCGAAGCAGCGGGAAGCGCAGACCTTTAGTCGCGATTGGTGGCTCCAACCGCGACTAAAGTGTGGCTTTAGTCGCGGTTGGAGCCACCAACCATGACAAAAGGCTGGTGCTCGCGCGGGCGCGGTGCAGGGCAAGTTTAGTCCCACCTCGCCAAGCGAGGGGCGCCCGCACCAGCTTATAAGCCCCGCCGCGTCATCTCTCTCGAGCTCCTCTCAAGCAGGCCTGTGTGGGTCTAATGAACCTGTGTTGCCTTGTTGGGCCTACTTGGCCTTGCGGGCCTACAACCTGGCCCAACTAGAGGTTGGGTTTCTATTCGTATGCAGGCCGTGGCGGCCCAGTAGGCGGCCTATTTTTTATTTACTTTTCAGTTTTTTTTTTTGCTTTATTTTTTTGTTTCTGAGTTTTTTGTGTGCTTTATTTAGAGTTAATGAGTGAATCTTTTTGCGTTAGGTCAAAAAAATTATTAACTTTCTACTAGTGGCAGTAATTTTCAAATTTGAATAGTTTAAATTTGTATTATTTGAAATTTGTGTGAATCACTAGTTTGTGAACAATTTACTTTAAAAATAGATTTGCCTGTGATTCTTTTTTCTACTATTTAATATTAGTGTGTTTTATCATTATATTCAATTTGCTAATTCTCAGGTTATTTATAAAATGAAATACCTTTGTAAGAGATGAGTTTTCATCTGAAACCCTCATACTTCGAAAGAGATTGTCCATTTTGTACATGAAGTGCATCCAGTTTTTGCCGTAACCCTCTCAACTTTTTAGCACATGTTATGTGGGTGAAATGGTGATGCCATGCCAACTTTCAACCTTTTCATAGTTCATTTGTAGTGCTTTTCAATTTCAGGGTCATTTAGCTCAAAAAAACATCAATAAATGCATGAAAAATAGCAAATGAAGTCAGACACGGATGAAAATTAATGACGTGGCTTCGAATGGTGCATACTGAATACACAGAAAATCTGGATTTGAAATAAGTTTCAAAAAGTGAAATGCCTTTATAACAGACAAGTTTTCATTTGAGACCCTGATACTTTTAAAGAGATTGTCCATTTTGTACACGAAGTGCATCCAGTTTCTGCCGTAACCCTCTCAACTTTTTAGCAAATGCTATGTGGGTGAAATGATGATACCATGCCAACTTTCAACCTTTTCATAGTTCATTTATACTGCTTTTCAATTTCAGGGTCATTTAGCTTAAAAAATCAGGAAATGAATGAAAAATAGCAAATGAAGTCGGTAAGGGTTGAAAATTGATGACATGGCTTCGAATGGTGCATACTGAATGCACAAAAAGTCTGGAGTTGAAATAAGTTTTAAAAAATGAAATGCCTTTGTAACAAACGAGTTTTCCTTTGAAACCCTCATACTTCGAAAGAGATTGTCCATTTTGTACACGAAGTGCATCCAGTTTTTGCCGCAACCCTCTCAACCTTTTAGCACATGCTATGTGTGTGAAATGATGATACCATGCTAACTTTCAACCTTTTCAAAGTTCATTTCTAGTGCTTTTAAAATCCAGGGGTCATTTAGCTAAAAAAATAGTAAATGAATGAAAAATAGCAAATGAAGTCAAAAAGGGTTGAAAATTGATGACGTGGCTTCGAATGGTGCATACTGAACGCACAAAAAGCCTGGAGTTGAAATAAGTTTTAAAAAATGAAATGCCTTTGTAATAGACGAGTTTCCGTTTGAAACCCTGATACTTCGACATAATATTTCTTCGCGTTTCAAATGCCAAAACACATAAGTACACTACTGTTACAAAGATTCCCTCTGGTTTGTCCGAAGTGGGACTTCCCAGATATATAAGTCCAGAAAGTAACTAGAGAAGACGGTCACATCCCACAGTGGGATCTTTGGTATAAAACCTTTTCTTTGCGTGTGCCCCTTTGCGTCATAACCATGGACAATCTTGATTGTTGAACTTGATGCTCGGGTCAACATTAACTGTGAAGGGAGCAATTTCATGAAGCTTTTCATAATCTTCTGACATGTCTATCTTGTCCTCCATTCCCACGATGTTTCTTTTCCCTGAAAGAACTATGTGGTGCTTTGGCTCATCGTATGATGTATTCGCTTCCTTATCTTTTCTTTTTCTCGGCTTGGTAGACATGTCCTTCACATAGAAAACCTGTGCCACATCATTGGCTAGGACGAATGGTTCGTCTGCATACCCAAGATTGTTGAGATCCATTGTTGTCATTCTGTATTGCGGGTCTTCGTTTACCTCGCCTCCTGTCAGATTGACCCATTTGCACCGAAACAAAGGGACCTTCAAACCAAGTCCATAGGCAAGTTCCCATATCTCCTATATGTAACCATAATATGTGTCCTTTGGCCTATTGGTGTTTGCTGCATCAAAGCAGACACCACTGTTTTGGTTGGCGCTCTTTTTATCATGGGCGATCGTGTTAAATGTATTCCCATTTATCTCGTACCCTTTGAAAGTCAATATAGTCTAATATGGTAAGTTGGACAGCAAGTACAGGTCATCTGCAATAGTGCCGTCATGCATGAGACGTTTCTGCAACCAACCAGCGAAAGTCACCGTTGGTTCATGTGTAATCCAGTCGTCAAACTGCTCCGGGTGTTTGGAGCGTAGATTATTCTTGTGTTGCTCGATATACAGAGACACCAAGGCGGAACTTTGTAGAACTGTGTAGTGTGCTTGCGCCAAAGAATGCATGTGCTGGCATATTAGTGAATTCTTTCCTGGAGTGCCTTTTCCACCCAGTCTGCCCTCATGCCACGATTCAGGAACATGAATCGTCTTAATGTCAGGAATAAAGTCAACGCAAAACTCAATGACCTCCTCCGTTTCATGGCCCTTGGAGATGCTTCCTTCTAGCCTCGCACGATTATGAACATATTTCTTTAAGACTCCCATGAACCTCTCGAAGGCGAACATATTGTGTAGAAATACAGGACCCAGAATGGCAATCTCCTCAACTGGGTGACCTAGGACGTGCGTCATGATATTGAAGAAGGATGATGGGAACACCAACTTGAAACTAACAAGACATTGCACCAAATCATTCTCTAACCTTGGTAGGATTTATGGATTGATTACCTTCTCAGAGATTGCATACAGGAATGGACATAGCTTCACAATGGCTAATCGAACGTTTTCCGGTAGAAGCCCCCTCAATGCAACCGGAAGCAGTTGCGTCATAATCACGTGGCAGTCATGAGACTTTAGGTTCTGGAACTTTTTCTTTGCCATATTTATTATTCCCTTTATATCCGACGAGAAGCCAGACGGGACCTTCATACTGAGCAGGCATTCGAAGAATATTTTCTTCTCTTCTTTGGTAAGAGCATAGCTGGCATGACCCTGAAACTGCTTTGGATCCATGTCGTCTTCTCCGTGTATACGTTGCTGGTCCTCCCGTGCCTTCGGTGTATCTTCTGTCTTCCCATACACACCCAATAAGCCTAGCGGGTTCATTCAAAGATTGTTCGTCACATGCATCACGTCAATTGCAGAGCGGACCTCTAGATCTGTCCAATAGGGTAGGTCCCAAAATATAGATTTCTTCTTCCACATGGGTGCGCGTTTGTCAGCGTCATTCAGAACAGATTGTCCGCCAGGACCCTTTCCAAAGATTACTTTTAAATCCTTGACCATATCAAGTATATCATCACTAGTATGGTGGTGAGGCTTCTTCCGGTGATCTGCCTCACCTTTGAAATGCTTGCCTTTCTTTCTTATGGGATGCCTGCTCTGAAGAAATCGACGATGCCCCAGGTACACATTCTTCTTACATTTATCCAAATATATACTATCGGTATCATCTAAAGAGTGCGCGCATGCATGGTATCCCTTGTTTGTCTGTCCTGAAAGGTTACTGAGAGCAAGCCTATCATTGATGGTTACAAACAACAATGCATGTAGGTCAAATCCCTCATGTTCTTTCACACCCCACGCACGTACACCTTTTCCATTCCACAACTGTAAAAGTTCTTTAACTAATGGCCTTCGGTACACATCAATGTCGTTGTCGGGTTGCTTGGGGCCAAGGAGGAAGGTTATAGATACATAGAGTCATAGGCCATGTCCTAAGATTGCTGTTCTACTCCCCAAAAGGACTAATGGCATCTGCACTTAAACCAAACAATACATTCCTTGCGTCCTTTGCAAAGTCCTTAGACTTTCTCTTGATTTTTCTCCACTGCGATCCGTCAGCGGGTACTCTCAACTTCCCGTCTTTCTTACGGTCTTCGTTGTGCCATCGCATCAACTTGGCATGCTCTTTGTTACGGAACAAACTTTTCAACCGTGGTATTATAGGAGCATACCACATCAACTTCGCTGCAATCTTCTTCCTGGGGCGCTTGCCCTCAACATCACCAGGGTCATCATGGCCAATCTTATAGCGCAATGCACAACATACCGGGCATGCATTCAAATCCTCATACTCACCGCGGTGGAGGATGCATTGATTAGGGCATGCATGTATCTTCTCCAACTATAATCCTAGAGGGCAAAAAACCTTCTTTGCTTCGTACGTACTATCGGGCAATTCGTTGTCCTTTGGTAGCTTCTTATTTAACATTATCAGCAACTTTTCAAATGCCTTGTGAGATACACCATTCTCTGCCTTCCATTGTAGCAATTCCAGTGTGGTACCCAGCTTTTTCTTGTCATCTTCGCAATTTGGGTACAACCCATTTTTGTGATCCTCTAACATGCGCTGCAACTTCAGCTTCTCCTTTTCAGTTGCGCAATTTCTCTTTGCATCGGCAATGGCCCGACCAAGATCATCAGTGGGCTCATTTGATGCCTCTTCTTCAGCTCCTTCCCGCATTGCCGGCTCAGCTTCTTCCCTCATTGTTGTACCATCATATTCATGGTACCCTTGGCCATGATAGCTGTCGTCATCCTCTTCTTCTCCGTTCTCTTCCATTAGGACCCGTATTTCTCCGTGCTTGGTCCAACAGTTATAGCCGGACATGAAACCGGACTCAAACAGGTGGACATGAATGGTTATTGAGTTAGAGTGATTTTGATCATTCTTACAGCCAGCACATGGACAATACATAAAAACATCCGCCCGCTTGTTTGCCTCAGCCACAACCAGAAAAGTATGCATGTCATTAATGAACTAGGGAGAGCATCAGTCATGTACATCCATTGCCGGCTGATCTCATTACACAACACCGAAAAGACCAAATTAGTACAAGTTCATACATAAAGTTCATCCACACTTCTTCTCATAAAACGACATACAAACTCTCTAGCTAAAGCATTTAAATGCAACAACAAATGCGATCAAGATTGCAACTAAGGTACCAATTGATCCAACAATATAGTGATACCAAGCCACACTATCAATGGCATATTTTTTAAAATTTTCTAATCTTCAAGCACATTGCATCCATCTTGATCTTGTGATCATCGACGACATCGGCAACATACAACTCTAATTTCTGATGAGGACATCCCTGTTAGGGAACGCTGCATGGGAAACAAAAAAATTCCTACGCACACGCAAACCTATCCATGGTGATGAGCATCTACGAGAGGGAGAGTGGATCTACGTACCCTTGTAGATCGCTAAGCGGGAAGCGTTAAGAAACGCGGTTGGTGTAGTCGAACTTCTTCGCGATCCAAATCGCCGAGCGTCCCGCGATCCAATCACGAACCGTCCCGCGAACACATCATGATCCGTCCCGCGAACTCATCACGATCCGTCTCACGATCTGTCCCGCAAACTCATCACGATCCGTTCCTTGATCACATCACGAACCGTCTCGCGATCTCGATCACGGTCCTTCCGATCTAGCGCCGAACGGACGGCACCTCCGCGTTCAGCACACGTGCAGCTTGATGACGATCTCCACCGTCTCGATCCAGCGAGAGGAGGTGGAGAGGATAGAGAGTTCACTGGCAGCGTGACGGCGCTCCGGTGATGGTGGTGCAGCAATTCCAGCAGGGCTTCGCCTAAGCGCTGCAGAAAACCGATCTAGAGGAGAAACTATGCACCGGTGGAATGGGTAGCACGTGGCCGGAAATTCTGTCCAAAAACCACCCAATCCACTAGTATATATAGGAGTAGAGGAGAGGAGAGGCAGCCAAGGCCTTTGTGTCGACCGAAATAGGAGGTGGGAAGCAATCCTACTTCACCTCCAATCCTAGTTGGAGTAGGATTGCCTCCTATTGGCTGATTTTCCACTTTTTGCTTTAGGACTTTCTCTCCTGCTCCATGGGCCTTTGTGGCTGTTTTACCAGCCCAAAAAGGGCTGGTTATTATTCTACCACAGCCCATGGACCTCTTGGGGTCGAAATACCCCTCCCGGAGGCCTCCCGGTACACTACCGGCATTCCCGGTACACTACCGATGAGCCCGAAACTTTTCCGGAAACCAAACTGGGACTTCCTATATATGAATCTTTACCTCCGGACCATTCCGAAGCTCCTTGTGACGTCCGGGATCTCATCTGGGACTCCGAACAAACTTCGGTCACCACCATACATAACTCTACACTACCGAAACGTCACGGAACCTTAAGTGTGCAGACCCTGCGGGTTCGAGAACTATGTAGACATGACCGGGACACCTCTACGGTCAATAACCAATGGCGGGACCTGGACGTCCACATTTGTTCCTACATATTCTACGAAGATCTTTATCGGTCGAACCTCTATGTCAAGGATTCAGTTAATCCCGTATAACGTTCCCTTTGTTCTTCGGTATGTTACTTGCCCGAGATCCGATCGTCGGTATCTCCATACCTAGTTCAACCTCATTACCGGCAAGTCTCTTTACTCGTTCCGTAATACAAGATCCTGCAACTAACAATTATTCACATTGCTTGCAAGGCTTATTGTGATGTTGCATTACCGAGTGGGCCCCGAGATACCTCTCCGTCACACGGAGTAACAAATCCCAGTCTCGATCCATGCCAACTCAACAGACACCATCGGAGATACCTGTAGAGCACCTTGATAGTCGCCCAGTTACGTTGCGACGTTTGATACACACAAGGCACTCCTCCGATATCTGTGAGTTGCATGATCTCATGGTCATAGGAACACATACTTGACATGCGGAAAACAGTAGCAATAAACTGAGACGATCATATGCTACGTTTGCAGTTTGGGTCTTGTCCATCACATCATTCTCCTAATGATGTGACCCCGTTATCAAATGACATCTCATGTCCATGGCTAGGAAACCTTAACCATCTTTTGATCAACGAGCTAGTCTATTAGAGGCATACTAGGGACATGGTTTTGTCTATGTATCCACACATGCATCTAAGTCTCCGATCAATACAATTATAGCATGGATAATAAACGATTATCATGAACAAGGAAATATGATAATAACTAATTTATTATTGCCTCTAGGGCATATTTCCAACAGTCTCCCACTTGCACTAGAGTCAATAATCTAGTTCACATCACCATGTGATTCGCATTGTTATGAATCTAACACCCAACGAGTTCTGGGGCTCGATCATGCTTTGCATGTGAGAGAGGTCTTATAGTCAACGGGTCTGTAACATTCAGATCCATGTGCACTTTGCAAATACCTATGTAAAACTATAAACACTGCTACCACACTCCGCTCGGTACTATTCCAAATGGCTGCTCCACTATACGTATCCAGATTGCTACTACGAGTCATCCGGATTAGTGTTAAAGCTTGTATCGACGTAACTCCTTACGACGAACTCTTTATCACCTCCATAATCGAGAAACATCTCCTCAGTCTCTTAGTTACTGAGGATAATCTTGACCGCTGTCCAGTGATCCACTCCTGGTTCACTCTTGTACCCCCTGACGGACTCATGGCAAGGCACACACAGGTACGGTACGCAGCATGGCATAATATAGAGCCTATGGCTAAGGCATAGGGGATGACGTTCGTCCTTTCTCTTTCTTCTGCCGTTGTCGAGCTTTGAGTCTCACTCAACTTTCACACCTTACAAATCAGGCGAGAACTCTTTCTCTGACTGATCCATTTTGAACTCTTTCAAAATCTTGTCAAGGTATGCACTCATTGAAAGTCTCATCGAGCATCTTGATCTATCTCCATAGATTTTGATGCTCAACAATTAGGTAGCTTCATCCAGGTCTTCCTTTGAAAATCACTTTCCAAATGACCGTTTTATGCTTTCCAGAGACTCTACATTATTTCTGATCAACAATATGTCATCCACATATACTTATCAGAAATTCTATAGTGCTCCCACTCACTTTATTGCAAATACAAGTTTCTCGTAAACTTTGTATAAACATCAAAACTTTGATCACCTCATCAAAACGTATATTCCAACTCCGAGATGCTTGCTTCAGTCCATGGAAGGATCACCGAAGCTTTCACACCTTTTAGCATCCTTAGGCCTGACAAAACCTTCTGGTTGTATCACATACAACCTTTCCTCAAGTAAACCGTTAAGGAAACGTTGTTTTGACATCCATCTGCCAGATTTCATAATTGAAAACACAACAACTGCTAACATAATTCCAACAGACTTTAGCACCACTATGAGTGGGGAAGTCTCATCGTAGTCAACTCCTTGAACTTGTCAAAAACATCTTTGCAACAAGTCGAGCTTTACAAATAGTGACATTCACCATCAGTGTCTGTCTTCATTTTAAAGATCCATTTGTACTCAACGACCTGCCGTCCAACGAGCAAGTCTACAAAAGTCTACACTTGGTTTTCATACATGGATCCTATCTCGGATTTCATGGCCTCCAACCATTTGTCGGAATCTGGGCCCATCATCGCTTCTCCATAGCTCGTAGGTTCATCGTTTGTCCAACAAGATGACCTCCAAGACAGGGTTCTCATACCGCTTAGGAGCAGTACACATCCTTGTCGACCTACGAAGTTCGATAGTAACTTGATCCTAAAGCCTCATGATCATTAACTTCCTCTTCAACTAACGTAGGCTTCACAGAAACAACATCCTACGCTGCGCTACTCTCTGGTTGAACAAAGGTTTAACAACCTCATCAAGTTCTATCTTCCTCCCACTCAATTCTTTCGAGAGAAACTTTTCCTCGAGAAAGGATCCGTTTTAGTAACAAACACTTTGCACTTGGATCTGAGATAGAAGGTTCACCCAACTGATCTTAGGGTATTCTATGAAGATGCATTTGTCCGCCTTGGGTTCGACCTCATTAGGTGAAAACATTTTCCACACAAGTGTCGCAGCCCCAAGTATTAAGAAATGACAGCTTAGGTTTCTATCAAACCATAATTCACATGGTGTCATCTCAACAGATTTAGATGGTGCCCTATTTAAAGTGAATGTAGTTGTCTCTAATGCATAACCCCAAAATTATAGTAGTAAAACAATAAGAGACATCATAGCACGCACCATGTCCAATAGAGCATAACTATGATGTTCGGACACACCATCACACTATGGTGTTCCAGGTGGCGTTTAGTTGTGAAACAACTTTCACATTGTATTAAGTTGTATGCCAAACTCGTGACTCGGATATTCACCTCCACGATCATATCGCAGTCATTTTTATCTTCTTGTCACGATGATCTTTAAACTTCACTCTGAATTTGCTTGAACCTTTCAAACGATTCAGACTTGTGTTTCATTAAGTAAATATACACTATATCTACTCAAATCATCGGTGAAGGTAAGAAAATAACGATATCCACTGCACGCTACAAGACTCACTAGATTGCATACATCAACATGTATCATTTCCAATGAATCGCTTGCCAGCTCCATCCAACGGGGTCCTTTAGTCATCTTGCCCAAGAGGCATGGTTCGCATGTCTCAACCGATTCAAAATCGAATGAGTCCAAATATCCATCACCATGGAGTTTCTTCATGCGCTTTATACCAATATGACATTTTGCGGCAGTGCCACAAGTATGTGGTACTATCATTATTTAACTTTGTATATTTTGACATCAATGTTATGAACATGTGTATTACTACGATCAAGATTTCAACAAACCATTCTCACTGGGTGCATGACCATTGAAGGTATTATTCATGTAAACAGAATAACCATTATTCTCTGACTTAAATGAATAATCGTATTGCAACAAACATGATCTAATCATGTTCATGCTCAACGCAAAACACCAAATAACATTTATTTAGGTTCGTCACTAATCCTGAAGGTAGACAGAGCATGCGATGTTGATCACATCAACCTTGGAAACATTTCCAACACACATCGTCACCTCACCCATAGCTAGTTCTCTGTTTATTCCGTAGCTTTTATTTCGAGTTACTAACATTTAGCAACCGAGCCGGTATCCAATACCCAGGTGCTACTAGGAGTACTAGCAAGGTACACATCAATAACTCGTATATCAAATATACTTCTGTCGATGTTGCCAGCCTTCTTATCTACCAAGTATCTAGGGTTGTTCCACTTCAGCGACCTCTCACCTCATAATAGAAGCACTTAGTCTCGGGTTTGAGTTCAACTTTGGGTTGCTTCACTGGAGCAGCAACTGACTTGCTATCCATGAAGTTTCCCTCCTTGCTCTTGCCCTTTTCGAAACTAGTGGTTTGATTAACCATCAACACTTGACGCTCCTTCTTGATTTCTACCTTCGCGGTGTCAAACATCGCGAACAGCTCAGGGATCAATACTTCTATCCCTGGTGTATTATAGTTCATCACTAAGTTCTAGTAGCTTTAGTGACAGCGACTTGGAGAACTATATCAATCACTATCTTATATGGAAGATCAACTCCCACTTGATTCAAGCGATTGTAGTACCCAGACAATCTGAGTACATGCTCAACGATTGAGCTATTCTCCTTCATCTTACAGGCAAAGAATCTTGTTGGAGATCTCATATCTCGCAACACAGGCACGAGCCTGAGATCACAATCTCTGCTCCAAGAACATCTCATATGTTCCGTGACGTTCAAAACATTTCGGAGCCTCAATTCTAAGCCGTAATGCATGACGCACTAAACTATCAAGTAGTCATCGAAACGTGCCTGTCAGATGTTCACAACATCTATAGACGACGGTAGAGGGGGTGGCGCACCGAGCGGTGCATTAAGGACATAAGCCTTCTGTGTAGCAATGTGGACAATCCTCAGATCACGGACCCAGTCCGCAATATTGCTACCAACATCTTTCAACTCTATTTCTCTAGGAACATATAAAATTTAAGGGAGCTACAGCGCGAGCTAGTAATCTACAACATAATTTGCAAAGACACTATTGACTATGTTCATGATAATGAGTTCAATTAATCATATTACTTAAGAACTCCCACTCAAATTGACATCCCTCGGGTCATTCGAGTGATACATGATCCAAATTCACCAACTCAAGTCCGATCATCACGTGAGTTAAGGTGGCTTCAATGGTGAACATCATTATGTTGATCATATCCACTATATGACTCATGCTCGACCTTTTGGTCTCTTGTGTTCCGAGGCCATGTCTGTACATGCTAGTCTCGTCAAGTTTAACCCGAGTGTTCTGCGCGTGCAAATCTGGCTTGCACCCATTGTATGTGAACGTAGAGTCTATCACACCCGATCATCACGTGGTGTCTCAACACGACGAACTTTCGCAACGGTGCACACTCAGGGAGAACACAGTTCATCTTGAAATTCAAGTGAGGGATCACCTTATAATGCTACCGCCGTACTAAGCAAAACAAGGTGCATAAAAGGATTAACATCTCATGCAATTCATAAGTGACATGATATGGCCATGAACTTGTGTTTAAGATCTCCATCTTCAAAACACCGGCATGATCTCCATCGTCACCGGCACAACACCATGATCTCCATCATCTTGATCTCCATCAATGTGTTGCCATTGGGGTTGTGGTGCCAGCCCTGCTTCTACTTCTCTTGTTACCGCTTAGCGATAAAGTAAAGCATTACATAGCGCTTAATGATTGACACGCAGGTCATACAATAATTAAAGACAACCTTATGGCTCCTGCCGGTTGCCGTACTCAACGACATGCAAGTCGTGAAATTCTATACATCACATGATCATCTCATACATCACATATATCTCATCATGTAATTGGCCATAGCACATCACAACATACCCTACAAAAACAAGTTAGACGTCCTCTAATTGTTGTTGCATGTTTTACGTGGCTGCTACGGGTATCTAGCAAGAACGATTCTCACCTACGCATAAACCACAACGGTGATACATAGATTGCTTTTCAACCTTCTCAAGGACCGCCTTTGTCGGATCCGATCCAACTAAAGTGAGGGAAACTGTCACCCGCAAGCCATCTAAGCAACAAGTTGCGTCGAGGGAACCAGTCTCTCGTAAGCATACGTGTAATGTTGGTCCGGGCCGCTTCATCTCACAATCCCGCTGAACCAAAATCCGACCAAGGGAGGAAGCAATCTAAGCATCAACTCCCACAAACCTTTTGTGTTCTACTCGAGATCTCATCGAACCATCAACCTAGCTCATGATGCCACAGTTAGGGAACGTCGCATGGGAAACAAAAAATTTCCTACGCACACGCAAACCTATCCATGGTGATGAGCATCTACGAGAGGGAGAGTGGATCTATGTACCCTTGTAGATCGCTAAGCGGGAAGCGTTAAGAAACGCGGTTGGTGTAGTCGAACTTCTTCGCGATCCAAATCGCCGAGCGTCCTGCGATCCAATCACGAACCGTCCTGCGAACACATCATGATCCAGCCCACGAACTCATCACGATCTGTCTCACGATCTTTATCACGATCTGTCCCGCGAAATCATCACGATCCGTTCCGTGATCACATCACGAACCGTCTCGCGATCTCGATCACGGTCCTTCCGATCTAGCGCCGAACGGACGGCACCTCCGCTTAGCACACGTGCAGCTTGATGACGATCTCCATCGTCTCGATCCAGTGAGAGGAGGTGGAGAGGAGAGAGAGTTCACCGGCAGCGTGACGGCGCTCCGGTGATGGTGGTGGAGCAATTCCGGCAGGGCTTCGCCTAAGCGCTGCAGAAAACCGATCTAGAGGAGAAACTATGCACCGGTGGAACGGGTAGCACGTGGCCGGAAATTCTGTCCAAAAACCACCCAGTCCACTAGTATATATAGGAGGAGAGGAGAGGAGAGGCATCCAAGGCCTTTGGGTCGGCCGAAATAGCAGGTGGGAAGCAATCCTACTTCACCTCCAATCCTAGTTGGAGTAGGATTGCCTCCTATTGGCTGATTTTCCACTTTTTGCTTTAGGACTTTCTCTCCTGCGCCATGGGCCTTTGTGGCTGTTTTCCCAGCCCAAAAAGGGCTGGTTATTATTCTCCCACAGCCCATGGACCTCTTGGGGTCGAAATACCCCTCCCGGAGGCCTCCCGGTACACTCCCGGCACTCCCGGTACACTACCGATGAGCCCGAAACTTTTCCAGAAACCAAACTGGGACTTCCTATATATGAATATTTACCTCCGGACCATTCCGGAGCTCCTCATGACGTCCGGGATCTCATCCGGGACTCCGAACAAACTTCGGTCACCACCATACATAACTCTACACTACCGAAACGTCACCGAACCTTAAGTGTGCAGACCCTGCGGGTTCGAGAACTATGTAGACATGACCGAGACACCTCTACGGTCAATAACCAATGGAGGGACCTGGACGTCCACATTGGTTCCTACATATTCTACGAAGATATTTATCGGTCGAACCTCTATGTCAAGGATTCAGTTAATCCCGTATAACGTTCCCTTTGTTCTTCGGTATGTTACTTGCCCGAGATTCGATCGTCGGTATCTCCATACCTAGTTCAACCTCGTTACTGGCAAGTCTCTTTACTCGTTCCGTAATACAAGATCCCGCAACTAACAATTAGTCACATTGCTTGCAAGGCTTATTGTGATGTTGCATTACCGAATGGGCCCCGAGATACCTCTCCGTCACACGGAGTAACAAATCCCAGTCTCGATCCATGCCAACTCAACAGACACCATCGGAGATACCTGTAGAGCACCTTTATAGTCACCCAGTTACGTTGCGACGTTTGATACACACAAGGCACTCCTCCGATATCTGTGAGTTGCATGATCTCATGGTCATAGGAACACATACTTGACATGCGGAAAACGGTAGCAATAAACTGAGACGATCATATGCTACGTTTGCAGTTTGGGTCTTGTCCATCACATCATTCTACTAATGATGTGACCCCGTTATCAAATGACATCTCATGTCCATGGCTAGGAAACCTTAACCATCTTTTGATCAACGAGCTAGTCTATTAGAGGCATACTAGGGACATGGTTTTGTCTATGTATCTACACATGCATCTAAGTCTCCGATCAATATAATTATAGCATGGATAATAAACGATTATCATGAACAAGGAAATATGATAATAACTAATTTATTATTGCCTCTAGGGCATATTTCCAACAATCCCTGCTAATGCTACACCCACAACTCCGACTGCTATACATACAGGACCAATTACTAGAGCTCGCGCACGTCAATTGAATTACCAGGTACTTTCGTTTCTTGCAAATCCTTCTAATGTTCATGAACATATGATGCTGCCTAAATTAGATACTTCTGTTTTACTTATGAATGGAGGACCTCGCATGGATAAGAAGGATGACCATGGGAGCGGGATCAAGCATGGAGAAGAAGGTGCGTGCATGGGAAAGAACAATGGAGCTTCCAGTGATGATTTTCCCACTTTCAAGCCACCATAATGGGAGCAAGAAGCCTTGGGCGAAATATGCATGATGCCACTTTATAAAATTCGTCCATAGGCTAATATAGGTGTCGCGCCACCTTATTTTTGGGCCAGGCCCATGTAATTTCGAAATACCATATTCTAGGCTGTTTCTAGAGTCCGTATGTATGGGGAAACTGAGTTAGGGTCGGTTTCGGACCCCTCCTCAAAGGGGCCACGAAATTCCCCTCTATTCCCCCGTATATATAGCCCTTAGGGCGTCGTTTTAGGTTTGGGTTTTGTTTAGATTACAAGTTTGCCATAGCTGCAACTTCGCGTTCTTCGTTTGTGTTCCACGACCAGACAAAGCCGTCACAGAACCCCACACCATCAATAAAGCTTTCCTCTTATATTCGCAATATCCAGATTGCAATCTTAGTTTCTTGCTTGTTCTTTGTTTGCGTGCAGGAAATAGACCCTCATGGTCAGGTTGATCGTGCTCCGGCGTGGTCAATAACCTCTCGGAGTTGGTTTAGCGATTGCTAAGGCACGACGTCATCACCCGTTCGTAGTCGGATCGTCAAAGTCTACTCCACCAAAAACGATAGCCACCATCTCATCGAAAGACAGGGACAACTTCGCCTCTATCAAGTTGTATCAGATTTCCAGGTTGCTCGGTGAGATTTTACTAGTTTTCGTAGTTTAGATCGCATCTGTTCTTCATACCTTTAGTCCACGAAAAAGCCACAAAAAAGGGTTAGATCATCATATCTGAACCAATCTGAGCCTTTCCATAGTCTTTTCAGTATTTTGCTTTGTTGAATTTGCGGTTACATCGTCGTGTCGAGTTGCTGGTCTTAGTGTCTAGTCCTTTAGAGGTTCGAGTTCTTTTCACAGGTTGTCACGCCGCCACCGCATCGTCTTCATAGTTGCCATATACCACCACCATCATCACCGCTGCCATATATCACCATCCATCATCACTATCCATTGGTGTCCATATATACCACCACAAATCCTCCACCAATCCGAGTCCAGCTCGTTTTAGGTTTAGTTTCGAGATCCTTTTGATTTCGGATTCGGGTTTTGCTACCTGCGTAGGTGTCGGAAAAAGAGTCTGGCACGCTTTGCAGAGCACGTTTGGACCCAAAAAAAAATCGGCTGAAAATATTTTCCCCTATCTATGTTTTAGGTTCTTCAGAGCATTTTGGGACACTTGCCATCATAGTGATTTTTGTCAAAATTTTTGGTCGTCGCAGCCCCCGAATTGCTCCAGAAAAAGAAAATAAAAATAGTCCAACAAATTTCGTGCCCATCTTGCTTATACGACGTGGGAAGAGTTTTGAGACTCGCCATTGTAGTGACTTTTTGAGCAAACAAAAAGAGCGCAAAAAAAATCTGAGTGTGCTTTTCCCTTGATTACGTGTAGCGTCGTGATTTTGTTGGTGTTTTAGGCTCGCGTCTCTAGTACGGTCTAGCCTACGACCAGCACAGTACCGCCGTTGAGCGTTTATTCAACCTTGCATCTCTGAATTGATTATTGCTAACCCTTTTTGCTACTATACTATAAGCCATCCTAGCTCCACATACATCTACGTCGTGTGTTTGACACCACCTGGCAAATGCTCTATCCAAGCTTTGAGAGTTAGACTACAACGGTTGCCGATCACTGCCTGCTACTAGGTAAGAACTGGTAAGAATTTGAGATTCGCTTAAAGGATTTGTGACACACCACCACCATCACCACCACGTCCCAGTAGTCTGTAGGTTTCATATTCTTGTGTGTTTCCTATTTCTGCTAACCATGTTAGGATCACACGACGACGGGAGGGACTGGGAGAGCATGACCAACAAAGCACTCTATGATAAATTTCAGCAAATGATGGCTGACCAGGTACAAGATTTCATGACAAACTTTGGAGAGGCCACGGAGAAGCTCGATGGTTTGGAGAAGACATTCGACACCAAGATGGACGCCAAGTTCAATGAGGTGCTTGCCCGTCTACCACCACCAGCTGTAGCTCCTATCCCTTTTGAACAACGAGCGTGATGTGTGCCTCTCGGCCAGGGCCAGCATACTGGTACTGTTGATACTGCTGCTACTTCTATGGCTCCTGCTGCTACTGTCATTGAGCAGGTTGACGATTATGATGGTGATTACGATGATGAGAGAGAGGTTGCTCCAGATCATCCTCAGGGGCAACCACCACGATACGCACCAGGTCGACCACATGGCTACAACCGTAACAGTAGGGCTGCACCCGCCCCTCAGGTACGGGATCATGACCATCTTCCTAAAATTAAATTAAATATTCTGACGTTTGAGGGTAGATATGTTCCTAATATATATCTTACATGGGAGTTAGAAACAAAACAATGTTTTACATGCTTACAATTTCCTGAGGATAGACGTGTTGCAGCTGCTGTTTGTTCATTCACTAGCTTTGCTTGTGTTTGGTGGTCAGAACATTGTATAATACACCATGCGAATATTCCAACTACTTGGGCTGCTTTAAAAACTGCTATGCGTAATCATTGGGTGCCACCTTATTATCAACGTGAATTGCTTCAAAATTTGCAGCGTTTAAGACAAGGAAAAAATTCTGTAGACGAATATTATCGGGAATTAGAAACTGGCATGATTAGATGTGGTATTGTTGAGGAGAATGAAGCTATGCTTGCACGTTTTATGGGTGGATTTAATAGAGAGATTCAGACTATTCTAGAGTATAAGGAGTATAACACTATCACTCGTTTATTTCATCTTGCTTGCAAAGCTGAACGTGAAGTGCAGGATCAACAGGCAATGGCGAGAACTCCTTTTCTGCAGGTCGCACTTCACCATGGACGCCACATACCTCCTCTACTTCCGCACGTCCTGCTGCAACGCCACCTACTCCCACCTCCAACTCCAACCGCGATACCAGGAAACAGGCTCCTAAGCCACCCTCTGCGAAGAGCACACCTTCTGGGCCTGCATAGAGCTCTTCTTCATCTATTGCATCCACAGGGCAAACACATGAGGTTATATGCCGTCGTTGCAAGGGTGGAGGTCACTTTGCGAGAGAATGCCCTTCCAAACGTGTAATGATTGTTACTGAGGATGGTGGATATGCGTCCGCTAGTGATTATGATGAGGAGACTTTAGCTCTCATTGCAAGTGAAGAACAGGGTGGCGAGGATGCAGAACCAGAGACACACTACATGGCTGCTGATTACGCTGATAGGTATGAAAGTTTAGTTGCTCAACGTGTTCTCAGTGAGCAGGTTACACAGGCTGAGCAAAATCAGAGGCACAACTTGTTCCACACAAAGGGAGTTGTGAAGGAGCGTTCTGTTCGCGTCATCATCGATGGAGGGAGTTGCAATAACTTGGCTAGCATGGAGATGGTGGAGAAGCTGTCTCTAACCACCAGACCACATCCTCATCCTTATTACATCCAATGGTTCAACAATAGTGGCATGGTTAAGGTAACACGTACTGTTCGTGTGCATTTTAGCATTGCTACATATTCTGATTATGTGGATTGTGATGTGGTACCCATGCATGCATGTTCTGTTTTACTTGGTAGGCCATGGCAGTTTGATAAAAATTCAGTACACCATGGTAGGACAAATAAATATACTCTTGTTCATAAGGATAAAAATATCACTTTGCTTCCTATGTCTCCGGAACATATTATGAAAGATGACATTGCTAGAGCTAGTAAAGCAAAACAGGAAAAAAATAAGAGTGGAAATCAGATTGTAGCACAAGAATTTGAGCAACACCATAAGCATAATTAACCATCATCGAATGTTGCATCCGAAATAAAATTGAAGAGTGGATGTTTACTTGCTACTAAATTTGATATTAATGATTTGGATGTTGCTACATCTGTTTGCTATGCTTTTGTATGCAAAGAGGTATTATTTTCATTCGAGGACATGCCTCCCTCTTTGCCTCCTGCGGTCATTAACATTTTGCAGGAGTTCGCTGATGTCTTCCCACAAGACGTGCCACCGGGATTACCACCTATTCGCGGGATTGAGCATCAGATTGACTTAATTCCCGGTGCATCCCTACCCAACCGTGCGCCATACCATACCAATCCAGAGGAGACAAAGGAGATTATGCATCAAGTACAGGAGCTGCTTGACAAAGGTTATATACACGAATCCCTTAGTCCTTGTGCTGTTCCTATTATTTTAGTGCCTAAAAAGGATGGTACATCGCGTATGTGTGTGGATTGTAGAGGCATTAATAATATTACTATTCGTTATCGTCATCCTATTCCTAGACTAGATGATATGCTTGATGAATTAAGTGGTTCTACAATTTTCTCCAAAGTTGATTTGCATAGTGGATACCATCAAATTCGTATGAAATTGGCAGATGAATGAAAAACACCATTTAAAACTAAGTTTGGATTATATGAGTGGTTAGTCATGCCTTTTGGGTTAACTAATGCACCTAGCACTTTCATGAGATTAATGAACGAGGTTTTACGTGCTTTCATTGGACGATTTGTGGTAGTCTATTTTGATGATATATTGATTTTTAGTAGATCTTTGGAGGAACATTTGGAACATCTACGTGTTGTTTTTATTGCTCTACGTGATGCACATTTGTTTGGTAACCTTGGGAAGTGCACCTTTTGCATCGATCGAGTATCTTTTCTTGGCTATGTTGTTACTCCATAGGGAATTGACGTTGATAAAGCCAAGATTGACGCCATTGAGAGTTGGTCGCACCCCAAAACGGTCACACAAGTGAGGAGTTTACTTGGCCTCGCTGGTTTCTATAGGCGTTTTGTGAGAGATTTCAGCACCATTGTTGCGCCTCTCAATGAGCTTACAAAGAAGGACGTGCCTTTTTCTTGGGGTACCGCATAGGAAGAAGCCTTCAAGGTTTTGAAAGATAAGTTAACACATGCTCCTTTACTCCAACTTCCTGATTTTAATAAGACTGTCGAGCTTGAATGTGATGCTAGTGGAATTGGGTTAGGAGGTGTGTTATTACAAGATGGTAAACCTGTTGCGAACTTTTCTGAAAAACTGAGTGGGCCTACTCTAAATTATTCTACTTATGATAAGGAATTATATGCTCTTGTTCGGACTTTGGAAACATGGCAACATTATTTATGGCCCAAAGAATCTGTTATACATTCTGATCATGAATCTTTGAAACATATTAAAAGTCAAGCAAAACTGAACCGTAGACATGCTAAATGGGTTGAATTCATTGAGACTTTCCCTTATGTCATTAAACACAAGAAGGGTAAAGAAAATGTTATTGCTGATGCTTTGTCTTGCCGTTATACTATGCTTTCACAACTTGACTTTAAAATATTTGGTTTGGAGACCATCAAAGATCAATATGTGCATGATGCTGAATTTAGAGATGTGTTGCAGCATTGTAAAGAAGGGAGAACATGGAACAAGTTCGTTATTAATGATGAATTTGTGTTCCGTGCTAACAAGCTATGCATTCCAGCTAGCTCCGTTCGTCTTTTGTTGTTACAGGAGGCACATGGAGGAGGATTAATGGGACACTTTGGCGTGAAGAAAACGGAGGACGTACTTTCTACACATTTCTTTTGGCCAAAGATGAGACGAGATGTTGAGCATTTTGTTGCTCGCTGCACTACATGTCAAAAAGCTAAGTCACGACTCAATCCTCATGGTTTATATATGCCTTTGCTTGTACCTAGTGTTCCTTGGGAGGATATATCTATGGACTTTGTTTTAGGTTTACTCGAACTAAGAAGGGGAGGGATAGCATATTTGTTGTCATGGATAGATTTTCCAAAATGGCACACTTTATACCATGTCATAAAAGTGATGATGCTGCTCATGTTGCTGATTTGTTCTTTCGTGAAATTATTCGGTTGCATGGTGTGCCAAATACAATTTTTTCAGATCGTGACGCTAAATTTCTTAGCCACTTTTGGAGATGTTTATGGGCTAAGTTGGGGACTAAACTACTTTTTAGTACTACATGTCATCCCCAAACTAATGGCCAAACTGAAGTAGTTAATAGATCATTGTCTACTATGCTTAGGGCTGTTTTGAAGAATAACCTGAAAATGTGGGAAGAATGCTTGCCTCATATTGAATTTGCTTATAATCGTTCGCTACATTCTACCACTAAGATGTGCCCTTTTGAAGTTGTGTATGGTTTCTTACCTCGTGCACCTATTGATTTGTTACCTCTTCCATCTTCAGAGAAGGTTAATTTTGATGCTAAAGAACGTGCTGAATTGATATTAAAGATGCATGAGTTAACGAAGGAAAACATTGAGCGTATGAATGCTAAATAAAAAATTGCTGGAGATAAGGGTAGAAAACATGTTTTCTTTGCACCTGGAGATCTTGTTTGGTTACATTTGCGTAAGGATAGATTTCCTGATTTGCGCAAGTCAAAGCTAATGCCACGTGCTGATGGTCCTTTTAAGGTGTTAGAGAAAATAAATGATAACGCATATAAACTTGAGCTCCCTGTACAGTTTGGGGTTAGCCCCACTTTTAACATTGCTGATTTGAAGCCTTATTTGGGTGAGGAAGATGAGCTTCCGTCGAGGACGACTACAGTTCAAGAAGGGGAGGATGATGAGGACATCCCTGCTAATGCTACACCCACAACTCCGACTGCTATACATACAGGACCAATTACTAGAGCTCGCGCACGTCAATTGAATTACCAGGTACTTTTGTTTCTTGCAAATCCTTCTAATGTTCATAAACATATGATGCTGCCTAAATTAGATACTTTTGTTTTAATTATGAATGAAGGACGAACATGGGAGCGGGATCAAGCATGGAGAAGAAGGTGCGCACGCGGGAAAGAACAATGGAGCTTCCAGTGATGATTTTCGCACTTTGAAGCCACCATAATGGGAGCAAGAAGCCTTGGACGAAATATGCATTATGCCACTTTATAAAATTCATCCATAGGCTAATATAGGTGCTGCGCCACCTTATTTTTGGGCCAGGCCCATGTAATTTTGAAATACCATATTATAGGCTGTTTTTAGAGTCTGTATGTATGGGGAAACTGAGTTAGGGTCGGTTTCGGACCCCTCCTCCAAGGGGCCACGAAATTCCCCTCTATTCCCCCATATATACAGCCCTTAAGGCGTCGTTTTAGGTTTGGGTTTTGTTTAGATTACAAGTTCACCATAGCTGCAACTTCGCGTTCTTCGTTTGTGTTCAACGACCAGACAAAGGCGTCACAGAACCCCACTTCATCAATAAAGCTTTCCTCTTCTGTTCGCAATATCCAGATTGCAATCTTCGTTTCTTGCTTGTTCTTCGTTTGCGTGTAGGAAACAGACCCTCGTGGTCAGGTTGATCGTGCTCCGGCATGGTCAATAACCTCTCGGAGTTGGTTTAGCGATTGCTAAGGCGCGACGTCATCACTCATTCATAGTCGAATCGTCAAAGTCTACTCCACCAAAAATGATAGCCACCATCTCATCGAAAGACAGGGACAACTTCGCCTCGATCAGTTTCATCTTATCTTCTTCAACTCTTTTCAATTTTTATGTCAAATACTCGTTTTCTTTTTCAACTAAATTTAACGTCTTGACAAGAATATCTATGTCAGTTGCAATTTCCGGTTCACATACCTCCTAGAGAAAAATATCTATGTCAACTTGATGGGCATAATTGTCATAAAAACGAAATGCAACAAATAGTGATAAAAGAGAGTATATACCACATCCGAATCATAAACCGGACAAGGGCTGACGAGGACGGATATCAAAATCATGCCACTATGTATAATAAACAACCATATAGGTAAGAAAACTATACAAGTAACTATCTAAATCTTACAAACATGATTTTTCTATAAGAAATATAAGAACAAGAGGCTCACCAAGGTGGTGTCGGGGATGGGACGATGCGGGCGATCGACGGTGGTTAGGACGGGCACGAGAAGGCACTAAGTAAACCACACCTACACATGCAAAGTAAGAAATTAATTTGAGCTCAAATTGCATATAATCAAATAAACTAGCACATATAAATACTCCCAAACTAAAACCCACAAATCACTATACTTATAGGGCATTGCAAGAGCGAATCTAGCAATGCGAGATGAAAGGACAAAGTTGCTAACCTTTTGGAACACTTGGATGGATCGGGTGCCTCCAAATCTTGATATTTTTTGGCAAAAAATGGAGGTGGGCTCGAGCAAGGGGAAGAACAAAAGAGAGGAAGAAGGGGGAAAACAGGGAGGAGTGTGCTCGGGCTGGCCGAAGGGTTCATATATGGGATCTTTAGTCCCGATTCGTGAGACAAACCAGGACTAAAGGTGAGGGACTAAAGGTTATCGTGGGGCCCCGGGCTGACAGCAGCCTACCACCACCCCTTTAGTGCCGGGTCGTGTTACAAACCGAGACTAGAGGTTTGGAACGAATCGGGACTAATGATGCTCGTCCCGAACCGGGACTAATGGTCACATTAGTGCCGATTCAAAACCTGACCGAACTAATGCTATGGACAAAAGGTCTATTTTCTAGTAGTGGGTCTACCTATAAGGTTGTGCAGATGCTGCAGAAACCAGACCCAACTTTCCTTGGACTCTGCCTCCACCACACCAAATGCAACTGGGAATAGCGAGTTGTGTCCATCAACTACAGAAGCAACCACCAGTTGTCCTCTCCACCTTCCATTCAAAGGAGTTGCATCAATAGCCAAATAGGGCCTACAACCATATAGAAACCCCTGCCAACAAGCCTTGAAACAAACAAAAGCCCTCCTGAAGAACTCCTTCTCAAATGACTTCCCTTTTATTTTGTATGTAACTGTATGCTTCTCAACCTCTACAACACTACCTGGACTAGCAGCTTCCACTTCAGCTTTAAATGTGTAGAGCAACTAAAAGCTCTCATTCCAAGGACCATTAATCCTGTCAAGAGCTATTTCCTTACCATAAAAAATCTTCATGTAATGTAAAAAGCTTGTACTTATCAAATAACTTCCCTTGGAGTTCTGTTGGACCAAGTGTTGGGTTTTCTCTCAACCAATCCAAAATTGCATCTGCCACCCATCTACTCTTTGTTAGCCTTCCCCCCTCCCCCTCCAGGTGGACAGGTGTGCTGGTGTGGGTTCGTTTTTATCTGAAAAATATGATTTGAAGACATTACACAATGACCTAAACATAGAATTTGTATATACTCAAATACACAAACCTGAATGAACTTGCTCCTCAACATAGTGATGCATGCAACCTCCATCTACATCTATCATATGGGCAACGAATAGTGAACCTTGATGGCTCACTCCATTCAATCACATATGTATTTTGTGTGAGAATGCAATATGTAGTCACTGCATTACGGTAGTCCACCATCGATTGGAATACGGTGCCAACACCGAGCGAAGGATCTTCCCTGTTCCACTCAATTGTAGGCATGTCCTCACCATCATATTCATCTGCAAATAAGTTGTCGATTTTCTCCTCCCTCTCTTCATTGTTAGTGTCATCACATCTATCACGGCTGATAGGTTTCTCTTGAAATTCATCTTCCATTGCTTGTTTACTGGCAGTATCAGTTTAGGGAACATATCCTCATCCTCATCATCATGTCGAGGCACCTCTTCATCTGGCTCTGCATCCTGCATTATATCGGGTGCGGCAGCGGCAGCGACAGCGGCACTATATCGGGTGTGGCAGCAACAGGAGAAACGACACAAGAAATGGCAGCATATATATTATGACTTTCAGAACCACTAGCTCTGCTTGGTGTCGACCTACAAGGAGTGTCGAGGCGCTCTCCGTTAGCAGATGCAGAAGATTCCTGAACACTCTTCCCCTTCCCATGTTCATTCCGTGGCTGAAGCACCTCAATATGGATTTTACCGAAGTGGCTTTCAGCAATCAAAGAAAAGAGCAAACCCAGATGCTCATCGCAAGTTAGTGGTATAAATTTTTGCTCGGTACTGTTGAAATATTTCAGTTCAATAAAATTGGCAGGGTTCCATCCATATGAGGAATTTTGGAGCGCCGCGAGAAAATTTTCGAACGACATAATGGTTCTGACCACCTTCGGATAGAAAAATCCAGTAAGCAACTTCAGTATTCTACCGCGTAGCACACTAACTTCCATCCTAGCCAACAGCCGGAAAGCAAGCGCAGGGTCAATCCTATTCGACTCAAATAGACGGTGTTGTTAGGCCGAGAACAATTTAGAAAAATTTGAATGATTCAAGTGACTAGCGGTCAAAAAGGGCTGAATTTACAAATCAACAAATCAGCTAGAGGGGGAAACAACGCTTACCCAGCTGTAATCCATGAATTATCCATCGCCGATTCCACCCAATCCTCTCCACGTTCCACAGGCTTGAGAGCCTGCTCCTCTGACATCACTGCTTGATCCAGATGGGGATATGGGGGTATATCTGGTGGAGGGCACGATGGTGGAGAAGGCAGAATGGGGTTAGAGGTTGGAGGGCACGACGGCGACGGAGGGGCGGAGCACGGCGGCGGAGGGGCTGAAGCGACGCGGTGCTATAGGGCTCAAACTCAAGGTTCACACAAGCCCATACGATGTGCCTCAATGCGGCCCCACATGTTAGAATGGGCAAAGGAGGAGTCGTTCCAACACAGCCCCACTCGTTAGAGTTAACGATCAAACCATTGACCCGACGACATCCTCCGTTGTGACCATTTTTGAGGGTTTTAGACAAGGGAGTGGGGAAAAGTGAGCAAAAGTTAAGAGCATGGGGATGAATGAGTACAACTCAGGAACCAAAGCTACCGATGTAAAAAACCTATTATGAAACATGACATTGCTAGAGCTAGTAAATGAAAACAGGAGCTAAATAAGAGTAAAAATAAGATTGTAGGAAAGGAATTTGGGAAACACAATAAGCCAAACAAACCATCATCTAGTGTTGCATTTGAAATAAAATTCAAGAGTGGATGTTTACGTGCTACTAAATCTGATATTACTGATTTGGATGTTTCTACATTTGTTTGCTATGCTTTTGTATGCAACGAGGTATTATTTTCTTTTGAGGACATGCCTCCCTCTTTGCCTCCTGTTGTCACTAACATTTCGCAGGAGTTCACTGATGTCTTTCCACAAGACGTGCCATCGGGATTACCACCTATTCGAGGGATTGAGCATCAGATTGACTTAATTCCCGTTGTATCGCTACCCAACCGTGGGCCATACCTACCAACCTAGAGGAGATGAAGGAGATCATGCGTCATGTATAGGAGCTGCTCGACAAAGGTTATATACGTGAACCCCTTAGTCCTTGTGTTGTTCCTATATTCTAGTACCTAAAAAGGATGGTGCATCACGCATGTGTGTTGATTGTAGAGGCATTCACAATATTAGTATTCGTTATCGTCATCCTATTCCTGGGCTAGATGATATGCTTGATGAATTAAGTGGCTCTACAAATTTCTCCAAAGTTGATTTGCATAGTGGATACCATCAATTTCGTTTGAAATTGGGAGATGAATGGAAAACAAAATTTAAAACTATGTTTGGTTTATGTGAGTGGTTAGTCATGTGTTTTGGGTTAACTAATGCACCTAGTACATTCATGAGATTAATGAATGGGGTTTTACGTTCTTTCATTGGACAATTTGTGGTAGTCTATTTTTATGATATACTGGTTTATAGTAGGTCTTTGGAGGAACACTTGGAACATTTACGTGTTGTTTTTATTGCTCTATGTGATGCACGTTTGTTTGGTAACTTTGGGAAGTGCACCTTTTGCACCGACCAAGTATCTTTTCTTGGCTATGTTGTTACTCTATAGGGAACTAAAGTTGATAAAGCCAAGATTGAAGCTATTGAGAGTTGTCCGCAGCCCAAAACGATCACACAAGTGAGGAGTTTTCTTGGCCTCGTTTGTTTCTATAGGCATTTTGTGAGAGATTTCAACACCATTGCTGCACCTCTCAATGAGCTTACAAAGAAGGACGTGCCTTTTTCTTGGGGTACCGCACAGGAAGAAGCCTTCACGGTATTGAAAGATAAGTTAACACATGCTCCTTTACTCCAACTTCCTGATTTAAATAAGACTTTCGAGCTTGAATTTGATGCTAGTGGAATTGCATTAGGAGGTGTGTTATTACAAGATAGTAAACCTGTTGCATACTTTTCTGAGAAATTGAGTGGGCCTAGTCTAAATTAGTCTAGTTATAATAATGAGTTATATGCTCTTGTTTGGACTTTCGAAACATTGCAACATTATTTATAGCCCAAAGAATTTGTTATACATTCTGATCATGAATCTTTGAAACGTATTAAAAGTCAAGCAAAACTGAACCGTAGACATGCTAAATGGGTTGAATTCGTTGAGACTTTCCCTTATGTCATTAAACACAAGAAGGGTAAAGAAAATGTTTTCACTGATGCACTGTCTCGTCGTTATACTATGCTTTCACAACTTGACTTTAAAATATTTGGTTTGGAGAGCATCAAAGATCAATATTGGATGATGCTGAATTTACAGATGTCTTGCAGCATTGTAAAGAAGGGAGGGCATGTAACAAGTTCATCATTAATGATGGATTTGTATTCCATGCTAACAAGCTATGCATTTCGACTAGCTCCTTTCGTATTTTGTTGTTGTAGGAGGTGCATGGAGGCGGATTAATGGGACATTTTGGCGTGAAAAAGACGGAGGACGTACTTGATACACATTTCTTTTGGAAAAAGATGAGACAGAATGTTGAGCATTTTGTTGCTTGCTACACTACATGTTAAAAAGCTAAGTCACGACTCAATCCTCATGGTTTATATATGCCTTTGTCTGTAGCTACTATTATTGGGAGGATATATCCATGGACTTGTTTTAGGTTTACCTTGAACAAAGAAGGGGAGGGATAGCATATTTGTTGTCGTGGATAGATTTTCAAAAATGGTACACTTTATACCCTGCCATAAAAGTGATGATGCTGATAATGTTGTTGATTTCTTCTTTCGTGAAATTATTAGCTTGGATGGTGTGCCAAATACAATTGTTTCAGATCATGATGATAAATTTCTTAGCAACTTTTGCAGATGTTTATGGGCTAAGTTGGGGAGTAAACTGCTTTTTAGTACTACATGTCACCCCCAAATCGATGGACAAACTAAAGTAGTCAATAGATCATTGTCTACTATGCTTAAGGGTATTTTGAGGAATAACTTGAAAATGTGGGAAGGATGCGTGCCTCATATTGAATTTGCTTCTAATCGTTCATTGCATTCTACAACTAAGATGTGCCCCTTTGAAATTATGTATGGTTTCATACCTCATGCGCCTATTGATTTGTTGCCTCTTCCATCTTCGGACAAAGGTTTAATTTCTATACTAAACAACATGCCGAATTATCCTTAAAACTGCATGAGGTAGCTAAGGAAAACATTGAGCGTATGAATGCTACATAAAATCTTGCTAGATATAAGGGTAGAAAACATGTTGTGTTTGCACCTGGACATCTTGTTTGGTTACATATGCGTAAGGATAGATTTCCTGATTTGCGCAAGTCAAAGCTAATGCCACGTGTTGTTGGTCCTTTAAAGGTGTTAGAGAAAATAAATGATAATGCATATAAACTTGAGCTACCTGCAGAGTTTGGGGTTAGTCCCACTTTTAACATTGCAGAACTGAAGCCTTATTTGGGTGAGGAAGATGAGCTTCCGTCGAGGAGGACTTCATTTCAAGAAGGGTAGGATGATGAGGACATCCCTACTAATGTTACACCCACATCCCCAGCAGCTACACATATTGGACTAGCTACTAGGGCCCGTGCACACCAAATAAATTATCATGTACTTTCATTTCTTGGAAATCATTGTAATGTTCATGAACATATGATGTTGACTAAATCAGATACTTTTGTTTCACTTATAAATGAAGGACCTAACATGCAAAAGAAGGATGACCATTGGAGAGGGATCAAGCATGGACACGAAGGTGCACACACAGGAAAGAACAATGGAGTTTCCACTGGTGATTTTCGCACGTTGAAGCCACCATAAGGAGAGCATGAAGGCTTGCACAAAATATACAAGATGGCACTTCATAAATTTTTTCCATGGGCTATTATTGGTGCTGTGTCACCTTAGTTTTGGGCTAGGCCCATGTAATTTTGAAATAGCACTATAAACTTTATACTACCGAAACGTCACCAAACCTTAAGTGTGCAGACCCTGCGGGTTCGAGAACTATGTAGACATGACCGAGACACCTCTACGGTCAATAACCAATAGCGGAACCTCAATGTCCATATTGGTTCCTACATATTCTACGAAGATCTTTATCGGTCGAACCTCTGTGTCAAGGATTCAGTTAATCCTGTATGATGTTCCCTTTGTTCTTCGGTATGTTACTTTCCCGAGATTCGATCGTCGGTATCTCCATACCTAGTTCAACCTCGTTATCGGCAAGTCTCTTTACTCGTTCCGTAATACAAGATCCCGTGACTAACAGTTAGTCGCATTGCTTGCAAGGCTTATTGTGATGTTGTATTACCGAGTAGGCCCTGAGATACCTCTCCGTCACACGGAGTAACAAATCCCAGTCTTGATCCATGCCAACTCAACTGACACCTTCGGAGATACCTGTAGAGCACCTTTATAGTCACCCAGTTACGTTGCGATGTTTGATGCACACAAGGCACTCTTCCGGTGTCCGTGAGTCACATGAGCTCATGGTCATCGGAACATATACTTGACATGCAGAAAACTGTAGCAATAAACTGACACCATCATATGCTACGTTTGTAGTTTGGGTCTTGTCCATCACATCATTCTCCTAACGATGTGATCCGTTATCAAATGACATCACATGTCAATGGCTAGGAAACCTTGGCCATCTTTGATGAACGAGCTAGTTCACTAGAGGCATACTAGGGACAAAGTGTTGTCTATTTACCCACACATGTAATGTGTTTCCAATCAATACAATTATAGCATGGATAATAAACGATTATCATGAACAAGGAAATATAATAATAAACACTTTATTTATTGCCTCTAGGGCATATTTCCAACGCACTCGACCCAACTCTTTTCACTAAATCCCATGACAATAAACTATTCATATGCCAAATATATGTAGACGATATTATCTTTGGCTGTACTGCCAAATTTTATAGTGATGAATTTGCCTATATGATGAGTGAAGAATATCAAATGTCTATGATGGGAGAGTCTGAATCCTTCTTAGGTCTTCAAATTCGTCAGCAAGACAAATGGCCTCTTCATCTCTCAAGAGAAATACCTCAAGGATGTTCTGAGGAAATTCGACATGCAAGACTACAAAGGCGTCAAAACTCCAATGCCTTCAAGGTCACCTCTGGACTGACGAAAATGGTAAAGATTTCGATCAGAAGGTATATCGCTCCATGATTGGATCTTTATTGTTTCTATGTGCATCTAGGCCTGATATTATGCTGAGTGTTTGCATGTGTGCCCGATTCCAAGTAACTCCGAAGGAGTCACACCATAAGGTTGTGAAACATATTCTTCGATACTGAGCTCACACACCAATGCTTGGATTATGGTATCCCAAGGGCTCAAATCTTCACCTCATCAGATACTCAGATGCTGACTATGCTGGAGATCATGTGGATCGCAACTCAACCTCGGGCACATGTCATTTCCTCGGATGATCCTCAGTTTGTTGGTCCTCGAAGAAGCAGAACTACGTGTCACTATCTATTGCTGAAGCTGAGTACATTGCAGTAGGTTCATGTTGCGCTCAGTTGTTGTGGATGAAGCAAACTCTCAAGGACTTTGGCATCAAGGTGAAGAATGTGCCTCTCTACTGCGACAACGAGAGCGCTATCAAGATTGCTTACAACCCAGTTCAGCATTCCAAGACCAAGCACATCCAGATTCATCATCATTTTCTTCGAGATCATGTACTCAAGGGCGACATCTCCATCGACCACATCCCTAGTAAAGAACAACTGGACGATATCTTCACAAAGCCCTTGGATGAAAAGATATTTTGCAAGTTGCGATGTGAGCTAAATATCTTAGAATCTTCGAATGTTCTTTGAAAAAGACACACATCCTAACACTTATGCAAAATTGATGACTTAGATGTGCAACACACGAAGTAAAGTTTTTGTTCAATCAATGAAGAATAACCCTTTAAGTGTGAAGAAATTAATGAAGAATTTGATTCTCAGAACCCTATGATAATTGTACGCGGTGTCTGAAATCATCATTCTTATACGATGGGTCACGCCACAAACAATAGTTGAAATTCTTCAAAGTTGAGTTTCTCGTCACTTTGTAAATTCTTCAATTTTTCAATTTCCTCAAGTTTGCTAATTCCTCAACTTATCAAATTCTTCAAACAATGAAACTGATGTTCTTCATTGACTATATATATCTATATTTGAGTTTTCAATGTCCTCAACAGCATTCACTTATTGCTAAGTCTTTAAGTTGATTTTCAGCAAAGTGAATATGATCGGACCTGTTCTCCCTCTATGCTAAACTAAACCCAGTTTGTTCTCAAATTCTTCATATGCGTTCTACTTTGAAACTCATTCAAAGTCTTCACTGTGTCCTTGTCCGCTAAGAATTTGTGAACGGAAACTTTAAATTTTCACTATCAAAATTTTCGGCGCTTCCCACTCAAACCGTTCTGATTCCCAGGTGGGTGATAACCCACGATCCCCCACTATCTCCACTACTCAGAACATGGGTGACACATGTCGTGTGGAGAGCAAAGGGTTAGGGGCAATCTGGTCCAAAATCTTCGGGCAGATTTGTTGTTCACCTCTTCTATAAATGCCCCTTCCCATTCACTATGCTCGGTTACTCCTCACTCCTACTCTCTCCTGAGATCAAACCTAGTGCCAGCGCTAGAATCATCGCCGCTGGTGTGGAAGAGCTTCACTGCCTTGACCTTGTCGTCGCTGTACTCGCATCGTCCGTGGAAATCTTCACTCCGCCGCCGCTGTAGCTGTCTCCCTCTGCCAAGCTAGTGTGCGGGAGATCTGGACGGACAAACTTTCCTGATTTCATCTCACTCTTCGTTGTGTTCTTCATCAGGGTAAATTAAATCTAATTTTATTGCCCTTGTTTGATCTTCAAGTTTTCCATAGAAACCTCAAAGGTGTTTATTCTTCAAGAATTATATTCTAAAGCACCTTACATATTCATTCCCTTGATGATTTTCCGGAGTTATGATTTTCTTCAAGATTCCTCAGTTGTGTGGATCCACAAAATTTGCACAACTCTGGAACCTAAGAAAAGAACTCTTAGTAAAATTCCTCAAGATATCTATGGTCAAAATTCCTCATCTTGATGTATTTTGAAAATTTCTGAGAACGCATATGGCCACTTCAATTCCTTGCACCTATACTCTGTTCACAGGTACAAAATGTCTGCTGATGAATCACTTGGTTCTCATCAACTTAACTCATTTGCAGCATTCCTTGAAGATAATTTGCACACTTCCTCAGAATCCTCAACAGTTCAGAATCCTCAGCCGAAGAAAATGGCTGATGAGAAAAGGCCACAGAAAGGTGGAAAGAAACCTGAAGTGCAAACTGCTTTTGAGATACCCGATGACCTGTATGAGGAATATTGCACTCTAGATGAAGAAACTCATGGCATGGAAACTACAAATCAGCAAAAGATCCGCATTCAGAAAATTGAGAGGAGATGGACACGGTAGTGGAAAGAATATCGCTATGTCACTCAAAAGTAGATGAAGAAATTCGCTGTTAAACCTCCTTGCAACAGGCCACCCTTGGCTCCAAACCAAACTGCTGATCCCACTAGCCTCAAAACTGGTGATGACTTTCCTCAAGAATGGGAAAGACAGCAAGCCAAGCTGGCAAACAAGGCAAAAGAGGCTATGAAGAAATTCAATGAAGACACAGCTGGTGATGCCTCTGCCGGAGCCTTTGCTAGTGCTTCGAAGAAATCAATGGTGAAGAAATCTGCAGTAAAATCAAAATTCTGATCTTCAAACTCATCAGCTGCTACCACAAAATCCTCAACACATGTGCACACTTGCAACATGTCAGAGGACCGAGGGCTTCTCAATTGCTTCAGGGGTCTCTACAAGTTCCTCTACTCAAGCACAGTCCTCAACCAGTCCTTCGCTAATGAAGATGAAAGCTACTGCTGGACGAGGCACTCGACCAAGTCCTCAACCAAAGAAGGTGGTGTTCAAAATACCATCAGCTTCTTCAGATGAAGCTGATGATGAGGAACTGGCTGCAATCATCAGAAACAAGCAAGAACAAGTGCCTCAAGCAAAGGGCACTCAAGTTCCTCTATGGCTGGATCCAAAAATGGTGTTGAACTTCATTGATATCTGGCACAAGGATCCAACACTCCAATTGACGATTTGAAGCTCCCTCCTGGTCCAGATCATGTCCTCACTGCCTTCATAGTTGAAGAAAAGTGGAAGTATGAGAAGGCCAGGCAAACCAAGAAAGCTCAGTACAAGAAAGAGCACTACTTGAAGAACAATGTTCTGAAGCTTCTCCTGAGGAACTGGTGAAGATGCACTCTGAGATCAAAGACCTGAGTGATAACTTCAACAGATACTATGCTGATTGGCAGGGCGCCAAAGTTTGTTTCGTCAATGTGGTTGATAAATCCATCAAGGACCACAACAAAAGGGTTCTAGCTCGATCGCAACCTTAAATTCCTTAGGCTGAAGAATCTGCCCAGACTACTAAAGAAACTGCTCCCGCAGCTGAAGAAATTTAGACTGCGGAAGAACCTGCCAGGCCAACCTCCAGTGTTGCGCTTGAAGAAATTGCCAGGACAGCTGAAACTTTTGTTATGCGTGATGAAATTGAGACCACACGGGAGACTGCATCAGTCATGCGTGAAGAAAATGCTCCTCCTTCACCCTCTGTAAAAACTGAAAAATCCTCAAGGGTGTAGAACAACAACCTTCCTTCTGCATCAGAAGTGAAGAAAACCAAGGATGCGGATAAGAAGTCACACAAGTGAAAAGGATCAACCTCAGACTCCTTAGTAGTGAAGAAAACGAAGACACTGCCAAGTTCTTCAACTGAGCCGTTTGATGTAACTCCTATCAGCTCCATGCCAGCCTATGAACTAGTACCATTTGGTGTTGACTATGTCATCCCAAATGATGATCAAGAAGAAAAAGATCATTGTGCTGCTACCTCAGAGCAGATTGATGAAGAAATTGAAGTGGAAGCTAATGCTTCAACTCCACTTGTATCATCGCCCTAGCCTTAGTTAACCGCTGAGGAGGCCGGCATTAAAGAAATGGAAGAGGACGTGGACATTGGAAACACTACACCTCTGATCAATGATGAATATTGGGAAGCTACTCACCCAAATTCACCAATGACCACTCCTCTGTCAAAAATTCCTCAGTCTCCAGCCTAGACTGAAGAAATTCATCCTCAGTCTGCAACTGTCACAGAAGATATTCCAGCTGCATCAGCTGAGGAAGTTGTTGCTCCAACTACCACTAGGAAACTACTGTGGAAATTCCTCAGTCCAAATAAATTCCTCAAATGCCTAAGGAAATTGTGGGCCACTTCAAGCTAAACCTTTAGCCGAAGCCTAAGATGCCATTCAAAGGCTCAAAGCGCCCCAAATTCATCAAGACCAATTTCTTCAGTGAGCACATCTTCTTCACTTAGCCAAATCCGTATGACTCTGCAAGAGCCGGTCACACCAGATTGTGGACAACCACACAGATGAATTACTACGCATCAGTGCTGTTTGACAAGAAGAAAGTCTTCGAGCATCATCAAATTCCTCATGCGGATATGGAAACGATTCCATCCTTCACACCCATGCTCGCAGTTCTTCATGATGCTGGAATTCTTCCATTCTATACCAATATCTGTCATTGGAATGAAGAGTTGATTCTTCAATTTTATGCCACCATGCACATCACAGGTGATGCTTCTCACATCAACTCTTGGGTCTTGGACTGGATGACTGGATCTACTCACTACACTGCACCAGCATCATAATTGCTTCGATCAGTCCCAGTTACAATTCCTTCAGAAGGAGCAAGATGCCTATTTGATGAATCTGCTCTGCCCAACCACATGATGCAAGTGCTGATGAAGCCTTTGGCTCCTGGTAAACCTCAAAGGACTACCTTCCTTGTGAAGGATTTTCTCTATGTGCCCAGGACAGTCTATCGCATTCTGACCAACACCCTCTATCCTCAGAATGGTCACAACTCTGAAGAAGAAGTGGAGGGAATCATGAAGAACATGCTATTCAGCATCATTCATGGGATTCCCATCAACTACCACGATTTCTTCATGAGGACTTTGGCCAATGGTGCATTAGCCCCATTTGAATTGAAGCCTTATGCTCCCTGGATCATGAAATTCATCAAATGAAGGTATTCAATTCCCTTCAAGGCTGATTTTCAGAATCACTTCGGCTTTCTGCCTCCTATTGAAGTCCTCAAGCACACATTTGCTTCAGTCGAAGGAAAAGGCAAAGATTTCATTGATGAAGGTACTCGTCCATTGGATGGTCAGTTTCGCAAAGCTGCATCTTACTCCACCAATGATGACACTGCTACCCAAGACTCTACTGCAAAGGCCTCAACACAAAAACCTTGAGAATCCGCCCCTCGTGTGATGGCAGATCGTGAGCTTCTTATAAGTCTTCATCAGAAGGTTGATCACAACCACAAGTGGGTCAAGCGTCAGTTTGGTTCACTTCTTCGAGACATGACTGTCACGCGCAACATTGTGAGGAAGAACCAATACTACCACCATGAAGTCTTCAACCGCACTTCGGCCATTCTATCTCACCACAAGACTTCTGAAGAACTGAAGGAGATGGACCTTGAGCAGAACCTTGACTGGGATCGTCCTCCACGGAAGAAATTCAAGAAAGTTCAAGTTCCTCAGCTGGTTACAAGCTCATATTCTTCATCATGCGAGGCAGATGAAGCTGAGGATATTGACGACACTACGGCGGGCCCTGGATCGACAAACGACCCCGACAATGCTGGCGCTCCTTCATCACCTTCAAGATGAAATTCTTCAAGGGGCGTTAGTCCTTAGTTTTCGTCCCTTTTGGTCTTCGATGACAAAGGGGGAGAAAATTTGAGTTAGTCTTCAAACGGGTCTCTATATATGGGCTATGTTTTTGTTTTAAGTTACAACTCTCGCTCTTCTGAAGCTTTTGTTGGTTGAGTTGTAAACTTAAGTCCGATGGTGGTCTATCTCTTTTGCACTGCTTTCTGCATGCTTATTTCCTCAAGTACCTTAATGCATGCATGCTGAATTTTGTAAGACATCATTTTCATCATGCATTTCAAATTCTTCATATCATATGTTAAATACGTGTATGAATTACAAGATATAGAGGGAGTTCTTCATGCTTTAACCTGCCATGTGCATTTGCAGACCAAAGCAAACTCCTCAAATATGCACATCTTCAGGGGGAGTTCTTCTATATCTTGCAATCAAATTCCTCAAACTCGGTACTTACATTCCATATTTTTGTCCCCGTTGAAAACTTAACCTATTTGTCATCAATCACCAAAAAGGGGGAGATTGTAAGTGCATCTAGTGCCACTTTGATATAGGCGAAGTTGTCCCTGTCTTTCGATGAGATGGTGGCTATCGTTTTTGGTGGAGTAGACTTTGACGATCCGACTACGAACGTGTGAGACGTCGCGCCTTAGCAATCGCTAAACCAACTCTGAGAGGTTATTGACCACGCCGGAGCACGATCAACCTGACCACGAGGGTCTATTTCCTGCACGCAAACGAAGAACAAGCAAGAAACTAAGATTGCAATCTGGATATTGCGAATATAAGAGGAAAGCTTTATTGATGAAGTGGGGTTCTGTGACGCCTTTGTCTGGTCGCGGAACACAAACGAAGAACGCGAAGTTGCTGCTATGGCGAACTTGTAATCTAAACAAAACCCAAACCTAAAACGAAGCCCTAAGGGCTGTATATATGGGGGAATAGAAGGGAATTTCGTGGCCCCTTGGAGGAGGGGTCCGAAACCGACCCTAAGTCAGTTTCCCCATACATACGGACTCTAAAAACAGCCTATAATATGGTATTTCGAAATTACATGGGCCTGGCCCAAAATTAAGGTGGCGCAGCACCTATATTAGCCTATGGACGAATTTTATAAAGTGGCATCATGCATATTTCGTCCAAAGCTTCCCACTCCCATTATGGTGGCTTCAATGTGCGAAAATCATCACTGGAAGCTCCAATGTTCTTCCCCGCGCGCGCACCTTCTCCTCCATGCTTGATCCCGCTCCAATGGTCATCCTTCTTATCCATGATAGGTCCTTCATTCATAAGTAAAACAAAAGTATCTAATTTAGGCAGCATCATATGTTCATGAATATTAGAAGGATTTCCAAGAAACGAAAGTACCTGGTAATTCAATTGACGTGCGCGAGCTCTAGTAATTGGTCCTGTATGTATAGCAGTCGGGGTGGGTGTAACATTAGTAGGGATGTCCTCATCATCCTCCCCTTCTTGAACTGACGTCGTCCTCGACGGAAGCTCATCTTCCTCACCCAAATAAGGCTTCAAATCTGCAATGTTAAAAGTGGGGCTAACCCCAAACTCTGCAGGCAGCTCAAGTTTATATGCATTATCATTTACTTTCTCTAACACCTTAAAAGGACCATCAGCACGTGGCATTAGCTTTGACTTGCGCAAATCAGGAAATCTATCCTTACGCAAATGTAACCAAACAAGATCTCCAGGTGCAAAGACAACATGTTTTCTACCCTTATCTCCAGCAAGTTTGTATTTAGCACTCATACGCTCAATGTTTTCCTTAGTTAACTCATGAATCTTTAATATCAATTCAGCACGTTCTTTAGCATCAAAATTAACCTTCTCCGAAGACGGAAGAGGCAACAAATCAATAGGTGCACGAGGTAAGAAACCATACACAACTTCAAAAGGGCACATCTTAGTGGTAGAATGTAGCGAACGATTATAAGCAAATTCAATATGAGGCAAGCATTCTTCCCACATTTTCAGGTTATTCTTCAAAACAGCCCTAAGCATAGTAGACAATGATCTATTGACTACTTCAGTTTGGCCATCAGTTTGGGGGTGACATGTAGTACTAAAAAGCAGTTTAGTCCCCAACTTAGCCCATAAACATCTCCAAAAGTGGCTAAGAAATTTAGCATCACGATCGGAAACAATTGTATTTGGCACACCATGCAACCGAATAATTTCACGAAAGAACAAATCAGCAACATGAGCAGCATCATCACTTTTATGACATGGTATAAAGTGTGCCATTTTAGAAAATCTATCCACGACAACAAATATGCTATCCCTCCCCTTCTTTGTTCGAGGTAAACCTAAAACAAAGTCCATAGATATATCCTCCCAAGGAACACTAGGTACAGGTAAAGGCATATATAAACCATGAGGATTGAGTCGTGACTTAGCTTTTTGACATGTAGTGCAGCGAGCAACAAAACGCTCAACATCCCGTCTCATCTTTGGCCAAAAGAAATGTGTAGCAAGTACGTCCTCCGTCTTCTTCACGCCAAAGTGTCCCATTAATCCTCCTCCGTGCGCCTCCTGTAACAACAAAAGACGAACGGAGCTAGCTGGAATGCATAGCTTGTTAGCACGAAACACAAATCCATTATTAATAATGAACTTGTTCCATGTTCTCCCTTCTTTACAATTCTGCAACACGTCTCTAAATTCAGCATCATGCACATATTGATCTTTGATGGTCTCCAAACCAAATATTTTAAAGTCAAGTTGTGAAAGCATAGTATAATGACGAGACAAAGCATCAGCAATAACATTGTCTTTACCCTTCTTGTGTTTAATGACATAAGGGAAAGTCTCAATGAATTCAACCCATTTAGCATGTCTACGGTTCAGTTTTGCTTGACTTTTAATATGTTTCAAAGATTCATGATCAGAATGTATAACAAATTCTTTGGGCCATAAATAATGTTGCCATGTTTCCAAAGTCCGAACAAGAGCATATAATTCCTTATCATAAGTAGAATAATTCAGACTAGGCCCACTTAATTTTTCAGAAAAGTACGCAACAGGTTTACCATCTTGTAGTAACACACCTCCTAACCCAATTCCACTAGCATCACATTCAAGCTCGAAAGTCTTATTAAAATCAGGAAGTTGGAGTAAAGGAGCATGTGTTAACTTATCTTTCAAGACCGTGAAGGCTTCTTCCTGTGCGGTACCCCAAGAAAAAGGCACGTCCTTCTTTGTAAGCTCATTGAGAGGCGCAGCAATGGTGCTGAAATTTCTCACAAAACGCCTATAGAAACCAGCGAGGCCAAGAAAACTCCTTACTTGTGTGACCGTTTTGGGCTGCGGCCAACTCTCAATAGCTTCGATCTTGGCTGTATCAACTTCAATTCCCTGTGGAGTAACAACATAGCCAAGAAAAGATACTCGGTCGGTGCAAAAGGTGCACTTCCCAAGGTTACCAAACAAACATGCATCACGTAGCGCAGTAAAAACAGCACGTAAATGTTCCAAATGTTCATCCAAAGATCTACTAAAAATCAATATATCATCAAAATAGACTACCACAAATCGTCCAATGAAAGCACGTAAAACCTCGTTCATTAATCTCATGAAAGTGCTAGGTGCATTAGTTAACCCAAAAGGCATGACTAGCCACTCATATAATCCAAACTTAGTTTTAAATGCTGTTTTCCATTCATCGCCCAATTTCATACGAATTTGATGGTATCCACTACGCAAATCAACTTTGGAGAAAATTGTAGAGCCACTTAATTCATCAAGCATATCATCTAGTCTAGGAATAGGATGACGATAACGAATAGTAATATTATTAATGCCTCTACAATCCACACACATGCGCGATGTACCATCCTTTTTAGGCACTAGAATAATAGGAACAGCACAAGGACTAAGGGATTCACGTATATAACCTTTGTCAAGCAGCTCCTGTACTTGACGCATAATCTCCTTTGTCTCCTCTGGATTGGTACGGTAGGGCGCACGGTTGGGTAGGGATGCACCGGGAATTAAGTCAATCTGATGCTCAATCCCGCGAATAGGCGGTAATCCCGGTGGCACGTCTTGTGGAAAGACGTCAGCGAACTCCTGCAAAATGTTAATGACAGTAGGAGGCAAAGAGGGAGGCATGTCCTCGAATGAAAATAATACCTCTTTACATACAAAAGCATAGCAAACATATGTAGCAACATCCAAATCATTAATATCAGATTTAGTAGCAAGTAAACATCCACTCTTCAATTTTATTTCAGATGCAACAGTAGATGATGGTTTATTATGCTTATGGTGTTGCTCAAATTCCTGTGCTACAATCTGATTTTCACTCTTATTTTTCTCCTGTTTTGCTTTACTAGCTCTAGCAATGTCATCTTTCATAATATGTTCGGGAGACATAGGAAGCAAAGTGATATTATGATCCTTATGAACAAGAGTATACTGATTTGTCCTACCATGGTGTACAGAATTTTTATCAAACTGCCATGGTCTACCAAGTAAAACAGAACATGCTTGCATGGGTACCACATCACAATCCACATAATCAGAATATGTAGCAATGCTAAAATGCACACGAACAGTACGTGTTACCTTAACCTTGCCACTATTGTTGAACCATTGGATGTAATAAGGATGAGGATGTGGTCTGGTGGATAGAGACAACTTCTCCACCATCTCCATGCTAGCCAAGTTATTGCAACTCCCTCCATCGATGATGATGCGAACAGAACGCTCTTTCACAACTCCCTTTGTGTGGAACAAGTTGTGCCTCTGATTTTGCTCAGCGTGTGTAACCTTCACACTGAGAACACGTTGAGCAACTAAACTTTCATACCTGTCAGCGTAATCAGCAGCCATGTATTGTGTTTCTGGTTCTGCATCCTCGCCACCCTGTTCGTCACTTGCAATAAGTGCCAAAGTCTCCTCATCATAATCACTAGCGGACGCATATCCACCATCCTGAGTAACAATCATTACACGCTTGGAAGGGCATTCTCTCGCATAGTGACCTCCACCCTTGCAACGACGACATATAACCTCATGTGTTTGCCCTGTGGATGCAATAGATGAAGAAGAACTCTGTGCAGGCCCAAAAGGTGTGCTCTTCGCAGAGGGTGCAGTAGGAGCCTGTTGCCTGGTATCGCGATTAGAGTTGGAGGTTGAAGGAGGTGGTGTTGCAGCAGGACGTGCGGAAGCAGAGGAGGTACGTGGCGTCCATGATGAAGTACGGCCTGCAAAATTAGTAGTTCTCGCCATTGCCTGTCGATCCTGCACTTCACGTTCAGCTTTGCAAGCAAGATGAAATAAACGAGTGATAGTGTTATACTCCTTATACTCTAGAATAGTCTGAATCTCTCTATTTAATCCACCCATAAAACGTGCAAGCATAGCTTCATTCTCCTCAACAATACCACATCTAATCATACCAGTTTGTAATTCCTGATAATATTCTTCTACAGAATTTTTTCCTTGTCTTAAACGCTGCAAATTTTGAAGCAATTCACGTTGATAATAAGGTGGCACCCAACGATTTCGCATAGCAGTTTTCAAAGCAGCCCAAGTAGTTGGAATATTATTAGGGTGTATTCTACAATGTTCTGACCACCAAACACAAGCAAAACTAGTGAATGAACAAACAGCAGCAGCAACACGTCGATCCTCTGGAAATTGTAAGCATGTAAAACGTTGTTCTGTTTCTAACTCCCATGTAAGATATATATCAGGAACATATCTACCCTCAAACGTCGGAATATTCAATTTAAGTTTAGGGAGATGGTCATGATCCCGTACCTGCGGGGGTGGTGCAGCCCTACCGTTACGGTTGTAGCCATGTGGTCGACCTGGTGCGTATGGTGGTGGTTGCCCATGGGGCGGATCTGGAGCAACCTCTCCCTCATCATCGAAATCACCATCATAATCTTCAACCTGCTCAACGACAGTAGCCGCACGAGCCACCGAAGTAGCAGCAGTATCAACAGTACCAGGATGTTGGGCGTGGCCGAGAGGCACACGTCGCGCTCGTCGTTCGAAAGGAATAGGAACTGCAGCTGGTGGAGGTAGACGGGCAAGCACCTCATTGAACTTGGCGTCCATCTTGGAGTCGAATGTCTTCTCCAAACCATCTAGCTTCTCCATGGCAACTCCAAAGTTGTTCACGAAGTCCTGTACCTGCTCAGCCATCATTTGCTGAAATTTATCATAGAGCGCTTTGTTGGTCATGCTCTCCCAGTCGATCTCGTCATTGTGTGATCCTGGCATGGTTAGCAGAAATAGGAAACACACAATATGAAACCTACAGACTGCTGGGACGTGGTGGTGGTGGTGGTGTGGCACAAATCCTTTAAGCGAATCTCAATTTCTTACCAGTTCTTACCCAGTAGCAGGCGGTGATCGGCAACCGTTGTAGCCAAAACTCTCAAAGCTTGGATAGAGCGATTGCCAGGTGGTGTCAAGCACACGGCGTAGGAGTATGTGGAGCTGGGATGGCTTATAATATGGTAGCAAAAAGGGTCAGCAATAATCAATTCAGAGATGCAAGGTTGAATAAACGCTCAACGACGGTACTGTGCTGGTCCTAGGCTAGACCGTGCTAGAGACGCGAGCCTAAAACACCAACAAAAACACGACGATACACCTAAGCAAGGGAAAAGCACAATCGGATTTTTTTTTCGTTTTTTTTTTTTTTTCAAAAACTCACTACAATGGCGAGTGTCTCAAAACTCTTGCCACGTCGTATAAGCAAGATGGGCACGAATTTTTCTTTTGGACTATTTTTTTTTTCTGGAGCAATCCGGGGGCTGCGACGACCCAAAAATTTCGACAAAAATCACTATGATGCCAAGTGTCTCAAAACGCTCCGGGGAACCTAAAATCAAGATAGGGAAAAAATATTTTCAGCCGAAATTTTTTTTTGGGCCAAAACGTGCTCTGCAAAGCGTGCCAGACTCTCTTTTTTTTTCCGACACCTGCGCAGGTAGCAAAACACGGATCCGAAATCAAAAGGATCTCGAAACTAAACCTAAAACGAACTGGACTTGGATTGGTGGAGGATTTGTGGTGGTATATATGGACACCAATGGAGAGTGATGATGGATGATGAGATATGGCAGCGGCGATGATGGTGGTGGTATATGGCAACTATGAAGATGATGCGGTGGCGGCGTGACAACCTGTGAAAAGAACTCGAAACTCTAAAGGACTAGACACTAAGACCAGCAACTCGACACAACGATGTAACCGCCAATTCAACAAAGCAAAATACTGAAAAGACTATGCAAAGGCTCAGATTGGTTCGGATATGATGATCTAACCCTAATTTTTTTTTGGCTTTTTCGTGGACTAAAGGTATGAAGAACAGATGCGATCTAAACTACGAAAACTGGTAAAATCTCACCGAGCAACCTGGAAATCTGATACCACTTGATATAGGCGAAGTTGTCCCTGTCTTTCGATGAGATGGTGGCTATCGTTTTTGGTGGAGTAGACTTTGACGATCCGACTACGAACGTGTGAGACGTCGCGCCTTAGCAATCGCTAAACCAACTCTGAGAGGTTATTGACCACGCCGGAGCACGATCAACCTGACCACGAGGGTCTATTTCCTGCACGCAAACGAAGAACAAGCAAGAAACTAAGATTGCAATCTGGATATTGCGAATATAAGAGGAAAGCTTTATTGATGAAGTGGGGTTCTGTGACGCCTTTGTCTGGTCGCGGAACACAAACGAAGAACGCGAAGTTGCTGCTATGGCGAACTTGTAATCTAAACAAAACCCAAACCTAAACGAAGCCCTAAGGGCTGTATATATGGGGGAATAGAAGGGAATTCGTGGCCCCTTGGAGGAGGGGTCCGAAACCGACCCTAAGTCAGTTTCCCCATACATACGGACTCTAAAAACAGCCTATAATATGGTATTTCGAAATTACATGGGCCTGGCCCAAAATTAAGGTGGCGCAGCACCTATATTAGCCTATGGACGAATTTTATAAAGTGGCATCATGCATATTTCGTCCAAAGCTTCCCACTCCCATTATGGTGGCTTCAATGTGCGAAAATCATCACTGGAAGCTCCAATGTTCTTCCCCGCGCGCGCACCTTCTCCTCCATGCTTGATCCCGCTCCAATGGTCATCCTTCTTATCCATGATAGGTCCTTCATTCATAAGTAAAACAAAAGTATCTAATTTAGGCAGCATCATATGTTCATGAATATTAGAAGGATTTCCAAGAAACGAAAGTACCTGGTAATTCAATTGACGTGCGCGAGCTCTAGTAATTGGTCCTGTATGTATAGCAGTCGGGGTGGGTGTAACATTAGTAGGGATGTCCTCATCACACTTAGTGATTTTGGTGTATCGAAGACTTATAGGTTAAGAGACTGATGTGTTTGTACGTGTACACAGGCTCTATAAGTCAATGCGGAGTTTGATATATTCAAAGATTATCGACCCCTAAAAATGTATGTCTTCAACTGAAGACTTTGGTGAAGACTTTGGTATTCCCTGAAGACTTTGAAAATGAAGAAGTTGGTGTGACCTTGAAGATACGAACGAGGATTATGAAGCGTGAAGACTTTTGTTTTCGTAGTTTCATTTCCTTTCTTTGAGTCATAGGAAACACCGTACTATTAAAGGGGGCCGAGGTAATGCTAAGGAAAATTTCCAATTGATGCTCAAACTCAAAAGCCTCAACCTTCGAGTGATCCTTTGGAAATCTCTTGCGGTTCAGTCAAGTTCTTCACTGATAGACAGGAAGTTCTTCTGGTCTGTGAGGAAATTGGTCTGACTGAGGAGTTAGGATTTCGCTAGTGCGGATTGCCTAGAAGTGAGGAACATGATAAGCCCGAGCACTTTCATAGTTCGAAATTCCGACCGTTGTTGTGCTTAGCGCCAGCTGTCCCCAATCATCCTATCCAAATAATGGTCATATCATTAGGGGCATTTATGTCTTATCATGTCAGGTTGCATCCTATCCATAAATAGCCACCCCCACAACCACTAGTTGGTTGGCTGCTCCGACAGAAAACTGACACTTGTCATTTCAGAGCAACCCATCCTCCGAAGACTTTGAGTGAAAATCATCACTGAGGAAAAACCCAAATCCAAACCACCAAACCCAAAGTGATTGAGCATCACTGAAGAGATTGTTCATGTGTGGAACTGACGCTTCTTACCTTTGAAGACTGTGTATCTTCCAGACGGTTAGGTGTCATGGTCTGGTGCATCCTGCAGTCAAATTGGGGATCATGGAGTGACCTTGGTCTAGAGCATCCAGAAGTCAATTGTGGATCGTCGGGTGGCCAGTTTGTGAGGGTTTTGGAAGTCCACCCTGAAGACTTACCACAAGTGTTGGGCAAGGACTTTTTTACCTTAGCTCAAGGAGAATACGGTAAGGACTGTGTGTCCTCTGGTTTAAATACTAGGCCGCTCCAAGCCAGATGTAGACTATCACAACAGTTGGAACTGGGTCATCAAACCATTGTCTTCATCAAGCTACCTGGTTCTATTTCCTCAACCCTTTCATGATATAGGCGAAGTTGTCCCTGTCTTTCGATGAGATGGTGGTTATCGTTTTTGGTGGAGTAGACTTTGACGATCCGACTACGAACGTGTGAGACGTCGCGCCTTAGCAATCGCTAAACCAACTCTGAGAGGTTATTGACCACGCCGGAGCACGATCAACCTGACCACGAGGGTCTATTTCCTGCACGCAAACGAAGAACAAGCAAGAAACTAAGATTGCAATCTGGATATTGCGAATATAAGAGGAAAGCTTTATTGATGAAGTGGGGTTCTGTGACGCCTTTGTCTGGTCGCGGAACACAAACGAAGAACGCGAAGTTGCTGCTATGGCGAACTTGTAATCTAAACAAAACCCAAACCTAAAACGAAGCCCTAAGGGCTGTATATATGGGGGAATAGAAGGGAATTTCGTGGCCCCTTGGAGGAGGGGTCCGAAACCGACCCTAAGTCAGTTTCCCCATACATACGGACTCTAAAAACAGCCTATAATATGGTATTTCGAAATTACATGGGCCTGGCCCAAAATTAAGGTGGCGCAGCACCTATATTAGCCTATGGACGAATTTTATAAAGTGGCATCATGCATATTTCGTCCACAGCTTCCCACTCCCATTATGGTGGCTTCAATGTGCGAAAATCATCACTGGAAGCTCCAATGTTCTTCCCCGCGCGCGCACCTTCTCCTCCATGCTTGATCCCGCTCCAATGGTCATCCTTCTTATCCATGATAGGTCCTTCATTCATAAGTAAAACAAAAGTATCTAATTTAGGCAGCATCATATGTTCATGAATATTAGAAGGATTTCCAAGAAACGAAAGTACCTGGTAATTCAATTGACGTGCGCGAGCTCTAGTAATTGGTCCTGTATGTATAGCAGTCGGGGTGGGTGTAACATTAGTAGGGATGTCCTCATCATCCTCCCCTTCTTGAACTGACGTCGTCCTCGACGGAAGCTCATCTTCCTCACCCAAATAAGGCTTCAAATCTGCAATGTTAAAAGTGGGGCTAACCCCAAACTCTGCAGGCAGCTCAAGTTTATATGCATTATCATTTACTTTCTCTAACACCTTAAAAGGACCATCAGCACGTGGCATTAGCTTTGACTTGCGCAAATCAGGAAACCTATCCTTACGCAAATGTAACCAAACAAGATCTCCAGGTGCAAAGACAACATGTTTTCTACCCTTATCTCCAGCAAGTTTGTATTTAGCATTCATACGCTCAATGTTTTCCTTAGTTAACTCATGAATCTTTAATATCAATTCAGCACGTTCTTTAGCATCAAAATTAACCTTCTCCGAAGACGGAAGAGGCAACAAATCAATAGGTGCACGAGGTAAGAAACCATACACAACTTCAAAAGGGCACATCTTAGTGGTAGAATGTAGCGAACGATTATAAGCAAATTCAATATGAGGCAAGCATTCTTCCCACATTTTCAGGTTATTCTTCAAAACAGCCCTAAGCATAGTAGACAATGATCTATTGACTACTTCAGTTTGGCCATCAGTTTGGGGGTGACATGTAGTACTAAAAAGCAGTTTAGTCCCCAACTTAGCCCATAAACATCTCCAAAAGTGGCTAAGAAATTTAGCATCACGATCGGAAACAATTGTATTTGGCACACCATGCAACCGAATAATTTCACGAAAGAACAAATCAGCAACATGAGCAGCATCATCACTTTTATGACATGGTATAAAGTGTGCCATTTTAGAAAATCTATCCACGACAACAAATATGCTATCCCTCCCCTTCTTTGTTCGAGGTAAACCTAAAACAAAGTCCATAGATATATCCTCCCAAGGAACACTAGGTACAGGTAAAGGCATATATAAACCATGAGGATTGAGTCGTGACTTAGCTTTTTGACATGTAGTGCAGCGAGCAACAAAACGCTCAACATCCCGTCTCATCTTTGGCCAAAAGAAATGTGTAGCAAGTACGTCCTCCGTCTTCTTCACGCCAAAGTGTCCCATTAATCCTCCTCCGTGCGCCTCCTGTAACAACAAAAGACGAACGGAGCTAGCTGGAATGCATAGCTTGTTAGCACGAAACACAAATCCATTATTAATAACGAACTTGTTCCATGTTCTCCCTTCTTTACAATTCTGCAACACGTCTCTAAATTCAGCATCATGCACATATTGATCTTTGATGGTCTCCAAACCAAATATTTTAAAGTCAAGTTGTGAAAGCATAGTATAACGACGAGACAAAGCATCAGCAATAACATTGTCTTTACCCTTCTTGTGTTTAATGACATAAGGGAAAGTCTCAATGAATTCAACCCATTTAGCATGTCTACGGTTCAGTTTTGCTTGACTTTTAATATGTTTCAAAGATTCATGATCAGAATGTATAACAAATTCTTTGGGCCATAAATAATGTTGCCATGTTTCCAAAGTCCGAACAAGAGCATATAATTCCTTATCATAAGTAGAATAATTCAGACTAGGCCCACTTAATTTTTCAGAAAAGTACGCAACAGGTTTACCATCTTGTAGTAACACACCTCCTAACCCAATTCCACTAGCATCACATTCAAGCTCGAAAGTCTTATTAAAATCAGGAAGTTGGAGTAAAGGAGCATGTGTTAACTTATCTTTCAAGACCGTGAAGGCTTCTTCCTGTGCGGTACCCCAAGAAAAAGGCACGTCCTTCTTTGTAAGCTCATTGAGAGGCGCAGCAATGGTGCTGAAATTTCTCACAAAACGCCTATAGAAACCAGCGAGGCCAAGAAAACTCCTTACTTGTGTGACCGTTTTGGGCTGCGGCCAACTCTCAATAGCTTCGATCTTGGCTGTATCAACTTCAATTCCCTGTGGAGTAACAACATAGCCAAGAAAAGATACTCGGTCGGTGCAAAAGGTGCACTTCCCAAGGTTACCAAACAAACGTGCATCACGTAGCGCAGTAAAAACAGCACGTAAATGTTCCAAATGTTCCTCCAAAGATCTACTAAAAATCAATATATCATCAAAATAGACTACCACAAATCGTCCAATGAAAGCACGTAAAACCTCGTTCATTAATCTCATGAAAGTGCTAGGTGCATTAGTTAACCCAAAAGGCATGACTAGCCACTCATATAATCCAAACTTAGTTTTAAATGCTGTTTTCCATTCATCGCCCAATTTCATACGAATTTGATGGTATCCACTACGCAAATCAACTTTGGAGAAAATTGTAGAGCCACTTAATTCATCAAGCATATCATCTAGTCTAGGAATAGGATGACGATAACGAATAGTAATATTATTAATGCCTCTACAATCCACACACATGCGCGATGTACCATCCTTTTTAGGCACTAGAATAATAGGAACAGCACAAGGACTAAGGGATTCACGTATATAACCTTTGTCAAGCAGCTCCTGTACTTGACGCATAATCTCCTTTGTCTCCTCTGGATTGGTACGGTAGGGCGCACGGTTGGGTAGGGATGCACCGGGAATTAAGTCAATCTGATGCTCAATCCCGCGAATAGGCGGTAATCCCGGTGGCACGTCTTGTGGAAAGACATCAGCGAACTCCTGCAAAATGTTAATGACAGCAGGAGGCAAAGAGGGAGGCATGTCCTCGAATGAAAATAATACCTCTTTACATACAAAAGCATAGCAAACATATGTAGCAACATCCAAATCATTAATATCAGATTTAGTAGCAAGTAAACATCCACTCTTCAATTTTATTTCAGATGCAACAGTAGATGATGGTTTATTATGCTTATGGTGTTGCTCAAATTCCTGTGCTACAATCTGATTTTCACTCTTATTTTTCTCCTGTTTTGCTTTACTAGCTCTAGCAATGTCATCTTTCATAATATGTTCGGGAGACATAGGAAGCAAAGTGATATTATGATCCTTATGAACAAGAGTATACTGATTTGTCCTACCATGGTGTACAGAATTTTTATCAAACTGCCATGGTCTACCAAGTAAAACAGAACATGCTTGCATGGGTACCACATCACAATCCACATAATCAGAATATGTAGCAATGCTAAAATGCACACGAACAGTACGTGTTACCTTAACCTTGCCACTATTGTTGAACCATTGGATGTAATAAGGATGAGGATGTGGTCTGGTGGATAGAGACAGCTTCTCCACCATCTCCATGCTAGCCAAGTTATTGCAACTCCCTCCATCGATGATGATGCGAACAGAACGCTCTTTCACAACTCCCTTTGTGTGGAACAAGTTGTGCCTCTGATTTTGCTCAGCGTGTGTAACCTGCACACTGAGAACACGTTGAGCAACTAAACTTTCATACCTGTCAGCGTAATCAGCAGCCATGTATTGTGTTTCTGGTTCTGCATCCTCGCCACCCTGTTCGTCACTTGCAATAAGTGCCAAAGTCTCCTCATCATAATCACTAGCGGACGCATATCCACCATCCTGAGTAACAATCATTACACGCTTGGAAGGGCATTCTCTCGCATAGTGACCTCCACCCTTGCAACGACGACATATAACCTCATGTGTTTGCCCTGTGGATGCAATAGATGAAGAAGAACTCTGTGCAGGCCCAAAAGGTGTGCTCTTCGTAGAGGGTGCAGTAGGAGCCTGTTGCCTCGTATCGCGATTAGAGTTGGAGGTTGAAGGAGGTGGTGTTGCAGCAGGACGTGCGGAAGCAGAGGAGGTACGTGGCGTCCATGATGAAGTACGGCCTGCAAAATTAGTAGTTCTCGCCATTGCCTGTCGATCCTGCACTTCACGTTCAGCTTTGCAAGCAAGATGAAATAAACGAGTGATAGTGTTATACTCCTTATACTCTAGAATAGTCTGAATCTCTCTATTTAATCCACCCATAAAACGTGCAAGCATAGCTTCATTCTCCTCAACAATACCACATCTAATCATACCAGTTTGTAATTCCTGATAATATTCTTCTACAGAATTTTTTCCTTGTCTTAAACGCTGCAAATTTTGAAGCAATTCACGTTGATAATAAGGTGGCACCCAACGATTTCGCATAGCAGTTTTCAAAGCAGCCCAAGTAGTTGGAATATTATTAGGGTGTATTCTACAATGTTCTGACCACCAAACACAAGCAAAACTAGTGAATGAACAAACAGCAGCAGCAACACGTCGATCCTCTGGAAATTGTAAGCATGTAAAACGTTGTTCTGTTTCTAACTCCCATGTAAGATATATATCAGGAACATATCTACCCTCAAACGTCGGAATATTCAATTTAAGTTTAGGGAGATGGTCATGATCCCGTACCTGCGGGGGTGGTGCAGCCCTACCGTTACGGTTGTAGCCATGTGGTCGACCTGGTGCGTATGGTGGTGGTTGCCCATGGGGCGGATCTGGAGCAACCTCTCCCTCATCATCGAAATCACCATCATAATCTTCAACCTGCTCAACGACAGTAGCCGCACGAGCCACCGAAGTAGCAGCAGTATCAACAGTACCAGGATGTTGGGCGTGGCCGAGAGGCACACGTCGCGCTCGTCGTTCGAAAGGAATAGGAACTGCAGCTGGTGGAGGTAGACGGGCAAGCACCTCATTGAACTTGGCGTCCATCTTGGAGTCGAATGTCTTCTCCAAACCATCTAGCTTCTCCATGGCAACTCCAAAGTTGTTCACGAAGTCCTGTACCTGCTCAGCCATCATTTGCTGAAATTTATCATAGAGCGCTTTGTTGGTCATGCTCTCCCAGTCGATCTCGTCATTGTGTGATCCTGGCATGGTTAGCAGAAATAGGAAACACACAATATGAAGCCTACAGACTGCTGGGACGTGGTGGTGGTGGTGGTGTGGCACAAATCCTTTAAGCGAATCTCAATTTCTTACCAGTTCTTACCCAGTAGCAGGCGGTGATCGGCAACCGTTGTAGCCAAAACTCTCAAAGCTTGGATAGAGCGATTGCCAGGTGGTGTCAAGCACACGGCGTAGGAGTATGTGGAGCTGGGATGGCTTATAATATGGTAGCAAAAAGGGTCAGCAATAATCAATTCAGAGATGCAAGGTTGAATAAACGCTCAACGACGGTACTGTGCTGGTCCTAGGCTAGACCGTGCTAGAGACGCGAGCCTAAAACACCAACAAAAACACGACGATACACCTAAGCAAGGGAAAAGCACAATCGGATTTTTTTTTTCGTTTTTTTTTTTTTTTTCGGCGCCTCTTTTTTTTTTTTTTTTTTCGGCGCCTCTTTTTTTTTTTTTTTTCAAAAACTCACTACAATGGCGAGTGTCTCAAAACTCTTGCCACGTCGTATAAGCAAGATGGGCACGAATTTTTCTTTTGGACTATTTTTTTTTTTCTGGAGCAATCCGGGGGCTGCGACGACCCAAAAATTTCGACAAAAATCACTATGATAGCAAGTGTCTCAAAACGCTCCGGGGAACCTAAAATCAAGATAGGGAAAAAATATTTTCAGCCGAAATTTTTTTGGGCCAAAACGTGCTCTGCAAAGCGTGCCAGACTCTTTTTTTTTTTTTTTTTTTTTTTTTTTTTTTTTTTTTTTTTTTTTTTTTTTTTTTTTTTTTTCCGACACCTGCGCAGGTAGCAAAACACGGATCCGAAATCAAAAGGATCTCGAAACTAAACCTAAAACAAACTGGACTTGGATTGGTGGAGGATTTGTGGTGGTATATATGGACACCAATGGAGAGTGATGATGGATGATGAGATATGGCAGCGGCGATGATGGTGGTGGTATATGGCAACTATGAAGATGATGCGGTGGCGGCGTGACAACCTGTGAAAAGAACTCGAAACTCTAAAGGACTAGACACTAAGACCAGCAACTCGACACAACGATGTAACCGCCAATTCAACAAAGCAAAATACTGAAAAGACTATGCAAAGGCTCAGATTGGTTCGGATATGTTGATCTAACCCTAATTAATTTTTTTTTTGGCTTTTTCGTGGACTAAAGGTATGAAGAACAGATGCGATCTAAACTACGAAAACTGGTAAAATCTCACCGAGCAACCTGGAAATCTGATACCACTTGATATAGGCGAAGTTGTCCCTGTCTTTCGATGAGATGGTGGTTATCGTTTTTGGTGGAGTAGACTTTGACGATCCGACTACGAACGTGTGAGACGTCGCGCCTTAGCAATCGCTAAACCAACTCTGAGAGGTTATTGACCACGCCGGAGCACGATCAACCTGACCACGAGGGTCTATTTCCTGCACGCAAACGAAGAACAAGCAAGAAACTAAGATTGCAATCTGGATATTGCGAATATAAGAGGAAAGCTTTATTGATGAAGTGGGGTTCTGTGACGCCTTTGTCTGGTCGCGGAACACAAACGAAGAACGCGAAGTTGCTGCTATGGCGAACTTGTAATCTAAACAAAACCCAAACCTAAAACGAAGCCCTAAGGGCTGTATATATGGGGGAATAGAAGGGAATTTCGTGGCCCCTTGGAGGAGGGGTCCGAAACCGACCCTAAGTCAGTTTCCCCATACATACGGACTCTAAAAACAGCCTATAATATGGTATTTCGAAATTACATGGGCCTGGCCCAAAATTAAGGTGGCGCAGCACCTATATTAGCCTATGGACGAATTTTATAAAGTGGCATCATGCATATTTCGTCCACAGCTTCCCACTCCCATTATGGTGGCTTCAATGTGCGAAAATCATCACTGGAAGCTCCAATGTTCTTCCCCGCGCGCGCACCTTCTCCTCCATGCTTGATCCCGCTCCAATGGTCATCCTTCTTATCCATGATAGGTCCTTCATTCATAAGTAAAACAAAAGTATCTAATTTAGGCAGCATCATATGTTCATGAATATTAGAAGGATTTCCAAGAAACGAAAGTACCTGGTAATTCAATTGACGTGCGCGAGCTCTAGTAATTGGTCCTGTATGTATAGCAGTCGGGGTGGGTGTAACATTAGTAGGGATGTCCTCATCATTTCATTTCCTCGTATACTTGTTGATGAAATTGATCTTTACTGTTTGAAGAATTTGACTGAAGACTGTCACAATTTCCTCACCTTAAATTCTTCAAGTTACCTTGTTCCTCACCTGCTTATCCTGTATCACGCTACCTGTAATCTGTGCATGCTTAACTTCATTATGATGACTATGCCACTGCTATGTTTCTCATGCACTTGAGTACTTATTCCGCTACTAGTTATTCATCACATTTCAAATTCCTCAAGTTGAAATTCCCCAGTGATGAATTTATAAAAATTGCCTATTCATCCCCCCTCTAGTCGATATAACGCACTTTCACGATCGGCAGGGAAGTGGTCCTTGCATAGGTGTAGCCACACAAGATCACCGACCTTGAACACCATGGGGTGCTTGTTGATGTTGCGCTTGGCGATGATGCGTTCCACGTGACATTCTATCGTGCGCCTTGTGTCGTCATGCATCTTCTTGATGTATCTTGACCTTGTGCTCTTGGAGTGGTAGGGGAAGAATGTCAAATGTGGACAAAGGGTTGAAGTCGTAGACCACTTCAAAAGGGGACTTGCGAGTGGTGAAGTGTGTTGCATTGTTGTAGGCGTAGTCGGCGATGGGGAGGCAACCTTCCCATTCCTTGATGTTCCTCTTGATAACACGTGTAGGAGAGTTGACAGTGTCCGGTTCATCACTTCCATTTGGCCATCGGTTTGGGGATGATATGCAGAAGAGAATACTAGCTTGATCCCGAGCTTGGCGCATATAGTCTTCCCAAAGTAGCTAAGGAACTTGACCTCGCACTCCATTTTGTCGTAAGATGTCCCTACAAAATAGAGTTGCAATATGTGAAGCATCGCCAGTCTTATGACATGGAATGAAATGAACCAGTTTGGAAAAATGATCTATAACAACAAAGACGGAATCATGGTCGTATTTAGTGCGTGGCAAACCAAGCACGAAATCCATACTAATGTCTTACCTAGGTTGAAATGTATAGGAAGAGGCATGTAAAGACCATGGGATTGAGCTTTGGACTTAGCTTTGTGACATGTTGAGCATCAGTTGGTGAAGCGTGCAACATCACGAAACATCTTTGGCCAAAAGTACTTACTAGAGAGGGTGGCATAAGTCTTGTCACATCCAAAGTGATCCATTAGTCCTCCACCATGAGCTTGATGCAAAAGCAACAACAAAGAGAAGACTCGAGTATACAAAGTTTGGTAGCACGCATAAGATAGCCATCTTTCATGTAATAGGTTTCACAACAAGGTTTCACTTGGCACTTGGCATATGGAGTAGCAAAGGAAACATCATGCTCATACAAGTCTTTGATATGCTCAAAATCAATGACATTCAATTCAAGTTGAGTAACTAGCATGCATTTGCGGGAAAGACCATCCACCACAACATATTCTTTACCCTGAATGTATTTGATGACATAAGGAAAAGACTCAAGGAATTCACTCCATTTAGCATGGCGTCTGTTCAATTTGCTTGACCTTTAAGATACTTGAGAGTTTCATGATTGGTCTGAATGACAAACTCATGTGGGCGAAGATATTGCTCCCGGACATGTAGAACTCTCACCGAAGCATACAATTCCTAATCATATACGGGTTAGTTAAGTTGAGCGTCGGAAAGTTTCTCACAAAAGTACGTAATGGGGCACTTCTCTTGCATTAGCGCACCACCTGTGCCATTACCACTAGCGTCACAATGCACTTCAAACATTTTATCAAAGTTGGGTAATGCAAGCAAAGGTGCATGAGTAAGAATTTTTTTTATTTCAAGGAATGTGGTGTCTTGCGTTGGTCCCCAAATGAAGGGTGCATTCTTCTTGCTCAAAGCATGTAGAGGAGATGCAATAGTTCTAAAATCCTTAACAAAGCGACGATAGAAGCCGGCTAGTCCAAGGAAACTACGCATTTGTTGCAAATTGGTGGGTGTGGGCCAAGATTTGATAGCATGAATTTTAGTTTCATCCACATGAACACCCTTAGAAGAAACCACAAATCCTAGGAAAACAACCTTGTGAACACCAAAAGTGTAGTTTTCCATGTTAGCATACAATTGTTCATTCCTAAGAACTTGCAATACTTCTATGACATGTTTAGCATCCTTCTCAATTGACTTACTAAAAACAACAATGTCATAAAAGTATGCCACAACGCAATCACCAATGAGGTGTCGCAAGATATGATGCATGCCGCACATAATAGCACTCGATGCTTCGGATAAGCCCATAGGCATCTGATAGAGGCGAAGTTGTCCCTGTCTTTCGATGAGATGGTGGCTATCGTTTTTGGTGGAGTAGACTTTGATGATCCGACTACGAACGTGTGATGACATCGCGCCTTAGCAATCACTAAACCAACTCGGAGAGGTTATTGACGATGCCGGAGCACGATCAAGCTGACCACGAGGGTCTGTTTCCTGCACGCAAACGAAGAACAAACAAGAAACTAAGATTGCAATCTGGATATTGCGAATATAAGAGGAAAGCTTTATTGATGAAGTGGGGTTCTGTGATGCCTTTGTCTGGTCGTGGAACACAAACGAAGAACGCGAAGTTGCAGCTATGGCAAACTTGTAATCTACACAAAACCCAACCCTAAAATGATGCCCTAAGGGCTGTATATATGAGGGAATAGAGGGGAATTTCGTGGTCCCTTGGAGGAGGGGTCCGAAACAGACCTTGTCTCAGTTTCCCCATACATACGGACTCTAGAAACAGCCTATAATATGCTATTTCGAAATTACATGGGCCTGGCCCAACAATAAGGCGGCGCAGCACCTATATTAGCCTAGGGACGAATTTTGTAAGTAGCATCATGCATATTTCGTCCAAGGCTTCTTGCTCCCATTATGGTGGCTTCAAAGTTCGAAAATCACCACTGGAAGCTCCATTGTTCTTTCCCGCCCGCGCACCTTCTTCTCCATGCTTGATCCCGCTCCCATGGTCATCCTTCTTATCCATGCTAGGTCCTTCATTCATAAGTAAAACAAAAGTATCTAATTTAGGCAGCATCATATGTTCATGAATATTAGAAGGATTTGCAAGAAACAAAAGTACCTGGTAATTCAACTGACGTGCGCGAGCTCTAGTAATTGGTCCTGTATGTATAGCACTCGGAGATGTGGGTGTAGCATTAGCAGGGATGTCCTCATCACCTCCCCTTCTTGAACTGAAGTCATCCTCGACGGAAGCTCATCTTCCTCACCCAAATAAGGCTTCAAATCTGCAATGTTAAAAGTGGGGCTAACCCCAAACTGTATAGTCAGCTCAAGTTTATATGAATTATCATTTATTTTCTCTAACACCTTAAAAGGACCATCAGCACGTGGCATTAGCTTTGACTTGCGCAAATCAGGAAATCTATCCTTACGCAAATGTAACCAAACAAGATCTCCAGGTGCAAAGACAACATGTTTTCTACCCTTATCTCCAGCAATTTTGTATTTAGCATTCATACGCTCAATGTTTTCCTTCGTTAACTCATGCATCTTTAATATCAATTCAGCACGTTCTTTAGCATCAAAATTAACCTTCTCCGAAGATGGAAGAGGCAACAAATCAATAGGTGCACGAGGTAAGAAACCATACACAACTTCAAAAGGGCATATCTTAGTGGTAGAATGTAGCGAACGATTATAAGCAAATTCAACATGAGTCAAGCATTCTTCCCACATTTTCAGGTTATTCTTGAAAACAGCCCTAAGCATAGTAGACAACGATCTATTGACTACTTCAGTTTGGCCATCAGTTTGGGGATGACATGTAGTACTAAAAAGTAGTTTAGTCCCCAACTTAGCCCATAAACATCTCCAAAAGTGGCTAAGAAATTTAGCATCACGATCTGAAACAATTGTATTTGGCACACCATGCAACCGAATAATTTCACGAAAGAACAAATTAGCAACATGAGCAGCATCAACACTTTTATGACATGGTATAAAGTGTGCCATTTTGGAAAATCTATCCACTACAACAAATATGCTATCCCTCCCCTTCTTAGTTCGAGGTAAACCTAAAACAAAGTCCATAGATATATCCTCCCAAGGAACACTAGGTACAAGCAAAGGCATATATAAACCATGAGGATTGAGTCGTGACTTAGCTTTTTGACATGTATTGCAACGAGCAACAAAACGCTCAACATCCCATCTCATCTTTGGCCAAAAGAAATGTATAGAAAGTATGTCCTCCGTTTTCTTCACGCCAAAGTGTCCCATTAATCCTCCTCCATGTGCCTCCTGTAACAACAAAAGACGAATGGAGCTAGCTGGAATGCATAGCTTGTTAGCACGGAACACAAATCCATCATTAATAACGAACTTGTTCCATGTTCTCCCTTCTTTACAATGCTGCAACACATCTCTAAATTCAGCATCATGCACATATTGATCTTTGATGGTCTCCAAACCAAATATTTTAAAGTCAAGTTGTGAAAGCATAGTATATCGACGAGACAAAGCATCAACAATAACATTTTCTTTACCCTTCTTATGTTTAATGACATAAGGGAAAGTCTCAATGAATTCAACCCATTTAGCATGTCTACGATTCAGTTTTCCTTGACTTTTAATATGTTTCAAAGATTCATGATCAGAATGTATAACAAATTCTTTGGGCCATAAATAATGTTGCCATGTTTCCAAAGTCCGAACAAGAGCATATAATTCCTTATCATAAGTAGAATAATTCAGACTAGGCCCACTCAGTTTTTCAGAAAAGTACGCAACAGGTTTACCATCTTGTAATAACACACCTCCTAACCCAATTCCACTAGCATCACATTCAAGCTCGAAAGTCTTATTAAAATCAGGAAGTTGGAGTAAAGGAGCATGTGTTAACTTATCTTTCAAAACCTTGAAGGCTTCTTCCTGTGCGGTACCCCAAGAAAAAGGCACGTCCTTCTTTGTAAGCTCATTGAGAGGCCCAACAATGGTGCTGAAATCTCTCACAAAATGCCTATAGAAACTAGCGAGGCCAAGAAAACTCCTCACTTGTGTGACCGTTTTGGGCTGCGACCAACTCTCAATGGCTTCAATCTCGGCTTTATCAACTTCAATTCCCTGTGGAGTAACGACATAGCCAAGAAAATATACTCGATCGGTGCAAAAGGTGCACTTCCCAAGGTTACCAAACAAACGTGCATCACGTAGAGCAATAAAAACAGCACGTAGATGTTCCAAATGTTCCTCCAAAGATCTACTAAAAATCAATATATCATCAAAATAGACTACCACAAATCGTCCAATGAAAGCACGTAAAACCTCGTTCATTAATCTCATGAAAGTGCTAGGTGCATTAGTTAACCCAAAAGGCATGACTAACCACTCATATAATCCAAACTTAGTTTTAAATGCTGTTTTCCATTCATCTCCCAATTTCATACGAATTTGATGGTATCCACTACGCAAATCAACTTTGGAGAAAATTGTAGAACCACTTAATTCATCAAGCATATCATCTAGTCTAGGAGTGATGACGATAACGAATAGTAAAATTATTAATGCCTCTACAATCCACACACATGCGCAATGTACCATCCTTTTTAGGCACTAGAATAATAGGAACAGCACAAGGACTAAGGGATTCGCGTATATAACCTTTGTCAAGCAGCTCCTGTACTTGACGCATAATCTCCTTTGTCTCCTCTGGATTGGTACGGTATGGCACACGGTTGGGTAGGGATGCACCAGGAATTAAGTCAATCTGATGCTCAATCCCGCGAATAGGTGGTAATCCCGGTGGCACGTCTTGTGGGAAGACGTCAGCGAACTCCTGCAAAATGTTAATGACCGCAGGAGGCAAAGAGGGAGGCATGTCCTCGAATGAAAATAATACCTCTTTGCATACAAAAGCATAGCAAACAGATGTAGCAACATCCAAATCATTAATATCAGATTTAGTAGCAAGTAAACTTCCACTCTTCAATTTTATTTCGGATGCAACATTAGATGATGGTTTATTATGCTTATGGTGTTGCTCAAATTCCTGTGCTACAATCTGATTTTCACTCTTATTTTTTTTCCTGTTTTGCTTTACTAGCTCTAGCAATGTCATCTTTCATAGTATGTTCCGGAGACAAAGGAAGCAAAGTGATATTTTGATCCTTATGAACAAGAGTATACTGATTTGTCCTACCATGGTGTACAGAATTTTTATCAAACTGCCATGGCCTACCAAGTAAAACAGAACATGCTTGCATGGGTACCACATCATAATCCACATAATCAGAATATGTAGCAATGCTAAAATGCACACGAACAGTACGTGTTACCTTAACCTTGCCACTATTGTTGAACCATTGGATGTAATAAGGATGAGTATGTGGTCTGGTGGTTAGAGACAGCTTCTCCACCATCTCCATGCTAGCCAAGTTATTGCAACTCCCTCCATCGATGATGGCACGAGCAGAACGCTCCTTCACAACTCCCTTTGTGTGGAACAAGTTGTGCCTCTGATTTTGCTCAGCCTATGTAACCTGCACACTGAGAACACGTTGAGCAACTAAACTTTCATACCTATCAGCGTAATCAGCAGCCATGTAGTGTGTCTCTGGTTCTGCATCCTCGCCACCCTGTTCTTCACTTGCAATGAGAGCCAAAGTCTCCTCATCATAATCACTAGCGGACGCATATCCACCATCCTCAGTAACAATCATTACACGTTTGGAAGGGCATTCTCTCGCAAAGTGACCTCCACCCTTCCAACGATGGCATATAACCTCATGTGTTTGCCCTGTGGATGCAGTAGATGAAGAAGAGCTCTGTGCAGGCCTAGAAAGTGTGCTCTTCGTAGAGGGTGGATTAGGAGCCTGTTTTCTGGTATCGCGGTTGGAGTTGGTGGTGGGAGTAGGTGGTGTTGCAGCAGGATGTGCGGAAGTAGAGGGGGTATGTGGCGTCCATGATGAAGTGCGACCTGTAGAAAAAGGAGTTCTCGCCATTGCCTGTCGATCCTGCACTTCACGTTCAGCTTTGCAAGGAAGATGAAATAAACGAGTGATAGAGTTATACTCCTTATACTCTAGAATAGTCTGAATCTCTCTATTTAATCCACCCATAAAACGTGCAAGCATAGCTTCATTCTCCTCAACAATACCACATCTAATCATGCCAGTTTGTAATTCCTGATAATATTCTTCTACAGATTTTTTTTTCCTTGTCTTAAATGCTGCAAATTTTGAAGCAATTCACGTTGATAATAAGGTGGCGCCCAACGATTACGCATAGCGGTTTTCAAAGCAGCCCAAGTAGTTGGAATATTCGCATGGTGTATTCTACAATGTTCTGACCACCAAACAAAAGCAAAGCTAGTGAATGAACAAACAGCAGCAGCAACACGTCTATCCTCAGGAAATTGTAAGCATGTAAAACGTTGTTCTGTTTCTAACTCCCATGTAAGATATATATCAGGAACATATCTACCCTCAAATGTCGGAATATTCAATTTAAGTTTAGGGAGATGGTCATGATCCCCTACCTGAGGGGGTGGTGCAGCCCTACCGTTACGATTGTAGCCATGTGGTCGACCGGGTGCGTATCGTGGTGGTTGCCCCTGAGGCTGATCTAGAGCAACCTCTCCCTCATCATCATAATCACCATCATAATTGTCAACCTGCTCAAGGACAGTAGCAGCAGGAGCCACAGAAGTAGCAGCAGTATCAACAGTACCAGTATGCTGGCCTTGGCCGAGAGGCACACGTCGCGCTCGTCGTTCGAAAGGGATAGGAGCTGCAGCTGGTGGTGGTAGACGGGCAAGCACCTCATTGAACTAGGCGTCCATTTTGGTGTCGAATGTCTTTCCAAACCATCGAGCTTCTCCATGGCTTCTCCAAAGTGGGTCACGAAATCTTGTACCTGGTCAGCCATCATTTGCTGAAATTTATCATATAGCGCTTTGTTGGTCATGCTCTCCCAGTCGCTCCCGTCGTCGTGTGATCCTGACATGGTTAGCAGAAATAGAAAACACACAAGAATATGAAATCTACAGACTACTGGGACGTGGTGGTGATGGTGGTGGTGTGTCACAAATCCTTTAAGCGAATCTCAAATTCTTACCAATTCTTACCCAGCAGCAGGCGATGATCGGCAACCGTTGTAGTCAAACTCTCAAAGCTTGGATAGAGCGATTGCCAGGTGGTGTCAAACACACGACGTAGATGTATGTGGAGGTGGGATGGCTTATAGTATGGTAGCAAAAAGGGTTAGCAATAATCAATTCAGAGATGCAAGGTTGAATAAACGCTCAACAACGGTACTGTGCTGGTCCTAGGCTAGACTGTACTAGCGACGCGAGCCTAAAATACCAACAAAATCACGACGCTACACGTAATCAAGGGAAAAGCACACTCTAAATTTTTTGTTGGCGCCTCTTTTTTTTGCGCTCATTTTTTTCCGACACCTACGCAGGTAGCAAAACACGAATCCGAAATCAAAAGGATCTCGAAACTAAACCTAAAACGAGCTGGACTCGGATTGGTGGAGGATTTGTGGTGGTATATATGGACACCAACGGATAGTGATGGTGGATGGTGATATATGGCAGCGGTGATGATGGTGGTGGTATATGGCAACTATGAAGACAATGCGGTGGCGGCGTGACAACCTGTGAAAAGAACTCGAAACTCTAAAGGACTAGACACTAAGACCAGCAACTCGACACGATGATGCAACCGCAAATTCAACAAAGCAAAATACTGAAAAGACTATGCAAAGGCTCAGATTGGTTCGGATATGATGATCTAACCCTAATCTTTTTTGTGGCTTTTTTGCGGACTAAAGGTATGAAGAACAAATGCGATCTAAACTACGAAAACTGGTAAAATCTCACCGAGCAACCTGGAAATCTGATACCACTTGATAGTGGCGAAGTTGTCCCTGTCTTTCGATGAGATGGTGGCTATCGTTTTTGGTGGAGTAGACTTTGACGATCCGACTACGAACGTGTGATGATGTCGCGCCTTAGCAATCGCTAAACCAACTCCGAGAGGTTATTGACCACATCGGAGCATGATCAACCTGACCACGAGTGTCTGTTTCCTGCACGCAAACGAAGAACAAGCAAGAAACTAAGATTGCAATCTGGATATTGCGAATATAAGAGGAAAGCTTTATTGATGAAGTAGGGTTCTGTGACGCCTTTGTCTGGTCGTCGAACACAAACGAAGAACGCGAAGTTGCAGCTATGGCGAACTTGTAATCTAAACAATACCCAACCCTAAAACGACGCCCTAAGGGCTGTATATATGGGGGAATAGTGGGGAATTTCGTGGCTCCTTGGAGGAGGGGTCCGAAACAGACCTTGTCCCAGTTTCCCCATACATACGGACTCTAGAAACAGCCTATAATATGGTATTTGGAAATTACATGGGCCTGGCCCAACAATAAGGTGGCGCAGCACCTATATTAGCCTAGGGACGAATTTTGTAAGTAGCATCATGCATATTTCGTCCAAGGCTTCTTGCTCCCATTATGGTGGCTTCAAAGTGCGAAAATCATCACTGGAAGCTCCATTGTTCTTTCCCGTGCGCGCACCTTCTTCTCCATGCTTGATCCCGCTCCCATGGTCATCCTTATTATCCATGCTAGGTCCTTCATTCATAAGTAAAACAAAATTATCTAATTTAGGCAGCATCATATGTTCATGAACATTAGAAGGATTTGCAAGAAACGAAAGTACCTGGTAATTCAATTGACGTGCACGAGCTCTAGTAATTGGTCATGTATGTATAGCACTCAGAGTTGTGGGTGTAGCATTAGCAGGGATGTCCTCATCAGCATCACTATCCATTCATAGAGACAAAACTTAGTTTTGAACGCCGTTTTCCACTCATTTCCCTCCTCAATGTGTATTTGATAGTAACCACTCTTCCAATTTTGGAAAATATAGTGGCACCGCTAAGTTCATCTAGCATGTCATTGAGATGAGGAATAGGGTGATGATAGCGAACGGTTATAACATTGATAGAGCGGCAATCTGAACACATGCGCATACTACCGTCTTTCTTAGGGACTAGTATCACCGGAACCGCACAAGGACTTAAGCTCTCACGTAAATGCCCTTTATCTAGGAGTTTTTGGACTTGCCGTTGTATCTCCTTTGTTTCTTCAGTAATGACGTGGTAGGGTGCCTTGTTTGGAAGCGGTGCTCCAGGTATGAGGTTGACGTGGTGTTCGACCCCTCGTTTTGGAGGTAGGTCCGGAGTTAGCTCATTGGGAAAAACATCTTGAAATTCCTGTAACAAATGAGATAACATAAGAGGAAGATGTTATGAAGGATTAAGTCGTTCGACGTCATCCTTGCACACAAGCACATAATGAAGAACGGTCAATGGGCTCTCACTAACATCCCTCAAGTCTCTTTTGGTGGCTAAGAGAACTAGATCTCTCATGTCCCTCATTGTCAAGTCACTCACTTTTGTCTTGTGGTGCTCACTCTCTTTGAGGTCGATCACTCTCTCAATTTTATCTCCAAGATGGGATGAAGCTTGCTTGTCGGCGGTTATTTGGCTTGGAGACATTTCGCCAAGTACATACTCCTTGCCCTTCATTTTGAAGCTATAGTGATTGGTCCAACCATTGTGTATGATGCCATGAACGAATTGCCAAGGTCTCCCAACAAGTAGATGGCAAGCAGACATGGGAACCAATGACACTCCAAGGTGTCTTCATAAGCACCTATCTTGAAGGAAACTTGCATGGAGTGAACAACTTGTATAGTGCCGGAGTCACTAAGCCATTGGACCTTGTAGGGGTGAGGGTGCTTCTTCTTGACCAATTTGAGCTTCGAGCAAAGGTATTCACTTGCCAAATTGTGGCATCTTCCTCCATAGATGATGACGTTGACTGATTAACCTTGGATGCCTGCCTTGGTGTGGAAGATGTGGCAGCGCTTGTCCTCATTTTGTTGTTGTTGAAGTGTCAAAACCTTGCAGACAACGAGAGCCAGGCTCGAATTGTTGTCACAAATGATTTGTGAATCTCCGTCTTCACTAACCTGTCGATGGATGGCCATGTGCTCCAACGCTTCCATCTTATCGTCGCTCATATATTTATAGGTGCCATCTTCTTGAAGAATCATGGTGTGTGTTGTGGTCGCGTCCTTGGCAAGTGAAACACTTGATGGAGTTTGATTTAGTGGTGCCATCCATTGTTTGTGTAGAGGATGAAGCCCTTGGCTTGCAGTTACTTGAAGTCGGAGGACGGCTTGACAAAGTCATCTTGTACTTGGGACCTGACTTGTCTCCGGTAGGTGTTGTAGATTTTGTAGTCAAAGACGTCATGGTCATAGAAGTTTGAGCACTTGAACCATAGGTCTTTGAAGAGAATTTGGAATACTTGTAGTCATCTTGCACTTGGCGTTCCGCCTTGGTTTCTTGATGTACTAACTCGAGTAGGTTGGAGTATGGTTGAGGTCTGCACTTTTCTTCACTTGGTAGTTGAGACCATTCAAGAAGCGCACCATTGCTTGCTCATCATCTTCCTTGACATTGGCTCAAATCATGGCAATTTCCATTTCTTGATAGTATTCTTCTACGGACTTATTGCCTTGCTTGAGTAGTTGTACCTTCTTAAAGATATCCCGTTGTAGTGTGTAGACACAAAACGAGCTCTCATGAGGTCCTTCCTTTGAGCCCAAGTGATGATAGGAGGTTCAGCCCTTTCTCTTCTTCACCTAATCACTTGTTCCCACCAAATGAGAACATAGTCTTATAACTCAAGGGAAGCCATGGCAATCTTCTTCTCTTTCTCAAAGTTGTGCAAATGGAATAACTTGTCAACTTTGAGAGCCCATGAAAGATAGTCTTTGTGGTAATTGCTTCCGAAGAACTTAGGCATGGTGAACATGAGCTTGCCGAAGCGTTGTTCTACATTGTGGTGGTTTTGGCGATGCCCTTGACTTGGAGGAGGTGCATCAATGTTGTTTTGAAGTTGATGTTGTGGTTTCCTTGGGGCATCATCATCATTGTGCTCGTCGCGATGTTCTTGACGCCGTTGACGAGGTCCTCGCTCACGGTTATGTTGTTCTTGTTGCTCCTCTAGGCGAGCAACTTCTTCTTGTTATTCTCGCAGGAGTGCTTCTTGTTCTTGGTGAGCATGGCGGTTGCACTCTTCCAAAGCACGAGTATCTTCTTGTAGGGCGTTGTGTGTGTGTGTGGAGTGCTTTTTCATGGCGACTATGGTGTTCGTCTTCTCGACGTTGTTGTTCTTGCTCCAATGCATCTTGGTCTTGTTGACAGCGACGGTCTCGAGCAAGGACGCGATCTTGCAATCCATTGCAATGGAATGGATTCTCCATGGCTTGACAATGATAACCTTGTGGTGAACTTGGTCTGGAGCGGACATCTTGTTGATGAACATGTGCTCGTGGAGGACTTGCCTCGAATGAGTACTCCGATGTGTGGCGACTTGAGTGACGCTGCCTTGCCGAAGGAGATGTCAAAGGAGCACGGTTGACCATCAAGGACCGGAACTCTTCCATTTGGCTTGATAGTGATGAGGACATCCCTGCTAATGCTACACCCACAACTCTGACTGTTATACATACAGGACCAATTACTAGAGCTCGCGCACGTCAATTGAATTACCAGGTACTTTCGTTTCTTGCAAATCCTTCTAATGTTCATGAACATATGATGCTGCCTAAATTAGATACTTTTGTTTTACTTATGAATGAAGGACCTGGCATGGATAAGAAGGATGACCATGGGAGCGGGATCAAGCATGGAGAAGAAGGTGCGCACGCGGGAAAGAACAATGGAGCTTCCAGTGATGATTTTCGCACTTTGAAGCCACCATAATGGGAGCAAGAAGCCTTGGACGAAATATGCATGATGCCACTTTATAAAATTCGTCCATAGGCTAAAATAGGTGCTGCGCCACCTTATTTTTGGGCCACGCCCATCTGATTTCGAAATACCATATTATAGGCTGTTTTTAGAGTCCGTATCTATGGGGAAACTGATTTCGGTTTCGGACCCCTCCTCCAAGGGCCCACCAAATTCCCCTCTATTCCCCCATATATACAGCCCTTAGGGCGTCGTTTTAGGTTTGGGTTTTGTTTAGATTACAAGTTCGCCATAGCCGCAACTTCGCGTTCTTCGTTTGTGTTCCACGACCAGACAAAGGCGTCACAGAACCCCACTTCATCAATAAAGCTTTCCTCTTATATTCGCAATATCCATATTGCAATCTTAGTTTCTTGCTTGTTCTTCATTTGCGTGCATGAAACAGACCCTCGTGGTCAGGTTGATCATGCTACGGCGTGGTCAATAACCTCTCGGAGTTAGTTTAGCGATTGCTAAGGCGCGACGTCATCACTCGTTCGTAGTCAGATCGTCAAAGTCTACTCCACCAAAAACGATAGCCACCATCTCATCGAAAGACAGGGACAACTTCGCCTCTATCAAGTGGTATCAAATTTCCAAGTTGCTCGGTGAGATTTTACTAGTTTTCGTAGTTTAGATCGCATCTGTTCTTCATACCTTTAGTCCATGAAAAAGCCACAAAAAAAATTAGGGTTAGATCATCATATCCGAACCAGTCTGAGCCTTTGCATAGTCTTTTCGGTATTTTGCTTTGTTGAATTTGCGGTTACATCGTCGTTTCGAGTTGCTGCTCTTAGTGTCTAGTCCTTTAGAGTTTCGAGTTCTTTTCACAGGTTGTCATGTCGCCACCGCATCGTCTTCATAGTTGCCATATACCACCACCATCATCACCGCTGCCATATACCACCATCCATCATCACTATCCATTGGTGTCCATATATACCACCACAAATCCTCCACCAATCCGAGTCCAGCTCATTTTAGGTTTAGTTTCGAGATCCTTTTGATTTCGGATTCGTGTTTTGCTACCTGCGTAGGTGTCGGGAAGAAAGAGTCTGGCACGCTTTGCAGAGCATGTTTTGGCCGGAAAAAAATTCGGCTGAAAATATTTTTCCCTATCTTGGTTTTAGGTTCTTCGGAGCGTTTTGGGACACTTGCCATCATAGTGATTTTTGTCAAAAATTTTGGTCGTCGCAGCCCCCGAATTGCTCCAGAAAAAGGAAAAAAAATAGTCCAACAAATTTCGTGCCCATCTTGCTTATACGAGTGGGAAGAGTTTTGAGACACTCGCCATTGTAGTGATTTTTTGAGCAAAAAAAGAGCGCACAAAAAAGAGCGCAAAAAAAACCAAAAAATATATTCAGAGTGTGCTTTTCCCTTGATTACGTGTAGCGTCGTGATTTTGTTGGTGTTTTAGGCTCGCGTCTCTAGTACGGTCTAGCCTAGGACTAGCACAATACCATCGTTGAGCATTTATTCAACCTTGCGTCTCTGAATTGATTATTGCTAACCCTTTTTGCTACTATACTATAAGCCATCCCAGCTCCACATACATCTACGTCGTGTGTTTGACACCACCTGGCAATCGCTCTATCCAAGCTTTGAGAGTTTGACTACAACGGTTGCCGATCACCGCCTGCTGCTGGGTAAGAACTAGTAAGAATTTGAGATTCGTTTAAAGGATTTGTGACACCACCACCACCATCACCACCATGTCCCAGTAATCTGTAGGTTTCATATTCTTGTGTGTTTCCTATTTCTGCTAACCATGTCAGGATCACACGATGACGGGAGCGACTGGGAGAGCATGACCAACAAAGCGCTCTATGATAAATTTCAGCAAATGATGGCTGACCAGGTACAAGATTTCGTGACCAACTTTGGAGAGGCCATGGAGAAGCTCGATGGTTTGGAGAAGACATTCGACACCAAGATGGACGCCAAGTTCAATGAGGTGCTTGCCCGTCTACCACCACCAGCTGCAGCTCCTATCCCTTTCGAACGACGAGCGCGACGTGTGCCTGTCGGCCAAGGCCAATATACTGGTACTGTTGATACTGCTGCTACTTCTGTGGCTCCTGCTGCTACTGTCATTGAGCAGGTTGATGATTATGATGGTGATTACAATGATGAGGGAGAGGTTGCTCCAGATCAGCCTCAGGGGCAACCACCACGATACGCACCAGGTCGACCACATGGCTACAACCGTAACGGTAGGGCAGCACCCGCCCCTCAGGTACGGGATCATGACCATCTCCCTAAACTTAGATTAAATATTCCGACGTTTGAGGGTAGATATGTTCCTGATATATATCTTACATGGGAGTTAGAAACAGAACAACGTTTTACATGCTTACAATTTCCCGAGGATAGACGTGTTGCAGCTGCTGTTTGTTCATTCACTAGCTTTGCTTGTGTTTGGTGGTCAGAACATTGTAAAATACACCATGCGACTATTCCAACTACTTGGGCTGCTTTCAAAATTGCTATGCGTAATCATTGGGTGCCACCTTATTATCAACGTGAATTGCTTCAAAATTTGCAGCGTTTAAGACAAGGAAAAAATTCTGGTGAAGAATATTATCAGGAATTACAAACTGGCATGATTAGATGTGGTATTGTTGAGGAGAATGAAGCTATGCTTGCACGTTTTATGGGTGGATTAAATAGAGAGATTCAGACTATTCTAGAGTATAAGGAGTATAAACTATCACTCGTTTATTTCGTATCGCTTGCAAAGCTGAACGTGAAGTGCAGGATCGATAAGCAATGGCGAGAACTCCTTTTTCTGCAGGTCGCACTTCATCATGGACGCCACGTACCTCCTCTACTTCCGCACGTCCTGCTACAACGCCACCTACTCCCACCTCCAACTCCAACCGCGATACCAGGAAACAGGCTCCTAAACCATCCTCTGCGAAGAGCACACCTTCTGGGCCAGCATAGAGCTCTTCTTCATCTATTGCATCCACAGGGCAAACACATGAGGTTATATGCCGTCGTTGCAAGGGTGGAGGTCACTTTTCGAGAGAATGCCCTTCCAAACGTGTAATGATTGTTACTGAGGATGGTGGATATGCGTCCGCTAGTGATTATGATGAGGAGACTTTGGCTCTCATTGCAAGTGAAGAACAGGGTGGCGAGGATGCAGAACCAGAGACACACTACATGGCTGCTGATTACGCTGATAGGTATGAAAGTTTAGTTGCTCAATGTGTTCTGAGTGTGCAGGTTACACAGGCTAAGCAAAATTAGAGGCACAACTTGTTCCACACAAAGGGAGTTGTGAAGGAGCGTTCTGTTCGCGTCATCATCGATGGAGGGAGTTGCAATAACTTGACTAGCATGGAGATGGTGGAGAAGCTGTCTCTAACCACCAGACCACATCCTCATCCTTATTACATCCAATGGTTCAACAATAGTGGCATGGTTAAGGTAAGACGTACTGTTCGTGTGCATTTTAGCATTGCTACACATTCTGATTATGTGGATTATGATGTCGTACCCATGCAAGCATGTTCTGTTTTACTTGGTAGGCCATGGCAGTTTGATAAAAATTCTGTACACCATGGTAGGACAAATCAGTATACTCTTGTTCATAAGAATCAAAATATCACTTTGCTTCCTATTTCTCCGGAACATATTACGAAAGATGACATTGCTAGAGCTAGTAAAGCAAAACCGGACAAAAATAAGAGTGAAAATCAGATTGTAGCACAGGAATTTGAGCAACACCATAAGCATAATAAACCATCATCTAATGTTGCATCCGAAATAAAATTGAAGAGTGGATGTTTACTTCCTACAAAATCTGATATTAATGATTTGTATGTTGTTACATCCGTTTGCTATGCTTTTGTATGCAAAGAGGTATTATTTTCATTCGAGGACATGCCTCCCTCTTTGCCTCCTGCGGTCATTAACATTTTGCAGGAGTTCGCTGACGTCTTCCCACAAGACGTGCCACCGGGATTACCACCTATTCGTGGGATTGAGCATCAGATTGACTTAATTCCCGGTGCATCCCTACCCAACCGTGCGCCATACCGTACCAATCCAGAGGAGACAAAGGAGATTATGCGTCAAGTACAGGAGCTGGTTGACAAAGGTTATATACGCGAATCCCTTAGTCCTTGTGCTGTTCCTATTATTCTAGTGCCTAAAAAGGATGGTACATCGCGCATGTGTGTGGATTGTAGAGGCATTAATAATTTTACTATTCGTTATCGTCATCACTCCTAGACTAGATGATATGCTTGATGAATTAAGTGGTTATACAATTTTCTCCAAAGTTGATTTGCGTTGTGGATACCATCAAATTCGTATGAAATTGGGAGATGAATGGAAAACAACATTTAAAACTAAGTTTGGATTATATGAGTGGTTAGTCTTGCCTTTTGGGTTAACTAATGCACCTAGCACTTTCATGAGATTAATGAACGAGGTTTTATGTGCTTTCATTGGACGATTTGTGGTAGTCTATTTTGATGATATATTGATTTTTAGTAGATCTTTGGAGGAACATTTGGAACATCTACGTGTTGTTTTTATTGCTCTACATGATGCACGTTTGTTTGGTAACCTTGGGAAGTGCACCTTTTGCACCGATCGAGTATCTTTTCTTGGCTATGTTGTTACTCCACAGGGAATTGAAGTCGATAAAGCCAAGATTGAAGCCATTGAGAGTTGGCCGCAGACCAAAATGGTCACACAAGTGAGGAGTATTCTTGGCCTCGCTGGTTTCTATAGGCGTTTTGTGAGAGATTTCAGCACCATTGTTGCGCCTCTCAATGAGCTTACAAAGAAGGACGTGCCTTTTTCTTGGGGTACCGCGCAGGAAGAAGCCTTCAAGGTTTTGAAAGATAAGTTAACACATGCTCCTTTACTCCAACTTCCTGATTTTAATAAGACTTTCGAGCTTGAATGTGATGCTAGTGGAATTGGGTTAGGATGCGTGTTATTACAAGATGGTAAACCTGTCGCGTACTTTTCTGAAAAACTGAATGGGCCTAGTCTGAATTATTCTACTTATAATAAGGAATTATATGCTCTTGTTCGGACTTTGGAAACATGGCAACATTATTTATGGCCCAAAGAATTTGTTATACATTCTGATCATGAATCTTTGAAACATATTAAAAGTCAAGCAAAACTGAACCGTAGACATGCTAAATGGGTTGAATTCATTGAGACTTTCCCTTATGTCATTAAACACAAGAAGGGTAAAGAACATGTTATTGCTGATGCTTTGTCACGTCGTTATACTATGCTTTCACAACTTGACTTTAAAATATTTGGTTTGGAGACCATCAAAGCTCAATATGTGCATGATGCTGAATTTAGAGATGTGTTGCAGCATTGTAAAGAAGGGAGAACATGGAACAAGTTCGTTATTAATGATGGATTTGTGTTCCGTGCTAACAAGCTATGCATTCCAGCTAGCTCCATTCGTCTTTTGTTGTTACAGGAGGCACACGGAGGAGGATTAATGGGACACTTTGGCGTGAAGAAAATGGAGGACGTACTTTCTACACATATCTTTTGGCCAAACATAAGACGAGATGTTGAGCGTTTTGTTGCTCGCTGCACTACATGTCAATAAGCTAAGTCACGACTCAATCCTCATGGTTTATATATGCCTTTGCCTATACCTAGTGTTCCTTGGGAGGATATATCTGTGGACTTTGTTTTAGGTTTACCTCGAACTAAGAAGGGGAGGGATAGCATATTTGTTGTCGTGGATAGATTTTCCAAAATGACACACTTTATACCATGTCATAAAAGTGATGCTGCTGCTCATGTTGCTGATTTGTTCTTTCGTGAAATTATTCGGTTGCATGGTGTGCCAAATACAATTGTTTCAAATCTTGATGCTAAATTTCTTAGCAACTTTTGGAGATGTTTATGGGCTAAGTTGGGGACTAAACTACTTTTTAGTACAACATGTCATCCCCAAACTGATGGCCAAACTGAAGTAGTCAATAGATCATTGTCTACTATGCTTAGGGATGTTTTGAAGAATAACCTGAAAATGTGGGAAGAATGCTTGCCTCATATTGAATTTGCTTATAATCGTTCACTACATTCTACCACTAAGATGTGCCCTTTTGAAGTTGTGTATGGTTTCTTACCTCGTGCACCTATTGATTTGTTGCCTCTTCCATCTTCGGAGAAGGTTGATTTTGATGCTAAAGAACATGCTGAATTGATATTAAAGATGCATGAGTTAACGAAGGAAAACATTGAGCATATGAATGCTAAATACAAAATTGGTGGAGATAGGGGTAGAGAACATGTTGTATTTGCACCTGGAGATCTTGTTTGGTTACATTTGCGTAAGGATAGATTTCCTGATTTGCGCAAGTCAAAGCTAATGCCACGTGCTGATGGTCCTTTTAAGGTGTTGGAGAAAATAAATGATAATGCATATAAACTTGAGCCGCCTGCAGAGTTGGGGGGTTAGCCCCACTTTTAACATTGCAGATTTGAAGCTTTATTTGGGTGAGGAAGATGAGCTTCTATCGAGGACGACTTCAGTTTAAGAAGGGGAGGATGATGAGGACATCCCTACTAATGTTACACCCACAACCCCGACTGCTATACATACAGGACCAATTACTAGAGCTCGCGCATGTCAATTGAGTTACGAGGTACTTTTGTTTCTTGGAAATCCTTCTATTGTTAATGAACATATGATGCTGCCTAAATTAGATACTTTTGTTTTACTTATGAATGAAGGACCTGGCATGGATAAGAAGGATGACCATGGGAGCGGGATCAAGCATGGAGAAGAAGGTGCGCGCGTGGGAAAGAACTATGGAGCTTCCAGTGATGATTTTCGCACTTTGAAGCCACCATAATGGGAGCAAGAAGCCTTGGACGAAATATGCATGATGCCACTTTTAAAATTCGTCCATAGGCTAAAATAGGTGTTGCGCCACCTTATTTTTGGGCCAGCCCCATGTAATTTCGAAATACCATATTATAGGCTGTTTCTAGAGTCCGTATGTATGGGGAAACTAAGATAAGGTCTGTTTCGGACCCCTCCTCCAAGGGGCCACGAAATTCCCCTCTATTCCCCCATACCAGACAAAGGCGTCACAGAACCCCACTTCATTAATAAAGCTTTCCTCTTATATTCGCAATATCCAGATTGCAATCTTAGTTTCTTGCTTGTTCTTTGTTTGCGTGCAGGAAACAGACCCTCGTGGTCAGGTTGATCGTGCTATGGCGTGGTCAATAACCTCTCGGAGTTGGTTCAGCGATTGCTAAGGCGCGACGTCATCACTCGTTCGTAGTCGGATCGTCAAAGTCTACTCCACCAAAAACGATAGCCACCATCTCATCGAAAGACAGGGACAACTTCGCCTCTATCAGATAGCTTGGTCTCGAGGTAGTCCCATGTGCGCACCTCGAATTCGTGCAAGCCGGTGATGACTTGTTCGATGCAGTCATTCAAGACATCTTGTGCTTGAGTAATTGCTTTGTTTGCGCGGAAGAAGTGCAACTTGGTGACGTGGATATTCGCGTCATCGTCATGCTCCTCGAAGGCTGGATTGGACATGGTGTTTGATAGAGGCGAGGGTCCCGATCTTTCGATGAGATCATAACTATCGATTTGGTGGAGACGACTTTGACGATCCGACTACAAACGTGCACGACGTTGCGCCTTAGCGATCGCTAAACCAATCTCCAAGAGGTTATTGACCACGTCGGAGCACGATCAACCTGACCACGAAGGTCTATTCCTGCAAGCAATCGAAGAACACGCAAGAATATGATAATTTAATCTGAATACTGCGAATATAGATGAAGTATTGATAAGGGTGGGGTTCCGAAAGCGGTCTTGGTCTGTTCGTTGGACACAAACGAAGTACATGAAGTTGCACTGGCTAACTTTTAACTAAACAAAACTCAAAGGAAAAGCTACTAGATTGATCTACTTATATAGGATCAAGGGGTGGCGGCCAAGGAGGTGGGAGGACGTCCCAAGACACCCTAAAACTAACCCTAGGTCGTACAAGGCCCATGGGCCCAAGTGGAGGTGATGCAACACCTTTGGACTTGTAGTTTGACTCGGATTCTGCTGCAACGTCAGATTGTTTCGTCCATATATTCGCGATCCGGATGAATTTTAAGGTGCTTCCAACTGGGCTGGAACACATATGAAATCTAGTTTCCAGCAAAAAAAGAATCACCCAATTCCGAGTCCGTATGAAAAAGTTGTTGGCATTTTGAGACACGTGTGTCTATGTAGTCCGAATCTGAGCCCAGAACGTGAGAGATTTGGACTCTATCTTCTCTTGGGCTAAAAGTGACGTGATAGAACTTCTTGAACAACACCTAATTATTTACTTTAACGTGATAGGACCTCTTGAATAGCATTCAACCATTTCCTCTTCCTTTGTCATCGCACGTGGTTCATACAAGTGTTCGGTCATTCTGCATTTAGGCATAAAATAAAAATAGGTGAAGTATTTTTGTTTCGGATAACATAAATAAATTATTGCATAATTATTATAAGAAATCACCTCACAAATATGCACATATGCAATATTTTTGGTCGTATCGAAGGTAGTCATGTCCTCATCATCCTCCCCTTTTTTGAAAACAAAGCCGTCCTCGGCGTTGCTTAATCCGAAATGTGGCTACCAAAAGAGAAACGCCATACACATTTGATATGTATTTGTCATCCATTTTTATTATTCTTAGTTGTGACACATGTGACACATATATGTAAGGACACTCATTGATGAGGACATGACTACCTTGGATACGACCAAAAATGTTGCATACATGCATATTTGTGAGGTGATTTCTTATAATAATTATGCAATAATTTATTTATGTTATCCGGAACAAAAATACTTCACCTATTTTTATTTTATGCCTAAACGCAGAATGGTCGAACACTTGTATGAACCACGTGTGATGACAAAGAAAGAGGAAATGGTTGGGTGCTATTCAAGAGGTCCTCTAATGTCAAAGGAAACACTTAGGTGTTGTTCAAGAAGTTCTCTCACGTCATTTTTAGCCCAAGAGAAGATAGAGTCCAAGTCTCTCACGTTCTGGACTCAGATTCGGACTGCACAGACACACCTGTCTCAAAACGTGAACAACTTTTTCATACGGACTCGGAATTGGGTGATTCTTTTTTTGCTGGAAACTAGATTTCATATGCGTTCCAGCACAGTTGGAATCACCTTAAAAGTCGTCCGGATCGCGAAGTTATCGATGAAACAATCTGACGTTGCATCAGAATCCGAGTCAAACTACAAGTCCAAAGGTGTTGCATCACCTCCACTTGGGCCCATGGGCCTTGTACGACCTAGGGTTTGTTTTAGGGTGTCTTGGGACGTCCTCCCACCTCCTTGGCCGCCACCCCTTGCTCCTATATAAGTAGATCAATCTAGTAGTTTTTCCTTTGGGTTTTGTTTAGTTAAAAGTTAGCCATTGCAACTTCGTGTACTTCGTTTGTGTCCAACGACCAGACCAAGACCGCTTTCGGAACCCCATCCTTATCAATACTTCATATATATTCGCAATATTCAGATTGCATTATCATATTCTTGCTTGTTCTTTGATTGCTTGCAGGAATAGACCTTCGTGGTCAGGTTGATCGTGCTCCGGCGTGGTCAATAACCTCTTGGAGTTTAGCGATTGCTAAGGCGCAATGTCGTGCACGTTCGTAGTCGGATCGTCAAAGTCTTCTCCACCAAATAGATAGTTATCATCTCATCAAAAGATCGGGACCCTCGCCTCCATAAAGTGGTATCAGTTTTCAGGTTGCTCGATGAGAATTTCCAGTTATTCGTAGATTAGATTTCTTTTCTTACCTATTGCCCAAGAAAAAGCCAGAAAAAAAAGTTAGATCTATTCATCTTTACTCCAAGCCAGTCTGAGCCTTTGCAATTTTCTTTTCAGTGCTTGCATAGTTGAATTATCGGTTGCATCGTCGTGTCAAGTTGCTGGTCTTAGCGTCTAGTCTTTTAGAGTTTCGAGTTCTATTCACAACTTGTCACGCCGGCATCGCACCATCTTCATCTCTGCTGCCATATACCACCACCACGCCACTGTCATCCCTTTCATTATCACCCACTACCATCTATCAATTTTCATCACATGCTACCCATTGTTCATTGTCATTATCATACTTGAGGTCGTTCACATCTATGCTTGATCCAATCTGCTTCTTATTTGGTTGAGAAAAAAAAGTGAGAGAGAAAAAAAAAGAAAAAAGAAAAAAGAAAAAAAAGTGAGAAAAAAAGAGAAGAAAAATAAATAGAGAGAAGAGAAAAAAACAAATTTCGGATCTACCTAGACTCAATCCCGTATGTGAATTCGGATTGAAATCTGTTTTGTGCAGTGTTCAGTAAAACAAGCGTCTCTTCCTCATACGAACTCGGAATTGAGTGATTCTTTTTGCATACGAAAGCTTGAGTTAGTAGCATTCTTGAGAAAAAATATCAGAAATTTCACATAATATTTTCTAGAGGAAAGCTGCAGAGAGAGTTTTGTATATCTTGCATGTCGATCATTTATCATCATTGTCTTTACTGCCATTGTGATCTTCACTTATATCTTGCAGTCGAGAGCTAATTCATATCATACCTTGCTGCTATTTGTCCTACGCCGTGACTCCATTAGTGTTCTAGGCTCGCGTCTCTAGTACAGTATAGCCTAGGACCAGCATAGTACCGTCGTTGAGCGTTTATTCAATATTGCATCTCTGAATTGATTATTGCTAATCTTTTGCTACCATATATTAAGCCTTCCAAGCTCCACATATTTCTACATCGTGTATACATACGTTCACCTGGTAATCGCTTTACCCAATCTTCAGAGAGATTGACACCGTCGGTTGCCGGTCGCCACCTGCTGCATGATAAGAATTTGTAAAACATTGATATTTGCTTTATTCTGAGCATTTTACCACCACATCCCAGTAGTTCATAGGAACAATATACTTGGATCTTTGTTTCTTGTTTCTACTAGTCATGACAGGATCCAAGGTTGTCAATTCATGGGCTTCTTCGATCGTGGGAGACGTGCCACCACAAAAACCGATACGAGAGATGCAAAGAGATCCAAATGCACATGATGAGGTTAATGTTTCTATACCTCCATTTAATGGCCGATTTAGACCTGCTTTATATATCGAGTGGGAGTTTGAAATAAATGAAATATTTGATTCCCATAATTTTACTGCACATAAGAAAGTTAAGGTCGCAGTTGGTTCTTTCACTGGTTATGCTTTAGTTTGGTGGAGCGAATATTGTCGGTTACACAAAGATATTATACCTATTACTTGGGATGATTTGAAACTTGCCATGAGACACACGTTCGTTCCTGCTTATTATACTCGTGACAAGCTTAAAAAGTTACAATATTTGAAACAAGGTAGTGACACCGTAATGAAATATTATGATGATTTACAAATGACCTTGTTGCATTCCTCATTAGAAGAAAGTGAAGAAGATTTTATGGATAGATTTTGGGGAGGATTAAACCTTGATATTCAGGAGATACTAATTCATGAAAAGTGTTATTCTATGGATCGTTTGTTTCGTCTTGCTTCCAAAGCTGAACAGGAAATAAATCAACGTGTTGCCCAAAAGGAAATAGAGCGCAAGGTGCACATTCCAAGAGTTGATACCGTTGTTCCTTCAACTACTAGGCATACTGTGACAACCACATCAAATCTTGTGAGGGCTACATCGCCTTCACCATGTAACACGTCACCACCGAGAGTGCCTACATCATCTGAGTTGATCATAAGAGGTAATGCCAAAGGTATTGATCTTCCACCTCCACATGAGTATGATGAATGCCTTGTCACTTCCACTGTACCCTATGATGAGCTACCCATTACTTTGATCACACCACCTATTTTAGAGGACTATGTTCATGATTATACTTCCTCATGTGATCAAATAACTACAATATCAACAATTGTGAGTGCACCCATTGAATTAACTATTGATGAGCAAGAACCGTGTGAATCAGTAAATAAATCTAATTTGGGTCAAATATGTTTGAAAATAATTCTGCCGGTGTTTAATCATTTTGATATGACCTCCAATCTTGGTGATAATTCTGTGTCAAATGACATGTTGCATGTTTGCTTATTTAAGCATGTTGTAGCATCTATATTTGAAACGATTCACGCTTATTTACCAATATTGGGATGGTTTAACGATGAACATCATGAATCTTTTGATATGAATAAGGACTTCACTTATATGTGGAAACTGAGTTGCAATATTGTGATGCCTTCTACTTCTTGTCATAATCTTTTGGCTTTATATTTCATGACATGTGATGAGTGCCCTTGTATATATATGTCACATGTGTCACAACTGAGAACAATAAAAATGGATGACATATACATATACAATGTGTATGCCTTTTCTCTTTTGGTAGCCACATTTCAGATTAAGCAACGCCGAGGACGGCTTTGTTTTCAAAAAGGGGAGGATGATGAGGACATGACTACCTTGGATACGACCAAAAATGTTGCATACATGCATATTTGTGAGGTGATTTCTTATAATAATTATGCAATAATTTATTTATGTTATCCGGAACAAAAATACTTCACCTATTTTTATTTTATGCCTAAACGCAGAATGGTCGAACACTTGTATGAACCACGTGTGATGACAAAGAAAGAGGAAATGGTTGGGTGCTATTCAAGAGGTCCTCTAATGTCAAAGGAAACAATTAGGTGTTGTTCAAGAAGTTCTCTCACGTCATTTTTAGCCCAAGAGAAGATAGAGTCCAAGTCTCTCACGTTCTGGACTCAGATTCGGACTGCACAGACACACCTGTCTCAAAACGTGAACAACTTTTTCATACAGACTCGGAATTGGGTGATTCTTTTTTTGCTGGAAACTAGATTTCATATGCGTTCCAGAACAGTTGGAATCACCTTAAAAGTCGTCCGGATCGCGAAGTTATCGATGAAACAATCTGACGTTGCATCAGAATCCAAGTCAAACTACAAGTCCAAAGGTGTTGCATCACCTCCACTTGGGCCCATGGGCCTTGTACGACCTAGGGTTTGTTTTAGGGTGTCTTGGGACGTCCTCCCACCTCCTTGGCCGCCACCCCTTGCTCCTATATAAGTAGATCAATCTAGTAGTTTTTCCTTTGGGTTTTGTTTAGTTAAAAGTTAGCCATTGCAACTTCGTGTACTTCGTTTGTGTCCAACGACCAGACCAAGACCGCTTTCGGAACCCCATCCTTATCAATACTTCATATATATTCACAATATTCAGATTGCATTATCATATTCTTGCTTGTTCTTTGATTGCTTGCAGGAATAGACCTTCGTGGTGAGGTTGATCGTGCTCCGGCGTGGTCAATAACCTCTTGGAGATTGGTTTAGCGATTGCTAAGGCGCAACGTCGTGCACGTTCGTAGTCGGATCGTCAAAGTCTTCTCCACCAAATAGATAGTTATCATCTCATCGAAAGATCGGGACCCTCGCCTCCATAACTCATCACATGTCATGAAATATGAAGCCAAAAAATCATCACAAGAAGTAGAAGGCATGACAATATTACAACTCAGTTTGCATATATAAGTGAAGTCCTTATTCATGTCAAAAGATTCATAATGTTCATCATTGAATCGTCCCAATATTGGTAGATAAACATGAATCGTTTCAAACTTAGATGCTACAACATGCTTAAATAAGCAAACATGCAACATGTCATTTGACACAGAATTATCACCAAGATTGGAGGTCATATCAAAATGATTAAACACCGACAAAATTATTTTCAAACGTATTTGACCCAAATTTGATTGATTTTCTGATTCACATGGTTCTTGCTCATCAATAGTTAATTCAATGCGTGCACTCACAATTGCTGATATTGTAGTTATTTGATCACATGACGAAGTAAAATCATGATCATAGGCCTCTAAAGTAGGTGGTGTGATCATAGTAATGGGTAGCTCATCACAAGGTACATTGGAATTGACAAGGCATTCAACATACTCATGTGGAGGTGGAAGATCAATACCTTTGTCATTACCTTCTATGATCAACTCAGATGATGTAGGCACTCTCGGTGGTGACGTGTTACATGGTGTAGGTGATGTAGCCCTCACAAGAATTGATGTGGTTGCCAGAGTACGCCTAGTAGTTGAAGGAACAACTGTATCCATTCTTGGAATAAGCACCTTGCGCTCTATTTCCTTTTGGGCAACGCGTTGATTTATTTCCTGTTCAGCTTTGCAAGCAAGACGAAACAAACGATCCATAGAATAACACTTTTCATGAATTAGTATCTCCTGAATATCACGGTTTAATCCTCCCCAAAATCTATCCATAAAATCTTCTTCACTTTCTTCTAATGAGGAATGCAACAAGGTCATTGGTAAATCATCATAATATTTCATTATGGTGTCACTACCTTGTTTTAAATATTGTAACTTTTTAAGCTTGTCACGAGTATAATAAGCAGGAACGAATGTGTGTCTCATGGCAAGTTTCAAATCATCCCAAGTAGTCGGTATAATATCTTTGTGTAACCGACAATATTTGCTCCACCAAACTAAAGCTAACCAGTGAAAGAACCAACTGCGACCTTAACTTTCTTATGTGCAGCAAAATTGTGGGAAGCAAATATTTCATTTATTTCAAACTCCCACTCAATATATAAAGCAGGTCTAAATTGGCCATTAAATGGAGGTATAGAAACATTAACCTGATCATGTGCATTTTGATCTCTTTGCATCTCTCGTATCGGTTTTTGTGGTGGCACGTCTCCCACGATCGAAGAAGCCCATGAACTGACAACTCTGGATCCTGTCATGACTTGTACAAACAAGAAACAAAGATCCAAGTATATTGTTCCTATGAACTACTGGGATGTGGTGGTAAAACGCTCACAATAAAGCAAATATCAATGTCTTACAAATTCTTAACATGCAGCAGGTGGCGACCGGCAACCAACGGTGTCAATATCTCCAAAGATTGGGTAAAGCGATTACCAGGTGAACGTATGTATACACGATGTAGAAATATGTGGAGCTTGGAAGGCTTAATATATGGTAGCAAAAGATTAGCAATAATCAATTTAGAGATGCAATGTTGAATAAACGCTCAACGACGGTACTGTGCTGGTCCTAGGCTAGACTGTAGTAGAGACGCGAGCCTAGAACACTAATGGAGTCACGGCGTAGAACAAATAGCAGCAAAGGATGATATGAATTAGCTTTGGACAACAAGATATAAGTGAAGACCACAATGGCAGTAAAGACAATGATGATAAATGATCGCCAAGCAAGATATACCAAAACTCTCTCTACAACTTTCCTATGTAAGATAATACATCAAAAATTTGATATTATTCCTCGAGAATGCTACTGACTCAAGCTTTCATATGCAAAAAGAATCACTCAATTCCGAGTTCATACGAGGAAGGTACGCTTGTTTTACTGAACATTGCACAAAACAGGTTTCACTCCAAATTCAGACACGAGATTTGAGTCAAATAGATTCGAATTTTTTTTTTCTCTATTTTTTTCGCACCAATTTTTTTCTCACTTTTCTCTCTTTTTTTTTCTTACTTTTTTTGTCTCAACTTTTTTTTTCTCAACCAAATAAGAAGCAGATTGGATCAAACGTAGATGTGCATGACCTCAAGTATGATAATGACAATAAACAATGGTAGCATGCGGTGAAAATTGATGGATGGTGGTGGGTGACAATGAAAGGTATGACGGTGGTGTCGTGGTGGTATATGGCAGCAGCGATGAAGATGGTGCGATGCCGGCGTGACAAGTTGTGAATAGAACTCGAAACTCTAAAAGACTAGACGCTAAGACCAACAACACGACACGACGATGCAACCGATAATTCAACTATGCAAGCACTAAAAAGAAAATTGCAAAGGCTCCGATTGGTTCGGATACGATGATCTAACCCTAATTTTTTTGTTCCTTTTTCGTGGACTAAAGGTATGAAGAACAGATCCGATCTAAACTACGAAAACTGGTAAATCTCACCGAGCAACCTGGAAATCTGATACCACTTGATAGAGGCGAGGGTCCCGATCTTTCGATGAGATGATAACTATCGATTTGGTGGAGACGACTTTGACGATCCGACTACAAACGTGCACAACGTTGTGCCTAAGCAATCGCTAAACCAATCTCCAAGAGGTTATTGACCACGTCGGAGCACGATCAACCTGACCACGAAGGTCTATTCCTGCAAGCAATCGAAGAACAAGCAAGAATATGATAATGCAATCTGAATATTGCGAATATAGATGAAGTATTGATAAGGGTGGGGTTCCGAAAGCGGTCTTGGTCAGGTCGTTGGATACAAACGAAGTACACGAAGTTGCAATGGCTAACTTTTAACTAAACAAAACCCAAAGGAAAAGCTACTAGATTGATCTACTTATATAGGAGCAAGGGGTGGCGGCCAAGGAGGTGGGAGGACGTCCCAAGACACCCTAAAACCAACCCTAGGTCGTACAAGGCCCATGGGCCCAAGTGGAGGTGATGCAACACCTTTGGACTTGTAGTTTGACTCGGATTCTGCTGCAACATCAGATTATTTCATCGATATATTCACGATCCGGACGAATTTTAGGGTTCTTCCAACTGGGCTGGAACGCATATGAAATATAGTTTCCAGCAAAAAAAGAATCACCCAATTCTGAGTCCGTATAAAAAAGTTGTTGGCGTTTTGAGACAGGTGTGTGTGTGTAGTCCGAATCTGAGTTCAGAACGTGAGAGATTTGGACTCTATCTTCTCTTGGGCTAAAAGTGACGTGATAGAACTTCTTTAACAACACCTAATTATTTCCTTTAACGTGAGAGGACCTCTTGAATAGCATTCAACCATTTCCTCTCCCTTTGTCATCACACGTGGTTCATACAAGTGTTCGGTCATTCTGCATTAATCATAAAATAAAAATAGGTGAAGTATTTTTGTTCCGGATAACATAAATAAATTATTGCATAATTATTATAATAAATCAACTCACAAATATGCACATATGCAATATTTTTGGTCGTATCGAAGGTAGTCATGTCCTCATCAGTGTTCCTGTCCATAGCACTAAGGAAGATATAAGTGTAAGAGTGAGAAGACAATACCAATTACCGTTCCAAAAGTTAAAAGTGTATCAAGATCACTCAATGTGCATATATGGAAATAGTAGAATTGGTATCGAAGATCATCCTTCTCACACCTACACAAGTAAGGCTTATGGAGTAGCTTGGTTAGGATGGTGGCACAAAATTAAAGAAATTCGAGAATAAGATTCAATAATGTTGCAAGATATTCGTAAATTCGCAAGTAAGACAATGTAGATCAAAAGCAATTAGTATACACGGAAACACACGCAAAGATAGAATAAGTGGTGTCATGCAACCAAGGAATGAGCACAAATTGTGGAATCCACGGAAAACGCTCGTGTTGCACAACACTAGAGAGACTCTAGCACGATTGCTCAAAAGGGCGTGATACGAACTTGTGCACAACCTATAAGAAACAAAATGCGTCGTCTTCCTATTCCCGACTTGCTATGTATGTATGAGGCACGTGTCACTCGTTGAAGTGATCCTATATGATCAAGTATGATATGCAAATTTGGTGAAGCTATTGCTTTTGTTATTTTGTCCTTGCTGAAAACCTTTGCTTCTCTTTCTTTTAGCAATGATATTTGTAAGGTCACTATGCGGGACATGCACACCCAGATAGCAATTATGTATGCGGGTACTATTTGTAACACAAGAGATGATACCAAGATATATGCACACAATTGAAGCTATGTAGAGTATGTATCACTAAAGTGCACAAATAGTGTTGCCCGACAATATTCAATGGCTAGTCTCGATAGGTAAGTAATGCAAATAGGCTCGAGGTAACAATGCAATGGAAAGGGTATATGACAAGAGTGTCGTCACAGTTACCGTCCTTTCTTACAGTTTGGTGTCAATGAAGAGGTGGTCGGTGACGATCCGGGGCAATGATGAGCGGCGATGGTGATGCAGAACCACTCCTAATTAGCTGAAGCACCATAGGAAGTGGCGAAGCTCGTGACTCAAAATCTGAAATGCAAATGGGTTGTAGAAGAGAGCGCAGACAAATGCATAAGAAAATGGAGAAAACAAAAACTTTTGGCTGAAAATTCAGTTTTAGCAGAGTTGCTCGGACGTCCGGACGGGTCGGTCATCCGACGTTCCTCGAACGTTCGGAAATTGACGGATGTCCGATGACTGCTGATTTCGCAGGTGAACCTCGGGGTGGAAGAATCCGAGGCAAAAGAAAAATTTCGGGAAAAAATGGAGTGATCTAACAGTGGAAAATGATGGGAATGTTGGGGAATATATAATCCACTTGTCATAACGAAATCCACGAATCCAATATCAACAAAATTTCCTCAAATCCAACGAGTCCAACAAATTTTGGTATGGCTATTTCTTTGGGGATTTTCGAAATTAGGTCAAATCAAAACAAAGATTACCTAGAAAGTGGAGGGAGGGATTCCATGGTGTGAATCAACGTGGCTCATGATAGCTATATGATACGAAGCAAGCCCGTGAGTGTCAATCTTTTCACACTTGGAGGGAAAAGGGATAAATCAAGAGAGAAAACACACTCACAAACGATCTAAGATCACACATCCACTAGGACCACACAAACACATGAGATACATATATTCATGATCAACAAAAGGATACACGTAACCGATAGTCTCCCACTTCGTAGAGAAGGGGACTTGATATCCCGTGGAATCTTCCCTTGATAGTGGCCTTGGAATCCACTTCGGATCTTCTCACGGAGAGGTGTATCACTCCACGAGGGAAGGAATTAGATGGAGCTATGCTCAACAATGTCACGTTCTAAACATAAGCTAACCCTAGATAGAGGAGGGAGAACGGTATTAATAGTCTTAGGCGAACGAAGGGGTACTAGGCCAAGGCCTGAGTGGCTATGCGCAAATGGGGTTCGAGCGTCTGAGGATTCACGGTGGTCGGAAGTCCCGAGTCGAACGATCATCCAAAGAATCGGTTCTGGTGCGGAGGAGCCGGATTTCTGGAGTGTGTCAGACGACCTGGGCTCAATAGTCAGGACACGTTGGTATTTTGATGATTCAGTGTGGTTGACTTTGCGCCGTATTTCTGGATGGGCTCGGATGTCCGGATGCTGGGACGTGTCGGATATCCGGTTGTCTTCGGTTGTCCGGTCATTCAGGAGTCCTGCTGGTCCTTGGGTTGGCGCCAGGTTCCAGGCGTTGGACGTCCAACGTGATCTTGTCGTCCGATGGTTGTAGCTCGTCCGCGGTCCCTCTTTGGTCCTTCCCAGCTTGGTGTCCTCCAAGATCGTCGTAGTTATCCCGTGGTCTCTTTCCAAGTACCTGAGCATGCAGAGAGTTTCCATTTGAGGTAGTGACCATATCTCGAGTGGGTCAGACAATGGTTGGGCAAGGAAAGATGTCACCTCGGATTCGATGGCACGTGCACGGGCTCTTGTCATGGGACCACTTGGGGCTTGTTCTGACTGGTCCATGGGGATGACCATGGGATGCTCCGCATCAAGTTATATATGAGCAAGGGGTGGTGGCCAAGGAGGTGGGAGGACGTCCCAAGGTAGCCTACTAACCCTAGGTCGTACATGGTCCATGGGCCCAAGTGGTGGTGATGCAACACCTTTGGAATTGTAGTTTGCCTCGGATTCTACTACAACGTCAGCTTGTTTTGTCAAAATCTCTACATTCCTGAAGTATTTGAAGGTGAGTCCAACTGAGCTAGAATGCATAAGAAATCTACTTTCCAACAAAAAATCAATCATCCAATTTGGAGTCCATATGAAAAAGTTTTTAGTGTTTTGAGACAGGTATGTCTGTGTAGTCCGAATCTGAGTCCAGAACGTGAGAGACTTGGACTCTATCTTCTCTTGGTCCAAAAGTGACGTGGCGTAGATTCTTTAATATCACCTAATCATTTACTTTGAAGTTATAGGACCTCTTGAACAACACCTAATTATTTTCTCTTCCTTTTGCTTCACACGTGGTTCGTAAAAATGTTCAGCAATTCTGCATTTAGGCATGAAATAAAAATAGGTGAAGTATTTTTGTTCTGGACTACATAAATAAATAATTGCGTATTTATGTTAAGAAATCACCTCACAAATATGCATGTAAGCAATAGTTTTGGTTGTATTCAAGGTAGACATGTCATCATCATCCGGCAACCGATGGTGTCAATATCTCCGAAGATAGAGTAAAGCGATTACCAGGTGAATGTATGTATGCATGGTGTAGAAATATGCGGAGCTTGGAAGGCTTAAATATATGGTAGCAAAAGATTAGAAATAATCAATTCATAGATGCAATGTTGAATAAATGTTCAACGACGGTATGGTGCTGGTTTTGGCGAGACCGTACGAGAGACGCGAGCCTCAAATACAAACGGAGTCACGAGAAAGCACGAACAACACCAACATATTATATCAAGTAGCTCTGGAAAGCAAGATATAGGTGAAGATTACAATGGGGGTAATGATAATGATGACAAATCACTACCAAGAAGGATATACCAAAACTCTCTCTATAACCTTCCTCTGAAAAATATTATGTCAACTTTTTTTATATTTTTTCAAGAATTCTACTAAGTCAAGATTTCCTATGCAAAAAGAATCACTCAATTCCATGTTCGTATAAGGACTCAAAACATTCGGGAACGGACATAAAAAATATTGACGAACTGTGTTCACGACCTTCGAAGGACAAAAAGTCCTATTTAGAATTCGATTTGGATGTGATAATAATGAAAAAGCTTGATGAACTATTTAGATGCAACTTGTCGCTAGTTCGAATTGGAGTACTTATGGAGGCAAAACGAACTTCGTATGAGGAAGATATGTCTGTTTTACTGAACAGTGCACAAAATAGTTTCCAATCCGAATTCAGATAAGTAGTTGAGTCTAGATAGATCCGAAATTTGCTTTTTTCTTCTCTCATTTTTTCTTTCACTTTTTCTACTTTTTTTCTTCTATTTTTTCTCTCACTTTTTTCTTCTCTCCAATAAATCAGAGAAGATGCAGATTGGATCAATCGTAGATGCGAACAACCTGAAGTGTGATAATGACAGTGACCGATGGGAATAAGTGGTGGAAATTGATGGATGGTGGTGGGCAACAACGGAAGGGACGACGGCGTGGTGGTGGTATATGGCAGTAGCGATGAAGATGGTGCGGCAACGGTGTGACAATTTGTGAACATAACTCGAAACTCTAAAAGACTAAACGTTAAGACAAGCAACTCGACACGACGATGCAACCGCAAAATCAACAAAGCAAGACACCAAACAGAAAATTGCAAAAAGTCTCAGATTAGTTCGGATATGAGGATCTAACCCTAATAATGTTTGTGTGGATTTTTCATGGACTATAGGTATGAAGAACAAATGCAATCTAAACTACGAAAAACTCGAAATATCTCACTGAGCAACCTGAAAACTGATACCACTTGATACAGGTGAGGGTCCTGATCTTTTGTTGAGATGAAAACTATCGATTTGGTGGATATGACTTGGACGATCCGACTACAAACATGCACGATGTTGTGCCTTAGCAATCGCTAAACCAATCTCCAAGAGGTTATTGACCACGTCAGAGAATGATCAACCTGACCATGAAGGTCAATTCCTGAAAGCAATTGAAGAACAAGCAAGAATATGATAATCAATCTGAATATTGTGAATATAGATGAAGTATTGATAAGGGTGGGGTTCCGAAAGCGGTCTTGGTCTGGTCGTTGGACATAAACAAAGTAAACGAAGCTGCAATGGTCTGGTCGTTGATCTACTTATATAAGAGCAAGGGCTAGCGGCCAACGAGGTGGAAGAACATCCCAAGGCATCCTAAAACTAACCGTAGGTCGTACAAGGCCCTTGCACCCAAGTGGAGGTGATGCCAGACCTTTGGACTTGTAGTTTGACTCGGATTCTGCTGCAACATCAGATTGTTTCGTCAATATCTCCATGCTCCGGGGGAATTTGAAGGTGAATCCAATTAGGCTAGAAAGCATATGAAATCTACTTTCGAACAAAAAAAGAATCACCCAATTTGAAGTCCGTATGAAAATGTTCTTGGTATTTTGATTTTTAATCAAATTCAAGAATGCTACTGACTCAAGACTTCCAATGAAAAAGAATCACTCAATTTGGTGTTCATATGAGGACTCAAAACATTTGGGAACAGACCTGAAAAATATTAACAAACCGTGTTCATGACCTTCGGATGGCAAAAAGTCCTATTTAGAAGTGAATTTGGATGAGGACATCCCGACAAATATTACACCCACATTCCCACCAGCTACACACATTGGACCAATTACTAGCGCCCGTGCATGCCAACTAAATTATCAGGTACTTTTGTTTCTTGGAAACCCTTCTAATGTTCATGAACATATGATGCTACCTAAATCAGATACTTTTTTTTACATATGAATGAAGGACCTAGCATGGACAAGAGGGATTGCCAATGGAGCGGGATCAAGCATGGAGGAGAAGGTGCACACACAGGAAAGAACAATGGAGTTTCCAGTGGTGATTTTTGCACTTTGAAGCCACCATAAGCAAAGCATGAAGTCAGGGATGAAATATACAAGATGCCACTTCATTAATTTCGTCCATATGCTATTATAGGTTGATACGGGGTTGCCCGATCTTCACGGAGGACCTACTCTATGATGCGATCAACGCCACCTGAAGGGTACGAAGGAAACCCTCGATCCCAGCCAACAGCGATGTTGGGTAATGGATAACTAGTGCAACCTGACGAGACCGAAACTAGCTACTGCACATGCAACAACCAGCAACAAGTATTCGCCCAACCAAACTTTTAGGATTCCAATCCACGCAACCATGCACGAAGTTGGAAGCACGAACTGGTCGCCGCCTCAACGGCTGCTGATGTAAAATCACAAAGTGAGTTTACCCTCTCACAAGGCAAGATTACAAGAGTCAAAGAGGAAGTGAACTCTCAAACAAGATTCTGGTTGCACTTAGCTAACCTATGCTGAAATCAAATTGCCAAAGAGTTGTGGCTGAAGTGGGGGACATGGTATTTATACTAGGAACAACCCTCCTAGTGTGGGTGTGAAACCAGTCCAAAAGAGAGGCTCAAATTCGTGGTAACCAGCTGGTCAAGGGAGCAAATACATGGAGCCTCGCGCAGCAATTAATGCTCTAGACAGCTTGCATTGGAACTCTCATATCCTTTGACTCAGGACTCCAAATGTTGCGCCGTTTGATTTCCTGAAAGTAGACTTCAAATGCTGTCCAATTTGTACTCCCACACGTGCTGGATACTCACATATTTGTGAAGCAAGGTGCAGCAAGTTCTGGGACGAATTCTGGAACTGGGCATGCAACAATAGATTGTTGGGATGGCTTGTTATTCTTCCGTGGGATGTAATTAGTTGCCCTTGTCACCAAAACATGCTTTGCATCAGAGTTGAAGCTTGTTCTATTCAAACTTGTTGTATGGGCTTCAAAACTTGTTTCCTCATGTGCTGAAAGTTGTAGGTTGTCCTCAGCATTGTACCTGAGTAAAATCAGCACACCTCTTTTGTGCACGTCGATTCGCTTAGTAGAACAACAAAGGGGCCTTGACAGTCTCATAGATTGTCGTACCTCGACATCTTTGGTGATGAGGACATGTCTACCTTGAATACAATCAAAAATATTGCATACATGCATATTTGTGCGGTGATTTATTACAATAATGATACAATAATTTATTTATGTAATCCAGAACAAAAATACTTCACCTATTTTAATTTCATGCCTAAATGCAGAATTGATGAACGTTTTTAGTTCATCAAGCTAGTTCATTATTTTTCAGTAAAGCAGACGTATCTTCCTCATACGAAGTCTGTTTTGGCTCCATAAGTACTCAAATTCAATCCATCAACAAGCCGCATATGAATAGTTCATCAAGCTAGTTCAATATTGATAGAGGTGAAGTTGTCTTTGTCTTTCAATGAGATGTGGCTATCGTTTATGGTAGAGTCGAATTTGACGATCTAACTATGAACGTGCGAGGACGTCATGCCTTAGCAAATGCTAAACCAACTCCAAGAGGTTATTGACCACGCCGGAGCACGATCAACCTGACCATGAGGGCATGTTTCCTACATGTAAATGAAGAACAAGCAAGAAACTGAGATTGCAATCTGGATATTGTGATTATAAGAGGAAAGCTTTATTGATGAAAGTGGGGTTTTTGACACCTTTGTCTGGTCGTGGAACACGAACAAAGAACACGAAGTTGCAGCCATGGCAAACTTGTAATCTAAACAAAACCCCAGTCTAAATGGCACACTAAGGGCTGTATATATTGGGGAATAGAGGAGGAATTTCGTAACCCTTTGGAGGGTGGTCCAAAACTGACCCTAACTTTGTTTGCGCACACATACAGACTCTAAAAACAGCCTATGAAGTGGTATGGCCAGGACCAAAAGTAAGGTGATGCAGCACCAATAATAGCCTATGGACGAAATTTATGAAGTGAGGTATTGTATATTTCATCCAAGACTTCATGCTCTCCTTATGGTGGCTTCAAAGTGCAAAAATCACCACTAGAAACTCCATTGTTGTTACTGGCGTGTGCACCTTCTCCTTCATGCTTGATCCCGGTCCAATGGCCATCCCTCTTATCCATGCTAGGTCCTTCATTCATAAGTAAAACAAAAATAGCTGATTTAGGTAGCATCATCTGTTCATGAATATTAGAAGGGTTTCCAAGAAAGGAAAGTACGTGATAATTTAGTTGGCGTGCACGGGTTCTAGTAACTCGTCCAATATGTGTAGCTGGTGGGGATGTGGGTGTAACATTCGAAGGATGTCCTCATCATCCTCCCCTTCTTGAAATGAAGTCGTCCTCGATGGAAGCTCATCTTCCTCATTGAAATAAGGCTTCAAATCTGCAATGTTAAAAGAGGGACTAACCCGAAACTCTATAGACAGCTCAAGTTTATATGCCTTATAATTTATTTTCTCTAACATCTTAAAAGGACCATTAGCACATGGCATTAGCTTGGACTTGCGCAAATAAGGAAAACTATCCTTAGGCAAATGTAACGAAACATGATCTCCAGGTGCCAAGACAACATGTTTTCTACCCTTATCTCTAGCAAGTTTTTATTTAGCATTCATACGCTCAATGTTTTCCTTTGTTACCTCATGCAGTTTTTAAGATCAATTTAGCACGTTGTTTAGCATCAAATTAACCTTCTCCGAAGATGGAAGAGGCAATAGATCAATAGGCGCACGAGGTATGAAACCATACACAATTTCAAAGGGGCACATCTTAGTAGTAGAATGCAATGAACGATTATAAGCAAATTCAATATGAGGCAAGCATTCTTCCCACATGATCTATTGACTACTTCAGTTTATCCATCAGTTTGGGGGTGACATGTAGTACTAAAATCACTTTAGTCCCCAATTTTGCCCATAAACATCTCCAAAAGTGGCTACGAAATTTAGCATCACGATCTGAAATAATTGTATTTGGCACATCCATGCATGCGAATTTTACGGAAGAACAAATCAGCAACTTTAGCAGCAACATCACTTTCATGATATGGTATAAAGTGTGTCGTTTTCGAAAATCTATCCACGACAACAAATATGCTATCCCTCCCCTTCTTTGTTCGCTATAAACCTAAAACAAAGTCCATGGATATATCCTCCCAAGGAACACTAGTTACAGGCAAAGGCATATGAACCATGAGGATTGAGTCGTGACATAGCTTTTGGACATGTAGTTCAGTGAGCAATGAAACGCTAATCATCCCATCTCATATTTGGCCAAAATAAATGTGTAGCAAGTACGTCCTCCATCTTCTTCACGCCAAAATGTCCCATTTATCCTACTCCATGCGCCTCCTGCAACTACAAATGACAAACGGAGCTAGCCGAAATCATAGCTTGTTAGCACGAAACACAAACCCATCATTAATGACGAACTTGTTCCATGTCCTCCCTTCTTTACAATGATGTAACACATCTCTAAATTCAGCATCATGCACATATTGATCTTTGACGGTCTCCAAACAAAATATTTTAAAGTCAACTTGTGAAAGCATAGGATAACAACGAGACAATGCATAAGCATAGGATGACATAAGGGAAAGTCACAATGAATTCAACCCATATAGCATGTCTACCTCTCAATAGAGGGTCATGGCCACCTCTCAATAGGTTCAATCTTGGCTTTATCAACTCCAATTTCCTGTGGGGTAACAATATAGCCAAGAAAAGATACTCGGTCGATAAAAAAGGTGTTGGAAATATGCCCTAGAGGCAATAAATAAAGTGTTTATTATTGTATTTCCTTGTTCATGATAATAGTTTATTATCCATGCTATAATTGTATTAATTGGAAACATGGATACATGTGTGGATACATAGACAAACACAATGTCCCTAGTATACCTCTAGTGAACTAGCTCGTTGATTGAAAGATGGTTAAGGTTTCCTAGCCATGGACATGAGATGTCATTTGATAACGGGATCACATCATTAGGAGAATGATGTGATGGACAAGACCCAAACTACAAATGTAGCTTATGATCGTGTCAGTTTATTGCTACTGTTTTCTACATGTCAAGTATATGTTCCTATGACCATGAGATCATGCAACTCACAGATATCGGAGGAGTACCTTGTGTATCAAACGTCGCAACGTAACTGGGTGACTATAAAGGTGCTCTACAGGCGTCTCCGAGGGTGTCTGTTGAATTGACATGGATCGAGACTGGGATTGGTTACTCCGTGTGACGGAGAGGTATCTCAGGGCCCACTCGGTAATACAACATCACAATGAGCCTTGCAAGCAATGTGACTAATTGTTAGTTGCGGGATCTTGTATTACAGAACGAGTAAAGATACTTGCCGGTAAATAGATTGAACTAGGTATGCAGATACCAACGATCGAATCTCGGGCAAGTAACATACCGAAGAACAAAGGGAACATCATACGGGATTAACTGAATCCTTGACATAGAGGTTCGACCGATAAAGATCTTCATAGAATATGTGGGAACCAATGTGGACATCCAGGTCCCGCCATTGGTTATTGACCGTAGAGGTGTCTCGGTCATGTCTACATAGTTCTCGAACCCGCAGGGTCTGCACACTTAAGGTTTGGTGACGTTTCGGTAGTATAGAGTTATGTATGGTGGTGACCGAAGTTTGTTAGGAGTCCCGGATGAGATCCTGGACATCACGAGGAGCTCCGGAATGGTCTGGAGGTAAAGATTCATATATAGGAAGTCCCAGTTTGGTCGCCAGAAAAATTTCGGGCTCATCGGTAGTATACCGGGAGTGCCGGTAGTGTACCGGGAGACCTGTGGGAGGGGTAATTCGACCCTATAGAGTCCATGGGCTGTGGGAGAATAATAACCAGCCCTTAGTGGGCTGGTGGAACAGCCACAAAAGGCCCACAGCGCCAGGAGGAAAAAGGCCTAAAGAAAAAGGTGAAAAAAGGCAAAAAGGGTGAATCCTACTCCAACTAGGATTGGAGGAGGAGTAGGACTCCTCCACCTTGGCCGGCCGACTCCTAGAGGGCCTTGCCCTTGCGCCATGGCTGCCTATCCTCTCCTCCTATATATACTGGTGGAATAGAGGGTTTTTGCATAGAATTTACGGTCACGTGCTACCCGTTCCACCGGTGCTCCTCTAGATCGGTTTCCACAGTGCTTAGGCGAAGCCCTGCCGGAATCACTCCACCACCATCGCCGGAGCGCCGTCATGCTGCCGGTGAACTCTTCCTCCTCTCCACCTCCTCTTGGTAGATCAAGATAGTGGAGATCATCATCAAGCTGCACGTGTGCTGAACGCGGAGGTGCCGTCCCTTCGGTACTAGATCGGAAGGATCATGATCAAGGCCATGGGACGTTCGTGATTGGATCGCGGGACGGATCATGACGAGATTGCGGGACTGTTCGTGATTAGATCACGGGATGCTCGGCGATTTGGATCGCGAAGACGTTCGACTACACCAACCGCGTTTCTTAACGCTTCCCGCTTAGCGATCTACAAGGGTATGTAGATCCACTCTCCCTCTCGTAGATGCTCATCACCATGGATAGGTTTGCATGTGCGTAGGAAATTTTTTGTTTCCCATGCGACATTCCCCAACAAAAGCTGCACTTCCCCAGGTTACCAAACAAATGTGCATCACGTAGAGTAATAAAAATAGTACATAAATGTTCCAAGTGTTCCTTCAAGGATCTACTATAAATCACTATATCATCAAAATAGACTTCCACAAATCGTCTAATGAAAGCACATAAAACCTCATTTGTTAATCTCATGAAAGTACTAGGTGCATTAGTTAACCCAAAAGGCACAACTAACCACTCATATAAACCAAACTTAGTTTTAAATGTTATTTTCCATTCATCTCCCAATTTCATACGAATTTGATGGTATCCCCAACGCAAATCAACTTTGGAGAAAATTTTAGAGCCACTTAATTCATGAAGCATATCATCTAGCCTTGGAATAGGATGATGATAACGAATAGTAATATTATTAATTCCTCTACATTCCACACACATATGCAATGTACCATCCTTTTTTGGCACTAGAATAATAGGAATAGCACGAGGACTAAGGGATTCACATATATAACCTTTGTCGAGGAACTCCTGTACTTGACACATAATCTCCTTCGTCTCCTCTAGATTGGTACAGTATGGTGCACGGTTGGGTAGTTATGCACCGGGAATTAAGTCAATCTGATGCTCAATCCCTCGAATAGGTGATAATCCCGGTGGCACGTCTTGTTGAAATACGTCAGCGTACTCCTGCAAGATGTTAGTGACAGCAGGAGGCAAAAAGGGAGGCATGCCTTCGAATGAAAATAATACCTCTTTGCATACAAAAGCATAGCAAACAGATGTAGTAACATCCAAATCAGTAATATCAAATTTAGTAGCACGTAAGCATCCACTCTTCAACTTTATTTCAGATGCAACACTTGATGATGGTTTATTAGGCTTATGGTGTTGCTCAAATTACTTTGCTACAATCTACTTTTCACTCTTATTTAGCTCCTATTTTCCTTTACTAGCTCTAGCAATGTCATCTTTCATAATATGTTTAGGGGACATAAGAATCAAAGTTATATTTTGATCCTTATGAACAAGAGTATACTGATTTGTCCTACCATGGTGTGCAATTTTTTGGTCAAATGGCCATGGTCTACCAAGTAAAACGAAACATGCTTGCATGGGTACAACATCAGAATCAACATAATCAGAATATGTAGCAATGCTAAAATGCACACGAACAATACATGTTACCTCAACCTTGCCACTATTGTTGAACCATTGGATGTAATAAGGATGAGGATGTGGTCTGGTGGTTAGAGACAGCTTCTCCACCATATCCATTCTAGCCAGATTATTGCAACTCCCTTTATCGATGATGACGCGAATAGAACGCTCTTTCACAACTCCCATTGTGTGGAACAAGTTGTGCCTCTAATTTTGCTCGGCATGTGTAACCTGCACACTCAGAACACACTAAGCAACTAAACTTTCACACATGTCTGCGTAGTCAGCAGACATGTAGTGTGTCTCTTGTTCAGTATCCTCGGCATCCTGTTCTTCACTTGGAATAAGGGCCAAAGTTTCCTCATCATAATCACTAGCGGAGGCATATCCACCATCCTCGGTAACAATCATCACATGCCTGGATGTGCATTCTCTCGCAAAGTGACATCTACCCTTGCAACAACGACATATAACCTCATGTGTTTGCCATGTAGATGCCATGGATGAAGAAGAGCTCTGTGCATGTCCCGAAGGCGTGCCCTCACTAGAGGCTAGTGGCGGTGCCTGATTCCTGGTATCTCGGTTGGAGTTGGTGGATGAAGCAAGCGGTGCTGCAGCAGATCATGTGGAAGTAGATAAGGTCCATGGCGCTATGATGAAGTGCATCCTCCAGAAAAATTAGTTCTGTCCAATGCCTGTCGATCATGCACTTCGCGTCCAGCTTTGCAAGCAAGATTCAATAAATGAGTGATAGTGTTATACTCCTTATACTCTAACCCACCCATAAAACATCAAAGCATAGTTTCATTGTGCTCAGTAACACCAAATCTAATCATACCGGTTTGTAATTCTTGATAATACTCTTCTACAAAATGTTTTGTTTGTCTTAAACGCTGCATTTTTTGAAGTGATTCACATTGATAATATGGTGGAACTCAACGAGTACGCATAGCAGTTTTCAAAGCAGCCCAAGTAGTTGGAATGCTAACATGATGTATGCGAGAATGTTTAGACCACCAAACACAAGCAAAACTAGTGAATGCACAAACAACAATAGCAACACGTCTATCCTCAGGAAATTGTAAGCATGTAAAACGGTGTTCTATTTCTAACTCCAAAATAAGATATATATTAGGAACATATCTACCATGAAATGTTGGAATATTCAATTTAAGTTTAGGGAGATGGTCATGATCCCGTACCTGAGGGGTGGTGCAGCCCTACCGTTGTGATTGTAGCCATGTGGGCGAACTGGTGCATGTGGTGGTGGTTGCCCTGGGGTTGATGTGGAGCAACCTCTCCCTCATTGTCGTCATCACCATCATAATCGTCATTCTACTCAACGACAGTAGCAGCAACAGCCACAGAAACAACAGTAGTAGTAGCAGTATTAGCGGCACCAGAATTGTGGACTTGGTCAAGAGGCACACATCATGCTCGTCGTTGGAGAGGGACAATAGCTACAGCTGGTGGTGGTAGACGTGCCAGGACCTCATTGAACTTAGTGTCCAGCTTGGTGTCGAATGTCTTTTCCAAACCATCTAGCTTCTCCATGGCCTCTCCAAGGCTGGTCACAAAGTCTTGTACCTGGTCAGCCATCATTTGCTGGAATTTATCGTGGAGCTCCTTGTTGGTCATAACCTCCCATTCGATCTCGTCGGCTTGTGATCTTGACATGGTTAGCAGTAATAGGAACACACAAGAATATGAAGCTACATACTATGATAGAGGCGAAGTTGTCCCTGTCTTTCGATGAGATGGTGGCTATCGTTTTTGGTGGAGTAGACTTTGACGATCCGACTACGAACGTGTGATGACGCCGTGCCTTAGCAATCGAAACCAACTCTGAGAGGTTATTGACCACGCCGGAGCACGATCAACCTGACCACGAGGGTCTGTTTCCTGCACGCAAACGAAGAACAAGCAAGAAACTAAGATTGCAATCTGGATATTGCGAATATAAGAGGAAAGCTTTATTGATGAAGTGGGTTTCTGTGACGCCTTTGTCTGGTCGTGGAACACAAACGAAGAATGCGAAGTTGCAGCTATGGCGAACTTCTAATATAAACAAAACCCAACCCTAAAACGACGCCCTAAGGGCTGTATATATGGGGGAATAGAGGGGAATTTCGTGGCCCCTTGGAGGAGGGGTCCGAAACAGACCTTATCTCAGTTTCCCCATACATACGGACTCTAGAAACAACCTATAATATGGTATTTCGAAATTACATGGGCCTGGCCCAACAATAAGGTGGCGCAACACCTATATTAGCCTAGGGACGAATTTTATAAGTAGCATCATGCATATTTCGTCCAAGGCTTCTTGCTCCCATTATGGTGGCTTCAAAGTGCGAAAATCATCACTGGAAGCTCCATTGTTCTTTCCCGCGCGCACACCTTCTTCTCCATGCTTGATCCCACTCCCATGGTCATCCTTCTTATCCATGCTAGGTCCTTCATTCATAAGTAAAACAAAAGTATCTAATTTAGGCAGCATCATATGTTCATGAACATTAGAAGGATTTGCAAGAAACGAAAGTACCTGGTAATTCAATTGACGTGCGCGAGCTCTAGTAATTGGTCCTGTATGTATAGTAGTCGAAGTTGTGGGTGTAGCATTAGCAGGGATGTCCTCATCATCCTCCCCTTCTTGAACTGAAGTCATCCTCGATGGAAGCTCATCTTCCTCGCCCAAATAAGGCTTCAAATCTGCAATGTTAAAAGTGGGGCTAACCCCAAACTGTATAGGCAGCTCAAGTTTATATGCATTATCATTTATTTTCTCTAACACCTTAAAAGGACCATCAACACGTGGCATTAGCTTTGACTTGCGCAAATCAGGAAATCTATCCTTACGCAAATGTAACCAAACAAGATCTCCAGGTGCAAAGACAACATGTTTTCTACCCTTATCTCCAGCAATTTTGTATTTAGCATTCATACGCTCAATGTTTTCCTTCGTTAACTCATGCATCTTTAATATCATTTCAGCACGTTCTTTAGCATCAAAATTGATAGAGGCGAAGTTGTCCCTGTCTTTCGATGAGATGGTGGCTATCGTTTTTGGTGGAGTAGACTTTGACGATCCGACTACGAACGTGTGAGACGTCGCGCCTTAGCAATCGCTAAACCAACTCTGAGAGGTTATTGACCACGCCGGAGCACGATCAACCTGACCACGAGGGTCTATTTCCTGCACGCAAACGAAGAACAAGCAAGAAACTAAGATTGCAATCTGGATATTGCGAATATAAGAGGAAAGCTTTATTGATGAAGTGGGGTTCTGTGACGCCTTTGTCTGGTCGTGGAACACAAACGAAGAACGCGAAGTTGCTGCTATGGCGAACTTGTAATCTAAACAAAACCCAAACCTAAAACGAAGCCCTAAGGGCTGTATATATGGGGGAATAGAAGGGAATTTCGTGGCCCCTTGGAGGAGGGGTCCGAAACCGACCCTAAGTCAGTTTCCCCATACATACGGACTCTAAAAACAGCCTATAATATGGTATTTCGAAATTACATGGGCCTGGCCCAAAATTAAGGTGGCGCAGCACCTATATTAGCCTATGGACGAATTTTATAACGTGGCATCATGCATATTTCGTCCAAAGCTTCTCACTCCCATTATGGTGGCTTCAATGTGCGAAAATCATCACTGGAAGCTCCAATGTTCTTCCCCGCGCGCGCACCTTCTCCTCCATGCTTGATCCCGCTCCAATGGTCATCCTTCTTATCCATGATAGGTCCTTCATTCATAAGTAAAACAAAAGTATCTAATTTAGGCAGCATCATATGTTCATGAATATTACAAGGATTTCCAAGAAACGAAAGTACCTGGTAATTCAATTGACGTGCGCGAGCTCTAGTAATTGGTCCTGTATGTATAGCAGTCGGGGTGGGTGTAACATTAGTAGGGATGTCCTCATCATCCTCCCCTTCTTGAACTGACGTCGTCCTCGACGGAAGCTCATCTTCCTCACCCAAATAAGGCTTCAAATCTGCAATGTTAAAAGTGGGGCTAACCCCAAACTCTGCAGGCAGCTCAAGTTTATATGCATTATCATTTACTTTCTCTAACACCTTAAAAGGACCATCAGCACGTGGCATTAGCTTTGACTTGCGCAAATCAGGAAATCTATCCTTACGCAAATGTAACCAAACAAGATCTCCAGGTGCAAAGACAACATGTTTTCTACCCTTATCCCCAGCAAGTTTGTATTTAGCATTCATACGCTCAATGTTTTCCTTAGTTAACTCATGAATCTTTAATATCAATTTAGCACGTTCTTTAGCATCAAAATTAACCTTCTCCGAAGACGGAAGAGGCAACAAATCAATAGGTGCACGAGGTAAGAAACCATACACAACTTCAAAAGGGCACATCTTAGTGGTAGAATGTAGCGAACGATTATAAGCAAATTCAATATGAGGCAAGCATTCTTCCCACATTTTCAGGTTATTCTTCAAAACAGCCCTAAGCATAGTAGACAATGATCTATTGACTACTTCAGTTTGGCCATCAGTTTGGGGGTGACATGTAGTACTAAAAAGCAGTTTAGTCCCCAACTTAGCCCATAAACATCTCCAAAAGTGGCTAAGAAATTTAGCATCACGATCGGAAACAATTGTATTTGGCACACCATGCAACCGAATAATTTCACGAAAGAACAAATCAGCAACATGAGCAGCATCATCACTTTTATGACATGGTATAAAGTGTGCCATTTTAGAAAATCTATCCACGACAACAAATATGCTATCCCTCCCCTTCTTTGTTCGAGGTAAACCTAAAACAAAGTCCATAGATATATCCTCCCAAGGAACACTAGGTATAGGTAAAGGCATATATAAACCATGAGGATTGAGTCGTGACTTAGCTTTTTGACATGTAGTGCAGCGAGCAACAAAACGCTCAACATCCCGTCTCATCTTTGGCCAAAAGAAATGTGTAGCAAGTACGTCCTCCGTCTTCTTCACGCCAAAGTGTCCCATTAATCCTCCTCCGTGCGCCTCCTGTAACAACAAAAGACGAACGGAGCTAGCTGGAATGCATAGCTTGTTAGCACGAAACACAAATCCATTATTAATAACGAACTTGTTCCATGTTCTCCCTTCTTTACAATTCTGCAACACGTCTCTAAATTCAGCATCATGCACATATTGATCTTTGATGGTCTCCAAACCAAATATTTTAAAGTCAAGTTGTGAAAGCATAGTATAACGACGAGACAAAGCATCAGCAATAACATTGTCTTTACCCTTCTTGTGTTTAATGACGTAAGGGAAAGTCTCAATGAATTCAACCCATTTAGCATGTCTACGGTTCAGTTTTGCTTGACTTTTAATATGTTTCAAAGATTCATGATCAGAATGTATAACAAATTCTTTGGGCCATAAATAATGTTGCCATGTTTCCAAAGTCCGAACAAGAGCATATAATTCCTTATCATAAGTAGAATAATTCAGACTAGGCCCACTTAATTTTTCAGAAAAGTACGCAACAGGTTTACCATCTTGTAGTAACACACCTCCTAACCCAATTCCACTAGCATCACATTCAAGCTCGAAAGTCTTATTAAAATCAGGAAGTTGGAGTAAAGGAGCATGTGTTAACTTATCTTTCAAGACCGTGAAGGCTTCTTCCTGTGCGGTACCCCAAGAAAAAGGCACGTCCTTCTTTGTAAGCTCATTGAGAGGCGCAGCAATGGTGCTGAAATTTCTCACAAAACGCCTATAGAAACCAGCGAGGCCAAGAAAACTCCTTACTTGTGTGACCGTTTTGGGCTGCGGCCAACTCTCAATAGCTTCGATCTTGGCTGTATCAACTTCAATTCCCTGTGGAGTAACAACATAGCCAAGAAAAGATACTCGGTCGGTGCAAAAGGTGCACTTCCCAAGGTTACCAAACAAACGTGCATCACGTAGCGCAGTAAAAACAGCACGTAAATGTTCCAAATGTTCCTCCAAAGATCTACTAAAAATCAATATATCATCAAAATAGACTACCACAAATCGTCCAATGAAAGCACGTAAAACCTCGTTCATTAATCTCATGAAAGTGCTAGGTGCATTAGTTAACCCAAAAGGCATGACTAGCCACTCATATAATCCAAACTTAGTTTTAAATGCTGTTTTCCATTCATCGCCCAATTTCATACGAATTTGATGGTATCCACTACGCAAATCAACTTTGGAGAAAATTGTAGAGCCACTTAATTCATCAAGCATATCATCTAGTCTAGGAATAGGATGACGATAACGAATAGTAATATTATTAATGCCTCTACAATCCACACACATGCGCGATGTACCATCCTTTTTAGGCACTAGAATAATAGGAACAGCACAAGGACTAAGGGATTCACGTATATAACCTTTGTCAAGCAGCTCCTGTACTTGACGCATAATCTCCTTTGTCTCCTCTGGATTGGTACGGTAGGGCGCACGGTTGGGTAGGGATGCACCGGGAATTAAGTCAATCTGATGCTCAATCCCGCGAATAGGCGGTAATCCCGGTGGCACGTCTTGTGGAAAGACGTCAGCGAACTCCTGCAAAATGTTAATGACAGCAGGAGGCAAAGAGGGAGGCATGTCCTCGAATGAAAATAATACCTCTTTACATACAAAAGCATAGCAAACATATGTAGCAACATCCAAATCATTAATATCAGATTTAGTAGCAAGTAAACATCCACTCTTCAATTTTATTTCAGATGCAATAGTAGATGATGGTTTATTATGCTTATGGTGTTGCTCAAATTCCTGTGCTACAATCTGATTTTCACTCTTATTTTTCTCCTGTTTTGCTTTACTAGCTCTAGCAATGTCATCTTTCATAATATGTTCGGGAGACATAGGAAGCAAAGTGATATTATGATCCTTATGAACAAGAGTATACTGATTTGTCCTACCATGGTGTACAGAATTTTTATCAAACTGCCATGGTCTACCAAGTAAAACAGAACATGCTTGCATGGGTACCACATCACAATCCACATAATCAGAATATGTAGCAATGCTAAAATGCACACGAACAGTACGTGTTACCTTAACCTTGCCACTATTGTTGAACCATTGGATGTAATAAGGATGAGGATGTGGTCTGGTGGATAGAGACAGCTTCTCCACCATCTCCATGCTAGCCAAGTTATTGCAACTCCCTCCATCGATGATGATGCGAACAGAACGCTCTTTCACAACTCCCTTTGTGTGGAACAAGTTGTGCCTCTGATTTTGCTCAGCGTGTGTAACCTGCACACTGAGAACACGTTGAGCAACTAAACTTTCATACCTGTCAGCGTAATCAGCAGCCATGTATTGTGTTTCTGGTTCTGCATCCTCGCCACCCTGTTCGTCACTTGCAATAAGTGCCAAAGTCTCCTCATCATAATCACTAGCGGACGCATATCCACCATCCTGAGTAACAATCATTACACGCTTGGAAGGGCATTCTCTCGCATAGTGACCTCCACCCTTGCAACGACGACATATAACCTCATGTGTTTGCCCTGTGGATGCAATAGATGAAGAAGAACTCTGTGCAGGCCCAAAAGGTGTGCTCTTCGCAGAGGGTGCAGTAGGAGCCTGTTGCCTGGTATCGCGATTAGAGTTGGAGGTTGAAGGAGGTGGTGTTGCAGCAGGACGTGCGGAAGCAGAGGAGGTACGTGGCGTCCATGATGAAGTACGGCCTGCAAAATTAGTAGTTCTCGCCATTGCCTGTCGATCCTGCACTTCACGTTCAGCTTTGCAAGCAAGATGAAATAAACGAGTGATAGTGTTATACTCCTTATACTCTAGAATAGTCTGAATCTCTCTATTTAATCCACCCATAAAACGTGCAAGCATAGCTTCATTCTCCTCAACAATACCACATCTAATCATACCAGTTTGTAATTCCTGATAATATTCTTCTACAGAATTTTTTCCTTGTCTTAAACGCTGCAAATTTTGAAGCAATTCACGTTGATAATAAGGTGGCACCCAACGATTTCGCATAGCAGTTTTCAAAGCAGCCCAAGTAGTTGGAATATTATCAGGGTGTATTCTACAATGTTCTGACCACCAAACACAAGCAAAACTAGTGAATGAACAAACAGCAGCAGCAACACGTCGATCCTCTGGAAATTGTAAGCATGTAAAACGTTGTTCTGTTTCTAACTCCCATGTAAGATATATATCAGGAACATATCCACCCTCAAACGTCGGAATATTCAATTTAAGTTTAGGGAGATGGTCATGATCCCGTACCTGCGGGGGTGGTGCAGCCCTACCGTTACGGTTGTAGCCATGTGGTCGACCTGGTGCGTATGGTGGTGGTTGCCCATGGGGCGGATCTGGAGCAACCTCTCCCTCATCATCGAAATCACCATCATAATCTTCAACCTGCTCAATGACAGTAGCCGCACGAGCCACCGAAGTAGCAGCAGTATCAACAGTACCAGGATGTTGGGCGTGGCCGAGAGGCACACGTCGCGCTCGTCGTTCGAAAGGAATAGGAACTGCAGCTGGTGGAGGTAGACGGGCAAGCACCTCATTGAACTTGGCGTCCATCTTGGAGTCGAATGTCTTCTCCAAACCATCTAGCTTCTCCATGGCAACTCCAAAGTTGTTCACGAAGTCCTGTACCTGCTCAGCCATCATTTGCTGAAATTTATCATAGAGCGCTTTGTTGGTCATGCTCTCCCAGTCGATCTCGTCATTGTGTGATCCTGGCATGGTTAGCAGAAATAGGAAACACACAATATGAAACCTACAGACTGCTGGGACGTGGTGGTGGTGGTGGTGGTGTGGCACAAATCCTTTAAGCGAATCTCAATTTCTTACCAGTTCTTACCCAGTAGCAGGCGGTGATCGGCAACCGTTGTAGCCAAAACTCTCAAAGCTTGGATAGAGCGATTGCCAGGTGGTGTCAAGCACACGGCGTAGAAGTATGTGGAGCTGGGATGGCTTATAATATGGTAGCAAAAAGGGTCAGCAATAATCAATTCAGAGATGCAAGGTTGAATAAACGCTCAACGACGGTACTGTGCTGGTCCTAGGCTAGACCGTGCTAGAGACGCGAGCCTAAAACACCAACAAAAACACGACGATACACCTAAGCAAGGGAAAAGCACAATCGGATTTTTTTTTCCTTTTTTTTTTTTCGGCGCCTCTTTTTTTTTTTTTTTTTTTCAAAAACTCACTACAATGGCGAGTGTCTCAAAACTCTTGCCACGTCGTATAAGCAAGATGGGCACGAATTTTTCTTTTGGACTATTTTTTTTTTTCTGGAGCAATCCGGGGCCTGCGACGACCCAAAAATTTCGACAAAAATCACTATGATAGCAAGTGTCTCAAAACGCTCCGGGGAACCTAAAATCAAGATAGGGAACCCTAACCCCTTTTTTTTTTTTTTTTTTTTCCGACACCTAAGCAGGTAGCAAAACACGGATCCGAAATCAAAAGGATCTCGAAACTAAACCTAAAACGAACTGGACTTGGATTGGTGGAGGATTTGTGGTGGTATATATGGACACCAATGGAGAGTGATGATGGATGATGAGATATGGCAGCGGCGATGATGGTGGTGGTATATGGCAACTATGAAGATGATGCGGTGGCGGCGTGACAACCTGTGAAAAGAACTCGAAACTCTAAAGGACTAGACACTAAGACCAGCAACTCGACACAACGATGTAACCGCTAATTCAACAAAGCAAAATACTGAAAAGACTATGCAAAGGCTCAGATTGGTTCGGATATGATGATCTAACCCTAATTTTTTTTTTGGCTTTTTCGTGGACTAAAGGTATGAAGAACAGATGCGATCTAAACTACGAAAACTGGTAAAATCTCACCGAGCAACCTGGAAATCTGATACCACTTGATAGAGGCGAAGTTGTCCCTGTCTTTCGATGAGATGGTGGCTATCGTTTTTGGTGGAGTAGACTTTGACGATCCGACTACGAACGTGTGAGACGTCGCGCCTTAGCAATCGCTAAACCAACTCTGAGAGGTTATTGACCACGCCGGAGCACGATCAACCTGACCACGAGGGTCTATTTCCTGCACGCAAACGAAGAACAAGCAAGAAACTAAGATTGCAATCTGGATATTGCGAATATAAGAGGAAAGCTTTATTGATGAAGTGGGGTTCTGTGACGCCTTTGTCTGGTCGTGGAACACAAACGAAGAACGCGAAGTTGCTGCTATGGCGAACTTGTAATCTAAACAAAACCCAAACCTAAAACGAAGCCCTAAGGGCTGTATATATGGGGGAATAGAAGGGAATTTCGTGGCCCCTTGGAGGAGGGGTCCGAAACCGACCCTAAGTCAGTTTCCCCATACATACGGACTCTAAAAACAGCCTATAATATGGTATTTCGAAATTACATGGGCCTGGCCCAAAATTAAGGTGGCGCAGCACCTATATTAGCCTATGGACGAATTTTATAACGTGGCATCATGCATATTTCGTCCAAAGCTTCTCACTCCCATTATGGTGGCTTCAATGTGCGAAAATCATCACTGGAAGCTCCAATGTTCTTCCCCGCGCGCGCACCTTCTCCTCCATGCTTGATCCCGCTCCAATGGTCATCCTTCTTATCCATGATAGGTCCTTCATTCATAAGTAAAACAAAAGTATCTAATTTAGGCAGCATCATATGTTCATGAATATTACAAGGATTTCCAAGAAACGAAAGTACCTGGTAATTCAATTGACGTGCGCGAGCTCTAGTAATTGGTCCTGTATGTATAGCAGTCGGGGTGGGTGTAACATTAGTAGGGATGTCCTCATCAAAAATTAACCTTCTCCGAAGATGGAAGAGGCAACAAATCAATAGGTGCATGAGGTAAGAAACCATACACAACTTCAAAAGGGCACATCTTAGTGGTAGAATGTAGCGAACGATTATAAGCAAATTCAACATGAGGCAAGCATTCTTCCAACATTTTCAGATTATTCTTCAAAACATCCCTAAGCATAGTAGACAATGATCTATTGACTACTTCAGTTTGGCCATCAGTTTGGGGATGACATGTAGTACTAAAAAGTAGTTTAGTCCCCAACTTAGCCCATAAACATCTCCAAAAGTGGATAAGAAATTTAGCATCACGATCTGAAACAATTGTATTTGGCACACCATGCAACCGAATAATTTCACGAAAGAACAAATTAGCAACATGAGCAACATCATCACTTTTATGACATGGTATAAAGTGTGCCATTTTGGAAAATCTATCCACGACAACAAATATGCTATCCCTCCCCTTCTTAGTTCGAGGTAAACCTAAAACAAAGTCCATAGATATATCCTCCGAAGGAACACTAGGTACAGGCAAAGGCATACATAAACCATGAGGATTGAGTCGTGACTTAGCTTTTTGACATGTAGTGCAGCGAGCAACAAAACGCTCAACATCCCGTCTCATCTTTGGCCAAAAGAAATGTGTAGAAAGTACGTACTCCATTTTCTTCACGCCAAAGTGTCCCATTAATCCTCCTCCATGTGCCTCGTGTAACAACAAAAGACGAACGGAGCTAGCTGGAATGCATAGCTTGTTAGCACGAAACACAAATCCATCATTAATAACGAACTTGTTCCATGTTCTCCCTTCTTTACAATGCTGCAACACATCTCTAAATTCAGCATCATGCACATATTGATCTTTGATGGTCTCCAAACCAAATATTTTAAAGTCAAGTTGTGAAAGCATAGTATAACGAAGAGACAAAGCATCAGCAATAACATTTTCGTTACCCTTCTTGTGTTTAATGACATAAGGGAAAGTCTCAATGAATTCAACCCATTTAGCATGTCTACGATTCAGTTTTGCTTGACTTTTAATATGTTTCAAAGATTCATGCTCAGAATGTATAACAAATTCTTTGGGCCATAAATAATGTTGCCATGTTTCCAAAGACCGAACAAGAGCATATAATTCCTTATCATAAGTAGAATAATTCAGACTAGGCCCACTCAGTTTTTCAGAAAAGTACGCAACAGGTTTACCATCTTGTAATAACACACCTCCTAGCCCAATTCCACTAGCATCACATTCAAGCTTCAAAGTCTTATTAAAATCAGGAAGTTGGAGTAAAGGAGCATGTGTTAACTTATCATTCAAAACCTTGAAGGCTTCTTCCTATGCGGTACCCCAAGAAAAAGGCACGTCCTTCTTTGTAAGCTCATTGAGAGGCGCAGCAATGGTGCTGAATTCTCTCACAAAACGCCTATATAAACCAGCGAGGCCAAGAAAACTCCTCACATGTGTGACCGTTTTGGGCTGCGGCCAACTCTCAATGGCTTCAATCTTGGCTTTATCAACTTCAATTCCCTGTGGAGTAACAACATAGCCAAGAAAAGATACTCGATCGGTGCAAAAGGTGCACTTCCCAAGGTTACCAAACAAACGTGCATCACGTAGAGCAATAAAAACAGAACGTAGATGTTCCAAATGTTCCTCCAAAGATCTACTAAAAATCAATATATCATCAAAATAGACTACCACAAATTGTCCAATGAAAGCACGTAAAACCTCGTTCATTAATCTCATGAAAGTGCTAGGTGCATTAGTTAACCCAAAAGGCATGACTAACCACTTATATAATCCGAACTTAGTTTTAAATGCTGTTTTCCATTCATCTCCCAATTTCATACGAATTTGATGGTATCCACTACACAAATCAACTTTGGAGAAAATTGAAGAACCACTTAATTCATCAAGCATATCATCTAGTCTAGGAATAGGATGACGATAACGAATAGTAATATTATTAATGCCTCTACAATCCACACACATGCGCGATGTACCATCCTTTTTAGGCACGAGAATAATAGGAACAGCACAAGGACTAAGGGATTCGCGTATATAACCTTTGTCAAGCAGCTCCTGTACTTGACGCATAATCTCCTTTGTCTCCTCTGGATTGGTACGGTATGGTGCACGGTTGGGTAGGGATGCACCGGGAATTAAGTCAATCTGATGCTCAATCCCGCGAATAGGTGGTAATCCCGGTGGCACGTCTTGTGGGAAGACGTCAGCGAACTCCTGCAAAATGTTAATGACCGCAGGAGGCAAAGAGGGAGGCATGTCCTCGAATGAAAAGAATACCTCTTTGCATACAAAAGCATAGCAAACAGATGTAGCAACATCCAAATCATTAATATCAGATTTAGTAGCAAGTAAATATCCACTCTTCAATTTTATTTCGGATGCAACATTAGATGATGGTTTATTATGCTTATGGTGTTGCTCAAATTCCTGTGCTACAATCTGATTTTCACTCTTATTTTTTTCCTGTTTTGCTTTACTAGCTCTAGCAATGTCATCTTTCATAATATGTTCCGGAGACATAGGAAGCAAAGTGATATTTTGATCCTTATGAACAAGAGTATAGTGATTTGTCCTACCATGGTGTACATAATTTTTATCAAACAACCATGGCCTACCAAGTAAAACAGAACATTCTTGCATGGGTACCACATCACAATCCACATAATCCGAATATGTCGCAATGCTAAAACGCACACGAACAGAATGTGTTACCTTAACCTTGCCACTATTGTTGAACCATTGGATGTAATAAGGATGAGGATGTGGTCTGGTGGTTAGAGACAACTTCTCCACCATCTCCATGCTAGCCAAGTTATTGCAACTCCCTCCATCGATGATGACACGAACAGAACGCTCCTTCACAACTCCCTTTGTGTGGAACAAGTTGTGCCTCTGATTTTGCTCAGCGTGTGTAACCTGCACACTGAGAACACGTTGAGCAACTAAACTTTCATACCTATCAGCGTAATCAGCAGCCATGTAGTGTGTCTCTGGTTCTGCATCCTCGCCACCCTGTTCTTCACTTGCAATGAGAGCCAAAGTCTCCTCATCATAATCACTAGCGGACGCATATCCACCATCCTCAGTAACAATCATTACACGTTTGGAAGGGCATTCTCTCGCAAAGTGACCTCCACCCTTGCAACGACGGCATATAACCACATGTGTTTGCCCTGTGGATGCAATAGATGAAGAAGAGCTCTGTGCAGGCCCAGAAAGTGTGCTCTTCGCAGAGGGTGGATTAGGAGCCTGTTTCCTGGTATCGCGGTTGGAGTTGGAGGTGGGAGTAGGTGGCGTTCAGTAGGACGTGCAGAAGTAGAGGAGGTACATGGCGTCCATGATGAAGTGCGACCTGTAGAAAAAGGATTTCTCGCCATTGCCTGTCGATCCTGCACATCACGTTCAGCTTTGCAAGCAAGATGAAATAAATGAGTGATAGTGTTATACTCCTTATACTCTAGAATAGTCTGAATTTCTCTATTTAATCCACCCACAAAACGTGCAAGCATAGCTTCATTCTCCTCAACAATACCACATCTAATCATGCCAGTTTGTAATTCCTGATAATATTCTTCTACATAATTTTTTCCTTGTCTTAAACGCTGCAAATTAAGCAATTCACGTTGATAATAAGGTGGCACCCAACGATTACGCATAGCAGTTTTCAAAGCAGCCCAAGTAGTTGGAATATTCGCATGGTGTATTCTACAATGTTCTGACCACCAAACACAAGCAAAGCTAGTGAATGAAGAAACAGCAACAACAACACGTCTATCCTTAGGAAATTGTAAGCATGTAAAACGTTGTTCTGTTTCTAACTCCCATGTAAGATATATATCAGGAACATATCTACCCTCAAACGTCGGAATATTCAATTTAAGTTTAGGGAGATGGTCATGATCCCGTACCTGAGGGGCGGGTGCAGCCCTACCGTTACGGTTGTAGCCATGTGGTCGACTGGGTGCGTATCGTGGTGGTTGCCCCTGACGCTGATCTGGAGCAACCTCTCCCTCATCATCATAATCACCATCATAATCGTCAACCTGCTCCATGACAGTAGCAGCAAGAGCCACAGGTGTAGCAGCAGTATCAACAGTACCAGTATGCTGGCCTTGGCCGAGAGGCACACGTCGTGCTCGTCGTTCGAAAGGGATAGGAGCTGCAGCTGGTGGTGGTAGACGGGGAAGCACCTCATTGAACTTGGCGTCCATCTTGGTTTCAAATGTCTTCTCCAAACCATTGAGCTTCTCCATGGCCTCTCCAAAGTTGGTCACGAAATCTTGTACCTGGTCAGCCATCATTTGCTGAAATTTATCATAGAGCGCTTTGTTGGTCATGCTCTCCCAGTCGCTCTCGTCGTCGTGTGATCCTGACATGGTTAGCAGAAATAGGAAACACACAAGAATATGAAACCTACAGACTACTGGGACGTGGTGGTGATGGTGGTGGTGTGTCACAAATCCTTTAAGCGAATCTCAAATTCTTACCAGTTCTTACCCAGTAGCAGGCGGTGATCGGCAACCGATGTAGTCAAACTCTCAAAGCTTGGATAGAGCGATTGCCAGGTGTTGTCAAACACACGACGTAGATGTATGTGGAGCTGGGATGGCTTATAGTATGGTAGCAAAAAGGGTTAGGAATAATCAATTCAGAGATGCAAGGTTGAATAAACGCTCAACGACAGTACTGTGCTGGTCCTAGGCTAGACTGTACTAGAGACGCGAGCCTAAAACACCAACAAAATCACGACCCTACACGTAATCAAGGGAAAAGCACTCTGAATTATTATTTTTGGTTTTTTTTGGCGCCTCTTTTTTTTGCGCTCTTTTTTTTTGCTCAAAAAAATCACTATAATGGCGAGTGTCTCAAAACTCTTCCCACGTCGTATAAGCAAGATGGGCACGGAATTTGCTGGACTATTTTTTTTCTTTTTCTGGAGCAATTCGAGGGCTGCGACGACCAAAAATTTCGACAAAAATCACTATGTTGGCAAGTGTCCCAAAGCGCTCCGAAGAACCTAAAACCAAGATAGGGAAAAAAAATTCAGCCGAATTTTTTTTCGGCCAAAACATGCTCTGCAAAGCGTGCCAGACTCTTTTTTTTCCGACACCTACACAGGTAGCAAAACACGAATCCGAAATCAAAAGGATCTCGAAACTAAACCTAAAACGATCTGGACTCGGATTGGTGGAGGATTTGTGGTGGTATATATGGACACCAATGGATAGTGATGATGGATGGTGATATATGGCAGTGGTGATGATGGTGGTGGTATATGGCAACTATGAAGACGATGCGGTGGCGGCGTAACAACCTGTGAAAAGAACTCGAAACTCTAAAGGACTGGACACTAAGACCAGCAACTCAACAAGATGATGTAACCGCAAATTCAACAAAGCAAAATGCTGAAAAGACTGCAAAGACTCAGATTGGTTTGGATATGATGATCTAACCCTAATTTTTTGTGGCTTTTTCGTGGACTAAAGGTATGAAGAACATATGCGATCTAAACTACGAAAACTGGTAAAATCTCACTAAGCAACCTGGAAATCTGATACCACTTGATAGAGGCGAAGTTGTCCCTGTCTTTCGATGAGATGGTGGCTATCGTTTTTGGTGGAGTAGACTTTGATGATCCGACTATGAACGTGTGATGACGCCGCGCCTTAGCAATCGCTAAACCAACTCCGAGAGGTTATTGACCATGCCGGAGCACGATCAACCTGACCACGAGGGTCTGTTTCCTGCACGCAAACGAAGAACAAGCAAGAAACTAAGATTGTAATCTGGATATTGCGAATATAAGAGGAAAGCTTTATTGATGAAGTGGGGTTCTGTGACGCCTTTGTCTGGTCGTGGAACACAAACGAAAAACACGAAGTTGCAGCTATGGCGAACTTGTAATCTAAACAAAACCCAACCCTAAAACAATGCCCTAAGGGCTATATATATGGGGGAATAGAGGGGAATTTCGTGGCCCCTTGGAGGAGGGGTCCGAAACAGACCTTATCTCAGTTTCCCCATACATACGGACTCTAGAAACAGCCTATAATATGGTATTTCGAAATTACATGGGCCTGGCCCAACAATAAGGTGGCGCAGCACCTATATTAGCCTAGGGACGAATTTTATAAGTAGCATCATGCATATTTCGTCCAAGGCTTCTTCCTCCCATTATGGTGGCTTCAAAGTGCGAAAATCATCACTGGAAGCTCCATTGTTCTTTCCCGCACGCGCACCTTCTTCTCCATGCTTGATCCCGCTCCCATGGTCATCCTTCTTATCCATGCTAGGTCCTTCATTCATAAGTAAAACAAAAGTATCTAATTTAGGCAGCATCATATGTTCATGAACATTAGAAGGATTTGCAAGAAACAAAAGTACCTGGTAATTCAATTGACGTGCGCGAGCTCTAGTAATTGGTCCTGTATGTATAGCAGTCGGAGTTGTGGGTCATTAGCAGGGATGTCCTCATCATACTACTAGGAAGTGGTGGTGGTGGTGTGTCACAAATTCGTCAAGCAAATCTCAAATTCTTACCAGTTCTTACCCAGCAGCAGGTGGAGATCGACAACCGATGTAGTCAAAACTCTGAAAGCTTGGCTAGACCGATTGCGAGGTGGTGTCAAACACACGACGCAGATGTATGTGGATCTGGGAAATATCATAATATGGTAGCAAAAAGGGTAAGAAAGAATTAGTTCAAAGATGTAATTTTGAAGAGACATTCAACGACGGTACCATGATGGTCCTAGGATAGACCTTACTAGAGGCGTGAGCCTATAACATGAACAAAATCAAGATGCTACAAGTAGTCAAGGGAAGAGCACACTCTGAAAATATGGTAGTTAAAAAGGTTAGCAATAATCAGTTCAGAGATGCAGTGTTGAAGAGACGCTCAACGACGGTACCATGCTAGTCCTAGGCTAGACCGTACTAGAGACGCGTGATAGAAGCGAGGGTCCCGATCTTTCGATCAGATGATAACTATAGATTTGGAAGTGGACTTTGACGATCCGACTACAGACGTGCAGGATGTTGTGCCTTATCAATCGATAAACAAATCTCCAAGAAGTTATTGACCACACCGGAGCATGATCAACCTGACCATGAAGGTCTATTCCTGCAAGAAATCAAAGAACAAGCAATCATATGATAATGCATTCTAAATATTGCGAATACAGATGAAGTATTGATAAGGGTGGGGTTCCGGAAGCAGTCTTTGTCTGGTCGTTGGACACAAACAAAGTACACGAAGTTCCAATGGCTACAATTTAACTAAACAAAACCCAAGTCTAAAAGGCGCCCTAAGGGTTGTATATATGGGGGGATAGAGTAGAAATTCCATGACCCCTTAGAGGAGGGGTCCGAAACCGACCCTAACTTTGTTACCTCACACATAAGGACTCTAAAAACAACCTATAAAGTGCTATTTTGAAACTATATTGGCCTTGCCCAAAAATAAGGTGACACAACACCTATAATTGCCCATGGACAAAATTTATGAAGTGGCATCTTGTATATTTCATCCAAGCCTTCATGTTCTCCTTATGGTGGTTTCGAAGTGCGAAAATCACCACTGGAAACTCCATTGTTCTTTCCTGCGTGTGCACCTTCTCATCCATACTTGATCCCTCTTCAAAGGCCATCCTTCTTGTCCGTACTAGGTCCTTCAATCATTAGTAAAACAAAAGTATATGATTTAGGTAGCATCATATGTTCATGAACATTAGTAGGGTTTCCAAGAAACGAAAGTACCTGATAATTTAGTTGGCATACACGGGCTCTAGTAAGTAGTCCAATATGTGTATCTAGTGGGGATGTGGGTGTAATGTTAGTAGGGATGTCCTCATCATCATCCCCTTCTTGAAATGAAGTCGTCCTCGACAGAAGCTCATCTTCCTCACCCAAATGAGGCTTCCTGTCTGCAATGTTAAAAGTGGGACTAACCCCAAACTCTGCAAGCATCTCAAGTTTATATGCATTATGATGAGGAAATCAATACCATTGTTACACCCACACCCCCTGCTGCAATACATATTGGACGAATTACTAGAGCTTGCGCACGCTAATTGAATTACTAGGTACTTTCGTTTCTTGGAAATCCTTCTAATGTTCATGAACATATGCTGCTGCCTAAGTTAGATACTTTGTTTTACTTATGAATGAAGGACCTAGAATGGACAAGAAGGATGGCCATTGGAGCAGGAACAAGCATGGAGAAGAAGGTGCACGTGCGGGAAAAAACAATCGAGATTCCAATGGTTTTTTTCGCACTTTGAAGCCACCATAACGAGAGCTCGAAGGATTGGATAAAATATACAAGATGTCACTTCATTAATTTAGTCCATATGCTATTATAGATTTTGCGTCACCTTATTTTTGGGCCGGGCCCATTTCATTTCGAAATACCACTTTATGGGCTGTTTTTGGACTCCGTATATGTGGGGAAACGGAGTTAGGGTCGGTTTCGGACCCCTCCTCCAAGGGGTCATGAAATTCCTCCTCTATTCCCCCATATATACAACCCTTAGGGAGCCGCTCAGACTTGGGTTTTGTTTAGATTAAAAGTTCGCCATAGCTGCAACTTCGCGTTCTTCATTTGTGTTCCACGACCAGACAAAGGCATCACAGAACCCCACTTTCATCAATAAAGCTTTGCTCTTATATTCGCAATATCTGTATTGCAATCTCATTTTTTGCTTGTTCTTTGTTTGTGTGCAGGAAACAGACCCTTGTGGTTAGCTTGATCATGCTCTGGCGTGGTCAATAACCTCACGGAGTTGGTTTAGCGATCTCTAAGGCGCGACGTCCTCGCACGTTCGTAGTCGGATCGTCAATGTCGACTCCACCAAAAAAATAGCCACATTTCATCGAAAGACAGGGACTACTTCGCCTCTATCAAGTGGTATCACATTTATAGGTTGCTTTGTGAGATTTTACTAGTCATTCATAGTTTAGATTGCATCTATTCTTCATACCTGCTGTCCATGAAAAATCCACACAACACAATTATGGTTAGATCATCATATCCGAACCAATCTAAGCCTTTGCAATTTTCTGTTTGGTATTTGCTTAGTTGAATTTGTGATGCATCGGTGTGTCAAATTGCTGGTCTTAGCGTCTAGTCCTTTAGAGTTTCGAGTTCTGTTCAGAGTTTGTCACGCTGCCTCCGCATCATCATCACCGCTGCCATATTCCACCACCACACCAGTTAGGTCACTGCTGCCATATACCACCACATATCTGACATCACGCCAGTCCGAGTCCAACTCCATCACAGATTAACCACCAGTCCATGTGATGAGGACATCCCTACTAATGTTACACCCACCCCGACTGCTATACATACAGTACCAATTACTAGAGCTCGCGCACGTCAATTGAATTACCAGGTACTTTCGTTTCTTGGAAATCCTTCTAATATTCATGAACATATGATGCTGCCTAAATTGGATACTTTTGTTTTACTTATGAATGAAGGACCTAGCATGGATAAGAAGGATGACCATTGGAGCGGGATCAAGCATGGAGGAGAAGGTGCGCGTGCGGGGAAGAACAATGGAGCTTCCAGTGATGATTTTCGCACATTGAAGCCACCATAATGGGAGCGGGAAGCCTTGGACGAAATATGCATGATGCCACTTTATAAAATTCGTCCATAGGCTAATATAGGTGCTGCGCCACCTTATTTTTGGGCCAGGCCCATGTAATTTCGAAATACCATATTTTAGGCTGTTTTTAGAGTCCGTATATATGGGGAAACTGACTTAGGGTCGGTTTCGGACCCCTCCTCCAAGGGACCACGAAATTCCCTTCTATTCCCCATATATACAGCCCTTAGGGCTTCGTTTTAGGGTTGGGTTTTGTTTAGATTACAAGTTTGCCATAGCAGCAACTTCGCGTTCTTCGTTTGTGTTCCACGACCAGACAAAGGCGTCACAGAACCCCACTTCATCAATAAAGTTTTCCTCTTATATTCGCAATATCCAGATTGCAATCTTAGTTTCTTGCTTGTTCGTCGTTTGCGTGCAGGAAAGAGACCCTCGTGGTCAGGTTGATCGTGCTCCGGCGTGGTCAATAACCTCTCAGAGTTGGTTTAGCGATTGCTAAGGCGCGACGGCTCACACGTTCGTAGTCGGATCGTCAAAGTCTACTCCACCAAAAACGATAGCCACCATCTCATCGAAAGACAGGGACAACTTCGCCCCTATCAAGTGGTATCAGATTTCCAGGTTGCTCGGTGAGATTTTACCAGTTTTCGTAGTTTAGATCGCATCTGTTCTTCATACCTTTAGTCCACGAAAAAGCCACAAAAAAAATTAGGGTTAGATCATCATATCCGAACCAATCTGAGCCTTTGCATAGTCTTTTCAGTATTTTGCTTTGTTGAATTGGCGGTTACATCGTCGTGTCGAGTTGCTGGTCTTAGTGTCTAGTCCTTTAGAGTTTCGAGTTCTTTTCACAGGTTGTCACGCCGCCACCGCATCGTCTTCATAGTTGCCATATACCACCACCATCATCGCCGCTGCCATATCTCATCATCCATCATCACTATCCATTGGTGTCCATATATACCACCACAAATCCTCCACCAATCCAAGTCCAGTTCGTTTTAGGTTTAGTTTCGAGATCCTTTTGATTTCGGATCCGTGTTTTGCTACCTGCGCAGGTGTCGGGAAAAAAAAAAGAGTCTGGCACGCTTTGCAGAGCACGTTTTGGCCCAAAAATATTTCGGCCGAAAATATTTTTTCCCTATCTTGATTTTAGGTTCCCCGGAGCGTTTTGAGACACTTGCTATCATAGTGATTTTTGTCGAAATTTTTGGGTCGTCGCAGCCCCCGGATTGCTCCAGAAAAAAAAATAGTCCAAAAGAAAAAATTCGTGCCCATCTTGCTTATACGACGTGGCAAGAGTTTTGAGACACTCGCCATTGTAGTGAGTTTTTGAAAAAAAAAGAGGCGCCGAAAAAAAAAGAAAAAAAAAGAAAAAAAAAAGAAAAAAATTCCGAGTGTGCTTTTCCCTTGCTTACGTGTATCGTCGTGCTTTTGTTGGTGTTTTAGGCTCGCGTCTCTAGCACGGTCTAGCCTAGGACCAGCACAGTACCGTCGTTGAGCGTTTATTCAACCTTGCATCTCTGAATTGATTATTGCTGACCTTTTTTGCTACCATATTATAAGCCATCCCAGCTCCACATACTTCTACGCCGTGTGCTTGACACCACCTGGCAATCGCTCTATCCAAGCTTTGAGAGTTTTGGCTACAACGGTTGCCGATCACCGCCTGCTACTGGGTAAGAACTGGTAAGAAATTGAGATTCGCTTAAAGGATTTGTGCCACACCACCACCACCACCACGTCCCAGCAGTCTGTAGGTTTCATATTGTGTGTTTCCTATTTCTGCTAACCATGCCAGGATCACACAATGACGAAATCGACTGGGAGAGCATGACCAACAAAGCGCTCTATGATAAATTTCAGCAAATGATGGCTGAGCAGGTACAGGACTTCGTGAACAACTTTGGAGTGGCCATGGAGAAGCTAGATGGTTTGGAGAAGACATTCGACACCAAGATGGACGCCAAGTTCAATGAGGTGCTTGCCCGTCTACCTCCACCAGCTGCAGTTCCTATTCCTTTCGAACGACGAGCGCGACGTGTGCCTCTCGGCCACGCCCAACATCCTGGTACTGTTGATACTGCTGCTACTTCGCTGGCTCGTGCGGCTACTGTCGTTGAGCAGGTTGAAGATTATGATGGTGATTTCGATGATGAGGGAGAGGTTGCTCCAGATCCGCCCCACGGGCAACCACCACCATACGCACCAGGTCGACCACATGGCTACAACCGTAACGGTAGGGCTGCACCACCCCCGCAGGTACGGGATCATGACCATCTCCCTAAACTTAAATTGAATATTCCGACATTTGAGGGTAGATATGTTCCTGATATATATCTTACATGGGAGTTAGAAACAGAACAACGTTTTACATGCTTACAATTTCCAGAGGATCGACGTGTTGCTGCTGCTGTTTGTTCATTCACTAGTTTTGCTTGTGTTTGGTGGTCAGAACATTGTAGAATACACCCTGATAATATTCCAACTACTTGGGCTGCTTTGAAAACTGCTATGCGAAATCGTTGGGTGCCACCTTATTATCAACGTGAATTGCTTCAAAATTTGCAGCGTTTAAGACAAGGAAAAAATTCTGTAGAAGAATATTATCAGGAATTACAAACTGGTATGATTAGATGTGGTATTGTTGAGGAGAATGAAGCTATGCTTGCACGTTTTATGGGTGGATTAAATAGAGAGATTCAGACTATTCTAGAGTATAAGGAGTATAACACTATCACTCGTTTATTTCATCTTGCTTGCAAAGCTGAACGTGAAGTGCAGGATCGACAGGCAATGGCGAGAACTACTAATTTTGCAGGCCGTACTTCATCATGGACGCCACGTACCTCCTCTACTTCTGCACGTCCTGCTGCAACACCACCTCCTTCAACCTCCAACTCTAATCGCGATACCAGGAAACAGGCTCCTACTGCACCCTCTGCGAAGAGCACACCTTTTGGGCCTGCACAGAGTTCTTCTTCATCTATTGCATCCACAGGGCAAACACATGAGGTTATATGTCGTCGTTGCAAGGGTGGAGGTCACTATGCGAGAGAATGCCCTTCCAAGCGTGTAATGATTGTTACTGAGGATGGTGGATATGCGTCCGCTAGTGATTATGATGAGGAGACTTTGGCACTTATTGCAAGTGACGAACAGGGTGGCGCGGATGCAGAACCAGAAACACAATACATGGCTGCTGATTACGCTGACAGGTATGAAAGTTTAGTTGCTCAACGTGTTCTCAGTGTGCAGGTTACACGCGCTGAGCAAAATTAGAGGCACAACTTGTTCCACACAAAGGGAGTTGTGAAAGAGCGTTCTGTTCGCATCATCATCGATGGAGGGAGTTGCAATAACTTGGCTAGCATGGAGATGGTGGAGAAGCTGTCTCTATCCACCAGACCACATCCTCATCCTTATTACATCCAATGGTTCAACAATAGTGGCAAGGTTAAGGTAACACGTACTGTTCGTGTGCATTTTAGCATTGCTACATATTCTGATTATGTGGATTGTGATGTGGTACCCATGCAAGCATGTTCTGTTTTACTTGGTAGACCATGGCAGTTTGATAAAAATTCTGTACACCATGGTAGGACAAATCAGTATACTCTTGTTCATAAGGATCATAATATCACTTTGCTTCCTATGTCTCCCGAACATATTATGAAAGATGACATTGCTAGAGCTAGTAAAGCAAAACAGGAGAAAAATAAGAGTGAAAATCAGATTGTAGCACAGGAATTTGAGCAACACCATAAGCATAATAAACCATCATCTACTGTTGCATCCGAAATAAAATTGAAGAGTGGATGTTTACTTGCTACTAAATCTGATATTAATGATTTGGATGTTGCTACATATGTTTGCTATGCTTTTGTATGTAAAGAGGTATTATTTTCATTCGAGGACATGCCTCCCTCTTTGCCTCCTGCTGTCATTAACATTTTGCAGGAGTTCGCTGATGTCTTTCCACAAGACGTGCCACCGGGATTACCGCCTATTCGCGGGATTGAGCATCAGATTGACTTAATTCCCGGTGCATCCCTACCCAACCGTGCGCCCTACCGTACCAATCCAAAGGAGACAAAGGAGATTATGCGTCAAGTACAGGAGCTGCTTGACAAAGGTTATATACGTGAATCCCTTAGTCCTTGTGCTGTTCCTATTATTCTAGTGCCTAAAAAGGATGGTACATCGCGCATGTGTGTAGATTGTAGAGGCATTAATAATATTACTATTCGTTATCGTCATCCTATTCCTAGACTAGATGATATGCTTGATGAATTAAGTGGCTCTACAATTTTCTCCAAAGTTGATTTGCGTAGTGGATACCATCAAATTCGTATGAAATTGGGCGATGAATGGAAAACAGCATTTAAAACTAAGTTTGGATTATATGAGTGGCTAGTCATGCCTTTTGGGTTAACTAATGCACCTAGCACTTTCATGAGATTAATGAACGAGGTTTTACGTGCTTTCATTGGACGATTTGTGGTAGTCTATTTTGATGATATATTGATTTTTAGTAGATCTTTGGAGGAACATTTGGAACATTTACGTGTTGTTTTTACTGCGCTACGTGATGCACGTTTGTTTGGTAACCTTGGGAAGTGCACCTTTTGCACCGACCGAGTATCTTTTCTTGGCTATGTTGTTACTCCACAGGGAATTGAAGTTGATACAGCCAAGATTGAAGCTATTGAGAGTTGGCCGCAGCTCAAAACGGTCACACAAGTAAGGAGTTTTCTTGGCCTCGCTGGTTTCTATAGGCGTTTTGTGAGAGATTTCAGCACCATTGCTGCGCCTCTCAATGAGCTTACAAAGAAGGACGTGCCTTTTTCTTGGGGTACCGCACAGGAAGAAGCCTTCACGGTCTTGAAAGATAAGTTAACACATGCTCCTTTACTCCAACTTCCTGATTTTAATAAGACTTTCGAGCTTGAATGTGATGCTAGTGGAATTGGGTTAGGAGGTGTGTTACTACAAGATGGTAAACCTGTTGCGTACTTTTCTGAAAAATTAAGTGGGCCTAGTCTGAATTATTCTACTTATGATAAGGAATTATATGCTCTTGTTCGGACTTTGGAAACATGGCAACATTATTTATGGCCCAAAGAATTTGTTATACATTCTGATCATGAATCTTTGAAACATATTAAAAGTCAAGCAAAACTGAACCGTAGACATGCTAAATGGGTTGAATTCATTGAGACTTTCCCTTATGTCATTAAACACAAGAAGGGTAAAGACAATGTTATTGCTGATGCTTTGTCTCGTCGTTATACTATGCTTTCACAACTTGACTTTAAAATATTTGGTTTGGAGACCATCAAAGATCAATATGTGCATGATGCTGAATTTAGAGACGTGTTGCAGAATTGTAAAGAAGGGAGAACATGGAACAAGTTCGTTATTAATAATGGATTTGTGTTTCGTGCTAACAAGCTATGCATTCCAGCTAGCTCCGTTCGTCTTTTGTTGTTACAGGAGGCGCACGGAGGAGGATTAATGGGACACTTTGGCGTGAAGAAGACGGAGGACGTACTCGCTACACATTTCTTTTGGCCAAAGATGAGACGGGATGTTGAGCGTTTTGTTGCTCGCTGCACTACATGTCAAAAAGCTAAGTCACGACTCAATCCTCATGGTTTATATATGCCTTTACCTGTACCTAGTGTTCCTTGGGAGGATATATCTATGGACTTTGTTTTAGGTTTACCTCGAACAAAGAAGGGGAGGGATATCATATTTGTTGTCGTGGATAGATTTTCTAAAATGGCACACTTTATACCATGTCATAAAAGTGATGATGCTGCTCATGTTGCTGATTTGTTCTTTCGTGAAATTATTCGGTTGCATGGTGTGCCAAATACAATTGTTTCCGATCGTGATGCTAAATTTCTTAGCCACTTTTGGAGATGTTTATGGGCTAAATTGGGGACTAAACTGCTTTTTAGTACTACATGTCACCCCCAAACTGATGGCCAAACTGAAGTAGTCAATAGATCATTGTCTACTATGCTTAGGGCTGTTTTGAAGAATAACCTGAAAATGTGGGAAGAATGCTTGCCTCATATTGAATTTGCTTATAATCGTTCGCTACATTCTACCACTAAGATGTGCCCTTTTGAAGTTGTGTATGGTTTCTTACCTCGTGCACCTATTGATTTGTTGCCTCTTCCGTCTTCGGAGAAGGTTAATTTTGATGCTAAAGAACGTGCTAAATTGATATTAAAGATTCATGAGTTAACTAAGGAAAACATTGAGCATATGAATGCTAAATACAAACTTGCTGGAGATAAGGGTAGAAAACATGTTGTCTTTGCACCTGGAGATCTTGTTTGGTTACATTTGCGTAAGGATAGATTTCCTGATTTGCGCAAGTCAAAGCTAATGCCACGTGCTGATGGTCCTTTTAAGGTGTTAGAGAAAGTAAATGATAATGCATATAAACTTGAGTTGCCTGTAGAGTTTGGGGTTAGCCCCACTTTTAACATTGCAGATTTGAAGCCTTATTTGGGTGAGGAAGATGAGCTTCCGTCGAGGACGACGTCAGTTCAAGAAGGGGAGGATGATGAGGACATCCCTACTAATGTTACACCCACCCCGACTGCTATACGTACAGTACCAATTACTAGAGCTCGCGCACGTCAATTGAATTACCAGGTACTTTCGTTTCTTGGAAATCCTTCTAATATTCATGAACATATGATGCTGCCTAAATTGGATAATTTTGTTTTACTTATGAATGAAGGACCTAGCATGGATAAGAAGGATGACCATTGGAGCGGGATCAAGCATGGAGGAGAAGGTGCGCGTGCGGGGAAGAACAATGGAGCTTCCAGTGATGATTTTCGCACATTGAAGCCACCATAATGGGAGCGGGAAGCCTTGGACGAAATATGCATGATGCCACTTTATAAAATTCGTCCATAGGCTAATATAGGTGCTGCGCCACATTATTTTTGGACCAGGCCCATGTAATTTCGAAATACCATATTTTAGGCTGTTTTTAGAGTCCGTATATATGGGGAAACTGACTTACGGTCGGTTTCGGACCCCTCCTCCAAGGGGCCACGAAATTCCCTTCTATTCCCCCATATATACAGCCCTTAGGGCTTCGTTTTAGGGTTGGGTTTTGTTTAGATTACAAGTTTGCCATAGCAGCAACTTCGCGTTCTTCGTTTGTGTTCCACGACCAGACAAAGGCGTCACAGAACCCCACTTCATCAATAAAGTTTTCCTCTTATATTCGCAATATCCAGATTGCAATCTTAGTTTCTTGCTTGTTCTTCGTTTGCGTGCAGGAAAGAGACCCTCGTGGTCAGGTTGATCGTGCTCCGGCGTGGTCAATAACCTCTCAGAGTTGGTTTAGCGATTGCTAAGGCGCGACGGCTCACACGTTCGTAGTCGGATCGTCAAAGTCTACTCCACCAAAAACGATAGCCACCATCTCATCGAAAGACAGGGACAACTTCGCCCCTATCACCATGTTCCACCAGCCATATATACATCTGCCACTAGTTTGCTTTCCACCAGATTCATATCCACCACCAATCGTAATCCGAGTCCTTTACATATTAGGTTTAGTTTTGAGGTCCTCTTGTTTTTGGTTTCGTGTTTCCTTCACTGAGTAGGTTTCGGGAAAAAAATAAACTTGGAGCAGTTTTTAGGCCAAAATTTCTGCTGGTGAAAATATTTTTTCCCTATCCTATTTTTAGGCTTTCCGGAGTGTTTTGAGAGACTCACCATCATAGTGTTTTTTGTCGCAATTTTTGGTCGTCGCAGCCCGGAATCGCTCCAAAAAAAACAAAATCATTTTTTCCGTGCCTATCCTGTTTTTAGACCTTCGGAAGAGTTTTGAGACACTCACAATTATTGTGATTTTTTGGAAACAAACCGAGCGCAAAAAAGAGAGGAAAAAGAAATCAGAGTGTCTCTTCCCTTGGTTGCGTTTCACGTCGTGATTTTGTTGGTGTTCTAGGCTCGTGCATCAAGTACGGTCTAGCCTAGGACCAACACGGTACTATCGTTGAGCTTCTTTTCAACTGTGCATCTCTGAACTGATTATTGCTAACCCCTTTTTCTACCATATTATAAGCCATACCACCGCTCTATCCAAGCTTTGAGAGATTTGACTACAATGGTTGCCGATCACCACCTGCTGTTTGGTAAGAACTGGTAAGAATTTGAGATTTGCTTGACGGATTTGTGAGACACCACCACCAACACTTCGTAGTACTCTATAGATTCATATTCTTGTGTATTCCTATTGCTGCTAACCATCATAAGATCACAAGCGGACGAGATCAACTTGTTAGGTTCTACCGTAGGTGCATCACATGCAAATAAAAATTTTCCTATGCGCAGAACATCCAAGAACATGCTACGGAGATGGATCACAGATCGTTACCACTAGACGCATAGTGCCGTGTAGCGGAAGTAGAGTTGGGGCAGCGTGTTCGTGTAGTCCGTCTCCTCCTCGTCCGATCTCCCTCGAACAGCCGGTCGCCGGATCCCATGTACAACTTCGCCGGAGCGGCACAAGTGCACCGCCTCGGTATCCACGCGTGCAGGAGGAACACCCATGCGGCAGACTGCTAGGTCCGATCACACTGTCGGCGACAGCTAGTGGAGGTGGCTAGTTGTAACTCATGCAAAGCCCTAATGACGGCACCGGAGCGATCAATCGGATGGGTGTGCTGCACCCCCACTATATATAGGCATCTGACGCGGGCTCAACTCTTAGGCCTCGCACGGATCCTAAAAGCACATGTGTTCCTTCCCCTAAGCGTGCGACCCTTTAGGTTCTTGTCCACTTGGTCGCGAGTCAGATGACATCCGACTCGACCGGTCGGTAGCGGCCTCTAGCAAGATGTGCCGACTCCAAGTGTCCGATGAAGCTGGTTAGGCGAACCTATACTTCACACTTCTGTTCCCTTTGCCACGGGATATATGTTGTCGTGCACAAGGCGACATGGTCATCCTTGTTGCATCACGACCTCTTTCTTGTTCCGGTGAATCCGAGCAACACTTCGGATTTTCTTATAATCCTCATCGCATGGCCATGCTTATCCAGGACGGATCACCCGAGGGGGCCCAGAGTATATCTCTCCTGGTAGGAGGGGCAAATCCCATCTTGCTCGACCATGTCTCGCGGCATGGGTCTGGACAAGCCCGAAACCTACCTTTGTAACTACCCAGTCACGGAGTAGCGCTTGTTCGACCCAAAGCAAGTCTGTCACCATCCCGAGTACATGCACCAGCTCAGGTCTTAGGACATAGAACGTATGTTGTACTAGAGACTCACAGATGACCTATCGCTGCCTCTCATAGTTGGGTCTGTCCAACTCAGACCTTATCTTGACTCTGATCCGACTATGTCGAATCTGACCAGACCTTTCTGAGTCCATATTATCCGGCTAGCATCCAATGCTACATGGTCAGTGAGACCGAACCATCCACCGTGTCATATGCTAGTCTAACTGGTTGTGCGTCCACACAACTCTTTCAACTAGGGACCATTTAGGACAGTCATCATACAATGCATAGTCTCATAAATAAGTTAGATACTTGTTAATACACATCAATGATAATGTCCAAGGACAATCTTTATTCATAAACACATAGAAAATATCATCACACATGATTGCCTCTAGGGCATATCTCCAACACAACTGGGACAACATGACGAACAAGGAGCTCCATGCTAAATTTCAGGAAATAATGGCTGACCAGGTCCAAGACGTGGTGACCAGCCTTGGAGAGGCCATGGAAAAGCTAAATGGTTTGGACAAGACATTCGACACCAAGATGGAAGCCAAGTTCAATGAGGTGCTTGCCCGTCTACCACCACCAGCTGCAGTTCCTGTCCCTCTCCAACAACAACCACAACATCAACAATGAGCGAATTTTGTGGAATGAGCGTGATGTGTGCCTCTTGCCCAAGGCCACGATTCTCGTGTCGTTGCTACTGCGGCGGTTTCTGTGGCTGTTGTTGCTACCGTTAATGTGACGCCCTAGATTTGTGCTATAGTGATCTTGGTAATTAAGCTACAATAAACCAGGAGATTAAGCTTACCCATTTTTGCTAAGCAATGCATGATCACATTTGAATCATATATCATTCAAATTCTTTTCTTTGAAATACAATATTTCAATAAAAGGGTGAGATAACAATTCTCAAACCTGAAAACAAAAATCATGTTTGGGTTACATATTTTCACCTGGTATTTAGAGAATTAGAACCAGCTTTTTGTAAGGTATTTTAAGGCCTTAAAACAATACTAACAGAGGCCAAATAATTTATTAAAAGCCCTTCTTGAATTTTGCAAATTTCAAATACATTCAAAAGTGCCCCAACCATTTCGTGGCAGTACCAAATTTTGCAATGCAAATATTGGGACCTATCCCAAATTTTTGCAAGATTCGTTTTAATCCTAAAGCTAATAAAAAGGAAAAGTAAAATAAAATAAAAGAAGGAAAAGCCCCTCGGCCCAACTGGGCCACCGGCCCAGCAGGCTGGCCCACCCCAGCCCCCTGGGGATAACACCACCTCACCCCCTCCATCGACAGCCCCCACCCCCACTTGCTCCCCCCACCTCGACCTGATCTCGATCGGGATCGAGGTCCCGATCCTGCCCCGACCCCGTGCCGCCCCGGCCGATGCCGGTGCCCCCCTCCTGCTCCAGCGCCCGGCGTTGCATCGTCACCGTCGCGCCCCCGTCGCTGGCCCCTCCCTGACTCCAGCCTCATCGCCGCCTGCTCGCCCTCCACCCCCTCGACCATCGTCACTACTCCGCACTGCCACCGGACCGCGCCGCCTCCACCTCGCGCCCACTGCCCCCGACTGGCCGATGTGAGGCCCTCCCCTTCCCTCTCCCTTGCCCCGGTCACAGCTCCCCGCGACGGCATCGCCCGTGCGCCGCCGCGGACTGTGCCCGCACGCGCACGCGCACGCCCTCCGGTCGCCTTGCCTCTGCATGCTCGGTCGTCGGCCGAGCCGCCTCCGCCCGGTCGCGCCCGACTCTAGCCATCGCTGCTGGCCGCGCTTGACTCCGGCCATCGCCGCTGGCCGCTCCTGCTGCCGGCCATCGCCGCCGGTACCATGCCATGTGCACACGCCCATCGCTGCCCAGCTGCTCGCTTGCTGCTCCTGCTCACTCCCTGATGTTGTTGCCGCTGCGCATGTTGCCTAGCTACTCCTGCTGCCGCTGCTGCCTGCTGCTATGCTGCACAGCTACAGTAACATTCAGTTACTGCAGCAGTAGCTTGCTTTTATGATATTACACTGATCAGTCCTCTGGAAAACCCCTAAACAGCCACTAAATGAAAGTTAAAATGGGTAAAATTCATATGGGCAGGTAGTACACTTCACGAGGTTCAAATTTTTCCATTGGACCAAATTCAAATAAGGCATAGATTAAATGCTACGAAAATCACAAAATGCTAAGTTCTGTTAACTGAAAGACTGAAAACAGCTTTATTTTCATAGCTACTCTATGGTCATTGATGATCAAGCCAACGAACTCTAATATGGATAAAAGTGATACTAACATGTAGATCGCAGAAAAATGCCCACAATTGAGATAAGTTACAAAATCGTAGGATGTACAGAATAATAGCAATAGCCCCCGGAAGACGGCTAAGTGATGTTTAAAACTGATGAATTCTCAGACTTAGCAAACTTTCAGGGATTTTTCTGGTTATTGCTGAAACTTTAGAAAATCATAGAAAATAATCCGAAGCTTGGATCGAAAAACTTTATATATGAACGTTGTTCAGAACGACGAGACAAACCCGGATACGCTACCCACATGCCCGCCGGATACCTCTAACTATCCGAACCAGGAACATTGCCCCGTCCGGTCATCTGTCTGACAGATGTCCAGAACCGGGAAAACTTTTCCGAATGGGTTCCCCCTTCATTGGTATCGTGTAGCAATGCGTTAGGTCACACCAAGCACAACTTATTGCCATGCTATCAATTGTGTTAAACTGTGTGCTTTATATTTATTGTTTCTCCCCCCTCTTCTTACCGGTAGACCCCGAGACTGACGGCACTGTCGAGTACGACTACGCTGTTGACGATCAGGCCTTTGCCGCAGAGCAGCAAGGCAAGCAACCCCCCATTGAGCATTCCGATATGACCTATTCCTTTCCCTCTTATTCTTGCATTAGATTTTGCTACTCTATTAGTTAGCTCATATTCTGATGCATAGACTGTTTCTCATAAACTGTTACTATACCCGCAATAATATCAACTACTTAGTATAGGTTGATCAATGAATCCCCTGTGAACATTAGTCCCAGTTGCCCCTGCTTCTTCATTGACGACTCGACGACTCAAAGACCTGAAGACTCGGTCAATCGACCGACGAGCCAGGTCCCTCACATCACCGCACACCCTTTTAGTATGGCACTGCAGAGCTACTACCGAGTGTCGAGGGCGATTTCTCACTTAGCACTCTGTGTATTAATTCTATAGCGTAGCTAATCGATAGTGGGTATCGAGGGTGATTCCTCCTTCCCATTTATCGATAGCGACTCTTGTCATACACATACCTTGAGTGGGATACATCGAGGGTGATTCCTCGGATATCCACTTGGTGTATAAACACACAGTTACTTCAACTTGGCCTTGTTTACATGTAAAAGACAGGACTGGAGGGACAGGTGGTACCACGCTGGTTGAGGTGGACCTGAGTTCCCGTCAGTCTTGAGACGGGTCGGCCCCAAGGGTACCCGTGTGTAAGATGTGGTGGGATGCGCCTGTAAGGCATCGAAAAGGGTGATGATGAGGCGTGGACTAGCGAGAGAGGACTTTGCCACACATCCTCGAGACGGGGCGACAGGACCACACTTTATGGGTTGCGCTTGCCCCGCATTAATAAAATGCTACTAGGTTGGGTACTTGATCTGAGTTAGGTTGTTGGTCTTAATACGCACTAACTTTCACGTGGGAGAAGTTATGGGTACTCAGCGTCGTTGTATCAGCCAAAGCTCTTCGGACGTCAGCAATGGAGTGGCGTGCGCCCGAGTGGTCCGCAACGGCATCACGCTTGTTATAAGGGGTGCTAGGACTGACCTCGGCCGTGTTCGCATCATGCAGGAGTGCAAGGACAGGTGGGCCCCGAACCTACGCGCTTAGGAGTTTAGACCGGCAGGCTAGCCTCTTCGTTGAGTCTAGGTGGGGCAACGACATTTTGATATCCCGAGGTCGGGCATGACCCAAAAAGGTGTGTCCGCCCGGAGGTGATTCAAGCGTGTTGGGGAATATGTTGTGCACCCCTGTAGGGAAGAACTTATCTATTCGAATAGTCGTGTCCACTATAATAGGACGACTTTGAGTTGTACCTTGACCTTATACAACTACAATTGTGACTTTAGTTATGAAATGAATGTTGGCTCCAAGATTGCTTCCTTACAAGGAGTTAAGGAAGAATCTCTGGGCGTGGTTACTTAATAAAATTGCTACAATAATATGACTTTATATGAGTTACCAGTCTACTCTCTTCTAATGCTGCAAGATGCTAAAGATGTTAGTATTCGATAGGAATAGGCCGCTCCCTATTCTTGCTTTCTGCAGTCAGCCCACATATAACCCCATTCCTTCATACTGGTGCGTACTTAACAGAGTCTTGATGTCAGTCTTGCGAATACTTTGGATGAGTACTCATCGCTGCTTTGCTTTATCTTTCCCCCTCAATATGATTCTGCATTCAGACGATTGAGCCCAAGAGATGGAGTACGCCGGAGACGACTACTACACCACCGCAGGAGCCTACTACTACGTGGAGGCCGCCCCCGACCAGCAGTAGGATAAGAGGTTCCCAGGCAGGAGGCCTCGTCTCTTTCGATCCGTGTTATGTTTGTGCTAGCCTTTTTAAGGCAAAACTTGTTCAACTTATGTCTGCACTCAGATATTATTTGCTTCCACTGACTCGTGCTTGTTAAGCTTTGCATTCGAGCCCTCGAGGCCCCTGGCTTGTAATATGAAGCTGTATGACTTTAATTTGTGTCTAGAGTTGTGTTGTGATATCAATCAGTGCGTCCCTAATCTTGGTCGTACGCATTGCGTGTATGTTTAGCGTACGGTCGAAATTAGGGTGTCACAGTTAAGCATGATGTGGATTATGATGGTGATTACGATGATGTGTGAGAGGTTGCTCAAGATCAGACCCAGGGGCATCCACCACCACACGCACCAGGTTGTCCACATGGCTACAAGCGCAACGGTAGGGCTGCACCACCCCATCGGGTGCGGGATCATGACCATCTCCCTAAAATAAATTGAATATTCCTACATTTGCGGGTAGATATGTTCCTGATATATATCTTACATGGGATTTAGAAACAGAACAACATTTTACATGCTTACAATTTCCTCGAGATAGATGTGTTGCTGCTGCTGTTTGTTCATTCGCTAATTTTGCTTGTGTTTGGTGGTCAGAACATTGCAGAATACATCATGCTAATATTCCAACTATTTGGGCTGCTTTGAAAACTGCTATGCTTAATCATTGGGTTCCACCATATTATCAACATGAATTGCTTCAAAATTTGCAGCGTTTAATACAAGGAATTTTTTGTAGAGGAATAGTATCAGGAATTACAAACTGGAATGATTAGGTGTGGTATTGTTGAGGAGAATCAAGCTATGCTTGCTTGTTTTATGGGTGGTTTAAATAGAGAGATTCAGACTATTCTAGAGTAAGGAATATAACACTATCACTTGTTTATTCCATCTTGCTTGCAAAGCTGAACGAGAAGTGCAGGATTGACACTCCATGGCGAGAACTAATTTTTCTGTAGGTCGCAGTTCATCATGGACGCCGCAAACCTCATCTACTTCCACACATCCTACTGCAGCACCATCTACTTCAGCCACCACCTCCAACAGAGATACCAAGAATCAGGCACAATCACCAGCCCCCAGCAAGGGCACGTCTTTAGAGCCTGCACAAAGCTCTTCTTCATCCATGACATCTACATGGCAAACACATGAGGTTATATGTTGTCGTTCCAAGGGTAGAGGTCACTTTGTGAGAGAATGCACATCGAGGCATGTGATGATTGTTACTGAGCATGGTGGATATGCCATGCTAGTGATTATGATGAGACTTTGGCTCTTATTGCTAGTGAAAAACAGGGTGCCGAGGATAGTGAACAAGAGACGCACTACATGGCTGCTTACTACACGAACAGGTATGAACGTTTAGTTGCTCAACGTGTTCTGAGTGTGTAGGTTACACAGGTTGAGCAAAATAAGAGGCATAACTTTTTCCATACAAAGTGAGTTATGAAGGAGCATTCTGTTCTCATCATCATTGATGGAGGGAGTTACAATAACCTTGCTAGGATGGACATGGTGGAGAAGTTGTCTCTAACCACCAGACCACATCCTCATCCTTATTGCATCCAATGGTTCAACAACAATGGCAAGGTTAAGGTAACATGTACTGTTCGTGTGCATTTTCGCATTGCTACATATTTTGATTACGTTGATTGTGATGTGGTACATATGCAAGCATGTTCCGTTTTACTTGGTAGACCATGGCAATTTGATAAAATTTCTATACACCAATGTAGGACAAATTAGTATACTCTTGTTCATAAGGATCAAAATATAAATATGTTTCCTATGTGTCCTAAACATATTATGAAAGATGACATTGGTAGAGCTAGTAAAGCAAAATAGGAGCTAAATAAGAGTGAAAATCATATTGTGGCAAAGGAATTTGAGCAAGACCATAAGCCTAATAAACCATCATCTAGTGTTGCATGTGAAATAAAATTGAAGTGTGGATGTTTACTTCTACTAATTCTGATATTACTGATTTGGATATTATTACATGTGTTTGCTATGCTTTCGTATGCAAAGAGGCATCTTTTTCATTCTAGGACATGCCTCCTGCTTTCATTAACATTTTGTAGGAGTTCGCTAACGTCTTTCCACAAGACGTGCCGCCGGGATTACCACCTATTAGAGGGATTGAGCATCAGAATGAATTAATTACTGGTGCATCGCTACCTAACCTTGCACCAAACCATACCAATCCATAGGAGACGAAGGATATTATGCGTCAAGTAAAGGAGATGGTCGACAAAGGTCATATATGTAAATCTCTTAGTCCTTGTGTTGTTCCTATTATTCTAGTGCTAAAAAAGGATGGTGCATCGCGTATGTGTGTCGATTATAGAGGCATCAATAATATTACTATTCGTTATTGTCATCCTATTCCTAGGCTAGATTATATGCTTGATGAATTAAGTAGCTCTACAATTTTTTCCAAAGTTGATTTGCATAGTGGATACCATCAAATTGAAAACTAATTTTGTTTATGTGAGTGGTAAGTTATGACTTTTGGGTTAACTAATGCACCTAGTACATTCATGAGATTAATGAATGAGGTTTTACATGCTTTGATTGGACGATTTTTGGTAGTCTATTTTGATGATAGACTAATTTATAGATCTTTGGAGGAACACTTGGAACATTTACGTGCTCTTTTTATTGCTCTACATGATGCACGTTTGTTTGGTAACCTTGCAAAGTGCACCTTTTACACTGACTGAGTATACTTTCTTGGCTATGTTTTTACTCCATAGGGAATTTAAGTTGACAAAGCTAGGATTGAAGCTATTGAGAATTGGTCGCAGCTCAAGTCAGTCACACAAGTGAGGAGTTTTCTTGGCCTCCCTAGTTTCTATAGGCATTTTGTGAGAGATTTCAGCACCATTGCTACACCTCTCAATGAGCCTACAAAGAAGGACGTGCCTTTTCCTTGGGGTACCGCACAGGAAGAAGCCTTCACGGTATTGAAAGATAAGTTAACAGATGCTCCTTTACTCCAACTTCCTGATTTTAATAAGACTTTCAAGCTTGAATGTGCTAGAGGAATTGGATTAGGAGGCGTGTTATTACAAGATGGTAAACCTGTTGCGTTCTTTTTCTGAAAAATTGAGTGGGCCTAGTCTGAATTTTTCTACTTATGATAAGGAATTATATGCTCTTGTTCGGACTTTGGAAAGATGGAAACATTATTTATGGCCCAAAGAATTTGTTATACGTTGTGATCATGAATCTTTGAAACATATCAGAAGTCAAACAAAACTGAACCGTACACATGCTAAATGGGTTGAATTCATTGGGACTTTCCCTTATGTCATTGAACACAATAAGGGTAAAGAAAATGTTATTGTTGATGCATTGTCTCGTCGTTATACTATGCTTTCACAACTTGACTGTAAAAAATTTGGTTTGGAGACCATCAAAGATCAATATGTGCATGATGCTGAATTTAAAGTTGCATTGCAGAATTGTAAAGAAGGCAAGACATGGAGGAAGTTTGCCATTAATGATGGATTTGTGTTCCGTGCTAACAAACTATGCATTACAGCTAGCTTCGTTCGTATTTTGTTGTTACAGGAGGCGCATGGAGGAGGATTGATTGGACACTTTGGCGTGAAGAAGACGGAGGACATACTTGCTACACATTTCTTCTGGCCAAAGATGAGACGGGATGTTGAGCGTTTTGTTGCTTGCTGCACTACATGTCAGAAAGCTAAGTCACGACTCAATCCTCATGGTTCATATATGCCTTTACTTGTACCTAGTGTTTCTTGGGAGGATATATCTATGAACTTCGTTTTAGGTTTACCTCGAACAAAGAAGGGGAGGGATAGCATATTTGTTGTTGTGGATAAATTTTCCAAAATGTCACACTTTATACTATGTCATAAAATTTATGATGATGCTAATGTTGCTGATTTGTTGTTTCGTGAAATTATTTGCTTCCATGGTGTGCCAAATACAATTGTTTTAGATCGTGGTGCTAAATTTCTTAGCCTCTTTTGGAGATGTTTATGGGTTAAGTTGGGGACTAAACTGCTTTTTACTACAACATGTCACACCCAAACCGATGGACAAACTAAAGTAGTCAATAGATCATTGTCTACTGTGCTTAGGGTTGTTTTGAAGCATAACTTGAAAATGTGGGAAGAATTCTTGGCTCATATTGAATTTGATTATAATCGCTCATTACATTCTACTACTAAGATGTGACCCTTTGAAGTTTTGTATGGTTTGATACCTCATGCGCGTATTGATTTGTTGCCTCTTCCATCTTTGGAGAAGGTTAATTTTGATGCTAAATAACATGCTGAATTGATATTAAAAATGCATGAGGTAACTAAGTAAAGCATTGAGAGTATGAATGCTAAATATAAACTTGCTGCAGATAAGGGTAGAAAACATGTTGTCTTTGCATGATCTTGTTTGGTTACATTTGCGTAAGGATAGATTTCTTCATTATTGCAAGTCAAAGCTAATGCCCGTGTCGATGGTCCTTGTAAGGTGTTAGAGAAAATAAATGATAATGCATATAAAATTGAGTTGCCTGCAGAGTTTGGGGTTAGTCCCACTGTTAACATTGCAGATTTGAAGCCTTATTTTGGTGAGGAAGATGAGCTTTCGTCGAGGACGACTTCGGTTCAAGAAGGGGAGGATGATGAGGACATCAATACCATTGTTACATCCACAGCCCCTGCTGCAATACATAATGGACCACTTACTAGAGGTCGCGTACGCCGATTGAATTACCAGGTACTTTCGTTTCTTGGAAATCCTTCTGGTGTTCATGAACATATGATGCTGCCTAAGTTATATACTTTTATTTTACTTATGAATGAAGGACCTTCCATGGATAAGAAGGATGGCAATTACAGCGGGAACAAGCATGGAGAAGAAGGTGTGCGTGGGGGAAGAACAATGGAGCTTCCAATGGGGATTTTCGCACTTTGATGCCACCATAAATAGAGATTGAAGGCTTGGACGAAATATACAATATGTCACTTCATTAATTTGGTCCATAGGCTATTATAGGTGTTGCGTCACCTTATTTTTGGGCCACGCACATGTAATTTCTAAATAGCACTTTATAGGTTGTTTTTATAGTCCATATGTGTGGGGAAACGAAGTAAGGGTCGGGTTCGAATCCCTCTCCCAAGGGGTCACAACAGTCCTCCTCTGTTTCCCCATATATATAGCCCTTAGGGCGTCGTTTGTGCTTGGGTTTTCTATGGATTACAAGGTTGCCATACCTGCAACTTCGCGTTCTTTGACACGTGGCACGTACATGAGTCCCAATTCTTTCACAATTGGAGGGGGAAAGTGAGGAAAATCAAGAGGCAAACAATCACTCAAAGACGACCCTCAAGTCATATATCCACTAGGTCCAACGAATCATGAGATACAAGGTTTGAAATCAACGAACAGATACAAGTACGAGTAGCCTTCCCACTCCGGAGAAATGGGCCTTGATATCCTCGAGGGGATCTTCCCTTAGAGGGGCATTGACATCCGCTTCAGATCTTCTCACGTAGAGGTGTCTCACCCCATGAGGCAAGGAAGTAGATGGAGCTATGCTCAATAATGATCTTTGCTAAACATAAGCTAACCCTAACTCGAGGTGGAAGAGGACTACTTATAGTCTAGGTAGAAATAGGTGTGAAGTGTACATGGGCCATTGTGTCGAGTCACTGCTCGCGGGCAGGACGAAAGTTCATGGCGCTGGAAGTTCTGGCAGGTTTAGACCGGGGTCCGGGCTAGACACAGTGTTGGCGCTGGGTCCTGAGGCTATGCCATAGGCAGGCTGGAAGTTCCGAGCTGGCTGGAAATTCCAGGCCAGGTACCAGGCTAAACCGAAAGCCTGCACGCTCGGGCTGGCTCCTGGGTCGTTGGGAGACCGGAGGTTCCGAGCTGGCTAGAAGTTCCGGGCCAACCAGAGTGTTGCCCTTGGTGTTGGCTCCTTCTCCTTCTCAGCCTTGGTCTTGGGGGTGCTTCCTCAATTCTTTGTCGTCGTCTTCCACACACCTAACCTGAGGATGCACAGGGTTTCATTGTGAGGTAGCATCCAAGTCCCATTGATATCTAGCTCTAAGAGGACCGAGTTCACCTTAGCTTCCATGGCACGTGTGTGGGATCTAGTCATGGGACCAATTGGGGCTTGATTTGATGGTATAGACTCCATCGTGGGATGCTTCACATCATTCTTCGTTTGTGTTCCATGACCATACAAAGGCATCATAGAACCTCACTTTCATCAATAAAATTTTCCTCTAATATTCGCAATATCCAGATTGCAATCTCAGTTTCTTGCTTATTCTTCGTTTGCGCACAGGAAATAGACCCTCGTGGTCAGGTTGATCATTCTCCGGCATGGTCAATAACCTATTGGAGTAGGTTTAGCGATTGCTAAGGCACGACGTATGCATATGTTCATAGTCGGATCGTCAAAGTTGACTCTACCAAAAAAGATAGCCACATCTCATCGAAATACAGGGACAACTTTGCCTCTATCACTACATGTCCACCTTCTCATCTATGCTTGATACCGTGCCAATGGCCATCCTTCTTGTCCATGCTAGGACCTTCATTCATAAGCAAAACAAAAGTATCTGATTTAGGTAGCATCATATGTTCATGAACATTAGAAGGATTACCAAGAAATGAATGTACCTGATAGTTTAGTTGCCGTACACGGGCTCTAGTAAGTGGTCCAATATGTGTACCTGGTGGGCCTATAGGTGTAACATTAGTAGTGATGTACTCATCAACGCAAGCCTAGAACATGAACAAAATCACGACGCTACACGTAATCAAGGGAGAGCACACTCTAAAAAAATCTCTGTTTTGCGCCACTTTTTTTGCGCTCTTTTTTGCTATTTTTTCTTTAGAAAATCACTATGATGGCGACTGTCTCAAACCTCTTCCAAAGGAGTATAAACAGGATAGGCACAAAAATTGACTAATTTTTTTTGGAATGATTCGGGGCTGCGTTGACCAAAAAGGGCAGCAAAAAATCACAATGGTGGCGCGTGTCTCAAAACACTCCGGAAAGGCTAAATAAAGGATAGGGGGAACATATTTTCGCGTGCCAAAATTTTGGCCTAAAAGCTGATTTTTTTTGAAACCTACTCACGCAAGGAAACACGAAACTGAAAACAAGAGGATCTTGAAACTTTATTCATAAGTAAAACCTACTCCTTATGGTGGCTTCAAAGTGCGAAAATCAGCACCAGAAACTTCATTATTATTTCCTGCATGTGCACCTTCTCCTCCATGCTTGATCCCGCTCCAATGGCCATCCTTCTTGTCCATGCTAGGTCCTTCATTCATAAGTAAAACAAAAGTATCTCATTTAAGCAGCATCATATGTTCATGAACATTAGAAGGATTACCAAGAAACGAAAGTACCTGATAATTTGGTTGGCATGCATGGGCTCTAGTAACTGGTCCAATATGTGTAGCTAGCAGGGATGTGGGTGTAACATTAGTAGGGATTGCATCATCATCAACATACACAAAGTGAGGAAACAACAGTCAATGCAGCATATTTGCCCAGGTTCGAGCCACTGTGAGGTGTAAAACCCTACTCCTGCTTTGGTGGATTAATGGTGTTTATACCCAAGTTACAAAGAGCACAGCTTCCAGGCAGGACTACTCAGGAACTACGACTACTACATGCCAATGGGTAGAGAGCCGACCCTTGAAAAGGTTACCATGGCCCCCTTTTATAATTTACGTGGTTGCCACGATGGTAAAATGGGAAATATGCCATACATGTAGTGGCTACAGTGCCAAATACCTAACTCTGATGAGGATAGACGCATTAAATGCACCGTGAGGTGTCATGCTGGCGGCATCTTCCGACAAGGATTGCCTCTCTTCATGTGTTGTTTTCCCAACTACCTCTTATTCCTTTAACATGCCTCTTAGACGGTTGTCAAAAAAGGCTGATTATCTGGCTAGAGCTGACACGTGCCCCAACTGGCTTCACCTAACTACATTCCCACTCGACACCTTCTTGAGAAGTGACTATCCGGTCGACGAGGTGGAGCGGTGGCTAGCTAGTGGGATCCTGCTGGCATAGAACTTGCCAGCTCTTGTTTGCCGATAAGGTGGCTTGGCGTCCGCCTACCATCTGGTCTTTTGTTGCATGTCTCATTATAGTTATCCTCGGGCAAACCTTGTTGCTGGGAGGCTGTGACTATTTGTACACAAGTCAGGGTGCTAAAGGACCCATTCTATAGTACACCGACAGAGGTACTATGGGTGGAAGGATCCGTGATCAATAAGAGGAAAATCTATATGTTCTTTCGCGTAGAGAAGTCGCCTTGTCTTCAATGCAATGACCGAGGGCACCCCATTATGAACTTTCCTGAACTATTCTGTTAAGAATGGAAGATCCCAATTAGACAAGGACAAAAATACGAATGACCAGAATTCCAGAGTAGGAAGAACCTGAAGTAGTAGCAAGACCCTTGTTAGGATGAAGAAACAATTATATATGTACCCTAGCATTGCCAATATTAGAAGTAGTAGTTGATGTAATGGAAGAACGACCAGGTATGTATCAACACAATTATCAAGTGATGAATTTATGCTGACCCCATATCATTTTGCCCTACATACAAAACCAAACAAGAAATCCGGAATTGGAACACCTCAGTTAGCAGGAAAGGGAAAGGGAAGACCAGCTAGGACACCTCAACTAACAGAAAAGCAAAACAAGTTCTAGGATATGAGATTACAAATGGATTTAAGATGATGCAGCCACCCAATGGTGTAGTAAACCGAAGGGGAAGGAAATTTGATTGCACCAAGAGGAGTAGTGGTTCCAAAACGGAAAGCACCTGGCCAAAGGAACCATAATAGAAAAAACTGAGAGACCCAGCTATGGATATCGAGGAAACTGCCAACGGGGTAGCTAATCTGGAATTTGTCTGATGATTACATAACTAACATTGCTATCATACCTAACTATGGCACTTAGGACAAAATGCTATAAATGCAGTCTAGGTGGCGTGTGGGGGTGCATCCCTGGCAAGCTTCTACCACCGTTCTAGCTAACTATTGCACCACAGGTGACGCGCCTCTGGACGGGTGTCAAGGGTACATAATCTGTCTTCTAGCATGTCGCCACATGCTTAGCGAGAGCCATTTAGCCACCTGGGAGCTTGACACCGCATCGACAAGTGACTAGCGTTGCGATGCATTGGAGCGGTGGCCCATCGTCTCGCGCTTGCCGAGGGATGGCTTGCCGGGTCTTCTTGAGGGTGTGAGTGATTCGGTTCCCGGCAGGCACCGGGGGCATGCTTGGCGCGCTTCGGGCCCATTTTGGGCTATTGCGTTGATCTTGCCAGCGCTGCTTGGCCTGTTGTTTGTCGCTTCCGCCGGAGTCTCGTTCTTGGATGCTTGTTTGGTTTGCACCTGTGTTGAAGGGTTCTGCTACTATTGCTTGCGCATAAGTCAGGGGCACTGGGTAGCCATGTCCTAGTGCACCGACAGGAGCCCTTGGGTCCGTCCTACACGCGCTCGCCCAGTGCCGTTGGGTCAGGCCTAAAATTTATGCACATGCGCGCAATGTGAGGGAGTAACCGCCAACTTACTACTCAGCACTGACCCACTACCTCATGCAGTTTCTGCCAAGCATGTCGCATGCATTGTGGGGAGTTTGTGATGGGTGCTCGTGACTTAAAGGTCTGGTTGTGGCAGAAAAAGCCGACATGGATTGGAGCAATGGGGCAGTTACCTATTCTCCCGTGATCGTGGGTAGTGGAATTGATGGAGACGAATGATGACCTTTGGAGCGGAGGAGAACCAGCCCCCCTGCCCTCCACTATAAATTGGGAGGTCACAAGGGGCGATTCTCATCCATCTCCTTGTCCTCCTCGGTCTTAAATCCACAGAGCTTGCCCTTTCTTCTCCTATCTTCAGGCCACCCCTTCCCTCCTGATTGTCAGGGGAAAAGGCCTAGCGAACACGTTGGCCACCGCAAGGCCTTATTCTTGTGTCCATGCTCAGCTACCGCCCTGGACCAACGGCCTAAGGCTAAGAGCCGTACGGAGGAGTCTCGAATGGCAGAGTGGGCGGCACGGCGGTCGCGTCAGGGACAGTTGTGGCAGCGCATCTGCCGCTGCATCGCCCTTTGTTTCAGTCTTGACGGAACGCCGCGCGGTCGACACCGTGCTGGAGTCCATGATGGTAACGTGGCACTGTTAAGGACTGCGGTCCCTGCGCTCCTTCTTCAAGGTGATGGAGAAAACTCGTTCGTACGGCCACCAGTTGCACATGAGTGGTCGCAGTTGCGGTTCACCATGCATCGTGTTGGAACTGTCCACTCATGGCGTTAAGTATAGAGCACATGGGTGAGAGCCTTTCACCCACATGTACCTCTTAAGGGCAAGGGTATTCCCTACCTTTAGCCACCAGGGACGACCATGCTCTTTGTGAGGTCTCCTGGGGAGCTTGGCGTTCGCCTCGGCTACCACGTCGAGGGCTCAGACGACGACGAAGATGTTTGCTCGAGTGGTGGTGATGAAGAAGACAACGGCGGTGGCGACCCGCGACGCGTCAGGAGCGGGGGCGATAGATCTTACGTGTCGTGATCGCTGACATCACCATCATCTACAACTGCCTTCAGTAGCGCCACCATCTACACCTGCCCTCTGCCTTCTCCCTCCCTACCGGCTTCGATTCGTCCTGCCTGGGTGCAAGGTCCTTTGGATCCTCTAGGGAACGCGTCCCACTGGTTCTGGCGGGGAGGCACCGAATCCCAACCAGGTGCTCCTTTTCCCCTCTTTTTATTCTCTGCCTAATTCCTAGGAGGAGAGGGACAAGATGATAGAGGTGAGGGTCCTGGTGTTTCGATGAGATGATAACTATCGATTTGGTGGAGACGACTTTGACTATCCAACTATGAACTTGACCACACCGGAGTATGATCAACTTGACCACGATGGTCTATTCATGCAAGCAATCGCAGAACAAGCAATAATATGATAATGCAATCTGAATATTGTGAATATATATGAAGTATTTATAAGGGTGGGGTTCCGAACGCGGTCTTGGTCTGGCCGTTGGACACAAACGAAGTATACGAAGTTGCAATGGCTAACTTTTAATAAAACAAAACCCAAAGAAAATTTTACTAGATAGATCTACTTATATAGGAGCAAGGGTGGCGGCTAAGGAGGTGGGAGGATGTCCCAGGACACCCTAAAACCAACCCTAGGTCATACAAGGACCGTGGGTCCAAGTGGAGGTGATGCAATACCTTTGGACTTCTAGTTTGACTCGGATTCTCCTGCAACGTCAGATTGTCTCGTCGATATCTGTCACAGCCCTAGTTTCACTTTGTTTGGCAATGCATTCATGCATGCATTTTAGTTTACAATTGAAAATGAAATTAGGAATGATCAAGCCTTAGAAATCATTTTTGCCAAAATAAGCATTACAAAAATTGCTTCAAACAGATCCAAGAAAATGTCCCTCGTGTTGTGATAAAATATTGGCATGATGTGAAAATTTCAATCAATATTTTTTGGATCATAGAAACATTTTATCTTGGGAATTTGAATTAATCAAACAATAATTGCATTCGATTTATATTTATTATATATAAAATATAAGTTCAATACTTCTGAAACTTTTTAGGTGGCACTAGTTAATTATACCTAGCTCACATAATAATTTTCAGGATTTTATAAAATGGCTAAGTATTTTATTTTGTAGCCAAAACAAAAGACAGAAAATAGAAAAAACAAATAAAAATAAAAGGAGGCAGAGGCCTCACGTGGCCACTTACCTGGTCCAAGTGGGTGGCCCAGCCCACAGGGGCAGCATTGTCTTCTTCCTCCTGCCAGGAGGAGAAGCAGTTGCTTGTCGGCCATGCCGCAGTGGTGCCACCTCCTCCCCACCTCATGGACCCCTCTATCCAGCTCGACGCTCCGGAGGACCTCGTCGACGCTGTCTAGACCCTTTGCCCCTCTAATTCTGCTCTCTCCCTCTCTTCCCTACTCTCTCCCTCGCCGGCCAAAAGGCTCTGCTGCCGTCGCCCCTCGCGCGTAGCTAGGGCCTGCCCTTGTCCGGCCATCACCCTCCGAGCTTCTACGTGATCCCACTCGACCTTCCTATCAAGCACGCATTGCCGGAAGTACCACAACGCCGAGGTCGTCGCCGTCTTCCCCATCTCCGACCGCCATCCTCCTCGCTGATTCATGCCATCTCGAGCCTCCCCGGACTCGCCAGCAGCACTAGAAGCATCACGGTGAGCCGTCGTGCCTCCCCCCTTTTTCCCTGTCGTGCTAGAGTTGTAGCGCCGCCAACGACGAGGCCGAGCCGGCACTGCCGCCCAGCTTGTCATGGCGCTCCTTCCCAGCCTCCTTTCGGTCCACGGCGAGCTACCCTGGATGCGCGGGACCGTGGGCTTTGCCCCAGCACCCTTCGGGGCCTCTCCCGTGGCCCTCAGGTACCCCTCCGCCATGGCCAGAGGTCGCTGACGACCAAATCCCGGCCGGCCGACGTGGCCCATTTAGTTGGGCACTAATTACTCCCCTCCCGCTGAAGCTAACTAGTGGGCCCAGCCGCCCTAAATAACCATCGGTTAGCCAAATTGTCACACCCTGTGTTTGTATTACCTTGATATGTTCGGGTTTATAAAATTTGGAGCCAACTAAAACTTTTTCAAAGTGCTTGTGCTTGGTTGCAATGATGTTTGCTTGCTTGATGATTGTGGTTGTGGCACTCCTTGATTCTATTCCACTTCATATTCATCTTCCTTGACCCAAACCTCTTGCCCAATGATCATGCCATGTGAATAGTGCCCAAAACTATTTTTATCAAATTTTGTTTTAACCAAAAATGATTTATTCAAATTAGGTTTTCAAAACCCCCTGAAATGAGGTTTGCACTGCAAGTCCTCAAATTGGGTGGATCCTTCTACCCCAAAAGCTTTACTTCAAACCTACTATATATAAGACTTTCCAAACCCACCAAATATTTATTTTAAAGATTATTATTATATTTTATTCAAAGCCTTTTCTTAAGACCAGAAATGTTTTTTCATAGGGAAAAATTATTTAAATACTCTTAAAATATTTGGGAAACTTTAGGGAAGCTCAGTGGACATATATTTTCCATATATATGAGTTTCAACTTATGAGCATGTTCAAATCATGGGCAAAACCCCTCAAAACCCCTTCTGTTCAAATCAAGCTTTCGAAATTTTTCTACAAGAAATATTCTCAATAAATTCCAGGAAAATTCCAGGAAGTCAACACTATCATAAGTGATGATCTTGCAAAGTTTCATCTCAATCCAAGTTGATTTGATTCATCACACCATCCCAAAACCCTCTCTATCCAGATTCAAATTTGAGCAACTTTACATTATGAAGTTTATCCCCTTGACCCCAAACTTTGTGGGCATGCTCTAATGACCAAATAGTGATGCCACACTAAGTGGTGTATCTAGTGTAAAAGCATAGCATCACTAGATCTATTGAAACCTGATTCTGGTAGTTTCTAGGGTTTACCAAGTTTCCATTGTCAACTTTTCCCCCTTGGGCTCAAACTTGGTGAATCATCTCATATTTACATAGCATTTGACCCTGGTAAATATCTCAATAAGTTGGTAGATTCTTCTTGCCCAAAACCTTATCAAACACCTTCTGGTAAAATAGTAAAGGCACTATTTCCACCCCTTCCTCTTTTACCCTTGCCCCCAAATTTTTGCCACACCTTCTGGCAATGCCCAAGCACCCTCAGTAGAAATCCCAAGTCATCAAACCACTGGAAGGAGGGGTAAAACCCCCATTTACCCCCTGGCAGCATCCTTTTTTAACCTTTCCTTCTACCGTAAGGCTCCTCCAGGGCCCTCCCCTAGCTTCTCCTAGACCTAGGGCACCTCCTGTAGCCCCAAGATACTAGAGGACACACTAGGGGCTTAAAATATGCTAGGACACGCCATATGGGCGCTCTGGAGCACGCTATAGTGCGCTCCCGCACTGTAGCCGCCCCTGCCCGGCACCGCCCGACTGCCTCGGGCCTCCCCAGCATGTCCCCACGGCCGCCCTCGACGTCTGCAAGGCGCCATATGGTCGGGCCCCCTTCTCCCTCCTGCTCTGCTGCCCTCTATCGCGCGCACGACAGCGCCCCAACCAGCCAGTGGTCGCGCTCGCACGCGCGCACCTACGGGCCCCCTCCTGGCTGCCCTTCCCTTCTCCTAGACGCGGACTGAGTTCACGAACCCCCCAGACATAGCCTGGAGCCTCCTCCCCCCCGTGACCTGTGGCGACGGCCACGTCCTCGCCGGCGCACCGCGCCCGCGGTGGACCGAAGCCCGCCTATTTAAGCCCCCCCGCTCCTCCTGCTCCTCCCTCCTCACTCCCTCCTCTCCTCAACTTCTTCCTCGTGCTTTGCCCGCTCGACCCCGTGGTTGAGAGCCGCTCCCGAACCAAACCCTCGCCACCGTCGGGCTTCCCTCCTTGCCGGCGTTCCCCTCTGTCCCGTCACTCCCCTCGACCACCCACCGACGCGCGGGAGTCCCCTGAGTGCATCGGTGCCCTCTGTTCCAATAGCCACGGCCTGGAACCCCCTCCGGTGAGCCCCATCCGCTCCTGTCGCAAGGAGAGGGATGATAGGTGGCGCCCACCTATCATCCCATCAGCCCCCTCCTCTCTCTCTGCCTAGTAGGGCCCGCGGGCAGGTCTAAAAATAAACTTGCCGCGCGCGGCGCCTCGCCTCGGCCGGCTTCCCCTGTGGGCCGGTTCGGGTGGGTGTTTTTGGCCCGAGGGGCATAGTGCCCTATTTCTTTTCTTTTTTCTGTTTTTCTTCCAAAAATTCCACAGGGCCAAATTAAATCTATTCCAAATATTTTTCAGTAAAAAATCTTAGAATATTCCCTAGAATTTATTAGTGCCATTGGTAAAAATGTTTGAAAACATTTTATACACTATTCTAATTTAAAACCCCTATTTCGAATTATAAGTTCCTATTTTAAATAGTTTTGAAAATCTTTTTAAGTTCAAAAACCTAGGCAAATATTTTTAGTATATCTTGTGGTATTTATCAGAGTAGGGTAGCATTTTTGATAGTAGTTTGTGTGCTCTGTTTTTGTGTGTTGCTTATTTTTATCGCTGTTATTCGCGATGATAGATTGCACGGTTGACCAAGAAGTTGGACACGAAGTCTTCAAACACCCCGGAGACTTTGTTGAGCCAGGCAAGCAACCCTTTGACCATGTTAAGAAACTTTTTCATGCATGACATATAGCACTTGTTGTTTTGATGATTGATCATGATGAGGTGCTCCCCCTTCGGTGGGATGCCTCCGATGCTCTTACTATTGACACTTGCATCGTGCATGACCCTACCACCTTATGAGGGTTATGCGGGTGGGTGTAGTTATGATTCTAATAGATGCTATGCAAGTGGGTTGGGATTTATGCATAGTGATGAAAAGGAAGTGATTCTTTGAAAGACTTTTTGAAAACCCCGTCGGGTGCCACTAATGCCCGAGGGAGATGATGATGATAAGTTGGGTGACCACTTGAGAAAGAAGTGGTGTGCGGGAACAAGATGAGAATGTGTTTTCAAAACGGATTGGTGTAAGTTGCGACCATTACTCCAACCTTACATGCGCAACCACGATACCCTTATGGGAAGGGGCTTTGTTGAATACCTTGGTGGGTACTGGCAAGGGGCCCGCATTACTAGTAGCGGGAGTGGCGTGGTCACTCTCGATACGGGGTCATACCGGTATGAACGATCATGCGTTGTCTTCAAAGGCACCGGGCACACCATTGGTCCCCTCATGGATGGTACGATCTGGAGCGAGGCTCGTGTGATGTACATCGTGAGGGTTGGGTACCAATCGAGTGGACTATTTGTTTAGTATGGCTAGGGGAAAGGCATTGTTTGGGTGCTTACCTCGGGTATGCTATATACCGCGAGTCGTGGATGACACGGAAGTGTTGGAAATATGCCCTAGAGGCAATAAATAAAGTGTTTATTATTGTATTTCCTTGTTCATGATAATCGTTTATTATCCATGCTATAACTGTATTAATTGGAAACATGGATACATGTGTGGATACATAGACAAACACAATGTCCCTAGTATGCCTCTAGTGAACTAGCTCGTTGATCGAAAGATGGTTAAGGTTTCCTAGCCATGGACATGAGATGTCATTTGATAACGGGATCACATCATTAGGAGAATTATGTGATGGACAAGACCCAAACTACAAACGTAGCTTATGATCGTGTCAGTTTATTGCTACTGTTTTCTGCATGTCAAGTATATGTTCCTATGACCATGAGATCATGCAACTCACAGATATCGGAGGAGTGCCTTGTGTGTATCAAACGTTGCAACGTAACTGGGTGACTATAAAGGTGCTCTACAGGTGTCTCCGAGCATGTCTGTTGAGTTGGCATGGATCAAGACTAGGATTTGTTACTCCGTGTGATGGAGAGGTATCTTAGGGCCCACTCGGTAATACAACATCAAAATAAGCCTTGCAAGCAATGTGACTAAGTGTTAGTTACGGGATCTTGTATTACGGAACGAGTAAAGAGACTTGCCAGTAACGAGGTTGAACTAGGTATGGAGATACCAATTATCGAATATCGGGCAAGTAACATACCGAAGAACAAAGGGAACATCATACGGGATTAACTGAATCCTTGACATAAACGTTCGACCGATAAAGATCTTCGTAGAATATGTAGGAACCAATGTGGACATCTAGGTCCCGCTATTGGTTATTGACCGTAGAGGTGTCTCGGTCATGTCTACATAGTTCTCGAACCCGCAGGGTCTGCACACTTAAGGTTTGGTGACGTTTTGGTAGTATAGAGTTATGTATGGTGGTGACTGAAGTTTGTTTGGAGTCCCGGATGAGATCCCGGACATCATGAGGAGCTCCAGAATGGTCTGGAGGTAAAGATTCATATATAGGAAGTCGTGTTTTGGTCACTGGAAAAGTTTCGGGCTCGTCGGTAGTGTACTGGGAGTGCCGGTAGTGTACCGGGAGACCTCCGGGAGGGGTATTTCGACCCAAGAGGCTTCATGAGCTGTGGGAGAGTGAATATCAGCCCTTAGTGGGCTGGTGGAAACTCCCACACAAGGCCCATGTGGCTGGAAGAAAAAAAACCAATAGGAAAAGGTGGAAAAAGGAAAAAAAGGACGAATCCTAGTCCTACTAGGATTGGAGGAGAGTCCTCAATTCCTAGTTGGTTCGGCCGAAGCCCTTGGCTTGGGAAGCCAAGGCTGCCTCCTCTCCTCCTCTCCTCCTATATATACTGGAGGTTTTAGGGTTTTTGCACTAGATTTTCAGCCACGTGCTACCCATTCCTCCAATGCATAGTTTCTTCTCTAGATCGGATTTCTGCAGCACTTAGGCGAAGCCCTGCCGGAATTGCTCCACCACCATCGCCGGAGCGCCATCAGCTGCCGGAGAACTCTTCTTCCTCTCCACTCCTTCTTGCTGGATCAAGACGGTGGAGATCGTCATCAAGCTGTACGTGTGCTGAACGCGGAGGTGTCGTCCGTTCAGTGCTAGATCGAAAGGATCGTGATCAAGCTCGTGGGACGGATCGTGATCAAGTTCGTGGGACAGATCTTGATCGGATCGCGGGAAGGATCGTGATTGGATCGCGGGACGGATCGTGATTGGATCGCGGGACGCGCGGCGATTTGGATCTCGAAGACGTTCAACTACACCAACCGCGTTTCTTAACGCTTCCCGCTTAGCGATCTACAAGGGTATGTAGATCCACTCTCCCTCTCGTAGATGCTCATCACCATGGATAGATCTGCGTGTGCATAGGAAACTTTTTGTTTCCCATGCAACGTTCCCCAACAGGGGCATCATGAGCTAGGTCTATGTGTAGATGAGATCTCGAGTAGAACACAAAAGGTTTGTGGGCGTTGATGCTTAGATTGCTTCCTCCCTTGGTCGGATTTTGGTTCAGCGGTATTGTGAGATGAAGCGGCCCGGACCAACATTACTCGTATGCTTACGAGAGACCGGTTCCCTCGACGCAACTTGTTGCCTAGATGGCTTGCGGGTGGCAGTTTCTCTCACTTCAGTTGGATCGGATTCGACAAAGCCGGTCCTTGAGAAGGTTGAAAATCAAATTATGTATCACCGTTGTGGTTTGTGCGTAGGTGAGAATCGTTCTTGCTAGAAACCCGTAGCAGCCACATAAAACATGCAAAAATAATTAGAGGACGTCTAACTTGTTTATGCAGGGTGTGTTGTGATGTGATATGGCCAATTACATGATGTGATATATGTGATGTATTAGATGATCATGTGATGTATAGAATTTCACGACTTGCATGTCGATGAGTACGGCAACCGGCAGGAGCCATAGGGTTGTCTTTAATTATTATATGACCTGCGTGTCAATCATTAAGCGCTATGTAATGCTTTACTTTATCGCTAAATGGTAGCAATAGTAGTAGAAGCATGTTGGGCGCAACAACCCCGATGACGACACGCTGATGGAGATCAAGATGATGGAGATCATAGTGTCTTGCCGGTGACGATGGAGATCATGCCCGTGCTTTCAAGATGGAGATCTAAAGCACAAGTTTATGGCCATATCATGTCACTTATGAATTGCATGTGATATTAATCCTTTTATGCACCTTGTTTTGCTTAGTACGATGGTAGCATTATAATGTGATCCCTCACTTAAATTTCAAGATAAATTGTGTTCTCCTCGAGTGTGCACCGTTGCGAAAGTTTGTCGTGTTGAGACACCACGTGATGATCGGGTGTGATAGACTCTACATTCACATACAACGGGTGCAAGCCAGTGTGGCACGCGTAGAACACTCGGGTTAAACTTGACGAGCCTAGCATGTACAGACATGGCCTCGGAACACAAGAGACCGAAAGGTCGAACATGAGTCATATAGTAGATATGATCAACATAATGATGTTCACCATTGAAGCCACCTCAACTCACGTGATGATCGGACTTGAGTTGGTGGATTTGGATCATGTGACACTCAGATGACCTGAGGGATGTCAATTTGAGTGGGAGCTTTAGTAATTTGATTAACTAAACTCATTATCTTGAACAATAGTCTAAGTGAAGTTTGCATATTTATATTGTAGATCAATGGCTCGCGCAGTAGCACCCCTGAATTTTAATGCGTTCCTAGAGAAAGCTAAACTGAAAGATGATGGAAGTAACTTTGTTGATTGGGCCCGTAATCTGAGGATTATCCTCACGGCTTCCCAGAAATCATATGTCCTTGATGCACCGCTTGGTGACCAACCAGAATACATGACCCCCGAAGACGTTAAGAACGCTTGGGAGGCACGTACTGGAGATTACTCAGTAGTTCAGTGTGCAAGATTGTATGGCTTAGAACCGGGACTTCAAAGACGTTTTGAACGTCATGGAGCATATGAGATGTTCAAGGAGTTGAAGTTTATTTTCTAGAAGAACGCTTGGATCGAGAGGTATGAAACCTTCGATAAGTTCTATGCTTGCAAGATGGAGGAGAACGGGTCTATCAGTGAACATATACTCAGAATGTCAATCACTGCCACCTAGTTACAAGAGCTTTGTGATGAACTATAACATGCACGGGATGAACAAGTCAGACGCCGAGCTGTTTCCGATGCTAAAAGTCGTAGAGTCTGAAATCCAGAAAGAACATCAAGTGTTGATGGTCAATAAAACCACTAGTTTCAAGAAAAATGGCAAAGTCAAGGGCAAGGGCAAGAAGGGTAAAACCAAGAAGGATGGCAAAGCAGTTGCTACTCCTGTAAAGAAGCCCAAGCATGGACCCAAGCCAGAAATTGAGTGCTTTCATTGCAAGGGAACTGGTCACTGGAAGTGGAACTGCCCCAAGTACCTGGCTAACAAGAAGGCGGCCAACGACAAACAAGGTATATATTGATGAGGACATCCCTACTAATGTTACACCCACCCCGACTGCTATACATACAGGACCAATTACTAGAGCTCGCGCACGTCAATTGAATTACCAGGTACTTTCGTTTCTTGGAAATCCTTCTAATATTCATGAACATATGATGCTGCCTAAATTAGATACTTTTGTTTTACTTATGAATGAAGGACCTATCATGGATAAGAAGGATGACCATTGGAGCGGGATCAAGCATGGAGGAGAAGGTGCGCGCGCGGGGAAGAACATTGGAGCTTCCAGTGATGATTTTCGCACATTGAAGCCACCATAATGGGAGTGGGAAGCTGTGGACGAAATATGCATGATGCCACTTTATAAAATTCGTCCATAGGCTAATATAGGTGCTGCGCCACCTTAATTTTGGGCCAGGCCCATGTAATTTCGAAATACCATATTATAGGCTGTTTTTAGAGTCCGTATGTATGGGGAAACTGACTTAGGGTCGGTTTCGGACCCCTCCTCCAAGGGGCCACGAAATTCCCTTCTATTCCCCCATATATACAGCCCTTAGGGCTTCGTTTTAGGTTTGGGTTTTGTTTAGATTACAAGTTCGCCATAGCAGCAACTTCGCGTTCTTCGTTTGTGTTCCGCGACCAGACAAAGGCGTCACAGAACCCCACTTCATCAATAAAGCTTTCCTCTTATATTCGCAATATCCAGATTGCAATCTTAGTTTCTTGCTTGTTCTTCGTTTGCGTGCAGGAAATAGACCCTCGTGGTCAGGTTGATCGTGCTCCGGCGTGGTCAATAACCTCTCAGAGTTGGTTTAGCGATTGCTAAGGCGCGACGTCTCACACGTTCGTAGTCGGATCGTCAAAGTCTACTCCACCAAAAACGATAGCCACCATCTCATCGAAAGACAGGGACAACTTCGCCTCTATCATATATGATATACATGTTATTGATGTGTACCTTCCTAGCTCTCGTAGTAGTGCCTGGGTATTTGATACCTGTTCGGTTGCTCACATTTGCAACTCAAAGTAGGAACTAAGGAATAAATGAAGGCTGGCAAAGGACGAAGTGACGATGCACGTGGGAAATGGTTCCAAGGTTGATCTGATCTCCATCGGCACGCTCTCTCTTCGATCACCATCGGGATTAGTGATGAACCTGAATAATTGTTATTTAGTGCCTGCGTTAAGAATGAACATTATATCTGGATCTTGTTTATTGCGAGACGGATACTCATTTAAATCAGAGAATAAAGGTTGTTCTATTTATATGAGTAATATCTTTTATGGTCATGCACCCAATGTTAGGCATTTATTCATATTGAATCTTGATAGTGATGACACACATGTTCATAACATTGATGCCAAAAGATGTAGAGTTGATAATGATAGTACCACTTTCTTGTGGCACTGCCGTTTAGGTCATATTGGTGTAAAACGCATGAGGAAGCTCCATGCTGATGGACTTTTGGAATCACTTGATTTTGAATCACTTGACACATGTGAACCATGCCTCATGGGCAAGATGACTAAAACGCCGTTCTCTGGAACAATGGAACGGGCGAGTGACTTATTGGAATTCATACATACTGATGTGTGCGGTCCAATGAATGTTACAACGCGTGGTGGATATCGTTATTTTATCACCTTCACTGATGACTTAAGTAGATATGGGTATATTTACTTAATGAAACACAAGTCTGAAACGTTTGAAAAGTTGAAGCAATTTCAGAGTGAAGTTGAGAATCATCATAACAAGAAGATTAAGTTCCTGCGATCTGATCGAGGAGGTGAATATCTGAGTTATGAGTTTGGCAGTCACTTAAGACAGTGTGGAATTGTTTCACAGTTGACACCGCCTGGAACACCACAGCGTAATGGTGTGTCCGAACGTCGTAATCGAACCTTATTAGATATGGTGCGTTCTATGATGTCTCTTGCTAATTTGCCGCTATCATTTTGGGGTTATGCATTAGAGACGGCTGCATTCACTTTAAATAGGGCACCATCAAAATCCGTTGAGACGACGCCATATGAATTGTGGTTTGGCAAGAAGCCAAAGTTGTCGTTTCTTAAAGTTTGGGGATGTGATGCTTATGTCAAAAAGCTTCAGCCTGAAAAGCTGGAACCCAAAGCGAAGAAATGCGTCTTCATAGGATACCCGAAAGAGACAGACGGGTATACTTTCTATCTCAGATCCAAAGGCAAAGTGTTTGTCGCTAAGAACGGAACATTTCTTGAGAAAGAGTTTCTCTCGAAAGAATTGAGTGGGAGGAAAATAGAGCTTGATGACGTTATTGAACCTTTACTTCTACCAGAAAGTAGCGCAACACAGAAAGATGTTTCTGTGGAACCTACGACGGTAGAAGAGGAAGTTAATGATGATGATCATGAAGCTTCGGATCAAGCTGCTATTGAACCTCGTAGGTCGACAAGGCCGCGTACTACCCCTGAGTGGTACGGCAACCATGTCTTGGAGGTCATGTTGTTGGACAACAATGAACCTACGAGCTATGAAGGAGCAGTGATGGGCCCGGATTCCGAGAAATGGTTAGAGGCCGTGAAATCCGAGATGGGATCCATGTATGAAAATAAAGTATGGAATTTGGAAGTATTACCTGAAGGGCGAAAGGCCATTCAGAACAAATGGATCTTTAAGAAGAAGACATACGTGGACGGTAATGTCACCGTCTATAAAGCTTGACTTGTGGCAAGGGTTTTTTCACAAGTTCAAGGAGTTGACTATGATGAGACTTTCTCACCCGTAGCGATGCTTAAGTCTGTCAGAATCATGTTAGCAATAGCTGCTTATTTCAACAATGAAATTTGGCAGATGGATGTCAAAACAACATTCCTCAACGGTTTCCTCGAGGAAGAGTTGTATATATGCAACCCGAAGGTTTTGTCGATCCAGAGAATGCTGACAAAGTTTGTAAACTCCAGCGATCCATTTATGGACTGGTGCAAGCATCTCGGAGTTGGAATAAGCGCTTTGATGAGGTGATCAAAGCGTTTGAGTTTATACAAGTCTACGTAGAAGCTTGTATTTACAAGAAAGTGAGTGGGAGCTCTATAGCATTTCTAGTATTATATGTGGATGACATATTGCTGATTGGAAACAATATAGAAATGCTGGAAAGCGTGAAGGAATATTTGAACAAGAGTTTTTCAATGAAGGACCTAGGAGAAGCTGCTTTCATATTAGGCATTAAGATCTATAGAGATAGATCGAGACGCTTAATAGCACTTTCACAAAGCTCATACCTTGATAAAGTTTTGAAGAAGTTTAAAATGGAACAGTCCAAGAAGGGGTTCTTGCCTGTGTTACAAGGTGTGAAGTTGAGTAAGACTCAATGCCCAATAACTGTAGAAGATAGAGAAAATATGAGTGTCATCCCCTATGCTTCAGCCATAGGCTCTATCATGTATGCAATGCTATGCACAAGACCCGATGTCAGCCTTGCCATAAGTATGGCCGGAAGGTTTCAAAGTGATCCTGGAATGGAGCACTGGCAAGCGGTCAAGAATACTTAAGTACCTGAAAAGGACTAAGGAAATGTTTCTCGTTCATGGAGGTGATGAAGAGCTCATCGTAAAGGGTTACGTCGATGCAAGCTTTGACACTGATCCAGACAACTCTAAGTCGCAAACCGGATACTTATTTATTCTTAACGGGGGAGCGGTAAGCTGGCGCAATTCCAAGCAAAGCGTGGTAGCTGTCTACGTGCGAAGCAGAATACATCGCAGCCTCGGAGGCGGCGAAGGAAGGTGTCTGGATGAAGCAGTTCATGACAGATCTTGGAGTAGTGCCCAGTGCAGTGAATCCAATGAACCTGTTCTGTGACAACACTGGTGCCATTGCTCTGGCCAAGGAACCAAGGTTTCACAAGAAGACCAGACACATAAAGCGACGCTTCAACTCCATCCGCGATTACATCATGGAGAAAGACATAAATATTTGCAAAGTGCACACGGATCTGAATGTTGCAGACCCGTTGACTAAACCTCTTCCAAGGGCTAAACATGATCAACACTAGAACTGCATGGGTGCTCGATTCATTACAATGTAAATCACATAGTGATGTGAACTAGATTATTGACTCTAGTGCAAGTGGGAGACTATTGGAAATATGCCCTAGAGGCAATAAATAAAGTGTTTATTATTGTATTTCCTTGTTCATGATAATCGTTTATTATCCATGCTATAATTGTATTAATTGGAAACATGTATACATGTGTGGATACATAGACAAACACAATGTCCCTACTATGCCTCTAGTGAACTAGCTCGTTGATCGAAAGATGGTTAAGGTTTCCTAGCCATGGACATGAGATGTCATTTGATAACGGGATCACATCATTAGGAGAATGATGTGATGGACAAGACCCAAACTACAAACGTAGTATATGATCGTGTCAGTTTATTGCTACTGTTTTCTGCATGTCAAGTATATATTCCTATGACCATGAGATCATGCAACTCACAGATATCGGAGGAGTGCCTTGTGTGTATCAAACGTCGCAACGTAACTGGGTGACTATAAAGGTGCTCTACAGGTGTCTCCGAGGGTGTCTGTTGAGTTGGCATGGATCAAGACTGGGATTTGTTACTCCGTGTGACGGAGAGGTATCTCAGGGCCCACTCGGTAATACAACATCACAATAAGCCTTGCAAGCAATGTGACTAAGTGTTAGTTACGGGATCTTGTATTACGGAACGAGTAAAGTGACTTGCCAGTAACGAGGTTGAACTAGGTATGGAGATACCGACGATCGAATCTCGGGCAAGTAACATACCGAAGAACAAAGGAACATCATACTGGATTAACTAAATCCTTGACATAATGGTTCGACCGATAAAGATCTTCATAGAATATGTAGGAACCAATGTGGACATCTAGGTCCCGCCATTGGTTATTGACCGTAGAGGTGTCTCGGTCATGTATACATAGTTCTCGAACCCGAAGGGTCTTCACACTTAAGGTTTGGTGACGTTTCGGTAGTATAGAGTTATGTATGGTGGTCACCGAAGTTTGTTCGGAGTCCCGGATGAGATCCTGGACATCACGAGGAGCTCTGGAATGGTCCGGAGGTAAAGATTCAGATATAGGAAGTCCCGTTTTGGTCACCGGAAAAGTTTCGGGCTCATCGGTAGTGTACCGGGAGACCTCGGGATGGGTATTTCGACCCAAGAGGCTTCGTGGGCTGTGGGAGAGTGAATATCAGCCCTTAGTGGGCTGGTGGAAACTCCCACACAAGGCCCATGTGGTTGGAAGAAAAAAAACCAATAGGAAAAGGTGGAAAAAGGAAAAAAAGGACGAATCCTAGTCCTAATAGGATTGGAGGAGAGTCCTCAATTCCTAGTTGGTTCGACCGAAGCCCTTAGCTTGGGAAGCCAAGGCTGTCTCCTCTCCTCTTATATATACTGGAGGTTTTAGGGTTTTTGCACTAGATTTTCAGCCACGTGCTACCCGTTCCTCCAGTGCATAGTTTCTTCTCTAGATCGGATTTCTGCAGCGCTTAGGCGAAGCCCTGCCAGAATTGCTCCACCACCATCGCCGGAGCGTCGTCAGGCTGCCGGAGAACTCTTCTTCCTCTCCACTCCTTCTTGCTGGATCAAGACGGTGGAGATCGTCATCAAGTTGTACGTGTGCTGAACGCGGAGGTGTCGTCCGTTCGGTGTTAGATCGGAAGGATAGTGATCAAGCTCGTTGGACGGATCGTGATCAAGTTCGTGGGACGGATCGTGGGACGGATCGTGATTGGATCGCGAGACGGATCATGATTGGATCGCGGGACGCACGGCAATTTGGATCGCGAAGACGTTCGACTACACCAACCGCGTTTCTTAACGCTTCTCGCTTAGCGATCTACAAGGGTATGTAGATCCACTCTCCCTCTCGTAGATGCTCATCACCATGGATAGATCTGCGTGTGTGTAGAATTTTTTTTTGTTTCCCATGCAACGTTCCCCAACAAGAAGTTCCACGAGTCTTGTGAGTAAAGTGTGCAACCTCTGCAGAGTGTAAAACTATTCGAATAGCCATGTCCACGGTCAAGGACAGTTGGATGACCGCTCTTGTGCTACGTCCAAATGTTTTCACAAACTGGTGTGTGAGTGTGTGGATACAAAGATGGTACTTGAGAGAAGTCCGATGGCTTAGCATGGTTATTGAACTAAGTTCGATGACTTAGCATGATGAATGAGCATGAGATGTTCGACCCCTGCTTATGATGATATCTATAATTTGTTCATATGGATATGTGCCTTTTGTTGATGCATGCTTACTAGTTACTTGATGATGTCATTGAACTTAAAATTAGCTTTCCGCAAATTACCTACTTAGTGCTATATCATGCATCATTATTACCTTGTTACACAACTTGGGTTGCTTGCGAGTACATTCAAAGTACTCATTGGCTTGCCACTGGTTATTTAATTGGCCAGGCATGGAAGAACATGAGTACGTTGAAGAGTTCGTTGGTGATGAACATGCAAACTAGAACGCTTCCCAGTCCGAATGCCTGTAGGTTAAGGCAGATGGCATGGGTTCACGCTTTCGATCAAGATTTCCGCTGCTTGTTCTATTTAAGTGTTTGGCCCTTGTGGCCCTATCTATGTAAGACTAGACCTTCATGGCCTTTATTTGTGTAAGACGCTAAATGTGGATGTAAGACTCTTGTTATTCAGCTTCTGTGTATTCAGTGAGCATTGATCTCCGGGATCACTGTACACGTGCATTCGGTGATCACGACTTATGAGTCGGGGTCCCCACAGAGCTGGTATCAGAGCCTTCTTGACTGTAGGAAGCCCTTAGTTAGCATGGACGTTAGCCAGGATAAAACCGTTTTTGAAACTACACCTAGCATCTATACTTAGGAATTCTGCCCTATTTACCTCTTCTATTGTTCACACAACACTCTGCTAACTCTCCTCCTTTCAAACCTTTTTAGATGGTCGTCGTACCTGAAGCTTTCCTGACATCCGGCTTTCCCTTACTCCTTGGGGATAGCCTGGAGAAGTGCCAGTTTCGCCAACCACCCATTTTCCTCTACCACGAGCATTGGGTCGATGCCGTCACGAAGGAGTACCATGTAGATGTGGTCGTGAAGGCAAATGACTCCCCGACCAGTTGGTTCTTTGAAGGACCACGGATGGAGACCATGATACTTGCAGTCGAGACAGCTGCACGCAAGGCACTCCTACACCTTCGAGACATCATTCCAGAGATGGCTGACGAGCCGGCTACTCGCTACCTTCCCTTCAGGAAGGATGATTTTGGCGAAAGTTGGACACTGATTCCGACCAAGGAGGATGGCACACCACTCAGGTTCCAGACCTACTTCAGCCTCTCCCCCGATAGCCTGGTTCATAACCTGATGAAGGAGTCCGTGAAGCTCCGCGAGGAACTTCACCACACCTGAGACCTACTTCGGCAAGACAAGATGAAGCCAGACAAGATCAAGAAGGATGGAGACCCCGAGGGACGACCAGTTGTTGCTTATCGAGGAGGAGTACCCCCAGCTAGTGATGCACCTACACGTCGTCATCGCATGAGTGCGAAGGAGTACCGTGAGCTCTTCACCGACCCGCTAGCAAAGCGTCGTCGGGATGGACCTCCTCGTTCCCCGACTCCTTCGACTGGGAATGATGCCCGATCAGATAATGAACAGGAGGAAGACCCAGAAGAGCGTGACTATGAGACCGAGCACTCCACCACCTGAGTCCGAGAACCCCTAGGGTAGGATCAGTCATGTACCCCTCATGCAAAGTCGAGTTCGTGTAATGGTTCATATGAAACCATGTGTGCTTGTTGTTTGATTTGTTGTTTGTGTTCCGATGCAAGTCGCGCTTTTGCGTTAAGCAACATGTAAGCGACTCCATCGTCTGTCTTAATATATGTTGGTCTTTCGACCTTTGTTGTTATCACACTTCCACTTGACCAACCCCCTTAGGCGCGCTTTTCCGTTGTTGCTTTTCCTCTCGTCTATCCCAGTTGTTTGACTTGGCTGCTCCAAACAGGATGGTGACTGCTACCCGCAACAGCTCCTTCACCAACCCTGAAGCTGGCAACTCAAGCCAGCAACAGGGACCTGGTGGGGCTTCTCATGCTAGAGGACACCAGGAGTAGCCACAAGGCGAGACATTCCCCCGCCACCACCTCCACTGGAGAACATGACCATTGCTCAGTTTCTCCAAGTTCTCCGGGAGGAGCGCCAGGCCAACCATGCTACTATTCAGCAGATGGCTCAGGCCCTTGTGAACAACCAGTAGCAAGGCAGGAATGGCAATGGCCACTCCACACTATCCGAGTTCATGAGGAATTTGCCCCCAACCTTCACCGAGACTGCTGAACCTTTGGATGCTGATGAATGGATCCGCAACATCGAAGACCTCCTTGCACTGGTCAATTGCAATGAGGACCGTGAGAAGGTGTTGTATGCCTCTCACTGCCTCGGAGGTACTGCCCGAGCTAGGTGGGATGGATTCAAGGTCATGCAAGGTGAGCATGTGATCACCTGGAATGAGTTCAAGGAAGGATTCCGCACCGCCCACATTCCTTCTGGGATTATGGCTATCAAGAAGAGAGAATTCCGAGCACTAAAGCAAGGAAGTGGCTCTGTTAAGGAGTACCTGCAGAAGTTCAACCTGCTGTCAAGGTATGCACCTGAAGATGTCAACACGGAGGCTGCCAAGAAGGAACGCTTCATGGAAGGACTTCAACAAACCCTACAGTATCAACTCATCGTCTGCGACTGTCGTACCTTCTTCGACTTGGTGAACAAGGCCCTCATGCTAGAAGACAAGCGTCATGCCATAGATGACACTCGCAAGCTCAAGATGATCAGCAAGGGAAGCTCGAGCAACCAGAAGCCTCACCCCTGGCAGCCAGCCCTAGCCAAGCCGACCTATCAGCCATAGAAGGTAGACCTCATACACCTCATCCGAGCTACCAGCCTCAGCAGTATTCCAACCCCGGGCCAGCTTACAACAACAACCCCAATAACAACAACAATGGTAGAAGCTTCAACAACAACCCTGGACAAGTCGCTTGCTTTGGATGTTGTCAGCCAGGACACATCTGTAGGCTGTGTCCCAACAAGAAGCTAGATGCACCACGCCCCAATGCGCCCGCTCAAGGTCAAGGCCGTGGAGCACCCCTAAGGAACCCCACTTCCCGCAACCAGCCCAACAATGGCAAGGGTCGTGTGAACCACATCACTACAGAGGAAGCCTAGAAAGACCCGGATGTCATATTGGGTACGTTCCTCGTTAACTCAACCCCAGCAATAGTATTGTTTGATTGTGGAGCTTCGCATTATTTTGTCACCCAAAGGTTTGCACTAGAGAGTGGCATGAAGCCTACACCCCTAGGTAGTCGCATGTTGATACAAACCCCGGGATCAGTTATGAAGTCTGACATAGGTTGTAAGGGAGTTGAGATTAACATCAACGGGATAGATTTCCTAGCAGACCTTATCATCCTAAATTCAGAAGGTTTGGATGTAATCCTAGGCATGGACTGGTTGACCAAGCACCAAGGCTTGTTAGACTGTGCCAAGAGGATTGTCACCATGCCAAGAAGTGGAAGTCAAGTATGTTCCCAACCCTGCCTCCACTCAAGCCCCTCAGGCTAACTGTCTATCGGGAGTTGAGTTGGAGAAAGTGCCAGTGGTATGTGAATACCCGGATGTGTTTCCTGATGAGCTGCTTGGGATGCCTCCTGACTGTGACATTGAGTTCATCATTGAGCTTATGCCCAGATCAAGGCCCATCTATAAGAAGGCCTACAGGATGGGATACGAAGAGTTGGCTGAATTAAAGAAGCAACTGGCAGAGCAGCTTAGAAAAGGATTTATTCGCCCAAGTGCCTATCCTTGGGGATCGCCTGTTCTATTTGTGTCAAAGAGGGACGAAACTATCAGACTCTGTGTCGATTACCATTCTCTCAATGAAGTCACAATAAAGAAAAAGTACCCACTTCCCAAGATTGAAGACCTATTTCATCAGTTGAACGAAGCCAAGGTGTTATCCAAGATCGACCTCGGGTTTGGGTACTATCAGCTGAAGATCAGACCCCAAGACATTCTGAAGACGACGTTTGTAACCCGGTATGGCCTGCATGAATATACGGTCATGTCATTCGGGTTAACTAATGCCTCTGCCTACTTCATGTACCTCATGAATAAGGTCTTCATGGAGTACTTGGACAAGTTCGTTGTTGTCTTCATTGATGACATACTCGTCTTCTCCAAGTCTGAAGAAGAACATGAGGAACACTTGAGATTGGTCCTAGAGAAGCTTCGAGAGCACCAGCTTTATGCCAAGTTCAGCAAGTGTGAATTTTGGCTGCATGAAGTTGGATTCTTTGGTCATGTGTTGACTGCAGAAGGGTTATCAGTGGATCCTGCCAAGATTGAAGCCGTGACGGAATGGCAAACCCCAACCACCGTGAAAGAAGTCAGGAGCTTACTCGAACTCGCGAGATATTACCGCAAGTTCGTGGAAGGATTCTCGAGCATTGCCCGACCCATGACCCAGCTTTTGTAGAAGGACAAGAAGTTTGAATGGACAGCTAAGTGCGAGGAAAGCTTCCAGGAGCTCAAGAAGAGATTGACCACAACCCTAGTCTTGGCCACCCCCGATATTCACAAGGAGTTTGTGATATATTGTGATGCATCAAGAACCGGGTTTGGAGGTGTTCTGATGCAAGAAGGCAAAGTTGTAGCATACCTATCCAGATAGCTACGACCTCATGAAGAGAACTACGCAACTCATGATCTCGAGTTGGCAGTCGTGGTTCACGCCTTGAATACATGGCGACATTACTTTCTGGGGAAGCGATGTGAGATATTCACAGACCACAAGAGTTTGAAATATATTTTCACTCAAAGGGAATTGAACATGAGGCAGCGAAGATGGTTGCAATTGATCAAGGATTATGACCTCAGTGTTCAGTACCACCCCGAAAAGGCCAATGTGGTATTAGACGCCTTGAGCAGAAAGGCTTGTTCCTTGAATGCCATGGTTAAGGAAAGGCTACCCGCCCTATATGAAGAACTTGAAAGCTTCGGCTTGGAACTGGTTGCACCCAGATTCCTGGCCAACCTCGAAGCAAAACCTACCTTGATGGATGATATGAAAGAAGCTCAGAAGGGACTCAAGAGCATCGAAGGCATCAAGAGGAAAATCAAGGCAGGCAAGGCCCCAGGATTCTCGGTGGATAAACAAGGAGTAGTATGGTTCGGGAATCGCATTTGCGTACCCAACAAAGAGGAGCTCAAGAACCTGATCTTGCAAGAAGCTCATGACACTCCCTACTCCATCCATCCTGGAGGAACCAAGATGTATCAACACCTCAAGGCAAGATTTTGGTGGCATGGTATGAAACGGGAAATAGGCACATTTTTCACCAAGTGTGACATATGACGGAGAGTCAAGGCTGAGCATTAGCGACCCGCTGGGCTATTGCAGCCTCTCAAAGTGCCTGAATGTAAGTGGGACAAAGTCGAGATAGATTTCATCACCGGATTACCAAGGTCTAGCAAAGGACATGATTCCATTTGGGTCATTGTTGATCACCTGACCAAGGTAGCCCACTTCATTCCTGTCAAGACTACCTACAATGGGAACCAATTGGCCAACCTCTACATCAACCGGATCGTGAGCCTCCACGGAGTTCCTAAAGAGATTGTATCAGACAGAGGCACCCAGTTTGCCTCAAGGTTCTGGAATAGGTTCCAAGAAGCCTTGGGAACCAAGCTCTCCTTCAGCGCTGCATTCCACCCTCAGACCAGTGGGCAAACAAAACGAGTAGATCAGATACTCGAAGATATGCTCCACGCTTGTGTTTTAGCATATGGAGCCAAGTGGGAAGATTGCCTACCATTCGCCGAGTTCTCCTACAACAACAGCTACCAAGCGAGTCTTCAGATGGCACCATTTGAGGTGTTATATGGACGCAAGTGCCATACTCCCCTCAACTGGTCAGAAACCGGAGAAGGATTAGTTTTTGGACCAGACATCCTCTGTGAAGCAGAAGAGCAAGTTCAACTCGTCCGAGAGCGACTCGAGACCGCCAAGACTAGGCAGAAGAGCTACACTGACTCTCACCGTCGGGACATGAGTTTCCATGTTGGGGACCATGTTTGCCTCCGAGTCACGCCTCTCAAAGGGAACAAACGTTTCCACGTCAAGGGAAAGCTTGCACTAAGATTCATCGGCCCTTTCAAGATCACAGACAGGCGTGGAGAAGTTCCCTACTATCTAGAGCTACCTTCCGAGCTGTCGGATGTGCACAACATCTTCCATGTGTAACAACTCCGAAAGTGTCTGCAAGTTCCCAACCGCCCCGACCTTTAGAAGGACATCGACCATCAAGCCATCAATCTTCAGCCAGACCTCACTTATCATGAGAGGCCAGTTCGCATTTTGGATAAAGCCGAGCGTTGCACCTGAAGCCGCACCATCAAGTATGTCAAGGTCCAGTGGAGCAACCATACTGAAGCTGAAGCAACCTGGAAGCATGAAGATTATCTTAGATCTGAGTTCCCTTATCTTTTTAGCGCTTAGCCTAGGAATCTCGGGGAAGAGATTCTTGTAAGGGGGGAAGGTCTATCACACCATGTGTTTGTATCACCTTGATATGTTTGGTTTATAAAATTTGGAGCCAACTAAAACTTTTTCAAAGTGCTTGTGCTTGTTTGCAATGATGTTTGCTTGCTTGATGATTGTGGTTGTGGCACTCCTAGATTCTATTCCACTTCATATTCATCTTCCTCGACCCAAACCTCTTGCCCAATGATCATGCCATGTGAATTGTGCCCAAAACTATTTTTATCAAATTTTGTTTCAACCAAAAATGATTTATTCAAATTAGGTTTTCAAAACCCCCTGAAATGAGGTTTGCACTGCAAGTCCTCAAATTGGGTGGATCCTTCTACCCCAAAAGCTTTACTTAAAACCTACTATATATAAGACTTTCCAAAACCACCAAATATTTATTTTAAAGATTATTATTATATTTTATTTAAAGTCTTTTTCTTAAGACCAGAAATGTTTTTTCATAGGGAAAACTTATTTAAATACACTCAAAATATTTGGGAAAATTTAGGGAAGTTCAGTGCACATATATTTTCCATATATATGAGTTTCAACTCATGAGCATGTTCAAATCATGGGCAAAACCCATAAAACCCCTTCTGTTCAAATCAAGCTTTTGAAATATTTCAATAACAAATTTTCTCAATAAATTCCAGGAAAATTCTGGCAAGTCAACACTATCATAAGTGATGATCTTGCAAAGTTTCATCTCAATCCAAGTTGATTTGATTCATCAAACCATCCCAAAACCCTCTCTGTCTAGATTCAAATTTGAGCAACTTTACATTATGAAGTTTCTCCCATTGACCCCAAACTTTGTGGGCATGCTCTAATAAACAAATAGTGGTGCCACACTAAGTAGTGCATCAAGGGTAAAAGCCTAGCATCACTAGATCTACAGAAACCTGATTCTGTTAGTTTCTAGGGTTTACCAAGTTTCCATTGTCAACTTTTCCCCCTTGGGCTCAAACTTGGCGAATCATCTCATTTTTACCTAGCATTTGACCCTGGTAAATATCTCAGTAAGTTGGTAGATTCTTCTTGCCCAAAACCTTATCAAACACCTTCTGGTAAAATAGTAAAGGCACTATTTCCACCCCTTCCTCTTTTACCCTTGCCCCCAAATTTTTGCCACACCTTCTGGCAATGCCCAAGCACCCTCTGTAGAAATCCCAAGTCATCAAGCCGGTAGAAGGAGGGGTAAAACCCCCACTTACCCCCTGGCAGCATCCTTTTTCTACCTTTCCTTCTACCGTAAGGCTCCTCCAGAGCCCTCCCCTAGCTTCTCCTAGCCCTAGTGATAGAGGCGAAGTTGTCCCTGTCTTTCAATGAGATGGTGGCTATCGTTTTTGGTGGAGTAGACTTTGACGATCCGACTACGAACGTGTGAGACGTCGCGCCTTAGCAATCGCTAAACCAACTCTGAGAGGTTATTGACCACGCCGGAGCACGATCAACCTGACCACGAGGGTCTATTTCCTGCACGCAAACGAAGAACAAGCAAGAAACTAAGATTGCAATCTGGATATTGCGAATATAAGAGGAAAGCTTTATTGATGAAGTGGGGTTCTGTGACGCCTTTGTCTGGTCGTGGAACACAAACGAAGAACGCGAAGTTGCTGCTATGGCGAACTTGTAATCTAAACAAACCCCCCAAACCTAAAACGAAGCCCTAAGGGCTGTATATACGGGGGAATAGAAGGGAATTTCGTGGACCCTTGGAGGACGGGTCCGAAACCGACCCTAAGTCAGTTTCCCCATACATACGGACTCTAAAAACAGCCTATAATATGGTATTTCGAAGTTACATGGGCCTGGCCCAAAATTAAGGTGGCGCAGCACCTATATTAGCCTATGGACGAATTTTATAAAGTGGCATCATGCATATTTCGTCCAAAGCTTCCCACTCCCATTATGGTGGCTTCAATGTGCGAAAATCATCACTGGAAGCTCCATTGTTCTTCCTCGCGCGCGCACCTTCTCCTCCATGCTTGATCCCGCTCCAATGGTCATCCTTTTTATCCATGATAGGTCCTTCATTCATAAGTAAAACAAAAGTATCTAATTTAGGCAGCATCATATGTTCATGAATATTAGAAGGATTTCCAAGAAACGAAAGTACCTGGTAATTCAATTGACGTGCGCGAGCTCTAGTAATTGGTCCTGTATGTATAGCAGTCGGGGTGGGTGTAACATTAGTAGGGATGTCCTCATCATCCTCCCCTTCTTGAACTGAAGTCGTCCTCGACAGAAGCTCATCTTCCTCACCCAAATAAGGCTTCAAATCTGCAATGTTAAAAGTGGGGCTAACCCCAAACTCTGCAGGCAGCTCAAGTTTATATGCATTATCATTTATTTTCTCTAACACCTTAAAAGGACCATCAGCACGGGGCATTAGCTTTGACTTGCGCAAATCAGGAAATCTATCCTTACGCAAATGTAACCAAACAAGATCACCAGGTGCAAAGACAACATGTTTTCTACCCTTATCTCCAGCAAGTTTGTATTTAGCATTCATACACTCAATGTTTTCCTTCGTTAACTCATGCATCTTTAATATCAATTCAGCACGTTCTTTAGCATCAAAATTAACCTTCTCCGAAGATGGAAGAGGCAACAAATCAATAGGTGCACGAGGTAAGAAACCATACACAACTTGAAAAGGGCACATCTTAGTGGTAGAATGTAGCGAACGATTATAAGCAAATTCAATATGAGGCAAGCATTCTTCCCACATTTTCAGGTTATTCTTCAAAACAGCCCTAAGCATAGTAGACAATGATCTATTGACTACTTCAGTTTGTCCATCAGTTTGGGGATGACATGTAGTACTAAAAAGTAGTTTAGTCCCCAACTTAGCCCATAAACATCTCCAAAAATGGCTAAGAAATTTAGCATCACGATCTGAAACAATTGTATTTGGTACACCATGCAATCGAATAATTTCACGAAAGAACAAATCAGCAACATGAGCATCATCATCACTTTTATTACATGGTATAAAGTGTGCCATTTTGGAAAATCTATCCACGACAACAAATATGCTATCCCTCCCCTTCTTTGTTCGAGGTAAACCTAAAACAAAGTCCATAGATATATCCTCCCAAGGAACACTAGGTACAGGCAAAGGCATATATAAACCATGAGCATTGAGTCGTGACTTAGCTTTTTGACATGTAGTGCAGCGAGCAACAAAACGCTCAACATCCCGTCTCATCTTTGGCCAAAAGAAATGTGTAGAAAGTACGTCCTCCGTCTTCTTCACGCCAAAGTGTCCCATTAATCCTCCTCTGTGCGCCTCCTGTAACAACAAAAGACGAATGGAGCTAGCTGGAATGCATAGCTTGTTAGCACGGAACACAAATCCATCATTAATAACGAACTTGTTCCATGTTCTCCCTTCTTTACAATTCTGCAACACGTCTCTAAATTCAGCATCATGCACATATTGATCTTTGATGGTCTCCAAACCAAATATTTTAAAGTCAAGTTGTGAAAGCATAGTATAACGACGAGACAAAGCATCAGCAATAACATTGTCTTTACCCTTCTTGTGTTTAATGACATAAGGGAAAGTCTCAATGAATTCAACCCATTTAGCATGTCTACGGTTCAGTTTTGCTTGACTTTTAATATGTTTCAAAGATTCATGATCAGAATGTATAACAAATTCTTTGGGCCATAAATAATGTTGCCATGTTTCCAAAGTCCGAACAAGAGCATATAATTCCTTATCATAAGTAGAATAATTCAGACTAGGCCCACTTAATTTTTCAGAAAAGTACGCAACAGGTTTACCATCTTGTAATAACACACCTCCTAACCCAATACCACTAGCATCACATTCAAGCTCGAAAGTCTTATTAAAATCAGGAAGTTGGAGTAAAGGAGCATGTGTTAACTTATCTTTCAAGACCGTGAAGGCTTCTTCCTGTGCGGTACCCCAAGAAAAAGGCACATCCTTCTTTGTAAGCTCATTGAGAGGCGCAGCAATGGTGCTGAAATCTCTGACAAAACGCCTATACAAACCAGCGAGGCCAAGAAAACTCCTTACTTGTGTGACCGTTTTGGGCTGCGGCCAACTCTCAATAGCTGCAATCTTGGCTTTATCAACTTCAATTCCCTGTGGAGTAACAACATAGCCAAGAAAAGATACTCGGTCGGTGCAAAAGGTGCACTTCCCAAGGTTACCAAACAAACGGGCATCACGGAGCGCAGTAAAAACAGCACGTAAATGTTCCAAATGTTCCTCCAAAGATCTACTAAAAATCAATATATCATCAAAATAGACTACCACAAATCGTCCAATGAAAGCACGTAAAACCTCGTTCATTAATCTCATGAAAGTGCTAGGTGCATTAGTTAACCCAAAAGGCATGACTAGCCACTCATATAATCCAAACTTAGTTTTAAATGCTGTTTTCCATTCATCTCCCAATTTCATACGAATTTGATGGTATCCACTACGCAAATCAACTTTGGAGAAAATTGTAGAGCCACTTAATTCATCAAGCATATCATCTAGTCTAGGAATAGGATGACGATAACGAATAGTAATATTATTAATGCCTCTACAATCCACACACATGCGCGATGTACCATCCTTTTTAGGCACTAGAATAATAGGAACAGCACAAGGACTAAGGGATTCACGTATATAACCTTTGTCAAGCAGCTCCTGTACTTGACGCATAATCTCCTTTGTCTCCTCTGGATTGGTACGGTATGGCGCACGGTTGGGTAGGGATGCACCGGGAATTAAGTCAATCTGATGCTCAATCCCACGAATAGGCGGTAATCCCGGTGGCACGTCTTGTGGAAAGACGTCAGCGAACTCCTGCAAAATGTTAATGACAGCAGGAGGCAAAGAGGGAGGCATGTCCTCGAATGAAAATAATACCTCTTTGCATACAAAAGCATAGCAAACAGATGAGCAACATCCAAATCATTAATATCAGATTTAGTAGCAAGTAAACATCCACTCTGCAATTTTATTTCGGATGCAACAGTAGATGATGGTTTATTATGCTTATGGTGTTGCTCAAATTCCTGTGCTACAATCTGATTTTCACTCTTATTTTTCTCCTGTTTTGCTTTACTAGCTCTAGCAATGTCATCTTTCATAATATGTTCGGGAGACATAGGAAGCAACGTGATATTATGATCCTTATGAACAAGAGTATACTGATTTGTCCTACCATGGTGTACAGAATTTTTATCAAACTGCCATGGTCTACCAAGTAAAACAGAACATGCTTGCATGGGTACCACATCACAATCCACATAATCAGAATATGTAGCAATGCTAAAATGCACACGAACAGTACGTGTTACCTTAACCTTGCCACTATTGTTGAACCATTGGATGTAATAAGGATGAGGATGTGGTCTGGTGGTTAGAGACAGCTTCTCCACCATCTTCATGCTAGCCAAGTTATTGCAACTCCCTCCATCGATGATGATGCGAATAGAACGCTCCTTCACAACTCCCTTTGTGTGGAACAAGTTGTGCCTCTGATTTTGCTCAGCCTGTGTAACTTGCACACTGAGAACACGTTGAGCAACTAAACTTTCATACCTGTCAGCGTAATCAGCAGCCATGTAGTGTGTTTCTGGTTCTGCATCGTCGCCATTGTGTTCTTCACTTGCAATGAGAGCCAAAGTCTCCTCATCATAATCACTAGCAGACGCATATCCACCATCCTCAGTAACAATCATGACACGCTTGGAAGGGCATTCTCTCGCAAAGTGACCTCCACCCTTGCAACGACGGCATATAACCTCATGTGTTTGCCCTGTGGATGCAATAGATGAAGAAGAGCTCGGTGCAGGCCCAGAAGGTGTGCTCTTGGTAGAGGGTGGAGGAGGAGCCTGTTTCCTGGTATCGCGGTTGGAGTTGGAGGTTGAAGTAGGTGGTGTTGCAGCAGGACGTGTGGAAGTAGAGGAGGTACGTGGCGTCCATGATGAAGTGCGACCTGCAGAAAAAGTAGTTCTCGCCATTGCCTGTCGATCCTGCACTTCACGTTCAGCTTTGCAAGCAAGATGAAATAAACGAGTGATAGTGTTATACTCCTTATACTCCAGAATAGTCTGAATCTCTCTATTCAATCCACCCATAAAACGTGCAAGCATAGCTTCATTCTCCTCAACAATACCACATCTAATCATACCAGTTTGTAATTCCTGATAATATTCTTCTACAGAATTTTTTCCTTGTCTTAAACGCTGCAAATTTTGAAGCAACTCACGTTGATAATAAGGTGGCACCCAACGATTACGCATAGCAGTTTTCAAAGCAGCCCAAGTAGTTGGAATATTAGCATGGTGTATTCTACAATGTTCTGACCACCAAACACAAGCAAAACTAGTGAATGAACAAACAGCAGCGGCAACACGTCTATCCTCGGGAAATTGTAAGCATGTAAAACGTTGTTCTGTTTCTAACTCCCATGTAAGATATATATCAGGAACATATCTACCCTCAAACGTCGGAATATTCAATTTAAGTTTAGGGAGATGGTCATGATCCCGTACCTGCGGGGGTGGTGCAGCCCTACCGTTACGGTTGTAGCCATGTGGTCGACCTGGTGCGTATGGTGGTGGTTGCCCCTGGGGCGGATCTGGAGCAACCTCTCCCTCATCATCGAAATCACCATCATAATCTTCAACCTGCTCAACGACAGTAGCCGCACGAGCCACCGAAGTAGCAGCAGTATCAACAGTACCAGGATGTTGGGCGTGGCCGAGAGGCACACGTCGCGCTCGTCGTTCAAAAGGAAGAGGAGCTGCCGCTGGTGGAGGTAGACGGGCAAGCACCTCATTGAACTTGGCGTCCATCTTGGTGTCGAATGTCTTCTCCAAACCATCTAGCTTCTCCATGGCCACTCCAAAGTTGTTCACGAAGTCTTGTACCTGCTCAGCCATCATTTGCTGAAATTTATCATAGAGCGCTTTGTTGGTCATGCTCTCCCAGTCGATCTCGTCATCGTGTGATCCTGGCATGGTTAGCAGAAATAGGAAACACACAATATGAAACCTACAGACTACTGGGACGTGGTGGTGGTGGTGGTGTGGCACAAATCCTTTAAGCGAATCTCAATTTCTTACCAGTTCTTACCCAGTAGCAGGCGGTGATCGGCAACCGTTGTAGCCAAAACTCTCAAAGCTTGGATAGAGCGATTGCCAGGTGGTGTCAAGCACACGGCGTAGAAGTATGTGGAGCTGGGATGGCTTATAATATGGTAGCAAAAAGGGTCAGCAATAATCAATTCAGAAATGCAAGGTTGAATAAACGCTCAACGACGGTACTGTGCTGGTCCTAGGCTAGACCGTGCTAGAGACACGAGCCTAAAACACCAACAAAAGCACGACGATACACGTAATCAAGGGAAGAGCACACTCTGTTTTTTTTTGTTTTTTTTTTTGCTCAGAAAAACACTATAATTGCGAGTGTCTCAAAACCCTTCCCAAGTCGTATAAGCAGGATAGACACGAAAAAAATTTTGAATTTTTTTTTTCTGGAGCGATGCGGGGGCTGCGACGACCAAAAAATTTCGACAAAACTCACTATGATAGCAAGTGTCTCAAAACGCTCCGGAGAACCTAAAATCAAGATAGGGAAAAAATATTTTCGGCCGAATTTTTTTTGGGCCAAAACGTGCTCTGCAAAGCGTGCCAGACTCTTTTTTTTTTCCAACACCTACACAGGTAGCAAAACGCGAATCCGAAATCAAAAAGATCTCGAAACTAAATTTAAAACGAGCTGGACTCGGATTGATGGTGGTATATATGGACACCAATGGATAACTGGCAGCGGGGATGATGGTGGTGGTATATGGCGACTATGAAGACGATGCGTTGGCGGCGTGACAACTTGTGAATAGAACTCGAAACTCTAAAGAACTAGGCACTAAGACCAGCAACTCGACACGACGATGTAACCGCAAATTCAACAAAGCAAAATACTGAAATGACTATGCAAAGGCACAGATTGGTTCGGATATGATGATCTAACCCTAATTTTTTTTGTGGCTTTTTCGTGGACTAAAGGTATGAAGAACAGATGCGATCTAAACTACGAAAACTGGTAAAATCGCACTGAGCAACCTGGAAATCTGATACCACTTGATAGAGGCGAAGTTGTCCCTGTCTTTCAATGAGATGGTGGCTATCATTTTTGGTGCAGTAGACTTTGACGATCCGACTATGAACGTGTGAGACGTCGCGCCTTAGCAATCGCTAAACCAACTCTGAGAGGTTATTGACCACGCCGGAGCACGATCAACTTGACCACGAGGGTCTATTTCCTGCACGCAAACGAAGAACAAGCAAGAAACTAAGATTGCAATCTGGATATTGCGAATATAAGAGGAAAGCTTTATTGATGAAGTGGGGTTCTGTGACGCCTTTGTCTGGTCGTGGAACACAAACGAAGAACGCGAAGTTGCTGCTATGGCGAACTTGTAATCTAAACAAAACCCCCAAACCTAAAACGAAGCCCTAAGGGCTGTATATATGGGGGAATAGAAGGGAATTTCGTGGCCCCTTGGAGGACGGGTCCGAAACCGACCCTAAGTCAGTTTCCCCATACATACGGACTCTAAAAACAGCCTATAATATGGTATTTCGAAGTTACATGGGCCTGGCCCAAAATTAAGGTGGCGCAGCACCTATATTAGCCTATGGACGAATTTTATAAAGTGGCATCATGCATATTTCGTCCAAAGCTTCCCACTCCCATTATGGTGGCTTCAATGTGCGAAAATCATCACTGGAAGCTCCATTGTTCTTCCTCGCGCGCGCACCTTCTCCTCCATGCTTGATCCCGCTCCAATGGTCATCCTTTTTATCCATGATATGTCCTTCATTCATAAGTAAAACAAAAGTATCTAATTTAGGCAGCATCATATGTTCATGAATATTAGAAGGATTTCCAAGAAACGAAAGTACCTGGTAATTCAATTGACGTGCGCGAGCTCTAGTAATTGGTCCTGTATGTATAGCAGTCGGGGTGGGTGTAACGTTAGTAGGGATGTCCTCATCACCTAGGTCACCTCTTGTAGCCCCAAGACACTAGAGGACACATTGGGGGGCTTAAAATATGCCAGGGCACGCCATATGGGCACTCTGGAGCGAGCAACAGTGCGCTCCCATACTGTAGCCACCCCAGCCGGCGCCGCCCGACAGCCTCGGGCCTCCCTAACATGTCCCCCCGGGCGCCCTCGACGTCCGCAAGGCGCCAGATGGTCAGGCCCCGTTCTCCCTCCTCCTCTGCTGCCCTCCATCGCGCGCGCACGACACCGCCCGAACCGACCAGTGGCCGCACTCGCACGTGCGCACCTCCGGTCCCTATCCTGGCTGCCCTTCCCTTCTCCTGGACGCGGACTGAGTCCATGAACCCCCCAAACACAGCCTGGAGCCCCCCGTGGCCTGTGGCGACGACCACGTCCTCGCCGGTGCACCGCGCCCGCGGTGGACCGGAGCCTGCCTATTTAAGGCCCCCTGCTCCTCCTGCTCCTCCCTCCTCTCTCCCGTGCTCAGCCCGCTCGACCTCGTGGTTGGGAGTCGCTCCCAAACCAAGCCCTCACTACCGTCGGGATTCCGCCCTCGTAGGCATTCCCCTTTGTCCCAACGCTCCCCTCAATCACCCACCGATGCGCGGCAGCCCCCTGAGCGCGCGGGTGCCCTCTGTTCCAACCGACGCGACTTGGAACCCCCTCTAGTGAGCCCCCTCCACTCCTGTAGTGAGGAGAGGGATGACAGGTGGGGCCCACCTATCATCCCCTTAGCCCCCTCTTCTCTCTTCCTAGTAGGGCCTGCGGGCAGGTTTAAAAATAAACCTGCCGCGCGCGGCGCCTCGCCTGGGCCGACTTCCCCTATCGGCCAGTTCGGTTGGGTGTTTTTGGCCCGAGGGGCACAGTGCCCTATTTCTTTTTCTTTTTTCTGTTTTTCTTCCAAAAATTCCACAAGTCACGAATTAAATCTATTCCAAATATTTTTCCACCAAAAATCTTGGAATATTCCCTAGAATTTATTAGTGCCATTTGTAAAAATGTTTGAAAACATTTTATACACTGTTCTAATTTAAAACCCCCTATTTAGCATTATAAGTTCCTGTTTTATATAGTTTTGAAAATCTTTTTTAAGTTCAAAAACCTAGGCAAATATTTTTAGTATATCTTGTGGTATTTATCAGAGTAGGTTAGCATTTTTTATAGTAGTTTGTGTGCTCTGTTTTTGTGTGTTGCTTATTTTTATCGCTTTTATTCGCGACGATAGATTGCGCGGTTGACAAAGAAGTTGGACCCGAAGACTTTGAAGACCCCGGAGACTTTGTTGAGCCAGGCAAGCAGCCCTTTGACCATGTTAAGAAACCTCGTCATGCATGACATATAGCACTTGTTGTTTCAATGATTGATCATGATGAGGTGCTCCCCCTTCGGTGGGATGCCTCCGATACTCTTACCGTTGACACTTGCATCGTGCATGACCCTACCACCTTATGAGGGTTATGCGGGTGGGTGTGGTTAGGATGCTAATAGATGCTACGCAAGTGGGTTGGGATTTATGCATAGTGATGGAAAGGAAGTGATTCTTTCAAAGACTTTTCGAAAACCCCGTCAGGTGCCACTAATGCCCGAGGGAGATGATGATGATAAGTTGGGTGACCACTTGAGAAATAAGTGGTGTGCCGGAACAAGATGAGAATGTGTTTTCAAAATGGATTGGTGTAAGTTGCGACCGTTACTCCAACCTTACATGCGCAACCACGATACCCCTTATGGGAAGGGGCTTTGTTGGATACCTTGGTGGGTACTGGAAAGGGGCCTGCATTACTAGTGGCGGGAGTGGCGTGGTCACTCTTCATACGGGGTCGTACCGGTATGTACGATCATGCATTGTCTTCACAGGCATCGGGCACACCGTTGGTCCCCTCATGGATGGTACGATTTGGAGCAAGGATCGTGTGATGTACATCATGAGGGCTGGGTTCCAATCGAGTGGACTCTTTGTTTAGTATCGCTAGGGGAAAGGCATTGTTCGGGTGCTTACCTCGGGTATGCTATATACCGTGAGTCGTGGATGACACAGAAGTTCCCCGAGTCTTGTGGGTAAAGTGTGCAACCTCTGGAGAGTGTAAAACTATTCGAATAGTCGTGTCCACGGTCAAGGACAGTTGGATGACCGCTCTTGTGCTACGTCCAAATGTTTTCACAAACTGGTGTGTGAGTGTGTGGAGACAAAGATGGTACTTGAGCTAAGTCCGATGGCTTAGCATGGTAATTGAACTAAGTTAGATGAATGAGCATGAGATGTTCGACCCCTGCTTATGATGATATCTTTAACTTGTTCATATGGATATCTGCTTATTGTTGATGCATGCTTACTAGTTACTTGATCATGTCATTTCACTTAAAATTAGCTTTCCGCAAATTACCTACTTAGTGTTATATCATGCATCATAATTACCTTGTTCCACAACTTGGTTTGCTTGCGAGTACATTCAAAGTACTCATTGGCTTGCCACTGGTTATTTAATTGGCTAGGCATGGAAGAACATGAGTATGTTGAAGAGTTCGTTGGTGATGAACATGCGAACTAGGACGCTTCCCAGTCCGAATGCCTGCAGGTTAAGGCAGATGGCATGGGTTCACGCTTTCGATCAAGATTTCCGATGCTTGTTCTATTTAAGTGTTTGGCCCTTGTGGCCCTATCTATGTAAGACTAGACCTTCATGGTCCTTATTTGTGTAAGATGCTAAATGTGGATGTAAGACTCTTGTTATTCAGCTTCTGTGTGTTCAGTGAGCATTGATCTCTGGGATCACTGTACACGTGCATTCAGTGATCATGACTTATGAGTCGGGGTCCCAACACAAATAAAACGGGATTAGTTCCTGAGTGTATGACAGGTAGGACCCACATACCATGTTTGACTGTGGTTGACCTAATGACGTCATGATGACGTCAGGGTGATGTAGTAAATAACTTTCTATAATAAAAATAATCTAGAAATTAGTAAAATCTTTGAAAATTGATAGAAAACAGTTTTAAGTCAGATTAAAATAATTTATATATGAAAATTTATCAGAAAAATCCAATGAATCTGATGGTGGCATTTTCATGCATGTCAGAGCAACCTAAATAGGAGAACTTGGACATTTTGTTCAAAATACATTATGTACCCTCACATATGGAGTTGAATTTGAACCTTGGGTTCAAACCATCTTCATTTAACATGTTGATATATGCATTAGATCACACAAGCAACATATTGCCATGCCATTATCATGCATCATTGTGAAGCATTTGTCGTGCTTAATTTGTACCTTGCTTAATCTTGTCGATAGACTTGGGAGACGTAGTTACCGATGACATCGAAGAACAACTGAGTTCATCTGATAAACAGGCAAGCAACCCCCCCCCCCCTTGAGCATATTTGATACAATCCCACTCTCTCGCTCTTGCTCTCATTTCAATGCATTAGGACAACGCGATTCAACTGCTACTTATGTTGCGGTAGACGAACCCACGTCTTTGCATGACCTGTCATTGTCACAGTAAATAGCTAAACCAAGCAACCTAGCATACCTAGTAGATGCTTGAGCTATGCTGTGTTATAACCCTGCTATGCATGCTATGCTTAGAGTTGTGTCAGGTCTGTTTCATCTGGGTGATGAACCGGAGTGAAACGGATGTGTCCTGATGATGAGGGTTAAGTGATGAACCCGTTTTTGGTAAAGGTAGCGATGAGAGGCCATGTAGGAGTACATGGTGGGTTGTCTCATTGAAGCCCCTCATAGGAACCGAGTTCCATGTTTGAGTTCCAAGACTAGCTACAACCACACATTGGGCTCCGGTAACTCAAGCTCTCTCGGCCTATTAACCTACCTTGTTCTCTGCCCTGGAGTCGCACTAGTTCGAAACATTGATAGGATGTGTCCGGGGCCTACGAAGTGAATGAACGACCCAATCGGGACCGGCTTGGGGCCCTGTACACAACTTTTGAGCCCGAATCGTGAAACACAGCCAGATTCTCGATTGTGGTGACCAACTCAGTTAAGCGAGTGCCTTGGGCTAGAGTTGTTGAAGGTTAATGTCCATGGCTGATTCCCTTGCTGGGCTTCCGCTTGAAGGTTGTCGAGGTGCCATTTTACGTGCACATGGCGGTAAGTGGCGAGAGCATGTGTGACGAAGTACACCCCTACAAGGTAATTTATCTATTCGAATAGCCACGTCCATGAATATGGACTACTTGGAGACTTGCATTGTTCATAGACAATTTTAAGTGGATACTCTAAAATGCACCAAACAAGTGTGAGTGCTATGGATGGCTTCTCGTAGGAAGACAAGAGAGGATCCATAATGGGGTATTGATATGGTGAACATGTGGACTCGTGTGTGCTCTCTCGTAGGGAGACGGGAGAGTAGTGATACGTTGGATACTTTGTCGTAGTCTAGGATAGCCAAAGGTCAAAGCTGGCATTCTGCAGTAAACCCCACAATCCCGTTCATTGATACATGATGCATATGTAGATAGTTCTGACGTAAGACTTGCTGAGTACCTTCGTACTCACTGTTGCTTATTTACATTTTTGCAGAGATAGACGTTGTTCAGTTATGTTTCTTCTGACGTTGACATCAACGGATTAGCTTAGTAACCCAGACAGAGGTCTGGCTCCTATGGCAGGGTCGTTGTAGCTTTTCAGGCTCTTCCAGTGCTTTTGTAGATGTCTGTACTCAGACATGTAACTTCTGCTTGTTGTTTGTATGCTCTGAATGTTGGGTCATGTGACCCCTTCTGGTTGTAACATTATACTATGTTGGCTCCTTGGAGCCTCCTAAATAAATGTTATGTTCTAGAGTTTTGTTGTCATGCTGATATAGGCGAAGTTGTCCCTGTCTTTCGATGAGATGGTGGCTATCGTTTTTGGTGGAGTAGACTTTGACGATCCGACTACGAACGTGTGAGACGTCGCGCCTTAGCAATCGCTAAACCAACTCTGAGAGGTTATTGACCACGCCGGAGCACGATCAACCTGACCACGAGGGTCTATTTCCTGCACGCAAACGAAGAACAAGCAAGAAACTAAGATTGCAATCTGGATATTGCGAATATAAGAGGAAAGCTTTATTGATGAAGTGGGGTTCTGTGACGCCTTTGTCTGGTCGCGGAACACAAACGAAGAACGCGAAGTTGCTGCTATGGCGAACTTGTAATCTAAACAAAACCCAAACCTAAAACGAAGCCCTAAGGGCTGTATATATGGGGGAATAGAAGGGAATTTCGTGGCCCCTTGGAGGAGGGGTCCGAAACCGACCCTAAGTCAGTTTCCCCATACATACGGACTCTAAAAACAGCCTATAATATGGTATTTCGAAATTACATGGGCCTGGCCCAAAATTAAGGTGGCGCAGCACCTATATTAGCCTATGGACGAATTTTATAAAGTGGCATCATGCATATTTCGTCCACAGCTTCCCACTCCCATTATGGTGGCTTCAATGTGCGAAAATCATCACTGGAAGCTCCAATGTTCTTCCCCGCGCGCGCACCTTCTCCTCCATGCTTGATCCCGCTCCAATGGTCATCCTTCTTATCCATGATAGGTCCTTCATTCATAAGTAAAACAAAAGTATCTAATTTAGGCAGCATCATATGTTCATGAATATTAGAAGGATTTCCAAGAAACGAAAGTACCTGGTAATTCAATTGACGTGCGCGAGCTCTAGTAATTGGTCCTGTATGTATAGCAGTCGGGGTGGGTGTAACATTAGTAGGGATGTCCTCATCACATGCCATGTTGTAGCTACGCATATCGTGCATAGTGCATGTATGATTGAAATGCGTTGGTATGCGTGGGATTTGACACCTACTTGTGTGCCTTCAGTAGCCTTGTTTATGGGGAAATGCCTCTTTGTGCTTCCACTGAGCCTTGGTAGCTTGCTACTGCTCCGGACACATTGATTGACCGACATGTATCCTTCTTTGCTGCTGTGTCTGCCCCTTAGGGGAAATGTCTCGCATTGTAATGGAGTCCTTGTAGCCTGCTACGACTTGTCGACGTGGAGTGATGACATTTATGTCCCACGGCATAATGGAGTCCTTGTAGCTTGCTATGACTCATCTACACACGCTGATGATCGACACCTGCGTTGTTGGGTTACGTATGCCTGTCCCTGTACGGTTGTGCCACTTGGGTCTATAACAAGTCATGTCGACCCAGGTTCTTTGATGTGTGAATGCTAGCGAGATGTTCATATCCGTGAGCCAAAAGGCACAAATGGTCCCGACCAAGGTAAGGTGGCAGCCGTGGGTTACCGTGCGTGAGCCTGCAAAGTGGTGTGACATGTTACAGGCTAGATTCATATGTCTTAGGATCGGGGTCCCGACAGCGTTGGTATTAGAGCTGAACTGCGTGTAGGTCTACGAAGCCAAACTGGTCGATGTTGAGTCTAGTAATGTTTTAGTTATATAAGGGAATTGATTGTGGAAGGGAACATAAGGCTCTTTTTACTCCTTTCCTCAAGTTACTCTATTCTGGGTCACTCTCTTCTTTTCTATGGGGATTAAGAACTAGGCTTCTTACCTATGTTCTAGGATGACGAGTTACTGGACCACAGACTCATATAATGGTTGTTTGTGTCAAGTCATGTCCCATCAGAGTTGTGAGAAGTGATGCCCATGTTCTCTCTATGCCTTGAACCATGATGTTGAGCTATGATGCTGGCCAAATCTTGTGCAGGTTGCCTCATATTTCATGCCTGTACAGCCGTTATGCTGTCTGAGTTCACCTAGGATTCATTGTGTGTTAGTGTTCTTCCTTGACTCTGAACCCTGGGTTTTTCCTACAGGATGTCGCAAGTCAATCGGAGATCTGCTGGTCGTAGTCAGAACCATGGAGATGGTAGGTATGAAGAAGATCCTCCCAACCCGCCTTTGTTGACGGAGGTCATGCTAGAAGTTGAGAGAAGCAAGCGTGCCACCAACCGTCTGTTGGAGCACATCGAACAGAATACAACCCATCATTGCAATGAGCTAGTATCCATAAAAGACATCATCAGTTTGCCCCACCTTCCATCACTCCATTGAGCCACTAGACGCAGATGATTGGCTCTGAAGTATCAACAACAAGCTGAGTTATGCAAACATGGCTGAAGGAGACAAGGTCACCTATGCCGCATATAACCTTGAAGGTTCCGCGAACCTGTGGTGGGAGAATTTCGAGGCCATGCGACCTATAGGCCAAGCTATTTCATGGAAGGTTCTGTGAGGCTTTTCGTGAGCATCGTATTCTGCAAGCCCTGATAGATCGTAAGCAAGAGGAGTTTTGCAACTTGACCCAAGGCAAGATGGATGGAGATGCCTATAGCCATGAATTTGGACGCCTTGCGCATTATGCACCTGAAGAAGTATCCACATATGACAAGAACCAAGCAAGGTTCAGGAAAGGTCTCGACCCAGAGCTACGCCGTTATCTCAATTTGCATGAGTTCGCTTCCTTCCAAGTTCTGGTGAACAAAGCGACTCAAGCAGAAACTGGTAGGATGACCTATGATGAATCTAGTAAGCGCAACTATGATTTTGGGTCATCATCAGTCTCTATATCTCAAAGGCGTAGAATATGGATTCAGAACACCACTCCTCCTCCAGGATATGCACCAAGGCCATCCTATGTGGCACCTCGCCTACTGATGCCATGTGTTCACCAGAAGAACCTCATCAACCGAGTGCTCAACCTGGATCCACGTCCCATTCATGGGGTTTTCTTCAAGTGCAATCAGCCTAGATATTACTTGAAGAATTGCCCGTTGCGAGCACATGTTCCGCCCTCTTCAACAAGTGGTCTTGTTTGTTGCAAGTCGCCAACCAATAAGCCTAATGTCAGGTCAGTTGTGTATACTCGTGGATGTGTGCATCATGTAACTACAGAAGAAGCTGAAGATGATGCTAATGGCGTGCTTAAGACGCTCCTTGTCAATTCTCATCCAGCTTCAGTTCTATTTGACCCTTGAGCATCTCACTCTTTCATTTTTGAAAGGTATTCCATGTCCCATGATATGTCTTTTGATATTATGCCAACTCCTTTGGAAGTTCAAACTCCAGGTTCTAGATGGCAAACTGCTAGAGTAAGCCACGAAAATCAAATCCTTGTTGATGGTTTAGTATTCCTTGCTTCTCTAATAGCTCTCAAGTCTTTGGACATCAATATCATTTTGGGGATGGACTGGATGACAGCTCATCATGCCAAAATCTTTTGTTTCACTAGGTACGTTTAGCTTACCCATCCTTCTGGTCAGATAATCAAGGTCCAAACCTGCCTTCCAGAGGGCATGATTTATTCCCTCAATGGCAATCCTCTTCCAGACCTTGAAAACATCCCGGTGGTCTGTGACTTTTCGGATGTGTTTCCAGAAGAATTTCTAGGTGTTCCACCTGACAGAGAAGTAGAGTTTGTCATAGAACTTATTCCAGGACTCGCTCCAATTGCTAGAAGGCCCTATAAGATGTCTCCCAAGACCTAGCTAAGCTTAAGACCCAACTCGATGAATCTTTGAAGAAAGGATTCATCCGTCCTAGTTCTTCTCCATGGGCTTGTCCTGTCCTCTTCGTCAAGAAGAAGGATGGTACGGACCGGATGGTTGTCAATTATCAGTCGGTTAATCTGGTCACGATAAAGAACAAATATCCGCTCCCGAGGATCAACGATCTGTATGATCAACTCGCTGGATCCGCAGTCTTCTCCAAGATGGATTAGAGATTAGGTTATCATCAAATCAAAATCAGGAAGGGGGACATTCCAAAGACAGCTTTTGTCACTCGTTATGGCCAATACGAGTAAACCGTCATGTCCTTTGGCCAAACCAATGCCCCAGCCACCTTGTCCCGCTTAATGAATTCGATATTCATGGAGTATTTGGACAAATTTGTCGTGGTTTACCTCGATGATATCCTCATATACTCGAAGTGTTGGAAATATGCCCTAGAGGCAATAAATAAAGTGTTTATTATTATATTTCCTTGTTCATGATAATCATTTATTATCCATGCCATAATTGTATTGATTGGAAACACATTACATGTGTGGGTAAATAGAGAACACTTTGTCCCTAGTATGCCTCTAGCGAACTAGCCCATTGGTCAAAGATGGTCAAGGTTTCCTAGCCATTGAAATGTGATGTCATTTGATAACGGGATCACATCATTAGGAGAATGATGTGATGGACAAGACCCAAACTACAAACGTAGCATATGATCGTGTCAATTTATTGCTACTGTTTTCTGCATGTCAAGTATATGTTTCTGTGACCATGAGATCATGCAACTCACGGACACCGGAAGAGTGCCTTGTGTGTATCAAACGTCGCAACGTAACTGTGTGACTATAACGGTGCTCTACAGGTATCTCCGAGGGTGTCTGTTGGGTTGGCATGGATCAAGACTGGGATTTGTTACTCCGTGTGACGGAGAGGTATCTCAAGGCCCACTCGGTAATACAACATCACAATAAGCCTTGCAAGCAATGTGACTAAGTGTTAGTCACAGGATCTTGTATTACGGAACGAGTAAAGAGACTTGCCGGTAACAAGGTTGAACTAGGTATGGAGATACCGACGATCGAATCTCGGGCAAGTAACATACCGAAGAACAAAGGGAACATCATATGGGATTAACTAAATCCTTGACATTGAGGTTCGGCTGATAAAGATCTTCGTAGAATATGTAGGAACCAATATGGGCATCCAGGTCCCGCTATTGGTTATTGACCGTAGAGGTGTCTCCGTCATGTCTACATAGTTCTCGAACCCACAGGGTCTGCACACTTAAGGTTTGGTGACGTTTCGGTAGTATAGAGTTATGCATTGTGGTGATCGAAGGTTGTTTGGAGTCCCGGATGAGATCCCGGACGTCACGGGGAGCTCCGGAATGGTCCGTAGGTAAAGATTGATATATAGGAAGTCCTATTTTGGTCGCCGGAAAAGTTTCAGGCTTATCGGTAGTGTACCGGGAGTGCCGGTAGTGTACCGGGAGACCATCGGGAGGGGTATTTCGACCCAAGAGGTTGCATGGGCTGTGGGAGAGTGAATACCAGCCCACTCTACCACACAAGGCCCATGCGGCTGGGAAGAAAAGCCCAAAGTGAAAAAGGTGGAAAAAGGCAAAAAGGCAAAAATAAGGAGGAGTCCTAGTCCTACTAGGATTGGAGGAGGAATCCTCCTCTCCTCTTGGTTGGACCGATGCCTAGGTGGCTTGGCCCTTGGGCCAAGCCTCCTCCTCTCTTCCTCTTATATATACTTGAGGTTTTAGGGTTTTTGCACTAGATTTTCAGCCACGTGCTACCCGTTCCTCTAGTGCATAGTTTCTCCTCTAGATCGGTTTTCTGCAGTGCTTAGGCAAAGCCCAGCCGGAATTGCTCCACCACCATCACCGCAGCGCCGTCACACTGTCGGAGAATTTGTCTACCTCTCCGCTCCCTCTTGCTGGATCAAGAAGGTGGAGATCGTCATCAAGCTGTACGTGTGCTGAACGCGGAGGTGCCGTCCGTTCGCTGCTTCATCGGGATGGATCGTGATTGGATCGCGGGACGCTCAGCGATTTGGATCGTGAAGACATTCGACTACACCAACCGCAATTCTTAACGCTTCCCGCTTGGCGATCTAGAAGGGTATGTAGATCCACTCTCCCTCTCGTAGATGCTCATCACCATGGATAGGTCTTGCGTGAGCGTAGGAAATTTTTTGTTTCGCATGCAACGTTCCCCAAGAGTGGCATCATGAGCTAGGTTTATGTGTAGATGAGATCTCGATTAGAACACAAAGAGTTTGTGGGCGTTGATGCTTAGATTGCTTCCTCCCTTGGTTGTGTTTTGGTTCGGCGGTATTGTATGATCAAGCGGCCCGGACCAACATTACTCCTACGCTTACGAGAGACCGGTTCCCTCAACTGCAACTTGTTGCAAAAGATGGCTGGCGGTGGCAGTTTCTCCGACTTTAGTTGGATCAGATTCGACAAAGGCGGTCCTTGAGAAGGTTGAAAATCAACTTATGTATCACCGTTGTGGTTTATGCGTAGGTGAGAATTGTTCTTGCTCGATACCCGTAGCAGCCACGTAAACCATGCAACAACAATTAGAGGATGTCTAACTTGTTGTTGCAGGGTATGTTGTGATGTGATATGGCCAATTACATGACGTGATATATGTAATGTATGAGATGATCATGTGTTGTATAGAATATTACGACTTGCATGTCGATGAGTACGGCAACCGGAAGGAGCCATAGGGTTGTCTTTAATTATTGTATGACCTGCGTGTCAATCATTAAGCGCTATGTAATGCTTTACTTTATCGCTAAACGGTAGCAATAGTAGTACAAGCATGATGGGCACGACAACCCCGATGGCGACATGTTGATGGAGATCAAGATGATGGACATCATGGTGTCATGCCGGTGCTTTCAAGATGGAGATCAAAAGAACAAGTTCATGGCCAAATCATGTCACTTATGATTTGCATGTGATGTTAATCCTTTTATGCACCTTATTTTTCTGAGGACGATGGTATCATTATAAGGTGATACCTCACTTAAATTTCAAGATGAATTGTGTTCTCCCCGAGTGTGCACCGTTGCGAAAGTTCGTCGTGTCGAGACACCACGTGATGATCGGGTGTGATAGACTCTACGTTCACATACAACGGGTGCAAGCCAGTGTTGCACATGCAGAACACCCGGGTTAAACTTGACGAGCCAAACATTGCCTGGGACCACTAGTTTCAAGAAGAATGGCAAGGGCAAGGGCAAGAAGGGTAAAACCAAGAAGGATGGCAAAGTAGTTGCTACTCCTATACAGAAGCCCAAGCATGGACCCAAGCCAAAAATTGAGTGCTTTCATTGCAAGGGAACTGGTCACTAGAAGCGGAACTGCCCCAAGTACCTGGCTGACAAGAAGGCGGCCAACGACAAACAAGGTATATATGATATACATGTTACTGATGTGTACCTTACTAGCTCTCGTTGTAGTGCCTGGGTATTTGATACCGGTTCGGTTGCTCACATTTGCAACTCAAAACAGGAACTACGGAATAGACGAAGGCTGGCAAAGGATGAAGTGATGATGCGCGTGGGAAATGGTTCCAAGGTTGATGTGATCGCCATCGGCACGCTCTCTCTTCGATTACCATCGGGATTAGTGATGAACCTGAATAATTGTTATTTAGTGCCTGCGTTAAGCATGAAGATTATATCTGGATCTTGCGAGACGGTTACTCATTTAAATCAGAGAATAAAGGTTGTTCTACTTATATGAGTCATATCTTTTATGGTCATGCACCCAATGTGAGGGGTTTATTCATATTGAATCTTGATAGTGATGATACACATGTTCATAACATTGATGCCAAAAGATGTAGAGTTGATAATGATAGTACCACTTTCTTGTGGCACTGCCGTTTAGCTCATATATGTGTAAAACGCATGAGGAAGCTCCATGCTGATGGACTTTTGGAGTCACTTGATTTTGAATCACTTGACACATGTGAACCATGCCTCATGGGCAAGATGACTAAAACGTCGTTCTCTGGAACAATGGAACGGGCAAGTGACTTATTGGAAATCATACATATTGATGTGTGCGGTCGAATGAATGTTACAGCATGTGGTGGATATCGTTATTTTCTCACCTTCACTGCTGACTTAAGTAGATATGGGTATATTTACTTAATGAAACACAAGTCTGAAACATTTGAAAAGTTCAAGCAATTTCAGAGTGAAGTTGAGAATCATCATAACAAGAAGATTACATTCCTGTGATCTGATCGAGGAGGTGAATATTTGAGTTATGAGTTTGGTACTCACTTAAGACAGTGTGGAATTGTTTCACAGTTGACACCGCCCGGAACACCACAGCGTAATGGTGTGTCCGAACGTCGTAATCGAACCTTATTAGATATGGTGCGTTCTATGATGTCTCTTGCTGATTTGCCACTATCGTTTTGAGGTTATGCATTAGAGACAGCTGCATTCACTTTAAATAGGGCACCATCGAAATCAATTGAGACGACGCCATATGAACTATGGTTTGGCAAGAGGCCAAAGTTGTCGTTTCTTAAACTTTGGGGATGTGATGCTTATGTCAAAAAGCTTCAGCCTGAAAAGCTGGAACCCAAAGCAGAGAAATGCGTCTTCATAGGATACCCGAATGAGACAGTCGGGTATACCTTCTATCTCAGATCTGAAGGCAAAGTGTTTGTCGCTAAGAATGGAACATTTCTTGAGAAAGAGTTTTTCTCGAAAGAATCGAGTGGGAGGAAAATCGAACATTTATTGAACCTTTACTTCAACTAGAAAGTAGCGCAGCGCAGAAAGATGTTTCTGTGGAACCTACAATGGTTGAAGAGGAAGTTAATGATGATGATCATGAAGCTTCAGATCAAGCTGCTATTGAACCTCGTAGGTCGACAAGGGCGCATACTACTCCTGAGTGGTACGGAAACCCTGTCTTGGAGGTCATGTTGTTGGACAACAATGAACCTACAAGCTCTGGAGGAGCAGTGATGGGCCCGGGTTCTGAGAAATGGTTAGAGGCCATGAAATCCGAGATGGGATCCATGTATGAAAACAAAGTATAGACTTTGGAAGTATTACCTGAAGGGCAAAAGGCCATTCAGAACAAATGGATCTTTAAGAAGAAGACAGACGCGGACGGTAATGTCACCGTCTATAAAGCTCGACTTGTGGCAAAGGGTTTTTCACAAGTTCAAGGAGTTGACTACGATGAGACCTTCTCACCATAGCGATGCTTAAGACTGTCAGAATCATGTTGGCAATAGCTTCTTATTTCGACTATGAAATTTGGCAGATGGATGTCAAAACAGCGTTCCTCAATGGTTTCCTTGAGGAAGAGTTGTATATGATGCAACCAGAAGGTTTTGTCGATCCAGAGAATGCTGACAAAGTTTGCAAACTCCAGCGATCCATTTCTGGGCTGGTGCAAGCATCTTCAGGTTGGAATAAGCGATTTGATGAGGTGATCAAAGCGTTTGAGTTTATACAAGTTTATGGAGAAGCTTGTATTTACAAGAAAGTGAGCGGGAGCTCTATAGCGTTCTAATATTATATGTGGATGACATATTGCTGATTGGAAACAATATAGAAATGCTAGAAAGCATGAAGGAATATTTGAACAAGAGTTTTTCAATGAAGGACCTAGGAGAAGCTGCTTTCATATTAGGCGTTAAGATCTATAGAGATAGATCGAGACGCTTAATAGCACTTTCACAGACCACATACCTTGATAAAGTTTTGAAGAAGTTCAAAATGGATCAGTCCAAGAAGGGGTTCTTCCCTATGTTAAAAGGTGTGAAGTTGAGTAAGACTCAATGCCCAGTGACTGGAGAAGATAGAGAAAAGATGAGTGTGATCCCCTATGCTTCAGCCATAGGCTCTATCATGTATGCAATGGTGTGCACACGACTCGATGTCAGCCTTGCCATAAGTATGGCCGGAAGGTTTCAAAGTGATCCTGGAATGGAGCATTGGGCAGCGGTCAAGAATAGCCTTAAGTACCTGAAAAGGACTAAGGGTATGTTTCTCGTTTATGGAGGTGATGAAGAGCTTGTCATAAAGGGTTACGTTGATGCAAGCTTTGACACTGATCCGGATGACTCTAAGTCAGAAACCGGATACGTATTTATTGTTAATGGGGGAGAGGTAAGCTGGTGCAGTTCCAAGAAAAGCGTGGTAGCCGATTCTACGTGCGAAGCGGAGTACATCACAGCCTCAGAGGCAGCGAAGGAAGGTGTCTAGATGAAGAAGTTCATGACAGATCTTGGAGTAGTGCCCAGTGCACTGAATCCAATGAACCTATTTTGTGACAACACTGGTGCCATTGCTCTGGCCAAGGAACCAAGGTTTCACAAGAGGACCAGACACATAAAGCGACGCTTCAACTCCATCCGTGATTACATCGAGGAAAAGGACATAAATATTTGCAAAGTGCACACGGATCTGAATGTTGCAGACTCGTTGACTAAACCTATTCCAAGGGCTAAACATGATCAACACCAGAACTGCATGGGTGTTCGATTCATTTCAATGTAAATCACATAGTGATGTGAACTAGATTATTGACTCTAGTGCAAGTGGGAGACTGTTGGAAATATGCCCTAGGGACAATAAATAAAGTGTTTATTCTTATATTTCCTTGTTCATGATAATCGTTTATGCTATAATTGTATTGATTGGAAACACATTACATGTGTGGGTAAATAGACAACACTTTGTCCCTAGTATGCCTCTAGTGAACTAGCTCGTTGGTCAAAGATGGTCAAGGTTTCCTAGCCATTGTCATGTGATATCATTTGATAACGGGATCACATCATTAGGAGAATGATGTGATGGACAAGACCCAAACTACAAACGTAGCATATGATCGTGTCAGTTTATTGCTATTGTTTTCTGCATGTCAAGTATATGTTTCTGTGACCATGAGATCATGCAACTCATGGACACCGGAAGAGTGCCTTGTGTGTATCAAACGTCACAACGTAACTGGATGACTATAAGGGTGCTCTACAGGTATCTCCGAGGGTGTCTGTTGGGTTGGCATGGATCAAGACTGGGATTTGTTACCCCGTGTGACGGAGAGGTATCTCAGGGCCCACTAGGTAATACAACATCACAATAAGCCTTGCAAGCAATGTGACTAAGTGTTAGTCACGGGATCTGATGAGGACATCCCTACTAATGTTACACCCACCCCGACTGCTATACATACAGGACCAATTACTAGAGCTCGCGCACGTCAATTGAATTACCAGGTACTTTCGTTTCTTGGAAATCCTTGTAATATTCATGAACATATGATGCTGCCTAAATTAGATACTTTTGTTTTACTTATGAATGAAGGACCTATCATGGATAAGAAGGATGACCATTGGAGCGGGATCAAGCATGGAGGAGAAGGTGCGCGCGCGGGGAAGAACATTGGAGCTTCCAGTGATGATTTTCGCACATTGAAGCCACCATAATGGGAGTGAGAAGCTTTGGACGAAATATGCATGATGCCACGTTATAAAATTCGTCCATAGGCTAATATAGGTGCTGCGCCACCTTAATTTTGGGCCAGGCCCATGTAATTTCGAAATACCATATTATAGGCTGTTTTTTAGAGTCCGTATGTATGGGGAAACTGACTTAGGGTCGGTTTCGGACCCCTCCTCCAAGGGGCCACGAAATTCCCTTCTATTCCCCCATATATACAGCCCTTAGGGCTTCGTTTTAGGTTTGGGTTTTGTTTAGATTACAAGTTCGCCATAGCAGCAACTTCGCGTTCTTCGTTTGTGTTCCACGACCAGACAAAGGCGTCACAGAACCCCACTTCATCAATAAAGCTTTCCTCTTATATTCGCAATATCCAGATTGCAATCTTAGTTTCTTGCTTGTTCTTCGTTTGCGTGCAGGAAATAGACCCTCGTGGTCAGGTTGATCGTGCTCCAGCGTGGTCAATAACCTCTCAGAGTTGGTTTAGCGATTGCTAAGGCGCGACGTCTCACACGTTCGTAGTCGGATCGTCAAAGTCTACTCCACCAAAAACGATAGCCACCATCTCATCGAAAGACAGGGACAACTTCGCCTCTATCAAGTGGTATCAGATTTCCAGGTTGCTCGGTGAGATTTTACCAGTTTTCGTAGTTTAGATCGCATCTGTTCTTCATACCTTTAGTCCACGAAAAAGCCAAAAAAAAAATTAGGGTTAGATCATCATATCCGAACCAATCTGAGCCTTTGCATAGTCTTTTCAGTATTTTGCTTTGTTGAATTAGCGGTTACATCGTTGTGTCGAGTTGCTGGTCTTAGTGTCTAGTCCTTTAGAGTTTCGAGTTCTTTTCACAGGTTGTCACGCCGCCACCGCATCATCTTCATAGTTGCCATATACCACCACCATCATCGCCGCTGCCATATCTCATCATCCATCATCACTCTCCATTGGTGTCCATATATACCACCACAAATCCTCCACCAATCCAAGTCCAGTTCGTTTTAGGTTTAGTTTCGAGATCCTTTTGATTTCGGATCCGTGTTTTGCTACCTGCGCAGGTGTCGGAGAAAAAAAAAAAAAAAAAAAAGTCAAAAGTCTGGCACGCTTTGCAGAGCACGTTTTGGCCCAAAAAAAATTTCGGCCGAAAATATTTTTTCCCTATCTTGATTTTAGGTTCCCCGGAGCGTTTTGAGACACTTGCTATCATAGTGATTTTTGTCGAAATTTTTGGGTCGTCGCAGGCCCCGGATTGCTCCAGAAAAAAAAAAATAGTCCAAAAGAAAAATTCGTGCCCATCTTGCTTATACGACGTGGCAAGAGTTTTGAGACACTCGCCATTGTAGTGAGTTTTTGAAAAAAAAAAAAAAAAAAGAGGCGCCGAAAAAAAAAAAAGGAAAAAAAAATCCGATTGTGCTTTTCCCTTGCTTAGGTGTATCGTCGTGTTTTTGTTGGTGTTTTAGGCTCGCGTCTCTAGCACGGTCTAGCCTAGGACCAGCACAGTACCGTCGTTGAGCGTTTATTCAACCTTGCATCTCTGAATTGATTATTGCTGACCCTTTTTGCTACCATATTATAAGCCATCCCAGCTCCACATACTTCTACGCCGTGTGCTTGACACCACCTGGCAATCGCTCTATCCAAGCTTTGAGAGTTTTGGCTACAACGGTTGCCGATCACCGCCTGCTACTGGGTAAGAACTGGTAAGAAATTGAGATTCGCTTAAAGGATTTGTGCCACACCACCACGTCCCAGCAGTCTGTAGGTTTCATATTGTGTGTTTCCTATTTCTGCTAACCATGCCAGGATCACACAATGACGAGATCGACTGGGAGAGCATGACCAACAAAGCGCTCTATGATAAATTTCAGCAAATGATGGCTGAGCAGGTACAGGACTTCGTGAACAACTTTGGAGTTGCCATGGAGAAGCTAGATGGTTTGGAGAAGACATTCGACTCCAAGATGGACGCCAAGTTCAATGAGGTGCTTGCCCGTCTACCTCCACCAGCTGCAGTTCCTATTCCTTTCGAACGACGAGCGCGACGTGTGCCTCTCGGCCACGCCCAACATCCTGGTACTGTTGATACTGCTGCTACTTCGGTGGCTCGTGCGGCTACTGTCGTTGAGCAGGTTGAAGATTATGATGGTGATTTCGATGATGAGGGAGAGGTTGCTCCAGATCCGCCCCATGGGCAACCACCACCATACGCACCAGGTCGACCACATGGCTACAACCGTAACGGTAGGGCTGCACCACCCCCGCAGGTACGGGATCATGACCATCTCCCTAAACTTAAATTGAATATTCCGACGTTTGAGGGTAGATATGTTCCTGATATATCTTACATGGGAGTTAGAAACAGAACAACGTTTTACATGCTTACAATTTCCAGAGGATCGACGTGTTGCTGCTGCTGTTTGTTCATTCACTAGTTTTGCTTGTGTTTGGTGGTCAGAACATTGTAGAATACACCCTGATAATATTCCAACTACTTGGGCTGCTTTGAAAACTGCTATGCGAAATCGTTGGGTGCCACCTTATTATCAACGTGAATTGCTTCAAAATTTGCAGCGTTTAAGACAAGGAAAAAATTCTGTAGAAGAATATTATCAGGAATTACAAACTGGTATGATTAGATGTGGTATTGTTGAGGAGAATGAAGCTATGCTTGCACGTTTTATGGGTGGATTAAATAGAGAGATTCAGACTATTCTAGAGTATAAGGAGTATAACACTATCACTCGTTTATTTCATCTTGCTTGCAAAGCTGAACGTGAAGTGCAGGATCGACAGGCAATGGCGAGAACTACTAATTTTGCAGGCCGTACTTCATCATGGACGCCACGTACCTCCTCTGCTTCCGCACGTCCTGCTGCAACACCACCTCCTTCAACCTCCAACTCTAATCGCGATACCAGGCAACAGGCTCCTACTGCACCCTCTGCGAAGAGCACACCTTTTGGGCCTGCACAGAGTTCTTCTTCATCTATTGCATCCACAGGGCAAACACATGAGGTTATATGTCGTCGTTGCAAGGGTGGAGGTCACTATGCGAGAGAATGCCCTTCCAAGCGTGTAATGATTGTTACTCAGGATGGTGGATATGCGTCCGCTAGTGATTATGATGAGGAGACTTTGGCACTTATTGCAAGTGACGAACAGGGTGGCGAGGATGCAGAACCAGAAACACAATACATGGCTGCTGATTACGCTGACAGGTATGAAAGTTTAGTTGCTCAACGTGTTCTCAGTGTGCAGGTTACACACGCTGAGCAAAATCAGAGGCACAACTTGTTCCACACAAAGGGAGTTGTGAAAGAGCGTTCTGTTCGCATCATCATCGATGGAGGGAGTTGCAATAACTTGGCTAGCATGGAGATGGTGGAGAAGCTGTCTCTATCCACCAGACCACATCCTCATCCTTATTACATCCAATGGTTCAACAATAGTGGCAAGGTTAAGGTAACACGTACTGTTCGTGTGCATTTTAGCATTGCTACATATTCTGATTATGTGGATTGTGATGTGGTACCCATGCAAGCATGTTCTGTTTTACTTGGTAGACCATGGCAGTTTGATAAAAATTCTGTACACCATGGTAGGACAAATCAGTATACTCTTGTTCATAAGGATCATAATATCACTTTGCTTCCTATGTCTCCCGAACATATTATGAAAGATGACATTGCTAGAGCTAGTAAAGAAAAACAGGAGAAAAATAAGAGTGAAAATCAGATTGTAGCACAGGAATTTGAGCAACACCATAAGCATAATAAACCATCATCTACTATTGCATCTGAAATAAAATTGAAGAGTGGATGTTTACTTGCTACTAAATCTGATATTAATGATTTGGATGTTGCTACATATGTTTGCTATGCTTTTGTATGTACAGAGGTATTATTTTCATTCGAGGACATGCCTCCCTCTTTGCCTCCTGCTGTCATTAACATTTTGCAGGAGTTCGCTGACGTCTTTCCACAAGACGTGCCACCGGGATTACCGCCTATTCGCGGGATTGAGCATCAGATTGACTTAATTCCCGGTGCATCCCTACCCAACCGTGCGCCCTACCGTACCAATCCAGAGGAGACAAAGGAGATTATGCGTCAAGTACAGGAGCTGCTTGACAAAGGTTATATACGTGAATCCCTTAGTCCTTGTGCTGTTCCTATTATTCTAGTGCCTAAAAAGGATGGTACATCGCGCATGTGTGTGGATTGTAGAGGCATTAATAATATTACTATTCGTTATCGTCATCCTATTCCTAGACTAGATGATATGCTTGATGAATTAAGTGGCTCTACAATTTTCTCCAAAGTTGATTTGCGTAGTGGATACCATCAAATTCGTATGAAATTGGGCGATGAATGGAAAACAGCATTTAAAACTAAGTTTGGATTATATGAGTGGCTAGTCATGCCTTTTGGGTTAACTAATGCACCTAGCACTTTCATGAGATTAATGAACGAGGTTTTACGTGCTTTCATTGGACGATTTGTGGTAGTCTATTTTGATGATATATTGATTTTTAGTAGATCTTTGGAGGAACATTTGGAACATTTACGTGCTGTTTTTACTGCGCTACGTGATGCACGTTTGTTTGGTAACCTTGGGAAGTGCACCTTTTGCACCGACCGAGTATCTTTTCTTGGCTATGTTGTTACTCCACAGGGAATTGAAGTTGATACAGCCAAGATCGAAGCTATTGAGAGTTGGCCGCAGCCCAAAACGGTCACACAAGTAAGGAGTTTTCTTGGCCTTGCTGGTTTCTATAGGCGTTTTGTGAGAAATTTCAGCACCATTGCTGCGCCTCTCAATGAGCTTACAAAGAAGGACGTGCCTTTTTCTTGGGGTACCGCACAGGAAGAAGCCTTCACGGTCTTGAAAGATAAGTTAACACATGCTCCTTTACTCCAACTTCCTGATTTTAATAAGACTTTCGAGCTTGAATGTGATGCTAGTGGAATTGGGTTAGGAGGTGTGTTACTACAAGATGGTAAACCTGTTGCGTACTTTTCTGAAAAATTAAGTGGGCCTAGTCTGAATTATTCTACTTATGATAAGGAATTATATGCTCTTGTTCGGACTTTGGAAACATGGCAACATTATTTATGGCCCAAAGAATTTGTTATACATTCTGATCATGAATCTTTGAAACATATTAAAAGTCAAGCAAAACTGAACCGTAGACATGCTAAATGGGTTGAATTCATTGAGACTTTCCCTTACGTCATTAAACACAAGAAGGGTAAAGACAATGTTATTGCTGATGCTTTGTCTCGTCGTTATACTATGCTTTCACAACTTGACTTTAAAATATTTGGTTTGGAGACCATCAAAGATCAATATGTGCATGATGCTGAATTTAGAGACGTGTTGCAGAATTGTAAAGAAGGGAGAACATGGAACAAGTTCGTTATTAATAATGGATTTGTGTTTCGTGCTAACAAGCTATGCATTCCAGCTAGCTCCGTTCGTCTTTTGTTGTTACAGGAGGCGCACGGAGGAGGATTAATGGGACACTTTGGCGTGAAGAAGACGGAGGACGTACTTGCTACACATTTCTTTTGGCCAAAGATGAGACGGGATGTTGAGCGTTTTGTTGCTCGCTGCACTACATGTCAAAAAGCTAAGTCACGACTCAATCCTCATGGTTTATATATGCCTTTACCTATACCTAGTGTTCCTTGGGAGGATATATCTATGGACTTTGTTTTAGGTTTACCTCGAACAAAGAAGGGGAGGGATAGCATATTTGTTGTCGTGGATAGATTTTCTAAAATGGCACACTTTATACCATGTCATAAAAGTGATGATGCTGCTCATGTTGCTGATTTGTTCTTTCGTGAAATTATTCGGTTGCATGGTGTGCCAAATACAATTGTTTCCGATCGTGATGCTAAATTTCTTAGCCACTTTTGGAGATGTTTATGGGCTAAGTTGGGGACTAAACTGCTTTTTAGTACTACATGTCACCCCCAAACTGATGGCCAAACTGAAGTAGTCAATAGATCATTGTCTACTATGCTTAGGGCTGTTTTGAAGAATAACCTGAAAATGTGGGAAGAATGCTTGCCTCATATTGAATTTGCTTATAATCGTTCGCTACATTCTACCACTAAGATGTGCCCTTTTGAAGTTGTGTATGGTTTCTTACCTCGTGCACCTATTGATTTGTTGCCTCTTCCGTCTTCGGAGAAGGTTAATTTTGATGCTAAAGAACGTGCTAAATTGATATTAAAGATTCATGAGTTAACTAAGGAAAACATTGAGCGTATGAATGCTAAATACAAACTTGCTGGAGATAAGGGTAGAAAACATGTTGTCTTTGCACCTGGAGATCTTGTTTGGTTACATTTGCGTAAGGATAGATTTCCTGATTTGCGCAAGTCAAAGCTAATGCCACGTGCTGATGGTCCTTTTAAGGTGTTAGAGAAAGTAAATGATAATGCATATAAACTTGAGCTGCCTGCAGAGTTTGGGGTTAGCCCCACTTTTAACATTGCAGATTTGAAGCCTTATTTGGGTGAGGAAGATGAGCTTCCGTCGAGGACGACGTCAGTTCAAGAAGGGGAGGATGATGAGGACATCCCTACTAATGTTACACCCACCCCGACTGCTATACATACAGGACCAATTACTAGAGCTCGCGCACGTCAATTGAATTACCAGGTACTTTCGTTTCTTGGAAATCCTTGTAATATTCATGAACATATGATGCTGCCTAAATTAGATACTTTTGTTTTACTTATGAATGAAGGACCTATCATGGATAAGAAGGATGACCATTGGAGCGGGATCAAGCATGGAGGAGAAGGTGCGCGCGCGGGGAAGAACATTGGAGCTTCCAGTGATGATTTTCGCACATTGAAGCCACCATAATGGGAGTGAGAAGCTTTGGACGAAATATGCATGATGCCACGTTATAAAATTCGTCCATAGGCTAATATAGGTGCTGCGCCACCTTAATTTTGGGCCAGGCCCATGTAATTTCGAAATACCATATTATAGGCTGTTTTTTAGAGTCCGTATGTATGGGGAAACTGACTTAGGGTCGGTTTCGGACCCCTCCTCCAAGGGGCCACGAAATTCCCTTCTATTCCCCCATATATACAGCCCTTAGGGCTTCGTTTTAGGTTTGGGTTTTGTTTAGATTACAAGTTCGCCATAGCAGCAACTTCGCGTTCTTCGTTTGTGTTCCACGACCAGACAAAGGCGTCACAGAACCCCACTTCATCAATAAAGCTTTCCTCTTATATTCGCAATATCCAGATTGCAATCTTAGTTTCTTGCTTGTTCTTCGTTTGCGTGCAGGAAATAGACCCTCGTGGTCAGGTTGATCGTGCTCCGGCGTGGTCAATAACCTCTCAGAGTTGGTTTAGCGATTGCTAAGGCGCGACGTCTCACACGTTCGTAGTCGGATCGTCAAAGTCTACTCCACCAAAAACGATAGCCACCATCTCATCGAAAGACAGGGACAACTTCGCCTCTATCAGGATCTTGTATTATGGAAAGAGTAAAGAGACTTGCCGGTAACGAGGTTGAACTAGGTATGGAGATACAGATGATCGAATCTCGGGCAAGTAACATACCGAAGAACAAAGGGAACATCATACGGGATTAACTAAATCCTTGACATAGAGGTTCGACCGATAAAGATCTTCATAGAATATGTAGGAACCTGATAGAGGCGAAGTTGTCCCTGTCTTTCGATGAGATGGTGGCTATCGTTTTTGGTGGAGTAGACTTTGACGATCCGACTACGAACGTGTGATGACGCCGCGCCTTAGCAATCGCCAAACGAACTCCGAGAGGTTATTGACCACGCTGGAGCACGATCAACCTCACCATGAGGGTCTGTTTCCTGCACGCAAATGAAGAACAAGCAAGAAACTAAGATTGCAATCTGGATATTGCGAATATAAGAGGAAAGATTTATTGATGAAGTGGGGTTCTGTGACGCCTTTGTCTGGTCGTGGAACACAAAGGAAGAACGCGAAGTTGCAGCTATGGCGAACTTGTAATATAAACAAAACCCAACCCTAAAATGACGCCCTAAGGGCTGTATATATGGGGGAATAGAGGGGAATTTCGAGGCCCCTTGGAGGAGGGGTCCAAAACAGACCTTATCTCAGTTTCACCATACATACGGACTCTAGAAACAACCTATAGTATGGTATTACGAAATTACATGGGCCTGGCCCAACAATAAGGTGGCGCAGCACCTATATTAGCCTAGGAACGAATTTTGTAAGTAGCATCATGCATATTTCGTCCAAGGCTTCTTGCTCTCATTATGGTGGCTTCAAAGTGCGAAAATCATCACTGGAAGCTCCATTGTTCTTTCCCGCGCGCGCACCTTCTTCTCCATGCTTGATCCCGCTCCCATGGTCATCCTTCTTATCCATGCTAGGTCCTTCATTCATAAGTAAAACAAAAGTATCTAATTTAGACAGCATCATATGTTCATGAACATTAGAAGGATTTGTGAGAAAGAAAGTACCTGGTAATTCAATTGACATGCGCGAGCTCTAGTAATTGGTCCTGTATGTATAGCAGTCAGAGTTGTGGGTGTATCATTAGGAGGGATGTCATCATCAGAACCAATATGGGCATCCAGGTCCCGCTATTGGTTATTGACCGTAGAGGTGTCTCGGTCATGTCTACATAGTTCTCGAACCCGCAGGGTCTGCACACTTAAGGTTTGGTGACGTTTCGGTAGTATAGAGTTATGCATGGTGGTGACCAAAGGTTGTTTGTAGTCCCATATGAGATCCCGGAAGTCATGAGGAGCTCCGGAATGGTCCAGAGGTAAAGATTGATATATAGGAAGTCCTATTTTGGTCACCGGAAAAGTTTCGGGCTCATCGGTTGTGTACCGGGAGTGCCGGTAGTGTACCGGGAGACCATCGGGAGGGGTATTTCGACCCAAGAGGCTACATGGGCTGTGGGAGAGTGAATACCAGCCCTTAGTGGGCTGGTGGAAGTCCCACAGAAGGCCCATGCGGCTGGGAAGATAAGCCCAAAGAGAAAAAGGTGGGAAAAGGCAAAAAGGCAAAAATAAGGAGGAGTCCTAGTCCTACTAGAATTGGAGGAGGAATCCTCCTCTCCTCTTGGTTCAGCCGACGCCTAGGTGGATTGGCCCTTGGGACAAGCCTCCTCCTCTCTTCCTCTTATATATACTAGAGGTTTTAGGGTTTTTGCAAGATTTTCAGCCACGTGCTACCCGTTCCTCTAGTGCATAGTTTCTCCTCTAGATCGGTTTTTCGCAGTGCTTAGGCGAAGCCCTATCGGAATTGCTCCACCACCATCACCGCGGCGCCGTCACGCTGCCGGAGAACTCATCTACCTCTCCGCTCCCTCTTACTGGATGAAGAAGGCGGAGATCATCATGAAGCTGTACGTGTGCTGAACGCGAAGGTGTCGTCCGTTCGGTGCTTGATCGGGACGGATCGTGATTGGATCATGGGACACTCGGTGATTTGGATCACGAAGATGTTTGACTACACCAACCGCGTTTCTTAACGCTTCCCGCTGAGCGATCTACAAGGGTATGTAGATCCACTCTCCCTCTCGTAGATGCTCATCACCATGGATAGGTCTTGCGTGAGCGTAGGAAATTTTTTCTTTCCCATCCAACGTTCCCCAACACGAAGAACAAAGAAGAACATGCTGAGCATGTCAGGTTGGTATTGATGAAACACCAAGAGCACCACCTTTATGCCAAATTCTCTAAGTGCGAATTCTGGTTGGTAGAAGTGACCTTATTAAGCCACGTAATCTCTGCGAAAGGTATTGCTATTAATCCCGAGAGAGTTCACGTTGTTTGTTGCGAATATAACCCCGTGGTAAGACCCGCCCAAGTGGGGCCCAATCATACCTGGCGGCTCATAGTCAAGACCAGAGAAACGGGCTGAAAGACATAGGTTTGGCGGCTTACCAAGATGGGCCGAGACGGAGGCCCAGACAGAACATGGTATGAGACCCGGGCGGTTAAATCGCCCGAAGACGGTTTGCCCAAGAAGGCAAGGCGACCTAGAGATAGGATAGTCTACGTTGTAAGAGTCGCTGTATGACTCGTGTAACCCAGGGTCTCAACCTCCTATATAAAGGCGAGACTCCAGGGTGGCTTAGACAGAAACCAATCAATCGAGAATTAGGTCAAGCAAATCCACTCCCTTGTACTCGATACTCCAATCAATACAACACAAGCAGGACGCAGGCTTTTACCTCTTCTTGAGGGGCCAAACTTGGGTAAACTTGTGTCCCTCGTCTCAACCAACCCCTTTGAGTCCATCACCTTAGCGATGGCCTCGAACTTAAGTTTTTGGACATGTGCCGTGACAAGACCGCGACAATTGGCGCCCATCGTGGGGCTAGCACTCGGTGGCGTTGAGTTCTCAAAGGGCTCTCTCCCAGGGATTGAGGGGTACACTGTTGGCAGGATGAGCAAGAGTCGATGTGGCTGGCTCTACATCAACGACGCCGGCTGGGGCCCCGAGGCCGACTCAATTGAGTACGGTTTCCATATCCCCTTCGACGGAATCCACATCTTCATCGACAAGATTGGTGGATCTGAACCCGGGCCGGACGTCTGCGCCGACATTGTCGAGCCGGCCCAGCGCGCGCAACCCGCTTGACACGTGCAGTCCGCCCATGCTGACCCGGCTGAGAAGCATGTCTTCGTCGGCTTCACTCAGGGCACGGATCTTGAAGGTTCTATGTCGTAGGAAACTCTCATCTGTTTGGAGGATGGATCTTCGAGCGGAGAGACGGAATCAATTTACCAGCTACACAATGGCGGGCTCGGGGGCTACGTCGAGCCTTACCCCGAGTCGGAATATCACGAGCCAGGGGATTATGAGCCGCCGAGCCGTGTTGCGGTTTTCATGGCAGTATCAGGTCCGGCCCCGAGCAGCACAGCCGCCGGCACAGCAGGATCGGGGGCTGGTACGCCGCCGGCTCAGGTTCTTCTGGATCTGATGAATGAGCTTATAATCCTGATGGCCATGGAGGTCACAGTTGAAAATCAAGCGGCCCAGAACACGGAGATCGTGAGGCTAAAGGACTAGATGACCAAGGTTCAGCAATGCGCTGAGGGATCAGATGGAGGCAAAGGCGGAGCGCCTTAAGGCGGATGCTTTCTGCCTGGAGCTAGAGTAGCAGTCTACAGCGGCGATTTAGCGGATGAGGCATCAGTCCCGCTTGCCAGATCAGTATGAGGCCAGGAATCTTTTCAACACACTGGGAACAGGACATAACACAAAAGTACCTGGAAGACGTCCGGCGGTTCAGCTTAACCCGCCCCGATGGAACCAGGCCTCACCAATGTCTTTTCCAACACCGGCGGGTCATTATTCCAACCCAGCAGAGAACATGGTTGCAGCAGCGACCCAGCCGTGTACAATCCTTATCCCAGACGATGCGCCTTTTGCAGAGGAGGTGCGGAACGCTATTGGATACCTGTAGATGGCAATGGCCCAGCAGGAGAAGTACACTTACAGCCGGAGTCACATGCATTCAACCCCCATCCCCAGCCGTAGCTACAGCTGGCGTTATGAGTCACTGGCGGTTTCTAGCAGTGATCAACACCGGAACCCGTCGCGAGTTGATCGGGCAGCTCTGGATGCGCAGGCGCTAGTGGATCGGGCGAGAGCACAGCAAGGAGCGGCGGCTCTGGGAGCGGCGGCGGCTCATCAAGAACTTGCCGATACACCGTCCATCTCGGAAGGAGCGGGAGTGACCTCCAGGGTTGTGGGGGTGTCGTGCTTAGTGCCGGCTTTGCGGAATGAGTGCCTGCCAAAGGATTTCAAGGGCCCATGCAAGGTCCCAAATTATATTGCTGACCTACCTCCAGAGGATTGGATTGAAAGCTATGAGTTGGCCATGGAGTTGTTAGACATCAGTGATGTAGTATGTGCTAAGTATTTCATCATGATGCTGGAAGGGCCGGCTCACACGTGGTTGAAGGGTCTGCCACCAAACACCATTAATTCCTGGGGCGATCTCAAGGCGAAGTTCATCAAAAACTTCCGAGGAACGTGCAAGCAGCCCATGACGATTGTGGATTTAGATCACTGTGTTCAACAGGAGGACGAATCGGCTCATCATTGGGTCCGGCGGGTTTCAACCATCATCCACTCGTCTGAGCAGATCACGGCGGCTCAAGCGGTTTTGATTCTGGAAATCTAAAGCAGACGCTCGGCTGGCTCAAGCGCTCATGGCGGCTCTCACCAAGTATGCCGACTCTGACAATGCGAAAGATTCGGGCTCTGATGAAGAGAAGTCAGGTCACGGCAAGAAGTGTTGGAAATATGCCCTAGAGGCAATAAATAAAGTGTTTATTATTGTATTTCCTTGTTCATGATAATCGTTTATTATCCATGCTATAATTGTATTAATTGGAAACATGGATACATGTGTGGATACATAGACAAACACAATGTCCCTAGTATGCATGTAGTGAACTAGCTCGTTGATTGAAAGATGGTTAAGGTTTCCAAGCCATGGAGATGAAATGTCATTTGATAATGGGATCACATCATTAGGAGAATGATGTGATGGACAAGACCCAAACTACAAACGTAGCTTATAATCATGTCAGTTTATTGCTACTGTTTTCTGCATGTCAAGTATATGTTCCTATGACCATGAGATCATGTAACTCACAAATATCGGAGGAGTACCTTGTGTGTATCAAACGTCGCAATGTAACTGGGTGACTATAAAGGTGCTCTACAGGTATCTCCGAGGGTGTCTGTTGAGTTGGCATGGAACAAGACTGGGATTTGTTACTCCGTGTAACGGAGAGGTATCTCAGGGCCCACTCGGTAATACACCATCACAATAAGCCTTGCAAGCAATGTGACTAAGTGTTGGTCATGGGATCTTGTATTACGAAACGAGTAAAGAGACTTGCCAGTAACGAGGTTGAACTAGGTATGGAGATACCGACGATCGAATCTCGGACAAGTAACATACCGAAGAACAAAGGGAACATCATACGGGATTAACTGAATCCTTGACATAGAGGTTCGACCGATAAAGATCTTCGTAGAATATGTAGGAACCAATGTGGACATCCAGGTCCCGCCATTGGTTATTGACCGTAAAGGTGTCTCGGTCATGTCTATATAGTTCTCGAACCCGCAGGGTCTGCACACTTAAGGTTTGGTGACGTTTCGGTAGTATAGAGTTAAGTATGGTAGTGACCGAAGTTTGTTTGGAGTCCCGGATGAGATCCTGGACGTCACGAGGAGTTCCGGAATGGTACGGAGGTAAAGATTCATATATAGGAAGTCCTGTTTTGGTCGCCGGAAAAGTTCAGGGCTTATCGATAGTGTACCGGGAGTGCCGGTAGTGTACCGGGAGACCTCCGGGAGGGGTATTTCGACCCAAGAGGCTTCATGGGCTGTGGGAGAGTATTAACCAGCCCTTAGTGGGCTGGTGGAAAAGCCACAACAGGCCCATGCGGCTGGGGGAAGAGTCCCAAAGGAAAAAGAGTGGAAAAAAGGCAAAAAGGGAGAGTCCTACTCCTACTAGGAGTAGAGGAGGAGTAGGACTCCTCCCCCTTGGCTTCGGCCGACTCCAAGAGGGGCTCGGCCCTGCGCCAGCTCTCCTCCTCCTCTCCTCCTATATATACTGGTGGAATAGAAGGGTTTTGCATAAGATTTTCAGCCACATGCTACCCATTCCTCCAGTGCATAGTTTCTCCTCTAGATCGGTTTTCTGCAGTGCTTAGGCGAAGCCCTGCCGGAATTACTCCACCACCATCGCCGGAGCGCCGTTAGGCTATCGGAGAAATTTTCTTCCTGTCCACTCCTTCTTGCTGGATCAAGACGGTGAAGATCGTCATCAAGCTGTACGTGTGCTGAACGCGGAGGTACCGTCCGTTCGATGCTAGATCGGAAGGATCGTGATCAAGTTCGTGAGACGAATCGTGATCAAGATTCGTGGGGCGGATCATGATCGGATCGCGGGACGGATCATGATTGGATCGCGGGACAGATCGTGATTGGATCGCGGGACGCACGGCGATTTGGATCGCGAAGACGTTCGACTACACCAACCGTGTTTCTTAACGCTTCTCGCTTAGCGATCTAGAAGGGTATGTAGATCCACTATCCCTCTTGTAGATGCTCATCACCATGGATAGATCTTCATGTGCGTAGGAAAATTTTTGTTTCCCATGCAACGTTCCCCAACAGTGGCATCATGAGCTAGGTCTATGTGTAGATGAGATCTCGAGTAGAACACAAAAGGTTTGGGGGCGTTGATGCTTAGACCAACTGCTTCCTCCCTTGGTCGGATTTTGGTTCAGCGGTATTGTGAGATGAAGCGGCCCGGACCAACATTACTCGTTCGCTTACGAGAGACCGTTTCCCTCGACGCAACTTGTTGCCTAGATGGCTTGCGGGTGGCAGTTTCTCTCACTTTAGTTGGATCGAATTCGACAAAGGTGGTCCTTGAGAAGGTTGAAAAGCAAATTATGTATCACCATTGTGGTTTATGCATAGGTGAGAATCGTTCTTGCTAGAAACCCGTAGCAGCCACGTAAAACATGCAACAATAATTAGAGGATGTCTAACTTGTTTTTGCAGGGTATGTTGTGATGTGATATGGCCAATTACATGATGTGATATATGTGATGTATGAGATCATCATGTGATGTATAGATTTTCACGACTTGCATGTCGATGAGTACGGCAACCGGCAGGAGCCATAGGGTTGTCTTTAATTATTGTATGACCTGCGTGTCAATCATTAAGCGCTATGTAATGCTTTACTTTATCGCTAAACGGTAGCAATAGTAGTAGAAGCATGCAGGGCGTGACAACCTCGATGGCGACACGTTGATGGAGATCATGGTGTTGTGCCGGTGACGATGAAGATCATGTCAGTGCTTTCAAGATGGAGATCTAAAGCACAAGTTCATGGCCATATCATGTCACTTATGAATTGCACGTGATGTTAATCCCTTTATGCACCTTGTTATGCTTAGTACGACGGTAGCATTATAAGGTGATCCCTCACTTAAATTTCAAGATAAAATTGTGTTCTCCTCGAGTGTGCACCGTTGCAAAAGTTCGTCGTGTTGAGACACCATGTGATGATCGGGTGTGATAGACTCTACGTTCACATACAACGGGTGCAAGCCAGTGTTGCACGTGCAGAACACTCGGGTTAAACTTGACGAGCCTAGCATGTATAGACATGGCCTCGGAACACAAGAGACCGAAAGGTCGAACATGAGTCATATAGTAGATATGATCAACATAATGATGTTCACCATTGAAGCCACCTCAACTCACATGATGATCGGACTTGAGTTGGTGGATTTGGATCATGTGACACTCAGATGACCTGAGGGATGTCAATTTGAGTGGGAGCTTTAGTAATTTGATTAACTAAACTCATTATCTTGAACAATAGTCTAAGTGAACTTTGCATATTTATGTTGTAGATCAATGGCTCGCGCAGTAGCACCCCTGAATTTTAATGCGTTCCTAGAGAAAGCTAAACTGAAAGATGATGGAAGTAACTTTGTTGACTGGGCCCGTAATTTGAGGATTATCCTCACGGCTTCCCAGAAATCATATGTCCTTGATGCACCGCTTGGTGACCAACCAGAATACATGACCCCCGAAGACGTTAAGAACGCTTGGGAGGCACGTACTGGAGATTACTCAATAGTTCAATGTGCAATATTGTATGGCTTAGAACCGGGACTTCAAAGACGTTTTGGACGTCATGGAGCATATGAGATGTTCCAGGAGTTGAAGTTTATCTTTCAGAAGAACGCCCGGGTCGTGAGGTATGAAACCTCCGATAAGTTCTATGCTTGCAAGATGGAGGAGAATAGGTCTATCAGTGAACATATACTCAGAATGTCTGGGTATTCAACTCGTCTAGCGGAGTTGGGAATTGCCCTTCCGCCAGAGGCGATCACTGACAGAGTTCTTCAATCACTGCCACCTAGTTACAAGAGCTTTGTGATGAACTATAACATGCACGGGATGAACAAGTCAGTCGCCGAGCTGTTTGCGATGCTAAAAGTCGCTGAGTTTGAAATCCAGAAAGAACATCAAGTGTTGATGGTCAATAAAACCACTAGTTTCAAGAAAAATGGCAAAGTCAAGGGCAAGGGCAAGAAGGGTAAAACCAAGAAGGATGGCAAAGCAGTTGCTACTCCTACAAAGAAGCCCAAGCATGGACCCAAGCCAGAAACTGAGTGCTTTCATTGCAAAGGAACTGGTCACTGGATGCAGAACTGCCCCAAGTACCTGGCTGACAAGAAGGCGGCCAACGACAAACAAGGTATATATGATATACATGTTATTGATGTGTACCTTACTAGCTCTCGTAGTAGTGCCTGGGTATTTGATACCGGTTTGGTTGCACACATTTGCAACTCAAAGCTGGAACTACGAAATAAACGAAGGCTGGCAAAGGACGAAGTGAAGATGCGCATGGGAAATGGTTCCAAGGCTGATGTGATCGCCGTCGGCACACTCTCTCTTCGATTACCATCGGGATTAGTGATGAACCTGAATAATTGTTATTTAGTGCCTGCGTTAAGCATGAACATTATATCTGGATCTTGTTTATTGCGAGACGGTTACTCATTTAAATCAGAGAATAAAGGTTGTTCTATTTTTATGAGTAATACCTTTATGGTCATGCACCCAATGTTAGGTGTTTATTCATATTGAATCTTGATAGTGATGACACACATGTTCATAACATTGACGCCAAAAGATGTAGAATTGATAATGATAGTACCACTTTCTTGTGGCACTGCTGTTTAGGTCATATTGGTGTAAAACGCATGAGGAAGCTCCATGCTAATGGAATTTTGGAGTCACTTGATTTTGAATCACTTGACACATGTGAACCATGCCTCATGGGCAAGATGACTAAAATGCCGTTCTCTGGAACAATGGAACGGGCGAGTGACTTATTGGAAATCATACACACTGATGTGTGTGGTCCAATGAATGTTACAGCGCGTGGTGGATATCGTTATTTTCTCACCTTCACTAATGACTTAAGTAGATATGGGTATATTTACTTAATGAAACACAAGTCTGAAACGTTTGAAAAGTTCAAGCAATTTTAGAGTGAAGATGAGAATCATCGTGATGAGGACATCCCTACTAATGTTACACCCACCCCGACTGCTATACATACAGGACCAATTACTAGAGCTCGCGCACGTCAATTGAATTACCAGGTACTTTCGTTTCATGGAAATCCTTCTAATATTCATGAACATATGATGCTGCCTAAATTAGATACTTTTGTTTTACTTATGAATGAAGGACCTATCATGGATAAGAAGGATGACCATTGGAGCGGGATCAAGCATGGAGGAGAAGGTGCGCGCGCGGGGAAGAACATTGGAGCTTCCAGTGATGATTTTCGCACATTGAAGCCACCATAATGGGAGTGGGAAGCTTTGGACGAAATATGCATGATGCCACTTTATAAAATTCGTCCATAGGCTAATATAGGTGCTGCGCCACCTTAATTTTGGGCCAGGCCCATGTAATTTCGAAATACCATATTATAGGCTGTTTTTAGAGTCCGTATGTATGGGGAAACTGACTTAGGGTCGGTTTCGGACCCCTCCTCCAAGGGGCCACGAAATTCCCTTCTATTCCCCCATATATACATCCCTTAGGGCTTCGTTTTAGGTTTGGGTTTTGTTTAGATTACAAGTTCGCCATAGCAGCAACTTCGCGTTCTTCGTTTGTGTTCCACGACCAGACAAAGGCGTCACAGAACCCCACTTCATCAATAAAGCTTTCCTCTTATATTCGCAATATCCAGATTGCAATCTTAGTTTCTTGCTTGTTCTTCGTTTGCGTGCAGGAAATAGACCCTCGTGGTCAGGTTGATCGTGCTCCGGCGTGGTCAATAACCTCTCAGAGTTGGTTTAGCGATTGCTAAGGCGCGACGTCTCACACGTTCGTAGTCGGATCGTCAAAGTCTACTCCACCAAAAACGATAGCCACCATCTCATCGAAAGACAGGGACAACTTCGCCTATATCAAGTGGTATCAGATTTCCAGGTTGCTCGGTGAGATTTTACCAGTTTTCGTAGTTTAGATCGCATCTGTTCTTCATACCTTTAGTCCACGAAAAAGCCAAAAAAAAATTAGGGTTAGATCATCATATCCGAACCAATCTGAGCCTTTGCATAGTCTTTTCAGTATTTTGCTTTGTTGAATTGGCGGTTACATCGTTGTGTCGAGTTGCTGGTTGCTAGAGCTAGTAAAGCAAAACAGGAGAAAAATAAGAGTGAAAATCAGATTGTAGCACAGGAATTTGAGCAACACCATAAGCATAATAAACCATCATCTACTGTTGCATCTGAAATAAAATTGAAGAGTGGATGTTTACTTGCTACTAAATCTGATATTAATGATTTGGATGTTGGTACATATGTTTGCTATGCTTTTGTATGTAAAGAGGTATTATTTTCATTCGAGGACATGCCTCCCTCTTTGCCTCCTGCTGTCATTAACATTTTGCAGGAGTTCGCTGACGTCTTTCCACAAGACGTGCCACCGGGATTACCGCCTATTCGCGGGATTGAGCATCAGATTGACTTAATTCCCGGTGCATCCCTACCCAACCGTGCGCCCTACCGTACCAATCCAGAGGAGACAAAGGAGATTATGCGTCAAGTACAGGAGCTGCTTGACAAAGGTTATATACGTGAATCCCTTAGTCCTTGTGCTGTTCCTATTATTCTAGTGCCTAAAAAGGATGGTACATCGCGCATGTGTGTGGATTGTAGAGGCATTAATAATATTACTATTCGTTATCGTCATCCTATTCCTAGACTAGATGATATGCTTGATGAATTAAGTGGCTCTACAATTTTCTCCAAAGTTGATTTGCGTAGTGGATACCATCAAATTCGTATGAAATTGGGCGATGAATGGAAAACAGCATTTAAAACTAAGTTTGGATTATATGAGTGGCTAGTCATGCCTTTTGGGTTAACTAATGCACCTAGCACTTTCATGAGATTAATGAACGAGGTTTTACGTGCTTTCATTGGACGATTTGTGGTAGTCTATTTTGATGATATATTGATTTTTAGTAGATCTTTGGAGGAACATTTGGAACATTTACGTGCTGTTTTTACTGCGCTACGTGATGCACGTTTGTTTGGTAACCTTGGGAAGTGCACCTTTTGCACCGACCGAGTATCTTTTCTTGGCTATGTTGTTACTCCACAGGGAATTGAAGTTGATACAGCCAAGATCGAAGCTATTGAGAGTTGGCCGCAGCCCAAAACGGTCACACAAGTAAGGAGTTTTCTTGGCCTCGCTGGTTTCTATAGGCGTTTTGTGAGAAATTTCAGCACCATTGCTGCGCCTCTCAATGAGCTTACAAAGAAGGACGTGCCTTTTTCTTGGGGTACCGCACAGGAAGAAGCCTTCACGGTCTTGAAAGATAAGTTAACACATGCTCCTTTACTCCAACTTCCTGATTTTAATAAGACTTTCGAGCTTGAATGTGATGCTAGTGGAATTGGGTTAGGAGGTGTGTTACTACAAGATGGTAAACCTGTTGCGTACTTTTCTGAAAAATTAAGTGGGCCTAGTCTGAATTATTCTACTTATGATAAGGAATTATATGCTCTTGTTCGGACTTTGGAAACATGGCAACATTATTTATGGCCCAAAGAACTTGTTATACATTCTGATCATGAATCTTTGAAACATATTAAAAGTCAAGCAAAACTGAACCGTAGACATGCTAAATGGGTTGAATTCATTGAGACTTTCCCTTATGTCATTAAACACAAGAAGGGTAAAGACAATGTTATTGCTGATGCTTTGTCTCGTCGTTATACTATGCTTTCACAACTTGACTTTAAAATATTTGGTTTGGAGACCATCAAAGATCAATATGTGCATGATGCTGAATTTAGAGACGTGTTGCAGAATTGTAAAGAAGGGAGAACATGGAACAAGTTCGTTATTAATAATGGATTTGTGTTTCGTGCTAACAAGCTATGCATTCCAGCTAGCTCCGTTCGTCTTTTGTTGTTACAGGAGGCGCACGGAGGAGGATTAATGGGACACTTTGGCGTGAAGAAGACGGAGGACGTACTTGCTACACATTTCTTTTGGCCAAAGATGAGACGGGATGTTGAGCGTTTTGTTGCTCGCTGCACTACATGTCAAAAAGCTAAGTCACGACTCAATCCTCATGGTTTATATATGCCTTTACCTGTACCTAGTGTTCCTTGGGAGGATATATCTATGGACTTTGTTTTAGGTTTACCTCGAACAAAGAAGGGGAGGGATAGCATATTTGTTGTCGTGGATAGATTTTCTAAAATGGCACACTTTATACCATGTCATAAAAGTGATGATGCTGCTCATGTTGCTGATTTGTTCTTTCGTGAAATTATTCGGTTGCATGGTGTGCCAAATACAATTGTTTCCGATCGTGATGCTAAATTTCTTAGCCACTTTTGGAGATGTTTATGGGCTAAGTTGGGGACTAAACTGCTTTTTAGTACTACATGTCACCCCCAAACTGATGGCCAAACTGAAGTAGTCAATAGATCATTGTCTACTATGCTTAGGGCTGTTTTGAAGAATAACCTGAAAATGTGGGAAGAATGCTTGCCTCATATTGAATTTGCTTATAATCGTTCGCTACATTCTACCACTAAGATGTGCCCTTTTGAAGTTGTGTATGGTTTCTTACCTCGTGCACCTATTGATTTGTTGCCTCTTCCGTCTTCGGAGAAGGTTAATTTTGATGCTAAAGAACGTGCTGAATTGATATTAAAGATTCATGAGTTAACTAAGGAAAACATTGAGCGTATGAATGCTAAATACAAACTTACTGGAGATAAGGGTAGAAAACATGTTGTCTTTGCACCTGGAGATCTTGTTTGGTTACATTTGCGTAAGGATAGATTTCCTGATTTGCGCAAGTCAAAGCTAATGCCACGTGCTGATGGTCCTTTTAAGGTGTTAGAGAAAGTAAATGATAATGCATATAAACTTGAGCTGCCTGCAGAGTTTGGGGTTAGCCCCACTTTTAACATTGCAGATTTGAAGCCTTATTTGGGTGAGGAAGATGAGCTTCCGTCGAGGACGACGTCAGTTCAAGAAGGGGAGGATGATGAGGACATCCCTACTAATGTTACACCCACCCCGACTGCTATACATACAGGACCAATTACTAGAGCTCGCGCACGTCAATTGAATTACCAGGTACTTTCGTTTCTTGGAAATCCTTCTAATATTCATGAACATATGATGCTGCCTAAATTAGATACTTTTGTTTTACTTATGAATGAAGGACCTATCATGGATAAGAAGGATGACCATTGGAGCGGGATCAAGCATGGAGGAGAAGGTGCGCGCGGGGGGAAGAACATTGGAGCTTCCAGTGATGATTTTCGCACATTGAAGCCACCATAATGGGAGTGGGAAGCTTTGGACGAAATATGCATGATGCCACTTTATAAAATTCGTCCATAGGCTAATATAGGTGCTGCGCCACCTTAATTTTGGGCCAGGCCCATGTAATTTCGAAATACCATATTATAGGCTGTTTTTAGAGTCCGTATGTATGGGGAAACTGACTTAGGGTCGGTTTCGGACCCCTCCTCCAAGGGGCCACGAAATTCCCTTCTATTCCCCCATATATACATCCCTTAGGGCTTCGTTTTAGGTTTGGGTTTTGTTTAGATTACAAGTTCGCCATAGCAGCAACTTCGCGTTCTTCGTTTGTGTTCCACGACCAGACAAAGGCGTCACAGAACCCCACTTCATCAATAAAGCTTTCCTCTTATATTCGCAATATCCAGATTGCAATCTTAGTTTCTTGCTTGTTCTTCGTTTGCGTGCAGGAAATAGACCCTCGTGGTCAGGTTGATCGTGCTCCGGCGTGGTCAATAACCTCTCAGAGTTGGTTTAGCGATTGCTAAGGCGCGACGTCTCACACGTTCGTAGTCGGATCGTCAAAGTCTACTCCACCAAAAACGATAGCCACCATCTCATCGAAAGACAGGGACAACTTCGCCTATATCAAGTGGTATCAGATTTCCAGGTTGCTCGGTGAGATTTTACCAGTTTTCGTAGTTTAGATCGCATCTGTTCTTCATACCTTTAGTCCACGAAAAAGCCAAAAAAAAATTAGGGTTAGATCATCATATCCGAACCAATCTGAGCCTTTGCATAGTCTTTTCAGTATTTTGCTTTGTTGAATTGGCGGTTACATCGTTGTGTCGAGTTGCTGGTTGCTAGAGCTAGTAAAGCAAAACAGGAGAAAAATAAGAGTGAAAATCAGATTGTAGCACAGGAATTTGAGCAACACCATAAGCATAATAAACCATCATCTACTGTTGCATCTGAAATAAAATTGAAGAGTGGATGTTTACTTGCTACTAAATCTGATATTAATGATTTGGATGTTGGTACATATGTTTGCTATGCTTTTGTATGTAAAGAGGTATTATTTTCATTCGAGGACATGCCTCCCTCTTTGCCTCCTGCTGTCATTAACATTTTGCAGGAGTTCGCTGACGTCTTTCCACAAGACGTGCCACCGGGATTACCGCCTATTCGCGGGATTGAGCATCAGATTGACTTAATTCCCGGTGCATCCCTACCCAACCGTGCGCCCTACCGTACCAATCCAGAGGAGACAAAGGAGATTATGCGTCAAGTACAGGAGCTGCTTGACAAAGGTTATATACGTGAATCCCTTAGTCCTTGTGCTGTTCCTATTATTCTAGTGCCTAAAAAGGATGGTACATCGCGCATGTGTGTGGATTGTAGAGGCATTAATAATATTACTATTCGTTATCGTCATCCTATTCCTAGACTAGATGATATGCTTGATGAATTAAGTGGCTCTACAATTTTCTCCAAAGTTGATTTGCGTAGTGGATACCATCAAATTCGTATGAAATTGGGCGATGAATGGAAAACAGCATTTAAAACTAAGTTTGGATTATATGAGTGGCTAGTCATGCCTTTTGGGTTAACTAATGCACCTAGCACTTTCATGAGATTAATGAACGAGGTTTTACGTGCTTTCATTGGACGATTTGTGGTAGTCTATTTTGATGATATATTGATTTTTAGTAGATCTTTGGAGGAACATTTGGAACATTTACGTGCTGTTTTTACTGCGCTACGTGATGCACGTTTGTTTGGTAACCTTGGGAAGTGCACCTTTTGCACCGACCGAGTATCTTTTCTTGGCTATGTTGTTACTCCACAGGGAATTGAAGTTGATACAGCCAAGATCGAAGCTATTGAGAGTTGGCCGCAGCCCAAAACGGTCACACAAGTAAGGAGTTTTCTTGGCCTCGCTGGTTTCTATAGGCGTTTTGTGAGAAATTTCAGCACCATTGCTGCGCCTCTCAATGAGCTTACAAAGAAGGACGTGCCTTTTTCTTGGGGTACCGCACAGGAAGAAGCCTTCACGGTCTTGAAAGATAAGTTAACACATGCTCCTTTACTCCAACTTCCTGATTTTAATAAGACTTTCGAGCTTGAATGTGATGCTAGTGGAATTGGGTTAGGAGGTGTGTTACTACAAGATGGTAAACCTGTTGCGTACTTTTCTGAAAAATTAAGTGGGCCTAGTCTGAATTATTCTACTTATGATAAGGAATTATATGCTCTTGTTCGGACTTTGGAAACATGGCAACATTATTTATGGCCCAAAGAATTTGTTATACATTCTGATCATGAATCTTTGAAACATATTAAAAGTCAAGCAAAACTGAACCGTAGACATGCTAAATGGGTTGAATTCATTGAGACTTTCCCTTATGTCATTAAACACAAGAAGGGTAAAGACAATGTTATTGCTGATGCTTTGTCTCGTCGTTATACTATGCTTTCACAACTTGACTTTAAAATATTTGGTTTGGAGACCATCAAAGATCAATATGTGCATGATGCTGAATTTAGAGACGTGTTGCAGAATTGTAAAGAAGGGAGAACATGGAACAAGTTCGTTATTAATAATGGATTTGTGTTTCGTGCTAACAAGCTATGCATTCCAGCTAGCTCCGTTCGTCTTTTGTTGTTACAGGAGGCGCACGGAGGAGGATTAATGGGACACTTTGGCGTGAAGAAGACGGAGGACGTACTTGCTACACATTTCTTTTGGCCAAAGATGAGACGGGATGTTGAGCGTTTTGTTGCTCGCTGCACTACATGTCAAAAAGCTAAGTCACGACTCAATCCTCATGGTTTATATATGCCTTTACCTGTACCTAGTGTTCCTTGGGAGGATATATCTATGGACTTTGTTTTAGGTTTACCTCGAACAAAGAAGGGGAGGGATAGCATATTTGTTGTCGTGGATAGATTTTCTAAAATGGCACACTTTATACCATGTCATAAAAGTGATGATGCTGCTCATGTTGCTGATTTGTTCTTTCGTGAAATTATTCGGTTGCATGGTGTGCCAAATACAATTGTTTCCGATCGTGATGCTAAATTTCTTAGCCACTTTTGGAGATGTTTATGGGCTAAGTTGGGGACTAAACTGCTTTTTAGTACTACATGTCACCCCCAAACTGATGGCCAAACTGAAGTAGTCAATAGATCATTGTCTACTATGCTTAGGGCTGTTTTGAAGAATAACCTGAAAATGTGGGAAGAATGCTTGCCTCATATTGAATTTGCTTATAATCGTTCGCTACATTCTACCACTAAGATGTGCCCTTTTGAAGTTGTGTATGGTTTCTTACCTCGTGCACCTATTGATTTGTTGCCTCTTCCGTCTTCGGAGAAGGTTAATTTTGATGCTAAAGAACGTGCTGAATTGATATTAAAGATTCATGAGTTAACTAAGGAAAACATTGAGCGTATGAATGCTAAATACAAACTTGCTGGAGATAAGGGTAGAAAACATGTTGTCTTTGCACCTGGAGATCTTGTTTGGTTACATTTGCGTAAGGATAGATTTCCTGATTTGCGCAAGTCAAAGCTAATGCCACGTGCTGATGGTCCTTTTAAGGTGTTAGAGAAAGTAAATGATAATGCATATAAACTTGAGCTGCCTGCAGAGTTTGGGGTTAGCCCCACTTTTAACATTGCAGATTTGAAGCCTTATTTGGGTGAGGAAGATGAGCTTCCGTCGAGGACGACGTCAGTTCAAGAAGGGGAGGATGATGAGGACATCCCTACTAATGTTACACCCACCCCGACTGCTATACATACAGGACCAATTACTAGAGCTCGCGCACGTCAATTGAATTACCAGGTACTTTCGTTTCTTGGAAATCCTTCTAATATTCATGAACATATGATGCTGCCTAAATTAGATACTTTTGTTTTACTTATGAATGAAGGACCTATCATGGATAAGAAGGATGACCATTGGAGCGGGATCAAGCATGGAGGAGAAGGTGCGCGCGGGGGGAAGAACATTGGAGCTTCCAGTGATGATTTTCGCACATTGAAGCCACCATAATGGGAGTGGGAAGCTTTGGACGAAATATGCATGATGCCACTTTATAAAATTCGTCCATAGGCTAATATAGGTGCTGCGCCACCTTAATTTTGGGCCAGGCCCATGTAATTTCGAAATACCATATTATAGGCTGTTTTTAGAGTCCGTATGTATGGGGAAACTGACTTAGGGTCGGTTTCGGACCCCTCCTCCAAGGGGCCACGAAATTCCCTTCTATTCCCCCATATATACATCCCTTAGGGCTTCGTTTTAGGTTTGGGTTTTGTTTAGATTACAAGTTCGCCATAGCAGCAACTTCGCGTTCTTCGTTTGTGTTCCACGACCAGACAAAGGCGTCACAGAACCCCACTTCATCAATAAAGCTTTCCTCTTATATTCGCAATATCCAGATTGCAATCTTAGTTTCTTGCTTGTTCTTCGTTTGCGTGCAGGAAATAGACCCTCGTGGTCAGGTTGATCGTGCTCCGGCGTGGTCAATAACCTCTCAGAGTTGGTTTAGCGATTGCTAAGGCGCGACGTCTCACACGTTCGTAGTCGGATCGTCAAAGTCTACTCCACCAAAAACGATAGCCACCATCTCATCGAAAGACAGGGACAACTTCGCCTATATCAAGTGGTATCAGATTTCCAGGTTGCTCGGTGAGATTTTACCAGTTTTCGTAGTTTAGATCGCATCTGTTCTTCATACCTTTAGTCCACGAAAAAGCCAAAAAAAAATTAGGGTTAGATCATCATATCCGAACCAATCTGAGCCTTTGCATAGTCTTTTCAGTATTTTGCTTTGTTGAATTGGCGGTTACATCGTTGTGTCGAGTTGCTGGTTGCTAGAGCTAGTAAAGCAAAACAGGAGAAAAATAAGAGTGAAAATCAGATTGTAGCACAGGAATTTGAGCAACACCATAAGCATAATAAACCATCATCTACTGTTGCATCTGAAATAAAATTGAAGAGTGGATGTTTACTTGCTACTAAATCTGATATTAATGATTTGGATGTTGGTACATATGTTTGCTATGCTTTTGTATGTAAAGAGGTATTATTTTCATTCGAGGACATGCCTCCCTCTTTGCCTCCTGCTGTCATTAACATTTTGCAGGAGTTCGCTGACGTCTTTCCACAAGACGTGCCACCGGGATTACCGCCTATTCGCGGGATTGAGCATCAGATTGACTTAATTCCCGGTGCATCCCTACCCAACCGTGCGCCCTACCGTACCAATCCAGAGGAGACAAAGGAGATTATGCGTCAAGTACAGGAGCTGCTTGACAAAGGTTATATACGTGAATCCCTTAGTCCTTGTGCTGTTCCTATTATTCTAGTGCCTAAAAAGGATGGTACATCGCGCATGTGTGTGGATTGTAGAGGCATTAATAATATTACTATTCGTTATCGTCATCCTATTCCTAGACTAGATGATATGCTTGATGAATTAAGTGGCTCTACAATTTTCTCCAAAGTTGATTTGCGTAGTGGATACCATCAAATTCGTATGAAATTGGGCGATGAATGGAAAACAGCATTTAAAACTAAGTTTGGATTATATGAGTGGCTAGTCATGCCTTTTGGGTTAACTAATGCACCTAGCACTTTCATGAGATTAATGAACGAGGTTTTACGTGCTTTCATTGGACGATTTGTGGTAGTCTATTTTGATGATATATTGATTTTTAGTAGATCTTTGGAGGAACATTTGGAACATTTACGTGCTGTTTTTACTGCGCTACGTGATGCACGTTTGTTTGGTAACCTTGGGAAGTGCACCTTTTGCACCGACCGAGTATCTTTTCTTGGCTATGTTGTTACTCCACAGGGAATTGAAGTTGATACAGCCAAGATCGAAGCTATTGAGAGTTGGCCGCAGCCCAAAACGGTCACACAAGTAAGGAGTTTTCTTGGCCTCGCTGGTTTCTATAGGCGTTTTGTGAGAAATTTCAGCACCATTGCTGCGCCTCTCAATGAGCTTACAAAGAAGGACGTGCCTTTTTCTTGGGGTACCGCACAGGAAGAAGCCTTCACGGTCTTGAAAGATAAGTTAACACATGCTCCTTTACTCCAACTTCCTGATTTTAATAAGACTTTCGAGCTTGAATGTGATGCTAGTGGAATTGGGTTAGGAGGTGTGTTACTACAAGATGGTAAACCTGTTGCGTACTTTTCTGAAAAATTAAGTGGGCCTAGTCTGAATTATTCTACTTATGATAAGGAATTATATGCTCTTGTTCGGACTTTGGAAACATGGCAACATTATTTATGGCCCAAAGAATTTGTTATACATTCTGATCATGAATCTTTGAAACATATTAAAAGTCAAGCAAAACTGAACCGTAGACATGCTAAATGGGTTGAATTCATTGAGACTTTCCCTTATGTCATTAAACACAAGAAGGGTAAAGACAATGTTATTGCTGATGCTTTGTCTCGTCGTTATACTATGCTTTCACAACTTGACTTTAAAATATTTGGTTTGGAGACCATCAAAGATCAATATGTGCATGATGCTGAATTTAGAGACGTGTTGCAGAATTGTAAAGAAGGGAGAACATGGAACAAGTTCGTTATTAATAATGGATTTGTGTTTCGTGCTAACAAGCTATGCATTCCAGCTAGCTCCGTTCGTCTTTTGTTGTTACAGGAGGCGCACGGAGGAGGATTAATGGGACACTTTGGCGTGAAGAAGACGGAGGACGTACTTGCTACACATTTCTTTTGGCCAAAGATGAGACGGGATGTTGAGCGTTTTGTTGCTCGCTGCACTACATGTCAAAAAGCTAAGTCACGACTCAATCCTCATGGTTTATATATGCCTTTACCTGTACCTAGTGTTCCTTGGGAGGATATATCTATGGACTTTGTTTTAGGTTTACCTCGAACAAAGAAGGGGAGGGATAGCATATTTGTTGTCGTGGATAGATTTTCTAAAATGGCACACTTTATACCATGTCATAAAAGTGATGATGCTGCTCATGTTGCTGATTTGTTCTTTCGTGAAATTATTCGGTTGCATGGTGTGCCAAATACAATTGTTTCCGATCGTGATGCTAAATTTCTTAGCCACTTTTGGAGATGTTTATGGGCTAAGTTGGGGACTAAACTGCTTTTTAGTACTACATGTCACCCCCAAACTGATGGCCAAACTGAAGTAGTCAATAGATCATTGTCTACTATGCTTAGGGCTGTTTTGAAGAATAACCTGAAAATGTGGGAAGAATGCTTGCCTCATATTGAATTTGCTTATAATCGTTCGCTACATTCTACCACTAAGATGTGCCCTTTTGAAGTTGTGTATGGTTTCTTACCTCGTGCACCTATTGATTTGTTGCCTCTTCCGTCTTCGGAGAAGGTTAATTTTGATGCTAAAGAACGTGCTGAATTGATATTAAAGATTCATGAGTTAACTAAGGAAAACATTGAGCGTATGAATGCTAAATACAAACTTGCTGGAGATAAGGGTAGAAAACATGTTGTCTTTGCACCTGGAGATCTTGTTTGGTTACATTTGCGTAAGGATAGATTTCCTGATTTGCGCAAGTCAAAGCTAATGCCACGTGCTGATGGTCCTTTTAAGGTGTTAGAGAAAGTAAATGATAATGCATATAAACTTGAGCTACCTGCAGAGTTTGGGGTTAGCCCCACTTTTAACATTGCAGATTTGAAGCCTTATTTGGGTGAGGAAGATGAGCTTCCGTCGAGGACGACGTCAGTTCAAGAAGGGGAGGATGATGAGGACATCCCTACTAATGTTACACCCACCCCGACTGCTATACATACAGGACCAATTACTAGAGCTCGCGCACGTCAATTGAATTACCAGGTACTTTCGTTTCTTGGAAATCCTTCTAATATTCATGAACATATGATGCTGCCTAAATTAGATACTTTTGTTTTACTTATGAATGAAGGACCTATCATGGATAAGAAGGATGACCATTGGAGCGGGATCAAGCATGGAGGAGAAGGTGCGCGCGGGGGGAAGAACATTGGAGCTTCCAGTGATGATTTTCGCACATTGAAGCCACCATAATGGGAGTGGGAAGCTTTGGACGAAATATGCATGATGCCACTTTATAAAATTCGTCCATAGGCTAATATAGGTGCTGCGCCACCTTAATTTTGGGCCAGGCCCATGTAATTTCGAAATACCATATTATAGGCTGTTTTTAGAGTCCGTATGTATGGGGAAACTGACTTAGGGTCGGTTTCGGACCCCTCCTCCAAGGGGCCACGAAATTCCCTTCTATTCCCCCATATATACATCCCTTAGGGCTTCGTTTTAGGTTTGGGTTTTGTTTAGATTACAAGTTCGCCATAGCAGCAACTTCGCGTTCTTCGTTTGTGTTCCACGACCAGACAAAGGCGTCACAGAACCCCACTTCATCAATAAAGCTTTCCTCTTATATTCGCAATATCCAGATTGCAATCTTAGTTTCTTGCTTGTTCTTCGTTTGCGTGCAGGAAATAGACCCTCGTGGTCAGGTTGATCGTGCTCCGGCGTGGTCAATAACCTCTCAGAGTTGGTTTAGCGATTGCTAAGGCGCGACGTCTCACACGTTCGTAGTCGGATCGTCAAAGTCTACTCCACCAAAAACGATAGCCACCATCTCATCGAAAGACAGGGACAACTTCGCCTATATCACATCGTAACAAGAAGATTAAGTTCCTGCAATCTGATCGAGGAGGTGAATATCTGAGTTATGAGTTTGGCAGTCACTTAAGACAATGTGGAATTGTTTCACAGTTGACACCGCCCAGAACACCACAGCGTAATGGTGTGTCTGAACGTCGTAATCGAACCTTATTAGATATGGTGCATTCTATGATGTCTCTTGCTGATTTGCCACTATCATTTTGGGGTTATGCATTAGAGACAGCTGCATTCACTTTAAATAGGACACCATCAAAATCCGTTGAGACGACGCCATATGAACTGTGGTTTGGCAAGAAGCCAAAGTTGTCGTTTCTTAAAGTTTGGGGATGTGATGCTTATGTCAAAAAGCTTCAGCCTGAAAAGCTAGAACCCAAAGCGGAGAAATGCATCTTCATAGGATACCTGAAAGAGACAGTCGGGTATACCTTCTATGTCAGATCCGAAGGCAAAGTGTTTGTCGCTAAAAACGGAACATTTCTTGAGAAAAAGTTTCTCTCGAAAGAATTGAGTGGGAGGAAAATAGAGCTTGATGAGGTTATTGAACCTTTACTTCAACAAGAAAGTAGCGCAGCACAGAAAGATGTTTCTGTGGAACCTACGACGGTAGAAGAGGAAGTTAATGATGATGATCTCTAGCTTCGGATCAAGCAGCTATTGAACCTCGTAGGTCGACAAGGCCGCGTACTACCCCTGAGTGGTACGGCAACCCTGTCTTGGAAGTCATGTTGTTGGACAACAATGAACCTACGAGCTATGGAGGAGCGGTGATGGGCCCGGCTTCTGAGAAATGGTTAGAGGCCATGAAATCCGAGATGGGATCCATGTATGAAAACAATGTATGGACTTTGGAAGTATTACCTGAAGGGCGAAGGGCCATTCAGAACAAATTGATCTTTAAGAAGAAAAGAGACGCGGATGGTAATATCACCGTCTATAAAGCCCGACTTGTGGCAAAGGGTTTCTCACAAGTTCAAGGAGTTGACTACGATGAGACTTTGTCACCCGTAGCGATGCTTAAGTCTGTCAGAATCATGTTAGCAATAGCTGCCTATTTCGACTATGAAAATTGGCAGATGGATGTAAAAACAGCGTTCCTCAACGGTTTCCTTGAGGAAGAGTTGTCTATGATGCAACCCGAAGGTTTTGTCGATCCAGAGAATGCTGACAAAGTTTGCAAACTCCAGTGTTCCATTTATGGACTGGTGCAAGCATCTCGGAGTTGGAATAAGCGCTTTGATGAGGTGATCAAAGCGTTTGAGTTTATACAAGTTTACGGAGAAGCTTGTATTTACAAGAAAGTGAGTGGGAGCTCTGGAAAGCGTGAAGGAATATTTGAACAAGAGTTTTTCAATGAAGGACCTAGGAGAAGCTGCTTTCATATTAGGCATTAAGATCTATAGAGATAGATCGAGACGCTTAATAGCACTTTCACAGAGCACATACCTTGATAAAGTTTTGAAGAAGTTCAAAATGGAACAGTACAAGAAGGGGTTCTTGCCTCTATTACAAGGTGTAAAGTTGAGTAAGACTCAATGCCCAGTAACTGCAGAAGATAGAGAAAGATGAGTGTCATCCCCTGTGCTTCAGCCATAGGCTCTATCATGTATGCGATGCTGTGCACAAGACCCGATGTCAGCCTTGCCATAAGTATGGCCGGAAGGTTTCAAAGTGATCCTGGAATGGAGCACCGGCAAGTGGTCAAGAATATCCTTAAGTACCTGAAAAGGACTAAGGAAATGTTTCTCGTTTATGGAGGTGATGAAGAGCTCGTCGTAAAGGGTTACGTCGATGCAAGCTTTGACACTGATCCGGACGACTCTAAGTCGCAAACCGGATACGTATTTTTTTTAACGGGGGAGCGGTAAGCTGGTGCAGTTCCAAGCAAAGCGTGGTAGCTGATTTTACGTGTGAAGCGGAATACATCGCAGCCTTGGAGGCGGCGAAGAAGGTGTCTGGATGAAGCAGTTCATGACAGATCTTGGAGTAGTGCCTAGTGCACTGAATCCAATGAACCTGTTCTGTGACAACACCGGTGCCATTGCTCTGGCCAAGGAACCAAGGTTTCACAAGAGGACCAAACACATAAAGCGATGCTTCAACTCCATCCACGATTACATCTTGGAGCAAGACATAAATATTTGCAAAGTGCACACGGATCTGAATGTTGCAGACCCATTCACTAAACCTCTTCCAAGGGCTAAACATGATCAACACCAGAACTGCATGGGTGTTCGATTCATTACAATGTAAATCACATAGTGATGTGAACTAGATTATTGACTCTAGTGCAAGTGGGAGACTGTTGCAAATATGCCCTAGAGGCAATAAATAAAGTGTTTATTACTGTATTTCCTTGTTCATGATAATCGTTTTTTATCCATGCTATAATTGTATCAATTGGAAACATGGATACATGTGTGGATACATAGACAAACACAATGTCCGTAGTATGCCTCTAGTGAACTAGCTCGTTGATTGAAAGATGGTTAAGGTTTCCTAGCCATGGACATGAGATGTCATTTGATAACGGGATCACATCATTAGGAGAATTATGTGATGGACAAGACCCAAACTACAAACGTAGCTTATGATTGTGTCAGTTTATTGCTACTGTTTTTTGCATGTCAAGTATATGTTCCTATGACCATGAGATGATGTAACTCACAAATATCGAAGGAGTACCTTGTGTGTATCAAACGTCGCAACGTAACTGGGTGACTATAAAGGTGCTCTACAGGTATCTCCGAGGGTGTCTGTTGAGTTGGCATGGATCAAGACTGGGATTTGTTACTCCGTGTAACGGAGAGGTATCTCAGGGCCCACTCGGTAATACACCATCACAATAAGCCTTGCAAGCAATGTGACTAAGTGTTGGTCATGGGATCTTGTATTACGGAACGAGTAAAGAGACTTGCCAGTAACGAGGTTGAACTAGGTATGGAGATACCGATGATCGAATCTCGGACAAGTAACATACCGAAGAACAAAGGGAACAACATACGGGATTAACTGAATCCTTGACATAGAGGTTCGACCGATAAAGATCTTCGTAGAATATGTAGGAACCAATGTGGACATCTAGGTCCCTCCATTGGTTATTGACCGTAGAGGTGTCTCGGTCATGTCTATATAGTTCTCGAACCCGCAGGGTCTGCACACTTAAGGTTTGGTGACGTTTTGGTAGTATAGAGTTATGTATGGTGGTGACCGAAGTTTGTTCGGAGTCCCGGATGAGATCCTGGAGGTCACGAGGAGTTCCGCAATGGTCCGGAGGTAAAGATTCATAAATAGGATGTCCTATTTCCGTCACCGAAAAAGTTCCGGGCTTATCGGTAGTGTACCGGGAGACCTCCGGGAGGGGTATTTCGACCAAAGAGGCTTCATGGGATGTGGGAGAGTATTAACCAGACCTTAGTGGGCTGGTGGAATAGCCACAACAGGCCCATGCGGCTGGGGTAAGAGTCCCAAAGGAAAAAGAGTGGAAAAAAGGCAAAAAGGGAGAGTCCTACTCCTACTAGGAGTGGAGGAGGAGTAGGACTCCTCCCCCTTGGCTTCGGCCGACTCCAAGAGGGGCTCAGCCCTGCACCAGCCCTCCTCCTCCTCTCGTCCTATATATACTGGTGGAATAGAAGGGTTTTGCATAAGATTTTCAGCCACGTGCTACCCGTTCCTCCAATGCATAATTTCTCCTCTAGATCGGTTTTCTGCAGTGCTTAGGCGAAGCCCTGCCGGAATTACTCCACCACCATCGCCGGAGCACCGTCAGGCTGCCAGATAACTCTTCTTCCTCTCCACTCCTTCTTGCTGGATCAAGACGGTGGAGATCGTCATCAAGCTGTACGTGTGCTGAACGCGGAGGTGCCGTCCGTTCGGTGCTAGATTGGAAGGATCGTGATCAAGTTCGTGCGACGGATCGTGATCAAGATTCATGGGATGGATCGTGATCGGATCGCGGGATGGATCGTGATTGGTTCGCGGGATGGATCGTGATTGGATCGCGGGGGCGATTTGGATCGCGAAGACGTTCGACTACACCAACCGTGTTTCTTAACGCTTCCCGCTTAGCGATCTACAAGGGTATGTAGATCCACTCTCCCTCTCGTAGATGCTCATCACCATGGATAGATCTTCGTGTGCATAGTTTCCCATGCAACGTTCCCCAACAAGAAGAGTAACAACAGCAAGGTTGCAGCTGGCAGCGGCAGCCATAGCAAAAGGAAGAATCCGGACGGCGGGTCAGAATTGGTGGCAAACACCAGTGCTGGGAACAAACGTGCTAAGGGCAACGGGAACATCAAACAACTCTTTAATAAGGGTAAAACTCCGTTCAACTTGGAGGAGATGCTTAACAAACCTTGTCCGGAGCACAATCGGCCCGACAGGCCGTCGGGTCATATGTTGACGAATTGCCACATCATGCGACAGTTTCGGGATTACAGCTTGCGGCAGCATCATAACAATGGTGGTGGCCCGCCAGGCAGCTCAGAACCAAGTGGATCAGGGTCTAGTCTTGGCACTAGCGGCTCAGGATCCGGTTATCAGGGTCAGGGAAATCAAGGAGGTCATCATCACCAATTTGGTGGCGGTAATCAGTAGCAGAATAGCCAATATGGGTATCAGAGTAATCCAAAGCAGCTCAGCACGGGTCAATATCATGTTTTTACAACCTGCCTTGACAAGCAAGACCAGATGGTGCGCAAGCGGGCGGTTAATGCGGTCGTGCCGGCTCTCCCGCAATACTGGCAGTGGTCTAAGTACGACATAACTTGGAGTAGAGAGGATCACCCGCCGCGTGTTCACAACCTGGGGCAGTTGGCTTTGGTAGTTGCCCCCAAGTGGGAGGCTATGTGTTCACTAAGGTACTTATGGATGGCGGCAGCAGCATTAATATCTTGTACTACGATACTTTCCGTCGGATGAAGTTGCTTGAGAAGGACCTTAAGCCTTCTTCGACGGTTTTCCATGGCATGGTACCCGGAAAGTCGGCTTATCCGGTGGGTAAGATCTCCTTGGATGTTTCCTTTGGTGATGAATACAACTACAGGGTGGAGTCCTTGTGTTTCAAGGTCGTCAAGATCAAAAGTCCATATCATGCCCTGTTTGGACGTTTGGCTTATGGCAAGTTCATGGCTAGGCCTTGCTATGTCTCCTTACAGCTCAAGATACCAGGATTAAACGGAACGATTACCGTGCATGGTGATCGGAAGATGGCAGTTGAGTGTGAGGAAGGAGACGCAGCTTACGCAGAGTCATGTTGTGCTAAGGTAGAGCTCAAGTTCTATAAGGAAAATGTTGACCCGGAGGACATGACTCCGCTCAAAAAGCCTACTACGGAATCTGAGCCGCCCCTCAAGTTTGCGGCGGATGATACCAAGTTGGTGGATTTCACTCCGGGCGACTCATCACAACAGTTCACTATTGGGCCCAATATGGATCCCAAGTAGGAAAGCATGCTCATCGAATTCATCCATGAGAATCAGGACATCTTCGCATGGAAACCTTCTGACATGCCAAGTGTACCGAGAGAGTTTGCTGAGCACCACCTTAATGTGGATCCTAAGTTTAAGCCGGTTAAGCAGTTCCTTCGGCGGTTTAATGAAGAACGACGAAAAGCTATTGGGGAAGAAGTGGCCCGGCTTCTAGCAGTAGGGTTCATCGTGGAAGTATTTCACCCAGAGTGGCTTGTTAACCTGGTGCTAGTGCTTAAGAAGAACGACATGTGGCAGATGTGCGTGGATTACACGGATCTGAACAAGGCTTGTCCGGTTGACCCGTTTGCTCACCCCCGTATCAACCAGATTATTGATGCAACAGTGGGTTGTGAGAGTTTATGCTTCCTGGACGCTTATTCCGGTTACCACCAGATCAAGATGGCAGTCAAAGACCAAGAGAATACGGCTTTCATCATGCCTTTTAGTGCTTTCTGCTATGTGTCTATGCCTTTTGGGATCAAGAGTGCCCAGGCGACTTACCAGCGTTGTGTGCAGAACTGTCTTCACAGCCAAATTGGACGCAATGTTCATGCATATGTGGATGATATTGTGGCCAAGTCAAGGAAGAAGGAGACTTTACTTAACGACTTGAAGGAAACTTTTGATAACCTATGGGTCTACAAGATGATGCTTAACCCGGCTAAGTGTGTTTTTGGAGTTCCTGCAGGCAAGCTTTTGGGTTTCCTTGTCTCTGAACGAAGCATCGAAGCTAATCCAGATAAGATCTAGGCTATTACCTCCCTGGCTGAGCCGACATGCATCAATGATGTTCAACGCTTGGCAGGTCGAATTGCTGCATTAAGCCAGTTCATAAGCCGCCTGGGTGAGAAGGCCATTCCTTTGTACCAGATGATGAAGAAGACAGACAATTTTGTCTGGAGTACGGTAGCTGGTGAAGCGTTTGAAGCACTCAAGAAGCAACTCGTCGAGCCGCCGGTCTTGGCTGCTCTGGCTGAGAAGGAACCTTTGCTCCTATTCGTGGCGGCTAATAACAGGGCAGTTAGCATCGCGATTGTTTTTGAGCGTAAGGAGGCAGGGAAAGAATATCTGCTTCAGAGGCAAGTTTACTACATCAGTGAAGTCCTGATAGATTCCAAGCAGAGGTACCTGCATTGGCAGAAGCTGGTGTATGGGGTGATCTTGGCGAATCGTAAGATGAAGCATTATTTCCTGGGGCACTAGGTCACAGTGGTCAGCTCTGCCCCGTTGGGGGACATAATTCAAAACAGAAAAGCCACCGACCGGATTGCTAAGTGGGCATTGCAGCTTGGACCTCTTAATTTGAAATACATGCCTCGCACGGCGGTCAAGTCTCAAGCCCTGGTGGATTTCATAAATCACTGGACTGAGTGTCAGGCGCCTGAGGAGAAGCCGGATAACACATATTGGACGATTCACTTTGACGGATCCAGGCAACTAGAAGGATCAGGGGCTGGGGCTGTCTTAACCTCCCCTAAAGGTGATAAGTTTTGTTACGTGTTAAGGTTGATGTTTCCTCATACTAACAATGCAACTGAGTACGAAGCTTTACTTCATGGCCTCCGGGGCGCTAAGGAGATGAACCTGAGTCGGGTGCGGTGTCTCGGCAACTCAGATCTCATGGCCGAGCAAGTTTCAGGCACATGGGATTCCAAGGACCTGTGGATGGCGGCTTATCGTCAGGCGGTGGATGTCATAGCTGGTCACTTCAGGGGATATTAGGTGGATCATATTGATCATCATAGAAATGAGGCGCATGATGCATTGTGCAGGTTGGGCTCTTAGCGAAAGCCGGTGCCACCTAACGTATTCTTGGACGTGCTACATCACCCGTCAGTCAAGCTACCTTAAGAGGAAGACTTAGCTATACTTGACCCGGAGGGGCAGCTGGTGGCAGCTCTACACGCTATCCCTGACTGGATGCTGCCTTGATAGAGGCGAAGTTGTCCCTGTCTTTCGATGAGATGGTGGCTATCGTTTTTGGTGGAGTAGACTTTGACAATCCGACTACGAACGTGTGATGACGCCGCGCCTTAGCAATCGCTAAACCGACTCCGAGAGGTTATTGACCACGCCGGAGCATGATCAACCTGACCACGAGGGTCTGTTTCCTGCACGCAAACGAAGAACAAGCAAGAAACTAAGATTGCAATCTGGATATTGCGAATATAAGAGGAAAGCTTTATTGATGAAGTGGGGTTCTATGACTCCTTTGTCTGGTCGTGGAACACTAACAAAGAACGCAAAGTTGCAGCTATGGCGAACTTGTAATCTAAACGAAACCCAACCCTAAAACGACGCCCTAAGGGCTGTATATATGGGGGAATAGAGGGGAATTTCGTGGCCCCTTGGAGGAGGGGTCCGAAACAGACCTTATCTCAGTTTCCCCATACATACGGACTCTAGAAACAGCCTATAATATGGTATTTCAAAATTACATGGGCCTGGCCCAACAATAAGGTGGCGCAGCACCTATATTAGCCTACGAACGAATTTTGTAAGTAGCATCATGCATATTTCGTCCAAGGCTTCTTGCTCCCATTATGGTGGCTTCAAAGTGCGAAAATCATCACTGGAAGCTCCATTGTTCTTTCCCGCGCGCGCACCTTCTTCTCCATGCTTGATCCCGCTCCCATGGTCATCCTTCTTATCCATGCTAGGTCCTTCATTCATAAGTAAAACAAAAGTATCTAATTTAGGCAGCATCATATGTTCATGAACATTAGAAGGATTTGCAAGAAACGTACCTGGTAATTCAATTGACGTGCGCGAGCTCTAGTAATTGGTCCTGTATGTATAGCAGTCGGAGTTGTGGGTGTAGCATTAGCAGGGATGTCCTCATCATGCCTTATTTGGCATACTTAACACGCGGCGAGTTACCTGAGGAGGAGAACTTGGCAAGATAGATCGTCCTGCGATCTATGTCTCTGACAATCATCAACGGCGAGTTACATAAGTGCAGTGTTATCGGCATTTTTCAACGTTGCGTTTCATTTGAAGAAGGAAAGGAAATCTTGAATGAAATTCACGCTAGTGATTGTGGTCCTCACGCCGGCTCAAAATCTCTGGTGGCCAAGGCCTTTCGGCATGGTTTCTTCTGGTTGACGGGTCACAAGGATGCAAAAGACTTGGTTCTCAAGTGCGATGGCTGTCAGAAGTTTGGGTGACGTGCTCACGTACCATCTCAGGAATTGCACATGATTCCAATCACCTGGCCGTTTGCAGTCTAGGGGCTTGATATGGTCGGCCCTTCAAGAGATCCAAGGATAAGAAGACCCACCTCTTGGTGGTAGTGGACAAGTTTACTAAGTGGGTGGAGGTTGAGCCGGTCAGCAAGTGTGATGCAAGTACGACAGTTCAGTTTGTCAAAAAGTTGATTTATCGTTTTGGTTACCCTCATAGTATCATCACAGATAATGGTACAAACCTATCCAAGGGGGTTATGCAAGCGTTTTGTGAAAGTGATCACTTTCGGCTTGACGTTTCTGTGGTTGCTCATGCACAATCCAATGGTCAGGCAGAGCGGGCTAACCAGGAGATCTTGAGAGGCATCAAACCCCAGCTTATGGTTCCTTTGCAGCAAATACCAGGTTGTTGGGTAGAGGAGTTGCCATCAGTCTTATGGAGCATCAGAACTACTCCCAACAGATCAATAGGCTATATGCCTTTCTTCATTGTTTATGGCGTAGAAGCCATACTACCAAGTGATATACGTCATGACAAGCCGCGAGTGGAGGATTACGTTGAGGCGGATAATGAAACAACACTTCAAGACATGTTGGATGCTTTGGATGAAGAGCGTGATCTGGCGGCGGCTCGATTGGCGATTTATCAGCAAGACTTGCGTCGCTACCATAGTCGTAGAGTTAATACCCGGACGTTTCAAGGAGGCGACTTGGTGTTGCGTTTGATTCAAGATCAGACGGATGCACACAAGTTATCCCCTCCATGGGAAGGACCTTTTGTGGTCAGCCGAAATCTCAACAACGGGTCGTATTATCTTATTGATATCCGAGACGAGTCAAGCACTTCTAGACAAGAGACCCGCTGGCCGTGGAATATAGCTCATCTGCGGCCTTACTATACTTGAGTCATCAGAACTCGACATTGTACACCATCATTGTACATACCACGTATATATATAATAAAGTTGGCATCCCTGCAAGCCGATGCATCTGCCATTTCATATATCTCAGAGTGTGCAAAGGTTGACACCATCAACAAGGTCATCTGGGAGCTTCCAACCCACCGGGTTTAGCTTACACACCCTTTTGATCGGCTCTTAAGCCACAAGTCAGGCGGGTTATATACCCAAAAGTTGACTCCATCAACAAGGTGATCTGGGGGCTTCCAACCCACCGGGTTTAGCTTACACACCCTTTTGATCGGCTCTTAAGCCAGAAGTCAGGCGGGTTATATACCCAAAAGTTGACTCTGTCAACAAGGTCATTTGGGGGCTTCCAACCCACCGGGTTTAGCTTACACACCCTCTTGATCGGCCCTTAAGCTACCACAATTTTGAATTAAACCTGCATGTATGCTGATGTTGCTCCGCTATGTGAGCCGCCGAACTCTTGCCAGTTAATCTTGATTAGAGACCCTGAGCTATTCAAACATATTTGACAGCCACTCTCGCTAGAGACCCTGTACTGGTCAAGGTTAAACCGACGGCTCTTGTCACGTGAGGACCGGCTTACGGAAAGCAAGGACAAACTCACCCACCTGCTACCGATTCTCCGCTATGTGGCCCGTTCGTACTCTTAAACAGTTAATCTTTTAAAGACCCAACATTGTTTAAGGTTAAAACGACGGATTTATGTCACGTGAGAGGTAGCTTATGGGTATTAAGGGTACTCATACACTGCTGCGTCTCTTTCTAGTTCGTTATGCTCTTAACAGTTAATCTCGCCTAGAGACCCTAAGCCATTCAACGAAATTGACGGCCAATCTCGATAGAGACACTGTATTGTAAAAGATTTCTAGTAGTGAGTCCACCCAGAAGAACTGGCATATGAGTTTTCAAAAAGGCAAGATCAAGAAAGATTTGATATCTCCAGGTTGTGCTATTTTCAAGCCGCCCTCATGGCAAGGCAGAATATATTCTGCTGTTTTGTTTTCGTAGGTGTTGTCTCTTAAGATGAGCCGCCATGCAAACCGATGACAAGTTATGAGTAAAGAAAAACACAACTAAAATATATATCAAGTTGTGCACGTGCACGATGGCACAGTTTAGATAATAAAGGTTTTTCTAAGACTATTACAAGGCTCTCCATGGAGCCCAAAAAGCAGGACCAACTTTTTTACCCTGCTCCAAACATCGCGGGTCAAGAAGCCGGGTTATCCCATTGCAAGATGAACTTGTTTAGCTTGATGGCAGGTCATCCCGCGGTGGGTCTTCGACCTCCTCGATCTGAAGATTGTCCATGTCCCAGTTGCAGTTTGTTAAAGCTTCAAACTTGGCCTCTTCAAAGAGGGGAGACGGGTCAATGTCAGGGGCAAAGAGGTGCTTACGACGTGCAGGAGTTAAGTCCTTGGCCTCGAAGGTTGGGCAGCGCACTCGCTTGTTTTCAGCATTGTAAGCCGCCTGGTACATTGATAGATCAACCTCTTCTGCCAACACTGATGCAAGGATCCTGGAAGCCTTCATGCAGCGGGCGTAGTCGACTTCTGTGAATTCTGAGTCGTCGTCTTTCTTGGATGGAAACCGTCCATCATCTCCTCAGCAGTTAGCTCTAGGGCAAAGGCCAAAGCCCGGCTAACTGCGGCAATCGCCCCCTTTCGGGCGGCCGATCTTTTGAGCTCTTGGATTTGCTTCGGTAGAGTGGATAAGAGCTCTATGACTCCTTTCATGAAGTTGGGAATACTCTCTTTGTTCAGCATGGCTCGGATAGTGCAGAGTCCCGTAGTATAGCTGCTTTGACAAAGTGTAGACGGCTTTCAGCTGCAATAGGCTGTCGGCACCAAGCTGGCGGCTTCTTTGACCTGCGAAGACGGGTTTCATTTTCTCAGGCGCCTGCGCAGTTTTTTAAGCAAAGAAATTGGATGAGTGTTCAGTACTTACCGAAAATAGCAGCACTCATCTTTGAGATATGGCGCTTCGGGGAGTGCAACTCGTCTGATACGACCATGAGCCGCTGGTCAACATCGTCTACACGTTTGGCCAGGGCAGTTTGCTCCGTTTCAGCAGCCTTCTTGAAGGCAGCAAAATCAGATTTAACTTTTACAAGCTCTTCGGCGACAAGCCAGCACTTCTCCTCTGCTTCACTTCGGGCGGCTTGCTGGGAAGCAAGATTGCTCTTTAAGCCGGTCAGTTCAGACTCGGCATGGCTCAAAGCTTCCCGTGACATACAAAAGCAAACAAGGGGTAATTTGCCAGGATAAAATATTACCAGATGGTCAGTTAAGGAAATATAATGCAATTCTCAAGCAGATTGCAAGCAATATACTCGACACTTGGGGGATAATGTTTGTTTGGTCTCCAAGACTACAAGTGAGTTCTGGCTCATCTTCATCAAGTTAAGCCGACACTTGGGGGCTACAACGATGCTTTCCAAGTCTACAATGAAGTTCCGGCTCATCTTCGTCAAGTTAAGCCGGTACTTGGGGGCTACATATGGCTCTTCATTCAATCTACAGGGAAGTTCCGGCCCACTATTTCTATACTGACCCGGACATGGGGACTACAATTGATCAACTCATCAACACTGAGTACCGGCTCAACATATACATATTAAGCCGATACTTGGGGGCTATAGGCTAAGTTGTTCTACTTATGACACGGATTGGAACACCCGATTTACCATTTGCAAATATTAAACCAGCTCTTGGGGGCTACATAAGGATATAAGGAAAGGAAGAAGTACCTCATATTTGTGCTTCATTAAGCCGACGAGTTTGAGCTCCATATTCCGGCTTGTGGAGAGCCGGTTCAGATAACCAGCATGTAATTCGTTGGCAGTTAACTTCTCCAGCACGGGAAACTCAAAGTCCAGTTTGTTAGAAGCTTCAGCCTTCCTAGTATGCTTTATCAGTACATGGGGTTGAGGAGACTGGAAGCCAGTACCAGTAATGATGACATCCGGAAGAATTGGTTCTTCAACTGCTGTTGAAGGGCTGGGCGGCTTAGAACTAGTCCTTGGGGGACTATCAGGTGCCATCTCATGGGCCACCGGCTCGGAGGACCAACGAGCGTCTTCAGGCGCATCCTTTGTGGCTGTAGTGTGCTCAGCGTGTGCCGTAGGAGAGTCCGACTTGGCAGGCTCCAGCTCTTGGGCAGTGGGGGCAAAAGTAGACCTGCTAGTTTTCCTTTGTTTTGCTTGAGCCCTGGGAAACACAGAAGGTTAGTATATAAAGTTCATGGTTGAGAAAGGATATGATGCAAACGTAAAGCACATACTCTGGGTTGATCTTCGGAGGCGGCAGCTTAGTTGCCTTAGAGTCACCTGATGATGGGGGCGTTTCCTCAAAGATAGTTAAAGCAATATAAGGCAAAGTAAAGTTATAATAAAAAGTTGGCAAAGCTGAACTTAGTTAAAAGATTACCTCAGCTGGCCATTTCCGCTAAGTCGGAGAATTGGATACCCCGGCCATAAGAACTTCAGAGCCAGTGCTTCGGGTTTGGCGTCGAGAAGTGTGCTGTTGCTTTTTCAAAAGAAAATCGGGGTCTAAGTGAGCAAGAGGATGAGAAAGTGGGACTTTTCGGACGGCCCGCCATATCTTCTTTGGTGGAAGGTGTTCTGAGTCAGATGAAATATAGGTTACCTCAGGGACGTTGGCATGGCTTGTTTCCGATTATTCCCATGAGTAATCATTGTCAGCAAGACGCATAAAAAGGCGGCCAAGAGAATCAAGTTCTACCTCCGAGTCATCAATGTCATGCTGCTCTGGGACAACAATCTTCTTCTTATGAGTGCCGGTCTTCACCTTAGACTTCTTCGCAGGAGGAATATATTTCTTCTTCCAAAAGCTGGAGTTGGCCTGAAAGCGAGAGCCGCCAGAAGAGGTTAAAGATCACTACATACATATAAAGTTAACTCGGAGATAAAGAGATTTGGAAGATATTCTTACATCTGGGGCCGGGTTAGAAGCACAGAAAGGCTGTAGACCGACGGAACGGCAAGCGTCTTGGGACTCATGGACAAGTGCCTTGATGGCAGCCACAATATTCTCTTCTGTCAGGGTGGTATGATTGAAGCAGAGGGGGTCATTGGCATCACTGGTTTATTCACACATAAGTCGGTCCCGCCGGCTCAAAGGCATGACCTTCCAAGAGATCCAATAGCGGGTCAGGTCGACTCCTGTTAGACCGTTGGCCAGGAGAGCTCTAATTTTGGCAAAATTCGTAGCATACTTCGCTCGTGCAGAAGCTGACATCCGGTCTGGGAGCTCAGTTGTGGTGTGGAGACGAGTAGGACGATAACTCGACAGTGGATGTTCTCCCTCTCGAGACGTGTCTTTACAGTAAAACCAAGTCTTATTCCAGTCCTTGGGGTGACTTGGCATTCGAACGGCTGGAAAGGCCATATCACGTGTTCTTTGAATGGAGACCCCGCCGAGCTCTAAGCTTGGGCCGGGTGCCACTTTCGTCTGGCAGTTTACATAGAAATACTCTCGGAAGTGGTCAACTGACGGCTCTTCTTGTAAGTAAGCTTCACAGAGGATTTGGAAGTTGCACATATTTGAGACGGAGTTGGGTGCAATATCCTGAGGATGCAACTTGAAGAAATGGAGGACATCTCAGAAGAATTTAGAACCGGGCGGGCTGAAACCACGCGCAAGGTGGTTAGCAGATATGACTATCTCGCCCTCTTTAGGAATGGGTTTCTGCTCATTGCCCGGAAGCCGCCAGTGAATGACATTTTTGGCCGGCAAAGGTCCTGTATCTACGAAATCCTGCAAGAACTCTTCGGATACCGCAGAGCCGACCTAGTTACAGGTTGAAGACGCCCGAGACATGACGGCGGGTTAAGGCTGTGAAAGGTAATGGTATGCGGCGGATCAAAAAGCGACTCAACAACTAAGACGGCAGAGGAAATCAGATATCATAATGCTAAGTCACCGGCACAATATGTTGAGAGAGCCGCCAATGCAATAGCGGGTTAAGTTGACACAGTAGTGAGGGAAAATACAGCTAAGTATGGATAAACATGTTTCACAGGTTGTCTTTATAACTACAGATCTACGGGCAGAGAAAAATCAAGTTTATTTCAGCCCTAGCGACGAACTAAGGGAGACTAATAAGACTAAGTGCAGTAAGAGGGAATGGCTACAGATCCACACTGGGCCATTGAAGATTCTACATAACCTACTGCAATGGGAGGATAAACATGGCAAGATCCACAGAGCTATTTATCATTTGGCATTATGGGGGAACTCGAGTTCTAATGGAGCCGAAGAACTCGGTAGATTTGAAGCATTAGGCTACGGATCTAGGGGAAGAAGAAAGACTTATCGGAAGTGATGCAATGGACGAGAGCGAGATTCTGGTCCGTTCAAGTTGATGCAACGGCCTGGGATGATGACGGCAATGGAGCTTCACCGGAGTGATGGAGCTTGGGGGCGATGGCGTCGAGAGGAAGAAGAACTGGAGGCGGTGGAGGAAATGAGAAGGACCCTTCGCGGTCCAATTTAAGAGGCAGGAAGGCCGAACGGGCACGGGAATCAAGGCGGCAGAAATTGACCGACCGAGACAGACGCCTTGACTTTTAGGCTGGCAGTTTAATGAAAAGATACGTTGTGAAACGTCACAAAATATTTTTGGCATATCCAATGGGACGTCACGGTGGGTTACATATTTTCTTTCAGATGATGGAGTGTAAGACTCGCCGCCAAGTGAGTTTGAAGATTGACCTGAGTAGGCTCAAATCAACCTGGGGCCTAATCTTGGGGATATAACCCCGTGGTAAGACCCGCCTAGGTGGGGCCGGGTCATACCTGGCGGCTCATAGTCAAGACCAGAGAAGCGGACTGAAAGACATAGGCCTGTCGGCTTACCAAGATGGGCCGAGACGGAGGCCCAAACAGAACATGGTATGAGACCCGGGTGGTTAAGTCGCCCGGAGACGGTTTGCCCAAGAAGGCAAGGCGACTTAGAGACACGATAGTCTATGTTGTAAGAGTCGGTGTATGACTCGTGTAACCTAGGGTCTGTAACACAAGCAGGACGTAGGCTTTTACCTCTTTTTGAGGGGCCGAACCTGGGTAAACTCGTGTCCCTCGTCTCAACCAACCCCTTTGAGTCCATCACCTTCGCGATGGCCTCGAACTTAAGTCTTCGGACATCTGTCGTGACAAAACCACGACACTGTCCTTGACTGGACTCAACCTGAATCGGTGAAGCAAGTTAGGAGTTTCCTGGGCTTAGCGAGCTATTATCGCCGCTTTGTTGAGAACTTCTCCAAAGTTGCTAAACCTCTAAATGAACTCCTCAAGAAAGATAAGAAGTTCGAGTGGACTCCAAAGTGTGAGGAAAGTTTTCAGGAGTTGAAAAGACGACTAACTACTGCCCCGGTACTTGTACCCCGGATTTCACAAAGGACTTTGTTATCTACTGTGATGCTTCACAACAAGGTCTAGGTTGCATTCTTATGCAAGATCATCATGTGATTGCCTACGTATCTTGACAGTTGCGTCCACATGAGGAGAATTATCCAACACACGATTTGGAACTTGTCACTGTAGTCCATGCTGTTGTCACTTGGTGACATTACCTTCTGGGTAATCATTGCAAAATATACAGTATCACCAAAGTCTCAAATATATATTCACCCAACCGGATTTGAATCTCAGGCAAAGACGATGGATCGAGTTGATTACAGACTGCAACTTAGGAATATCTTACACCCCAGGCAAAGCCAATGTCATGGCTGATGCACTAAGTCATAAATCCTATTGCAACAACCTCATGTTGCTACAAATTCAACCACTTCTCCACGAGGAATTTAATAAGTTGAATCTTCACATTGTTCCTCGAGGAGCCCTTTCTACCTTGGTGGCGAAACCAACTCTTGAGGATCAGATCATAGCTGCCCAGAAGCAGGATATGAGAATTTTCCGTATCAAGAGCAACATTGCCTAGGGAGTTGCTCATTCTTTCTCGGTAGATGATCAAGGTATTGTATTCTTTGAGGAACGCTTGGTAGTTCCCAAGAAGCGACAACTTCGAGAGCTGATTGATGAGGACATCCCTGCTAATGCTACACCCACAACTCCGACTGCTAGACATACAGGACCAATTACTAGAGCTCGCGCACGTCAATTGAATTACCAGGTACTTTCGTTTCTTGCAAATCCTTCTAATTTTCATGAACATATGATGTTGTCTAAATTAGATACTTTTGTTTTACTTATGAATGAAGGACCTGGCATGGATAAGAAGGATGACCATGGGAGCGGGATCAAGCATGGAGAAGAACGTGCGCGCGCGGGAAAGAACAATGGAACTTCGAGTGATGATTTTCGCACTTTGAAGCCACCATAATGGGAGCAAGAAGCCTTGGACGAAATATGCATGATGCCACTTTATAAAATTCATCCATAGGCTAATATAGGTGCTGCGCCACCTTATTTTTGGGCTAGGCCCATGTAATTTCGAAATACCATATTATAGGCTATTTTTAGAGTCCGTATGTATGGGGAAACTGAGTTAGGGTCGGTTTCGGACCCCTCCTCCAAGGGGCCACGAAATTCCCCGCTATTCCCCCATATATACAGCCCTTAGGGCGTCGTTTTAGGTTTGGGTTTTGTTTAGATTACAAGTTCGCCATAGCTGCAACTTCGCATTCTTCGTTTGTGTTCCACGACCAGACAAAGGCGTCACAGAACCCCACTTCATCAATAAAGCTTCCTCTTATATTCGCAATATCCAGATTGCAATCTTAGTTTCTTGCTTGTTCTTCGTTTGCGTGCAGGAAACAGACCCTCGTGGTCAGGTTGATCGTGCTCCGGCGTGGTCAATAACCTCTCGGAGTTGGTTTAGCGATTGCTAAGTTGCGACATCATCACTCGTTCGTAGTCAGATCATCAAAGTCTACTCCACCAAAAACGATAGCCACCATCTCATCGAAAGACAGAGACAACTTCGCCTCTATCAAGTTGCTCGGTGAGATTTTACTAGTTTTCGTAGTTTAGATCGCATCTGTTCTTCATACCTTTAGTCCACGAAAAAGCCACAAAAAAACTTAGGGTTAGATCATCATATCCGAACCAATCTGAGCCTTTGCATAGTCTTTTCAGTATTTTGCTTTGTTGAATTTGCGGTTACATCATCGTGTCGAGTTGCTGGTCTTAGTGTCTAGTCCTTTAGAGTTTCGAGTTCTTTTCACAGGTTGTCACGCCGCCACCGCATCGTCTTCATACTTGCCATATACCACCACCATCATCACCGCTGCCATATATCACCATCCATCATCACTATCCATTGGTGTTCATATATACCACCACAAATCCTCCACCAATCCGATTCCAGCTCGTTTTAGGTTTAGTTTCGAGATCCTTTTGATTTTAGATTCGTGTTTTGCTACCTGCGTAGGTGTCGGAAAAAAAAGTCTGGCACGCTTTGCAGAGCACATTTTGGCCCAAAAAAAATTCGGCTGAAAATATTTTTTTCCCTATCTTGGTTTTAGGTTCTTCGGAGCATTTTGGGACACTTGCCATCATAGTGATTTTTGTCGAAAATTTTGGTCGTCGTAGCCCCCGAATTGCTCCAAAAAAAGAAAAAAAATAGTCCAACAAATTTTGAGCCCATCTTGCTTATACGACGTGGGAAGAGTTTTGAGACACTCGCCATTGTAGTGATTTTTTGAGCAAAAAAAAGAGCACAAAAAAAACCAAAAAAAATTCAGAGTGTGCTTTTCCCTTGATTACGTGTAGCATCGTGATTTTGTTGGTGTTTTAGGATCGCGTCTCTAGTACGGTCTAGCCTAGGACCAGCACAGTACCGGCGTTGATCGTTTATTCAACCTTGCGTCTCTGAATTGATTATTGCTAACCCTTTTTGCTACTATACTATAAGCCATCCCAGCTCCACATACATCTACTTCGTGTGTTTGACACCACCAGGCAATCGCTCTATCCAAGCTTTGAGAGTTTGACTACAACGGTTGTCGATCACCTCCTGCTGCTGGGTAAGAACTGGTAAGAATTTGAGATTTGCTTAAAGGATTTGTGACACACCACCACCATCACCACCACATCCCAGTAGTCTATAGGTTTCATATTCTTGTGTGTTTCCTATTTCTGCTAACCATGTTAGGATCACACGACGACGGGAGCGACTGGGAGAGCATGACCAACAAAGCGCTCTATGATAAATTTCAGCAAATGATGGCTGACCAGGTACAAGATTTCGTGACCAACTTTGGAGAGGCCATGGAGAAGCTTGATGGTTTGGAGAAGACATTCGACACCAAAATGGACGCCAAGTTCAATGAGGTGCTTGCCCGTCTACCACCACCAGCTACAGCTCCTATCCCTTTCGAACGACGAGCGCGACGTGTGCCTCTCGGCCAAGGCCAGCATACTGGTACTGTTGATACTGCTGCTACTTCTGTGGCTCCTGCTGCTACTGTCATTGAGCAGGTTGACGATTATGATGGTGATTACGATGATGAGGGAGAGGTTGCTCCAAATCAGCCTCAGGGGCAACCACCACGATACGCACCAGGTCGACCACATGGCTACAACCGTCACGGTAGGGCTGCACTCGCCCCTCAGGTACAGGATCATGACCATCTCCCTAAACTTAAATTAAATATTCCGACGTTTGAGGGTAGATATGTTCCTGATATATATCTTACATGGGAGTTAGAAACAGAACAACGTTTTACACGCTTACAATTTCCTGAGGATAGATGTGTTGCAGCTGCTGTTTGTTCATTCACTAGCTTTGCTTGTGCTTGGTGGTCAGAACATTGTAGAATACACCATGCGAATATTCCAACTACTTGGGCTGCTTTGAAATCTGCTATGCGTAATCGTTGGGTGCCACCTTATTATGAACATGAATTGCTTCAAAATTTGCAGCGTTTAAGACAAGGAAAAAATTCTGTAGAAGAATATTATCAGGAATTACAAACTGGCATGATTAGATGTGGTATTGTTGAGGAGAATGAAGCTATGCTTGCACATTTTATGGGTGGATTAAATAGAGAGATTCAGACTATTCTAGAGTATAAGGAGTATAACACTATCACTCGTTTATTTCATCTTGCTTGCAAAGCTGAACGTGAAGTGCAGGATCGACACGCAATGGCGAGAACTCCTTTTTCTGCAGGTCGCACTTCATCATGGACGCCACGTACATCCTCTACTTCCGCACGTCCTGCTGCAACGCCACCTACTCCCACCTCCAACTCCAACCGCGATACTAGGAAACAGGCTCCTAATCCACCCTCTGCGAAGAGCACACTTTCTGGGCCTGCACAGAGCTCTTCTTCATCTATTGCATCCACAGGGCAAACACATGAAGTTATATGCCGTCGTTGCAAGGGTGGAGGTCACTTTGCGAGAGAATGCCCTTCCAAACGTGTAATGATTGTTACTGAGGATGGTGGATATGCGTCCGCTAGTGATTATGATGAGGAGACTTTGGCTCTCATTGCAAGTGAAGAACAGGGTGGCGAGGATGCAGAACCAGAGACACACTACATGGCTGCTGATTACGCTGATAGGTATGAAAGTTTAGTTGCTCAACGTGTTCTCAGTGTACAGGTTACACAGGCTGAGCAAAATCAGAGGCACAACTTGTTCCACACAAAGGGAGTTATGAAGGAGCATTCTGTTCGCGTCATCATCGATGGAGGGAGTTGCAATAACTTGGCTAGCATGGAGATGGTGGAGAAGCTGTCTCTAACCACCAGACCACATCCTCATCCTTATTACATCCAATGGTTCAACAATAGTGGCAAGGTTAAGGTAACACGTACTGTTTGTGTGCATTTTAGCATTGCTACATATTCTGATTATGTGGATTGTGATGTGGTACCCATGCAAGCATGTTCTGTTTTACTTGGTAGGCCATGGCAGTTTGATAAAAAATTTGTACAACATGGTAGGACAAATCAGTATACTCTTGTTCATCAGGATCAAAATATCATTTTGCTTCCTATGTCTCCGAAACATATTATGAAAGACGACATTGCTAGAGCTAGTAAAGCAAAACAGGAAAAAAATAAGAGTGAAAATCAGATTGTAGCACGGGAATTTGAGCAACACCATAAGCATAATAAACCATCGTCTAATGTTGCATTCGAAATAAAATTGAAGAGTGGATGTTTACTTGCTACTAAACCTGATATTAATGATTTGTATGTTGCTACATCTGTTTGCTATGCTTTTGTATGCAAAGAGGTATTATTTTCATTCGAGGACATGCCTCCCTCTTTGCCTCCTGCGGTCATTAACATTTTGCAGGAGTTCGCTGACGTCTTCCCACAAGACGTGCCACCGGGATTACCACCTATTCACGGGATTGAGCATAAGATTGACTTAATTCCCGGTGCATCCCTACCCAACCATGCGCCATACCGTACCAATCCAGAGGAGACAAAGGAGATTATGCGTCAAGTACAGGAGCTGCTTGAAAAAGGTTATATACGCGAATCCCTTAGTCCTTGTGTTGTTCCTATTATTCTAGTGCCTAAAAAGGATGGTACATCCCGCATGTGTGTGGATTGTAGAGGCATTAATAATATTACTATTCGTTATCGCCATCCTATTCCTAGACTAGATGATATGTTGATGAATTAAGTGGTTCTACAATTTTCTCCAAAGTTGATTTGCGTAGTGGATACCATCAAATTCGTATGAAATTGGGAGATGAATGGAAAACAGCATTTAAAACTAAGTTTGGATTATATGAGTGGTTAGTCATGCCTTTTGGGTTAACTAATGCACCTAGCACTTTCATGAGATTAATGAACGAGGTTTTACGTGCTTTCATTGGACGATTTGTGGTAGTCTATTTTGATGATATATTGATTTTTAGTAGATCTTCGGAGGAACATTTGGAACATCTATGTGCTGTTTTTATTGCTCTACGTGATGCACGTTTGTTTGGTAACCTTGGGAAGTGCACCTTTTGCACCGATCGAGTATCTTTTCTTGGCTATGTTGTTACTCCATAGGGAATTGAAGTTGATAAAGCCAAGATTGAAGCCATTGAGAGTTGGCCGCAGCCCAAAACGGTCACACAAGTGAGGAGTTTTCTTGGCCTTGCTGGTTTCTATAGGTGTTTTGTGAGAGATTTCAGCACCATTGTTGCGCCTCTCGGTGAGCTTACAAAGAAGGACGTGCCTTTTTCTTGGGGTACCGCACAGGAAGAAGCCTTCAAGGTTTTGAAAGATAAGTTAACACATGCTCCTTTACTCCAATTTCCTGATTTTAATAAGACTTTCGAGCTTGAATGTGATGCTAGTGGAATTGGGTTAGGAGGTGTGTTATTACAAGATGGTAAACCTGTTGCGTACTTTTCTGAAAAACTGAGTGGGCCTAGTCTGAATTATTCTACTTATGATAAGGAATTATATGCTCTTGTTCGGACTTTGGAAACATGGCAACATTATTTATGGCCCAAAAAATTTGTTATACATTCTGATCATGAATCTTTGAAACATATTAAAACTCAAGCAAAACTGAATCGTAGACATGCTAAATGGGTTGAATTCATTGAGACTTTCCCTTATGTTATTAAACACAAGAAGGGTAAAGAAAATGTTATTGCTGAAGCTTTGTCTCATCGATATACTATGCTTACCCAACTTGACTTTAAAATATTTGGTTTGGAGACCATCAAGGATCAATATGTGCATGATGCTGAATTTAGAGATGTGTTGCAACATTGTAAAGAAGGGAGAACATGGAACAAGTTCGTTACTAATGATGGATTTGTGTTCTGTGCTAACAAGCTATGCATTCCAGCTAGCTCTGTTCGTCTTTTGTTGTTACAGGAGGCACATGGAGGAGGATTAATGGGACACTTTGGCATGAAGAAAACGGAGGACATACTTTCTACACATTTCTTTTGGCCAAATATGAGACGGGATGTTGAGCGTTTTGTTGCTCGTTGCACTACATGTCAAAAAGATAAGTCACACCTCAATCCTCATGGTTTATATATGCCTTTGCCTGTACCTAGTGTTCCTTGGGAGGATATATCTATGGACTTTGTTTTAGGTTTACCTCGAACTAAGAAGGGGAGGGATAGCATATTTTTTTGTCGTCGATAGATTTTCCAAAATGGCACACTTTATACCATGTCATAAAAGTGATGATGATGCTCATGTTGCTGATTTGTTCTTTCGTGAAATTATTCGGTTGCATGGTGTGCCAAATACAATTGTTTCAGATCGTGATGCTAAATTTCTTAGCCACCTTTGGATATGTTTATGGGCTAAGTTGGGGACTAAACTACTTTTTAGTACTACATGTCATCCCCAAACTGATGGCCAAACTGAAGTAGTCAATAGATCATTGTCTACTATGCTTAGGGCTGTTTTGAAGAATAACCTGAAAATGTGGGAAGAATGCTTGCCTCATGTTGAATTTGCTTATAATCGTTCGCTACATTCTACCACTAAGATGTGCCCTTTGAAGTTGTGTATGGTTTCTTACCTCGTGCACCTATTGATTGGTTGCCTCTTCCATCTTCAGAGAAGGTTAATTTTGATGCTAGAGAACGTGCTGAATTGATATTAAAGATGCATGAGTTAACGAAGGAAAACATTGAGCGTATGAATGCTAAATACAAAATGCCTGGAGATAAGGGTAGAAAACATGTTGTCTTTGCACCTGGAGATCTTGTTTGGTTACATTTGCGTAAGGATAGATTTCCTGATTTGTGCAAGTCAAAGCTAATGCCACATGTTGATGGTCCTTTTAAGGTGCTAGAGAAAATAAATGATAATGCATATAAACTTGAGGTGCCTATACAGTTTGGGGTTAGCCCCACTTTTAACATTCTAGATTTGAAGCCTAATTTGGGTGAGGAAGATGAGAAGGATGACCATGGGAGCGGGATCTAGCATGGAGAAGAAGGTGCGCGCGCGGGAAAGAACAATGGAGCTTCCAGTGATGATTTTCGCACATTGAAGCCACCATAATGGGAGCAAGAAGCCTTGGACGATATACGCATGATGCTACTTACAAAATTCGTCCCTAGGCTAATATAGGTGCTCCGCCACCTTATTGTTGGGCCAGGCCCATGTAATTTCGAAATACCATATTATAGCCTGTTTCTAGAGTCCGTATGTATGGGGGAAACTGAGATAAGGTCTGTTTCGGACCCCTCCTCTCAGGGGCCACGAAATCCCCCTCTATTCCCCCATATATACAGCCCTTAGGGCGTCGTTTTAGGGTTGGGTTTTGTTTAGATTACAAGTTCGCCATAGCTGCAACTTCGCGTTCTTCGTTTGTGTTCCACGACCAGACAAAGGCATCACAGAACCCCACTTCATCAATAAAGCTTTCCTCTTATATTCGCAATATGCAGATTGCAATCTTAGTTTCTTGCTTGTTCTTCGTTTGCGTTCAGGAAACAGACCCTCGTTTCAGGTTGATCGTGCTCCGGCGTGGTCAATAACCTCTCGGAGTTGGTTTAGTGATTGCTAAGGCGCGACATCATCACACGTTCGTAGTCGGATCGTCAAAGTCTACTCCACCAAAAACGATAGCCACCATCTCATCGAAAGACAGGGACAACTTCGCCTCTATCACCTTATTTGGGTGAGGAAGATGAGCTTCCGTCGAGGACGACTTTAGTTCAAGAAGGGGAGGATGATGAGGACATCCCTGCTAATGCTACACCCACAACTCAGACTGTTATACATACATGACCAATTACTAGAGCTCGTGCACGTCAATTGAATTACCAGGTACTTTCGTTTCTTGCAAATCCTTCTAATGTTCATGAACATATGATGCTGCCTAAATTAGATACTTTTGTTTTACTTATGAATGAAGAACCTGGCATGGATAAGAAGGATGACCATGGGAGCGGGATCAAGCATGGAGAAGAAGGTGCGCGCGCGGGAAAGAACAATGGAGCTTTCAGTGATGATTTTCGCACTTTGAAGCCACCATAATGGGAGCAAGAAGCCTTGGACGAAATATGCATGATGCTACTTACAAAATTTCTCCCTTGGCTAATATAGGTGTTGCGCCACCTTATTGTTGGGCCAGGCCCATGTAATTTCGAAATACCATATTATAGGCTGTTTCTAGAGTCCGTATGTATGGGGGAAACTGAGATAAGGTCTGTTTCGGACCCCTCCTCCAAGGGGCCACGAAATCCCCCTCTATTCCCCCATATATACATCCCTTAGGGCGTCGTTTTAGGGTTGGGTCTTGTTTAGATTAGAAGTTCGCCATAGCTGCAACTTCGCGTTCTTCGTTTGTGTTCCACGATCAGACAAAGGCGTCACAGAACCCCACTTCATCAATAAAGCTTTCCTCTTATATTCGCCATATCCAGATTGCAATCTTAGTTTCTTGCTTGTTCTTCGTTTGCGTGCAGGAAACAGACCCTCGTGGTCAGGTTGATCGTGCTCCGGCGTGGTCAATAACCTCTTAGAGTTGGTTTAGCGATTGCTAAGGCGCGACATCATCACACGTTCGTAGTCGGATCATCAAAGTCTACTCCACCAAAAACGATAGCCACCATCTCATCGAAAGACAGGGACAACTTCGCCTCTATCACCTTATTTGGGTGAGGAAGATGAGCTTCCGTCGAGGACGACTTCAGTTCAAGAAGGGGAGGATGATGAGCACATCCCTGCTAATGCTACACCCACAACTCAAACTGCTATACATACAGGACCAATTACTAGAGCTCGTGCACGTCAATTGAATTACCAGGTACTTTCGTTTCTTGCAAATCCTTCTAATGTTCATGAACATACGATGCTGCCTAAATTAGATACTTTTGTTTTACTTATGAATGAAGAACCTTGCATGGATAAGAAGGATGACCATGGGAGCGGGATCAAGCATGGAGAAGAAGGTGCGCTCGCGGGAAAGAACAATGGAGCTTTCAGTGATGATTTTCGCACTTTGAAGCCACCATAATGGGAGCAAGAAGCCTTGGACGAAATATGCATGATGCTACTTACAAAATTCGTCCCTAGGCTAATATAGGTGCTGCGCCACCTTATTGTTGGGCCAGGCCCATGTAATTTCGAAATACCATATTATAGGCTGTTTCTAGAGTCCGTATGTATGGGGGAAACTGAGATAAGGTCTGTTTCGGACCCCTCCTCCAAGGGGCCACGAAATCCCCCTCTATTACCCCATATATACATCCCTTAGGGCGTCGTTTTAGGGTTGGGTCTTGTTTAGATTAGAAGTTCGCCATAACTGCAACTTCGCGTTCTTCGTTTGTGTTCCATGATCAGACAAAGGCGTCACAGAACCCCACTTCATCAATAAAGCTTTCCTCTTATATTTGCAATATCCAGATTGCAATCTTAGTTTCTTGCTTGTTCTTCGTTTGCGTGCAGGAAACAGACCCTCGTGGTCAGGTTGATCGTGCTCCGGCGTGTCAATAACCTCTCAGAGTTGGTTTAGCGATTGCTAAGGCGCGACGTCATCACACGTTCGTAGTCGGATCGTCAAAGTCTACTCCACCAAAAACAATAGCCACCATCTCATCGAAAGACAGGGACAACTTCGCCTCTATCACCTTATTTGGGTGAGGAAGATGAGCTTCCTTCGAGGACGACTTCAGTTCAAGAAGGGTTGGATGATGAGCACATCCCTGCTAATGCTACACCCACAACTCAAACTGCTATACATACAGGACCAATTACTAGAGCTCGCGCACGTCAATTGAATTACCAGGTACTTTCGTTTCTTGCAAATCCTTCTAATGTTCATGAACATATGATGCTGCCTAAATTAGATACTTTTGTTTTACTTATGAATGAAGAACCTGGCATGGATAAGAAGGATGACCATGGGAGCGGGATCAAGCATGGAGAAGAAGGTGCGCGCGCGGGAAAGAACAATGGAGCTTTCAGTGATGATTTTCGCACTTTGAAGCCACCATAATGGGAGCAAGAAGCGTTGGACGAAATATGCATGATGCTACTTACAAAATTCGTCCCTAGGCTAATCTAGGTGCTGCGCCACCTTATTGTTGGGCCAGGCCCATGTAATTTTGAAATACCATATTATAGGCTGTTTCTAGAGTCCGTATGTATGGGGGAAACTGAGATAAGGTCTGTTTCGGACCCCTCCTCCAAGGGGCCACGAAATCCCCCTCTATTCCCCCATATATACATCCCTTAGGGCGTCGTTTTAGGGTTGGGTCTTGTTTAGATTAGAAGTTCGCCATAGCTGCAACTTCGCGTTCTTCATTTGTGTTCCATGATCAGACAAAGGCGTCACAGAACCCCACTTCATCAATAAAGCTTTCCTCTTATATTCGCAATATCCAGATTGCAATCTTAGTTTCTTGCTTGTTCTTCGTTTGCGTGCAGGAAACAGACCCTCGTGGTCAGGTTGATCGTGCTCCGGCGTGTCAATAACCTCTCTGAGTTGGTTTAGCGATTGCTAAGGCGCGACGTCATCACACGTTCGTAGTCGGATCGTCAAAGTCTACTCCACCAAAAACGATAGCCACCATCTCATCGAAAGACACGGACAACTTCGCCTCTATCACCTAATTTGGGTGAGGAAGATGAGCTTCCTTCGAGGACGACTTCAGTTCAAGAAGGGAAGGATGATGAGCACATCCCTGCTAATGCTACACCCACAACTCAAACTGCTATACATACAGGACCAATTACTAGAGCTCGCGCACGTCAATTGAATTACCAGGTACTTTCGTTTCTTGCAAATCCTTCTAATGTTCATGAACATATGATGCTGCCTAAATTAGATACTTTTTTTTTACTTATGAATGAAGAACCTGGCATGGATAAGAAGGATGACCATGGGAGCGGGATCAAGCATGGAGAAGAAGGTGCGCGCACGGGAAAGAACAATGGAGCTTTCAGTGATGATTTTTGCACTCTGAAGCCACCATAATGGGAGCAAGAAGCCTTGGACGAAATATGCATGATGCTACTTACAAAATTCGTCCCTAGGCTAATATAGGTGCTGCGCCACCTTATTGTTGGGCCAGGCCCATGTAATTTCGAAATACCATATTATAGGCTGTTTCTAGAGTCCGTATGTATGGGGGAAACTGAGATAAGGTCTGTTTCGGACCCCTCCTCCAAGGGGCCACGAAATCCCCCTCTATTCCCCCATATATACATCCCTTAGGGCGTCGTTTTAGGGTTGGGTCTTGTTTAGATTAGAAGTTCGCCATAGCTGCAACTTCGCGTTCCTCGTTTGTGTTCCATGATCAGAGAAAGGCGTCATAGAACCCCACTTCATCAATAAAGCTTTCCTCTTATATTCGCAATATCCAGATTGCAATCTTAGTTTCTTGCTTGTTCTTCGTTTGCGTGCAGGAAACAGACCCTCGTGGTCAGGTTGATCGTGCTCCGGCGTGTCAATAACCTCTCAGAGTTGGTTTAGCGATTGCTAAGGCGCGACGTCATCACACGTTCGTAGTCGGATCGTCAAAGTCTACTCCACCAAAAACGATAGCCACCATCTCATCGAAAGACACGGACAACTTCGCCTCTATCACCTTATTTGGGTGAGGAAGATGAGCTTCCTTCGAGGACGACTTCAGTTCAAGAAGGGGAGGATGATGAGCACATCCCTGCTAATGCTACACCCACAACTCAAACTGCTATACATACATGACCAATTACTAGAGCTCGCGCACGTCAATTGAATTACCAGGTACTTTCGTTTCTTGCAAATCCTTCTAATGTTCATGAACATATGATGCTGCCCAAATTAGATACTTTTGTTTTACTTATGAATGAAGAACCTGGCATGGATAAGAAGGATGACCATGGGAGCGGGATCAAGCATGGAGAAGAAGGTGCGCGCGCGGGAAAGAACAATGGAGCTTTCAGTGATGATTTTCGCACTTTGAAGCCACCATAATGGGAGCAAGAAGCCTTGGACGAAATATGCATGATGCTACTTACAAAATTCGTCCCTAGGCTAATATAGGTGCTGCGCCACCTTATTGTTGGCCCAGGCCCATGTAATTTTGAAATACCATATTATAGGTTGTTTCTAGAGTCCGTATGTATGGGGAAAACTGAGATAAGGTCTGTTTCGGACCCCTCCTCCAAGGGGCCACGAAATCCCCCTCTATTCCCCCATATATACATCCCTTAGGGCGTCGTTTTAGGGTTGGGTCTTGTTTAGATTAGAAGTTCGCCATAGCTGCAACTTCGCGTTCTTCGTTTGTGTTCCATGACCAGACAAAGGCGTCACAGAACCCCACTTCATCAATAAAGCTTTCCTCTTATATTCGCAATATCCAGATTGCAATCTTAGTTTCTTGCTTGTTCTTCGTTTGCGTGCAGGAAATAGACCCTTGTGGTCAGGTTGATCGTGCTCCGGCGTGTCAATAACCTCTCAGAGTTGGTTTAGCGATTGCTAAGGCGCGACGTCATCACACGTTCGTAGTCGGATCGTCAAAGTCTACTCCACCAAAAACGATAGCCACCATCTCATCGAAAGACAGGGACAACTTCGCCTCTATCACCTTATTTGGGTGAGGAAGATGAGCTTCCTTCGAGGACGACTTCAGTTCGAGAAGGGGAGGATGATGAGCACATCCCTGCTAATGCTACACCCACAACTCAAACTGCTATACATACAGGACCAATTACTAGAGCTCGCGCACGTCAATTGAATTACCAGGTACTTTCCTTTCTTGCAAATCCTTCTAATGTTCATGAACATATGATGCTGCCTAAATTAGATACTTTTGTTTTACTTATGAATGAAGAACCTGGCATGGATAAGAAGGATGACCATGGGAGCGGGATCAAGCATGGAGAAGAAGGTGCGCGCGCGGGAAAGAACAATGGAGCTTTCAATGATGATTTTCGCACTTTGAAGCCACCATAATGGGAGCAAGAAGCCTTGGACGAAATATGCATGATGCTACTTACAAAATTCGTCCCTAGGCTAATATAGGTGTTGCGCCACCTTATTGTTGGGCCAGGCCCATGTAATTTTGAAATACCATATTATAGGTTGTTTCTAGCGTCCGTATGTATGGGGGAAACTGAGATAAGGTCTGTTTCGGACCCCTCCTCCAAGGGGCCACGAAATCGCCCTCTATTCCCCCATATATACATCCCTTAGGACGTCGTTTTAGGGTTGGGTCTTGTTTAGATTAGAAGTTCGCCATAGCTGCAACTTCGCGTTCTTCGTTTGTGTTCCATGACCAGACAAAGGCATCACAGAACCCCACTTCATCAATAAAGCTTTCCTCTTATATTCGCAATATCCAGATTGCAATCTTAGTTTCTTGCTTGTTCTTCGTTTGCATGCAGGAAACAGACCCTCGTGGTGAGGTTGATCGTGCTCCGGCATGGTCAGTAACCTCTCAGAGTTGGTTTAGCGATTGCTAAGGCGCGACGTCATCACACGTTCGTAGTCGGATCGTCAAAGTCTACTCCACCAAAAACGATAGCCACCATCTCATCGAAAGACAGGGACAACTTCGCCTCTATCACCTTATTTGGGTGAGGAAGATGAGCTTCCGTCGAGGACGACTTCAGTTCAAGAAGGGGAGGATGATGAGCACATCCCTGCTAATGCTACACCCACAACTCATACTGCTATACATACAGGACCAATTACTAGAGCTCGCGCACGTCAATTGAATTACCAGGTACTTTCGTTTCTTGCAAATCCTTCTAATGTTCAAGAACATATGATGCTGCCTAAATTAGATACTTTTGTTTTACTTATGAATGAAGGACCTGGCATGGATAAGAAGGATGACCATAGGAGTGGGATCAAGCATGGAGAAGAAGGTGCGCGCGCGGGAAAGAACAATGGAGCTTCGAGTGATGATTTTCGCACTTTGAAGCCACCATAATGGGAGTAAGAAGCCTTGGACGAAATATGCATGATGCCACTTTATAAAATTCGTTCATAGGCTAATATAGGTGCTGCGCCACCTTATTTTTGGGCCAGGCCCATGTAAATTTGAAATACCATATTATAGGCTGTTTTTAGAGTCCGTATGTATGGGGAAACTGAGTTAGGGTCGGTTTCGGACCCCTCCTCCAAGGGGCCACGAAATTCCCTTCTATTCCCCCATATATACAGCCCTTAGGGTGTCAGTTTAGGTTTGGGTTTTGTTTAGATTACAAGTTCGCCATAGCTGCAACTTCACGTTCTTCGTTTGTGTTCCGCGACCAGACAAAGGCGTCACAGAACCCAACTTCATCAATAAAGCTGTCCTCTTATATTCGCAATATCCAGATTGCAATCTTAGTTTCTTGCTTGTTCTTCATTTGCGTGCAGGAAACAGACCCTCGTGGTCAGGTTGATCGTGCTCCGGCGTGGTCAATAACCTCTCGGAGTTGGTTTAGCGATTGCTAAGGCGCGACGTCATCACTCGTTCGTAGTCAGATCGTCAAAGTCTACTCCACCAAAAACGATAGCCACCATCTCATCGAAAGACGGGGACAACTTCGCCTCTATCACTGATTCTTAAAGAAGCTCATGAATGTCCTCTGACGATTCATCTCGGCAGTACTAAGATGTATCAGGAACTATGCTAGAGGTTTTGGTGGACCCGGATAAAGAGAGAAATTTCTCAATTCATTGCTAAATCCGACGTTTGTCGTCATGTTAAAGCAGAGCATCAGAGGCGTGCTGGCACCCTTGAGCCTAGGCTATTCCCGAGTGTAAATGGGACAAGGTCGGTATGGATTTCATCACTTGCTTTCCAAAGACTAAGAAAGGGAATGATGCCATCTTTGTGGTCATCGATCGCCTTTCAAAAGTTGCTCATTTCTTTCCAGTTCGAGAAAGTATAACTGCTAGGCAGTTGGGAGATGTGTATATTTCTTGAATAGTTTCTCTTCATGGTGTTCCTCTAGAAATCAATTCTGATCGTGGAAGTCTTTGTACTTCTCGATTTTAGGAAATTTTCCAGAATGCAATGGGAACCCATCTCTCCTTTAGCACTGCTTATCACCCTCGGTCAAGTGGTCAAGTAGAAAGAGTCAATCAATTTCATGAAGATATGCTCAGAGCCTGTGTTATCTCATTCAGAATGAATTGGGAGAAATGTCTTCCATTCGCCAAATTTGCTTATAACAACAGCTTCCAGTCTAATGTGGGCAATTAATGCTCCTTTTGAAGTTTTGTATGAACAAAGATGTCGAGCGCCATTAAACTAGTCAGAAACTGGTGAAAGACGATTCTTTGGACCGGATATGATCCAGGATGCAGAAGAGCAAGTTCGCATCATTCGTGAGAATTTGAAAACCGCCCAATCTCATCAGAAGTGTCAATATGATCGTTGTCATAAGGAACTAAGTTATGAAGTTGACGAGCAGGCTTACCTTCGGGTTTCACCTCTCAAGGGCACCCATCGTTTCGGTATCAAAGGCAAATTGGCTCCTCGTTACATTGGTCCTTTTCGCATTCTCGCTAAACGAGGAGAGGTTGCCTACCAATTGGATCTACCCCCACAACTTTCCAAAGTTCATGATGTATTCCATGTTTCTCAACTCAGGCGTTGCTTCAAGGATCCTATTCACGAAGTAGACCATGAAACGCTTGACCTGCAAGATGATCTTTCAGATCGAGAATATCCTACTCGTATTCTTGATGAAACCGAGCGCAACACTCGACGTAGTAGCATAAAGTTTCTGAAGGTTTAGTGGTCACACCATTCCAAGGATGAAGCAACCTGGGAGCGCAAAGATCGTCTTTGGCTTGAGTACCCTGCACTCTTCCCGACAACTAATGAATCTCGGGACGAGATTCTTGTTTAGTGGGGGTGAGTTGTCAGAGCCCTAGTTTCACTATGTTTGCCAATGCATTCATGCATGCATTTTTATTTTCAATTGAAAATGAAATTAGAAATGATCAAGCCTCAGAAATCATTTTTGCCAAAATAAGCATTATAAAAATTGCTTCAAACAGATCGAAGAAAATGTCCCTCGTGTTGTGATAAAATATTGGCATGATGTGAAAAGGCCAATCAATATTTTTTGGATCACAGAAACACTTTATCTTGGGCATTTTAATTAATCAAAAAATATTGCATTTTTATTTATATTTATTATATATAAAATATAAGTTCAATATTTATGAAACTTTTTATGTGGCACTAGTTAATTATACCTAGCTCACATAATAAATTTCACGATTTTATAAAATGGCTAAGTATTTTATTTTGTAGCCAAAACAAAAGACAGAAAATAGAAAATAAAAACAAATAAAAAGAAAAGGAGGGAAAGGCCTCACCTGGCCACTTACCTGGCCCAAGTGGGAGGCCCAGCCACAGGGGCAGCATTGTCTTCTTCCTCCTGCCAGGAGGAGAAGTAGCTGCGTGCCGGCCATGCCGCAGCGGTGCCACCTCCTGCCTGCCTCGTGGACCCCTCTGGCCAGCTCGATGCTTCGGACGACCTCGTCGACGACGTATGGACCCTTTCCCCCTCTCATTCTGCTCTCTCCCTCTCTGCTCTGCTCTCTCCCTCGCTGACCGAAAGGCTCTACTGCCGTCGTTGTTGCCTCACGCGTATCTAGGGCCTTCCCTTGTTCGGCCATCACCCTTTGAGCTTCTACGTGACCCCCTCGACCTCCCTGTGGAGTAGGCGTTGCCGGAAGTACCACAAGGCCAAGGTCGTCACCATCTTCACCATCTCTGACTACCGTCCTCTTCACCGATTCATGCCATCCCGAGCCTCCCCGGACTCGCCAGCAACACCAGAAGCAGCGCGGTGAGCCGCCGTGCCTTCCCCCCTTTTCCCTGTAGTGCCCGAGATGTAGTGCCGCCCCTGACGAGGCCGAGCCAGCGCCGCCGCATAGCTCGTCATGGCGCTCCTCCTCGGCCTCATTTCGGTCCACCGCGAGCTACCCTAGATGTGTGGGGCCGTGGGCTTCGCCCCAGCGCACTTAGCGGCCTCCCCCATGGCCCTCTGGTGGCCGTCTGCCGTGGGCAGAGGTCGCCGAGAACCAAATCCCGGCCAGCCGACGTGGCCCAATTAGCTGGGCACTAATTACTCCCCTCCCGCTGACGCTGACTAGTGGGCCCAGCCGCCCTAAATAACCATCGGTCAGCCAAATAAAACGGGATTAGTCCCTGAGTGTATGACAGGTAGGACCCACATGCCATATTTGACTGTGGTTGACCTGTTGACGTCATGATGATGTCTGGATGATGCAGTAAATAACTTTCTATAATAAAAATAATCTAGAAATTAGTAAAATCTTTGAAAATTCATAGAGAACAATATGTAAGTTAGATTAATATAATTTATGCCTAAATGCAGAATGGTCGAACGAACCACGTGTGATGACAAAGAAAGAGGAAATGGTTGGGTGCTATTCAAGAGGTCCTCTAATGTCAAAGGAAACAATTAGGTGTTGTTCAAGAAGTTCTCTCACGTCACTTTTAGCCCAAGAGAAGATAGAGTCCAAGTCTCTCACGTTCTCGACTCAGATTCGGACTGCACAGACACACCTGTCTCAAAACGCCAACAACTTTTTCATACGGACGCAGAATTGGCTGATTCTTTTTTTGCTGGAAACTAGGTTTCATATGCGTTCCAGCCCAGTCGGAATAACCTTAAAATTCGTCCGGATAGCGAAGATATCGACGAAACAATCTGACGTTCAGAATCCGAGTCAAACTACAAGTCCAAAGGTGTTGCATCACCTCCACTTGGGCCCATGGGCCTTGTACGACCTAGGGTTTGTTTTAGGGTTTCTTGGGACGTCCTCCCACCTCCTTGGCCGCCACCCCTTGCTCCTATATAAGTAGATCAATCTAGTAGCTTTTCCTTTGGGTTTTGTTTAGTTAAAAGTTAGCCATTGCAACTTCGTGTACTTCGTTTGTGTCCAACGACCAGACCAAGACCGCTTTCGGAACCCCACCCTTATCAATACTTCATCTATATTCACAATATTCAGATTGCATTATCATATTCTTGCTTGTTCTTCGATTGCTTGCAGGAATAGACCTTCGTGGTCAGGTTCATCGTGCTCCGGCGTGGTCAATAACCTCTTGGAGATTGGTTTAGCGATTGCTAAGGCGCAACGTCGTGCACGTTTGTAGTCGGATCGTCAAAGTCTTCTCCACCAAATCGATAGTTATCATCTCATCGAAAGATCAGGACCCTCGCCTCTATCAGGTGTGGCACACCTTCCATTTGTGCATGTTGTGCCTTGGCACCATCGTGGATGACTCGCCATTGGTTAGAGCAGCATTCATTCACCAATGCCTCCCAACAACCATCTTATCCGCACACAATTTCGGGGGCACCTAAGTTAGTAAAGAGAAATTTGACAGCTACGCCTATGAATCAAAGCAAAGGAAACTAAGTACAAGGTATTAAGAATAGGTAATTACCTTCATGTACTGCTCCTTGTCGAGAAACTTTCGGCGGGACGACGACTTGGCCTTCTTAATACGCTGCGAGGCGTAGTAGTCTCGAACAGCCTGTACCTGAGCCTCGTACCATAAGTTTTGTAGTAGGCGCCTGCACTCGTAATCGATAAGCTTTGTTGCGGCCTCCTCGTATCCCCCCTCACAACTGTAGAAGGTCTGCAATCAAAAGAGACAACACTGATTAGTACAATAACTAGATATTATTGATTATTAATTGTGTAAAGCAGAAATTACCCAGAACTTCCTGATGACCATGTCGGCCCTCGTGTGGCCCAACACACTGTCAACCATCTCCTCTTATAGGGCTGGGGCAGCCAAGTAGTGCTTCCATTTCAATCCTACCTCTTCTTGCTGACCCTCGTCGGGCAACGTGACAAACCCCGAGAAGTTATGCCATAAAATCACACCAAGGATGGAGTTGGGCCTGCGGACATCCCTGGCGTGAATCCAACCCCTGCAGTATGGCAAAGCCAACGCATTAGATATGTGAATAAACATGAACGAAAAAGGCTTAAAAAGAGTAAATGCACTTACTTCAGCGACTCAGGCTTAATCAGCCACCTTTGCATGGGTCGCCGGCACGGGCAAGAGCTGTGTACACCCACGCTGGTAGACGGTGCCCTCAACCACCTCATCCCCGCTATCAGAAATTCCATCCCCGCCACCATCAGCATGGCCACTCGGCTCTGGTTGATGCAGATCCGGCCAGGTATCCCATCTGGTGGAAGCTTGTGGAGTCTCGTACGACGAAGCGTCTGGCATAGGAGTCTCGTGGGATGAAGCGTCTGGCACAGGAGTCTCGCGGGTCGAAGCGTCTGGGACAGAAGGATCGTCGACCCGAGGGTTGTGGACAGGAGTAATTGTAGCCTCCACCTCAGACAAGTTGACCGTAGCAGTCCTGTGCTCGGGTGAATCTTCTAGGGGTGGCGGCGAGGAAGGTGTAGGAGCCTTCGTACCTCTCCTGCGGCCACCACGTGTAGCTTTAGGAGCTCTCTTCTTCCCCTGACCTCCTCTCCCGGTGGGCAACTTCACCGACGAAGAAGTGCCCTCGGGTGACCCAATAGTGTCGTGCAACACTCTCCGAAGAGTTTGGGGTGGAATGGAAGTACCCCTCCCACCACGCGCTGACGAAGGATCCTCGGATCGCTCTCGACCCGCTCTCACCATATTTCAACACCTGCCATGACAGAGAGTAAACGAAATTAGTATAACATAAAAAATTGAATACCAACATGAATAATAATATGTATATATATAATTTGATTGTATCATCATCATGTATACCTGACATGAACTAATAATAATCTTCAACGTCTATATATGCTTTGGGATCAATAAATGCATCATCAACATCACTATCATTAATAAATGCATCATCATCACTATTAGGAGCAACATGTGGAAGGCCTCCTTTATGTAATCGGTCAAGCATTGAGAGGTCATCTGTAACAGTAACCTCTTCTTCTTTCGTCTCTTCTTGTTCCGGCTCACGGGTGAAGTCGGATTCACTATCGCTATCTACCTCAATGTCTGGGGTGAAGTAGAGTGGTTCTTGAAACTTTTTTTGGAAAGACGTGTTTCTTGGAAGAATTCTCCTTCATATGTGTCAGGGTTATTGTGAGGTTCATAATCATCTTCATTGAAGGGAGGTGGTCTAAAATGTGACGACACATCATAAACGACATCCCAACCATTTAGATTTGGATCAGTTTGGCAGGCCCATGGTAGATAAAAAACTTGGGTCGCCTGTTGAGCCATAATATAGACGTCGGGAACATCTAAATGGGTGCTTTGTTTGATTTCGACTAGCCCTATATGTTCATGAGTCCTTCTAGTCTCCTTCGGCTGGAACCAATAACATTTCAAGACTACGACATTTGGTGTATTCTCACCAAAGAATATAAGTTCATAAATTGCTTCAACTCTTCCATAATACTCGACACCTTCTTCCCCGACAGCGGAGACATAACAATTTTTAGAGTTTCGGTCGCCCATAGATAGCTCTTTGCCAAAAGTACGAAACCGATACCTATTGATGTCGTATTTGTCAAATGAATGGACCTTATAGTCAAAACCACTAGCGACTTGTCTCAATTCGGTGTCCATAGACTCTGAATTAGCCTACAAGTTTGATACGAAAGGATTGTTGCATTAGCCGCAAACTAGATTGTTTGCAATTCATCCTTAAGCAGCTGCATGTACACATTAATATTCTTCCCCATATAGTTGGGCCCTGGAATTATCAACGTCAAGAAAATGTTCTTTCTTTTCATAATCTCTCCAGGGGGAGATTGAGTGGAATGACAAATACAGGCCAGCAATTGTATTAGGTTGCCTTCGTACCAAACACTTGGAAAGCATCTGTTCTGATGGCAACTTGAGGATGCCTTGGATCTGCCGCTTTATCCTTATGTATTGTATCGAAGTGCTTCCATGCAAAAGCATCTGAAGTGTGTCCCAACATCGAATTCCCATCTGCATCTAGTTCGGTTCTTTTGCCCAATTTATGCCACGTCATATGTGTGGCCGTCTCTTCGACCATGAAAAGAAGTTGAAGTCTTGGTCTGATTGGCATATACCGAAGAACATTAACTGGGATTTTGGTCTGACTCTTCTCACCCATACCGTTGTCTACCACCACATACGTGGAAGAGTTGCAAATGGGACAATAGTTCAAGCCCACATACTCAAGCCTAAATAAGGCACATACATTCTCAAAGGCATCTATCTTCTCATAGGGCATCTTAAGCGCACGTATGATTTTGTTTGACTGGTACTGGTTTGCTGGCAATACATGGCCTTTGGCTAGAAAGCATCCAAATATCATCATCATCGCGTCGTAGCATTCTCTGCCTAGGTTGAACCGAGCCTTTAGAGCCATTACTTGTGTGATGGCATCCAACTGACAAAGCTCAGTGTGCTCGTGGAGAGGATGTTTTGAAGACTCCAACATTTCATAGAAGGCCTTTGCAGATTCCTCCATCTAATCATCCGAATTGCGACCATCATCAAAGTCTTGCACCATGTCTTCGATCCCGGTACCATGCTTGTTGGTGCGATGACGAACAACCTCAGCTCTGGCTCGTTGGGCAGACTCACCATGAAATCTCCACACTGTATAATCATGCATAAAACCCCACTTCTACAAGTGTTTACCCATTTCATCCCGTGTCCACTTTTTATGGTTGTCGCATCAGACACAGGGGCACCAGGTTATTTCCTGGCCATTTACAGATGCGGCGCTCAAAAACCCCTTGGTTTTTGTTAACCATTCAATGGTCATTTCTTTCCGACTAGGGTGACCGGTGTACATCCAAGCACGATGACTCATCTTGCCTACCTACTAAATACACAAGAAATATATATATATATATATATATATATATATAATTCATCATCTCTGTTCATCTGTTAATCAAGTTTGATAGTTTTATTACGTCCATGCAATCTACACGCTAATAGGTAGAGATAGGTCCTAATCCCAACCGAGTTTGTGTAGATTGGGTTCGTGTTCCCATGCTCTACTTCGGATCCGACGCAAAATTTCGGCAGCACCTCCCCGTTGTTCATTGATACACATCTCGGCAATAAGCAGGAGAATGTGTACCCGAAGAACAATAGGGAGGCACTAACAAAATTCCGCATCGGATCCGGAATAGAGTTAATGGGAAAACGAACTCAATCTACAAATACTCGGGCTATCCATGGAATACGTTGGACAAGTCGAAAGGATGGAGGTTATAAATATGCAAATACATGCATATTTATAGATGCCGCCCTTTCGAACGGGAGACGCATACTGGTCATGCATACTGATGATTGAAGAGACCTATAGTTAGCAATTTTCATTGGCATGAATAGTGGAACCGAGCAAATTAACGGGGCAGGGGGAGGAGATGTCATTTGTGCTAACCAACGAATGCAGCAGGGGAGCTCATCAAACGCACGGGGAGGTCGTCAAACAACTGCTCATTCAAATTCACCCGATCAACTCAAATATGATGTTTTTATAACAAAATCAGAAAATATGCGACCTAACTGATAATTTACAAAACTATGACCTCCTCGGCCTCTAGAAGGCTGAAGCGCACCTTTTCGGTTAATAGGAGGCAACATAGGTGTCGGGGGTTAGTGGCGTCGGGAGTCAGTGGCGTCGGGGGTCAGTGACATCGACGGTCGGGGGTCAGGGGTCGGGGGTGTCAAGGTTCGGGGATCGGTGGTCAGGGGTCAGTGGCGTCGAGGGTCAGTGTCGTCAGGGGTCGGGGGTCGGTGGCATCAGGGGTTGAGGGTCGGTGTCGTCGGAGGTTGTGGGTCAGTGGCGTCAGGGGTCGGGGGTCGGTGGTGTTAGGGGTTGAGGGTCGGTGTCGTCGGAGGTTGTGGGTCAGTGGCGTCGGGGGTTGGGGGCTCTTCTCTTCTTCTTCTTCTTCTTCTTCTTCTTTGTCCTCCTCCTCCTGCTCTCCTTCTTCTTCGTCGTCTTCTCCTTCTTCTTGTTCTTCTTTTCTCCTTTTCCCTTTCCCTTTTTCCTTTTTGTCCTTCTTCTTGTTCTCCTTATTCTTATCTAAACACTAGCACTAACACTAATAACTAGGACTAACCTAAACTAAACTAGCACTAGCACTAACCTCGACTGAACAATAAAAACAGAAAAATCAGCGAACTAAACTAAACTAGCACTGGCACTAACCTAAACTAAACAGAAAAAACAAGACACTGAACTATATAAACAAATAAAAAAGAAGTAAAAACTCACCTTTCAGGGCCGGTGGAGGAGGGCCGCCGTGGTGGTGGAGGAGGGCCGGTGCGGGGAAGGAAGGCCGAGGAGAGGGGGGCTGCGCCGCGTCGAGCTCTGGTGGTGGCGCATCGCGTGGAGGCGCGAGCGGAGGAGGGCCGGTGCGGTGGAGGGGCGGCAAAGGGGGGAGAGGGCTTGGCGCGGTTGGCATTCTCGCCGCGGTGGTGGGGGCGGTGAGAGGGAGGGGCGGCAAGGGGGGAGGGGGCTTGCCGCGGGGAGGGGGCTCGTCGTGGGGAGCTGCGGTGGTGGGGACGACACCGGGGAGGGGCAGCAAGAGGGGGAGGGGGCTCGCCGCGTGGAGGGGCGGTGATGGAGGAGGGCCGTGGGGAGGAAGGGCTCCGGCGCCACCGCAGTGGTTTGCGGTAGAGAGAGTGAGAGATGGGGAGGAAGGGGAGAGAGTGAGAGATGGGGAGAAGGGGAGAGAGTGAGAGATGGGGAGAAGGGGAGAGAGTGAGAGATGGGAAGAAGGGGAGGGAGAGGGGTGGGATGGGGCCAGGACACAACCGTTAGCCGTTAGGTCGCCATCCTCTTTGTCGTCTGCCCCTGGACGGCAAAGAGGCAAAAGGCTAACGGCATCCACGCCGTCAAGTTGACCCCGCAGTCTAGTGGGGCCCCTCATGCTCTTTGTCATCTTCTTTTGGGCGCTTTGTCGTCGGCTGGCAGACGACAAAGTATGGGCTGACGACAAAGATTTCCGTTGCCATCAGCTCATACTTTGTTATCCGTTTTTTGTAAGCCGACGGCAAAGACTCTCTTTTCCCTCAGCAAGCAGTCAACAAAGACATGGTAGATGGCAAATCCCTGGATTCTAGTAGTGGCTCTACGGTGGGGGCGACGAAGAGGACGCCTGCTCCGGCATCCTAGACTGAGAAAGCACCGTGAAAGTACATGATCCAATCCTCGTGCACTTCTTTGTAAGGGAGAATTGTCTCTGGAACCTCTTCGTCGGGCGTCGGTGTCCATTCTACAAGAAATCCGCCAACGCTCTACTCTGAATTATGGAGGTGCTCTCATACTTCAATCCAAAACTAGACAACTCTAGTGCCCACTCAACTATCCTGCTAGTGGCTTCGGGGCTCCTCAATATACGTTGCACCGAAAAGCGGGTGACAACTTGATCTCGTGGGCTTGGAAGTAGTGGTGTAGTTTCCTCGAGGCCATGATGAGGTCGAAGATCAGCTTTTGCACTCCAGAGTACCTTGACCTAGCCACTTGCAAAAGGGAGCTGACATAGTACACAGGTCGTTGCACCACTTTCTTCTTCGCCACTTCCTTGGAACTGGCATTGCTTGCTTGTAGAGGTTCCCCTTGGTATGTATTGGGTCCCTCCGAGGATGCTTCGGTCTTGTCCCTGGCAGCATCAATCGCAACCGCTACATCTTCATCTGCTTTTCGCTGCGCTACCAGTGTTGCACTAACCACTTGGTTCGTTGCCGCCAAGTATAGTAGCAATGTTGTTTAGGAGCGACCAAGGTTGGAGCAGAAGAAAGGTATGTTTTCAGATATTGCAGTGCTGCCTCTACTTCCGGGGTCCAGTTCATTGGGCCGGCCTTCTTCAAAATCTTGAAGAATGGCAGGGCGCGTTTAGCGGATTTGGACATGAATCTTCTCAATGTGGCAACGCATCCAGTTAAACATCTAATGCCCTTGATTGTCTTGGGTGCTTATATCTGCTCAATTACCTTGATCTTGTCGGGATTGGCTTATATTCCTCGCTGAGATGCAAAGAATCAAAGCAGCTTGCTGGACGGGATGCCAAATACACACTTCTGAGGTTTGAGCTTTAAATTGATCTTATGGATGTTTGCAAAAGTTTTTGCCAAGTCTTGTATAACAGTTGCTTTGTCCTTGGTCTTGACTAGTATGTCATCCATGTAGGCTTCCACGTTTCTGTGCAACTGAGGTCCAAATCCAATTTCTATGGCTCTGGTAAAGGTAGAACCAACGCACTTTAACCCGAAGGGCATACGTACAAAATAGTACGTGCCACACGGAGTTATGAACACAATATTTCCCTCATCTTTCTTAGTCATGAATATCTGGTGGTATCCGGAGTATGCGTCCAAGAAGGAAAGCAAGTCACTCCCGGAGCTGGAATCAACAATCTGGTCGATGCGTGGCAAGGGAAAAGGGTCATTCGAGCATGCTTTGTTCAAGTTAGTGATATCTATGCAGAGCCTCCATTTCCCATTCGCCTTGCGCACCACTACCGGGTTGGCTAAGCAAGTTGGATGCAACACTCTTCTGCCCAAACCAGCTGCTTCGAGCTTCTTGATCTCTTCAGCAATGAACTACTGCCGCTCCAAGGCTTACTTCCTAACCTTTTGCTTGACGGGCCTGGCATGAGGGCAGACAGCAAAGTGGTGAACAATTAGCTCCCTCGGAACATCGGGGATGTCAGATGGTTGCCAAGCAAACACATCGACATTCGACCGTGGGAAGGCAACGAGCGTGCTTTCCTATTTGTTAGTAAGGGTAGCGCTGATGGTGAACGTACCACCAGCGCCATCTAGCCATGCCTGGATCTTCTACGTCTCAGGATAGGTGACCTTGGACTTCTTGCTAGCAGAACTCTTCGGCAGGTCATCATCAGGTGCAACGCACTCCGAAGAGGCACGCTTACCGGAGTCCTTGGTGGTGTTAATACTAGGCTTCTCTGATTTCTTTGATTTCTTGGCAAGAGCTAGGATCTCTACAGCATCATCTGCTACCGCACTCCGATATATCTTGTCCACGCATATGACTGTGTCCTTCTTGTCAGATGGGATGGAGATGATCCAAATGGGCCCTGGCATTTTCAAAGTGTTGTAAGCATAGTGGGATGCTGCCATGAATTTTGCCAGAGCTAGGCGACCAACAAATCCATTGTAAGGCAAGGGAAGTCCAACCACATCAAATTCCACCTTCTCACTCCAGTAGTTCAACTCCCTGCCAAACGTCACAGGCAATGTGATCTTTCCCTTGGGTCTTCTCCTGCCAAGGTTGACTCCTTGGAATGTACCCGTAGCCTTGAGCTCTCTGTCAGGCATATGCAACCTTTCAACCACTTTAGGGGAGATTAGGTTCGATCATGCCCCGCTGTCAACTAACATGTTAGTGACTTTGAGGTTGTGGATTGTCGGGGAGACCAACAACGGCAAGCATCTGACCGCAGTGGTGCGGTCAGGATGGTCCTCTTCATCAAAGATGATAGGCGTGCGGGACCATCTAAGTGGTTTTGTAGACTCTGCAGCTGGTTCCAAAGCGTTGACCTCATGCGCCCATTACTTGAGCTGGCGGTGAGAGGAATGCAAGGATGCAGCCCCGTCAACACACATGGCTTCAGTTGCCTTCTGGAATTCTTGATCTCTGGAATCCTTCTCGTCATCCTCATCCTCACTCATATCATGTTCTCCTTTCTTCTCATAACCTTTGGCTGGCTTTTCCTTCTGCTGCGGGGCCTTGCCGCAGCAGCCTCCTCTGTCGCCACGGCCCTTCCCGGCAGCATCGTCTTGGCCTTTCTCTTTGTCACGCTTCTCGTACTCAGCCTTTTGTTTCTCAGCGAGCTGCTCAACCTGGACCGTCGTACTTTCCGTTTTTCTCTACAGCAGTGGCCTCCTGGCATTAGCGCACGTGGCAGCTCCTTTGTCGGGGGTCTCGGCCTTGGCCTTCTTGCGTGCGCTGAGATCACCAGAGCTCTCAAAGGCCAACACTCCCTTGGTGGTTTTGGTAATTAATAACAACATATAAGTAATTGAACTAATGTTTCCACCAAGTATATTTCAGGAAATGTTCAATGAGAGGATTGGCAAAAGGAGATTGTGAACAAACCCCAATATGCAAGGAAATAGGTTGGCCAAGCTTCAAGCAAGAGGAACCTACATTCTATATTTGTGAGAAATCACCTTGAGTCATAGGAAAGCAATTACTATTAAAAGGGGGTAAGGTTTTGTTGGTGAACAATACTCAAACGTGCACAAGTGATAGTCACCAAAAACATCCACAAAATTATCCCACCAAAGTCTGTTCTATACCCAACACTCAGAATCGGTGCAACCAACTTTCCCACTTCGGTGCCACCGATTCCAGAACCTAGACAGACTCTGCCAAACCCTAGCCACTTCGGTACAACCGAGTCCATGCCGGTGCCACAGAGTTTAGGTTGCCAACTTTCGGTTACGCAAATTCACATTTTCGGTCCCACCGAGAATGTTGGATCGGCGTCACCGAGATTGGGAATCTGACCGTTGGTCACCTTATCGGTGCAACCAAGAATTGTATATCGGTCCCTCTGAGATTCAAAAGTTGCCACCTTTTGGTCACTTCGGTACCACCGAGATTAACACATCGGTGTCACCGAGTTGGTCATTTTTGTCATGGTTGGATTTTTGGGGATGCCTATATATACCCCTTGACCACCACTTACTCGAATGAGAAGCACTCAGGACTATTCCAGACCTATCCTATCAGATTTACTGAGAGAGAACCACCTACCCTTGTGTTGAGGTCAAGATCTTCCATTCCAATCATATGGATCTTGATTTCTAGCCTCCCCAAGTTGCTTTCCACCAATCCCATCTCTTCTACCAAGCCAAACCTGTGAGAGAGAGATTGTGTGTTGAGGAGTCTATCATCTTGAAGCACAAGAGCAAGGAGTTCATCGTCATTATCGAGCCTATTACCTTTTGGAGGGTGGTGCCTCCTAGATTGGTTAGGTGTCGCTTGGGAGCCTCCTACTTCGTGTTGTGGAGTGAACCAAGAAGTTTGTAAGGGCAAGGAGATTGCCTACTTCGTGAAGATCTACCATAGTGAGGCAAGTCCTTCGTGGACGGAAGCCATTATGGAATAGTCAAGGTTGCTACTTCGTGGACCCTTCTGGGTGGAGCCCTCCGTGGACTCTCGCGACCATTACCCTCCGTGGGTTGAACACTCCATAGACGTGGATGCACGATAGCGCCACCTATCGGAACCACGGGAAAAAAATCATCGTGTGTACGTGTTTGATCTTCTTATCCTATCCCTTATATACATGCTTGTTGTTACTTTCCGTTGCTATATACTCTTAGACTTGCATGTGTAGGGTGTACTTGACTTGCCATGAAATGCTAAAAGCTGTCAACCCTAAAACTTGGCATATGCAAAACTTTCAATTGATCAAGTAGTCTAATCACCCCTGCCCTCTAGACCTACTTTTCGGTCCTACAAGTGGTATCAGAGCATTGGTCTCCATTGCTTAGGTCTCACAACCTAGGAGAAGTATGGCGTCTACTGAGGGAAGTTATCATCATAGAGGTCCGTACTTTGATGGTACTAATTTTACTAGTTGTAAGCATAAAATCAAAATGTATATTCTTGGTCATAACCCCGTCGTTTGGGCTGTTTTTCGTGTTGGCTTGCAAGGTGAGTTCTTTGTGGTTGGACGGGAACCGGATCGTGAAGCGACCACGGATGAATTAAAGATGTTGCAACTCAATGCTCAAGCATACGACATTCTCTTCAACTGCTAGTGCCCCAAAGAATTCAACAAAATCAGCCGTCTTGAGAATGCAAAAGAGATTTGGGATACTTTGGTTGATATGCACGAAGGAACTGAGTCCATGAAAGAATCCAAGTTAGATGTTCTTCAAGGTCAGCTTGACAAGTTCAAGATGAAGGATGGTGAAGGAGTCGCAGATATGTACTCTATGCTCGCTCCCATCACCAATGAGATTGCTGGCTTAGGAAGCGAAGAAATGACTAACAAATTCATCATCAAGAAGATACTTAGAGCTTTGGATGAGAGATACGACACCGTGTGCACATTAATCCAAATGATGCCAAACTACAAAGATCTCAAGCCTACGGAAGTCATTGGAAGGATTTTTGCTCATGAGATGACATTCAAAGATAAAGAAGAGCTTAATCACAAGTCTAGCGGTGCTTACAAAGCCACAAGTGATGCTCCCGCTACTTCAAAAAACAACCTTGTCACCAATAAAGAGATTAGCCTCATGGTCTAGAAATTCAACAAATTCTATAAGAATATAGGCAAAGAAAGAAACTCCAACTCAAGATATGAAGAGAAGCATTCGTCAAGTCGTGACCGAAATTGCTACAATTGTGGGAAGCCTGGACACTACTCAAATGAGTGCACGGCTCCTTACAAAAGAAGAGAAGAGTCACCTCGAAGGCAAAGCTCAAGGAATGAATCGCCACAAAGAGAGAGAAGAAGTAGAGACGATCGTTATGAACGAAGACACTCAAGGAGAAGTAGAGAGTTGGAGAAGAAGGACAAGCACACCAAGGGCTACACAAGAATAAAACATCAAGCTCATGTTGGTGAATGGGTTTCAGGCTCCGACTCCGACAACCACTCTGAGAGAAGCTATCACTCCGACTCCGACTATAGTCAAGATGAAGGTGTTATCGGAATTGCTCTAGTGACTACCAACTCCTACGATCTATTTGACACACCAAACTAAGGGGCTAGAAGTTGCTTCATGGCTAAGGGCCCCAAGGTATCACACCCTGAGTATCTTGATTTTGATAGTGATGAAGATGATTTACTTTGTGATGATGACTTGCTTTGTGATAAAACTAGTGATGTTGATCAAAATGAACTTGATAATTCTCACGCTAGTCAAGATAAGTCATTTGATGATGATAAGATGAAAATAGAACAACAAACTAAAGACCTAAACACTCTTAAGTTAGCTCATGAATCTACTCGAAGATCATAGAGAGCTTGTGAGAACTCATGAGAAGCTACGCTTCGAGAAGCTCAACTTGGAGCAAGAGCATGAGTTTCTCAAAGCTATCAATGACAATCTCCAAAGAAGACCTCATCTTATCTAGCCAAACGACTACTCTTGTCTACCTTCATGCCTCAAGTTAAAACTAAGCAATCTAGTAACAAAGGAAAGAAAGGTTCTTCATCTAGTAGCAACAATAAAAATGCTAAACCCAATGATGTTGCTTCTAGTAGTTCTATTGATTCCACTAATGATGGTTCTCTTAGCCAAGTTACACTTGAGCAAGAAAATGCTTTATTGAAAGGAATTATAGAAAAGGGTATCTACAAGAGTCTTGCTGGATGCAAGCAATTTGAGGAAATTGTATGCAAGCACGGAGGATACCGGAAGAATCATGGTGTTGGGTACTTCAACGCTAATGGAGTTGAGCGGGAAGAAGGTCAATATCCCAAGCCCAAGTTTGTTCCTCAAAAGGAGAAGTATGAAAATACTCTTCCCAAGGGGACAAACACTCAAGATGACCTTCCACCACAAGAGCACAAGCTCAAGGGAAAGAACAAGCTTCAATAGGACATTGACTCATATGAAGATGAATCCCTAGCTTTGGTGGAGTGGGTTCCCAAGGCTACTTCAAGCTCAACTACTACAAAGGCTACTTCAACACCAAGGATCCCCATCAACTTGATGTGGGTTACCAATAAAAAGAACTAGTAATTTCTTGAGGGGTGACTCCGCCAATGAAATTCACTCACATTCATTATTGGCAAGAAATTTTTGCACTAAACATCAACTCAATGCAATAAGTTCAAGGAGTCACACATTCCCTCAAAGGTAAGCAAGGGACAAGGTAATCAACAAATCAATGGACATCATAACACATGCTTTGCATTCCATGTCCATAGATTTCCTTGTATTTGTCTCTTGTGTGTTGGGACTAACCCATGCAGGTGAGAGGATTAAGGAAACAACTAGGATGCTCCCAACTCTTGGTGATCCTCGTCAACATTCAGCATCCACAACTACCTCACCAACATGAAGTCTTCATCGACACAACCCAAGGTTAGTTTATCCCTCTTATGGGGGGATGTCACATTAAGGGGGAGTTTACTCTAATTCTTGAGTCAAAGCATCTCTTAGCATGTGACAACATTAAATGCTTTATGAAAAAGTGGTAACTTCACTTGTGCTTAAACGATGAGTATGACCTATGATCAAGTGCTCTTACTTGGCTCCTAAGTCAAATACTGATATATAGATGACTTTGTCATCGCCCAAGTGCTTGTTAGATGCTAGTGTGTTTGTGCATGTTCGTCATGATTTCTTTTGACATCTTATTGTGTGAGCATGTTGGTCTGCATGTATTTTCTCATTCGAGGACATCCAATTGTTGCTATTTGGCTTTTGATTTATCTTTTGCCAATTGGATGGACAAGGATGCCTAGGACCACTCTTTAGCTATCTATGCTTTCTCACCTCATATTCCACTCGTGCTGCATCACAAAATTTGAACAAGTGCTTTTCGATCCTTTTGTGTGTGGAGCACTTGGAGTTCCGTATCGACAAGAACTGACCATTAAAACCTCCCAAGTGCAACTCGGTGGAACCAACCCCTCAATCTCGGTCTCACCGATTGCCTAGGGTTGATCTGGTTTTTCAATCTTGGTACCACCAATTCCATTTTCTCGGTTACACCAAGTGTGCCTATCAGCTGACAGTTGAGGCACTCGGCGACACCGAAAACTTAGAGTCGGTGTCACCGATAGTGGTGGGTATATAACTCTGGACCCCGACGCTTTGAAATTTCATCTTCACACGTCGCGCTCCAAAACCCTAAGCTACCGCCCCAAAGACCCCTGGCCATCGCCCTTGACTTCTCGAGCTCCTCTGCCGCTGGGAATCGCCGTCGTCGACGTAATCTTCACCAACGTCGCCGCCGTAGAGGATCTGCGCCAAGCTAGGGTATGGATTCAATCTCTAGTGCGCTCCCATTCTGATTCTTGCGCATTGGACCTAGTTTTCTCTATAAGCCACATACATCTATCCACTAGAAATTGCAAAATCTCGAGTTAGATGGATTTTCTAGGGTTTGGCTGTCTGCCCGATAAATCTCGGTGGAAACGAAACGAAAATATCGGTCTTACCGTGCCTCCCTCTTTGCCTCCTGCTGTCATTAACATTTTGCAGGAGTTCGCTGACGTCTTTCCACAAGACGTGCCACCGGGATTACCGCCTATTCGTGGGATTGAGCATCGGATTGACTTAATTCCCGGTGCATCCCTACCCAACCGTGCGCCCTACCGTACCAATCCAGAGGAGACAAAGGAAATTATGCGTCAAGTACAAGAGTTGCTTGACAAAGGTTATATACGTGAATCCCTTAGTCCTTGTGCTGTTCCTATTATTCTAGTGCCTAAAAAGGATGGTACATCGCGCATGTGTGTGGATTGTAGAGGCATTAATAATATTACTATTCGTTATCGTCATCCTATTCCTAGACTAGATGATATGCTTGATGAATTAAGTGGCTCTACAATTTTCTCCAAAGTTGATTTGCGTAGTGGATACCATCAAATTCGTATGAAATTGGGAGATGAATGGAAAACAGCATTTAAAACTAAGTTTGGATTATATGAGTGGCTAGTCATGCCTTTTGGGTTAACTAATGCACCTAGCACTTTCATGAGATTAATGAACGAGGTTTTACGTGCTTTCATTGGACGATTTGTGGTAGTCTATTTTGATGATATATTGATTTTTAGTAGATCTTTGGAGGAACATTTGGAACATTTACGTGCTGTTTTTATTGCGCTCCGTGATGCCCGTTTGTTTGGTAACCTTGGGAAGTGCACCTTTTGCACCGACCGAGTATCTTTTCTTGGCTATGTTGTTACTCCACAGGGAATTGAAGTTGATAAAGCCAAGATTGCAGCTATTGAGAGTTGGCCACAGCCCAAAACGGTCACACAAGTAAGGAGTTTTCTTGGCCTCGCTGGTTTCTATAGGCGTTTTGTCAGAGATTTCAGCACCATTGCTGCGCCTCTCAATGAGCTTACAAAGAAGGACGTGCCTTTTTCTTGGGGTACCGCACAGGAAGAAGCCTTCACGGTCTTGAAAGATAAGTTAACACATGCTCCTTTACTCCAACTTCCTGATTTTAATAAGACTTTCGAGCTTGAATGTGATGCTAGTGGTATTGGGTTAGGAGGTGTGTTATTACAAGATGGTAAACCTGTTGCGTACTTTTCTAAAAAATTAAGTGGGCCTAGTCTGAATTATTCTACTTATGATAAGGAATTATATGCTCTTGTTCGGACTTTGGAAACATGGCAACATTATTTATGGCCCAAAGAATTTGTTATACATTCTGATCATGAATCTTTGAAACATATTAAAAGTCAAGCAAAACTGAACCATAGACATGCTAAATGGGTTGAATTCATTGAGACTTTCCCTTATGTCATTAAACACAAGAAGGGTAAAGACAATGTTATTGCTGATGCTTTGTCTCGTCGTTATACTATGCTTTCACAACTTGACTTTAAAATATTTGGTTTGGAGACCATCAAAGATCAATATGTGCATGATGCTGAATTTAGAGATGTGTTGCAGAATTGTAAAGAAGGGAGAACATGGAACAAGTTCGTTATTAATGATGGATTTGTGTTCCGTGCTAACAAGCTATGCATTCCAGCTAGCTCCATTCGTCTTTTGTTGTTACAGGAGGCGCACGGAGGAGGATTAATGGGACACTTTGGCGTGAAGAAGATGGAGGACATACTTTCTACACATTTCTTTTGGCCAAAGATGAGACGGGATGTTGAGCGTTTTGTTGCTCGCTGCACTACATGTCAAAAAGCTAAGTCACGACTCAATGCTCATGGTTTATATATGCCTTTGCCTGTACCTAGTGTTCCTTGGGAGGATATATCTATGGACTTTGTTTTAGGTTTACCTCGAACAAAGAAGGGGAGGGATAGCATATTTGTTGTCGTGGATAGATTTTCCAAAATGGCACACTTTATACCATGTAATAAAAGTGATGCTGCTGCTCATGTTGCTGATTTGTTCTTTCGTGAAATTATTCGATTGCATGGTGTACCAAATACAATTGTTTCAGATCGTGATGCTAAATTTCTTAGCCATTTTTGGAGATGTTTATGGGCTAAGTTGGGGACTAAACTACTTTTTAGTACTACATGTCATCCCCAAACTGATGGACAAACTGAAGTAGTCAATAGATCATTGTCTACTATGCTTAGGGCTGTTTTGAAGAATAACCTGAAAATGTGGGAAGAATGCTTGCCTCATATTGAATTTGCTTATAATCGTTCGCTACATTCTACCACTAAGATGTGCCCTTTTCAAGTTGTGTATGGTTTCTTACCTCGTGCACCTATTGATTTGTTGCCTCTTCCATCTTCGGAGAAGGTTAATTTTGATGCTAAAGAACGTGCTGAATTGATATTAAAGATGCATGAGTTAACGAAGGAAAACATTGAGTGTATGAATGCTAAATACAAACTTGCTGGACATAAGGGTAGAAAACATGTTGTCTTTGCACCTGGTGATCTTGTTTGGTTACATTTGCGTAAGGATAGATTTCCTGATTTGCGCAAGTCAAAGCTAATGCCCCGTGCTGATGGTCCTTTTAAGGTGTTAGAGAAAATAAATGATAATGCATATAAACTTGAGCTACCTGCAGAGTTTGGGGTTAGCCCCACTTTTAACATTGCAGATTTGAAGCCTTATTTGGGTGAGGAAGATGAGCTTCTGTCGAGGACGACTTCAGTTCAAGAAGGGGAGGATGATGAGGACATCCCTACTAATGTTACACCCACCCCGACTGCTATACATACAGGACCAATTACTAGAGCTCGCGCACGTCAATTGAATTACCAGGTACTTTCGTTTCTTGGAAATCCTTCTAATATTCATGAACATATGATGCTGCCTAAATTAGATACTTTTGTTTTACTTATGAATGAAGGACCTATCATGGATAAGAAGGATGACCATTGGAGCGGGATCAAGCATGGAGGAGAAGGTGCGCGCGCGGGGAAGAACAATGGAGCTTCCAGTGATGATTTTCGCACATTGAAGCCACCATAATGGGAGTGGGAAGCTTTGGACGAAATATGCATGATGCCACTTTATAAAATTCGTCCATAGGCTAATATAGGTGCCGCGCCACCTTAATTTTGGGCCAGGCCCATGTAATTTCGAAATACCATATTATAGGCTGTTTTTAGAGTCCGTATGTATGGGGAAACTGACTTAGGGTCGGTTTCGGACCCCTCCTCCAAGGGGCCACGAAATTCCCTTCTATTCCCCCATATATACAGCCCTTAGGGCTTCGTTTTAGGTTTGGGTTTTGTTTAGATTACAAGTTCGCCATAGCAGCAACTTCGCGTTCTTCGTTTGTGTTCCACGACCAGACAAAGGCGTCACAGAACCCCACTTCATCAATAAAGCTTTCCTCTTATATTCGCAATATCCAGATTGCAATCTTAGTTTCTTGCTTGTTCTTCGTTTGCGTGCAGGAAATAGACCCTCGTGGTCAGGTTGATCGTGCTCCGGCGTGGTCAATAACCTCTCAGAGTTGGTTTAGCGATTGCTAAGGCGCGACGTCTCACACGTTCGTAGTCGGATCGTCAAAGTCTACTCCACCAAAAACGATAGCCACCATCTCATCGAAAGACAGGGACAACTTCGCCTCTATCATAGACCGTCTGCCAAATTTGGTCGCATTCCGAGCTCGTTTGATACCCCAACGGTCGCCTGTAGCGGCACCGTCATCGGGCTATTCGTGGGACATTTTCGGTGTTTGAAAACTCCATGCCGTGCCGCAAACCTTCCCCTCTTCTTGGCCGACAACACCTCTGCACAGCCCACTAGCCCAATCTAGCTTGCCCCTCTGTTTCTGACCATCGAATCACGATTGGGCGGACGAGATCCATCCCATTGTAGTCCCATCCCTATATATAAACACCCCTAGTGCATTTTGGACAAGCTAAACCTAATCCCTAAAAATCCTCCACCTTGTCTCATCCCCGCCGCCGCTAGCCACTCCTCTTCTTCCTCGGGATCCCTCCCGATCCAGCCGCCACCTACCTCGAAGTCCTCAGCCACCCAACCCAAGCCAACCATCGTCGCTGCTACCGATTCCCTCGATCCACTCCAGCTCCTTGCGCCTCCATCCTAATGCTCCTCCTGTAACCGCCTCCCCTCCAGCGTCGTGCCAAGCAGCAGCAGCAGCCACAAGGAGACGACGACCCCGAGCCGTTGGAGCAGCCTGTAGCCAACGCCAGAGAGCACCCGGTCGACCCCGCCGCCGCATTTCCATGATTCCCTCTCCCCCTCTTGCCTCTCTGTCTGAACATGGCTTTCTCTCTCTCTTTTCATCTGCAGTACAGCCTTGGTCGCCCGTTGCCTATAGGTCACCATGGAAGTAGGTTATCGTGAAGCCGACCTGCCACTTCGTCAGCTCCGCCCCAACAAATAGGACCAGCAGGTCGCCGTCCCTCCTCGTCTGCTCTTTCCTTCCCTCCTGCTCCTTCTCTCATTCCTACTCTAATCTCTCTCCCTCTCTCGTTCTTCTTCTTCTCTGTCAGGAACAAACAGAGCATGCCCGTAGGAGCTCACCACCACCGGATCCGCCTCCTCACACCGGGCATGGATGACTGCCTTGCGGCCTTGGATCTCGTTGCCCAGCCACGGATCCAAGCCCGCGCCATTCCCTGCCTTGCCGTGAGCACAACCAAGGCCGGCCCTGTTTCTAGTCAGGTTAGCTCGTGGTTCGTTTTTCAGTTTTGTTCAGCGGCGCCTGGTTATGTTCATCTAGATCCAAATTTATAATTTGCCACCATTCATTTGTAGCTTAGTTGGTAAGCGCGTGGGTTTGCAGCTTGGAGATCCAGGGTTCGAGTCCCCACTAATGCACTGTTGTTTTCATGCATTTTTGGCTCGTCAGAGAATCAACTTTAGCTTCTAGTTCATTTAACGTCAGTCCCATTTTCTACCATAGCACCTTCGTAGACCAGCTAGTCTGCCTGCTCGGTTGGAACCAGGAGGTCCTGGGTTTGAGACCCAAGCTCCTCAGTTTTTTTGCTTGTGTCGGTATTTTGGGGCACACATGGCCACTTGGGCCTGATGCATTCCCGGGTCACTGCACTGTGGTGCAGATTCGGCCTGTATAAAGATTTTTTTGTTGTTCTGCGAATTTGTAAATAATCAACATGCATTTTTTTCATTATGACCTTGTGTTAGAATGGCAATTACTCACAAACCGTTCATTGGATTAAAATGGTCTATATATGTAAAATGACTAGAATTTTGAAGCTCCTCAGTTTTTTTGCTTGTGTTGGTATTTTGGGGCACACATGGCCACATGGGCCTAATGCATTCCCGGGTCACTGTACTGTGGTGCAGATTCGGCCCGTATAAAGATTTTTTTGTTGTTCTGCGAATTTGTAAATAATCAACATGCATTTTTTTCATTATGCCCTTGTGTTAGAATGGCAATTACTCACAAACCGTTCATCGGATTAAAATGGTCTATATATGTAGAATGACTAGAATTTTGTGTAGATTCGCAATTTCCAACTCTCACATGTGTTTCAAATGTTTAGCATTGCGGTTTGCATTAATTTGCATAAATGCCATGCTAAAATGGTTTATGTCATAACTAATAAACCGTAGCTCCGATGTAAATGTTTTACATATGTAACTTGACTAGAAAAACTAGTAGAATAACATGCCACACTTTATTTTCATGTTTAATATATATATAATTGTGTTAGGACAGATCTGCACCAAATTCATATTATGCTTACGGGGACGTTTCGGATATGCTATATGTTGCTTCCGGCCCCATTTAGAAGGCCTAGATGATATAGTTGATCATGCTTCACCTCTTGCCATGATAAACAACATTAACCACTTTTCTCATAATATGGAGAGTTATCATTTTGTATATGTATGTTGTCCCTGTCCATTTAAAATTGCTTAATTCCATCTTCGCCTTATGCCATGACCACCCATGTTAAACAACATGTAATATTGACGAGTACCTACAAGCGTGGAGCTTCGTCAATATGCAACTCGGTGCATATTGAGCTTCACTTTAATTTGTAGTCGTTCTTTGTTGTTCTTGCCATGTCATGCCTTGCACATTAAACCGGACATGCATCATATTTGTTTGTGCATCATGTCATGTATATGTTGTGGTGTTTCTCGTGTGTTGATTGTTTGCTTCGGATTGTTCCTTCTCGATAGAGTTCCGAAAGCATTCGGAGTGTGACGATTCGTTCGACTACGTTGGCTCGTCTTCTTCATGGACTCATCCTTCTTCCAAGCGGGATCTCAGGCAAGATGACACATTTCCCAGGATACCACTACTATCATTGCTATGCTAGTTGTCCCATTTTTATCGTTATGTCACGCTACCTACCAGTTGTTTGACAAGCCTCCCAACATTGCCATGATAAGCCTCTAACCCCACCACATCCTAGCAAACCTTTGTTTGGCTATGTTACCGCTTGCTCAACCCTTCTTATAGCGTTTCTAGATGCAGGTGCAATTGCTTCCATGTGACAACATGGACATTCTTTTGTTATCACAATATTATTGCTATTTAATTTAATGCACTTATACACTTGGTAAAGGGTGGAAGGCTTGGCCTTTTGCTCTATGTTTTTTCAACTCTTGCCGCCCTAGTTACTTGTAAACCGATGTTATGTTCCATAATTGAGCGCTCCTAACATGCTCGGGGTTGTTATGGGAACCCCCTTGATTTTTTTTAGGATAAAGCTTGTCTGGCAAGGCCCAACATTGGTACTACATTTTCTTAATAACTAATAAACATGCATAGGGACTTTCCGGACCCCGTGGATTAATCAACAACCCGTGCCAGTGCTCCTCATGAGTGTTGGTCCAACCAGAGCAAGTTATTAATGCTACCCGGGGAAACTCGGTGATTGGCATGGTAACCATCGCTCATCTATCGTGTCGTGAGAACGAGATGCATGGCTCCTATCGGGATCATCGACACGCTAGGCGGCCTTGCTGGATTTGTTTTACCTTTCTCGAACGTCTTGAGTGAGGAATTCCAAAAAATACTTTGGGCTATCTTGAGGTTGAGGTTTTCCAATGGAATTGCCTAGGAAGATCATGAGATTCGTGATCGAGGTTATTCCTACTACGTATGGTTAATTTGTGATGGACGAGTTGGAGCACCCCTGTAGGGTTAAATCTTTCGGAAAGTCGTGCCCGCGGTTATGTGGCAAACTTGGAAAATTTGTTTAACACTCGGTCATAGCAAATTTGAAGTAAACTCAAATAAAATACACCAACCGTGTGTGTAACCGTGATTGTCTCATCTCGTGAGTCCTTATCTGAGAGAGAACTCGGTGGGGTTATGTGTGACGTAAGTAGGTGTTTAGGATCACTTAGTGATCATTACTAGTTCACGTCCGTTATGCGTAGACCACCATACTTTACTTTCTGTATTCATAAGGTAGCCACTCAAAAAAATGCTTAGTCGCTTGCTGCAGCCTCACCACTTAACCGTACCTCACCCATTAAGCTTTAATTGGTCAAGTAGTCTAATCACCCCCCTCTAGACCTACTTTTCGGTCCTAGGGGATGACCATGGGATGCTCCGCATCATCTCCCCGCCCTTGTAAGATATCCAACCTGGGATCAAGATCTTTTCTCCATGGAAAGGAGAAAGGTCCGTGAAATTGAAGGTGGCGCTCACGTTGTACTTGTCGCATGGAATGTCGATCTTCTAGGCATTGTTGTTGTAGCGTGCCAATACCTTGAAGGATCCATCGGCTCGAGGAATTAGCTTGGAATTGCGCTCAATGGCAAAACGGTCCTTGCGGAGATGTAGCCACACAAGATCACCGGGCTTGAACACCATGGGGTGCTTGTGGATGTTGCGCTTAGTGATGACCCATTCCACTTGACATTCGATCGTGCACATTTCATCTTCATGCATTTTCTTGATATAACTTGCCCTTGCACTTGTGTCCAATGTTGACGCACTCTTGGAGTGGTAGAGGAAGTATGTCCAATGGGGACAAAGGGTTGAACTCGTATACCACCTCAAAAGGAGGCTTGCCAGTGGTGAAGTGACGCGCGCGGTTGTAGGCGTACTCGGGGATGGGGAGACAATCTTCCCATTCTTTGATATTCTTCTTGATGAGAATGCGTAGAGGAGTGGAAAGCGTCCGGTTCGTCACCTCTGTTTGGCCATCGATTTGTGGATGATAGGCCAAAGAGAGTAGTAGCTTGATGCTGAGCTTGGTGCATAGAGTCTTCCAAAATTATCTAAGGAACCTAATGCCACGGTCAGAGACAATGGTCTTGGGAACCCTGTGTAGTCGTAAGATGTCCCTACAAAGGAGATTCAACATGTGAAGCATCATCGATCTTACGACATGGAATAAAGTGAGCCATTTTGGGAAAACGATCAACAACGACAAAAACAGAATCATAGCCATATTTAATTCATGGCAAACCAAGCACAAAATCCATGCTAATGTCTTCCCAAGGTTGAAATGGTATAGGAAGAGGCATGTAAAGACCATGTGATAGAGCTTTTGACTTAGCTTTGCGACATGTAGAGCATCGGTTGGTGAAGCGTGTAACATCACGAAACATATTTGGCAAAAAGTGCTTGTTGGAGAGGGTGTCATATGTTGTTGGGGCATGGATGCTCATGATCACCTATGGGATCAGGAATTCCTTGTGGTTCGACTGGGCGGTCACATTGCACGAAGAGCGGAGATCACGAGACGGCGCGACGATCAGGACGCATGCATTTTACCCAGGTTCGGGCTGCTTCTAAGCGTAAAACCCGACTCCTGCTTTTTGGTGTATTGATTCGGGGAACATGAAGAACATAGGGCACCTAGCCCGACAAAGACTGCTGCCGGGGAAGGAGCGGCTGTGTTAGTACAAGTGTTCGGGGTTAGCAATTGCCAACCTTGCACTAGGTTGCCTCGGGCCTCCTTTTATAGTGCAAGGGGTCACAACAATGGCAAAACAAACATTATCTATTGATTTGATAGCTATGCAGAGATATCATACCTAACTCTTGCATTGAGGACAAAATACCAAGATTACCTGCCTAGGTGGTGCTTGGGGTGCATCCCCGGCAAGCTTTGGCTACCGATTCGCTGATCATTGCTTAAGAACTTGACACACTGCAGGGCGGCTGTCAACTCAGGATAACTTCCCTTCGATGTGTCGTTAGCGAGAGCTGATTAGCTGCCTGAGGGCTCGACACTCTATTGATAAGCGATAGGCGTAGCGATGCGGTGGAGCGGTGGCTGGCTGGCTCATGCCTTTCGGGGAATGGCCTGCCAAGCCTTCTGGGAAGCGAGTGCGTCTTGGCCCCCCGCAAGCGTCGAGGGTGTGCTTGCCATGCCACAGCTCAGGCTTAGGTTGCTGTGTTGAGTTTGCTGGAGTCTTGTCTTGATTGCTAGCGGGGTTCTTTGCTTTTAACGCATGTGCATAAGTTAGGGGCAGTGGGTACCTCTGTACTCATGCACCGACAGGACCCCTTGGGACTGGCCCACACGTACTTGCCAAGTGTTGTTGGGTCAGGCCCAAATTTCATGCACAGGCGCGCAATGAGAGGGGGTAACTCCCAATTTAATGGTCAGCACTGACCCACCACCTCAGGGCGTTTCCACCATGTGCGCTGCATGCATCGCGAGGAGTTAGCGACGGGCGTGTGTGACTTAAAGTCCTGATTGTGGTAGGAAACCACAGTGCCATGGATTGGAGCAACGGGGCGGTTACCTATTTGTTTGTGATCGTGGGCGGTGGGATTGGTGGAAATGGGCGGCGACTCTTGGAGTGGAGGAGAGCTAGCATCCGCACTGATGAGGACATCCGTACTAATGTTACACCCACCCCGACTGCTATACATACAGGACCAATTACTAGAGCTCGCGCACGTCAATTGAATTACCAGGTACTTTCGTTTCTTGGAAATCCTTCTAATATTCATGAACATATGATGCTGCCTAAATTAGATACTTTTGTTTTACTTATGAATGAAGGACCTATCATGGATAAGAAGGATGACCATTGGAGCGGGATCAAACATGGAGGAGAAGGTGCGCGCGCGGGGAAGAACATTGGAGCTTCCAGTGATGATTTTCGCACATTGAAGCCACCATAATGGGAGTGGGAAGCTTTGGACGAAATATGCATGATGCCACTTTATAAAATTCGTCCATAGGCTAATATAGGTGCTGCGCCACCTTAATTTTGGGCCAGGCCCATGTAATTTCGAAATACCATATTATAGGCTGTTTTTAGAGTCCGTATGTATGGGGAAACTGACTTAGGGTCGGTTTCGGACCCCTCCTCCAAGGGGCCACGAAATTCCCTTCTATTCCCCCATATATACAGCCCTTAGGGCTTCGTTTTAGGTGTGGGTTTTGTTTAGCTTACAAGTTCGCCATAGCAGCAACTTCGCGTTCTTCGTTTGTGTTCCACGACCAGACAAAGGCGTCACAGAACCCCACTTCATCAATAAAGCTTTCCTCTTATATTCGCAATATCCAGATTGCAATCTTAGTTTCTTGCTTGTTCTTCGTTTGCGTGCAGGAAATAGACCCTCGTGGTCAGGTTGATCGTGCTCCGGCGTGGTCAATAACCTCTCAGAGTTGGTTTAGCGATTGCTAAGGCGCGACGTCTCACACGTTCGTAGTCGGATCGTCAAAGTCTACTCCACCAAAAACGATAGCCACCATCTCATCGAAAGACAGGGACAACTTCGCCTCTATTACGCACTCTCCCTATAAATTTGGAGGTTTGCGGGAGGCGATGCTCATCCATCCTTCCTTCCTCCTTGAGTCCAAGCTCATAGAGCTCATCCTTTGCCTCCTTGCTTTAAGTTGCGTTCGTTGCTACCATGCCTAGGGGACGAGGGCGACCTCCGGCCTCTGCCTCGACAGCGAGGGGTTCCCATCGGATCATGCTACAGCTTCAGTCGTGGAGGTGGATGGTGACCCGAGTGCGCGCGATGGAGGAGCTAGGAGGGTCTATGGTCGACGTGGAGCCCGTGGTTGGGGGAGGTGGAGTGCCGCTCCAATCCCTCCTCCAACGCCAGACCCTCCCCTTGAGGAGACCCATGCCGAGGGGACGCCGCTAGAGTTCGTCATCAAGCTGCGCGGTCCCCTCGAAGGCCACCTACACCTTCCTCGCCCCTTTGCGAGGGTGATGGAGGTTGACAAGCCGCCCACCCTGTGGCACCGGGTGCATTGTTGCTGTACTGGAGTTGCGCAGTGGGACGTCGAGTACCCGGAGCGTCACATCATGTTGCTCAAGCATGGATGGAAGACCTTTTCCCGCAGCCACAACCTCATGGATGGGCACATCCTCTGCTTCAAGATGATGGAGGCTGACGTCTCTCCGTCAAGATTTACGTGCGTTCTTGCGCTCACCTTGGATGCTGTGAGGAGAGCTCGTGCGATGTCAAAAGGTCCTCCTCGAGCGATAGCGACGAGGAGGACGGTTTCGGTGAAGACGACGACGACGAGCCCCAGGACGTCAATTCGGAATACGACGACCTGAGCTCTAGCTGATCATTGGTCGCACCATCATTGTAATCGTGCTCCTCCTCCTCCCCCCGACAGAGCGATTTACCGGGGATCCTTTCCTTAGGTGCCGCCTCCTCTTCTCAGCTGGACCCCGGCAAACTCGTGGACTTTGGCTTTGCCCTCCACGCAGTGCTGGTCAGGTCGGTCTTCTCCCGGGAGTCTCTTTGCTCTTTTTCTTTTTGTAATCTGCCCCTAGGGGAGAAAGTGAAATATAGAGTTTGTTAGAAAGGGGTGTCCTGCAGTGTAATTTTCATCCCATTTTTGTATTGAAGATTAATAAGAATAGAATTCTATTTTTCTCCCGCAAATACTATCCCTTTCCTTTCCTTATTTTCTCTGTATTTGTATGTTTTGTCTTTGCCGCACGGGCTACTTGTCGGGTCGTCATTCAAACCACGAGTGCCAGAGTTGGGGGGATGATCTCCCGGGAACAGGTTGACGATGTTTCCCTATAGAGCCCCTTGTCGGTGTCAGTGTTGTCGCCCCTGTGAGCTCAAACAGGGGGGATGGCTTGTCCTGACAAAGGTTTTCACTACCCGGATGACTCCGCATCCCATAGTAAGTGATGAGGACATGACTACCTTGGATACGACCAAAAATGTTGCATACATGCATATTTGTGAGGTGATTTCTTATAAGAATTATGCAATAATTTATTTATGTTATCCGGAACAAAAATACTTCACCTATTTTTATTTTATGCCTAAATGCAGAATGGTCGAACACTTGTATGAACCACGTGTGATGACAAAGAAAGAGAAAATGGTTGGGTGCTATTCAAGAGGTCCTCTAATGTCAAAGGAAACAATTAGGTGTTGTTCAAGAAGTTCTCTCACGTCACTTTTAGCCCAAGAGAAGATAGAGTCCAAATCTCTCACGTTCTGCACTTAGATTCGGACTGCATAGACACATCTGTCTCAAAACGCCAACAACATTTTCATACGGATTCAGAATTGGGTGATTCTTTTTTTTCTGAAAACTAGATTTCATATGCGTTCCATCCCAGTTGGAATCACCTTAAAATTCGTCCGGATCGCAAAGATATCGACGAAACAATCTGACAATGCATCAGAATCCGAGTCAAACTACAAGTCCAAAGGTGTTGCATCACCTCCACTTGGGCCCATGGGCCTTGTACGACCTAGGATTTGTTTTAGGGTGTCTTGGGACGTACTACCACCTCCTTGGCCGCCACCCCTTGCTCCTATATAAGTAGATCAATGTAGCAGCTTTTCCTTTGGGTTTTGTTTAGTTAAAAGTTAGCCATTGCAACTTTGTGTATTTCGTTTGTGTCCAACGACCAGACCAAGACCGCTTTTGGAACCCCACCCTTATCAATACTTCATCTATATTTGCAATATTCAGATTGCATTATCATATTCTTGCTTGTTCTTCGATTGCTTGCAGGAATAGACCTTCGTGGTCAGGTTGATCGTGCTCCGGCGTGGTCAATAACCTCTTGGAGATTGATTTAGCGATTGCTAAGGCGCAACGTTGTGCACGTTTGTAGTCGGATCGTCAAAGTCTTCTCCACCAAATCAATAGTAATCATCTCATAGAAAGATCGGGACCCTCGCCTCTATCAAGTGGTATCAGTTTTCAGGTTGCTCGGTGAGAATTTCCAGTTATTCGTAGATTAGATTTATTTTCCTTACCTATTTCCCAAGAAAAATACACAAAAAAAGTTAGATCTATTCATCTTTTCTCCAAGCCAGTTTGAGCCTTTGCAATTTTCTTTTTAGTGCTTGCATAGTTGAATTATTGGTTGCATCGTCGTGTCGAGTTGCTGGTCTTAGCGTCTAGTCTTTTAGAGTTTCGAGTTCTATTCACAACTTGTCACGCCGGCGTCGCACCATCTTCATCGCTGTTGCCATATACCACCACCACACCACCGTCATCCCTTTCATTGTCACCCACCACCATCCATCAATTTTCACCGCATGCTACCATTGTTTATTGTCATTATCATACATGAGGTCATGCACATATACGTTCGATCCAATCTGCTTCTTATTTGGTTGAGAGAAAAAAAAGTGAGAAAAAAAGTGAGAGAAAAAAAGAGACAAAAAAGTGAGAGAAAAATTGGTGAGAAAAAAATAGAGGAAAAAAAACAAATTTCGAATCTACTTGACTCAAATCTCGTCTCTGAATTCGGAGTGAAACCTGTTTTGTGGGGTGTTCAGTAAAACAAGCGTATCTTCCTCATACGAACTCGGAATTGAGTGATTCTTTTTGCATACGAAAGCTTGAGTCAGTAGCATTCTTGAGGAAAAATATCAAAAAAAAATGTATTATCTTATAGAGGAAAGTTGTAGAGAGACTTTTGGTATATCCTGCTTGGCGTACATTTATCATCATTGTCTTTACTTCCATTGTGATGTTCACTTATATCTTGCTATCGAGAGCTAATTCATATCATCGCTTTCTGCTATTTCTCCTACATCGTGACTCCATTAGTGTTCTAGGCTCGCGTCTCTAGTACGGTCTAGCCTAGGACCAGCACAGTACCGTCGTTGAGCGTTTATTCAACATTGCATCTCTGAATTGATTATTGCTAATCTTTTGCTACCATATATTAAGGCTTCCAAGCTCCACATATTTCTACATCGTGTATACATACGTTCACCTGGTAATCGCTTTACCCAATCTTTGGAGATATTGACACCGTCGGTTGCATGGTAAGAATTTGTAAGCCATTGATATTTGCTTTATTGTGAGCGTTTTACCACCACATCCCAGTAGTTCATAGGAACAATATACTTGGATCTTTGTTTCTTGTTTCTACAAGTCATGACAGGATCCAGAGTTGTCAATTCATGGGCTTCTTCGATCGTGGGAGACGTGTCACCACAAAAACCGATACGAAAGATGCAAAGAGATCCAAATGCACATGATCAGGTTAATGTTTCTATACCTCCATTTAATGGCCGATTTAGACCTGCTTTATATATCGAGTGGGAGTTTGAAATAAATGAAATATTTGCTTCCCATAATTTTGCTGCACATAAGAAAGTTAAGGTCGCAGTTGGGTCTTTCACTGGTTATGCTTTAGTTTGGTGGAGCGAATATTGTCGGTTACACAAAGATATTATACCTATTACTTGGGATGGTTTGAAACTTGCCATGAGACACACGTTCGTTCCTGCTTATTATACTCGTGACAAGCTTAAAAAGTTAAAATATTTGAAACAAGGTAGTGACACCGTAATGAAATATTATGATGATTTACAAATGACCTTGTTGCATTCCTCATTAGAAGAAAATGAAGAAGATTTTATGGATAAATTTTGGGGAGGATTAAACCTTGATATTCAGGAGATACTAATTCATGAAAAGTGTAATTCTATGGATCGTTTGTTTCGTCTTGCTTGCAAAGCTGAACAGGAAATAAATCAACGTGTTGCCCAAAAGGAAATAGAGCACAAGGTGCACATTCCAAGAGTTCATACCATTGTTCCTTCAACTACTAGGCATACTATGACAACCACATCAAATCTTGTGAGGGGCTACATCACCTTCACCATGTAACACGTCACCACCGAGAGTGCCTACATCATCTGAGTTGATCATAAGAGGTAATGCCAAAGGTATTGATGTTCCACCTCCACATGAGTATGATGAATGCCTTGTCAATTCCAATGTACCCTATGATGAGCTACCAATTACTTTGATCACACCACCTATTTTAGAGGACTATGTTCATGATTATACTTCCTCATGTGATCAAATAACTACAATATCAACAATTGTGAGTGCACCCATTGAATTAACTATTGATGAGCAAGAACCGTGTGAATCAGTAAATAAATCTAATTTGGATCAAATATGTTTGAAAATAATTCTGCCGGTGATTAATCATTTTGATATGATCTCCAATCTTGGTGATAATTCTGTGTCAAATGACATGTTGCATGTTTGCTTATTTAAGCATGTTTGTAGCATCTTAATTTGAAACGATTCACGTTTATTTACCAATATTGGGATGGTTTAATGATGAACATCATGAATCTTTTGATATGAATAAGGACTTCACTTATATGTGGAAACTGAGTTGCAATATTGTGATGCCTTCTACTTCTTGTCATAATCTTTTGGCTTTATATTTCATGACATGTGATGAGTGCCCTTGTATATATATGTCACATGTGTCACAACTGAGAACAATAAAAATGGATGACATATACATATACAATGTGTATGCCTTTTCTCTTTTGGTAGCCACATTTCAGATTAAGCAACGCCGAGGACGGCTTTGTTTTCAAAAAGGGGAGGATGATGAGGACATGACTACCTTGGATACGACCAAAAATGTTGCATACATGGATATTTGTGAGGTGATTTCTTATAAGAATTATGCAATAATTTATTTATGTTATCTGGAACAACAATACTTCACCTATTTTTATTTTATGCCTAAATGCAGAATGGTCGAACACTTGTATGAACCACGTGTGATGACAAAGAAAGAGGAAATGGTTGGGTGCTATTCAAGAGGTCCTCTAATGTCAAAGTAACAAGTAGGTATTGTTCAAGAAGTTCTCTCACGTCACTTTTAGCCCAAGAGAAGATAGAGTCCAAGTCTCTCACGTTCTAGACTCAGATTCGGACTGCACAGACACACATGTCTCAAAACGCCAACAACCTTTTCATACGGACACGGAATTGGGTGATTCTTTTTTTGCTGGAAACTAGATTTCATATGCGTTCCATCACAGTTAGAATAAACTTAAAATTCGTTCGGATCGCGAAGATATCGGCAAAACAATCTGACGTTGCATCAGAATCCGAGTCAAACTACAAGTCCAAAGGTGTTGCATCACCTCCACTTGGGCCCATGGGCCTTGTACTACCTAGGATTTGTTTTAGGGTGTCTTGGGACGTCCTACCACCTCCTTGGCCGCCACCCCTTGCTCCTATATAAGTAGATCTATCTAGTAGCTTTCTTTGGGTTTTGTTTAGTTAAAAGTTAGCCATTGCAACTTCGTGTACTTTGTTTGTGTCCAACGACCAGACCAAGACCGCTTTCGGAACCCCACCCTTATCAATACTTCATCTATATTCGCAATATTCAGATTGCATTATCATATTCTTGCGTGTTCTTCGATTGCTTGCAGGAATAGACCTTCGTGGTCAGGTTGATCGTGCTCCGGCGTGGTCAATAACCTCTTGGAGATTGGTTTAGCGATTGCTAAGGCACAACGTCGTGCACGTTTGTAGTCGGATCGTCAAAGTCTTCTCCACCAAATCGATAGTTATCATCTCATCGAAATATCGGGACCCTCGCCTCTATCAGTAAGGAAGATACTAAGGGTTCATAGAGAAGCACTTAATTGGAAGCATATGATATACTTGTCTTTTCGAGGTAGTGTCTTCTTTTCGATCGGGATGGATCACCATCTTTGTTCCCTTGTCTCCCTCCCCTGTTTTCTTGATGATAAAACATGTAAGGTGAGGACAGTAACAAAGATTGCGGTCTCATCAAGCATTCTAGCAAATCTGTCATATGTAGAAGGCGTTAACATCGTAGTCATGAAAGAAAACCCATAACGATGACTATATGATGCAATGCATAGCTTTTATTACTGCTGCACAGGGTTTATGCCTGGCTTTGTACAAAGGGTTACATGCAACATCGGTAAGGATTGTACAAAAGGTGGATGTCGGGGACTGAGCCCGGCAGCCGAGCCTTACGGGTAGAACGTACGAAGATGCTCAATGTTCCATGAGTTCTACACCTTGGTGCCATCTTCGGTCTCCAGACAGACTGTGCCAGGTCTTGTGACTCGTACTACTCGGTAAGGGCCTTCCCACTTTGGTGTCAACTTTTTTGTACCCTTGGCGGACTGATCACACCAAACAAAAAGGTCGACTTTCTAGAGGCTCCGGGCATGAACATTGTGGCTATGGTAGCGGCGCATAGCTTGCTGGTAAAGTGCGGCACACACAGCAACCCGAAGATGGTCTTCCTCGAGGAGTGCGACATCGTCATGCCACACTGCTATTGCTCTACTTCGTCATAGGCAAGCACTCGAGGTGACCCATATATGAGTTCCGTGGGGAGCACTGCTTCTGCTCCAGACACTAGGGAGAAGGGCGTCTGGCCGGTAACTTGATTCATTGTCGTTCTGAGGGACCGAAGAACCATTGGCAACTCATATATCCAACACCTAACACTCTTCCGCAGCTTATCGAAAGCCCTTGTCTCGAGTCCTCGCATAACTTCTGCATTCATCCTCTCGACTTGCCCTTTGCTCCTCGGGTGAGCAATAGAGGCAAAGGAGACCTTACTCCCAAGGTTTCTAAAATATACTGCATGAAGGCACGGCTCGTGAACTGGGTGTCGTTGTCGGTGTTAGGTACTCCAAAATGGCACACTAGTCCTTTCATGAACTTGATAGCTGCTTGTGTGGTCACCTTCCTCCCTAGTTCCACCTCTGGCCACTTTGTGAACTGGTCGGTTGCCACAAACAAGAACTCAAAGCCCCCGAAAGTGCGAGGAAAGGGCCCAAGATATCGAGCCCCCAGACTGAGAATGGACAGGATAGAGGGATTGTTTGCAGGGCTTGCGTTGGTTGACGGATGTTCTTGGAATGGAACTAACAGGCTTCACACTTGGTGACGAGCTCAGTTGCATCTTCAAGGGAATTAGGCCAATAGAAACCCTGGCGGAAAGCTTTCTCGACAAGGGCCCTTCGTCCAATGTGGGAACCACACACTCCTCCGTGAATATCCGCCAACATCCTTAGTCCATCCTCTCGGTAGATACACCTCAATTTCACGTTGTTCAGTTGTCTTTTGTACAAGGTGTGATCGACAAACTAGTACATACTTGACCGACGAGCTACTCTTTCGGCTTCCTCTAGCTCTTTGGGGAGTTCTACTGTTTGCAGGAAACAGACTATGTGATGCGCCCATGTTGGAGCATGCGGCTTGAAAACAAGGACTAAAGGCATCTCCTCGTCTCCGGAAGCGCTTGCCTCAACCGCTAGACCTTGAGGTCCCGTGGGAGGGAGCTGCTTGCCAACCGGAGCGACATTTCCCATGCCAGCCTCTCTACTAGCGGCAACATGGCTTGTCGGAGTTCAGCTTCCTTTTCTTCTTGGACATCGCATATGGGGACACTGATGGTTTGGTCAGGCGGAGAACAAAAGTCCCTAGTTTCACACGAAGCTTCTATGCAACGCACTTCGATAGGTGATCTACAATGTTGTTCTCTACTCGTGGCACATGTTCTTCTTGCAACCCATCGAAGTGCTCCTCGAATTTCCTCACTTCCTCCACATAGGCTTCCATCAGCAGGCTTTGGTAATCCTTGTTGACTTGCTTCATCACAAGTTGAGAATCCCCTCGGACGATCGTCCTATTTATCGCCAACTCTACCACGATTCTGAGTCCGACAAGGATCCACTCGTACTCAGCGGTGTTGTTGGTGGCCTCCTCCCGAGGAAAGTGCTTCTGGACGGCGTACTTGAGGTGCTCTCTGGTCGTGGCAACAAGGTACCCTATGGAATGAGAAAGCACCGTCAAAGTACATGATTCGATCCTTTGGTGCTTCGAGGACTGTCTGTCGATGTCAAAACCGGCGGATCTCGAGTAGGGGGTCCCGAGCTGTGAGACTAGAAGCGATGGTTACAGGAGACGAAGGGGACAATGTTTTACCCAGGTTCTGGCCCTCCTATGGAGGTAATACCCTACGTCATGCTTGATTGTATTGATGATATGGGGGTTACAGAGTTGATCTACATCGAGATCGAATAACTAACCCTAGATGAGTTGTCCTGTCCTTACACCCTAAAACCCTCCGGCTTATATAGACGCCAAGGATACCTAGGGTTTACACATGGTCGGTTACACGCCGAAGAGATAAACATGCCTATTCGCTACATCAAACGTGGAGTACAATCCATGCTCCCCGAGGCTTCCATCTTGGAGATAGGGCCTTCAGTTGATCCTGTGTTCGGTAAGTGGCCCATAGAGTCCGACCCGTAGAAATAGGTCGGATCCCCAAGGACCCCTTTATCGAGGACTCCCTCGGTAGACCCCGAACTTGCCTCCAACGCCAAGGGTCTTTTGCTTCAATTGCTTCGCTCGATTAGAGTCTTCGTCTTGCGAGGTGAGTTCTTTTCGTAGAATCCAGTTCTGCCTCCAATGAGAAGTAGCTTTCCGAATAGTGGCGTGTCTGAACACTATGAATAGGTCAGCCCTGAAGGCCAAACATCAAGGGGTAAAATAATGTCCCCTGGCGACCTTACTGATGAAAGTTCACGGACCACCATGACAGCTAGGATAATTGCAAAAATTCGATTCGCGGTTAGAGGCCGTTTTAATCAACACGATATGTCAATGTGCAGTTCGTGCCCTGTTTTACACGGGATATGTTTAATCATGCGCGTGCACGGCACGCACGTTTCCGGAAGCAAAGGAATTGTCGGGGCAGCGAAGCGGGTCCAAATGATAAGTCCCATAAAAGGTGGAAACCCCAAAGCCTATTCACGCTCCCCATTCGCCTCCTCTGCTTTCCATTCCTCCGAACCTCCGAAGCACAGATCTTAGTTTTCCGCACCCACCACAGAGCTCACCAATGGCAGGCTCCGGCTCCAACGGCTAGTGGGAGTTTTCAACGGTCACCCACTGGGATATCCTGGACCTTAAGAAGGACGGCTACCTCTCCGCTGACATCCCTCACTGCATGTCGGGAGGAGGTCCAAGTGATCCCCACCCCAAGGCCGGGCGAAAGGGTGGTCTTCCTCCCCACTTCGTCCGGGGGCTGAGCTTCCTGCTCCACCCCTTTGTCAGGGGGATGTTGTTTTTCTACGGTATCGACTTCCACGACATCCCGCCAAACTCTTTTATGCACTTCGGGCTTTGGCTCAAAATATTCAACGTGAAGCCGAAGTGTGTCGGAGGCAAGCACGCAAACTGCGGCAGGGCCGTCATCGGCAAGCTCACCCATGTCGCATGGCCATCAGTTACCTTCATCGACGCCATTAAGGTGTCACGGAGGGAGTGGTTCTACATCACCGAGCCACGGGAAGAAGACCAGACTCCCCCTACTGAATTCCGGTCCGGCCCCCCACTAGATTAGCTTCATGGCTCAAAAAGGGCCTTAGCTGGGGACCGAGAAAGGAGGTGAGAGACATGCGGAAGCGCATTGGCTCCATGATCGAGAAGCGCATTGGTCCAGGTGATGCTCCGAAGACTCATCCTCCCCTGCTAGCGCAGGGATACTCCCTTGTGGGCTCGTCAGCTCGAGGATGCACCCACACTCCGGAGCCTATTTGTCACAGCCCTAGAAATTGCTTGTATTAGTTGCATCATTGATCATTCATTGCATCATGTTTAACTTCAAATGAATCCGAAATGGGGATTAACAGAAACCCTAGCACCTCACCTAACCAAACAATTCAAATAGTTGTGAATTTTTCAATGAATATAAAATGCCTTCAAAGATGTTCACTATTATTAGAAAATTTGGCAACAACATTTCAGGTGACATTCGAATTTTCACAATAGTGTTAGCATTTTAAAGATGAGTCCTAATGCTACTGAAATTGTCAAATAAAGCATTTCAATTATTTTAGTCAACCAAAAATGCTGAAACATTTTTAGGAGGTTTGAAATATTCAAACTACACTCCATAAAATGTGTTGGTATTTTTGTGCTAGGTAATTGTGTCCCAAACAAAAATGAAACAAATGTCAGAAATAAGTAAGAGAGGCAAATTAGAAAAAGAGAGAGAGAGAGCACCTGCGGCCCACCTGGCAAGCTCAGCTCACCAGGGGCATCCCTGTCTTCTACCTCTTGCCAAAAGGCAGAGGAGAAGCAGGGGACGGCGCCCGTGGCCTCGCGCCACGCCAGCAGCCCGCTTGGCCCTTCTCAGGCCAGTGCAACGAGGGGATTGACCTCCCCGCTTTTGTCCAGATCTGGAGGACCACTCCATTTTCCCTCTCCGCCCTGCTTCGGCCTCTCTCTGCCATGGACGAGGCATCCATGATCTCGGTGTCGCAGCATCCGTAGCCACCGCACCCGTCTCGCCCCCTCTTGCTATCCACGAGCCCCGACTTGACCCCCTGGACCTCCTAGACGAGCCCTGCATGCCGGAACGCTCTGGAGCAATGCCATCGCCGCTATCTTCTCCACCTCCAGACGACGGATACTGTCGCCGATTCACCGCCGCAGGAGCCTCCCTGAGCCCGCACTCGACGCCATCGAGCCCCCCATGAGCCGCCGCGTCCGTTCGCCCTCTTCCCCAGCTCTTACCGCGCCCCTAGGCCCTAGCGCCGCCATGGCCGAACTCCGGCCATCATCCCCGGCCACCCCGAAACCTCCCGCGTGCTCCCCTCTGGTACTCTCAGTGCCACTAGCCGCCCCCTGTAGCGCCGCCCCGAGAAACGCCGACGAGCCACCACCCCGGGATTTGGTCGCCGGTGGCTAACCCCGGCCGGTCTGACGTGGCATGATTATCTTAAGAGCTAATCACCCATTAACCCCTCGTGTTAGTTTAATTAACCCATAGTTAATGGCAAGTCACTGACATGCGGGTCCCACTGGCCAGGTTTGACAGGGACCGGTTCCTTTGACTAATGACGTCACGATGACCTCATGTTGACGCATTAATCCAACTCTAAAATTTAAATAAATCTTAAATGATTTATTTATTTGAGAAAATGTGTAAAACTTCTAAAAATCATAGAAAATAATCTGTAAGTTAGATGAAAATAATTTATATATGAAAAATGATTAGAAAAATCCAATGAATCTATTTATGCCATGATCATGCATGTTTGAACAAGTTAACACCACCAAGTAGGACATTTTGTGAGCAAGGCAATATATGATTTATCATTTGGAGTTGGAATTCAAACTTGTTTGAATTCCACTTCAACTAACCTAGCTAATTATTCCTCTAGGTCAATTCAGTACCTTAATTTGTCATGTTATGCATCATGTTTGTTGCATTGCACTGAATGTGTTCCTTTCTTGTTTTACCAATGGTGTTCCCTCTCGGTACACGATGGTACCGACGATGTGAACGTTGACACTAATGAAGAGAAGTAATATCTTCAGGACTATCACGCAAGCAAACCCCCTTGAGCATACTGATATGAACCCACTCTCTCGCTCCTGCTCTCTTTTATTGCATTAGGACAACAACTATTCAACTGTTACATGTTCTCGGTAATTGAACCCATTCCTTTGCATGACCTGTCTTTGCTATAGTAAATAGTTAAAACAACATAGCATGAGTAGCAACTGCTTGAGCCTTGTTGTGCTTACTCATCCATGCTTGATTACTATGCCTGCTATGCTTAGAGTTGTGTCAGGTCTGATCCATCTGGGTGATCAATTGGAATAGTGGTGAACATGTCCTACTGTGTGAGAGCTAAGTGTGTGAACACGTTTTGGTAAAGGTAGCGATGAGAGGCCATGTAGCAGTACATGGCGGATTGTCTCATTGGGACCGTCTTTAGGAACTGAGTTCTATGTATGTTATCCAAGACAAGATACTACAGCGCATTAGGATCCTTAATTGACCCTCTCGGCTTATTAATCGCCTTGATCATTGTCCAGGAGTTGCAACTAGTTTCTGGTGTTTGTAGGATGTGCTGGCGGCCGTGCATAGCGCTGACCGAAGGGGTAGGCTATGGCGCGGTAGATGCACCATGGCACGGTGTTCCATGCGTAGTACCATCCGTCGAGGTGGGCTTGGGAACCCTACGCACATCGTTTGAGGCCGTAGCGGAAACTTCGGCCGGACTTCCGTGCGGGTTCAGTCTCAAATAAGCGATAAACCTGGACTAGGGTCTTATGTGGTTGACGGTCGTGGCCGACGCCCACGCAAGTGCTTTCGCTTGAAGGTTGCCGAGATGCATGACGTGCATATGGTGATAAGTGGCGAGAGCGTATGTGAAGAAGTATACCCCTGCAGGGTGAAATAATATGTTCGAATAGCCGCGTCCTCGGATATGGACTACTTGGAGAATTATGTGGTTCATAGACAATAAAGTGGATAACCTAAAAATACCCAAGATAAGTGTGAGTTCTATGGATGGCCTTCTCGTAGGGAGACGGAAGTGGTTCCATAGTGGTGTATTGATTGGAGAATATGTGGACTCGTGTGCGCTATCCCTCCTAAAAGATACTACTTGTAGTTGTAGTATAGGTTAGCTAAGAGTCAAAGCTGGCTTGCTGCAATAAACTCCACAACCACCTTCATTGATACTAATGCATATGTAGTTAGTTCTCATGTATGTCTTGCTTAGTACCCTGTACTCATGTTTGCTTAAATATGTTTTTGTAGAGGAGACGTCAGTCTCATTAGTGGCACTTATGACGTGAAGTTCGATGTTGACCGGATTTGCTTGGGAATCCCAGACAAAGGTCTCGTTCCTTTGGTAGGGTCGTTGTAGCTATCCAGGCTCCTTTAGCCACTTTTGTAGATGTCTGTACCTAGGCATGTTTAACTTCCGCTTGTTTGTTTGAATGCTCTGAATGTTGGGTCTTGTGACCTCTGTGATAGAGGCTAAGTTGTCCCTGTCTTTTGATGAGATGGTGGCTATCGTTTTTGGTGGAGTAGACTTTGACGATTCGACTACGAACGTGTGATGACGCCACGCCTTAGCAATCGCTAAACCAACTCCGAGAGGTTATTGACCACGCCGGAGCACGATCAACCTGACCACGAGGGTCTGTTTCCTGCACGCAAATGAGGAACAAGCAAGAAACTAAGATTGTAAGCTGGATATTGCGAATATAAGAGGAAAGCTTTATTGATGAAGTGGGGTTCTATGACGCCTTTGTCTAGTCGTGGAACACAAACGAAGAACGCGAAGTTGCAGCTATGGCGAACTTGTAATCTAAACAAAACCCAAACCTAAAACGATGCCCTAAGGGCTGTATATATGGAGGAACAGAGGGGAATTTCGTGGCCCCTTGGAGGAGGGGTCCGAAACCGACCCTAACTCAGTTTCCCCATACATACAGACTCTAAAAATAACCTATAATATGGTATTTCGAAATTACATGGGCCTGGCCCAAAAATAAGGTGGCGCAACACCTATATTAGCCTAGGGACGAATTTTATAAAGTGGCATCATGCATATTTCGTCCAAGGCTTCTTGCTCCCATTATGGTGGCTTCAAAGTGCGAAAATCATCACTGGAAGCTCCATTGTACTTTCCCACGCGCGCACATTCTTCTCCATGCTTGATCCCGCTCCAATGGTCATCCTTCTTGTCCAGGCCAGGTCCTTCATTCACAAGTAAAACAAAAGTATCTAATTTAGGCAGCATCATATGTTCATGAACATTAGAAGGATTTGCATGAAACGGAAGTACCTGGTAATTCAATTGACGTGCGCGAGCTCTAGTAATTGGTCCTATATGTACAGCAGTCGGAGCTGTGGGTGTAGCATTAGTAGGGATGTCCTCATCATCCTCCCCTTCTTGAACGTAAGTCATCCTCAACGGAAGCTCATGTTCCTCACCCAAATAAGGCTTCAAATATGCAATGTTAAAAGTGGGGCTAACCCCAAACTCTACAGACAGCTCAAGTTTATATGCACTATCATTTATTTTCTCTAACACCTTAAAAGGACCATCAGCACGTGGCATTAGCTTTGACTTGCGCAAATCAGGAAATCTATCCTTAAGCAAATGTAACCAAACAAGGTCTCCAGGTGCAAAGACAACATGTTTTCTACCCTTATCTCCAGCAATTTTGTATTTAGCATTCATACGCTCAATGTTTTCCTTCGTTAACTCATCATCTTTAATATCAATTCAGCACGTTCTTTAGCATCAAAATTAACCTTCTCCGAAGATGGAAGAGGCAACAAATCAATAGGTGCACGAGGTAAGAAACCATACACAACTTCAAAAGGGCACATCTTAGTGGTAGAATGTAGCGAACGATTATAAGCAAATTCAATATGAGGCAAGCATTCTTCCCACATTTTCTGGTTATTCTTCAAAACAGCCCTAAGCATAGTAGACAATGATCTATTCACTACTTCAGTTTGGCCATCAGTTTGGGGATGACATGTAGTACTAAAAAGTAGTTTAGTCCCCAACTTAGCCCATAAACATCTCAAAAAATGGCTAAGAAATTTGGCATCACGATCTGAAACAATTGTATTTGGTACTCCATGCAATTGAATAATTTCACAAAAGAACAAATCAGCAACATGAGCAGCAGCATCACTTTTATGACATAGTATAAAGTGTGCCATTTTGGAAAATCTATCCACGACAACAAATATGCTACCCCTCCCCTTCTTTGTTCGAGGTAAACCTAAAACAAAGTCCATAATATATCCTCCCAAGGAACACTAGGTACAGGCAAAGGCATATATAAACCATGAGGATTGAGTCGTGACTTAGCTTTTTGACATGTAGTGCAGCGAGCAACAAAATGCTCAACATCCCGTCTCATCTTTGGCCAAAAGAAATGTGTAGAAAGTACGTCCTCCGTCTTCTTCACGCCAAAGTGTCCCATTAATCCTCCTCCGTGCGCCTCCTGTAACAACAAAAGACGAACGGAGCTAGCTGGAATGCAGAGCTTGTTAGCATGGAACACAAAGCCATCATTAATAACGAACTTGTTCCATGTTCTCCCTTCTTTACAATTCTACAACACGTCTCTAAATTCAGCATCATGCACATATTGATCTTTGATGGTCTCCAAACCAAATATTTTAAAGTCAAGTTGTGAAAGCATAGTATAACGACGAGACAAAGCATCAGCAATAACATTTTCTTTACCCTTCTTGTGTTTAATGACATAAGGGAAAGTCTCAATGAATTCAACCCATTTAGCATGTCTACGGTTCAGTTTTGCTTGACTTTTAATATGTTTCAAAGATTCATGATCAGAATATTCTTTAGGCCATAAATAATGTTGCCATGTTTCCAAAGTCCGAACAAGAGCATATAATTCCTTATCATAAGTAGAATAATTCAGACTAGGCCCACTTAATTTTTTCAGAAAAGTATGCAACAGGTTTACCATTTTGTAATAACACACCTCCTAACCCAATTCCACTAGCATCACATTCAAGCTCGAAAGTCTTATTAAAATCAGGAAGTTGGAGTAAAGGAGCATGTGTTAACTTATCTTTCAAGACCGTGAAGGCTTCTTCCTGTGCGGCACCCCAAGAAAAAGGCATGTCCTTCTTTGCAAGCTCATTGAGAGGCGCAACAATGGTGCTGAAATCTCTCACAAAACGCCTATAGAAACCAGCGAGGCCAAGAAAACTCCTTACTTGTGTGACCGTTTTGGGCTGCGGCCAACTCTCAATAGCTTCAATCTTGGCTTTATCAACTTCAATTCCCTGTGGAGTAACAACATAGCCAAGAAACATACTCGGTCGGTCCAAAAGGTGCACTTCCCAAGGTTACCAAACAAACGTGCATCACATAGCGTAGTAAAAACATCACGTAAATGTTCCAAATGTTCCTCCAAAGATCTACTAAAAATCAATATATCATCAAAAAAGACTACCACAAATCGTCCAATGGAAGCACGTCAAACCTCGTTCATTAATCTCATGAAAGTGCTAGGTGCATTAGTTAACCCAAAAGGCATGACTAACCACTCATATAATCCAAACTTAGTTTTAAATGCTGTTTTCCATTCATCTCCCAATTTCATACGAATTTGATGGTATCCACTACGCAAATCAACTTTGGAGAAAATTGTAGAGCCACTTAATTCATCAAGCATATCATCTAGTCTCGGAATAGGATGACGATAACGAATAGTTATATTATTAATGCTTCTACAATCCACACACATGTGCGATGTACCATCCTTTTTAGGCAATAGAATAATAGGAACAACACAAGGACTAAGGGATTCACGTATATAACCTTTGTCAAGCAGCTCCTGTACTTGACGCATAATCTCCTTTGTTTCCTCTGGATTGGTACGGTAGGGCGCACGGTTGGGTAAGGATGCACCGGGAATTAAGTCAATTTAATGCTCAATCCCGTGAATAGGTGGTAATCCTGGTGGCACGTCTTGTGGGAAGACGTCAGCGAACTCCTGCAAAATGTTAATGACCGCAGGAGGGAAAGAGGGAGGCATGTCCTCGAATGAAAATAATACCTCTTTGCATACAAAAGCATAGCAAACAGATGTAGCAACATCCAAATCATTAATATCAGATTTAGTAGCAAGTAAACATCCACTCTTCAATTTTATTTCGGATGCAACATTAGATGATGGTTTATTATGCTTATGGTGTTGCTCAAATTCCTGTGCTACAATCTGATTTTCACTCTTATTTTTCTCCTATTTTGCTTTACTAGCTCTAGCAATGTCATCTTTCATAATATGTTCTGGAGACATAGGAAGCAAAGTGATATTATGATCCTTATGAACAAGAGTATACTGATTTGTCCTACCATGGTGTACAGAATTTTTATCAAACTGTCATGGTCTACAAAGTAAAACAGAACATGCTTGCATTGGTACCACATCACAATCCACAAAATCAGAATATGTAGCAATGCTAAAATGCACACGAACAGTACGTGTTACCTTAACCTTGCCACTATTGTTGAACCATTGGATGTAATAAGGATGAGGATGTGGTCTGGTGGTTAGAGAAAGCTTCTCCAGCATCTCCATGCTAGCCAAGTTATTGCAACTCCCTCCATCGATGATGACGCGAACAGAACGCTCCTTCACAACTCCCTTTGTGTGGAACACGTTGTGCCTCTGAATTTGTTCAGCCTGTGTAACCTGCACACTGAGAACATGTTGAGCAACTAAACTTTCATACCTGTCAGCGTAATCAGCATCCATGTAGTGTGTTTCTGGTGCTGCATCGTCGCCATCGTGTTCTTCACTTGTAATGAGAGCCAAAGTCTCCTCACCATAATCACTAGCAGACGCATATCCACCATCCTTTGTAACAATCATTACACGCTTGGAGGGCATTCTCTCGCAAAGTGACCTCCACCCTTGCAACGACGGCATATAACCTCATGTGTTTGCCCTGTGGATGCAATAGATGAAGAAGAGCTCTGTGCAGGCCCAGAAGGTGTGCTCTTCGTAGAGGGTGGAGGAGGAGTGATGAGGACATCCCTACTAATGTTACACCCACCCCGACTGCTATACATACAGGACCAATTACTAGAGCTCGCGCACGTCAATTGAATTACCAGGTACTTTCGTTTCTTGGAAATCCTTCTAATATTCATGAACATATGATGCTGCCTAAATTAGATACTTTTGTTTTACTTATGAATGAAGGACCTATCATGGATAAGAAGGATGACCATTGGAGCGGGATCAAGCATGGAGGAGAAGGTGCGCGCGCGGGGAAGAACATTGGAGCTTCCAGTGATGATTTTCGCACATTGAAGCCACCATAATGGGAGTGGGAAGCTTTGGACGAAATATGCATGATGCCACTTTATAAAATTCGTCCATAGGCTAATATAGGTGCTGCGCCACCTTAATTTTGGGCCAGGCCCATGTAATTTCGAAATACCATATTATAGGCTGTTTTTAGAGTCCGTATGTATGGGGAAACTGACTTAGGGTCGGTTTCGGACCCCTCCTCCAAGGGGCCACGAAATTCCCTTCTATTCCCCCATATATACAGCCCTTAGGGCTTCGTTTTAGGTTTGGGTTTTGTTTAGATTACAAGTTCGCCATAGCAGCAACTTCGCGTTCTTCGTTTGTGTTCCGCGACCAGACAAAGGCGTCACAGAACCCCACTTCATCAATAAAGCTTTCCTCTTATATTCGCAATATCCAGATTGCAATCTTAGTTTCTTGCTTGTTCTTCGTTTGCGTGCAGGAAATAGACCCTCGTGGTCAGGTTGATCGTGCTCCGGCGTGGTCAATAACCTCTCAGAGTTGGTTTAGCGATTGCTAAGGCGCGACGTCTCACACGTTCGTAGTCGGATCGTCAAAGTCTACTCCACCAAAAACGATAGCCACCATCTCATCGAAAGACAGGGACAACTTCGCCTATATCAAGTGGTATCAGATTTCCAGGTTGCTCGGTGAGATTTTACCAGTTTTCGTAGTTTAGATCGCATCTGTTCTTCATACCTTTAGTCCACGAAAAAGCCAAAAAAAAAATTAGGGTTAGATCATCATATCCGAACCAATCTGAGCCTTTGCATAGTCTTTTCAGTATTTTGCTTTGTTGAATTGGCGGTTACATCGTTGTGTCGAGTTGCTGGTCTTAGTGTCTAGTCCTTTAGAGTTTCGAGTTCTTTTCACAGGTTGTCACGCCGCCACCGCATCATCTTCATAGTTGCCATATACCACCACCATCATCGCCGCTGCCATATCTCATCATCCATCATCACTCTCCATTGGTGTCCATATATACCACCACAAATCCTCCACCAATCCAAGTCCAGTTCGTTTTAGGTTTAGTTTCGAGATCCTTTTGATTTCGGATCCGTGTTTTGCTACCTGCGCAGGTGTCGGAAAAAAAAAAGAGTCTGGCACGCTTTGCAGAGCACGTTTTGGCCCAAAAAAATTTCGGCTGAAAATATTTTTTCCCTATCTTGATTTTAGGTTCCCCGGAGCGTTTTGAGACACTTGCTATCATAGTGATTTTTGTCGAAATTTTTGGGTCGTCGCAGCCCCCGGATTGCTCCAGAAAAAAAAAAAATAGTCCAAAAGAAAAATTCGTGCCCATCTTGCTTATACGACGTGGCAAGAGTTTTGAGACACTCGCCATTGTAGTGAGTTTTTGAAAAAAAAAAAAAGAGGCGCCGAAAAAAAAAAAAAAAAAGAGGCGCCGAAAAAAAAAAAACGAAAAAAAAAATTCGATTGTGCTTTTCCCTTGCTTAGGTGTATCGTCGTGTTTTTGTTGGTGTTTTAGGCTCGCATCTCTAGCACGGTCTAGCCTAGGACCAGCACAGTACCGTCGTTGAGCGTTTATTCAACCTTGCATCTCTGAATTGATTATTGCTGACCCTTTTTGCTACCATATTATAAGCCATCCCAGCTCCACATACTCCTACGCTGTGTGCTTGACACCACCTGGCAATCGCTCTATCCAAGCTTTGAGAGTTTTGGCTACAACGGTTGCCGATCACCGCCTGCTACTGGGTAAGAACTGGTAAGAAATTGAGATTCGCTTAAAGGATTTGTGCCACACCACCACCACCACCACGTCCCAGCAGTCTGTAGGCTTCATATTGTGTGTTTCCTATTTCTGCTAACCATGCCAGGATCACACAATGACGAGATCGACTGGGAGAGCATGACCAACAAAGCGCTCTATGATAAATTTCAGCAAATGATGGCTGAGCAGGTACAGGACTTCGTGAACAACTTTGGAGTTGCCATGGAGAAGCTAGATGGTTTGGAGAAGACATTCGACTCCAAGATGGACGCCAAGTTCAATGAGGTGCTTGCCCGTCTACCTCCACCAGCTGCAGTTCCTATTCCTTTCGAACGACGAGCGCGACGTGTGCCTCTCGGCCACGCCCAACATCCTGGTACTGTTGATACTGCTGCTACTTCGGTGGCTCGTGCGGCTACTGTCGTTGAGCAGGTTGAAGATTATGATGGTGATTTCGATGATGAGGGAGAGGTTGCTCCAGATCCGCCCCATGGGCAACCACCACCATACGCACCAGGTCGACCACATGGCTACAACCGTAACGGTAGGGCTGCACCACCCCCGCAGGTACGGGATCATGACCATCTCCCTAAACTTAAATTGAATATTCCGACGTTTGAGGGTAGATATGTTCCTGATATATATCTTACATGGGAGTTAGAAACAGAACAACGTTTTACATGCTTACAATTTCCAGAGGATCGACGTGTTGCTGCTGCTGTTTGTTCATTCACTAGTTTTGCTTGTGTTTGGTGGTCAGAACATTGTAGAATACACCCTAATAATATTCCAACTACTTGGGCTGCTTTGAAAACTGCTATGCGAAATCGTTGGGTGCCACCTTATTATCAACGTGAATTGCTTCAAAATTTGCAGCGTTTAAGACAAGGAAAAAATTCTGTAGAAGAATATTATCAGGAATTACAAACTGGTATGATTAGATGTGGTATTGTTGAGGAGAATGAAGCTATGCTTGCACGTTTTATGGGTGGATTAAATAGAGAGATTCAGACTATTCTAGAGTATAAGGAGTATAACACTATCACTCGTTTATTTCATCTTGCTTGCAAAGCTGAACGTGAAGTGCAGGATCGACAGGCAATGGCGAGAACTACTAATTTTGCAGGCCGTACTTCATCATGGACGCCACGTACCTCCTCTGCTTCCGCACGTCCTGCTGCAACACCACCTCCTTCAACCTCCAACTCTAATCGCGATACCAGGCAACAGGCTCCTACTGCACCCTCTACGAAGAGCACACCTTTTGGGCCTGCACAGAGTTCTTCTTCATCTATTGCATCCACAGGGCAAACACATGAGGTTATATGTCGTCGTTGCAAGGGTGGAGGTCACTATGCGAGAGAATGCCCTTCCAAGCGTGTAATGATTGTTACTGAGGATGGTGGATATGCGTCCGCTAGTGATTATGATGAGGAGACTTTGGCACTTATTGCAAGTGACGAACAGGGTGGCGAGGATGCAGAACCAGAAACACAATACATGGCTGCTGATTACGCTGACAGGTATGAAAGTTTAGTTGCTCAACGTGTTCTCAGTGTGCAGGTTACACACGCTGAGCAAAATCAGAGGCACAACTTGTTCCACACAAAGGGAGTTGTGAAAGAGCGTTCTGTTCGCATCATCATCGATGGAGGGAGTTGCAATAACTTGGCTAGCATGGAGATGGTGGAGAAGCTGTCTCTATCCACCAGACCACATCCTCATCCTTATTACATCCAATGGTTCAACAATAGTGGCAAGGTTAAGGTAACACGTACTGTTCGTGTGCATTTTAGCATTGCTACATATTCTGATTATGTGGATTGTGATGTGGTACCCATGCAAGCATGTTCTGTTTTACTTGGTAGACCATGGCAGTTTGATAAAAATTCTGTACACCATGGTAGGACAAATCAGTATACTCTTGTTCATAAGGATCATAATATCACTTTGCTTCCTATGTCTCCCGAACATATTATGAAAGATGACATTGCTAGAGCTAGTAAAGCAAAACAGGAGAAAAATAAGAGTGAAAATCAGATTGTAGCACAGGAATTTGAGCAACACCATAAGCATAATAAACCATCATCTACTGTTGCATCTGAAATAAAATTGAAGAGTGGATGTTTACTTGCTACTAAATCTGATATTAATGATTTGGATGTTGCTACATATGTTTGCTATGCTTTTGTATGTAAAGAGGTATTATTTTCATTCGAGGACATGCCTCCCTCTTTGCCTCCTACTGTCATTAACATTTTGCAGGAGTTCGCTGACGTCTTTCCACAAGACGTGCCACCGGGATTACCGCCTATTCGCGGGATTGAGCATCAGATTGACTTAATTCCCGGTGCATCCCTACCCAACCGTGCGCCCTACCGTACCAATCCAGAGGAGACAAAGGAGATTATGCGTCAAGTACAGGAGCTGCTTGACAAAGGTTATATACGTGAATCCCTTAGTCCTTGTGCTGTTCCTATTATTCTAGTGCCTAAAAAGGATGGTACATCGCGCATGTGTGTGGATTGTAGAGGCATTAATAATATTACTATTCGTTATCGTCATCCTATTCCTAGACTAGATGATATGCTTGATGAATTAAGTGGCTCTACAATTTTCTCCAAAGTTGATTTGCGTAGTGGATACCATCAAATTCGTATGAAATTGGGCGATGAATGGAAAACAGCATTTAAAACTAAGTTTGGATTATATGAGTGGCTAGTCATGCCTTTTGGGTTAACTAATGCACCTAGCACTTTCATGAGATTAATGAACGAGGTTTTACGTGCTTTCATTGGACGATTTGTGGTAGTCTATTTTGATGATATATTGATTTTTAGTAGATCTTTGGAGGAACATTTGGAACATTTACGTGCTGTTTTTACTGCGCTACGTGATGCACGTTTGTTTGGTAACCTTGGGAAGTGCACCTTTTGCACCGACCGAGTATCTTTTCTTGGCTATGTTGTTACTCCACAGGGAATTGAAGTTGATACAGCTAAGATCGAAGCTATTGAGAGTTGGCCGCAGCCCAAAATGGTCACACAAGTAAGGAGTTTTCTTGGCCTCGCTGGTTTCTATAGGCGTTTTGTGAGAAATTTCAGCACCATTGCTGCGCCTCTCAATGAGCTTACAAAGAAGGACGTGCCTTTTTCTTGGGGTACCGCACAGGAAGAAGCCTTCACGGTCTTGAAAGATAAGTTAACACATGCTCCTTTACTCCAACTTCCTGATTTTAATAAGACTTTCGAGCTTGAATGTGATGCTAGTGGAATTGGGTTAGGAGGTGTGTTACTACAAGATGGTAAACCTGTTGCGTACTTTTCTGAAAAATTAAGTGGGCCTAGTCTGAATTATTCTACTTATGATAAGGAATTATATGCTCTTGTTCGGACTTTGGAAACATGGCAACATTATTTATGGCCCAAAGAATTTGTTATACATTCTGATCATGAATCTTTGAAACATATTAAAAGTCAAGCAAAACTGAACCGTAGACATGCTAAATGGGTTGAATTCATTGAGACTTTCCCTTATGTCATTAAACACAAGAAGGGTAAAGACAATGTTATTGCTGATGCTTTGTCTCGTCGTTATACTATGCTTTCACAACTTGACTTTAAAATATTTGGTTTGGAGACCATCAAAGATCAATATGTGCATGATGCTGAATTTAGAGACGTGTTGCAGAATTGTAAAGAAGGGAGAACATGGAACAAGTTCGTTATTAATAATGGATTTGTGTTTCGTGCTAACAAGCTATGCATTCCAGCTAGTTCCGTTCGTCTTTTGTTGTTACAGGAGGCGCACGGAGGAGGATTAATGGGACACTTTGGCGTGAAGAAGACGGAGGACGTACTTGCTACACATTTCTTTTGGCCAAAGATGAGACGGGATGTTGAGCGTTTTGTTGCTCGCTGCACTACATGTCAAAAAGCTAAGTCACGACTCAATCCTCATGGTTTATATATGCCTTTACCTGTACCTAGTGTTCCTTGGGAGGATATATCTATGGACTTTGTTTTAGGTTTACCTCGAACAAAGAAGGGGAGGGATAGCATATTTGTTGTCGTGGATAGATTTTCTAAAATGGCACACTTTATACCATGTCATAAAAGTGATGATGCTGCTCATGTTGCTGATTTGTTCTTTCGTGAAATTATTCGGTTGCATGGTGTGCCAAATACAATTGTTTCCGATCGTGATGCTAAATTTCTTAGCCACTTTTGGAGATGTTTATGGGCTAAGTTGGGGACTAAACTGCTTTTTAGTACTACATGTCACCCCCAAACTGATGGCCAAACTGAAGTAGTCAATAGATCATTGTCTACTATGCTTAGGGCTGTTTTGAAGAATAACCTGAAAATGTGGGAAGAATGCTTGCCTCATATTGAATTTGCTTATAATCGTTCGCTACATTCTACCACTAAGATGTGCCCTTTTGAAGTTGTGTATGGTTTCTTACCTCGTGCACCTATTGATTTGTTGCCTCTTCCGTCTTCGGAGAAGGTTAATTTTGATGCTAAAGAACGTGCTGAATTGATATTAAAGATTCATGAGTTAACTAAGGAAAACATTGAGCGTATGAATGCTAAATACAAACTTGCTGGAGATAAGGGTAGAAAACATGTTGTCTTTGCACCTGGAGATCTTGTTTGGTTACATTTGCGTAAGGATAGATTTCCTGATTTGCGCAAGTCAAAGCTAATGCCACGTGCTGATGGTCCTTTTAAGGTGTTAGAGAAAGTAAATGATAATGCATATAAACTTGAGCTGCCTGCAGAGTTTGGGGTTAGCCCCACTTTTAACATTGCAGATTTGAAGCCTTATTTGGGTGAGGAAGATGAGCTTCCGTCGAGGACGACGTCAGTTCAAGAAGGGGAGGATGATGAGGACATCCCTACTAATGTTACACCCACCCCGACTGCTATACATACAGGACCAATTACTAGAGCTCGCGCACGTCAATTGAATTACCAGGTACTTTCGTTTCTTGGAAATCCTTCTAATATTCATGAACATATGATGCTGCCTAAATTAGATACTTTTGTTTTACTTATGAATGAAGGACCTATCATGGATAAGAAGGATGACCATTGGAGCGGGATCAAGCATGGAGGAGAAGGTGCGCGCGCGGGGAAGAACATTGGAGCTTCCAGTGATGATTTTCGCACATTGAAGCCACCATAATGGGAGTGGGAAGCTTTGGACGAAATATGCATGATGCCACTTTATAAAATTCGTCCATAGGCTAATATAGGTGCTGCGCCACCTTAATTTTGGGCCAGGCCCATGTAATTTCGAAATACCATATTATAGGCTGTTTTTAGAGTCCGTATGTATGGAGAAACTGACTTAGGGTCGGTTTCGGACCCCTCCTCCAAGGGGCCACGAAATTCCCTTCTATTCCCCCATATATACAGCCCTTAGGGCTTCGTTTTAGGTTTGGGTTTTGTTTAGATTACAAGTTCGCCATAGCAGCAACTTCGCGTTCTTCGTTTGTGTTCCGCGACCAGACAAAGGCGTCACAGAACCCCACTTCATCAATAAAGCTTTCCTCTTATATTCGCAATATCCAGATTGCAATCTTAGTTTCTTGCTTGTTCTTCGTTTGCGTGCAGGAAATAGACCCTCGTGGTCAGGTTGATCGTGCTCCGGCGTGGTCAATAACCTCTCAGAGTTGGTTTAGCGATTGCTAAGGCGCGACGTCTCACACGTTCGTAGTCGGATCGTCAAAGTCTACTCCACCAAAAACGATAGCCACCATCTCATCGAAAGACAGGGACAACTTCGCCTATATCAAGGAGCCTGTTTCCTGGTATCGCGGTTGGAGTTGGAGGTTGAAGTAGGTGGTGTTGCAAAAGGACGTGTGGAAGTAGATGAGGTACGTGGCGTCCATGATGAAGTGCGACCTACAGAAAAACTAGTTCTCGCCATTGCCTATCGATCCTGCACTTCACGTTCAGCTTTGCAAGCAAGATGAAATAAACGAGTGATAGTGTTATACTCCTTATACTCCAGAATAGTCTGAATCTCTCTATTTAATCCACCCATAAAACGTGCAAGCATAGTTTCATTCTCTTCAACAATACCACATCTAATCATACCGGTTTGTAATTCCTGATAATATTCTTCTACAGAATTTTTTCCTTGTCTTAAACGCTACAAATTTTGAAGCAACTCACGTTGATAATAAGGTGGCACCCAACGATTACGCATAGCAGTTTTCAAAGCAGCCCAAGTAGTTGGAATATTAGCATGGTGTATTCTACAATGTTCTGACCACCAAACACAAGCAAAACTTATGAATGAACAAACAGCAGCGGCAACACGTCTATCCTCGGGAAATTGTAAGCATGTAAAACGTTGTTCTGTTTCTAACTCCCATGTAAGATATATATCAGGAACATATCTACCCTCAAACGTCGGAATATTCAATTTAAGTTTAGGGAGATGGTCATGATCCCGTACCTGAGGGGGTGGTGCAGCCCTACCGTTACGGTTGTAGCCATGTGGTCGACCTGGTGCGTATGGTGGTGGTTGCCCCTAAGGCTGATCGGGAGCAACCTCTCCCTCATCATTGTAATCACCATCATAATCTTCAACCTGCTCAACGACAGTAGTAGCACGAGCCACAGAAATAGCAACAGTATCAACAGTACCAGTATGTTGGGCTTGGCCGAGAGGCACACGTCGCGCTCGTCGTTCGAAAGGAATAGGAGGCGCAGCTGGTGGTGGTAGACGGGCAAGAACCTCATTGAACTTGGCATCCATCTTGGTGTCAAAGGTCTTCTCCAAACCATCTAGCTTCTCCATGGCCTCGCTAAAGTTGGTCACGAAGTCTTGTACCTGGTAAGCCATCATTTGCTGAAATTTATCATAGAGCGCTTTGTTGGTCATGCTCTCCCAGTCGATCTCATTATCGTGTGATCCTGGCATGGTTAGCACATAGGAAACACACAATAATTTAAAACCTACAGACAACTCGGACGTGGTGGTGGTGGTGGTGGTGGTGGTGTGTCACAAATCCTTTAAGCGAATCTCAAATTCTTACCAGTTCTTACCCAGCAGCAGGCGGTGATCGGCAACCGTTATAGTCAAAACTCTCAAAGCTTGGATAGAGCGATTGCCAGGTGCTGTCAAACACACGACGTAGATGTATATGGAGCTGGGATGGCTTATAATATGGTAGAAAAAAGGTTAGCAATAATCAATTCAGAGATGCAAGGTTGAATAAACGCTCAACGACGGTTCTGTGCTGGTCCTAGGCTAGACCCGTACTAGAGATGCGAGCCTAAAACACCAACAAAATCACGACGCTACACGTAATCAAGGGAAGTGATGAGGACATCCCTACTAATGTTACACCCACCCCGACTGCTATACATACAGGACCAATTACTAGAGCTTGCGCACGTCAATTGAATTACCAGGTACTTTCGTTTCTTGGAAATCCTTCTAATATTCATGAACATATGATGCTGCCTAAATTGGATACTTTTGTTTTACTTATGAATGAAGGACCTAGCATGGATAAGAAGGATGACCATTGGAGCGGGATCAAGCATGGAGGAGAAGGTGCGCGTGCGGGGAAGAACAATGGAGCTTCCAGTGATGATTTTCACACATTGAAGCCACCATAATGGGAGCGGGAAGCCTTGGACGAAATATGCATGATGCCAATTTATAAAATTCGTCCATAGGCTAATATAGGTGCTGCGTCACCTTATTTTTGGGCCAGGCCCATGTAATTTCGAAATACCATATTATAGGCTGTTTTTAGATTCCGTATATATGGGGAAACTGACTTAGGGTCGGTTTCGGACCCCTCCTCCAAGGGGCCACGAAATTCCCTTCTATTCCCCCATATATACAGCCCTTAGGGCTTCGTTTTAGGGTTGGGTTTTGTTTAGATTACAAGTTTGCCATAGCAGCAACTTCGCGTTCTTCGTTTGTGTTCCACGACCAGACAAAGACGTCACAGAACCCCACTTCATCAATAAAGTTTTCCTCTTATATTCGCAATATCCAGATTGCAATCTTAGTTTCTTGCTTGTTCTTCGTTTGCGTGCAGGAAATAGACCCTCGTGGTCAGGTTGATCGTGCTCCGGCGTGGTCAATAACCTCTCAGAGTTGGTTTAGCGATTGCTAAGGCGCGACGGCTCACACGTTCGTAGTCGGATCGTCAAAGTCTACTCCACCAAAAACGATAGCCACCATCTCATCGAAAGACAGGGACAACTTCGCCTCTATCAAGTGGTATCAGATTTCCAGGTTGCTCGGTGAGATTTTACCAGTTTTCGTAGTTTGGATCGCATCTGTTCTTCATACCTTTAGTCCACGAAAAAGCCAAAAAAAATTAGGGTTAGATCATCATATCCGAACCAATCTGAGCCTTTGCATAGTCTTTTCAGTATTTTGCTTTGTTGAATTGGCGGTTACATCGTTGTGTCGAGTTGCTGGTCTTAGTGTCTAGTCCTTTAGAGTTTCGAGTTCTTTTCACAGGTTGTCACGCCGCCACCGCATCATCTTCATAGTTGCCATATACCACCACCATCATCGCCGCTGCCATATCTCATCATCCATCATCACTATCCATTGGTGTCCATATATACCACCACAAATCCTCCACCAATCCAAGTCCAGTTCGTTTTAGGTTTAGTTTCGAGATCCTTTTGATTTCGGATCCGTGTTTTGCTACCTGCGCAGGTGTCGGAAAAAAAAAAGAGTCTGGCACGCTTTGCAGAGCACGTTTTGGCCCAAAAAAATTTCGGCCGAAAATATTTTTTCCCTATCTTGATTTTAGGTTCCCCGGAGCGTTTTGAGACACTTGCTATCATAGTGATTTTTGTCGAAATTTTTGGGTCGTCGCAGCCCCCGGATTGCTCTAGAAAAAAAAATAGTCCAAAAGAAAAATTCGTGCCCATCTTGCTTATACGACGTGGCAAGAGTTTTGAGACACTCGCCATTGTAGTGAGTTTTTGAAAAAAAAAGAGGCGCCGAAAAAAAAAACGAAAAAAAAATCCGAGTGTGCTTTTCCCTTGCTTACGTGTATCGTCGTGCTTTTGTTGGTGTTTTAGGCTCGCGTCTCTAGCACGGTCTAGCCTAGGACCAGCACAGTACCGTCGTTGAGCATTTATTCAACCTTGCATCTCTGAATTGATTAATGCTGACCCTTTTTGCTACCATATTATAAGCTATCCCAGCTCCACATACTTCTACGCCGTGTGCTTGACACCACCTGGCAATCGCTCTATCCAAGCTTTGAGAGTTTTGGCTACAACGGTTGCCGATCACCGCCTGCTACTGGGTAAGAACTGGTAAGAAATTGAGATTCGCTTAAAGGATTTGTACCACACCACCACCACCACCACGTCCCAGTAGTCTGTAGGTTTCATATTGTGTGTTTCCTATTTCTGCTAACCATGCCAGGATCACACGATGACGAGATCGACTGGGAGAGCATGACCAACAAAGCGCTCTATGATAAATTTCAGCAAATGATGGCTGAGCAGGTACAGGACTTCGTGAACAACTTTGGAGTGGCCATGGAGAAGCTAGATGGTTTGGAGAAGACATTCGACGCCAAGATGGACGCCAAGTTCAATGAGGTGCTTGCCCGTCTACCTCCACCAGCTGCAGTTCCTATTCCTTTCGAACGACGAGCGCGACGTGTGCCTCTCGGCCACGCCCAACATCCTGGTACTGTTGATACTGCTGCTACTTCGGTGGCTCGTGCGGCTACTGTCGTTGAGCAGGTTGAAGATTATGATGGTGATTTCGATGATGAGGGAGAGGTTGCTCCAGATCCGCCCCAGGGGCAACCCCCACCATATGCACCAGGTCGACCACATGGCTACAACCGTAACGGTAGGGCTGCACCACCCCCGCAGGTACGGGATCATGACCATCTCCCTAAACTTAAATTGAATATTCCGACGTTTGAGGGTAGATATGTTCCTGATATATATCTTACATGGGAGTTAGAAACAGAACAACGTTTTACATGCTTACAATTTCCAGAGGATCGACGTGTTGCTGCTGCTGTTTGTTCATTCACTAGTTTTGCTTGTGTTTGGTGGTCAGAACATTGTAGAATACACCCTGATAATATTCCAACTACTTGGGCTGCTTTGAAAACTGCTATGCGAAATCGTTGGATGCCACCTTATTATCAACGTGAATTGCTTCAAAATTTGCAGCGTTTAAGACAAGGAAAAAATTCTGTAGAAGAATATTATCAGGAATTACAAACTGGTATGATTAGATGTGGTATTGTTGAGGAGAATGAAGCTATGCTTGCACGTTTTATGGGTGGATTAAATAGAGAGATTCAGACTATTCTAGAGTATAAGGAGTATAACACTATCACTCGTTTATTTCATCTTGCTTGCAAAGCTGAACGTGAAGTGCAGGATCGACAGGCAATGGCGAGAACTACTAATTTTGCAGGCCGTACTTCATCATGGACGCCACGTACCTCCTCTACTTCCGCACGTCCTGCTGCAACACCACCTCCTTCAACCTCCAACTCTAATCGCGATACCAGGAAACAGGCTCCTACTGCACCCTCTGCGAAGAGCACACCTTTTGGGCCTGCACAGAGTTCTTCTTCATCTATTGCATCCACAGGGCAAACACATGAGGTTATATGTCGTCGTTGCAAGGGTGGAGGTCACTATGCGAGAGAATGCCCTTCCAAGCGTGTAATGATTGTTACTGAGGATGGTGGATATGCGTCCGCTAGTGATTATGATGAGGAGACTTTGGCACTTATTGCAAGTGACGAACAGGGTGGCGAGGATGCAGAACCAGAAACACAATACATGGCTGCTGATTACGCTGACAGGTATGAAAGTTTAGTTGCTCAACGTGTTCTCAGTGTGCAGGTTACACACGCTGAGCAAAATCAGAGGCACAACTTGTTCCACACAAAGGGAGTTGTGAAAGAGCGTTCTGTTCGCATCATCATCGATGGAGGGAGTTGCAATAACTTGGCTAGCATGGAGATGGTGGAGAAGCTGTCTCTATCCACCAGACCACATCCTCATCCTTATTACATCCAATGGTTCAACAATAGTGGCAAGGTTAAGGTAACACGTACTGTTCGTGTGCATTTTAGCATTGCTACATATTCTGATTATGTGGATTGTGATGTGGTACCCATGCAAGCATGTTCTGTTTTACTTGGTAGACCATGGCAGTTTGATAAAAATTCTGTACACCATGGTAGGACAAATCAGTATACTCTTGTTCATAAGGATCATAATATCACTTTGCTTCCTATGTCTCCCGAACATATTATGAAAGATGACATTGCTAGAGCTAGTAAAGCAAAACAGGAGAAAAATAAGAGTGAAAATCAGATTGTAGCACAGGAATTTGAGCAACACCATAAGCATAATAAACCATCATCTACTGTTGCATCCGAAATAAAATTGAAGAGTGGATGTTTACTTGCTACTAAATCTGATATTAATGATTTGGATGTTGCTACATATGTTTGCTATGCTTTTGTATGTAAAGAGGTATTATTTTCATTCGAGGACATGCCTCCCTCTTTGGCTCCTGCTGTCATTAACATTTTGCAGGAGTTCGCTGATGTCTTTCCACAAGACGTGCCACCGGGATTACCGCCTATTCGCGGGATTGAGCATCAGATTGACTTAATTCCCGGTGCATCCCTACCCAACCGTGCGCCCTACCGTACCAATCCAGAGGAGACAAAGGAGATTATGCGTCAAGTACAGGAGCTGCTTGACAAAGGTTATATACGTGAATCCCTTAGTCCTTGTGTTGTTCCTATTATTCTAGTGCCTAAAAAGGATGGTACATCGCGCATGTGTGTGGATTGTAGAGGCATTAATAATATTACTATTCGTTATCGTCATCCTATTCCTAGACTAGATGATATGCTTGATGAATTAAGTGGCTCTACAATTTTCTCCAAAGTTGATTTGCGTAGTGGATACCATCAAATTCGTATGAAATTGGGCGATGAATGGAAAACAGCATTTAAAACTAAGTTTGGATTATATGAGTGGCTAGTCATGCCTTTTGGGTTAACTAATGCACCTAGCACTTTCATGAGATTAATGAACGAGGTTTTACGTGCTTTCATTGGACGATTTGTGGTAGTCTATTTTGATGATATATTGATTTTTAGTAGATCTTTGGAGGAACATTTGGAACATTTACGTGCTGTTTTTACTGCGCTACGTGATGCACGTTTGTTTGGTAACCTTGGGAAGTGCACCTTTTGCACCGACCGAGTATCTTTTCTTGGCTATGTTGTTACTCCACAGGGAATTGAAGTTGATACAGCCAAGATTGAAGCTATTGAGAGTTGGCCGCAGCCCGAAACGGTCACACAAGTAAGGAGTTTTCTTGGCCTCGCTGGTTTCTATAGGCGTTTTGTGAGAGATTTCAGCACCATTGCTGCGCCTCTCAATGAGCTTACAAAGAAGGACGTGCCTTTTTCTTGGGGTACCGCACAGGAAGAAGCCTTCACGGTCTTGAAAGATAAGTTAACACATGCTCCTTTACTCCAACTTCCTGATTTTAATAAGACTTTCGAGCTTGAATGTGATGCTAGTGGAATTGGGTTAGGAGGTGTGTTACTACAAGATGGTAAACTTGTTGCGTACTTTTCTGAAAAATTAAGTGGGCCTAGTCTGAATTATTCTACTTATGATAAGGAATTATATGCTCTTGTTCGGACTTTGGAAACATGGCAACATTATTTATGGCCCAAAGAATTTGTTATACATTCTGATCATGAATCTTTGAAACATATTAAAAGTCAAGCAAAACTGAACCGTAGACATGCTAAATGGGTTGAATTCATTGAGACTTTCCCTTATGTCATTAAACACAAGAAGGGTAAAGATAATGTTATTGCTGATGCTTTGTCTCGTCGTTATACTATGCTTTCACAACTTGACTTTAAAATATTTGGTTTGGAGACCATCAAAGATCAATATGTGCATGATGCTGAATTTAGAGACGTGTTGCAGAATTGTAAAGAAGGGAGAACATGGAACAAGTTCGTTATTAATAATGGATTTGTGTTTCGTGCTAACAAGCTATGCATTCCAGCTAGCTCCGTTCGTCTTTTGTTGTTACAGGAGGCGCACGGAGGAGGATTAATGGGACACTTTGGCGTGAAGAAGACGGAGGACGTACTTGCTACACATTTCTTTTGGCCAAAGATGAGACGGGATGTTGAGCGTTTTGTTGCTCGCTGCACTACATGTCAAAAAGCTAAGTCACGACTCAATCCTCATGGTTTATATATGCCTTTACCTGTACCTAGTGTTCCTTGGGAGGATATATCTATGGACTTTGTTTTAGGTTTACCTCGAACAAAGAAGGGGAGGGATAGCATATTTGTTGTCGTGGATAGATTTTCTAAAATGGCACACTTTATACCATGTCATAAAAGTGATGATGCTGCTCATGTTGTTGATTTGTTCTTTCGTGAAATTATTCGGTTGCATGGTGTGCCAAATACAATTGTTTCCGATCGTGATGCTAAATTTCTTAGCCACTTTTGGAGATGTTTATGGGCTAAGTTGGGGACTAAACTGCTTTTTAGTACTACATGTCACCCCCAAACTGATGGCCAAACTGAAGTAGTCAATAGATCATTGTCTACTATGCTTAGGGCTGTTTTGAAGAATAACCTGAAAATGTGGGAAGAATGCTTGCCTCATATTGAATTTGCTTATAATCGTTCGCTACATTCTACCACTAAGATGTGCCCTTTTGAAGTTGTGTATGGTTTCTTACCTCGTGCACCTATTGATTTGTTGCCTCTTCCGTCTTCGGAGAAGGTTAATTTTGATGCTAAAGAACGTGCTGAATTGATATTAAAGATTCATGAGTTAACTAAGGAAAACATTGAGCGTATGAATGCTAAATACAAACTTGCTGGAGATAAGGGTAGAAAACATGTTGTCTTTGCACCTGGAGATCTTGTTTGGTTACATTTGCGTAAGGATAGATTTCCTGATTTGCGCAAGTCAAAGCTAATGCCACGTGCTGATGGTCCTTTTAAGGTGTTAGAGAAAATAAATGATAATGCATATAAACTTGAGCTGCCTGCAGAGTTTGGGGTTAGCCCCACTTTTAACATTGCAGATTTGAAGCCTTATTTGGGTGAGGAAGATGAGCTTCCGTCGAGGACGACGTCAGTTCAAGAAGGGGATGATGATGAGGACATCCCTACTAATGTTACACCCACCCCGACTGCTATACATACAGGACCAATTACTAGAGCTCGCGCACGTCAATTGAATTAACAGGTACTTTCGTTTCTTGGAAATCCTTCTAATATTCATGAACATATGATGCTGCCTAAATTGGATACTTTTGTTTTACTTATGAATGAAGGACCTAGCATGGATAAGAAGGATGACCATTGGAGCGGGATCAAGCATGGAGGAGAAGGTGCGCGTGCGGGGAAGAACAATGGAGCTTCCAGTGATGATTTTCGCACATTGAAGCCACCATAATGGGAGCGGGAAGCCTTGGACGAAATATGCATGATGCCAATTTATAAAATTCGTCCATAGGCTAATATAGGTGCTGCGTCACCTTATTTTTGGGCCAGGCCCATGTAATTTCGAAATACCATACTATAGGCTGTTTTTAGATTTCGTATATATGGGGAAACTGACTTAGGGTCGGTTTCGGACCCCTCCTCCAAGGGGCCACGAAATTCCCTTCTATTCCCCCATATATACAGCCCTTAGCGCTTCGTTTTAGGGTTGGGTTTTGTTTAGATTACAAGTTTGCCATAGCAGCAACTTCGCGTTCTTCGTTTGTGTTCCACGACCAGACAAAGACGTCACAGAACCCCACTTCATCAATAAAGTTTTCCTCTTATATTCGCAATATCCAGATTGCAATCTTAGTTTCTTGCTTGTTCTTCGTTTGCGTGCAGGAAATAGACCCTCGTGGTCAGGTTGATCGTGCTCCGGCGTGGTCAATAACCTCTCAGAGTTGGTTTAGCGATTGCTAAGGCGCGACGGCTCACACGTTCGTAGTCGTATCGTCAAAGTCTACTCCACCAAAAACGATAGCCACCATCTCATCGAAAGACAGGGACAACTTCGCCTCTATCAGGAAGAGCACACTCTGAATTTTTTTCCTTTTTTTTTGTCGGCGCCTTTTTTTGCGCTTTTTTTTCTTTTGCTCAAAAAAATCACTACAATGGCGAGTGTCTCAAAACTATTTCCACGTCGCATAAGCAAGATGGGCACGAATTTTTTTTGGACTATTTTTTTTTCGGGAGCAATTTGGGGGCTGTGACGACCAAAAATTTCGAAAAAAATCACTATGGTGGCAAGTGTCTCAAAATGCTCCGGAGAACCTAAAATCAAGATAGGGAAAAAATATTTTCGGCCGAATTTTTTTTTGGGCCAAAACGTGCTCTGGAACGTGTGCCAGACTCCGACACCTACGCAGGTAGCAAAACGCGAATCCGAAATCAAAAAGATCTCGAAACTAAACCTAGAACGAGCTGGACTCGGATTGGTAGTGGATTGGTGGTGGTATATATGGACATCAATGGATAGTGGGAGGTGATATATGGCAGCGGTGATGATGGTGGTGGTATATGGCGACTATGAAGACGATGTGTTGGCGGCGTGACAACCTGTGAATAGAACTCAGAACTCGAAAGGACTAGACACTAAGACCAGCAACTCGAGACGACGATGTAACCGCCAATTCAACAAAGCAAAATACTGAAAAGACTATGCAAAGGCTCAGATTGGTTCGGATATGATGATCTAACCCTAATTTTTGTGTGGCTTTTTCGTGGACTAAAGGTATGAAGAAACAGATGCGATCTAAACTACGAAAACTGGTAAAATCTCACCGAGCAACCTGGAAATCTGATACCACTTGATAGAGGCTAAGTTGTCCCTGTCTTTCGATGAGATGGTGGCTATCATTTTTGGTGGAGTAGACTTTGACGATCCAACTACGAACGTGTGATGACGCCGCGCCTTAGCAATCGCTAAACCAACTCCGAGAGGTTATTGACCATGCCGGAGCACGATCAGCCTGACCACGAGGGTCTGTTTCCTGCACGCAAACGAAGAACAAGCAAGAAACTAAGATTGCAATCTGGATATTGCGAATATAAGAGGAAAGCTTTATTGATGAAGTGGGATTCTGTGACGCCTTTGTCTGGTCGTGGAACACAAACGAAGAACGCGAAGTTGCAGCTATGGTGAACTTGTAATCTAAACAAAATCCAAACCTAAAACGATGCCCTAAGGGCTGTATATATGGAGGAATAGAGGGGAATTTCGTGGCCCCTTGGAGGAGGGGTCCGAAACCGACCCTAACTCAGTTTCCCCATACATACAGACTCTAAAAATAGCCTATAATATGGTATTTCGAAATTACATGGGCCTGGCCAAAAAATAAGGTGGTGCAACACCTATATTAGCCTAGGGACGAATTTTATAAAGTGGCATCATGCATATTTCGTCCAAGGCTTCTTGCTCCCATTATGGTGGCTTCAAAGTGCAAAAATCATCACTGGAAGCTCCATTGTTCTTTCCCGCGCGCGCACCTTCTTCTCCATGCTTGATCCCGCTCCAATGGTCATCTTTCTTGTCCATGCCAGGTCCTTCATTCACAAGTAAAACAAAAGTATCTAATTTAGGCAGCATCATATGTTCATGAACATTAGAAGGATTTGCAAGAAACGAAAGTACCCGGTAGTTCAATTGACGAGCGCGAGCTCTAGTAATTTGTCCTGTATGTACAGCAGTCGGAGTTGTGGGTGTAGCATTAGTAGGGATGTCCTCATCACTCTACTTGTAACATCTTATTGTGTTGGCTCTTCCAAGCCTTCTAAATAAATGTTGTAATGTTGTATGGCTATGTTGTGATGCCATAGTTGTATCTATGCATATTGGGCATGTCATGCATATGTGTGACGTGCAGCGGTATGTATGGGATCCGACACCTAGTTGTGTGCCTTTAGTAATACTCTTTATGGGGAAATGCCTCTTTGTGCTTCCACCGAGCCTTGGTAGCTTACTACTGCTCCGGGCACATTGATTGAGCGGCATGTATCCTTCTTTGCTGTTGTGTCTGTCCCTTCAGGGAAATGTCTCGCATTGGAATGGAGTCCCTGTAGCCTGCTACGACTCGTCTACGTGCAGTGATGACATTTATGTCCCACGGCGTAATGGAGTCCTTGTAGCTTGCTATGACTCGTCTACACACGCTAGAGATCGACACCTGCATTGTTGGGTTACGTATGCATGTCCCTGTACGGATGTGCCACTTGGCTTCTATGACCAGTCATGTCGGCCCGGGTTCTTTGACATTTGAATGCTAGCGACACATTCACATACATGAGTCCAAAAGACGCAAACGGTCCCGGCCCAGGTAAGGTGGCAGCCGTGGAGATAACCGTGCGTGAGACCACAAAGTGATGTGATGTGTTACAAGATGGATTCTTATGGCTTAATATCGGGGTCCCGACAGCTTTGGTATCAGAGCTTGACTGCCTGTAGGATTACCAAGCCAAATTAGTCGATGTTAAGTCTAGTACTTCTTTAGTTATATAAGGGAATTGATTGTGGAAGGGAATGTAAGGCTCTTTTACTCTTTTCCTTGTGTCATTCTAATTCTGAGTCACCCTCTTCTTTATTCTACAGGGATTAAGAACTAGGCTCCTTATCTATCTATCAGGATGACGAGTTACTATGCTAGAGACCTATAGGAAAGATGTTGTCTTTCTGGATTGATGTCTCTATTAGAATTCATATCTTGTTGTCAGTTTTCTTGTGCAGGTTGCCTCATATTTCATGCCCATACAATCGTTATGCTGTCCGAGTTATCCAAGGTTTCTAAATTATCTGATGCAATTGCAAAACTCTTTCATCTTAAGTCAATGTCTTTCAGGCCAGACAAAGCACACTAATTGTTGAGTTGAGGTATTATATAACCTCGACGTGTTTGATGAAGGTAATTAGGAAACCATGTTATACAAGTGAACTACCCAACTGTTAGAAATATGCCCTAGAGGCAATAAATAAAGTGTTTATTATTATATTTCCTTGTTCATGATAATCGTTTATTATCCATGCTATAATTGTATTGATTGGAAACACATTGCATGTGTGGGTAAATAGACAACACTCTGTCCCTAGTATGCCTTTAGTGAACTAGCTCGTTGATCAAAGATGGCCAGGGTTTCCTAGCCATTGACATGTGATGTCATTTGATAACGGGATCACATCATTAGGAGAATGATGTGATGGACAAGACCCAAACTACAAACGTAGCGTATGATCGTGTCAGTTTATTGCTATTGTTTTCTGCATGTCAATGTATATGTTCCTATGACCATGAGATCATGCAACTCACGGTTATCGGAGGAGTGCCTTGTGTGTATCAAACGTCGCAACGTAACTGGGTGACTATAAAGGTGCTCTACAGGTTTCTCCGATGGTGTCTGTTGAGTTGGCATGGATCGAGACTGGGATTTGTTACTCCATGTGACGGAGAGGTATCTCAAGGCCCACTCGTTAATGCAACATCACAACAAGCCTTGCAAGCAATGTGACTAATATGTTAGCCACAGGATCTTGCATTACGGAACGAGTAAAGAGACTTGTCGGTAACGAGGTTGAACTAGGTATGGAGATACCGACGATCGAATCTCGGGCAAGTAACATACCGAAGAACGAAGGGAACGTTATACGGGATTGACTGAATCCTTGACATAGAGGTTCGACCGATGAAGATCTTCGTAGAATATGTAGGAACCAATGTGGACATCCAGGTCCCGCCATTGGTTATTGGCCGGAGAGGTGTCTCGGTCATGTCTACATAGTTCTCGAACCCACAGGGTCTGCACACTTAAGGTTCGGTGACGTTTCGGTAGTGTAGAGTTATGTATGGTGGTGACCGACGATTGTTCGGAGTCCCAGATGAGATCTCGGACGTCACGAGGAGCTCCGGAATGGTCCGGAGGTAAAGATTCATATACAGGAAGTCCCAGTTTGGTCACCGGAAAGGTTTCGGACTCATCGGTAGTGTACCGGGAGTGCCGGTAGTGTACCGGGAGACCATCGGGAGGGGTATTTCGACCCAAGAGGCTGCATGGGCTGTGGGAGAGTGAATACCATCCCTTAGTGGGCTGATGGACTTTTGGAGTCACTTGATTTTGAATCACTTGACACATGTGAACCATGCCTCATGGGCAAGATGACTAAAACGCCGTTCTCTGGAACAATGGAACGGGCAAGTGACTTATTGGAAATCATACATACTGATGTGTGTGATCCAATGAATGTTGTAGCGCGCGGTGGAAATCGTTACTTTCTCACCTTCACTGATGACTTGAGTAGATATGGGTATATTTACTTGATGAAACACAAGTCTGAAACGTTTGAAAAATTCAAGCAATTTCAGAGTGAAGTTGAGAATCATCGTAACAAGAAGATTAAATTTCTGCGATCTGATCGAGGAGGTGAATATCTGAGTTATGAGTTTGGCAGTCACTTAAGACAATGTGGAATTGTTTCACAGTTGACACCGCCCGGAACACCACATCGTAATGGTGTGTCTGAACGTCGTAATCGAACCTTATTAGATATGGTGCGTTCTATGATGTCTCTTGCCGGTTTGCCACTATCGTTTGGGGTTATGCATTAGAGATAGCTGCATTCACTTTAAATAGGGCACCATCAAAATCCGTTGAGACGACGCCATATGAACTGTGGTTTGGCAAAAGGCCAAAGTTGTCGTTTCTCAAAGTTTGGGGATGTGATGCTTATGTCAAAAAGCTTCAGCCTGAAAAGCTGGAACCCAAAGCGGAGAAATGCGTCTTCATAGGATACCCGAAAGAGACAGTCGGGTATACCTTCTATCTCAGATCCGAAGGCAAAGTGTTTGTCGCAAAGAACGGAACATTTCTTGAGAAAGAGTTTCTCTCGAAAGAATTGAGTGGGAGTAAAATAGAGCTTGATGAGGTTATTGAACCTTTACTTCAACTAGAAAGTAGCGCAGCGCAGAAAGATGTTTCTGTGAAACCTATGACGATAAAAGAGGAAGTTAATGATGATGATCATGAAGCTTCGGATCAAGCTACTATTGAACCTCGTAGGTCGACAAGGACGCGTACTACGCCCGAGTGGTACGGCAACCCTGTCTTGGAGGTCATGTTGTTAGAGAACAATGAACCTACGAGCTATGGAGGAGCAGTGATGGGCCCGGATTCCGAGAAATGGTTAGAGGCCATGAAATCTGAGATGGGATCCATGTATGAAAACAAAGTATGGACTTTGGAAGTACTACCTGAAGGGCGAAAGGCCATTGAGAACAAATGGATCTCTAAGAAGAAGACGGACGCGGACGGTAATGTCACCGTCTATAAAGCTCGACTTGTGGCAAAGGGTTTTTCACAAGTTCAAGGAGTTGACTATGATGAGACTTTCTCACCCGTAGTGATGCTTAAGTCTGTCAAAATCACGTTGGCAATAGCTGCTTATTTCGACTATGAAATTTGGCAGATGGATGTCAAAACGGCATTCCTCAACGGTTTCCTTGAGGAAGAGTTGTATATGATGCAACCAGAAGGTTTTGTCGATCCAAAGAATGCTGACAAAGTTTGCAAACTCCAGCGATCCATTTCTAGGCTGGTGCAAGCATCTTCAGGTTGGAATAAGCGATTTGATGAGGTGATCAAAGCGTTTGAGTTTATACAAGTTTATGGAGAAGCTTGTATTTACAAGAAAGTGAGCGGGAGCTCTATAGCGTTCTAATATTATATGTGGATGACATATTGCTGATTGGAAACAATATAGAAATGCTAGAAAGCATGAAGGAAAATTTGAACAAGAGTTTTTCAATGAAGGACCTAGGAGAAGCTGCTTTCATATTAGGCATTAAGATCTATAGAGATAGATCGAGACGCTTAATAGCACTTTCACAGACCACATACCTTGATAAAGTTTTGAAGAAGTTCAAAATGGATCAGTCCAAGAAGGGGTTCTTGCCTGTGCTAAAAGGTGTGAAGTTGAGTAAGACTCAATGCCAAGTGACTGCAGAAGATAGAGAAAAGATGAGTGTCATCCCCTATGCTTCAGCCATAGGCTCCATCATGTATGCAATGCTGTGCACAAGACCCGATGTCAGCCTTGCCATAAGTATGGCCGGAAGGTTTCAAAGTGATCCTAGAGTGGAGCACTGGCAAGCGGTCAAGAATATCCTCAAGTACCTAAAAAGGACAAAGGATATGTTTCTCGTTTATGGAGGTGATGAAGAGCTCGTCGTAAAGGGTTACGTAGATGCAAGCTTTGACACTGATCCGGACGACTCTAAGTCGCAAACCGGATACGTATTTATTCTTAACGGGGGAGCGGTAAGCTGGTGCAGTTCTAAGCAGAGCGTGGTAGCTGATTCTACGTGTGAAGCAGAGTACATCGCAGCCTCGAAGGCAGCGAAGGAAGGTGTCTGGATGAAGCAGTTCATGACAGATCTTGGAGTAGTGCCTAGTGCACTGAATCCAATAAACCTGTTCTGTGACAACACTGGTGCCATTGCTCTAGCCAAGGAACCAAGGTTTCACAAGAGGACCAGACACATAAAGCGACGCTTCAACTCCATCCGGGTCTTCATCGAGGAGAAGGACATAAATATTTGCAAGTGCACACGGATCTGAATGTTGCAGACCCGTTAACTAAACCTCTTCCAAGGGCTAAACATGATCAACACCAGAACTGTATGGGTGTTCGATTCATTACCATGTAAATCACATAGTGATGTGAACTAGATTATTGACTCTAGTGCAAGTGGGAGACTGTTGGAAATATGCCCTAGAGGCAATAAATAAAGTGTTTATTATTATATTTCCTTGTTCATGATAATCGTTTATTATCCATGCTATAATTGTATTGATTGGAAACACATTGCATGTGTGGGTAAATAGACAACACTGTGTCCCTAGTATGCCTCTAGTGAACTAGCTCGTTGATCAAAGATGGTCAGGGTTTCCTAGCCATTGACATGTGATGTCATTTGATAACGGGATCACATCATTAGGAGAATGATGTGATGGACAAGACCCAAACTACAAACGTAGCGTATGGTCGTGTCAGTTTATTGCTACTGTTTTCTGCATGTCAATGTATATGTTCCTATCACCATGAGATCATGCAACTCACGGATATCGGAGGAGTGCCTTATGTGTATCAAACGTCGCAATGTAACTAGGTGACTATAAAGGTGCTCTATAGATTTCTCCGATGGTGTCTGTTGAGTTGGCATGGATCGAGACTGGGATTTGTTACTCCGTGTGACGGAGAGGTATCTCAGGGCCCACTCGGTAATGCAACATCACAACAAGCCTTGCAAGCAATGTGACTAATATGTTAGCCACAGGATCTTGCATTACAAAACAAGTAAAGAGACTTGCCGGTAACGAGGTTGAACTAGGTATGGAGATACCGACGATCGAATCTCGGGCAAGTAACATACCGAAGAACAAAGGGAACGTTATACGGGATTGACTGAATCCTTGACATAGAGGTTCGACCGATGAAGATCTTCATAGAATATGTAGGAACCAATGTGGACATCCAGGTCCCGCCATTGGTTATTAGCCCGAGAGGTGTCTCGGTCATGTCTACATAGTTCTCGAACCCGCAGGGTTTGCACACTTAAGGTTCAGTGACGTTTCGGTAGTGTAGAGTTATGTATGGTGGTGACCGAAGATTGTTCGGAGTCCCGGATGAGATCTCGGACGTCACGAGGAGCTCCTAAATGGTCTAGAGGTAAAGATTCATATATAGGAAGTCCCAGTTTGGTTGCCGGAAAGGTTTCGGGCTCATCGGTAGTGTACCGGGAGTGTCGGTAGTGTACCGGGAGGTCTCCGGGAGAGGTATTTCGACCCTAGAGGATCCATGGCCTGTGGGAGAATAATAACCAGCCCTTAGTGTGCTGGTGGAACAGCCACAAAGGCCCATGGCGCCAGCAGGGAAAAATACCAAAAGGAAAAAGGTGGAAAAAGGCAAAAAGGGGCTATATAAGGAAGGAGTCCTAATCCTACTTGGAGTCCTCCCTCCTAGCCGGCCGAACCAGCTAGCCTTGGAGTCCAAGGCTGCCTCTCCTCCTCCTCTCCTCCTATATATACTAGAGGGTTTCAAGGGTTTTGCACAAGTTCTTTCTTCCACGTGCAACCCTAACCTCCAGTGCATAGTTTCTCCTCTAGATCAGTTTTCTACAGTGCTTAGGCGAAGCCCTGCAGGAATAACTCCACCACCATCACTGGAGCGCCTTCACGCTGCTAGTGAACTCTTCCTACTCTCCGCCTCCTCTTGCTGGATCAAGATGGTGGAGATCGTCATCAAGCTGCACGTCTCTTGAACGCGGAGGTGCCGTTTGTTCGGTACTAGATCGAAAGGGTCGTGATCAAGGCCACGGGACGTTCGTGATCGGATCACGTGACGGATCGTGACGAGATCACGGGACGGTCCGTGATTAGATCGCGGGACGCTCGACGATTTGGATCGCGAAGAAGTACGACTACACCAACCGCGTTTCTTAATGCTTCCCGCTTAGCGATCTACAAGGGTACGTAGATCCACTCTCCCTCTCGTAGATGCTCATCACCATGGATAGGTTTGCGTGCGTGTAGGAAATTTTTTGTTTCCCATGCGACGTTCCCCAACACCAACAGTCTAGTTGTGTCTTATGTTCCTAGTGTGATAACTCTGGCCATCTTTATCGAAAGCATGTTGTGATTCTACTTAGTCAGTAGGTACTCTATTTCTGGGTTCACGAACCGAAGGATCATTCTGTTCACTTCCGTTGATAGTATTTGCTCGTTCCTTTAGGATATTAGTAACCTTGTTATAGTCTTCAAGGTTCATGGTATATCATTCTTCCAATACCATGATCCATTATGGCAGAAGTTTCTTGTGATCTTAATATCACAACAAGAGTGCTCGTGATGAGTCCTCCATTTCATAGTTGTGAACCTGCCAATTCTTTCATTTCTGCATGGATTATCCGGAAGAAACATGTTGAACTCCGTTTGACATATTCAATCCATGCATCTACGACTCAGGAAAAAACAGGAGCTCTTGAGTTGTCCTTCTTCAATTGTATTCTGACCTTTATCTATCAATGGATAGTCAAGGGTATGTCATGCATTGTCTTATCGATGTCGACTATTCTTGTGGTCTGTCAAGCCATTCTATTTTAGAATGACTAGGAGAAGCAAACTCATGTACCTTGTCCATTTCTAGGATTGGGTCCAAGCAGTTGTATTCCTCAGCTCAAAATGCCACTCCAGCTTTTGTTTTGTTCTACCCTGAGGTATTACCCTTTTCATGTCAAGATCATTATGAGAACTGCACTCCCTCTTATGAAATCTTGATGTAGTGATACTTCTCACCATCATCATTTATTCCCCGGTCTCTGTGTTGTCTGCAACCAGTATACCGACAAGAGAATCGGGATGTGAGAAATCAATACTCCTAGCAACTTTGTTGCTTGGTAGTTAATGGACAATAATCTCACTCTTGGTGTGATGGTCATTGAAGCATCATACTAAGAATGATCGTGCTACCTAGTCCATTTTCCAATGTGCACTTTTTAGTCAATGAGTTAGGATTGTGTCAATCCTTCGCTCTGTTGATCATATCGTCTTGCTGTAGCGACCCGATCTCAAGGGATCGGAGTCTCTGTGCTTAAGTGTCATCCCTGAATCGGTATGCTGACACACACAGTACTTGAGGATTTACAACAGAGTTCAATCACACATTTATTACATCGAGAATCCTCAAAGAGTATTTATTACAATAATGTGGCCTAAGGCCAAGTAAACAAAAACATGCGGAAGCAAAAAGTGTAACGAGTCCATCAACTCCACGAGCAAGCTGAGTGCAGAACAACGACCTATCGCACCATATTCGTCGTCGGATAAATCTGCAACATGATAAGTTGCAGCCGTGTAGGTCAGTACATGGAATGTACTGGCAAGTCACATCATAAAGTGTAATGAGCCTACATAGTACATGCAATTTGGCTGGTGGAAAGCTCTAAGTTTAGTTTTACATAAAGCTAGTTTTTCCCTATCAGAAATAATTGCTCTACTTCTACAAATATCTTAAGTCTGAGGTGATGCCCATCTCAACCATTCCAAATTTTATACCCAATTGATTTGTTAAGAGCGATGACATCTCCCTACATTTCCACTACTAAAAGGTCAAGTTGTCCATGACCGGGGACACGGCTAATCGATTAGATTTTAACTCTGTAGAGGTTGTGCACTTTTCCCCACAAGACGCGACCACATCCTTGATCGGAATATCGAGACATAGTCTTTCAATAGCATTTCCCCTAACCCACGGATAGGCCGGTACACCCACATCATCTACATCTGCTAGCCTATCCCGGATGAGGTCACACCATCTAATCAACTAAGCCAGGGCTTGCGGCTGCACACAGAAGCTTATAGACATGAAAACAAGGTTGATCCCTTTGAGCTTGGGTGGACGGACCACTTGTGTGCACTCCCATGGATTCCCATGAATGCTCCCACTGTACTTCGCCTCCATACAAACCAGTTTCCACCCAGGTAGTTCATTAAAGTTGGTCCTAGTTACTACTTTGTCACTCACATCTCAAAGTGATAGCACTCCCCAATCCATGTCTAATTTGGCGAGGCATTGTAACATAACACGATGGCGACAAAGTTTGCATGGTTCAGACCTACCTCAAATGAACTACTGGGTGATAGTAAATCCAACAAGTATAAACTCCTATCATGCACTCCTACATCAAAGGACTAAGTGCAAAAATAAAACATAGGTAAAACTGACATGATCAAAATGTAACTTGCCTTCGTGCTGGAAGTGATGTTCTAGCGAATGATAGTACTCTGCTTTGCACTCCGAACAATCTATCGCAAAGTAAATAAAACACACATAAACATGCATTCATACAATTCAAAGACATGCAAGAAAATATTTGCAAAACCAAATAAAAATCCAACACAAATCATTAGCATGAAAAATTTCGAAGTGTGACTAGTGTTAAAAATTCGTGACGTGCACTACTGTTCCTACAAGGCATCCTAGTAAAATTATGGTGAATAGAAAATAATGGTGTAGAACATTTAGTGGCAAAATGTCATGGCAAAGGATTTTGTTCGTGTGACGTGGTGCAAAAAGAATCACTTCAAACAGGTATACCGTTTGAAAGATATGGCCTAATGAAATTTAAATTCAAATCTGAATAAATTTCACATTTGAACTTGCAAAAATATGCAACTATGGGTTTTCTGGTTAGGGCTATTCAAGTCGAAAATTTAGCCTCTTGTTTCATCTCGTTTCGACCTACGGTTAAAAACTTAAGGCCGTTTGAAGTTTTGAATAAAATCTGAAAAAAACTGCTATAGAACATTTTCTGAAAACTCTAAAGTGTGGACGTTCGCGACTAGAGCGCGAAGTGAATGGCTCTGATTGGTTGACTATGTTCGCTGCGGCTGCTACACGACGAACGTTCGCAAACTAGGCAAATCCCCGGTTCGGCTAACTAAAAAAACACCGATGTTCAGTTTAAATAAACCACACGGTTTATATTAAAACGCGGTTAACCGCGTACCGGTTCGGTCTAAAGAAAAAAACTAAAAGAATAAAAACTAAAACTAATCTACAGAGGAGCGGCGCTTACAGAGACGCTCGTGCGTGCGTTCGGGCAGGAAGCTCGATGGTGACTGGGCAGCGGCTCCAGCGATCTCCGGCGCGGGCGAGGTTGTCCGGCGGATGCAGCTCGACGAGGTCCTCCGAGCGGTGGTGACAGCACCCGACGGCGACTACCGTAGGGAGCGGGGCGAGCTCCGATCTCTGGCAAACTCCGGCGACTATAGTCGGATGGGCGGCGTCTCCGGTGCATCCTAGGGGCAACGAAGATGTCAGGGAGATGCGGGTGGACTAGGGGGTCCGATTTCTCAAGGAGGGAAGGGTCATGGCAGCTCACCGGCGTCGGAATCCTCGTCGGAAAGCTCCGGCTCCGGCGAGATGCAAACTGACGGGGCGGTGGCTACGAGCGGCAAGAGGAGGAGCGGGTTGGCTGAATGGAGAGAGGGCATCGGGGGGCTTTTATAGGCGCAGCTAGGAGGGCTAGGGTTGCGGGATAAGTGTTATCCCAATAGCCTCAGCCGGCTGTTGCGGGAGTGCCTGCGCTGCTCTATCTGAGCGCTCCAGGCGGGAGGGTCGGGATGACCCGGGTAGGGCCCACCTGCAGTTACGAGAGAAAGAGAGATGCGAGCGAGAGGGAGACGTGGGGAGCGACGGGCGCTGGGGCTGGCTCGTCCGGCGGCTCGCCTGGCTAGTGAGCGGCCTGGCTGGGCTACGGCCTGGGTGGGCTGCGTGTGTGTGTGTTTCTCTCTTTTCTTTACCTCTCCTTTTTAGATCTGAGCAAATAAACAAAAATATAGGGTATTATATACCAAAATGATCAAAAAAATAAATCCCACAACGTGAACATTTCTTTTGAGTCAAAATAAAAACTTTATAAAAACATTATTTAAAGAAAATCCAAAATGAAACCAAATTTGACTTTCAAATAAATTGGCACTATTTTGTTCTGACCTTTGGGGTGTCATGTTACCTCCTCTCATACTCTTTTTTCAAAGTATTTTGTCAGGTAATTGAGTAAACTCAAATGCCAAATTGAAAAGAAGTCAAACAAAGAAGATGAAATATATTTGCCACATTCATTTCAATCATAATGCATAGATGATTAGCTAATAATTGTAAAACATTCCAAATTGAAAATTTGGGATGTTACAAACCTACCCCCCTTAAGATGAATCTCATCCTCGAGATTCGGGTTGGCTAGAAAAAAGGTGTGGATGGTCTCGCTTGAGATCTTCTTCTCGTTCCCAAGTAACTTCCTCCTCGGTGTGGTGACTCCACTGAACCTTGCAGAACTTGATAACCTTGGTACGAGTGATCCTCTCGGCAGTCTCAAGAATCTTAACAGGTTTCTCCTCATAAGTTAGATCGTTATCCAACTGAATTGCTTCTAGAGGCACTGTGTCTCTCAAAGGAATATCTGCCATCTCTGCATGACACTTCTTCAGTTGGGAAATATGAAACACATCATGAACTCCTGACAAACCCTCTGGTAGTTCAAACTTGTATGCAACTTCCCCTCTGCGTTCGAGAACTCGATATGGCCCACGAATCATGGTGCTAACTTTCCTTTGACTCCAAACCTCTTAATACCTCGAAGTGGAGACACTCGTAGATATGCTCTATCTCCCACTTCATAAATCACTTCCTTGCGTTTAGCATCGGCATAACTCTTCTGTCTAGACTGAGCTATCTTGAGTCTATCACGGATCAACTTGACCTTCTCCTCAGAATCTCGAATCAAGTCCGATCCAAACAATTTGTGATCACCAACTCCATCCCACATCAACGGTGTTCTGCACTTCCTCCCATACAATGCTTGAAAAGGGGCCATCTGCAAACTGGCTTGATAGTTGTTGTTGTATGAGAACTCTACATAAGGTAAGTTATCATCCCAACTAGACCCGTAGTCTAGCGCACAAGCTCTCAACATGTCCTCCAGAATCTGATTCACCCTCACTATCTGCCCATCTGTCAGTGGATGGAAGGCTGTACTGAACTCTAGCCTGGTACCCAAAGTTTCAGGTAGCTGATGCCAAAACTTTGAAGTAAACTGTGTCCCTCTATCTGATACAATGGTCCTCGAAACTCCATGCAGACAAACAATCTTGGTCATATATGTCTTCGCCAGCTTAGCACTTGTATAGATACTCTTCACAGGGATGAAGTGAGCAACCTTGGTCAAGCGATCAACTATTACCCAAATGGAATCATAACCTGAACGGGACCTGGGTAATCCCGTGATGAAGTTCATGCCAAGTTTATCACATTTCCAATCAGGTATCGGCAATGGCTGAAGCAAACCTGCTGGTTTCTGATGCTCTGCCTATACCCTTTGACATACATCACATACTGCTACATACTCAGCAATTTCCCTCTTCATACCGGTCCACCAAAACCTTTCCTTCAAGTCCAAATACATCTTGGTGTTTCTCGGATGTATCGAGTAAGGCGAATCATGAGCCTCCTGAAGAATCAACTTCTTGATCTCTGGATCATTGGGCACACAAATACGCTGCTCAAACCATATGGTTCCATGCTCATCCTCACGGAATCCTTCTGCCTTTCCTTTGCTGATCCTCTCCTTTTTCTCAGCAATACCTTGATCCAACTTCTGAGCTTCTCTGATCTTTCCCAACAAGGTGGATTCTACTTCGAGTGCGGCAACATAGCCTCTTGGAACTATTTCCAACTCGAGATCTCTAAGTTCATCACACAACTCCTGAGGTAATCCTCAAACGACAAGAGTGTTGACATAGCTCTTACGGCTCAACGCATCTGCCACGACGTTGGCTTTTCCTGGATGATAATGCAAATTCATGTCATAATCCTTGATGAGGTCCAACCATCTCCTTTGCCTAAGGTTCAACTCCTTCTGCGTGAAGATGTACTTCAAAATCTTGTGATCGGTGTAAACATCACATTGGTTCCCGACAAGGAAATATCTGTAGGTCTTGAGTGCATGCACCATGGCTGCTAACTCCAGATCATGCGTGGCATAGTTCAACTCATGAGGTCAAAGCTGACGTGAAGCATAAGCTACAACCTTTCCTCCTTGCATAAGCACGCCTCCAAGTCCTTGGCGTGAAGCGTCGTAGTACACCTGAAAATCCTTGTGTATGTTCGGCAGAATTAGCATTGGAGATGTAACCAAATGCTTCTTCAACTCCTGGAAACTGGCTTCACATTCCTCGGTCCAAATATACTTAGTGTCCTTCTTCAACAACTCCGTCATGGGCTTTGCAATCTTGGAGAAATTCTCAATGAACCTCCGATAATATCCTGCAAGTCCAAGGAAACTGCGGATCTCGCTAACTGAAGTCGGTGCCTTCCATTCTGTGGCTGCTTCTACCTTGGAAGGGTCCACGGCAATTCCTTCTCCTGACACAACATGTCCGAGAAATCCGACTTCCTTCAACCAAAACTCACACTTGCTGAACTTGGCATAAAGTTGGTGTTCTCTGAGCTTCTCCAGAACTAAGCGCAGATGTTCTACGTGCTCCTCCTCATTCTTGGAGAAAACCAATATATCATCAATGAATACCACCACAAACTTATCCAAGTACTCCATGAATACCTTGTTCATCATGCTCATAAAATAGGCAGGGGCATTAGTCAAACCAAACGACATGACTGTATACTCATAAAGCCCATACCTCGTGGTAAAAGTTGTCTTAGGTATATCTTTCTCACGGATCTTCAACTGATGATAACCCGATCGAAGGTCAATCTTGGAGAAAACACTAGCTCCTTCTAGCTGGTCGAACGGGTCATTGATCATCGGGAGCAGATACTTGTTCTTGATGGTCACCTCATTCAAAGAGCGATAATCCACACACATCCTCAAGGTTCCATCCTTCTTCTCCACTAAGAGTACCGGGGCTCCCCAAGGGGATGAACTCGGGCGAATATACCCCTTCTCCAGCAACTCCTCGATCTGCTTCTTGACTTCTGCTAGATTATTAGCGGGCATCCGGTATGGCCGCTTGGAGATAGGTTCGGTGCCTGGCAGCAACTCAATGAGAAACTCAATCTCCCGATCCGGTGGCATACCGGGTAACTCCTCTGGAAATACATCGGGATAATCCTTCACCACTGGTACTTCCTCCTGGACAACTCCTGTAAGAGAGTTCACTTGAGTCTTCTTAGGCTTAAGCCTGGATACATCCTTGATCCTCGTCTTCTCTGGAGTGGTGAGAAGAATTGACCTACTGGCACAATCAATGCTTCCCTGATACTTGGACATCCTATCCATACCTAGGATTACATCCAACCCTTGTGACTCAAGTACGATCATATCTGTGAGAAAAACATGTCCCCCTATGTTCAAAGGCAACTGAAAACATGCCTGACTAGTCATAGACTCTGCTCCTGGGGAACTCACTAGGATAGGTGACTTAAGAGCTACGGTAGGCAACTTATGTTTATCCATAAATCCCCTCGATATGAATGTATGTGATGCACCAGTGTCAAAGAGAATAAGTGCTGGAAATGAATTAACCAAGAACTTACCAATCACCGCATCCGGTTGTTCATAGACTTCTTCCACATTGACATGATTCACATGCCCCTTAGTGAAAGGATTGGGCTTCTTGCCTCCAGAACTTCCATTGCCATTCCCGTTCTGTAGCTCGGGACACTCGTTGGAGTAGTGCCATGTCTTCTTGCACTTGAAGCAGGTGATGTGAGTCAGATCCTTCCTCACTGGTGTAGCAGGGGTAGGGTGATGGTGATTGCCGTTTCCTTCATTCCCATTGCCATTCTTATGGCCACTGTGGTTGTGTCCATTGCCTCCATGCTGAGAATGACCACCATGATTATGATGGTTGTGCCCTCCAAACTTACTGTGTCCTGCACCAGAATATCCTGAGAAAGGGGCGGAGCGAGGCTTCTGCTGAGCTCCAGACTGAAACTTGCCTTGACCATATTTCCTCTTGCGATTTTCCATCTGCTGATGCTTGCCCTCTAGAGTGATCGCCTTGTCCACCAACTCTTGATAGTTATCAAAAGTCGCTACCATCAACTGAATTCCCAGCTCATCATTCAGTCCCTCCAGAAACTTCTCTTGCTTGGCTGCATCGGTTCACTTGCTTGGCTGCATTGGTTGCCACGTCACCTGGGGCGTAACGGGACAACTTGCTGAAGTCATCAACATACTCAGACACTGAGCGACCTCCTTGGCGTAAGTTGTGGAACTCCCTCTTCTTGAGAGCCATAGCGCCCGCTGAAACATGAGCAGTGTGGAACGCTTGCTGGAACTGAGCCCAAGTAACATTCTCCATGGGGTACGTGGCGGTGTAGTTGTCCCACCACGAAGCTGCTGGTCCATCCAGTTGGTGAGAGGCAAACCTCACCTTCTCCTCATCAGTGCATCCTGCTGTGGCTAGCTTCCTGCCCATGTTGCGAAGCCGGTCATCCGCGACAATCGGCTCGGGCTGCTTGTGAAGATTGGAGGATTCAGCCTCAGAAAACGGGTAAGGCTGTCAATTTGTGGTGGAGGTGGAGGTGGAGGTGGGTTGTTGTTGTTGTTCTGGGCCATACTCTGCATCATCAGTTATATCATCTGGTTCTGGGTCTGAAGCAATTGTTCCAAGGCGGGTGGGATATCATTCCCTGAGCCACTCCTGGAAGGGTTACGCCTTGGTCGCATCTGTTGGGTCAGCATAGATGGGGTATAGATAGAATTAGGCCTAAGGGAGAAACACTACCCATATGCAAGTGATGTCAATAAAAATGCAAATCACTCCAATTCAATTCAATCAAAGAGCTCACACGAAACAAATCTAAGGTGAGCCATGTCACAAGATTTGACAAGGTCCCACAAATAAATCAATGAAATACTAATCGATTATCGAATCCTAATCTCTCATGGTGGTCTAAATCTACTCCTCGTCGGAAGAGAGATCTATCATGTTGATGTCGGCTCCAGCGGCATCACTCTGTATCTCCTCATCGTCGTCCTCATAGTCTTTGTCCTGACTGACGTAGTCCCCATACGAGTGATCCTCTTGGAGATTCTCCCTGTTATCAAGCTCTTCCTCAGCTTCCTCCAGCTGAAGCTTCAAGTCGTCGAACTTATCCTGCAGCGCATCAAGCTCCGCCTCATGCTCTGCACAGGCGTTCTGAAGCTCTTCTTCTAGCTCGACCTTGTGGGTAGTCAGGTTGTGGGTGGTGATGAGGTAGTCGTCCATCTCTTCCTTCATCCTGGTGATGAGCTCCTCCAGGTCCTCAATGCAAGTTGATGGTGTCGTCCTCCCTGGTGCGCACCACATCTCCATCCGAGTCGCGGCGTGCGTACGTGACGTAGTTAGTCTTCCTGAGATCCTCGCGGCAGTCCTGGCGGATGCACCCAAGTGCAAAGACCGCAGCAATCCCTTTGCCAATGCCCCCATGATCTTACTTCTATGTAGAAGTCGATCGGCTCAATGGCATTTCCAAAAGTTTGCCCTGGAATGTGGACGTCAATCTTCCACAGCATCTCCTCAGGTAGAGTGGCCATGAAGGTACCAGTGAAGCTAGGCAGGGCAATGCGCAGATGACCTGCGATATCCACGAGCTATCTTCCAAAGGGCATGGTTGCGTCGGGCTGAGCAAACTCAACGATGGGGGTCGACATCTACAGTTTGAAAGAGAGGAGAAATTAGTAATGAAGTAGGGAAAAGTATGAGACCAAAATAGGGGTATAAAAGTGTTGTAAAAATCTGGTTTTTATCCTATGGCTTTCCATTTTCTAGGTTCGCGTCCTACAGTCAGCGTGTGCTCTGATACCATCTTGTAGCGACCCGATCTCAAGGGATCGGAGTCTCTGTGCTTAAGTGTCATCCCTAGATCGGTATGCTGACACACATAGTACTTGAGGATTTACAACAGAGTTCAATCACACATTTATTACATCGAGAATCCTCAAAGAGTATTTATTACAATAATGTGGCCTAAGGCCAAGTAAACAAAAACAAGCGGAAGCAAAAAGTGTAACGAGTCCATCAACTCCACGAGCAAGCTGAGTGCAGAACAACGACCTATCGCACCTTATTCGTCGTCGGATAAATCCGCAACATGATAAGTTGCAGCCGTGTAGGTCAGTACATGGAATGTACTGGCAAGTCACATCATAAAGTGTAATGAGCCTACATAGTACATGCAATTTGTCTAGTGGAAAGCTCTAAGTTTAGTTTTGCATAAAGCTAGTTTTTCCCTATCAGAAATAATTGCTCTACTTCTACAAATATCATAAGTCCGAGATGATGCCCATCTCAACCATTCCAAATTTTATGCCCAATTGATTTATTAAGAGTGATGAGATCTCCCTACATTTCCACTACTAAAAGCTCAAGTTGCCCATGACCGGGGACACGGCTAATCGATTAGATTTTAACTCTGCAGAGGTTGTGCACTTTTCCCCATAAGACTCGACCACATCCTTGATCGGAAGATCAATACATAGTCTTTCGATAGCATTTCCCCTAACCCACGGATAGGTAGGTACACCTACATCATCTACATCTGCTAGCCTATCCCGGAAGAGGTCACACCATCCAATCAACTAAGCCAGATCCCATATTGGCTTGCGGCTGCACACGGAAGCTTATAGACATGAAAACAAGGTTGATCCCTTTGAGCCTGGGTGGACGGACCACTAGTGTGCACTTCCATGGATTCCCATGAATGCTCCCACTATACTTTGCCACCATACAAACCAGTTTCCACCCAGGTAGTTCATTAAAGTTGGTCCTAGTTACTACTCTGTCACTCACATCTCAAAGCGATAGCACTCCCCAATCTATGTCTACTTTGGCAAGGCATTGTAACATAACACGATGGCGACAAAGTTTGCATGGTTCAGACCTACCTCAAATGAACTACTGGCTGATAGTAAATCCAACAAGTATGAACTCCTATCATGCACTCCTACATCAAAGTACTAAGTGCAAAAATAAAACATAGGTAAAACTGACAAGATCAAAATGTAACTTGCCTTCGTGCTGGAAGTGATGTTCTAGCGAATGATAGTACTCTGCTTTGCACTCCGGACAATCTTTCGCAAAGTAAATGAAACACACATAAACATGCATTCATACAATTCAAAGACATGCAACAAAATATTTGCAAAACCAAATAAAAATCCAACACAAGTCATTAGTATGAAAATTTTCAAAGTGTGACTAGTTTTAAAAATTTGTGATGTCCACTAGTGTTCCTACAAGGCATCCTAGTAAAATTATTGTGAACAGAAAATAATGGTGTAGAATATTTAGTGGCAAAATTTCATGGCAAAGGATTTCGTTCGTGTGACGTGGTGCAAAAAGAATCACTTCAAACGGGTATACCGTTTGAAAGATATGGCCTAATGAAATTTATATTCAAATCTGAATAAATTTCGAATTTGAACTTGCAAAAATATGCAACTATGGGTTTTCTGGTTAGGGCTATTCGAGATGAAAATTCAGCCTCTTGTTTCATCTCGTTTCGACCTACGGTTAAAGAGTTAAGGCCGTTTGATGTTTTGAATAAAATCTGGAAAAAAACTGCTATAGAACATTTTCTGAAAACTCTAAAGTGCGGACGTTCGCGACTAGAGCGCGAAGTGAATGGCTCTGATTGGTTGACTATGTTCGGTACGGTTGCTACACAACGAACGTTTGCAAACTAGGCAAATCCCCGGTTCGGCTAACTAAAAAACACACACCGACGTTCAGTTTAAATAAACCGCATGGTTTATATTAAAACGTGGTTAACCGCGTACCGGTTCGGTCTAAATAAAGAACCTAAAAGAAAAAAAACTAAAACTAATCTACAGAGGAGCGGCGCTTACAGAGACGCTCGTGCGTGCGTTCGGGCAGGAAGCTCGATGGTGATGGGTCGGCGGCTCCGGCGATCTCCGGCACGAGCGGGGTTGTCCAACGGATGCATCTCGACGAGGGCCTCCGGGCGGTGGTGACGGCACCCGACGGCGACAACCGTAGGGAGCGGGGCGAGCTCCGGTCTCCGGCGAACTCCGGCGACAACGGTCGGACGAGCGGCATCTCCGGTGCGTCCTAGGGGCAACGAAGATCTCCGGGAGATGCGAGTGAACTAGGGGGTCCGATTTCTCAAGGAGGGAAGGGTCATGGCGGCTCACCGGCGTCGGAATCCTCGTCGGAAAGCTCCGGCTCCGGCGAGATGGAAACTGACGGGGCGGTGGCTACGAGCGGCAAGAGGAGGAGTGGTTGGCTGAATGGAGAGAGGGCATGGGGGGGCTTTTATAGGCGCAACTAGGAGGGTTGGGGTCGCGGGATAAGTGTTATCCCAAGAGCCTCGGCCGGCTGTTGCGGGAGTGCCTGCGCTGCTCTATCCGAGCTCTCCAGGCGGGAGGTTGGGGACTACCCGGGTAGGGCCCACCAGCAGTTAGGAGAGAAAGAGAGATGCGAGCGAGAGGGAGACGTGGGGAGCGACGGGCGCTGGGGCTGAGCTCATCCGGTGCCTCGCCTGGCTAGCGAGCGGCCTGGCTGGGCTGCGGGTGTGTGTGTTTCTCTTTTTTTACCTCTCCTTTTTAGATCTGAGCAAAAAAACAAAAATCTAGTGTATTACATACCAAAACGATCAGAAAAATAAATCCTACAACATGAACATTTCCTTAGAATCAAAATAAAAACTTTATAAAAACATTATTTAAAGAAAATCCAAAATGAAACCAAATTTGACTTTCAAATAAATTGGCACTATTTTCTTCTGATCTTTGGAGTGTCATGTTACCTCCTCTCATACTCTTTTTTAAAAGTATTTTGTCAGGTAATTGAGTAAACTCAAATGCCAAATTGAAAAGAAGTCAAACAAAGAAGATGAAATATATTTGCCACATTCATGTCAATCATAATGCATAGATGATTAGCTAATAATTGTAAAACATTCCAAATTGAAAATGTGGGATGTTACACTTGCTTTGAAAAACAAGATTGTTCTTGAGCTTGACAACATATCAGTGGATCGTGATTTTCCGAATATCTTCTTGGAAGTATTACCAAGGTGTTCCTTGACCGTTATGTTGAGTTCGTGATCAAGATGGTTTTTGATATAGGCGAAGTTGTCCCTGTCTTTCGATGAGATGGTGGCTATCGTTTTTGGTGGAGTAGACTTTGACGATCCGACTACGAACGTGTGAGACGTCGCGCCTTAGCAATCGCTAAACCAACTCTGAGAGGTTATTGACCACGCCGGAGCACGATCAACCTGACCACGAGGGTCTATTTCCTGCACGCAAACGAAGAACAAGCAAGAAACTAAGATTGCAATCTGGATATTGCGAATATAAGAGGAAAGCTTTATTGATGAAGTGGGGTTCTGTGACGCCTTTGTCTGGTCGTGGAACACAAACGAAGAACGCGAAGTTGCTGCTATGGCGAACTTGTAATCTAAACAAAACCCAAACCTAAAACGAAGCCCTAAGGGCTGTATATATGGGGGAATAGAAGGGAATTTCGTGGCCCCTTGGAGGAGGGGTCCGAAACCGACCCTAAGTCAGTTTCCCCATACATACGGACTCTAAAAACAGCCTATAATATGGTATTTCGAAATTACATGGGCCTGGCCCAAAATTAAGGTGGCGCAGCACCTATATTAGCCTATGGACGAATTTTATAAAGTGGCATCATGCATATTTCGTCCAAAGCTTCCCACTCGCATTATGGTGGCTTCAATGTGCGAAAATCATCACTGGAAACTCCATTGTTCTTCCCCGCGCGCGCACCTTCTCCTCCATGCTTGATCCCGCTCCAATGGTCATCCTTCTTATCCATGATAGGTCCTTCATTCATAAGTAAAACAAAAGTATCTAATTTAGGCAGCATCATATGTTCATGAATATTAGAAGGATTTCCAAGAAACGAAAGTACCTGGTAATTCAATTGACGTGCGCGAGCTCTAGTAATTGGTCCTGTATGTATAGCAGTCGGGGTGGGTGTAACATTAGTAGGGATGTCCTCATCATCCTCCCCTTCTTGAACTGAAGTCGTCCTCGACAGAAGCTCATCTTCCTCACCCAAATAAGGCTTCAAATCTGCAATGTTAAAAGTGGGGCTAACCCCAAACTCTGCAGGCAGCTCAAGTTTATATGCATTATCATTTATTTTCTCTAACACCTTAAAAGGACCATCAGCACGGGGCATTAGCTTTGACTTGCGCAAATCAGGAAATCTATCCTTACGCAAATGTAACCAAACAAGATCACCAGGTGCAAAGACAACATGTTTTCTACCCTTATCTCCAGCAAGTTTGTATTTAGCATACATACACTCAATGTTTTCCTTCGTTAACTCATGCATCTTTAATATCAATTCAGCACGTTCTTTAGCATCAAAATTAACCTTCTCCGAAGATGGAAGAGGCAACAAATCAATAGGTGCACGAGGTAAGAAACCATACACAACTTGAAAAGGGCACATCTTAGTGGTAGAATGTAGCGAACGATTATAAGAAAATTCAATATGAGGCAAGCATTCTTCCCACATTTTCAGGTTATTCTTCAAAACAGCCCTAAGCATAGTAGACAATGATCTATTGACTACTTCAGTTTGTCCATCAGTTTGGGGATGACATGTAGTACTAAAAAGTAGTTTAGTCCCCAACTTAGCCCATAAACATCTCCAAAAATGGCTAAGAAATTTAGCATCACGATCTGAAACAATTGTATTTGGTACACCATGCAATCGAATAATTTCACGAAAGAACAAATCAGCAACATGAGCAGCATCATCACTTTTATTACATGGTATAAAGTGTGCCATTTTGGAAAATCTATCCACGACAACAAATATGCTATCCCTCCCCTTCTTTGTTCGAGGTAAACCTAAAACAAAGTCCATAGATATATCCTCCCAAGGAACACTAGGTACAGGCAAAGGCATATATAAACCATGAGCATTGAGTCGTGACTTAGCTTTTTGACATGTAGTGCAGCGAGCAACAAAACGCTCAACATCCCGTCTCATCTTTGGCCAAAAGAAATGTGTAGAAAGTACGTCCTCCGTCTTCTTCACGCCAAAGTGTCCCATTAATCCTCCTCCGTGCGCCTCCTGTAACAACAAAAGACGAATGGAGCTAGCTGGAATGCATAGCTTGTTAGCACGGAACACAAATCCATCATTAATAATGAACTTGTTCCATGTTCTCCCTTCTTTACAATTCTGCAACACGTCTCTAAATTCAGCATCATGCACATATTGATCTTTGATGATCTCCAAACCAAATATTTTAAAGTCAAGTTGTGAAAGCATAGTATAACGACGAGACAAAGCATCAGCAATAACATTGTCTTTACCCTTCTTGTGTTTAATGACATAAGGGAAAGTCTCAATGAATTCAACCCATTTAGCATGTCTACGGTTCAGTTTTGCTTGACTTTTAATATGTTTCAAAGATTCATGATCAGAATGTATAACAAATTCTTTGGGCCATAAATAATGTTGCCATGTTTCCAAAGTCCGAACAAGAGCATATAATTCCTTATCATAAGTAGAATAATTCAGACTAGGCCCACTTAATTTTTTAGAAAAGTACGCAACAGGTTTACCATCTTGTAATAACACACCTCCTAACCCAATACCACTAGCATCACATTCAAGCTCGAAAGTCTTATTAAAATCAGGAAGTTGGAGTAAAGGAGCATGTGTTAACTTATCTTTCAAGACCGTGAAGGCTTCTTCCTGTGCGGTACCCCAAGAAAAAGGCACGTCCTTCTTTGTAAGCTCATTGAGAGGCGCAGCAATGGTGCTGAAATCTCTGACAAAACGCCTTTAGAAACCAGCGAGGCCAAGAAAACTCCTTACTTGTGTGACCGTTTTGGGCTGCGGCCAACTCTCAATAGCTGCAATCTTGGCTTTATCAACTTCAATTCCCTGTGGAGTAACAACATAGCCAAGAAAAGATACTCGGTCGGTGCAAAAGGTGCACTTCCCAAGGTTACCAAACAAACGGGCATCACGGAGCGCTGTAAAAACAGCACGTAAATGTTCCAAATGTTCCTCCAAAGATCTACTAAAAATCAATATATCATCAAAATAGACTACCACAAATCGTCCAATGAAAGCACGTAAAACCTCGTTCATTAATCTCATGAAAGTGCTAGGTGCATTAGTTAACCCAAAAGGCATGACTAGCCACTCATATAATCCAAACTTAGTTTTAAATGCTGTTTTCCATTCATCTCCCAATTTCATACGAATTTGATGGTATCCACTACGCAAATCAACTTTGGAGAAAATTGTAGAGCCACTTAATTCATCAAGCATATCATCTAGTCTAGGAATAGGATGACGATAACGAATAGTAATATTATTAATGCCTCTACAATCCACACGCATGCGCGATGTACCATCCTTTTTAGGCACTAGAATAATAGGAACAGCACAAGGACTAAGGGATTCACGTATATAACCTTTGTCAAGCAGCTCTTGTACTTGACGCATAATCTCCTTTGTCTCCTCTGGATTGGTACGGTAGGGCGCACGGTTGGGTAGGGATGCACCGGGAATTAAGTCAATCTGATGCTCAATCCCACGAATAGGCGGTAATCCCGGTGGCACGTCTTGTGGAAAGACGTCAGCGAACTCCTGCAAAATGTTAATGACAGCAGGAGGCAAAGAGGGAGGCATGTCCTCGAATGAAAATAATACCTCTTTGCATACAAAAGCATAGCAAACAGATGTAGCAACATCCAAATCATTAATATCAGATTTAGTAGAAAGTAAACATCCACTCTGCAATTTTATTTCGGATGCAACAGTAGATGATGGTTTATTATGCTTATGGTGTTGCTCAAATTCCTGTGCTACAATCTGATTTTCACTCTTATTTTTCTCCTGTTTTGCTTTACTAGCTCTAGCAATGTCATCTTTCATAATATGTTCGGGAGACATAGGAAGCAACGTGATATTATGATCCTTATGAACAAGAGTATACTGATTTGTCCTACCATGGTGTACAGAATTTTTATCAAACTGCCATGGTCTACCAAGTAAAACAGAACATGCTTGCATGGGTACCACATCACAATCCACATAATCAGAATATGTAGCAATGCTAAAATGCACACGAACAGTACGTGTTACCTTAACCTTGCCACTATTGTTGAACCATTGGATGTAATAAGGATGAGGATGTGGTCTGGTGGTTAAAGACAGCTTCTCCACCATCTCCATGCTAGCCAAGTTATTGCAACTCCCTCCATCGATGATGATGCGAATAGAACGCTCCTTCACAACTCCCTTTGTGTGGAACAAGTTGTGCCTCTGATTTTGCTCAGCCAGTGTAACCTGCACACTGAGAACACGTTGAGCAACTAAACTTTCATACCTGTCAGCGTAATCAGCAGCCATGTAGTGTGTTTCTGGTTCTGCATCGTCGCCATTGTGTTCTTCACTTGCAATGAGAGCCAAAGTCTCCTCATCATAATCACTAGCAGACGCATATCCACCATCCTCAGTAACAATCATGACACGCTTGGAAGGGCATTCTCTCGCAAAGTGACCTCCACCCTTGCAACGACGGCATATAACCTCATGTGTTTGCCCTGTGGATGCAATAGATGAAGAAGAGCTCGGTGCAGGCCCAGAAGGTGTGCTCTTGGTAGAGGGTGGAGGAGGAGCCTGTTTCCTGGTATCGCGGTTGGAGTTGGAGGTTGAAGTAGGTGGTGTTGCAGCAGGACGTGTGGAAGTAGAGGAGGTACGTGGCGTCCATGATGAAGTGCGACCTGCAGAAAAAGTAGTTCTTACCAGTTCTTACCCAGTAGCAGGCGGTGATCGGCAACCGTTGTAGCCAAAACTCTCAAAGCTTGGATAGAGCGATTGCCAGGTGGTGTCAAGCACACGGCGTAGAAGTATGTGGAGCTGGGATGGCGTATAATATGGTAGCAAAAAGGGTCAGCAATAATCAATTCAGAGATGCAAGGTTGAATAAACGCTCAACGACGGTACTGTGCTGGTCCTAGGCTAGACCGTGCTAGAGACGCGAGCCTAAAACACCAACAAAAGCACGACGATACACGTAATCAAGGGAAGAGCACACTCTTTTTTTTTCGTTTTTTTTTTTGCGCCTCTTTTTTCTTTTTTTTTTTTGCTCAGAAAAACACTATAATTGCGAGTGTCTCAAAACCCTTCCCAAGTCGTATAAGCAGGATAGACACGAAAAAAAAATTGAATTTTTTTTTCTGGAGCGATGCGGGGGCTGCGACGACCAAAAAATTTCGACAAAACTCACTATGATAGCAAGTGTCTCAAAACGCTCCGGAGAACCTAAAATCAAGATAGGGAAAAAATATTTTCGGCCGAAATTTTTTTGGGCCAAAACGTGCTCTGCAAAGCGTGCCAGACTCGAATTTTTTTTTTCCGACACCTACACAGGTAGCAAAACGCGAATCCGAAATCAAAAAGATCTCGAAACTAAATTTAAAAAGAGCTGGACTCGGATTGGTGGTGGTATATATGGACACCAATGGATAACTGGCAGCGGGGATGATGGTGGTGGTATATGGCGACTATGAAGACGATGCGTTGGCGGCGTGACAACTTGTGAATAGAACTCGAAACTCTAAAGAACTAGGCACTAAGACCAGCAACTCGACACGACGATGTAACCGCAAATTCAACAAAGGAAAATACTGAAAAGACTATGCAAAGGCACAGATTGGTTCGGATATGATGATCTAACCCTAATTTTTTTGTGGCTTTGTCGTGGACTAAAGGTATGAAGAACAGATGCGATCTAAACTACGAAAACTGGTAAAATCTCACCGAGCAACCTGGAAATCTGATACCACTTGATAGAGGCGAAGTTGTCCCTGTCTTTCGATGAGATGGTGGCTATCGTTTTTGGTGGAGTAGACTTTGACGATCCGACTACGAACGTGTGAGACGTCGCGCCTTAGCAATCGCTAAACCAACTCTGAGAGGTTATTGACCACGCCGGAGCACGATCAACCTGACCACGAGGGTCTATTTCCTGCACGCAAACGAAGAACAAGCAAGAAACTAAGATTGCAATCTGGATATTGCGATTATAAGAGGAAAGCTTTATTGACGAAGTGGGGTTCTGTGACGCCTTTGTCTGGTCGTGGAACACAAACGAAGAACGCGAAGTTGCTGCGATGGCGAACTTGTAATCTAAACAAAACCCAAACCTAAAACGAAGCCCTAAGGGCTGTATATATGGGGGAATAGAAGGGGATTTCGTGGCCCCTTGGAGGAGGGGTCCGAAACCGACCCTAAGTCAGTTTCCCCATACATACGGACTCTAAAAACAGCCTATAATATGGTATTTCGAAATTACATGGGCCTGGCCCAAAATTAAGGTGGCGCAACACCTATATTAGCCTATGGACGAATTTTATAAAGTGGCATCATGCATATTTCGTCCAAAGCTTCCCACTCCCATTATGGTGGCTTCAATGTGCGAAAATCATCACTGGAAGCTCCATTGTTCTTCCCCGCGCGCGCACCTTCTCCTCCATGCTTGATCCCGCTCCAATGGTCATCCTTCTTATCCATGATAGGTCCTTCATTCATAAGTAAAACAAAAGTATCTAATTTAGGCAGCATCATATGTTCATGAATATTAGAAGGATTTCCAAGAAACGAAAGTACCTGGTAATTCAATTGACGTGCGCGAGCTCTAGTAATTGGTCCTGTATGTATAGCAGTCGGGGTGGGTGTAACATTAGTAGGGATGTCCTCATCAGTTTTTCTATAAACCATCCCTTCTCCAAGAATCTGTGTTGGATACCCCTGAACTAGCTGGTTAAGCTAAACAACAACTTGGAGAGTTGGAAGATAGAACCTTGATCTAACTTAGCTCATGTTAAAGGGATATCTTGTGTTTTTGTGCTTGTGTGTGTAGAAGAAAGATGATATCTTCATCAATTGATCCTTGTGATCAATTGTTGCACCTATTGTCTTTCTCAACCTTTGATTTGAGTATGGGCTATCGTCAAATCAAAGTCAGAACCAAAGATCTTCCTAATGTTGTTTTACCGTGGATGTATCCTCGAGCATACACTGTTATATCTTTTGTCTGACCAATGCTATCACCTTGTTTTCATAGTTGTGGAATTCCATCTATATGGATATCTTAATGAATTGTTGTTAAGCCCATAGACAAGATTTTCATCTCTTCCATGACTCATGATGAACGTGAAGCTAGTGTTGGAAACTTTGTAGGCATATCTTCATGTTCCGTTCGTGAAGTATATGTTAGGTTTAATAAGTGACTCCCTCTTAGTTCACGTGCATTAGATGCAAGTTGTTGCCGTGAATTCGAGGAAAGTTATCTTGTTTCCTCCGGAATCGTCTCAAGTCAATCATGCATGTGCGAAGTATGCTATGGTTTGATAGCTTTGCAACCTACAATCCATATGCATTTCCTAGCACCTAAGCCATTGATTGTCTTGTTCAAGGAAAAGAAGTTAAGTGCTACTCCCGAAGGTACCAAATGGACTTGCACCGGACTTTGCTACCTCTAATGATGGTTCCATCCAGAACTCGGTAGTGTTTTGTTGTAAGATTTCTATCTGGTCACAATTATGTTGGACAGTGTGATCGCACGTGTCTTGCAATCCAGCTCATGTTTTGGAGTTGGCTTCCGTAGTTCATTTCCTGAGAATATTGCAACATCATCTCTTTGATTTGCGTTGCAACCTTTCCACTTCAGACATGCTGAGTCTGGAATATTTCGGCACCAACTAGATCTGAATCTCAGGCAGATATAATGGTTGGGACGTTTCCCTAAGAATTATAATATTAGTCTCGATGTAACCCGGCAAAGGGATGTTGTGGCTAACATACCCCTCCGGAAGACCTACTATTATAATATCTTGTTTCAGCAACTTGGCCACCTCCCCATGAGGACCTTGTATGACTTGCCCTAGAAGTTGTTTCTCATGGACCCTTTGAGATACCGAAGTCCGACCTTTTTACTTGATGTTCTAGATACAAAATGTTACCTATAATTGGGTTATGCTATTCCATTAACGAGAACATTAGAAGCGGAGTGCTAAATGTCTCTCGATCGATCATCCAGATTTTGCTCCCTTGGCATAGCTAAGATGAAATCTGAGAAAGTGTTGTCTTCCTTTGCATCTGCATTCTCCATCATTATTCATCATGGTAGTATGAGGTGTTGCCAGGATCCTTGGCACGGATGTTGGTAAAAACCCTGATGAATATGGAAATGCTCAAGTTCTTGAGAGCATGCTCACACACTGGGTTATACTCTCGGTTTTAACTGCAATGTGCCTTCCGTTGCCGTGTTGATTTATAACTCTAGTTTTCCCTTTGATATGAGTATGCCATTCATTGAATTCCTTCCAACAATCGTTTGTGAATTGCCTTAGGTTGTCATAAAGAGTTTCAGTGATCTTTGGATCAAAAGTAATTCTTTTTGCCACTTAAGGGATAATCCTACGAGTCACCTTCTCTAAGGTGCCTGCTATGGTATGAAGGGCAATTAACTCCTCTCTACTTTCAAACCCCGTCACCATCTGCTTTAGCGTGGAATTATTGCCTACCAATTGAACCTCCGTCATCTGACTCATTCATTGTTCTTGAGTGTGTTTTGTGTCCCAGCTCGAGAGATGTTATTACGTCTCATTCCATGAGTTGGTCATGAGTCGCTCGATCTTTGTAAAGATCAATTCTTGTAGAGCTTTCTATCCCTGTTGTCTTTCTGTTGGCTGAAGATCCCGAAGGCAAAGATGTCAAGATCAACATAATGCAATCAATCAATAGCTGCGAGGAGGGCACGTGGACCAAGAAGGTTGTGGTAGTTAGTGTCCCCCTCGGTTCTCTTACCCTACGCTTGAATCTCGGTACGAGATTCTTGTTTAGTGGGGGAGAGTTGTCACAGCCCTAGAAATTGCTTGTATTAGTTGCATCATTGATCATTCATTGCATCATGTTTAACTTCAAATAAATCTTAAATGGGGATTAACAGAAACCCTAGCACCTCACCTAACCAAACAATTCAAATAGTTATGAATTTTTCAATGAATATAAAATGCCTTCAAAAATGTTCACTATTATTAGAAAATGTTGCCAACAACTTCTCATGTGACATTTGAATTTTCACAATAGTGTTAGCATTTTAAAGATGAGTCCTAATGCTACTGAAATTGTCAAATAAAGCATTTCAATTATTTTAGTCAACCAAAAATCCTGAAACATTTTTAGGAGGTTTGAAATATTCAAACTACACTCCATAAAATGTGTTGGTATTTTTGTGCTAGGTAATTGTGGCCCAAACAAAAATGATACAAATGTCAGAAATAAATAAGAGAGGCAAATTAGAAAAGAGAGAGAGAGCGAGTACCTCCGGCCCACCTGGCAAGCCCAGCCCACCATGGGCATCCATGTCTTCTACCTCTTGCTAGAAGGCAGAGGAGAAGGAGGGGACGGCACCCGCGGCCTCGCGCCACGCCATCAGCGTGCCTGGCCCTTCTCAGGCCAGCGCGATGAGGGGATCGACCTCCCTGCTTTCGTCCGGATCTGGAGGACCACTCCATTTTTTTCCTCCGCCCTGCTTCGCCTTCTCTCCGCTATGGCCGAGTCGTCCGCGAGCTCGGCGTCGCCGCATCCGTAGCCACCGCACCCCTCTTGCCCCCTCTTGCTATCCACGAGCCCCGATTAGACCCCATGGACCTCCTAGACGAGCCCTGCAAGCCAGAACGTTCTAGAGCAATGCCATCGCCGCCGTCTTCTCCACCTCCAGCCGGCGGATGCCGTCACCGATTCGCCGCTGCAGGAGCCTCCCCGAGCACGCCCTCAGCGCCATCGAGCCCCCCGTGAGCCGCTGCGTCCATTCCCCCTCTTCCCCAGCTCTTCCCGCGCCCCCTAGGCCCTAGCGCCGCCATGGACGAACTCCGGCCATCGCAAAGGTCGCCGTGGCCGTCGTCCCTGACCCCCGAAGCCTCCCACGTGCTCCCCTGGATGTGCGCGGGGATGGGCTCCCCTCTGGTCCCCTCACCGTCGCTAGCCGCCCCCTATAGTGCCACCCTGAGAAACGCCAACGAGCCACCGCCGCGGGATTTTGTCATCGGTGGCTAACCCCGGCCAGTCTGATGTGGCGTGATTAGCTTAAGAGCTAATCACCCAATAACCCCCCATGTTAGTTTAATTAACCCATAGTTAATGGCAAGTCACTGACATGCAGGTCCCATCGGTCAGGTTTGACAGGGACCGGTTCCGTTGACTAATGACATCACGGTGACCTCATGCTGACGCATTAATCTAACTCTGAAATTTAAATAAATCTTAAATGATTTATTTATTTCAGAAAATGTTTAAAACTTCTAAAAATCATAGAAAATAATCTGTAAGTCAGATGAAAATAATTTATATATGAAAAATGATCAGAAAAATCCAATGAATCTGTTTATGCCATGATCATGCATGTTTGAACAAGTTAACACCACCAAGTAGGACATTTTGTGATCAGGGCAATATATGATTTATCATATGGAGTTGGAATTTAAACTTGTTTGAATTCCACTTCAACTAACCTGGCTAATTATTCCTCTAGGTCAATTTAGTACCTTAATTTGTCATGTCATGCATCATGTTTGTTGCATTGCACTGAATGTGTTCCTTTCTTGTTTCACCAGTGGTGTTCCCTCTCGGTAGACGATGGTACTGACGATGTGAACATTGACACTAATGAAGAGAAGTAATATCTTCAGGACTGTCACGCAAGCAAACCCCCTTGAGCATACTGATATGAACCCACTCTCTCGCTCCTACTCTCTTTTATTGCATTAGGACAACAACGATTTAACTGTTACATGTTCCCGGTAGTTGAACCCATTCCTTTGCATGACCTGTCTTTGCTACAGTAAATAGTTAAAACAACTTAGCATGAGTAGCAACTGCTTGAGCCTTGTTGTGCTTACTCATCCATGCTTGATTACTATGCCTGCTATGCTTAGGGTTGTGTCGGGTCTGATCCATCTGGGTGATCAATTGGAATAGTGGTGAACACGTCCTACTGTGTGAGAGCTAAGTGTGTGAACACGTTTTGGTAAAGGTAGCAATGAGAGGCCATGTAGGAGTACATGGAGGGTTGTATCATTGGGATCATCTTTAGGAACTGAGTTCTATGTATGTTATCCAAGACAAGATACTACCACACATTGGGATCCTTAATTGACCCTCTCGGCTTATTAATCGCCTTGATCTCTGTCCAGGAGTTGCAACTAGTTTCTCGTGTTTGTAGGATGTGCTGGCGGCCATGCATAATGCTGACCGAAGGGGTAGGCTATGGCACGGTGTACCAAGCATAGTACCATCCGTCGAGGTGGGCTTGGGAACCCTGCGCACATCGTTTGAGGCCGTAGCGGAAACTTCGGCCGGACTTCCGTGCGGGTTCAGTCTCAAATAGGCGATAAACCTACTAGGGTCTTGTGTGGTTGACGGTCGTGGCCGACGCCCATGCCAGTGCTTCCGCTTGAAGGTTGCCGAGATGCATGACGTGCATATGGTGATAAGTGGCGAGAGCGTGTGTGAAGAAGTATACCCCTACAGGGTGAAATAATCCGTTCGAATAGCCGCATCCTCGGATATGGACTACTTGGAGAACTTATGTGGTTCATAGAAAAGTAAAGTGGATACTCTAAAAATACGCAAGATAAGTGTGAGTGCTATGGATGGCCTTCTCATAGCCGCGCGCGCACCTTCTTCTCCATGCTTGATCCTGCTCCAATGGTCATCTTTCTTGTCCATGCCAGGTCCTTCATTCACAAGTAAAACAAAAGTATCTAATTTAGGCAGCATCATATGTTCATGAACATTAGAAGGATTTGCAAGAAACGAAAGTACCTGGTAATTCAATTGACGTGCGCAAGCTCTAGTAATTGGTCATGTATGTATAGCAGTCGGAGTTGTGGGTGTAGCATTAGCAGGGATGTCCTCCTCATCCTCCCCTTCTTGAATTGAAGTCGTCCTCGATGGAAGCTCATCTTCCTCACCCAAATAAGGCTTCAAATCTGCAATGTTAAAAGTGGGGCTAACCCCAAACTGTACAGGCAGCTCAAGTTTATATGCATTATCATTTATTTTCTCTAACACCTTAAAAGGACCATCAGCATGTGGCATTAGCTTTGACTTGCGCAAATCAGGTAATCTATCCTTATGCAAATGTAACCAAACAAGATCTCCAGGTGCAAAGAAAACATGTTTTCTACCCTTATCTCCAACAATTTTGTATTTAGCATTCATACGCTCAATGTTTTCCTTCGTTAACTAATGCATCTTTAATATCAATTCAGCACGTTCTTTAGGATCAAAATTAACCTTCTCCGAAGATGGAAGAGGCAACAAATCAATAGGTGCACGAGGTAAGAAACCATACACAACTTCAAAAGGGCACATCTTAGTGGTAGAATGTAGCGAACGATTATAAGAAAATTCAATATGAGGCAAGCATTCTTCCCACATTTTCAGGTTATTCTTCAAAATAGCCCTAAGCATAGTAGACAATGATCTATTGACTACTTCAGTTTGGCCATCAGTTTGGGGATGACATGTAGTACGAAAAAGTAGTTTAGTCCCCAATTTAGCCCATAAACATCTCCAAAAGTGGCTAAGAACTTTAGCATCACGATCTGAAACAATTGAATTTGGCACACCATGCAACTGAATAATTTCACGAAAGAACAAATCAACAACATGAGCAGCAGCATCACTTTTATGACATGGTATAAAGTGTGCCATTTTGGAAAATCTATCCACGACAACAAATATGCTATCCCTCCCCTTCTTAGTTCGAGGTAAACCTAAAACAAAGTCCATAGATATATCCTCCCAAGGAACACTAGGTACAGGCAAAGGCATATATAAACCATGAGGATTGAGTCGTGACTTAGCTTTTTGACATGTAGTGCAGCGAGCAACAAAACGCTCAACATCCCGTCTCATCTTTGGCCAAAAGAAATGTGTAGAAAGTGCGTCCTCCATTTTCTTCACGCCAAAGTGTCCCATTAATCCTCCTCCGTGTGCCTCCTGTAACAACAAAAGATGAACGGGGCTAGCTGGAATGCATAGCTTGTTAGCACGGAGCACAAATCCATCATTAATAACGAACTTGTTCCATGTTCTCCCTTCTTTACAATGCTGCAACACATCTCTAAATTTAGCATCATGCACATATTGATCTTTGATGGTCTCCAAACCAAATATTTTAAAGTCAAGTTGTGAAAGCATAGTATAACGAAGAGACAAAGCATCAGCAATAACATTTTCTTTACCCTTCTTGTGTTCAATGACATAAGGGAAAGTCTCAATGAATTCAACCCATTTAACATGTCTACGGTTCAGTTTTGCTTGACTTTTAATATGTTTCAAAGATTCATGATCAGAATGTATAACAAATTCTTTGGGCCATAAATAATGTTTCCATGTTTCCAAAGTCCGAACAAGAGCATATAATTCCTTATCATAAGTAGAATAATTCAGACTAGGCCCACTCAGTTTTTCAGAAAAGTACGCAACAGGTTTACCATCTTGTAATAACACACCTCCTAACCCAATTCCACTAGCATCACATTCAAGCTCGAAAGTCTTATTAAAATCAGGAAGTTGGAGTAAAGGAGCATGTGTTAACTTATCTTTCAAAACCTTGAAGGCTTCTTCCTATGCGGTACCCCAAGAAAAAGGCACGTCCTTCTTTGTAAGCTCATTGAGAGGCGCAGCAATGGTGCTGAAATCTCTCACAAAACGCCTATAGAAACTAGCGAGGCCAAGAAAACTCCTCACTTGTGTGACCGTTTTGGGCTGCGGCCAACTCTCAATGGCTTCAATCTTGGCTTTATCAACTTCAATTCCCCGTGGAGTAACAACATAGCCAAGAAAAGATACTCGATCGGTGCAAAAGGTGCACTTCCCAAGGTTACCAAACAAACGTGCATCACGTAGAGCAATAAAAGCAGCACGTAGATGTTCCAAATGTTCCTCCAAAGATCTACTAAAAATCAATATATCATCAAAATAGACTACCACAAATCGTCCAATGAAAGCACGTAAAACCTTGTTCATTAATCTCCTGAAAGTGCTAGGTGCATTAGTTAACCCAAAAGGCATGACTAACCACTCATATAATCCAAACTTAGTTTTAAATGCTATTTTCCATTCGTCTCCCAATTTCATACGAATTTGATGGTATCCACTATGCAAATCAACTTTGGAGAAAATTGTAGAACCACTTAATTCATCAAGCATATCATCTAGTCTAGGAATAGGATGACGAAAATGAATAGTAATATTATTAATGCCTCTACAATCCACACACATGCGCGATGTACCATCCTTTTTAGGCACTAGAATAATAGGAACAGCACAAGGACTAAGGGATTCGCGTATATAACCTTTGTCAAGCAGCTCCTGTACTTGACGCATAATCTCCTTTGTCTCCTCTGGATTGGTACGGTATGGCGCACGGTTGGGTAGGGATGCACCGGGAATTAAGTCAATCTGATGCTCAATCCCGCGAATAGGTGGTAATCCCGGTGGCACGTCTTGTGGGAAGATGTCAGCAAATTCCTGCAAAATGTTAATGACCGCAGGAGGCAAAGAGGGAGGCACGTCCTCGAATGAAAATAATACCTCTTTGCATACAAAAACATAGCAAACAGATGTAGCAACATCCAAATCATTAATATCAGATTTAGTAGCAAGTAAACATCCACTCTTCAATTTTTTTCAGATGCAACATTAGATGATGGTTTATTATTCTTATGGTGTTGCTCAAATTCCTGTGCTACAATCTGATTTTCACTCTTATTTTTTTCCTGTTTTGCTTTACTAGCTCTAGCCATGTCATCTTTCATAATATGTTCCGGAGACATAGGAAGCAAAGTGATATTTTGATCCTTATGAACAAGAGTATACTGATTTGTCCTACCATGGTGTACAGAATTTTTATCAAACTGCCATGGCCTGCCAAGTAAAACAGAACATGCTTGCATGGGTACCACATCACAATCCACAGAATCAGAATATGTAGCAATGCTAAAATGTACATGAACAATACATGTTACCTTAACCTTGCCACTATTGTTGAACCATTGGATGTAATAAGGATGAGGATGTGGTCTGGTGGTTAGAGACAGCTTCTCCACCATCTCCATGCTAGCCAAGTTATTGCAACTCCCTCCATCGATGATGACATGAACAGAACGCTCCTTCACAACTCCCTTTGTGTGGAACAAGTTGTGCCTCTGATTTTGCTCAACCTGTGTAACCTGCACACTGAGAACACGTTTTGCAACGAAACTTTCATACCTATCAGCGTAATCAGCAGCCATGTAGTGTGTCTCTGGTTCTGCATCCTCGCCACCCTGTTCTTCACTTGCAATGAGAGCCAAAGTCTCCTCATCATAATCACTAGCGGACGCATATCCACCATCCTCGGTAACAATCATTACACGTTTGGAAGGGCATTCTCTCGCAAAGTGACCTCCACCCTTGCAACGACGGCATATAACCTCATGTGTTTGCCCTGTGGATACAATAGATGAAGAAGAGCTCTGTGCAGGCCCAGAAGGTGTGCTCTTCGCAGAGGGTGGATTAGGAGCCTGTTTCCTGGTATCGCGTTTGGAGTTGGAGGTGGAAGTAGGTGGTGTTGCAGTAGGACGTGCGGAAGTAGAGGAAGTACGTGGCGTCCATGATGAAGTGCGACCTGCAGAAAAAGGAGTTCTCGCCATTGCCTGTCGATCCTGCACTTCACGTTTAGCTTTGCAAGCAAGATGAAATAAACGAGTGATAGTGTTATACTCCTTATACTCTAGAATAGTTCGAATCTCTCTATTTAATCCACCCATAAAACATGCAAGCATAGCTTCATTCTCCTCAACAATACCACATCTAATCATCCCAGTTTGTAATTCCTGATAATATTCTTCTACAGACTTTTTTCCTTGTCTTAAACGCTGCAAATTTTGAAGCAATTCACGTTGATAATACGGTGGCACCCAACGATTACGCATAGCAGTTTTCAAAGCATCCCAAGTAGTTGGAATATTCGCATGGTGTATTCTACAATGTTCTAACCACCAAACACAAGCAAAGCTAGTGAATGAACAAACAGCAGCAGCAACACGTCTATCCTCAGGAAATTGTAAGCATGTAAAACGTTGTTCTGTTTCTAACTCCCATGTAAGATATATATCAGGAACATATCCACCCTCAAACGTCGGAATATTCAATTTAAGTTTACGGAGATGGTCATGATCCCATACCTGAGGGGCGGGTGCAGCCCTACCGTTACGGTTGTAGCCATGTGGTCGACCTGGTGCGTATCGTGGTGGTTGCCCCTGAGGCTGATCTGGAGCAACCTCTCCCTCATCATCGTAATCAGCATCATAATCGTCAACCTGCTCAATGACAGTAGCAGTAGGAGCCACAGAAGTAGCAGCAGTATCAACAGCACCAGTATGCTGCCCTTGGCCGAGAGGCACACGTCGCGCTCGTCGTTCGAAAGGGATAGGAGCTGCAACTGGTGGTGGTAGACGGGCAAGCACCTCATTGAACTTGGCGTCCATCTTGGTGTCGAATGTCTTCTCGAAACCATCGAGCTTCTCCATGGCCTCTCCAAAGTTGGTCACGAAATCTTGTACCTGGTCAGCCATCATTTGCTGAAATTTATCATACAGCGCTTTGTTGGTCATGCTCTCCCAGTTGCTCCCGTCGTCGTGTGATCCTGACATGGTTAGCAGAAAGGAAACACGCAAGAATAAACCTACAGACTACTGGGATGTGGTGGTGATGGTGGTGGTGTGTCACAAATCCTTTAAGCGAATCTCAAATTCTTACCAGTTCTTACCCAGCAGCAGGCGGTGATCGGCAGCTGTTGTAGTCAAACTCTCAAAGCTTGGATAGAGCGATTGCCAGGTGGTTTCAAACACACGACGTAGATGTATGTGGAGCTGGGATGGCTTATAGTATGGTAGCAAAAAGGGTTAGCAATAATCAATTCAGAGATGCAAGGTTGAATACACGCTCAACGACGGTACTGTGCTGGTCCTAGGCTAGACCGTACTAGAGACGCGAGCCTAAAACACCAACAAAATCACGACGCTACACGTAATCAAGCGAAAAGCACACTTTGAATTTATTTATTTTTGGTTTTTTTGTGCTCTTTTTTTTCCAAAAAAATCACTACAATGGCGAGTGTCTCAAAACTCTTCCCACGTCGTATAAGCAAGGTGGGCACAAAATTTGTTGGACAATTTTTTTTTGGAGCAATTCGGGGGCTGCGACGACAATTTTTTTGACAAAAATCACTATGATGGCAAGTGTCCCAAAACGCTCCGAAGAACCTAAAACAAAGATAGGGAAAAATATTTTCAGCCGAATTTTTTTGGGCCAAAATATGCTCTACAAAGCGTGCTACTCTTTTTTTCGACACCTACGCGGGTAGCAAAACACGAATCCGAAATCAAAAGGATCTCGAAACTAAACCTAAAACGAGCTGGACTCGGATTGGTGGAGGATTTGTGGTGGTATATAAGGACTAGACACTAAGACCAGCAACTCGACACGATGATGTAATCGCAAATTCAACAAAGGAAAAAACTAAAAAGACTATGCAAACACTCAGATTGGTTCGGATATGATGGTCTAACCCTAATTTTTTTGTGGCTTTTTCGTGGACTAAACGTATGAAGAACAAATGCGATCTAAACTACGAAAACTAGTAAAATCTCACCGAGCAACCTGGAAATCTGATACCACTTGATAGAGGCAAAGTTGTCCCTGTCTTTCGATGAGATGATGGCTATCGTTTTTGGTGGAGTAGACTTTGACGACCCGACTACGAATGAGTGATGACGAGTGATGACGTCACGCCTTAGCAATCCGAGAGGTTATTGACCACGCCGGAGCATGATCAACCTGACCACGAGGGTCTGTTTCCTCCACGCAAACGAAGAACAAGCAAGAAACTAAGATTGCAATCTATATATTGCGAATATAAAAGGAAAGCTTTATTGAAGAAGTGGGGTTCTGTGACGCCTTTGTCTGGTCGTGGAACACAAACGAAGAACGCGAAGTTGCAGCTATGGCGAACCTGTAATCTAAAAAAACCCAACCCTAAAACGACGCCCTAAGGGCTGTATATATGGGGGAATAGAGGGGAATTTCGTGGCCCCTTGGAGGAGGGGTCCGAAACCGACCTTATCTCAGTTTCCCCATACATACGGACTCTAGAAACAGCCTATAATATGGTATTTCGAAATTACATGGGCCTGGCCCAACAATAAGGTGGCGCAGCACCTATATTAGCCTAGGGACGAATTTTATAAGTAGCATCATGCATATTTCATCGAAGGCTTCTTGCTCCCATTATGGTGGCTTCAAAGTGCAAAAATCATCACTGGAAGCTCCATTGTTCTTTCCCTCGCGCGCACCTTCTTCTCCATGCTTGATCCCGCTCCCATGGTCATCCTTCTTATCCATGCGAGGTCCTTCATTCATAAGTAAAACAAAAGTATCTAATTTAGGCAGCATCATATGTTCATGAACATTAGAAGGATTTGCAAGAAACGAAAGTACCTGGTAATTCAATTGACGTGCGCGAGCTCTAGTAATTAGTCCTGTATGTATAGTAGTCAGAGTTGTGGGTGTAGCATTAGCAGGGATGTCCTCATCATGAAGTTCGATGGGGACCGGATTATCTTGGGAATCGTAGACATAGGTCTGGTTCCTTTGGTATGGTCGTTGTAGCTTTTCAGGCTCCTTTAGCTACTTTTGTAGATGTCTGTACCCAGACATGTTTAACTTCTGCTTGTTTGTTTGAATGCTCTGAATGTTGGGTCTTGTGACCTCTGCTTGTAACATCTTATTGTGTTGGCTCTTTCGGCCTTCTAAATAAATGTTGTAATGATGTATGGTTATGTTGTGATGTCATAGTTGTATCTATGCATATCGGGCATGTCATGTGTACGTGTGATGTGCAACAGTATGTATGGGATCCGACACCTAGTTGTGTTCCTTTAGTAATACTCTTTACGGGGAAATGCCTCTTTGTGCTTCAACCGAGCCTTGGTAGCTTGCTACTGCTCCGGACACATTGATTGACCGGCATGTATCCTTCTTTGTTGCTGTGTCTATCCCTTTAGGGAAATGTCTCGCGGTGTAATGGAGACCCTATAGCCTGCTACGACTTGTCTACATGCACTGATGACATTTATGTCCCACGGTGTAATGGTGTCCTTGTAGCTTGCTATGACTCGTCTACACACGCTAGAGATCAACACCTGCATTGTTTGGTTACGTATGCCTGTCCCTGTACGGATGTGCCACTTGGGTTCTATGACTAGTCATGTCGGCCCGGGTTCTTTGACATTTGAATGCTAGCGACACATTCACATATGTGAGTCAAAAGACACAAACGGTCCGGCCCAGGTAAGGTGGCAGCCGTGGAGATAATCGTGCGTGAGACCCCAAAGTGATGTGATGTGTTACAGGTTGGATTCTTATGGCTTACGATCGGGGTCCTGATACCTTTGGTATCAGAGCTTGACTACCTATAGGATTACCAAGCCAAACTGGTCGATGTTGAGTCTAGACTGCTTTAGTTATATAAGGAAATTGATTGTGGAAGGGAACATACGGCCCTTTTACTATTTTCCTTGTGTCATTCTAATTCTGAGTCACCCCATTCTTTATTTGTCACATCCCTAGCTAGATGTCATAGGACAGCATGTGTGTGCATCATGTTTCAATTTTGCATCAACATGAAATGGGGATTAAAAGAAACCCCAAGCTCACATTGGAATCAAATTAATTAAAAGTTGGTGAAAACTCAACAAACTCAAAATGCCCATACAAAATGTTCCCTATGTCTGATAAATATGGACAAGAATATATCAGGGGCCATTTTAAATATTTGAACAATTATAGCAATTTAAAAATAAATAACAAAGCCTCTGAAAATGCCAAATAAAGCATTATCAATACTTTATATTTCAAAATATCCTGAAACTTTTTATTGGAGTTTGAAATATTCAAACTTGATATTATAAAATATTTGGGATATTTTATCAAAGCATTTGTACCTGAAAAGGATATAAAACAAATGTTAGAAATAGAAAATCAGAAAGAAAAGAAAAGAAAAAGGGCAGAGGCCTAGGGGAACCGACCCGCTGGCCCACGGCTAGTCATCCCTGTCCTCTCGCCAGAAGGACAGGGGCGTGCGCTCGTCGCACGCGGGCACACGCCGGCCACCTCCTCCTTGCCTGGCTGCTGGCCTGGGGGCTTGGAGAGCGCCAGAGGCCTCCTCACCGTGGCCTCTTTCTCCTCTCCCTCCCCCCCTCGTGAGCACTCTCTCTCTCTCGCTCTCCCCCTTTCTGCCCGCCATGGCCGAGCTCGTTGCCGCCGCGCCGCCATAGTTCTAGCCACCCCCGCGGCCTTCTGAGCCCCCCAACAGCCCCGCAGCGACCCCCTCGTCCTCCCCGTGAAGCCAGTCGATGCCAGGAGCCCTCCATGAGGCGCCACCGTCGTTTCTTCCCGACCGGCCATCGGAGCTCCACCTCGACAATTCGCCCCGTCCGGACCTCCCCCGACCTCGCAGTCGCCTCTGCTGGAACCGTGGCGAGCCGCTGGTGCCCCTCCCCCTCTCCCCCTACTTCTCCGTGCCCACTAGCGCAGTAGCCGGTCCTGCCCGAGCCGCCGCCGCTGCCAAGCTCGACGTGGCCGTCGTCTCTGGCAACCCCGAGCCCCCTTTGTTGCTTCGTTAGACGCGCGCGTGCGCGGGCTACCTTCTGGTGCCCTCCGCGTGCCAAAAGGCCACCGAATGCGCAAGTCCGGCGAGTTGCCACCGTGTTTTTGCTCGCCGCTAATTAGGGGCGAATCCCCCTGCTAATTAGCCCCCCAGCCACTGACCAGTGGGCCCCAGATGCGGGTCAAACCCTAGTCAGTGCGGGGATTAGTCCTGTGTCGTTGACGTGCGGGCCCCGCACGTCAGGTTTGACCTGGACCGGTCAGCTGACCTACTGACGCCATGATGACGTTAGGCTGATTTAATAAAGGAATTTCTAGTTTTAAAGTAATTCCAGAAAATGTTTAAAACTTCAAAATTCGTATAAATTAATCTGTAACTCAGATGAAAATAATTTATATATGAAAATTTATCAGAAAAAACCAATGAATCTAATGGTGCTATTATCATGCATGTTAGAGCAACCTATCTACATGAACATTGACATTTACTAATAGGTTAATATATGGAATATGAAATGGAGATTGATTTTGAACCTATATTCAAACTCACTTCAAACTAACTTGCTCAATAGTTGCACTAGCCCATCCTTATATGCTACCATGTCATGATCAAGCATCATATTGTTGCACTTGCATGTATTGATTGTTACTTATCTGCATTGCGGTAGGCCCTACTTCTGAGGATATCCCCGAGTATTCCAACGAAGGAGAGAACCTTTCCGCTACCCAGCAAGGCAAGCAACCCCTTTGATCATTCTGATAACATCCCACTCTCTCGCTCCTGCTCTTGTTTATTGCATTAGGACAGACCTTCACTTGTCTGTCATACATGGTAGACGAACCTATTCTTTTGCATGACCTGTCATTGTCATAGTAAATACCTAAACCTTGCAACCTAGCATACCTGGTAGATGCTTGTGCCATGATGTGCTTAGCTTACTTTGCCTGCTATGCTTGCTATGCTTAGAGTTGTGCCGGGTCCAATTCCTCTAGGTGATGAACTAGAGTGAAATAATGATGTTCTGATGTGATAGGCTTAAGATGAAACCGAGTTGATAAAGGTTGCGATGTGAGGCTATGTAGGAGTACATAGCGGGTTGTCTCATTGGGACCGTTCTTAGGAACTGAGTTCCATGTTTGTAATCCAAGACTAGTTACTACCACACATTGGTATACTTCATTGACCCTCTCGACTTTTCAATCGCTTAGTCGTTAGTCCAGGAGTTGCAAGTAGTTTCTAGTGTTTATAGCATGCTGGAGGCTGTGCGTAGCGTTGACCCTAGGGGTGGGTTACGACGCGGTAGGCAGTGGCACGGTGTACCAAGGGTCACCCGAATGGTGGGCTTGGGAACCATGCACACATCGTTTGGGGCCATAGCAGAAACTTCGGCCGGACTTCCGTGCGGGTTCAGTCTCAGATAGGCGATAGCCTGGACTAGAGGTGTTATGTGATTGACGGTCATGGCCGACTCCCTCGCTGGGCTTCCGCTTGAAGGTTGTCGAGGTGCATGGTTTTAAGAGCACACGGCGATAAGTGGCGAGAGCGTGTGTGAAGAAGTACACCCCCATAGGGTATGAAACTATTCAAGTAGCCGCGTCCTCGGATATGGACTACTTGGAAAACTTATGTTGTTCATAGATAATCAGATGGATACTCATAAAAATATCAAGACAAGTGTGAGTACCGTGGATGGCACTCTCCCAGGAGAGGGAAGTGAATCCATGGTGGTGTATCGTCATGGAGTTAGTGGACTCGTGTGCGATAACTAAAATCTAAATAAAGAGCTAAAAATGGTGTAATGTAGGTTAGCCATGAGTCAAAGCTGGCATTGTTGCATAAAATCCACCACTCCCCTTGTTGATACATGAGCATGAATAGACCAGGTCTGTTTTAAAGACTTGCTGAGTACGTTTGTACTCACGTTTGCCTAATAAATGTTGCAGATGAGACCCAGGACTCATCAGGTGGGTTCTATCTAGATGTCGACGATGCCGAATAGCTGGTGTCCCAACTACGACCTTATGCCTTGTGGCGTGCTGTAGATAGTCAGGCCATGTGCCTTTTTACCGTTTCATCTGTATGTACTCAGACAACTTATGCTTCCGCTTGTATTGTATGACTTGTTTGTATGACTTGAGTGTCGGGTCATGTGACCCCTATCTGTCAGAACATGTTATGCAAGGCTGGTCTGAGCCCCTTAAATAAAAGTTCTTGTATGGTTATGTTGTGATGCCATGGTTGTATCTATGCATATCGGGCATGTCATGCATACGTGTGACGTGCAACAGTATGTACGGGATCCGACACCTAGTCGTGTGCATCTAGTAGTACTCTTTACGGGAAACTGCCTCTTTGTGCTTCCATCGGGCCTAGGTAGCTTGCTACTGCTCCGGACACATTGATTGACCGGCATGTATCCTTCCTTGTTGTTGTGTCTGTCCCTTCGGGGAAATGTCTCGCAATGTAATGGAGTCCCTGTAGCCTGCTACGTCTCGTCTACGTGCGGTGATGGCATTTATGTCTCACAAAGTAATGGAGTCGTTGTAGCTTGCTATGACTCGTCTACACGCACTTGAGGCCGACACCTTCATTGTTGGGTTGCGTATGCCTGTTTCTGTACAGATGTGCCACTTGGGTTCTATGACTAGTCATGTCGGCCCGGTTTCTCTGTCGTTTAATTGCCAGCAACATGTTCACATACATGAGCCAAAAGACGCAAACGGTCCCGGCTAAGTTAAGGCTGTAACCGTGGAGCTTACCGTGTGTGAGGCCGCAAAGTGATGTGATATGTTACAGTCTGGATTCATATGACTTAGGATCGAGGGCCCGACAGCATTGGTATCAGAGCCTGACTGACTGTAGGACTACCAAGCCAAACCGGTCAAAGTTGAGTCTAGAAACACTATAGCAAAGTAGGGAAATTGATTGTGGAAGGGAACGTAAGGCTCTTTTTACTCCTCTTCGCAAGTTATTCTATTCTGAGTCATTCTCATCTTTTCTATGGGGATAAGAACTAGGCTTCTCATCTATTGCTTAGGATGACGAGTTACTAACCATGGACTAATAGCTAGCTTGTTTGCAAGTGTATGTCGGTACTTGAGTATTGTTGGTGTGACAAACAGATGGAGAAGAGATTTGAGTCTAGAAAGTCGAGTGGTTATGTTTTTCCATTCTTCTGCAGTTGTCTCAAAATCCTTTTTGAGCAATTACAGCCGTTATGCTGTCCAATTTCCGCTAGAGTCTCTAACGTCTTTGCATCATTCTCTGTTTCAGATGCCCCCTCGTCCTTCCCATCAGGTGGTCCGTCTGACCAGGTGCATCGATGTACCGGGTCACACGGCCATGTTGGTTAGCGTTATGTTGGAGGTTGGCTACTGTTGGTACCCAAAGTACACAGTGGAGGAACAGTATCGAGATTTCAACCAGAGCGAGTATCTATGTACTGTTAAGATTTATCCTTCATATCTTGGAGCTGCAGAGCCGCTTCACTGGACTTATGGACTAGGTGTCACCATAGACATGGCAGTTCAGGAGGCCGCCTACACCATGTTGACTATCATGAGGTCACCATGGTCTACTTCAGAACACAGAGTTCTGTTATGTTCCTACTTCCATGGGAGGAGAGGATGGCAATCTTAGCGCAGCCTACTATGATCATTCTCATGAGGACCTTAGGCTGTACGTGACCGCTCAGATGTTGGAGAATAGGGATCGTGATGCACGTGCCCTTCGCATGGAACTTTATGCTACCCGTGCATGTCTTTGGACAACCCTGACGTAGTTGGCACCTGTCATGCAGACAAACAATGGAGATTTGGAGATGCTGAACCCATCGCGAACTCATCTGCCAACACGCGTAGACCGGCCCGATGTTGGAGGCATCAACCCTCTTAGAGGACCGTGTTGCTGCCAACAAGGGGACCAAGACCACATCCGTGTCCTTACGGTTTCTAGGGATCACAGGCTAGAGTGTTTCCGGATCCTCAGGTTCAGCTCCCGGGTCACGGGGGTAACCTGTATGAGGCATTCTACGGTGATGCTTGAGTGCGTGGATGTTAGTACTAGTATGATAGTAATCATATTGCCACAGTCCTGCGTGTCTTGTGCGATATGACTGAGGTTGAGAGTTGAGTTCCGGAGGTGTAGATAGATAATGTATAGGAAGCTTGTAATGTCTGCGATGAGTTGTGTCATCTCTCCGTAGTTTGTATTCAGCTTGGGCTTGTACTGAACTTTGTCATGGTGTGTATGAATCATAGTGTTCATATGGCAGTTGTTATTACCATGTTGTTTGGGTGTTACCCTGCATGCCATGTTGTCTAGTACATTCCTTATCTCATGTCTTAGAGTTGATGTCCTCTATGGCTAAGTTGTGGGTTTGTTTTCCTAGGATGGTGGAAACTAGGAATAACCCCATGCCTGCCCCTCAGCAGGGCGAGGGAAGCCAGCCAAGGCAAGAGAACCTTCCACAGGCGCCCTCTTTGGCAAAAGTGATGCTTGAAACTGAGCGGAACAAAAGGGAGACCAACAGGCTACTGGAACGAATTGAGCAGAACACAACGTGTGCTCCCCGCAATGATCACAATGATGGTGTGTCCCTCGGTGACTTCGTCAAGCTGTGCCCACCCAAGTATTTGTTGGAAATATGCCCTAGAGGCAATAAATAAATTGTTTATTATTATATTTCCTTGTTCATGATAATTGTTTATTATCCATGCTAAAATTGTATTAACTGGAAACATGGATACATGTGTGGATACATAGACAAACACAATGTCCCTAGTATGCCTCTAGTGAACTAGCTCGTTGATCGAAAGATGGTTAAGGTTTCCTAGCGATGGACATGAGATGTCATTTGATAACGGGATCACATCATTAGGAGAATGATGTGATGGACAAGACCCAAACTACAAACATAGCTTATGATCGTGTCAGTTTATTGCTACTGATTTCTGCATGTCAAGTATATGTTCCTATGACCATGAGATCATGCAACTCACGGACATCGGAGGAGTGCCTTGTGTGTATCAAACGTTGCAATGTAACTGGGTGACTATAAAGGTGCTCTACAGGTGTCTCCGAGGGTGTCTGTTGAGTTGGCATGGATCAATAGTAGGATTTGTTACTCCGTGTGATGGAGAGGTATCTCAGGGCCCACTCGGTAATACAACATCACAATAAGCCTTGCAAGCAATGTGATTAAGTGTTAGTTACGGGATCTTGTATTATGGAATGAGTAAGTAATGAGGTTGAACTAGGTATGGAGATACCGACGATCGAATCTCGGGCAAGTAACATACCGAAGTACAAAGGGAACATCATACGGGATTAACTGAATCCTTAACATAGAGGTTCGATCGATAAAGATCTTCATAGAATATGTAGGAACCAATGTGGACATCCAGGTCTCTCCATTGGTTATTGACTGTAGAGGTGTCTCGGTCATGTCTGCATAGTTCTCGAACCCGCAGGGTCTGCACACTTAAGGTTTGGTGACGTTTCGGGTATAGAGTTATGTATGGTGGTGACCGAAGTTTGTTTGGAGTCTCGGATGAGATCCCGGACATCATGAGGAGCTCCGGAATGGTCTGGAGGTAAAGATTCATATATAGGAAGTCCTGTTTTGGTCGCTGGAAAAGTTTCGGGCTCATCGGTAGTGTACTGGGAGTGCCTGTAGTGTACCTGGAGGCCTCCGGGAGGAGTATTTCGACCCAAGAGGCTACATGGGCTGTGGGAGAGTGTAAACCAGCCCTTAGTGGGCTGGTGGAACAACCACAAGAGGCCCATGCCGCTAGAAGAAAAGAGTCCTAAGAGAAAAAGTGGAAAAATGCAAAAAAGAGGGTGAATCCTAGTCCTACTAGGATTGGAGGTGGACTCCACCTCCACCCTTTGTTCGGCCGACTCCTTGGTGGCTTGGCCCTTGGGCCAAGCCACCTCCTCTCTTCCTCCTATATATACTGGTGGTATTGAGGGTTTTGGAACTAGTTTTTTACAGCCACGTGCTACCCGTTCCTCCAGTGCATAGTTTCTCCTCTAGATCGGATTTTTGCAGTGCTTAGGCGAAGCCCTGCCAGAATTGCTCCACCACCATCGCCAGAGCGCCGTCACGCTGCCGGCAAACTCTTCTACCTATCCACTCTCTCTTGCTGGATCAAGACAACGGAGATCGTCATCAAGCCGTACGTGTGCTGAACGCGGAGGTGCTGTCCGTTCGGCGCTAGATCGGACATATCGTGATCAAGTTCGTGGGACGGATCGTGATCAAGTTCGTGGGACGGATCATGATCAAGTTCATGGGATGGATCGTGATCAAGTTCGTGGGACGGATCGTGATCAAGTTTGTGGGACGGATCATTATCAAGGTCGTGGGATGGATCGTGATTGGATAGCGGGACGCACGGCGATTTGGATCGTGAAGACGTTCGACTACACCAACCGCGTTTCTTAACGCTTCCCGCTTAGCGATCTACAAGGGTATGTAGATCCACTCTCCCTCTCGTAGATGCTCATCACCATGGATAGATCTACATGTGCGTAGGAAATTTTTTGTTTCCCATGCAACCTTCCCCAATAGTATCATCATTCGATCCACCCACTCGATGCGGATGATTGGCTGACCAGCATGTTCCGTAAGATCCAAGCTGCCAATGTATCCGAGGCCAACAAGGTGACCTTTGCTACCTACTTTCTGGAAGGACCGGCCAACCTGTGGTGGGAAAATTATGAAGCCATGCGTCTCGCAGGCCCCGCACCAACTTGGGCAGAATTCAGCGCGACATTCCATACCCATCACATCCCGAAAGGGCTGATGGATCGCAAGAGAGAGGAATTTTGTGCTTTCACCCAGGGCAGACTGTCAGTGGATGCCTATAGCCGTGAGTTCGGCAATCTTGCTCGTTATGCTCCGGAGGAAGTTTCAACCGATGCCAAGAAATAGGCTAGGTTCTGCAAGGGACTTAATCCTGAGCTCTGTCGAGATCTGCGCCTGCATGAGTGCACGACCTTCCAGGCTCTCGTCAACAAGGCTATCAATGTCGAGTCTGGACAGACTGACTATGAGGCCACGAGGAAGCACAACCGTGACTTTAGCCCCGAATCTGGCTCGGGCTCCAACAAACACCGGGTGTGGGTGCCCAACGCAGCTTTGCCGCCAAGGTACACCGTGAGGCCATCCTTCTAGGCGCCTCGCCCAGCTCAGCCCAACCCTCCAGCCAGGACATTTGGAGGTCCTCCTGCCAATGTTGCTCCCTGTGCCACCATGGTCTTCTGATGAGGACATCCCTACTAATGTTACACCCACCCCGACTGCTATACATACAGGACCAATTACTAGAGCTCGCGCACGTCAATTGAATTACCAGGTACTTTCGTTTCTTGGAAATCCTTGTAATATTCATGAACATATGATGCTGCCTAAATTAGATACTCTTGTTTTACTTATGAATGAAGGACCTATCATGGATAAGAAGGATGACCATTGGAGCGGGATCAAGCATGGAGGAGAAGGTGCGCGCGCGGGGAAGAACATTGGAGCTTCCAGTGATGATTTTCGCACATTGAAGCCACCATAATGGGAGTGAGAAGCTTTGGACGAAATATGCATGATGCCACGTTATAAAATTCGTCCATAGGCTAATATAGGTGCTGCGCCACCTTAATTTTGGGCCAGGCCCATGTAATTTCGAAATACCATATTATAGGCTGTTTTTAGAGTCCGTATGTATGGGGAAACTGACTTAGGGTCGGTTTCGGACCCCTCCTCCAAGGGGCCACGAAATTCCCTTCTATTCCCCCATATATACAGCCCTTAGGGCTTCGTTTTAGGTTTGGGTTTTGTTTAGATTACAAGTTCGCCATAGCAGCAACTTCGCGTTCTTCGTTTGTGTTCCACGACCAGACAAAGGCGTCACAGAACCCCACTTCATCAATAAAGCTTTCCTCTTATATTCACAATATCCAGATTGCAATCTTAGTTTCTTGCTTGTTCTTCGTTTGCGTGCAGGAAATAGACCCTCGTGGTCAGGTTGATCGTGCTCCGGCGTGGTCAATAACCTCTCAGAGTTGGTTTAGCGATTGCTAAGGCGCGACGTCTCACACGTTCGTAGTCGGATCGTCAAAGTCTACTCCACCAAAAACGATAGCCACCATCTCATCGAAAGACAGGGACAACTTCGCCTCTATCAAGTGGTATCAGATTTCCAGGTTGCTCGGTGAGATTTTACCAGTTTTCGTAGTTTAGATCGCATCTGTTCTTCATACCTTTAGTCCACGAAAAAGCCAAAAAAAAATTAGGGTTAGATCATCATATCCGAACCAATCTGAGCTTTTGCATAGTCTTTTCAGTATTTTGCTTTGTTGAATTAGCGGTTACATCGTTGTGTCGAGTTGCTGGTCTTAGTGTCTAGTCCTTTAGAGTTTCGAGTTCTTTTCACAGGTTGTCACGCCGCCACCGCATCATCTTCATAGTTGCCATATACCACCACCATCATCGCCGCTGCCATATCTCATCATCCATCATCACTCTCCATTGGTGTCCATATATACCACCACAAATCCTCCACCAATCCAAGTCCAGTTCGTTTTAGGTTTAGTTTCGAGATCCTTTTGATTTCGGATCCGTGTTTTGCTACCTGCGCAGGTGTCGGAAAAAAAAAAAAAAAAAAAAAGAGTCTGGCACGCTTTGCAGAGCACGTTTTGGCCCAAAAAAATTTCGGCCGAAAATATTTTTTCCCTATCTTGATTTTAGGTTCCCCGGAGCGTTTTGAGACACTTGCTATCATAGTGATTTTTGTCGAAATTTTTGGGTCGTCGCAGGCCCCGGATTGCTCCAGAAAAAAAAAATAGTCCAAAAGAAAAATTTGTGCCCATCTTGCTTATACGACGTGGCAAGAGTTTTGAGACACTCGCCACTGTAGTGAGTTTTTGAAAAAAAAAAAAAAAAAAAAAGAGGCGCCGAAAAAAAAAAAAAAAGGAAAAAAAATTCCGATTGTGCTTTTCCCTTGCTTAGGTGTATCGTCGTGTTTTTGTTGGTGTTTTAGGCTCGCGTCTCTAGCACGGTCTAGCCTAGGACCAGCACAGTACCGTCGTTGAGCGTTTATTCAACCTTGCATCTCTGAATTGATTATTGCTGACCCTTTTTGCTACCATATTATAAGCCATCCCAGCTCCACATACTTCTACGCCGTGTGCTTGACACCACCTGGCAATCGCTCTATCCAAGCTTTGAGAGTTTTGGCTACAACGGTTGCCGATCACCGCCTGCTACTGGGTAAGAACTGGTAAGAAATTGAGATTCGCTTAAAGGATTTGTGCCACACCACCACCACCACCACCACGTCCCAGCAGTCTGTAGGTTTCATATTGTGTGTTTCCTATTTCTGCTAACCATGCCAGGATCACACAATGACGAGATCGACTGGGAGAGCATGACCAACAAAGCGCTCTATGATAAATTTCAGCAAATGATGGCTGAGCAGGTACAGGACTTCGTGAACAACTTTGGAGTTGCCATGGAGAAGCTAGATGGTTTGGAGAAGACATTCGACTCCAAGATGGACGCCAAGTTCAATGAGGTGCTTGCCCGTCTACCTCCACCAGCTGCAGTTCCTATTCCTTTCGAACGACGAGCGCGACGTGTGCCTCTCGGCCACGCCCAACATCCTGGTACTGTTGATACTGCTGCTACTTCGGTGGCTCGTGCGGCTACTGTCGTTGAGCAGGTTGAAGATTATGATGGTGATTTCGATGATGAGGGAGAGGTTGCTCCAGATCCGCCCCATGGGCAACCACCACCATACGCACCAGGTCGACCACATGGCTACAACCGTAACGGTAGGGCTGCACCACCCCCGCAGGTACGGGATCATGACCATCTCCCTAAACTTAAATTGAATATTCCGACGTTTGAGGGTAGATATGTTCCTGATATATATCTTACATGGGAGTTAGAAACAGAACAACGTTTTACATGCTTACAATTTCCAGAGGATCGACGTGTTGCTGCTGCTGTTTGTTTATTCACTAGTTTTGCTTGTGTTTGGTGGTCAGAACATTGTAGAATACACCCTAATAATATTCCAACTACTTGGGCTGCTTTGAAAACTGCTATGCGAAATCGTTGGGTGCCACCTTATTATCAACGTGAATTGCTTCAAAATTTGCAGCGTTTAAGACAAGGAAAAAATTCTGTAGAAGAATATTATCAGGAATTACAAACTGGTATGATTAGATGTGGTATTGTTGAGGAGAATGAAGCTATGCTTGCACGTTTTATGGGTGGATTAAATAGAGAGATTCAGACTATTCTAGAGTATAAGGAGTATAACACTATCACTCGTTTATTTCATCTTGCTTGCAAAGCTGAACGTGAAGTGCAGGATCGACAGGCAATGGCGAGAACTACTAATTTTGCAGGCCGTACTTCATCATGGACGCCACGTACCTCCTCTGCTTCCGCACGTCCTGCTGCAACACCACCTCCTTCAACCTCCAACTCTAATCGCGATACCAGGCAACAGGCTCCTACTGCACCCTCTACGAAGAGCACACCTTTTGGGCCTGCACAGAGTTCTTCTTCATCTATTGCATCCACAGGGCAAACACATGAGGTTATATGTCGTCGTTGCAAGGGTGGAGGTCACTATGCGAGAGAATGCCCTTCCAAGCGTGTAATGATTGTTACTCAGGATGGTGGATATGCGTCCGCTAGTGATTATGATGAGGAGACTTTGGCACTTATTGCAAGTGACGAACAGGGTGGCGAGGATGCAGAACCAGAAACACAATACATGGCTGCTGATTACGCTGACAGGTATGAAAGTTTAGTTGCTCAACGTGTTCTCAGTGTGCAGGTTACACACGCTGAGCAAAATCAGAGGCACAACTTGTTCCACACAAAGGGAGTTGTGAAAGAGCGTTCTGTTCGCATCATCATCGATGGAGGGAGTTGCAATAACTTGGCTAGCATGGAGATGGTGGAGAAGCTGTCTCTATCCACCAGACCACATCCTCATCCTTATTACATCCAATGGTTCAACAATAGTGGCAAGGTTAAGGTAACACGTACTGTTCGTGTGCATTTTAGCATTGCTACATATTCTGATTATGTGGATTGTGATGTGGTACCCATGCAAGCATGTTCTGTTTTACTTGGTAGACCATGGCAGTTTGATAAAAATTCTGTACACCATGGTAGGACAAATCAGTATACTCTTGTTCATAAGGATCATAATATCACTTTGCTTCCTATGTCTCCCGAACATATTATGAAAGATGACATTGCTAGAGCTAGTAAAGCAAAACAGGAGAAAAATAAGAGTGAAAATCAGATTGTAGCACAGGAATTTGAGCAACACCATAAGCATAATAAACCATCATCTACTGTTGCATCTGAAATAAAATTGAAGAGTGGATGTTTACTTGCTACTAAATCTGATATTAATGATTTGGATGTTGCTACATATGTTTGCTATGCTTTTGTATGTAAAGAGGTATTATTTTCATTCGAGGACATGCCTCCCTCTTTGCCTCCTACTGTCATTAACATTTTGCAGGAGTTCGCTGACGTCTTTCCACAAGACGTGCCACCGGGATTACCGCCTATTCGCGGGATTGAGCATCAGATTGACTTAATTCCCGGTGCATCCCTACCCAACCGTGCGCCCTACCGTACCAATCCAGAGGAGACAAAGGAGATTATGCGTCAAGTACAGGAGCTGCTTGACAAAGGTTATATACGTGAATCCCTTAGTCCTTGTGCTGTTCCTATTATTCTAGTGCCTAAAAAGGATGGTACATCGCGCATGTGTGTGGATTGTAGAGGCATTAATAATATTACTATTCGTTATCGTCATCCTATTCCTAGACTAGATGATATGCTTGATGAATTAAGTGGCTCTACAATTTTCTCCAAAGTTGATTTGCGTAGTGGATACCATCAAATTCGTATGAAATTGGGCGATGAATGGAAAACAGCATTTAAAACTAAGTTTGGATTATATGAGTGGCTAGTCATGCCTTTTGGGTTAACTAATGCACCTAGCACTTTCATGAGATTAATGAACGAGGTTTTACGTGCTTTCATTGGACGATTTGTGGTAGTCTATTTTGATGATATATTGATTTTTAGTAGATCTTTGGAGGAACATTTGGAACATTTACGTGCTGTTTTTACTGTGCTACGTGATGCACGTTTGTTTGGTAACCTTGGGAAGTGCACCTTTTGCACCGACCGAGTATCTTTTCTTGGCTATGTTGTTACTCCACAGGGAATTGAAGTTGATATAGCCAAGATCGAAGCTATTGAGAGTTGGCCGCAGCCCAAAACGGTCACACAAGTAAGGAGTTTTCTTGGCCTCGCTGGTTTCTATAGGCGTTTTGTGAGAAATTTCAGCACCATTGCTGCGCCTCTCAATGAGCTTACAAAGAAGGACGTGCCTTTTTCTTGGGGTACCGCACAGGAAGAAGCCTTCACGGTCTTGAAAGATAAGTTAACACATGCTCCTTTACTCCAACTTCCTGATTTTAATAAGACTTTCGAGCTTGAATGTGATGCTAGTGGAATTGGGTTAGGAGGTGTGTTACTACAAGATGGTAAACCTGTTGCGTACTTTTCTGAAAAATTAAGTGGGCCTAGTCTGAATTATTCTACTTATGATAAGGAATTATATGCTCTTGTTCGGACTTTGGAAACATGGCAACATTATTTATGGCCCAAAGAATTTGTTATACATTCTGATCATGAATCTTTGAAACATATTAAAAGTCAAGCAAAACTGAACCGTAGACATGCTAAATGGGTTGAATTCATTGAGACTTTCCCTTATGTCATTAAACACAAGAAGGGTAAAGACAATGTTATTGCTGATGCTTTGTCTCGTCGTTATACTATGCTTTCACAACTTGACTTTAAAATATTTGGTTTGGAGACCATCAAAGATCAATATGTGCATGATGCTGAATTTAGAGACGTGTTGCAGAATTGTAAAGAAGGGAGAACATGGAACAAGTTCGTTATTAATAATGGATTTGTGTTTCGTGCTAACAAGCTATGCATTCCAGCTAGCTCCGTTCGTCTTTTGTTGTTACAGGAGGCGCACGGAGGAGGATTAATGGGACACTTTGGCGTGAAGAAGACGGAGGACGTACTTGCTACACATTTCTTTTGGCCAAAGATGAGACGGGATGTTGAGCGTTTTGTTGCTCGCTGCACTACATGTCAAAAAGCTAAGTCACGACTCAATCCTCATGGTTTATATATGCCTTTACCTGTACCTAGTGTTCCTTGGGAGGATATATCTATGGACTTTGTTTTAGGTTTACCTCGAACAAAGAAGGGGAGGGATAGCATATTTGTTGTCGTGGATAGATTTTCTAAAATGGCACACTTTATACCATGTCATAAAAGTGATGATGCTGCTCATGTTGCTGATTTGTTCTTTCGTGAAATTATTCGGTTGCATGGTGTGCCAAATACAATTGTTTCCGATCGTGATGCTAAATTTCTTAGCCACTTTTGGAGATGTTTATGGGCTAAGTTGGGGACTAAACTGCTTTTTAGTACTACATGTCACCCCCAAACTGATGGCCAAACTGAAGTAGTCAATAGATCATTGTCTACTATGCTTAGGGCTGTTTTGAAGAATAACCTGAAAATGTGGGAAGAATGCTTGCCTCATATTGAATTTGCTTATAATCGTTCGCTACATTCTACCACTAAGATGTGCCCTTTTGAAGTTGTGTATGGTTTCTTACCTCGTGCACCTATTGATTTGTTGCCTCTTCCGTCTTCGGAGAAGGTTAATTTTGATGCTAAAGAACGTGCTGAATTGATATTACAGATTCATGAGTTAACTAAGGAAAACATTGAGCGTATGAATGCTAAATACAAACTTGCTGGAGATAAGGGTAGAAAACATGTTGTCTTTGCACCTGGAGATCTTGTTTGGTTACATTTGCGTAAGGATAGATTTCCTGATTTGCGCAAGTCAAAGCTAATGCCACGTGCTGATGGTCCTTTTAAGGTGTTAGAGAAAGTAAATGATAATGCATATAAACTTGAGCTGCCTGCAGAGTTTGGGGTTAGCCCCACTTTTAACATTGCAGATTTGAAGCCTTATTTGGGTGAGGAAGATGAGCTTCCGTCGAGGACGACGTCAGTTCAAGAAGGGGAGGATGATGAGGACATCCCTACTAATGTTACACCCACCCCGACTGCTATACATACAGGACCAATTACTAGAGCTCGCGCACGTCAATTGAATTACCAGGTACTTTCGTTTCTTGGAAATCCTTCTAATATTCATGAACATATGATGCTGCCTAAATTAGATACTTTTGTTTTACTTATGAATGAAGGACCTATCATGGATAAGAAGGATGACCATTGGAGCGGGATCAAGCATGGAGGAGAAGGTGCGCGCGCGGGGAAGAACATTGGAGCTTCCAGTGATGATTTTCGCACATTGAAGCCACCATAATGGGAGTGGGAAGCTATGGACGAAATATGCATGATGCCACTTTATAAAATTCGTCCATAGGCTAATATAGGTGCTGCGCCACCTTAATTTTGGGCCAGGCCCATGTAATTTCGAAATACCATATTATAGGCTGTTTTTAGAGTCCGTATGTATGGGGAAACTGACTTAGGGTCGGTTTCGGACCCCTCCTCCAAGGGGCCACGAAATTCCCTTCTATTCCCCCATATATACAGCCCTTAGGGCTTCGTTTTAGGTTTGGGTTTTGTTTAGATTACAAGTTCGCCATAGCAGCAACTTCGCGTTCTTCGTTTGTGTTCCGCAACCAGACAAAGGCGTCACAGAACCCCACTTCATCAATAAAGCTTTCCTCTTATATTCGCAATATCCAGATTGCAATCTTAGTTTCTTGCTTGTTCTTCGTTTGCGTGCAGGAAATAGACCCTCGTGGTCAGGTTGATCGTGCTCCGGCGTGGTCAATAACCTCTCAGAGTTGGTTTAGCGATTGCTAAGGCGCGACGTCTCACACGTTCGTAGTCGGATCGTCAAAGTCTACTCCACCAAAAACGATAACCACCATCTCATCGAAAGACAGGGACAACTTCGCTTATATCAGGACTTCGTGAACAACTTTGGAGTTGCCATGGAGAAGCTAGATGGTTTGGAGAAGACATTCGACTCCAAGATGGACGCCAAGTTCAATGAGGTGCTTGCCCGTCTACATCCACCAGCTGCAGTTCCTATTCCTTTCGAACGACGAGCGCGACGTGTGCCTCTCGGCCACGCCCAACATCCTGGTACTGTTGATACTGCTGCTACTTCGGTGGCTCGTGCGGCTACTGTCGTTGAGCAGGTTGAAGATTATGATGGTGATTTCGATGATGAGGGAGAGGTTGCTCCAGATCCGCCCCATGGGCAACCACCACCATACGCACCAGGTCGACCACATGGCTACAACCGTAACGGTAGGGCTGCACCACCCCCGCAGGTACGGGATCATGACCATCTCCCTAAACTTAAATTGAATATTCCGACGTTTGAGGGTAGATATGTTCCTGATATATATCTTACATGGGAGTTAGAAACAGAACAACGTTTTACATGCTTACAATTTCCAGAGGATCGACGTGTTGCTGCTGCTGTTTGTTCATTCACTAGTTTTGCTTGTGTTTGGTGGTCAGAACATTGTAGAATACACCCTGATAATATTCCAACTACTTGGGCTGCTTTGAAAACTGCTATGCGAAATCGTTGGGTGCCACCTTATTATCAACGTGAATTGCTTCAAAATTTGCAGCGTTTAAGACAAGGAAAAAATTCTGTAGAAGAATATTATCAGGAATTACAAACTGGTATGATTAGATGTGGTATTGTTGAGGAGAATGAAGCTATGCTTGCACGTTTTATGGGTGGATTAAATAGAGAGATTCAGACTATTCTAGAGTATAAGGAGTATAACACTATCACTCGTTTATTTCATCTTGCTTGCAAAGCTGAACGTGAAGTGCAGGATCGACAGGCAATGGCGAGAACTACTAATTTTGCAGGCCGTACTTCATCATGGACGCCACGTACCTCCTCTGCTTCCGCACGTCCTGCTGCAACACCACCTCCTTCAACCTCCAACTCTAATCGCGATACCAGGCAACAGGCTCCTACTGCACCCTCTGCGAAGAGCACACCTTTTGGGCCTGCACAGAGTTCTTCTTCATCTATTGCATCCACAGGGCAAACACATGAGGTTATATGTCGTCGTTGCAAGGGTGGAGGTCACTATGCGAGAGAATGCCCTTCCAAGCGTGTAATGATTGTTACTCAGGATGGTGGATATGCGTCCGCTAGTGATTATGATGAGGAGACTTTGGCACTTATTGCAAGTGACGAACAGGGTGGCGAGGATGCAGAACCAGAAACACAATACATGGCTGCTGATTACGCTAACAGGTATGAAAGTTTAGTTGCTCAACGTGTTCTCAGTGTGCAGGTTACACACGCTGAGCAAAATCAGAGGCACAACTTGTTCCACACAAAGGGAGTTGTGAAAGAGCGTTCTGTTCGCATCATCATCGATGGAGGGAGTTGCAATAACTTGGCTAGCATGGAGATGGTGGAGAAGCTGTCTCTATCCACCAGACCACATCCTCATCCTTATTACATCCAATGGTTCAACAATAGTGGCAAGGTTAAGGTAACACGTACTGTTCGTGTGCATTTTAGCATTGCTACATATTCTGATTATGTGGATTGTGATGTGGTACCCATGCAAGCATGTTCTGTTTTACTTGGTAGACCATGGCAGTTTGATAAAAATTCTGTACACCATGGTAGGACAAATCAGTATACTCTTGTTCATAAGGATCATAATATCACTTTGCTTCCTATGTCTCCCGAACATATTATGAAAGATGACATTGCTAGAGCTAGTAAAGCAAAACAGGAGAAAAATAAGAGTGAAAATCAGATTGTAGCACAGGAATTTGAGCAACACCATAAGCATAATAAACCATCATCTACTATTGCATCTGAAATAAAATTGAAGAGTGGATGTTTACTTGCTACTAAATCTGATATTAATGATTTGGATGTTGCTACATATGTTTGCTATGCTTTTGTATGTACAGAGGTATTATTTTCATTCGAGGACATGCCTCCCTCTTTGCCTCCTGCTGTCATTAACATTTTGCAGGAGTTCGCTGACGTCTTTCCACAAGACGTGCCACCGGGATTACCGCCTATTCGCGGGATTGAGCATCAGATTGACTTAATTCCCGGTGCATCCCTACCCAACCGTGCGCCCTACCGTACCAATCCAGAGGAGACAAAGGAGATTATGCGTCAAGTACAGGAGCTGCTTGACAAAGGTTATATACGTGAATCCCTTAGTCCTTGTGCTGTTCCTATTATTCTAGTGCCTAAAAAGGATGGTACATCGCGCATGTGTGTGGATTGTAGAGGCATTAATAATATTACTATTCGTTATCGTCATCCTATTCCTAGACTAGATGATATGCTTGATGAATTAAGTGGCTCTACAATTTTCTCCAAAGTTGATTTGCGTAGTGGATACCATCAAATTCGTATGAAATTGGGCGATGAATGGAAAACAGCATTTAAAACTAAGTTTGGATTATATGAGTGGCTAGTCATGCCTTTTGGGTTAACTAATGCACCTAGCACTTTCATGAGATTAATGAACGAGGTTTTACGTGCTTTCATTGGACGATTTGTGGTAGTCTATTTTGATGATATATTGATTTTTAGTAGATCTTTGGAGGAACATTTGGAACATTTACGTGCTGTTTTTACTGCGCTACGTGATGCACGTTTGTTTGGTAACCTTGGGAAGTGCACCTTTTGCACCGACCGAGTATCTTTTCTTGGCTATGTTGTTACTCCACAGGGAATTGAAGTTGATACAGCCAAGATCGAAGCTATTGAGAGTTGGCCGCAGCCCAAAACGGTCACACAAGTAAGGAGTTTTCTTGGCCTCGCTGGTTTCTATAGGCGTTTTGTGAGAAATTTCAGCACCATTGCTGCGCCTCTCAATGAGCTTACAAAGAAGGACGTGCCTTTTTCTTGGGGTACCGCACAGGAAGAAGCCTTCACGGTCTTGAAAGATAAGTTAACACATGCTCCTTTACTCCAACTTCCTGATTTTAATAAGACTTTCGAGCTTGAATGTGATGCTAGTGGAATTGGGTTAGGAGGTGTGTTACTACAAGATGGTAAACCTGTTGCGTACTTTTCTGAAAAATTAAGTGGGCCTAGTCTGAATTATTCTACTTATGATAAGGAATTATATGCTCTTGTTCGGACTTTGGAAACATGGCAACATTATTTATGGCCCAAAGAATTTGTTATACATTCTGATCATGAATCTTTGAAACATATTAAAAGTCAAGCAAAACTGAACCGTAGACATGCTAAATGGGTTGAATTCATTGAGACTTTCCCTTACGTCATTAAACACAAGAAGGGTAAAGACAATGTTATTGCTGATGCTTTGTCTCGTCGTTATACTATGCTTTCACAACTTGACTTTAAAATATTTGGTTTGGAGACCATCAAAGATCAATATGTGCATGATGCTGAATTTAGAGACGTGTTGCAGAATTGTAAAGAAGGGAGAACATGGAACAAGTTCGTTATTAATAATGGATTTGTGTTTCGTGCTAACAAGCTATGCATTCCAGCTAGCTCCGTTCGTCTTTTGTTGTTACAGGAGGCGCACGGAGGAGGATTAATGGGACACTTTGGCGTGAAGAAGACGGAGAACGTACTTGCTACACATTTCTTTTGGCCAAAGATGAGACGGGATGTTGAGCGTTTTGTTGCTCGCTGCACTACATGTCAAAAAGCTAAGTCACGACTCAATCCTCATGGTTTATATATGCCTTTACCTATACCTAGTGTTCCTTGGGAGGATATATCTATGGACTTTGTTTTAGGTTTACCTCGAACAAAGAAGGGGAGGGATAGCATATTTGTTGTCGTGGATAGATTTTCTAAAATGGCACACTTTATACCATGTCATAAAAGTGATGATGCTGCTCATGTTGCTGATTTGTTCTTTCGTGAAATTATTCGGTTGCATGGTGTGCCAAATACAATTGTTTCCGATCGTGATGCTAAATTTCTTAGCCACTTTTGGAGATGTTTATGGGCTAAGTTGGGGACTAAACTGCTTTTTAGTACTACATGTCACCCCCAAACTGATGGCCAAACTGAAGTAGTCAATAGATCATTGTCTACTATGCTTAGGGCTGTTTTGAAGAATAACCTGAAAATGTGGGAAGAATGCTTGCCTCATATTGAATTTGCTTATAATCGTTCGCTACATTCTACCACTAAGATGTGCCCTTTTGAAGTTGTGTATGGTTTCTTACCTCGTGCACCTATTGATTTGTTGCCTCTTCCGTCTTCGGAGAAGGTTAATTTTGATGCTAAAGAACGTGCTGAATTGATATTAAAGATTCATGAGTTAACTAAGGAAAACATTGAGCGTATGAATGCTAAATACAAACTTGCTGGAGATAAGGGTAGAAAACATGTTGTCTTTGCACCTGGAGATCTTGTTTGGTTACATTTGCGTAAGGATAGATTTCCTGATTTGCGCAAGTCAAAGCTAATGCCACGTGCTGATGGTCCTTTTAAGGTGTTAGAGAAAGTAAATGATAATGCATATAAACTTGAGCTGCCTGCAGAGTTTGGGGTTAGCCCCACTTTTAACATTGCAGATTTGAAGCCTTATTTGGGTGAGGAAGATGAGCTTCCGTCGAGGACGACGTCAATTCAAGAAGGGGAGGATGATGAGGACATCCCTACTAATGTTACACCCACCCCGACTGCTATACATACAGGACCAATTACTAGAGCTCGCGCACGTCAATTGAATTACCAGGTACTTTCGTTTCTTGGAAATCCTTGTAATATTCATGAACATATGATGCTGCCTAAATTAGATACTCTTGTTTTACTTATGAATGAAGGACCTATCATGGATAAGAAGGATGACCATTGGAGCGGGATCAAGCATGGAGGAGAAGGTGCGCGCGCGGGGAAGAACATTGGAGCTTCCAGTGATGATTTTCGCACATTGAAGCCACCATAATGGGAGTGAGAAGCTTTGGACGAAATATGCATGATGCCACGTTATAAAATTCGTCCATAGGCTAATATAGGTGCTGCGCCACCTTAATTTTGGGCCAGGCCCATGTAATTTCGAAATACCATATTATAGGCTGTTTTTAGAGTCCGTATGTATGGGGAAACTGACTTAGGGTCGGTTTCGGACCCCTCCTCCAAGGGGCCACGAAATTCCCTTCTATTCCCCCATATATACAGCCCTTAGGGCTTCGTTTTAGGTTTGGGTTTTGTTTAGATTACAAGTTCGCCATAGCAGCAACTTCGCGTTCTTCGTTTGTGTTCCACGACCAGACAAAGGCGTCACAGAACCCCACTTCATCAATAAAGCTTTCCTCTTATATTCACAATATCCAGATTGCAATCTTAGTTTCTTGCTTGTTCTTCGTTTGCGTGCAGGAAATAGACCCTCGTGGTCAGGTTGATCGTGCTCCGGCGTGGTCAATAACCTCTCAGAGTTGGTTTAGCGATTGCTAAGGCGCGACGTCTCACACGTTCGTAGTCGGATCGTCAAAGTCTACTCCACCAAAAACGATAGCCACCATCTCATCGAAAGACAGGGACAACTTCGCCTCTATCATCTTCTACAAATGTGGGGAACCAGGACACTACTCCCGTGAGTGTCCTCAAAACAATGCCAAACCGGCTGGACATGCTGATGAGGACATCCCTACTAATGTTACACCCACCCCGACTGCTATACATACAGGACCGATTACTAGAGCTCGCGCACGTCAATTGAATTACCAGGTACTTTCGTTTCTTGGAAATCCTTCTAATATTCATGAACATATGATGCTGCCTAAATTAGATACTTTTGTTTTACTTATGAATGAAGGACCTATCATGGATAAGAAGGATGACCATTGGAGCGGGATCAAGCATGGAGGAGAAGGTGCGCGCGCGGGGAAGAACAATGGAGCTTCCAGTGATGATTTTCGCACATTGAAGCCACCATAATGGGAGTGGGAAGCTTTGGACGAAATATGCATGATGCCACTTTATAAAATTCGTCCATAGGCTAATATAGGTGCTGCGCCACCTTAATTTTGGGCCAGGCCCATGTAATTTCGAAATACCATATTATAGGCTGTTTTTAGAGTCCGTATGTATGGGGAAACTGACTTAGGGTCGGTTTCGGACCGCTCCTCCAAGGGGCCACGAAATCCCCTTCTATTCCCCCATATATACAGCCCTTAGGGCTTCGTTTTAGGTTTGGGTTTTGTTTAGATTACAAGTTCGCCATAGCAGCAACTTCGCGTTCTTCGTTTGTGTTCCACGACCAGACAAAGGCGTCACAGAACCCCACTTCGTCAATAAAGCTTTCCTCTTATAATCGCAATATCCAGATTGCAATCTTAGTTTCTTGCTTGTTCTTCGTTTGCGTGCAGGAAATAGACCCTCGTGGTCAGGTTGATCGTGCTCCGGCGTGGTCAATAACCTCTCAGAGTTGGTTTAGCGATTGCTAAGGCGCGACGTCTCACACGTTCGTAGTCGGATCGTCAAAGTCTACTCCACCAAAAACGATAGCCACCATCTCATCGAAAGACAGGGACAACTTCGCCTCTATCAAGTGGTATCAGATTTCCAGGTTGCTCGGTGAGATTTTACCAGTTTTCGTAGTTTAGATCGCATCTGTTCTTCATACCTTTAGTCCACGACAAAGCCACAAAAAAATTAGGGTTAGATCATCATATCCGAACCAATCTGTGCCTTTGCATAGTCTTTTCAGTATTTTGCTTTGTTGAATTTGCGGTTACATCGTCGTGTCGAGTTGCTGGTCTTAGTGCCTAGTTCTTTAGAGTTTCGAGTTCTATTCACAAGTTGTCACGCCGCCAACGCATCGTCTTCATAGTCGCCATATACCACCACCATCATCCCCGCTGCCAGTTATCCATTGGTGTCCATATATACCACCACCAATCCGAGTCCAGCTCTTTTTAAATTTAGTTTCGAGATCTTTTTGATTTCGGATTCGCGTTTTGCTACCTGTGTAGGTGTCGGAAAAAAAAATTCGAGTCTGGCACGCTTTGCAGAGCACGTTTTGGCCCAAAAAAAATTCGGCCGAAAATATTTTTTTCCCTATCTTGATTTTAGGTTCTCCGGAGCGTTTTGAGACACTTGCTATCATAGTGAGTTTTGTCGAAATTTTTTGGTCGTCGCAGCCCCCGCATCGCTCCAGAAAAAAAAAATTCAAATTTTTTTTTCGTGTCTATCCTGCTTATACGACTTGGGAAGGGTTTTGAGACACTCGCAATTATAGTGTTTTTCTGAGCAAAAAAAAAAAGAGGCGCAAAAAAAAAACGAAAAAAAAACAGAGTGTGCTCTTCCCTTGATTACGTGTATCGTCGTGCTTTTGTTGGTGTTTTAGGCTCGCGTCTCTAGCACGGTCTAGCCTAGGACCAGCACAGTACCGTCGTTGAGCGTTTATTCAACCTTGCATCTCTGAATTGATTATTGCAGACCTTTTTTGCTACCATATTATAAGCCATCCCAGCTCCACATACTTCTACGCCGTGTGCTTGACACCACCTGGCAATCGCTCTATCCAAGCTTTGAGAGTTTTGGCTACAACGGTTGCCGATCACCGCCTGCTACTGGGTAAGAACTGGTAAGAAATTGAGATTCGCTTAAAGGATTTGTGCCACACCACCACCACCACCACATCCCAGTAGTCTGTAGGTTTCATATTGTGTGTTTCCTATTTCTGCTAACCATGCCAGGATCACACGATGACGAGATAGACTGGGAGAGCATGACCAACAAAGCGCTCTATGATAAATTTCAGCAAATGATGGCTGAGCAGGTACAAGACTTCGTGAACAACTTTGGAGTGGCCATGGAGAAGCTAGATTGTTTGGAGAAGACATTCGACACCAAGATGGACGCCACGTACCTCCTCTACTTCCACACGTCCTGCTGCAACACCACCTACTTCAACCTCCAACTCCAACCGCGATACCAGGAAACAGGCTCCTCCTCCACCCTCTACCAAGAGCACACCTTCTGGGCCTGCACCGAGCTCTTCTTCATCTATTGCATCCACAGGGCAAACACATGAGGTTATATGCCGTCGTTGCAAGGGTGGAGGTCACTTTGCGAGAGAATGCCCTTCCAAGCGTGTCATGATTGTTACTGAGGATGGTGGATATGCGTCTGCTAGTGATTATGATGAGGAGACTTTGGCTCTCATTGCAAGTGAAGAACACAATGGCGACGATGCAGAACCAGAAACACACTACATGGCTGCTGATTACGCTGACAGGTATGAAAGTTTAGTTGCTCAACGTGTTCTCAGTGTGCAGGTTACACAGGCTGAGCAAAATCAGAGGCACAACTTGTTCCACACAAAGGGAGTTGTGAAGGAGCGTTCTATTCGCATCATCATCGATGGAGGGAGTTGCAATAACTTGGCTAGCATGGAGATGGTGGAGAAGCTGTCTCTAACCACCAGACCACATCCTCATCCTTATTACATCCAATGGTTCAACAATAGTGGCAAGGTTAAGGTAACACGTACTGTTCGTGTGCATTTTAGCATTGCTACATATTCTGATTATGTGGATTGTGATGTGGTACCCATGCAAGCATGTTCTGTTTTACTTGGTAGACCATGGCAGTTTGATAAAAATTCTGTACACCATGGTAGGACAAATCAGTATACTCTTGTTCATAAGGATCATAATATCACGTTGCTTCCTATGTCTCCCGAACATATTATGAAAGATGACATTGCTAGAGCTAGTAAAGCAAAACAGGAGAAAAATAAGAGTGAAAATCAGATTGTAGCACAGGAATTTGAGCAACACCATAAGCATAATAAACCATCATCTACTGTTGCATCCGAAATAAAATTACAGAGTGGCTGTCTACTTGCTACTAAATCTGATATTAATGATTTGGATGTTGCTACATCTGTTTGCTATGCTTTTGTATGCAAAGAGGTATTATTTTCATTCGAGGACATGCCTCCCTCTTTGCCTCCTGCTGTCATTAACATTTTGCAGGAGTTCGCTGATGTCTTTCCACAAGACGTGCCACCGGGATTACCGCCTATTCGTGGGATTGAGCATCAGATTGACTTAATTCCCGGTGCATTCCTACCCAACCGTGCGCCCTACCGTACCAATCCAGAGGAGACAAAGGAGATTATGCGTCAAGTACAAGAGCTGCTTGACAAAGGTTATATACGTGAATCCCTTAGTCCTTGTGTTGTTCCTATTATTCTAGTGCCTAAAAAGGATGGTACATCGCGCATGTGTGTGGATTGTAGAGGCATTAATAATATTACTATTCGTTATCGTCATCCTATTCCTAGACTAGATGATATGCTTGATGAATTAAGTGGCTCTACAATTTTCTCCAAAGTTGATTTGCATAGTGGATACCATCAAATTCGTATGAAATTGGGAGATGAATGGAAAACAGCATTTAAAACTAAGTTTGGATTATATGAGTGGCTAGTCATGCCTTTTGGGTTAACTAATGCACCTAGCACTTTCATGAGATTAATGAACGAGGTTTTACGTGCTTTCATTAGACGATTTGTGGTAGTCTATTTTGATGATATATTGATTTTTAGTAGATCTTTGGAGGAACATTTGGAACACTTACGTGCTGTTTTTACTGCGCTCCGTGATGCCCGTTTGTTTGGTAACCTTGGGAAGTGCACCTTTTGCACCGACCGAGTATCTTTTCTTGGCTATGTTGTTACTCCACAGGGAATTGAAGTTGATAAAGCCAAGATTGCAGCTATTGAGAGTTGGCCGCAGCCCAAAACGGTCACACAAGTAAGGAGTTTTCTTGGCCTTGCTGGTTTCTATAGGCGTTTTGTCAGAGATTTCAGCACCATTGCTGTGCCTCTCAATGAGCTTACAAAGAAGGACGTGCCTTTTTCTTGGGGTACCGCACAGGAAGAAGCCTTCACGGTCTTGAAAGATAAGTTAACACATGCTCCTTTACTCCAACTTCCTGATTTTAATAAGACTTTCGAGCTTGAATGTGATGCTAGTGGTATTGGGTTAGGAGGTGTGTTATTACAAGATGGTAAACCTGTTGCGTACTTTTCTGAAAAATTAAGTGGGCCTAGTCTGAATTATTCTACTTATGATAAGGAATTATATGCTCTTGTTCGGACTTTGGAAACATGGCAACATTATTTATGGCCCAAAGAATTTGTTATACATTCTGATCATGAATCTTTGAAACATATTAAAAGTCAAGCAAAACTGAACCGTAGACATGCTAAATGGGTTGAATTCATTGAGACTTTTCCTTATGTCATTAAACACAAGAAGGGTAAAGACAATGTTATTGCTGATGCTTTGTCTCGTCGTTATACTATGCTTTCACAACTTGACTTTAAAATATTTGGTTTGGAGACCATCAAAGATCAATATGTGCATGATGCTGAATTTAGAGACGTGTTGCAGAATTGTAAAGAAGGGAGAACATGGAACAAGTTCGTTATTAATGATGGATTTGTATTCTGTGCTAACAAGCTATGCATTCCAGCTAGCTCCATTCGTCTTTTGTTGTTACAGGAGGCGCACGGAGGAGGATTAATGGGACACTTTGGCGTGAAGAAGACGGAGGACGTACTTTCTACACATTTCTTTTGGCCAAAGATGAGACGGGATGTTGAGCGTTTTGTTGCTCGCTGCACTACATGTCAAAAAGCTAAGTCACGACTCAATGCTCATGGTTTATATATGCCTTTGCCTGTACCTAGTGTTCCTTGGGAGGATATATCTATGGACTTTGTTTTAGGTTTACCTCGAACAAAGAAGGGGAGGGATAGCATATTTGTTGTCGTGGATAGATTTTCCAAAATGGCACACTTTATACCATGTAATAAAAGTGATGATGCTGCTCATGTTGCTGATTTGTTCTTTCGTGAAATTATTCGATTGCATGGTGTACCAAATACAATTGTTTCAGATCGTGATGCTAAATTTCTTAGCCATTTTTGGAGATGTTTATGGGCTAAGTTGGGGACTAAACTACTTTTTAGTACTACATGTCATCCCCAAACTGATGGACAAACTGAAGTAGTCAATAGATCATTGTCTACTATGCTTAGGGCTGTTTTGAAGAATAACCTGAAAATGTGGGAAGAATGCTTGCCTCATATTGAATTTGCTTATAATCGTTCACTACATTCTACCTCTAAGATGTGCCCTTTTCAAGTTGTGTATGGTTTCTTACCTCGTGCACCTATTGATTTGTTGCCTCTTCCATCTTCGGAGAAGGTTAATTTTGATGCTAAAGAACGTGCTGAATTGATATTAAAGATGCATGAGTTAACGAAGGAAAACATTGAGTGTATGAATGCTAAATACAAACTTGCTGGAGATAAGGGTAGAAAACATGTTGTCTTTGCACCTGGTGATCTTGTTTGGTTACATTTGCGTAAGGATAGATTTCCTGATTTGCGCAAGTCAAAGCTAATGCCCCGTGCTGATGGTCCTTTTAAGGTGTTAGAGAAAATAAATGATAATGCATATAAACTTGAGCTGCCTGCAGAGTTTGGGGTTAGCCCCACTTTTAACATTGCAGATTTGAAGCCTTATTTGGGTGAGGAAGATGAGCTTCTGTCGAGGACGACTTCAGTTCAAGAAGGGGAGGATGATGAGGACATCCCTACTAATGTTACACCCACCCCGACTGCTATACATACAGGACCGATTACTAGAGCTCACGCACGTCAATTGAATTACCAGGTACTTTCGTTTCTTGGAAATCCTTCTAATATTCATGAACATATGATGCTGCCTAAATTAGATACTTTTGTTTTACTTATGAATGAAGGACCTATCATGGATAAGAAGGATGACCATTGGAGCGGGATCAAGCATGGAGGAGAAGGTGCGCGCGCGGGGAAGAACAATGGAGCTTCCAGTGATGATTTTCGCACATTGAAGCCACCATAATGGGAGTGGGAAGCTTTGGACGAAATATGCATGATGCCACTTTATAAAATTCGTCCATAGGCTAATATAGGTGCTGCGCCACCTTAATTTTGGGCCAGGCCCATGTAATTTCGAAATACCATATTATAGGCTGTTTTTAGAGTCCGTATGTATGGGGAAACTGACTTAGGGTCGGTTTCGGACCCCTCCTCCAAGGGGCCACGAAATCCCCTTCTATTCCCCCATATATACAGCCCTTAGGGCTTCGTTTTAGGTTTGGGTTTTGTTTAGATTACAAGTTCGCCATAGCAGCAACTTCGCGTTCTTCGTTTGTGTTCCACGACCAGACAAAGGCGTCACAGAACCCCACTTCGTCAATAAAGCTTTCCTCTTATAATCGCAATATCCAGATTGCAATCTTAGTTTCTTGCTTGTTCTTCGTTTGCGTGCAGGAAATAGACCCTCGTGGTCAGGTTGATCGTGCTCCGACGTGGTCAATAACCTCTCAGAGTTGGTTTAGCGATTGCTAAGGCGCGACGTCTCACACGTTCGTAGTCGGATCGTCAAAGTCTACTCCACCAAAAACGATAGCCACCATCTCATCGAAAGACAGGGACAACTTCGCCTCTATCACATGCGAAGCCGGGAAAAGCTCTCAATGTGAAGCCAGCTGCTGCTCATGGACGATGAACTATGTTTCTGCTGAGGAAGCTCTTGAGGATCCTGATGATATCCTAGGTATGCTCCTTGTCAATAGCCATCCAACATCTGTTCTATTTGATACTGGGGCATCTCATTCTTTCATCTCAGAAAGTTATGCACAGTTGCATAACATGTCTTTTTGTGATATGCCTACTCCTTTAGTAGTTCAGACTCTTGGTTCAAAGTGGCAAACTTCTAGAGTGAGCCATTATAATGAGATTCTGGTGGATAGGTTAGTCTTCCTAGCATCTTTGATAGCCCTCAAGTCTTCGGACATCAATATCATCTTAGGCATGGATTGGATGAAAGCCCACTATGCTAAGATTGATACTCATACTAGGGATGTTCAACTTACACATCCATCAGGTGAGATAGTTAATGTCTCCACTCGAACAGCCGCGCGCTAACTCTATTCCCTCAATGCTAGACCTCTTCCAAAATTAGAAGATATTCCGATAGTCCATGATTTTCCAGATGTCTTTCGAGAAGAACTGCCAGGAATTCCACCTGTCAGAGATGTTGAGTTTGTGATAGAGCTCATCCCAGTGACTGTCCCAATAGCTAGAAGACCCTATAAGATGGCACCCTTAGAACTAGCCGAACTTAAGATCCAACTCGATGAAGCTTTGAAGAAAGGTTTCATCTATCCTAGTTCTTCTCCTTGGGCTTGTCCGGTCCTCTTCATCAAGAAGAAGGATGGATCGGATCGGATGGTTGTGGATTATCGGCCAGTGAATCTAGTCATTATAAAGAACAAGTATGCGCTCCCCAGGATCAACGATTTGTATGATCAACTCGCTGGATCCTCTGTCTTTTCCAAAATGGATTTGAGGTTGGGATACCATCAAATCAGAATTAGAAACGGGGACATTCCAAAAACGGCTTTTGTTACTCGTTATGGCCAATACGAGTACACTGTTATGTCCTTCGGGTTAACCAATGCCCCAGCCACCTTCTCTCGCTTGATGAATTCGATCTTCATGGAGTATTTGGATAAATTCGTCGTGGTTTACCTTGACAACATACTCATCTACTCGAAGAACGAACAGGAACATGCCGAGCATCTAAGGCTGGTATTGATGAAACTTCGAGAGCACCGTCTGTATGCCAAATTCTCCAAGTGTTATATTTGTTTTATCAGAAGTGACCTATCTAGGCCACGTGATCTCTGGTAAAGGTATTGCTGTCAATCCTGAGAGAGTTCAGGCCGTCCTTGATTGGACTCAACCTAAATCGATTAAGCAAGTTTGGAGTTTCCTTGGCTTAACGAGCTATTGTCGCTACTTTGTCGAGAATTTCTCCAAGGTTGCGAAACCTCTGACTGAACTCCTCAAGGAAGATAAAAAGTTTGAGTGGATTCCACAATGCGAGCACAGTTTTCAGGAGTTGAAAAGATGACTGACCTCTGCTCCCGTTCTTGTGCCACAAGATTTCTCTAAGGACTTTGTTATCTATCGCGACGCCTCGCGACAAGGACTAGGTTGCATTCTCATGCAAGATCGACATGTGATTGCATACGCATCTCGACAGTTGCATCCACATGAGGATAATTATCCAAAACATGATCACCAAAGTCCTTGCAGTTGTGGTCCATGCACTAAAAACCTGGTGACATTACCTTCTGGGTAATCGTTTCGAAATTTACACTGATCACCAAAGTCTGAAATATATTTTCACCCAGCCGGATTTGAATCTCAGGCAAAGACGGTCAGTTGAGTTGATTACAGATTACGACTTAGGGATAGCTTACACCCTGGGGAAAGCCAATGTTATGGCTGATGCACTAAGTCGTAAGTCTTATTGTAACAACTTGATGTTACAACAAGGTTAACCACTTCTCCATGAGGAATTTCGGAAGTTAAACCTTCACATTGTTCCTCAAGGATTCCTATCCAACTTTGTGGCAAAACCTAACCTTAAGGATCAAATAGTAGTTGTCCAGAAGTATGATAAGGGTATATCCCGGATCAAGGAGAATATTGCTAGCGGAAACGCTAAAGATTTCTCCAAGGACGATGAGGGTGTTGTGTTCTTCCAGAACCGGTTGGTGGTTCCCAAGAGCACATGCTTAAGACAGTTGATCCTTAAGGAGGCTCATGATTCTTCTCTCACAATTCATCCGGGTAGTACCAAGATGTATCAGGACCTACGCCATAGGTTTTGGTGGACTAGGATGAAGAGAGAAATTGCCCAGTTCGTTGCTAATTGCGACATTTGTCGACGCGTGAAAGCAGAACATCAAAGGCCTGCTAGCAGCCTTCAGCCTTTAGCTATTCCGGAATGGAAATGAGATAAGGTCGGTATGTATTTCATTACCGGATTTCCTAGGACCAAGAGAGGGAACAATGCTATCTTTGTGGTCATTAACCGCCTTTCCAAAGTGGCTCATTTTCTTCCTGTTCGGGAGAGTATAACTGTTAGTCTGCTAGTGGAGTTATATGTTACTCGAATAGTCTCTCTTCATGGTGTTCCATTGGAGATTAACTCAGACCGTGGAACTATCTTTACTTCCCGATTTTGGGAAAGTTTTCAAACCGCTATGGGGACTCATCTATCCTTTAGCACTGCTTTCCACCCGCAATCAAGTGGTCAAGTTGAGCGAGTCAATCAAATCCTCGAAGACATGCTCCGATCTTGTGTTATATCCTTCGGTATGAACTGGGAGAAATGTCTTCCATTTGCCGAATTTGCTTATAACAATAGTCATCAATCAAGATTGGGCAAAGCCCCTTTTGAAGTTCTCTATGGACAAAGGTGTCAAACACCTCTTAACTGGTCATAAACCGGAGCGAGGCAACTCTTTGGCCCGGATATGATCCAGGATGCAGAGGAGCAAGTTCGCATTATTCATGAAAAGTTGAAAACAACCCAATCTCGTCAAAAGAGCCAATATGATCGCCATCATAAGGCTGTGACCTATGAAGTTGACGAGAAGGCTTACCTTCGGGTTACACCTTTGAAGGGTACCCATCGATTCGGTATCAAGGGCAAGTTGGCTCCACGTTACATTCTTGCTAAACGAGGAGAGGTTGCCTACCAATTGGAACTTCTGCCGCATCTTTCCAAGGTTCATGATGTCTTCCACATCTCGCAACTCAAGCGTTGCTTCTCGGACCCTGTCCGTGAAGCAGACCATGAAGCGCTTGATCTCGAAGATAACCTTACATATCGAGAATACCCTGTTCGTATTCTTGATCAAGCTGAGCGTACCACTCGGCGTCAGAACATCAAGATTCTCAAGGTTCAGTGGTCACACCATTCCGAAAAGGAGGCCACATGGGAAAGAGACGATCGTCTTCGACTAGAGTACCCTGCGCTCTTCCCGACGACTTCAAATCTCGGGATGAGATTCTTTTGAGTGGGGGTGAGTTGTCACATCCCTAGCTAGATGTCATAGGACAGCATGTGTGTGCATCATGTTTCAATTTTGCATCAACATGAAATAGGGATTAAAAGAAACCCCAAGCTCACATTGGAATCAAATGTGAAAACTCAACAAACTCAAAATGCCAATACAAAATGTTCCCTATGTCTGATAAATATGGACATTAATATATCAAGGGCCATTTCTAATATTTGAACAATTATAGCAATTTAAAATAAATAACAAAGCCTCTGAAAATGCCAAATAAAGCATTATCAATACTTTATATTTCAAAATATCTTGAAACTTTTTATTGGAGTTTGAAATATTTGAACTTGATATTATAAAATATTTGGGATATTTTATCAAAGCATTTGTACTTGAAAAAGAAATAAAACAAATGTCAGAAATAGAAAATCAAAAAGAAAAGAAAAGAAAAGAAAAAGGGCAGGGCCCAGGGGGAACCGCCCCACTGGCCCATGGCCAGTCATCCCTGTCCCCTCGCTAGGAGGACATGGGCATGCGCTCGCCACGCGTGGGCACACGCCGGCCACCTCCCACCTACGTGGCTGCTGGCCTTGAGGGATTGGAGAGTGCCAGCACGAGGCCTCCTCGCCATGGCCTCTTTCTCCTCTCCCTATCCCCCTAGCAAGCTCTCTCTCTCTCTTCCCCTCTCTGCCCGCCATGGCCGAGCTCGTCGCCGCCATGCCGTCGTAGTTCTAGCCACCCCTGCGCCCTTCTGAATCCCCCAACAGCCCCGCAGCGCCCCCCTCGTCCTGCCCGTGAAGCCAGTCGATGCCGAGAGACCTCCACGACGCGACATTGCCGTTTCTTCCCCGCCGGCCACCGGAGCTCCACCTCGATAATTCGCCCCGTCCAGACCACCCCGACCTTGCCATCACCTCTGCTGGAACCGTGGTGAGCCGCTGGTGCTCCTCCCCCTCTCCCCCTGCTTCCTTGTGCCCTCTAGCGCAATAGTCGGTCCTGCCCAAGCCGCCACCATCGCCAAGCTCGACGTGGCCATTGTCTCCGGCGACCCCGAGCCCCCTCTATTGCTTCGTTAGACGCACACGTGCACGGGCTACCTTCTGGTGCCCTCCGCGTGCCAAATGGCCACCGGATGTGCAAGTCCGGCGAGTCGCCGCCGTGTTTTTGGTCGCCGCCGGCTGGCCTCTAGCGTGTTCACGTGGAAAGGCCATCAGGGGCTAATCCCCCTGCTAATTAGCCCCCCAGCCACTGACAAGTGGCCCCAGATGCGGGTCAAACCCTAGTCAGTGCGGGGATTAGTCCGTGTCACTGACGTGTGGGCCCCGCATGTCAGGTTTGACCTGGATCGGTCAGCTGACCTGCTGATGCCATGATGACGTCAGGCTGATGTAATAAAGAAATTTCTAGTTTTAAAATAATTCCATAAAATGTTTAAAACTTCAAAAATTCATATAAATTAATCTGTAACTCAGATGAAAATAATTTATATATGAAAATTTATCAGAAAAAACCAATGAATCTAATGGTGCTATTATCATGAACGTTAGATCAATCTATGTACATGAACATTGACATTTACTAATAGGTTAATATATGGAATATGAAATGGAGATTGATTTTGAACCTATATTCAAACTCACTTCAAACTAACTTGGACAATAGTTGCACTAGCCCATCCTTATATGCTACCGTGTCATGATCATGCATCATATTGTTGCACTTGCGTGTATTGATTGTTATTTATCTACATTGCGGTAGGCCCTGCTTCTGAGGATACCCCTCGAGTATTCCAACGAAGGAGAGAACCTTTCCGCTACCCAGCAAGGCAAGAACTCCCTTTGATCATTCCGATAACATCCCACTCTCTCGCTCCTGCTCTTGTTTATCGCATTAGGACAAACGTTCACTTGTCTGTCACACACGGTAGATGAACCTATTCTTTTGCATGACCTGTCATTGTCATAGTAAATAGCTAAACCTTGCAACCTAGAATACCTGGTAGATGCTTGTGCCATGATGTGCTTAGCTTACTTTGCATGCTATGCTTGCTATGCTTAGAGTTGTGTCAGGTCCGATTCATCTCGGTTATGAACTGGAGTGAAATAATGATGTTCTGATGTGATAGGCTTAAGATGAAACCGAGTTGGTAAAGGTGGCGATGAGAGGCTATGTAGAAGTACATAGCGGGTTGTCTCATTGGGACCGTTCTTAGGAACTGAGTTTCGTGTTTGTAATCCAAGACTAGTTACTACCACACATTGGGATACTTAATTAACCCTCTCGACTTTTCAATCACTTAGTCCTTAGTCCAGGAGTTGCAAGTAGTTTCTGGTGTTTATAGCATGCTGGAGGCTGTGCGTAGCGTTGACCCTAGGGGTGGGTTACGACGCGGTAGGCAGTGGCATGGTGTACCGAGGGTCACCCAAATGGTGGGCTTGGGAACCCTGCGCACATCGTTTGGGGCCGTAGCGAAAACTTCGGCCGGACTTCCGTGTGGGTTCAGTTTCAAATAGGCGATAGCCTGGACTAGAGGTCTTATTTGATTGACGGTCGTGGCCGACTCCCACGTTGGGCTTCCGCTTGAAGGTTGCCGAGGTGCATGGTTTTAAGAGCACATGGCGATAAGTGGCGAGAGCGTGTGTGAAGAAGTACACGCCTGCAGGGTATGAAACTATTCGAATAGTCATGTCCTCGGATATGGACTGCTTGGAAAACTTATGTTGTTCATAGATAATCAAATGGATACTCATAAAAATATCAACACAAGTGTGAGTACCGTGGATGGCACTCTCCCAGGAGAGGGAAGTGAATCCATGGTGGTGTATCGTCATGGAGTTAGTGGACTCGTATGCAATAACTAAAATCTAAACAAAGAGCTAAAAATGGTGTAGTGTAGGTTAGCCATGAGTCAAAGCTGGCATTGCTGCATAAACTCCACCACTCCCCTTGTTGATAGATGACCATGAATAGACTAGGTCTGTTTTAAAGACTTGCTGAGTATGTTTGTACTCACGTTTGCTTAATAAATGTTGCAGACGAGACACAGGACCCATTAGGTGGGTTCTATCTAGATGTCGACAATGCCGAATAGCTGGTGTCCCAACTACGACCTTATGCCCTATGGCGGGATGTAGATAGTCAGGCCATGTGCCTTTTTACCCTTTCACCTGTCTGTACTCAGATAGCTTATGCTTCCGCTTGGTTTGTATGACTTGTTTGTATGACTTGAGTGTCGGGTCATGTGACCCCTATCTGTAAGAACATGTTATGCAAGGCTCGTCTGAACCCCTTAAATAAAAAGTTGTTGTATGGTTATGTTGTGATGCCATGGTTGTATCTATGCATATCGGGCATGTCGTGCGTACGTGTGACGTGCAACGGTATGTATGGGATCCGACACCTAGTCGTGTGCCTTTAGTAGTACTCTTTACGGGAAACTGCCTCTTTGTGATTCCATCGGGCCTTGGTAGCTTGCAACTGCTCCGGACACATTGATTGAGCGGCATGTATCCTTCCTTGCTGCTGTGTGTGTCCCTTCGGGGAAATGTCTCGCAGTGTAATGGTGTCCCTGTAGCCTGCTATGACTCATCTACGTGCCGTGATGGCATTTATTTCTCACGACGTAATGGAGTCCTTGTAGCTTGCTATGACTCGTCTACACGCGCTTGAGGTCGACACCTGCATTGTTGGGTTATGTATGCCTGTTTCCGTATGGATGTGCCACTTGGGTTCTATGACTAGTCATGTCGGACCGGGTTCTCTGTCGTTTGATTGCCAGCGACATGTTCGCATACGTGAGCCAAAAGACGCAAACGGTAAGGCTGCAGCCATGGAGCTTACCGTGCGTGAGGCCGCAAAGTGATGTGATATGTTACAGTGTGGATTCATATCACTTAGGATTGGGGGACCGACATTATTCTATAGGGATTAAGACTAGGCTCCTTATCTATCTATTAGGATGACGAGTTACTATGCTGGAGACCTATAGGAAAGATGTTGTCTTTCTGGATCGATGTCTCTATAAGAATTCATATCTTGTTGTCAGATTTCATGTGCAGGTTGCCTCATATTTCATGCCCGTACAGCCGTTATGCTGTCCGAGTTACCCAAGGTTTCTAAATTATCTGATGCAATTGCAAAACTCTTTCATCTTGAGACAATGTATTTCAGGCCAGACAAAGCACACTAATTGTTGAGTTGAGGTATTATATAACCTTGACTAGTTTGATGAAGGTAATTAGGAAACCATGTTATACAAGTGAACTACCCAACAGTCTAGTTGTGTCTTCTGTTCCTAGTGTGATAACTCTGGCCATCGTTATCAAAAGCATGTTGTGACGCTACTTAGTCAGTAGGTACTCTATTTCTGGGTTCATGAACCCAAGGATCATTCTGTTCACTTCCGTTGATAGTATTTGCTCGTTCCTTTAGGATATTAGTAACCTTGTTATAGTCTTCAAGGTTCGTGGTATATCATTCTTACAATACCATGATCCATTATGGCAGAAGTTTCTTATGATCTTAATATCACAACAAGAGTGCTCGTGATGAGTCCTCCATTTCATAGTTGTGAGCCTGCCAATTCTTTCATTTCTGCATGGATTATCCGGAAGAAACATGTTGAACTCCGTTTGACATATTCAATCCATGCATCTACGACTCTGGAAAAATCAGGTGCTCTTGAGTTGTCCTTCTTCAGTTGTATTCTGACCTTTATCTATCAATGGATAGTAAGGGTATGTCATGCATTGTCTTATCAATGTCGACTATTCTTGTGGTCTGTAAAGCCATTCTATTTCAGAATGACTAGGAGAAGCAAACTCCCATACCTTGTCCATTTCTAGGATTGGGTCCAAGCTGTTGTATTCCGCAGCTCAAAATGCCAATCCAACTTTTGTTCTGTTCTACCCTGAGGTACTACCCTTTTCATGTCAAGATCATCATGAGAACTACACTCCCTCTTATGAAATCTTGATGTAGTGATACTTCTCACCATCATCATTCATTCCTCGGTCTCTGTGTTGTCTGCAACCAGTATACCGACAAGAGAATCGTGATGTGTGAAATCAATACTCCTAGCAACTTTATTGCTTGGTAGTTAATGGACAATAATCTCACTCTTGGTGTGATGGTCATTGAAGCGTCATACTAAGAATGATCGTGCTACCTAGTCCATTTTCCATGCTGCACTTTTCGGTCAATGAGTTAGGATTGTGTCAATCCTTCGCTCTATTGATCGTATCGTCTTGATTTAAGCAAGATTGTTCTTGAGCTTGACAACATATCGGTGGATCGTGATTTTCTGAATATCTTCTCGAAAGTATTACCAAGGTGTTCCTTGACCGTTATGTTGAGTTCGTGATCAAGATGGTTTTTCTATAAACCATCCCTTCTCCAAGAATCTGTGTTGGATACCCCTGAACTAGTTGGTTAAGCTAAACAACAACTTGGAGAGCTGGAAGATAGAAGCTTGATCTAACTTAGCTCATGTCAAAGGGATATCTTGTGTTTTGTGCATGTGTGTGTAGAAGAAAGATGATATCTTCATCAATTGATCCTTGTGATCAATTGTTTCACCTATTGTCTTGCTCAACCTTTGATTTGAGTATGGGCAATCGTCAAATCAAAGTTACAACCAAAGATCTGCCTAATGTTGTTTTACCGTGGATGTATCCTCGAGCATACACCATTATAACCTTGTTTCCATAGTTGTAGAATTCCATCTATATGGATATCTTGATGAATTGTTGTTAAGCCCATCGACAACATTTTCATCTCTTCCATGACTCATGATGAACATGAAGCTAGTGTTGGAAACTTTGTATGCATATCTTCATGTTCCGTTCGTGAAGTATATGTTAGGTGTAATAAGTGACTCCCTCTTAGTTCACGTGCATTAGATGCAAGTTGCTGCCGTGAATTCGAGGAAAGTTATCTTGTTTGATGAGGACATCCCTACTAATGTTACACCCACCCCGACTGCTATACATACAGGACCAATTACTAGAGCTCGCGCACGTCAATTGAATTACCAGGTACTTTCGTTTCTTGGAAATCCTTCTAATATTCATGAACATATGATGCTGCCTAAATTGGATACTTTTGTTTTACTTATGAATGAAGGACCTAGCATGGATAAGAAGGATGACCATTGGAGCGGGATCAAGCATGGAGGAGAAGGTGCGCGCGCGGGGAAGAACAATGGAGCTTCCAGTGATGATTTTCGCACATTGAAGCCACCATAATGGGAGCGGGAAGCCTTGGACGAAATATGCATGATGCCACTTTATAAAATTCGTCCATAGGCTAATATAGGTGCTGCGCCACCTTATTTTTGGGCCAGGCCCATGTAATTTCGAAATACCATATTATAGGCTGTTTTTAGAGTCCGTATATATGGGGAAACTGACTTAGGGTCGGTTTCGGACCCCTCCTCCAAGGGGCCACGAAATTCCCTTCTATTCCCCCATATATACAGCCCTTAGGGCTTCGTTTTAGGGTTGGATTTTGTTTAGATTACAAGTTTGCCATAGCAGCAACTTCGCGTTCTTCGTTTGTGTTCCACGACCAGACAAAGGCGTCACAGAACCCCACTTCATCAATAAAGTTTTCCTCTTATATTCGCAATATCCAGATTGCAATCTTAGTTTCTTGCTTGTTCTTCGTTTGCGTGCAGGAAATAGACCCTCGTGGTCAGGTTGATCGTGCTCCGGCGTGGTCAATAACCTCTCAGAGTTGGTTTAGCGATTGCTAAGGCGCGACGGCTCACACGTTCGTAGTCGGATCGTCAAAGTCTACTCCACCAAAAACGATAGCCACCATCTCATCTAAAGACAGGGACAACTTCGCCTCTATCAAGTGGTATCAGATTTCCAGGTTGCTCAGTGAGATTTTACCAGTTTTCGTAGTTTAGATCGCATCTGTTCTTCATACCTTTAGTCCACGAAAAAGCCACAAAAAAATAGGGTTAGATCATCATATTCGAACCAATCTGAGCCTTTGCATAGTCTTTTCAGTATTTTGCTTTGTTGAATTGGCGGTTACATCGTCGTGTCGAGTTGCTGGTCTTAGTGTCTAGTCCTTTAGAGTTTCGAGTTCTTTTCACAGGTTGTCACGCCGCCACCGCATCGTCTTCATAGTTGCCATATACCACCACCATCATCGCCGCTGCCATATCTCATCATCCATCATCACTATCCATTGGTGTCCATATATACCACCACAAATCCTCCACCAATCCAAGTCCAGTTCGTTTTAGGTTTAGTTTCGAGATCCTTTTGATTTCGGATCCGTGTTTTGCTACCTGCGCAGGTGCCGGAAAAAAAAGAGTGGCACGCTTTGCAGAGCACGTTTTGGCCCAAAAAAAATTCGGCCGAAAATATTTTTTCCTTATCTTGATTTTAGGTTCCCCGGAGCGTTTTGAGACACTTGCTATCATAGTGATTTTTGTCAAAATTTTTGGTCGTCGCAGCCCCCGGATTGCTCCAGAAAAAAAAATAGTCAAAAAAAATCATGCCCATCTTGCTTATACGACGTGGCAAGAGTTTTGAGACACTCGCCATTGTAGTGACTTTTTCAAAAAAAAGGCGCCGAAAAAAAAACGAAAATAAATAAATTTCCGAGTGTGCTTTTCCCTTGCTTACGTGTATCGTCGTGCTTTTGTTGGTGTTTTAGGCTCGCGTCTCTAGCACGGTCTAGCCTAGGACCAGCACAGTACCGTCGTTGAGCGTTTATTCAACCTTGCATCTCTGAATTGATTATTGCTGACCTTTTTTGCTACCATATTATAAGCCATCCCAGCTCCACATACTTCTACGCCGTGTGCTTGACACCACCTGGCAATCGCTCTATCCAAGCTTTGAGAGTTTTGGCTACAACGGTTGCCGATCACCGCCTGCTACTGGGTAAGAACTGGTAAGAAATTGAGATTCGCTTAAAGGATTTGTGCCACACCACCACCACCACCACGTCCCAGTAGTCTGTAGGATTCATATTGTGTGTTTCCTATTTCTGCTAATCATGTCAGGATCACACGATGACGAGATCGACTGGGAGAGCATGACCAACAAAGCGCTCTATGATAAATTTCAGCAAATGATGGCTGAGCAGGTACAGGACTTCGTGAACAACTTTGGAGTGGCCATGGAGAAGCTAGATGGTTTGGAGAAGACATTCGACACCAAGATGGACGCCAAGTTCAATGAGGTGCTTCCCGTCTACCTCCACCAGCTGCAGTTCCTATTCCTTTTGAACGACGAGCGCGACGTGTGCCTCTCGGCCACGCCCAACATCCTGGTACTGTTGATACTGCTGCTACTTCGGTGGCTCGTGCGGCTACTGTCGTTGAGCAGGTTGAAGATTATGATGGTGATTTCGATGATGAGGGAGAGGTTGCTCCAGATCCACCCCAGGGGCAACCACCACCATACGCACCAGGTCGAGCACATGGCTAAAACCGTAACGGTAGGGCTGCACCACCCCCGCAGGTACGGGATCATGACCATCTCCCTAAACTTAAATTGAATATTCCGACGTTTGAGGGTAGATATGTTCCTGATATATATCTTACATGGGAGTTAGAAACAGAACAATGTTTTACATGCTTACAATTTCCAGAGGATCGACGTGTTGCTGCTGCTGTTTGTTCATTCACTAGTTTTGCTTGTGTTTGGTGGTCAGAACATTGTAGAATACACCCTGATAATATTCCAACTACTTGGGCTGCTTTGAAAACTGCTATGCGAAATCGTTGGGTGCCACCTTATTATCAACGTGAATTGCTTCAAAATTTGCAGCGTTTAAGACAAGGAAAAAATTCTGTAGAAGAATATTATCAGGAATTACAAACTGGTATGATTAGATGTGGTATTGTTGAGGAGAATGAAGCTATGCTTGCACGTTTTATGGGTGGATTAAATAGAGAGATTCAGACTATTTTAGAGTATAAGGAGTATAACACTATCACTCGTTTATTTCATCTTGCTTGCAAAGCTGAACGTGAAGTGCAGGATCAACAGGCAATGGCGAGAACTACTAATTTTGCAGGCCGTACTTCATCATGGACGCCACGTACCTCCTCTACTTCCGCACGTCCTGCTGCAACACCACCTCCTTCAACCTCCAACTCTAATCGCGATACCAGGAAACAGGCTCCTACTGCACCCTCTGCGAAGAGCACACCTTCTGGGCCTGCACAGAGTTCTTCTTCATCTATTGCATCCACAGGGCAAACACATGAGGTTATATGTCGTCGTTGCAAGGGTGGAGGTCACTATGCGAGAGAATGCCCTTCCAAGCTGATAGAGGCGAAGTTGTCCCTGTCTTTCGATGAGATGGTGGCTATCGTTTTTGGTGGAGTAGACTTTGACGATCCGACTACGAACGTGTGAGACGTCGCGCCTTAGCAATCGCTAAACCAACTCTGAGAGGTTATTGACCACGCCGGAGCACGATCAACCTGACCACGAGGGTCTATTTCCTGCACGCAAACGAAGAACAAGCAAGAAACTAAGATTGCAATCTGGATATTGCGAATATAAGAGGAAAGCTTTATTGATGAAGTGGGGTTCTGTGACGCCTTTGTCTGGTCGTGGAACACAAACGAAGAACGCGAAGTTGCTGCTATGGCGAACTTGTAATCTAAACAAAACCCAACCCTAAAACGAAGCCCTAAGGGCTGTATATATGGGGGAATAGAAGGGAATTTCGTGGCCCCTTGGAGGAGGGCTCCGAAACCGACCCTAAGTCAGTTTCCCCATATATACGGACTCTAAAAACAGCCTATAATATGGTATTTAGAAATTACATGGGCCTGGCCCAAAAATAAGGTGGCGCAGCACCTATATTAGCCTATGGACGAATTTCATAAAGTGGCATCATGCATATTTCGTCCAAGGCTTCCCGCTCCCATTATGGTGGCTTCAATGTGCGAAAATCATCACTGGAAGCTCCATTGTTCTTCCCCACACGCGCACCTTCTCCTCCATGCTTGATCCCGCTCCAATGGGCATCCTTCTTATCCATGCTAGGTCCTTCATTCATAAGTAAAACAAAAGTATCCAGTTTAGGCAGCATCATATGTTCATGAATATTAGAAGGATTTCCAAGAAACGAAAGTACCTGGTAATTCAATTGACGTGCGCGAGCTCTAGTAATTGGTCTTGTATGTATAGCAGTCGGGGTGGGTGTAACATTAGTAGGGATGTCCTCATCATCCTCCCCTTCTTGAACTGACGTCGTCCTCGACGGAAGCTCATCTTCCTCACCCAAATAAGGCTTCAAATCTGCAATGTTAAAAGTGGGGCTAACCCCAAACTCTGCAGGCAGCTCAAGTTTATATGCATTATCATTTACTTTCTCTAACACCTTAAAAGGACCATCAGCACGTGGCATTAGCTTTGACTTGCGCAAATCAGGAAATCTATCCTTACGCAAATGTAACCAAACAAGATCTCCAGGTGCAAAGACAACATGTTTTTTATCTCCAGCAAGTTTGTATTTAGCATTCATACGCTCAATGTTTTCCTTAGTTAACTCATGAATCTTTAATATCAATTCAGCACGTTCTTTAGCATCAAAATTAACCTTCTCCGAAGACGGAAGAGGCAACAAATCAATAGGTGCACGAGGTAAGAAACCATACACAACTTCAAAAGGGCACATCTTAGTGGTAGAATGTAGCGAACGATTATAAGCAAATTCAATATGAGGCAAGCATTCTTCCCACATTTTCAGGTTATTCTTCAAAACAACCCTAAGCATAGTAGACAATGATCTATTGACTACTTCAGTTTGGCCATCAGTTTGGGGGTGACATGTAGTACTAAAAAGCAGTTTAGTCCCCAACTTAGCCCATAAACATCTCCAAAAGTGGCTAAGAAATTTAGCATCACGATCGGAAACAATTGTATTTGGCACACCATGCAACCGAATAATTTCACGAAAGAACAAATCAGCAACATGAGCAGCATCATCACTTTTATGACATGGTATAAAGTGTGCCATTTTAGAAAATCTATCCACGACAACAAATATGCTATCCCTCCCCTTCTTTGTTCGAGGTAAACCTAAAACAAAGTCCATAGATATATCCTCCCAAGGAACACTAGGTACAGGTAAAGGCATATATAAACCATGAGGATTGAGTCGTGACTTAGCTTTTTGACATGTAGTGCAGCGAGCAACAAAACGCTCAACATCCCGTCTCATCTTTGGCCAAAAGAAATGTGTAGCAAGTACGTCCTCCGTCTTCTTCACGCCAAAGTGTCCCATTAATCCTCCTCCGTGCGCCTCCTGTAACAACAAAAGACGAACGGAGCTAGCTGGAATGCATAGCTTGTTAGCACGAAACACAAATCCATTATTAATAACGAACTTGTTCCATGTTCTCCCTTCTTTACAATTCTGCAACACGTCTCTAAATTCAGCATCATGCACATATTGATCTTTGATGGTCTCCAAACCAAATATTTTAAAGTCAAGTTGTGAAAGCATAGTATAACGACGAGACAAAGCATCAGCAATAACATTGTCTTTACCCTTCTTGTGTTTAATGACATAAGGGAAAGTCTCAATGAATTCAACCCATTTAGCATGTCTACGGTTCAGTTTTGCTTGACTTTTAATATGTTTCAAAGATTCATGATCAGAATGTATAACAAATTCTTTGGGCCATAAATAATGTTGCCATGTTTCCAAAGTCCGAACAAGAGCATATAATTCCTTATCATAAGTAGAATAATTCAGACTAGGCCCACTTAATTTTTCAGAAAAGTACGCAACAGGTTTACCATCTTGTAGTAACACACCTCCTAACCCAATTCCACTAGCATCACATTCAAGCTCGAAAGTCTTATTAAAATCAGGAAGTTGGAGTAAAGGAGCATGTGTTAACTTATCTTTCAAGACCGTGAAGGCTTCTTCCTGTGCGGTACCCCAAGAAAAAGGCACGTCCTTCTTTGTAAGCTCATTGAGAGGCGCAGCAATGGTGCTGAAATTTCTCACAAAACGCCTATAGAAACCAGCGAGGCCAAGAAAACTCCTTACTTGTGTGACCGTTTTGGGCTGCGGCCAACTCTCAATAGCTTCGATCTTGGCTGTATCAACTTCAATTCCCTGTGGAGTAACAACATAGCCAAGAAAAGATACTCGGTCGGTGCAAAAGGTGCACTTCCCAAGGTTACCAAACAAACGTGCATCACGTAGCGCAGTAAAAACAGCACGTAAATGTTCCAAATGTTCCTCCAAAGATCTACTAAAAATCAATATATCATCAAAATAGACTACCACAAATCGTCCAATGAAAGCACGTAAAACCTCGTTCATTAATCTCATGAAAGTGCTAGGTGCATTAGTTAACCCAAAAGGCATGACTAGCCACTCATATAATCCAAACTTAGTTTTAAATGCTGTTTTCCATTCATCGCCCAATTTCATACGAATTTGATGGTATCCACTACGCAAATCAACTTTGGAGAAAATTGTAGAGCCACTTAATTCATCAAGCATATCATCTAGTCTAGGAATAGGATGACGATAACGAATAGTAATATTATTAATGCCTCTACAATCCACACACATGCGCGATGTACCATCCTTTTTAGGCACTAGAATAATAGGAACAACACAAGGACTAAGGGATTCACGTATATAACCTTTGTCAAGTAGCTCCTGTACTTGACGCATAATCTCCTTTGTCTCCTCTGGATTGGTACGGTAGGGCGCACGGTTGGGTAGGGATGCACCGGGAATTAAGTCAATCTGATGCTCAATCCCGCGAATAGGCGGTAATCCCGGTGGCACGTCTTGTGGAAAGACGTCAGCGAACTGCTGCAAAATGTTAATGACAGTAGGAGGCAAAGAGGGAGGCATGTCCTCGAATGAAAATAATACCTCTTTACATACAAAAGCATAGCAAACATATGTAGCAACATCCAAATCATTAATATCAGATTTAGTAGCAAGTAAACATCCACTCTTCAATTTTATTTCAGATGCAACAGTAGATGATGGTTTATTATGCTTATGGTGTTGCTCAAATTCCTGTGCTACAATCTGATTTTCACTCTTATTTTTCTCCTGTTTTGCTTTACTAGCTCTAGCAATGTCATCTTTCATAATATGTTCGGGAGACATAGGAAGCAAAGTGATATTATGATCCTTATGAACAAGAGTATACTGATTTGTCCTACCATGGTGTACAGAATTTTTATCAAACTGCCATGGTCTACCAAGTAAAACAGAACATGCTTGCATGGGTACCACATCACAATCCACATAATCAGAATATGTAGCAATGCTAAAATGCACACGAACAGTATGTGTTACCTTAACCTTGCCACTATTGTTGAACCATTGGATGTAATAAGGATGAGGATGTGGTCTGGTGGATAGAGACAGCTTCTCCACCATCTCCATGCTAGCCAAGTTATTGCAACTCCCTCCATCGATGATGATGCGAACAGAACGCTCTTTCACAACTCCCTTTGTGTGGAACAAGTTGTGCCTCTGATTTTGCTCAGCGTGTGTAACCTGCACACTGAGAACACGTTGAGCAACTAAACTTTCATACCTGTCAGCGTAATCAGCAGCCATGTATTGTGTTTCTGGTTCTGCATCCTCGCCACCCTGTTCGTCACTTGCAATAAGTGCCAAAGTCTCCTCATCATAATCACTAGCGGACGCATATCCACCATCCTCAGTAACAATCATTACACGCTTGGAAGGGCATTCTCTCGCATAGTGACCTCCACCCTTGCAACGACGACATATAACCTCATGTGTTTGCCCTGTGGATGCAATAGATGAAGAAGAACTCTGTGCAGGCCCAAAAGGTGTGCTCTTCGCAAAGGGTGCAGTAGGAGCCTGTTGCCTGGTATCGCGATTAGAGTTGGAGGTTGAAGGAGGTGGTGTTGCAGCAGGACGTGCGGAAGCAGAGGAGGTACGTGGCGTCCATGATGAAGTACGGCCTGCAAAATTAGTAGTTCTCGCCATTGCCTGTCGATCCTGCACTTCACGTTCAGCTTTGCAAGCAAGATGAAATAAACGAGTGATAGTGTTATACTCCTTATACTCTAGAATAGTCTAAATCTCTCTATTTAATCCACCCATAAAACGTGCAAGCATAGCTTCATTCTCCTCAACAATACCACATCTAATCATACCAGTTTGTAATTCCTGATAATATTCTTCTACAAAATTTTTTCCTTGTCTTAAACGCTGCAAATTTTGAAGCAATTCACGTTGATAATAAGGTGGCACCCAACGATTTCGCATAGCAGTTTTCAAAGCAGCCCAAGTAGTTGGAATATTATCAGGGTGTATTCTACAATGTTCTGACCACCAAACACAAGCAAAACTAGTGAATGAACAAACAGCAGCAGCAACACGTCGATCCTCTGGAAATTGTAAGCATGTAAAACGTTGTTCTGTTTCTAACTCCCATGTAAGATATATATCAGGAACATATCTACCCTCAAACGTCGGAATATTCAATTTAAGTTTAGGGAGATGGTCATGATCCCGTACCTGCGGGGGTGGTGCAGCCCTACCGTTACGGTTGTAGCCATGTGGTCGACCTGGTGCGTATGGTGGTGGTTGCCCATGGGGCGGATCTGGAGCAACCTCTCCCTCATCATCGAAATCACCATCATAATCTTCAACCTGCTCAACGACAGTAGCCGCACGAGCCACCGAAGTAGCAACAGTATCAACAGTACCAGGATGTTGGGCGTGGCCGAGAGGCACACGTCGCGCTCGTCGTTCAAAAGGAAGAGGAGCTGCCGCTGGTGGAGGTAGACGGGCAAGCACCTCATTGAACTTGGCGTCCATCTTGGAGTCGAATGTCTTCTCCAAACCATCTAGCTTCTCCATGGCAACTCCAAAGTTGTTCACGAAGTCCTGTACCTGCTCAGCCATCATTTGCTGAAATTTATCATAGAGCGCTTTGTTGGTCATGCTCTCCCAGTCGATCTCGTCATTGTGTGATCCTGGCATGGTTAGCAGAAATAGGAAACACACAATATGAAACCTACAGACTGCTGGGACGTGGTGGTGGTGGTGGTGTGGCACAAATCCTTTAAGCGAATCTCAATTTCTTACCAGTTCTTACCCAGTAGCAGGCGGTGATCGGCAACCGTTGTAGCCAAAACTCTCAAAGCTTGGATAGAGCGATTGCCAGGTGGTGTCAAGCACACGGCGTAGAAGTATGTGGAGCTGGGATGGCTTATAATATGGTAGCAAAAAGGGTCAGCAATAATCAATTCAGAGATGCAAGGTTGAATAAACGCTCAACGACGGTACTGTGCTGGTCCTAGGCTAGACCGTGCTAGAGACGCGAGCCTAAAACACAAACAAAAACACGACGATACACCTAAGCAAGGGAAAAGCACAATCGGATTTTTTTTTTCGTTTTTTTTTTTCGTTTTTTTTTTCCGACACCTGCGCAGGTAGCAAAACACGGATCCGAAATCAAAAGGATCTCGAAACTAAACCTAAAACGAACTGGACTTGGATTGGTGGAGGATTTGTGGTGGTATATATGGACACCAATGGAGAGTGATGATGGATGATGAGATATGGCAGCGGCGATGATGGTGGTGGTATATGGCAACTATGAAGATGATGCGGTGGCGGCGTGACAACCTGTGAAAAGAACTCGAAACTCTAAAGGACTAGACACTAAGACCAGCAACTCGACACAACGATGTAACCGCCAATTCAACAAAGCAAAATACTGAAAAGACTATGCAAAGGCTCAGATTGGTTCGGATATGATGATCTAACCCTAATTTTTTTTTTGGCTTTTTCGTGGACTAAAGGTATGAAGAACAGATGCGATCTAAACTACGAAAATTGGTAAAATCTCACCGAGCAACCTGGAAATCTGATACCACTTGATAGAGGCGAAGTTGTCCCTGTCTTTCGATGAGATGGTGGCTATCGTTTTTGGTGGAGTAGACTTTGACGATCCGACTACGAACATGTGAGACGTCGCGCCTTAGCAATCGCTAAACCAACTCTGAGAGGTTATTGACCACGCCGGAGCACGATCAACCTGACCACGAGGGTCTATTTCCTGCACGCAAACGAAGAACAAGCAAGAAACTAAGATTGCAATCTGGATATTGCGAATATAAGAGGAAAGCTTTATTGATGAAGTGGGGTTCTGTGACGCCTTTGTCTGGTCGTGGAACACAAACGAAGAACGCGAAGTTGCTGCTATGGCGAACTTGTAATCTAAACAAAACCCAACCCTAAAACGAAGCCCTAAGGGCTGTATATATGGGGGAATAGAAGGGAATTTCGTGGCCCCTTGGAGGAGGTGTCCGAAACCGACCCTAAGTCAGTTTCCCCATATATACGGACTCTAAAAACAGCCTATAATATGGTATTTAGAAATTACATGGGCCTGGCCCAAAAATAAGGTGGCGCAGCACCTATATTAGCCTATGGACGAATTTCATAAAGTGGCATCATGCATATTTCGTCCAAGGCTTCCCGCTCCCATTATGGTGGCTTCAATGTGCGAAAATCATCACTGGAAGCTCCATTGTTCTTCCCCACACGCGCACCTTCTCCTCCATGCTTGATCCCGCTCCAATGGTCATCCTTCTTATCCATGCTAGGTCCTTCATTCATAAGTAAAACAAAAGTATCCAGTTTAGGCAGCATCATATGTTCATGAATATTAGAAGGATTTCCAAGAAACGAAAGTACCTGGTAATTCAATTGACGTGCGCGAGCTCTAGTAATTGGTCTTGTATGTATAGCAGTCGGGGTGGGTGTAACATTAGTAGGGATGTCCTCATCACAAGCGTGTAATGATTGTTACTGAGGATGGTGGATATGCGTCAGCTAGTGATTATGATGAGGAGACTTTGGCACTTATTGCAAGTGACGAACAGGGTGGCGAGGATGCAGAACCAGAAACACAATACATGGCTGCTGATTACGCTGACAGGTATGAAAGTTTAGTTGCTCAACGTGTTCTCAGTGTGCAGGTTACACACGCTGAGCAAAATCAGAGGCACAACTTGTTCCACACAAAGGGAGTTGTGAAAGAGCGTTCTGTTCGCATCATCATCGATGGAGGGAGTTGCAATAACTTGGCTAGCATGGAGATGGTGGAGAAGTTGTCTCTATCCACCAGACCACATCCTCATCCTTATTACATCCAATGGTTCAACAATAGTGGCACGGTTAAGGTAACACGTACTGTTCGTGTGCATTTTAGCATTGCTACATATTCTGATTATGTGGATTGTGATGTGGTACCCATGCAAGCATGTTCTGTTTTACTTGGTAGACCATGGCAGTTTGATAAAAATTCTGTACACCATGGTAGGACAAATCAGTATACTCTTGTTCATAAGGATCATAATATCACTTTGCTTCCTATGTCTCCCGAACATATTATGAAAGATGACATTGCTAGAGCTAGTAAAGCAAAACAGGAGAAAAATAAGAGTGAAAATCAGATTGTAGCACAGGAATTTGAGCAACACCATAAGCATAATAAACCATCATCTACTGTTGCATCCGAAATAAAATTGAAGAGTGGATGTTTACTTGCTACTAAATCTGATATTAATGATTTGGATGTTGCTACATATGTTTGCTATGCTTTTGTATGTAAAGAGGTATTATTTTCATTCGAGGACATGCCTCCCTCTTTGGCTCCTGCTGTCATTAACATTTTGCAGGAGTTCGCTGATGTCTTTCCACAAGACGTGCCACCGGGATTACCGCCTATTCGCGGGATTGAGCATCAGATTGACTTAATTCCCGGTGCATCCCTACCCAACCGTGCGCCCTACCGTACCAATCCAGAGGAGACAAAGGAGATTATGCGTCAAGTACAGGAGCTGCTTGACAAAGGTTATATACGTGAATCCCTTAGTCCTTGTGCTATTCCTATTATTCTAGTGCCTAAAAAGGATGGTACATCGCGCATGTGTGTGGATTGTAGAGGCATTAATAATATTACTATTCGTTATCGTCATCCTATTCCTAGACTAGATGATATGCTTGATGAATTAAGTGGCTCTACAATTTTCTCCAAAGTTGATTTGCGTAGTGGATACCATCAAATTCGTATGAAATTGGGCGATGAATGGAAAACAGCATTTAAAACTAAGTTTGGATTATATGAGTGGCTAGTCATGCCTTTTGGGTTAACTAATGCACCTAGCACTTTCATGAGATTAATGAACGAGGTTTTACGTGCTTTCATTGGACGATTTGTGGTAGTCTATTTTGATGATATATTGATTTTTAGTAGATCTTTGGAGGAACATTTGGAACATTTACGTGCTGTTTTTACTGCGCTACGTGATGCACGTTTGTTTGGTAACCTTGGGAAGTGCACCTTTTGCACCGACCGAGTATCTTTTCTTGGCTATGTTGTTACTCCACAGGGAATTGAAGTTGATACAGCCAAGATTGAAGCTATTGAGAGTTGGCCGCAGCCCAAAACGGTCACACAAGTAAGGAGTTTTCTTGGCCTCGCTGGTTTCTATAGGCGTTTTGTGAGAGATTTCAGCACCATTGCTGCGCCTCTCAATGAGCTTACAAAGAAGGACGTGCCTTTTTCTTGGGGTACCGCACAGGAAGAAGCCTTCACGGTCTTCAAAGATAAGTTAACACATGCTCCTTTACTCCAACTTCCTGATTTTAATAAGACTTTCGAGCTTGAATGTGATGCTAGTGGAATTGGGTTAGGAGGTGTGTTACTACAAGATGGTAAACCTGTTGCGTACTTTTCTGAAAAATTAAGTGGGCCTAGTCTGAATTATTCTACTTATGATAAGGAATTATATGCTCTTGTTCGGACTTTGGAAACATGGCAACATTATTTATGGCCCAAAGAATTTGTTATACATTCTGATCATGAATCTTTGAAACATATTAAAAGTCAAGCAAAACTGAACCGTAGACATGCTAAATGGGTTGAATTCATTGAGACTTTCCCTTATGTCATTAAACACAAGAAGGGTAAAGACAATGTTATTGCTGATGCTTTGTCTCGTCGTTATACTATGTTTTCACAACTTGACTTTAAAATATTTGGTTTGGAGACCATCAAAGATCAATATGTGCATGATGCTGAATTTAGAGACGTGTTGCAGAATTGAATAGAAGGGAGAACATGGAACAAGTTCGTTATTAATAATGGATTTGTGTTTCGTGCTAACAAGCTATGCATTCCAGCTAGCTCCGTTCGTCTTTTGTTGTTACAGGAGGCGCACGGAGGAGGATTAATGGGACACTTTGGCGTGAAGAAGACGGAGGACGTACTTGCTACACATTTCTTTTGGCCAAAGATGAGACGGGATGTTGAGCGTTTTGTTGCTCGCTGCACTACATGTCAAAAAGCTAAGTCACGACTCAATCCTCATGGTTTATATATGCCTTTACCTGTACCTAGTGTTCCTTGGGAGGATATATCTATGGACTTTGTTTTAGGTTTACCTCGAACAAAGAAGGGGAGGGATAGCATATTTGTTGTCGTGGATAGATTTTCTAAAATGGCACACTTTATACCATGTCATAAAAGTGATGATGCTGCTCATGTTGCTGATTTGTTCTTTCGTGAAATTATTCGGTTGCATGGTGTGCCAAATACAATTGTTTCCGATCGTGATGCTAAATTTCTTAGCCACTTTTGGAGATGTTTATGGGCTAAGTTGGGGACTAAACTGCTTTTTAGTACTACATGTCACACCCAAACTGATGGCCAAACTGAAGTAGTCAATAGATCATTGTCTACTATGCTTAGGGCTGTTTTGAAGAATAACCTGAAAATGTGGGAAGAACGCTTGCCTCATATTGAATTTGCTTATAATCGTTCGCTACATTCTACCACTAAGATGTGCCCTTTTGAAGTTGTGTATGGTTTCTTACCTCGTGCACCTATTGATTTGTTGCCTCTTCCGTCTTCGGAGAAGGTTAATTTTGATGCTAAAGAACGTGCTGAATTGATATTAAAGATTCATGAGTTAACTAAGGAAAACATTGAGCGTATGAATGCTCAATACAAACTTGCTGGAGATAAGGGTAGAAAACATGTTGTCTTTGCACCTGGAGATCTTGTTTGGTTACGTTTGCGTAAGGATAGATTTCCTGATTTGCACAAGTCAAAGCTAAAGCCACGTGCTGATGGTCCTTTTAAGGTGTTAGAGAAAATAAATGATAATGCATATAAACTTGAGCTGCCTGCAGAGTTTGGGGTTAGCCCCACTTTTAACATTGCAGATTTGAAGCCTTATTTGGGTGAGGAAGATGAGCTTCCGTCGAGGATGACGTCAGTTCAAGAAGGGGAGGATGATGAGGACATCCCTACTAATGTTACACCCACCCCGACTGCTATACATACAAGACCAATTACTAGAGCTCGCGCACGTCAATTGAATTACCAGGTACTTTCGTTTCTTGGAAATCCTTCTAATATTCATGAACATATGATGCTGCCTAAATTGGATACTTTTGTTTTACTTATGAATGAAGGACCTAGCATGGATAAGAAGGATGACCATTGGAGCGGGATCAAGCATGGAGGAGAAGGTGCGCACGCGGGGAAGAACAATGGAGCTTCCAGTGATGATTTTCGCACATTGAAGCCACCATAATGGGAGCGGGAAGCCTTGGACGAAATATGCATGATGCCACTTTATAAAATTAGTCCATAGGCTAATATAGGTGCTGCGCCACCTTATTTTTGGGCCAGGCCCATGTAATTTCGAAATACCATATTATAGGCTGTTTTTAGAGTTCGTATATATGGGGAAACTGACTTAGGGTCGGTTTCGGACCCCTCCTCCAAGGGGCCACGAAATTCCCTTCTATTCCCCCATATATACAGCCCTTAGGGCTTCGTTTTAGGGTTGGGTTTTGTTTAGATTACAAGTTTGCCATAGCAGCAACTTCGCGTTCTTCGTTTGTGTTCCACGACCAGACAAAGGCGTCACAGAACCCCACTTCATCAATAAAGTTTTCCTCTTATATTCGCAATATCCAGATTGCAATCTTAGTTTCTTGCTTGTTCTTCGTTTGCGTGCAGGAAATAGACCCTCGTGGTCAGGTTGATCATGCTCCGGCGTGGTCAATAACCTCTCAGAGTTGGTTTAGCGATTGCTAAGGCGCGACGGCTCACACGTTCGTAGTCGGATCGTCAAAGTCTACTCCACCAAAAACGATAGCCACCATCTCATCGAAAGACAGGGACAACTTCGCCTCTATCATTGTTTCCTCTGGAATCGTCTCAAGTCAATCATGCACGTGCGCAGTATGCTATGGTTCGATAGCTTTGCAACCTACAATCCATATGCATTTCCTAGCACCTAAGCCATTAATTGTCTTGTTCAAGGAAAAGAAGTTATGTGCTACTCCCGAAGGTACCAGACGGACTTGCACCGGACTTCGCTACCTCCAATGATGGTTCCATCCAGAACAAGGTAGTGTTTTGTTGTAAGGTTTCTATGTGGTCACAATTGCCATAGATAGTGTGATCACATGTATCTTGCAATCCAGCTCATGTTTTGGAGTTGGCTTCCATAGTTCATTCCTGAGAATCTTGCAACATCATCTCTTCGATTTGCGTTGCAACCTTTCCACTTCAGACATGCTGAGTCTAGAATATTTCGGCACCAACCAGATCTGAAACTCAAGGAGATATAATGGTTGGGACGTTTCCCCAAGAATTATAATATTAGTCTCTCTGTAACTCGGCAAAGGGATGTTGTGGCTAACATACCTCTCCGGAAGACCAATACTTATAATATCGTGTTTCAACAACTTGGCCACCTCCCCATGAGGACCTTGTATGACTTGCCCTAGAAGTTGTTTCTCATGGACCCTTTGAGATCCCGAAGTCCGACCTTTTTACTTGATGTTCTAGATACCAAACGTTACCTATAATTGGGTTACGCTATTCCATCAAGGAGAACATTAGAAGTGGAGTGCTAAATGTCTCTCGATCGATCATCTAGATTTTGCTCCCTTGGCATAGCTAAGATGAAATCTGAGAAAGTGTTGTCTTCCTTTGCATCTGCATCCTCCATCATTATTCATCATGGTAGTATGAGGTGTTGCCAGGATCCTTGGCATGGATGTTGGTAAAAACCCTAATGAATATGGAAATGCTCAAGTTCTTGAGAGCACGCTCAGACACTGGGTTATACTCTCGGTTTAACTGGAATGTGCCTTCCATTGCCGAGTTGTTTTATAACTCGAGTTTTCCCTTCGATCTGAGTACGCAATTCATTGAATTCCTACCAACAATCGTTTGTGAATTGCCTTAGGTTGTCATAAAGAGTTTCAGTGATATTTGGATCAAAAGTAATTCTTTTTGCCACTTAAGGGATAATCCTACGAGTCACCTTCTCTAAGGTGCCCCCTATGGTACGAAGGGCAATTAACTCCTCGCTACTTTCATACCCCTTCACCATCTGCTTTAGCGTGGAATTATTCCCTACCAATTGAACCTCCATCATCTGCCTCATTCATTGTCCTCGACGTGTGTTTTGTGTCCCAGCTCGAGAGATGTTATTACGTCTCATTTCATGAGTTGGTCATGAGTCGCTCGATCTTTGTAAAGATCGATTCTTGCAGAGCTTTCTATCCCTGTTGTCTTTCTGTTGGATGAAGATCTCGAAGGCAAAGATGTCAAGATCAGCATAATTCAATGAATCAATAGCTGCGAGGAGGGCACGTGGACCAAGAAGGTTGTGGTAGTTAGTGTCCCACTTTGTTTTCTTACCCTATGCTTGAATCTCGGGACGAGATTCTTGTTTAGTGGGGGTGAGTTGTCACAGCCCTAGAAATTGCTTGTATTAGTTGCATAATTGATCATTCATTGCGTCATGTTTAACTTCAAATTAATCGGAAATGGGGATTAACAGAAACCCTAGCACCTCACCTAACCAAACAATTCAAATAGTTGTGAATTTTTCAATGAATATAAAATGCCTTCAAAAATGTTCACTATTATTAGAAAATGTTGGCAACAACATTTCAGGTGACATTTGAATTTTCACAGTAGTGTTAGCATTTTAAAGATGAGTCCTAATGCTACTGAAATTGTCAAATAAAGCATTTCAATTATTGTAGTCAACCAAAAATGCTCAAACATTTTTAGGAGGTTTGAACTATTCAAACTACACTCCATAAAATGTGTTGGTATTTTTGTGCTAGATAATTGTGGCCCAAACAAAAATGAAACAAATGTCAGAAATAAATAAGAGAGGCAAATTAGAAAAGAGAGAGAGAGAGAGAGAGAGTACCTACGGCCCACCTGGCAAGCCTAGCCCACCAGGGGCATCCCTGTCTTCTACCTCTTGCCAGAAGGCAGAGGAGAAGGAGGGGACGGTGCCCGCGGCCTCACGCCACGCTGGCAGCCTGCCTGGCCCTTCTCAGGCCAGCGCGATGAGGGGATTGACCTCCCCGCTTTCGTCCGGATCTGGAGGACCACTCCATTTTCCCCCTTCGCCCTGCTTCGCCTTCTCTCCGCCATGGCCGAGGCTTCCGCGAGCTCGGCGTCACCGCATCCGTAGCCACCGCACCCCTCTCGCCCCCCTCTTGCTATCCATGAGCACCGACTAGACCCCCTGGACCTCCTAGACGAGCCCTACAAGTTGGAATGCTCTGGAGCAATGCCATCGCCGTCGTCTTCTCCACCTCTGGCCGGCGGATGCCGACGCCGATTCGCCGCCGTAGGAGCCTCCTTGAGCCCGCCCTCAACGCCATCGAGCCCCCCGTGAGCCGCCGCGTCCATTCCCCCTCTTCCCTAACTCTTCCCGTGCCCCCTAGGCCCTAGCGCCGCCATGGCCGAACTCCAAGCGTCGCAAAGGTTGCCGTGGCCGTCGTCGCCGGCACCCCGAAGCCTCCTGCGTGCTCCCCTGGATGTACGCGGGGATGGGCTCCCCTCTTGTGCCCTCAGCGCTGCTAGCCGCCCCCTGTAGCGCTGCCCCGAGAAACACCGGCGAGCCACCGCCGCGGTATTTGGTCACCGATGGCTAACCCCGATCGGTCTGACGTGGCGTGATTAGCTTAAGAGCTAATCACCCATTAACCCCCCTGTTAGTTTAATTAACCCATAGTTAATGGCAAGTCACTAACATGCGGGTCCCACCGGTCAGGTTTGACCGGGACGGTTCCATTGACCGATGACGTCACGATGACCTCATGGTGACGCATTAATCCAACTCAGAAAATTAAATAAATCTTAAATGATTTATTTATTTCAGAAAAAATTTAAAACTTCTAAAAATCATAGAAAATAATCTGTAATTCACATGAAAATAATTTATATATGAAAAATGATCAGAAAAATCCAATGAATCTGTTTATGCCATGATCATGCATGTTTGAACAAGTTAACACCACCAAGTAGGACATTTTGTGATGAGGGCAATATATGATTTATCATTTGGAGTTGGAATTCAAACTTGAATTCCACTTCAACTAACCTGGATAATTATTCGTCTAGGTCAATTCAGTACCTTAATTTGTCATGTCATGCATCATGTTTGTTGCATTGAATTGAATGTGTTCCTTTCTTGTGTTACCGGTGGTGTTCTCTCTCAATAGACGATGGTACTCATGATGTGAACGTTGACACTAATGAAGAGAAGTAATATCTTCAGGACTGCCAGGCAAGCAAACCCTCTTGAGCATACTGATATGAACCCACTCTCTCGCACATGCTCTCTTTTATTGCATTAGGACAACAACGATTCAATTGTTACATGTTCCTGGTAGTTGAACCCATTCCTTTGCATGACCTGTCTTTGCCACAATAAATAGTTTAACCACTTAGCATGAGTAGCAACTGCTTGAGCCTTGTTGTGATTACTCATCCATGCTTTATTACTATGCTTGCTATGCTTAGAGTTGTGTCGGGTCTGATCCATCTGGGCGATGAATTGGAATGGTGGTGAACATGTCCTACTGTGTGAGGGCTAAGTGTGTGAACACGTTTTGGTAAAGGTAGCGATGAGAGGCCATGTAGGAGTGCATGGTTGGTTGTCTCATTGGGACTGTCTTTAGGAAATGAGTTCTATGTATGTTATCCAAGACAAGATACTACCGCGCATTGGGATCCTTAATTGACCCTCCCGGCTTATTAATCGCCTTGATCTCTGTCCAGGAGTTGCAACTAGTTTCTGGTGTTTGTAGGATGTGCTGGTGGCCGTGCATAGCGTTGACCGAAGGGGTAGGCTATGGAACGGTAGATGCACCGTGGCACGGTGTACCGAGCGTAGTACCATCCGTCGAGGTGGGCTTGGAAACCCTACGCACATCGTTTGAGGCCGTAGCGGAAACTTCGGCTGGACTTCCATGCGGGTTTAGTCTCAAATAGGCGATAAACCTGTACTAGGGTCTTGTGTGGTTGACAGTCGTGGCCGACGCCCACGCCAGTGCTTCTGCTTGAAGGTTGCCGAGATGCATGACGTGCATATGGTGATAAGTGGCGAGAGCGTGTGTGAAGAAGTATACCCCTTCAGGGTGAAATAATCTGTTCGAGTAGCCGCTGTACAGCCCTAGAATTTGCTTGAAATTGTTTGCATCAACATCATCATGTGCATCATGTCATCATGTTTAACTTCAAATTAATTTGAAATGGGGGTGATTAAACACTATCACAGATAAATTTCAAATAGGTTAAATTATTAAGATAATTGAGTGAATTCAAAGTGCTCTGCAAAAATGTTCCCCCTCTTGGATAAATGTTGGCAACAACATATCAGGGGTGAATTATACTTTAACAAATATATTGGAAAATTAAATAAATTAGCAAATTTATGAAAATCACTAATAAAGCATTGTAAATATTTTAGTTGCTTCAATTTTTTTGAAAACTTCTAGAGTAATTTGGAAATATTCCAAATGTATCCCATAAATTATTTTAGGGTTTTTGGCTATATGTATTTTGCCCAACAATTAAACAGAAAGCAAACAAAAATAGAAAAACAGGAAATAAATAAGAAAAGAGAGAGGGGAGTACCTGTCGGCCCAGTGCAGGAGAGGCCGAGCCCATCAGGTGCCTTCTCCTACCTTCGGCCAGTAGGAGCAGTTGTGTATTCGCACGCCCGCGCCCAAGGAGGCCACCTCCTCCCTGCCTGCTTCCCCGCCTCCCCCTCGAGCCTATCTTTCGCCTGGAGTCGCCCTAGAGCCCTCGCCCTTCTCCTTCCCTCTCTGGTTCTCTCCCTGCCCTCTGCTCTTCCTCCCTCGCCGCCCAGAGCCATCGCCGCTTGTCGATTCGCTCTGCCCGCGCCTCCCCGAGCAAGCCGATCGTCCTGGAGTGCCCCCGAGCCACTGACTCCCCCTTTGTAGGCTCCCGGTGAGCCGCCGCCAGTTTCCCTCTTGCGCCCCTGCTCTCCCGTGCCCTCTAGCCGCCGTCCCCGCAAGCCGAGCTCCGGCCGCCGCCATGGGCTCGCCTCCGATGAGCTCCGGTGGCCCCAGGGCCTCCCGTGGTCCCCTCTGGATGCGCGCGGCCGTGGGATTCGCCCTAGTGCCCTTCGCCGCCGCTTCTGTGGTCTCCGGTGGCCCTCCACCATGGCCAGAGGTCGCTGGCGACCAAATTTCGGCCGACCGACGTGGCCTAATTAGTAGTCTCTAATTTTTTTTCCTTGACGCTGACAGTGGGCCCACAAGTTTAACTAGACAGAAATGATTAGTTAGGAAAAAAATAACCCCTATTTATTCCATGGGTCACTAACTAGTGGGCCCCACTAGTCAGATTTGACCCTAGGCAGCCCGTTGACCTGATGACATCACTATGATGTCATGCTGACTCAATAAATGTTTCTGAATTTGAAATATATCAATAAATGATTTGATATTTTCAGAAAATGTTTAAAACTTCTCAAAATCATAGAAAATAACCTATAACTTAGATGAAAATAATTTATATATGAAAAATGATCAGAAAAATCCAATGAATCTGTTTATGCCATTATCATGCATGTTTGAACAATTTAAAATCAGCAAGTAGGACAATTTATGATTAGGGCAATATAGGAAATATCATTTGGAGTTGGAATTCAAACTTGTTTGAATTCCACTTAAACCAACTTGGCTAATTACCCCTCTAGGTCAAATCAGTACCTTAACTTGTCATATCATGCATCACGTTTGTTGCATTGCCTTGAATGTTGTTCCTTTGTGTTTGTCGGTGGTTGTTCCTTCTCGGTAGACGCTGGTTCTGACGATGTGAACGTTGACACTAATGAAGGGAAGTAATATCTTTAGAACTATCAGGCAAGCAAAACCCCCTTGAGCATACTGATATGAACCCACTCTCTCGCTCCTGCTCTCTATTACTGCATTAGGACAATAACGATTCAACTGTTACATGTTCTCGGTAGTTGAACCCATTCCTTTGCATGACTTGTCTTTGCCACAGTAAATAGTTAAAACCACTTAGCATGAGTAGCAACTGCTTGAGCCTTGTTGTGCTTACTCATCCATGTTTGCTTATTGTGCCTACTATGCTTGAAGTCGTGTCGTGTCGGGTCTGATCCATCCGGGTGATGAATCAGAATGGCTATGTTCATGTCCTACTGTGTGACAGCTAAGTGTGTGAACACGATTTGGTAAAGGTAGTGATGAGAGGTCATGTAGGAGTACATGATGGGTTGTCTCATTGGGACCGTCCTTAAGAACTGAGTTATGTGTATGTTATCCATGACAAGATACTACCAGACATTGGGATACTTAATTGACCCTCTCGGTCTAATAATTGCCTTGACCTCTGTCCCGGAGTTGCAACTAGTTTCTGGTGTTTGTAGGAAAAGTGTTGGCGGCCATGCATAGCGCTGCCCGACGGGGTGGACTATGATGTGGTATAGGCATAGTGGCATGGTGTACCAAGTGGCACCCGAACGGTGGGCTTGGGAACCCTGCGCACATTGTTTGAGGCCATAGCGGAAACTTTGGCCGGACTTCCATGCGAGTTCAGTCTCAAATAGGCGATAAACCTGGACTAGGGTCTTGTGTGATTGACGGTCGTGGCCGACTCCCTTGGTGGGCTTCCGCTTGAAGGTTGCCGAGGTGCCTTTTATGCGCACATAGCGAGAAGTGGCGGGAGCATGTGTGAAGAAGTACACCCCTGCAGGGTTCTGAATCTATTCGAATAGCCGCGTCCTCGGATATGGACTACTTGGATAACTTATGTGGTCCATAGATAAGTTGAAGTGGATACTCTAAAATAAGCAAGATAAGCGTGAGTGCTATGGATGGCCTTCTCGTAGGGAGACGGAAGTGAATCCATAGTGGTGTATTGATTGGTGAATATATGGACTCGTGTGCGCTATCCCACCTCAAAGAAAGCACTTGTAGTCGTAGTACAGGTTAGCCAAGAGTCAAAGCTGGCTTGCTGCAATAAACTCCACAACCCCTTCATTGATACTGATGCATATGTAGATAGTTCTGATGTAAGTCTTGCTGAGTACCTTTGTACTCACGTTTGCTTAATTTATGTTTTGGAGAGGAGACATCAGTCTTTTTAGTGATCGTTACAACGTGAAGTTCGATGTTGACCGGATTAGCTTGGGAATCCTAGACAGAGGTTTGGTTCCTTTGGTAGGGTCGTTGTAGCTTTTCAGGCTCCTCTAGCCACTTTTGTAGATGTCTATACTCAGACATATTTAAACTTCCGCTTGTTTATTGAATGCTCGGAATGTTGGGTCTTGTGACCCCTATTTGTAACATCTTATTGTATTGGCTCTTCCGAGCCTTCTAAGTAAATGTTGTAATGTTGTATGGTTATGTTGTGATGCCATAGTTGTATCTATGCATATCGGGCATATCGTGCGTACGTGTGACGTGCAACAGTATGTATGGGATCCGACACCCAGTTGTGTGCCTTTAGTAGTACTCTTTACGGGGAAATGGCTCTTTGTGCTTCCATCGAGCCTTGGTAGCTTGCTACAGCTCCGGACACATCGATTGACCGACATGTATCCTTCTTTGCTGCCGTGTCTGTCCCTTCGAGAAAATGTCTTGTAGTGTAACGGAGTTCCTGTAGTCTACTACGACTCGTCTACACACGCTAGAGATCGACACCTGTATTGTTGGGTTACGTATGCATGTCCCTGTACGGATGTGCCACTTGGGTTCTACGACTATCCATGTCGGCCTGGGTTCTTTGACATTTGAATGCTAGCAACACATTCACATACGTGAGTCAAAAGACGCAAATGGTACCGGCCCAGGTAAGGTGGCAGCCGTGGAGATAACCGTGCGTGAGACCGCAAAGTGATGTGATGTGTTACAGGCTGGATTCTTATGGCTTAGGATCAGGGTCCCGATAGTCGTGTCCTCAGATATGGACTATTTGGAGAACTTATGTGGTTCATAGACAAGTAAAGTGGATACTCTAAAAATATGCAAGATAAGTGTGAGTGCTATGGATGGCCTTCTCGTAGGGAGACGGAAGTGGATCCATAGTGGTGTATTGATTGGAGAATATGCGGACTCGTGTGAGCTATCCCACCTCAAAGATACTACTTGTAGTCATAGTATAGGTTATCCAAGAGTCAAAGCTGGCTTGCTGCAATAACCTCCACAACACCCTTCATTAATACTGATGCATATGTAGTTAGTTCTGATGTAAGTCTTGCTGAGTACCCTTGTATTCACGTTTGCTTAAATATGTTTTTGAAGAGGAGATGTCAGTCTCATTAGTGGCACTTATGACGTGAAGTTCGATGTTGACCGAATTAGCTTGGGAATCCCAGACAGAGGTCTGGTTCCTTTGGTAGGGTCGTTGTAGCTTTTCAGGTCCTTTAGCTACTTTTGTACATGTGTGTACACAGACATGTTTAACTTCTGCTTGTTTGTTTGAATGCTCTACTTGTAATATCTTATTGTGTTGGCTATTTCGAGCCTTCTAAATAAATGTTGTAATGTTGTATGGTTATGTTGTGATGCCATAGTTGCATCTATGCATTTCGGGCATGTCATGCGTATGACGTGCAACGATATGTATGGGATCCGACACCTAGTTGTGTGCCTTTAGTAATACTCTTTACGGGGAAACGCCTCTTTGTGCTTCCACCGAGCCTTGGTAGCTTGCTACTGCTCCGGACACATTGATTGACCGACATGTATCCTTCTATGCTGTTGAGTCTGTCCCTTCGGGGAAATGTCTTGCAGTGTAATGGAGTCCCTTTAGCCTGCTACAACTCGTCTACGTGTAGTGATGACATTTATGTCCCACGGCGTAATGGAGTCCTTGTAGCTTGCTATGACTCGTCTACACACGCTAGAGATCGACACTTGCATTGTTGGGTTACGAATGCCTGTCCCTGTATGGATGTGCCACTTGGGTTCTATGACTAGTCATGTCGGCCCGGGTTCTTTAACATTTGAATGCTAGCGACACATTCACATATGTGAGTCAAAAGACGCAAACGGTCCCGACCCAGGTAAGGTGGTAGCCGTGGAGATAACCGTGCGTGAGACCGCAAAGTGATGTGATGTGTTACAGGCTGGATTCTTATGGCTTAGGATCGGGATCCTGACAGCTTTGGTATCAGAGCTTGACTGCTTGTAGGATTACCAAGCCAAACTGGTCGATGTTGAGTGATAAAGGCGAAGTTGTCCCTGTCTTTCGATGAGATGGTGGCTATCGTTTTTGGTGGAGTAGACTTTGACGATCCGACTACGAATGTGTGATGACGCGGCGCCTTAGCAATCGCTAGACCAACTCCAAGAGGTTATTGACCATGCCGGAGCATGATCAACTTGACCACGAGGGTCTGTTTCCTGCACGCAAATGAAGAACCAGCAAGAAACTAAGATTGCAATCTGGATATTGTGAATATAAGAGGAAAGCTTTATTGATGAAGTTGGGTTCTGTGACACCTTTGTCTGGTCGTGGAACACAAACAAAGAACGCGAAGTTGCAGCTATGGTGAACTTGTAATCTAAACAAAACCCAAACCTAAAACGACACCCTAAGGGCTGTATATATGGAGGAATAGAGGGGAATTTCGTGGGCCCTTGGAGGAGGGGTCCGAAACCGACCCTAACTCAGTTTCCCCATACATACGGACTCTAAAAATAGCCTATAATATGGTATTTCGAAATTACATGGGCCTGGCCAAAAAATAAGGTGGCGCAACACCTATATTAGCCTAGGGATGAATTTTATAAAGTGGCATCATGCATATTTCATCCAAGGCTTCTTGCTCCCATTATGGTGGCATCAAAGTGCGAAAATCATCACTGGAAGCTCCATTGTTCTTTCCCACGCGCGCACCTTCTTCTCCATGCTTGATCCCACTCCAATGGTCATCCTTCTTGTCCATGCCAGGTCCTTCATTCGCAAATAAAACAAAAGTATCTAATTTAGGCAGCATCATATGTTCATGAACATTAGAAGGATTTGCAAGAAACCAGAGTACCTCGTAATTCAATTGACGTGCGCGAGCTCTAGTAATTGGTCCTGTATGTACAGCAGTCGGAGTTGTGGGTGTAGCATTAGTAGGGATGTCCTCATCATCCTCCCCTTCTTGAACTGAAGTCGTCCTCGACGGAAGCTCATCTCCCTCACCCAAATAAGGCTTCAAATCTGCAATGTTAAAAGTGGGGCTAACCCCAAACTCTGCAGGCAGCTCAAGTTTATATGCATTATCATTTATTTTCTCTAACACCTTAAAAGGACCATCAGCACGTGGCATTAGCTTTGACTTGCGCAAATCAGGAAATCTATCCTTACGCAAATGTAACCAAACAAGGTCTCCAGGTGCAAAGACAACATGTTTTCTACCCTTATCTCCAGCAATTTTGTATTTAGCATTCATACTCTCATTGTTTTCCTTTGTTAACGCATGCATCTTTAATATCAATTCAGCACGTTCTTTAGCATCAAAATTAACCTTCTCCGAAGATGGAAGAGGCAACAAATCAATAGGTGCACGAGGTAAGAAACCATACACAACTTCAAAAGGGCACATCTTAGTGGTAGAATGTAGCGAACGATTATACGCAAATTCAATATGAGGCAAGCATTCTTCCCACATTTTCAGGTTATTCTTCAAAACAGCCCTAAGCATAGTAGACAATGATGTATTCACTACTTCAGTTTGGCCATCAATTTGGGGATGACATGTAGTACTAAAAAGTAGTTTAGTCCCTAACTTAGCCCATAAACATCTCCAAAAATGGCTAAGAAGTTTAGCATCACGATCTGAAACAATTGTATTTGGTACTCCATGCAATCAAATAATTTCACGAAAAAAATCAGCAACATGAGCAGTATCATCACTTTTATGACATGGTATAAAGTGTGCCATTTTGGAAAATCTATCCACGACAACAAATATGCTATCCCTCCCCTTCTTTGTTCGAGGTAAACCTAAAACAAAGTCCATAGATATATCCTCCCAAGGAACACTAGGTACAGGCAAAGGCATATATAAACCATGAGGATTGAGTCGTGGCTTATCTTTTTGACATGTAGTGCAGCGAGCAACAAAACGCTCAACATCCCGTCTCATCTTTGGCCAAAAGAAATGTGTAGAAAGTACGTCCTTCGTCTTCTTCATGCCAAAGTGTCCCATTAATCCTCCTCCGTGCGCCTCCTGTAACAACAAAAGACGAACGGAGCTAGCTGGAATGCAGAGCTTGTTAGCACGGAACACAAATCCATCATTAATAACGTACTTGTTCCATGTTCTCCCTTCTTTACAATTCTGCAACACGTCTCTAAATTCAGCATCATGCACATATTGATCTTTGATGGTCTCCAAACCAAATATTTTAAAGTCAAGTTGTGAAAGCATAGTATAACGACGAGACAAAGCATCAACAATAACATTTTCTTTACCCTTCTTGTGTTTAATGACATAAGGGAAAGTCTCAATGAATTCAACCCATTTAGCATGTCTACGGTTCAGTTTTGCTTGACTTTTAATATGTTTCAAAGATTCATGATCAGAATGTATAACAAATTCTTTGGGCCATAAATAATGTTGCCATGTTTCCAAAGTCCGAACAAGAGCATATAATTCCTTATCATAAGTAGAATAATTCAGACTAGGACCACTTAATTTTTCAGAAAAGTACGCAAAAGGTTTACCATTTTGTAATAACACACCTCCTAACCCAATTCCACTAGCATCACATTCAAGCTCGAAAGTCTTATTAAAATCAGGAAGTTGGAGTAAAGGAGCATGTGTTAACTTATCTTTCAAGACCGTGAAGGCTTCTTCCTGTGCGGCACCCCAAGAAAAAGGCACGTCCTTCTTTGTAAGCTCATTGAGAGGCGCAGCAATGGTGCTGAAATCTCTCACAAAACTCCTATAGAAACCAGCGAGGCCAAGAAAAATCCTTACTTGTGTGACCGTTTTGGGCTGCGGCCAACTCTCAATAGCTTCAATCTTGGCTTTATCAACTTGAATTCCCTGTGGCGTAACAACATAGCCAAGAAAAGATACTCGGTCGATGCAAAAGGTTCCCAAGGTTACCAAACAAATGTGCATCACGTATCACAGTAAAAATAGCACATAAATGTTCCAAATGTTCCTCCAAAGATCTACTAAAAATCAATATATCATCAAAATAGACTACCACAAATCGTCCAATGAAAGCACGTAAAACCTCGTTCATTAATCTCATGAAAGTCCTAGGTGCATTAGTTAACCCAAAAGGCATGACTAACCACTCATATAATCCAAACTTAGTTTTAAATGATGTTTTCCATTCATCTCCCAATTTCATACGAATTTGATGGTATCCACTACGCAAATCAACTTTGGAGAAAATTGTAGAGCCACTTAATTCATCAAGCATATCATCTAGTCTCGGAATGGGATGACGATAACGAATAGTAATATTATTAATGCCTCTACAATCCACACACATGCACGATGTACCATCCTTTTTAGGCACTAGAATAATAGGAACAACACAAGGACTAAGGGATTAACGTATATAACCTTTGTCAAGCAGCTCCTGTACTTGACGCATAATCTCCTTTGTCTCCTCTGGATTGGTACGGTAGGGCGCACGGTTGGGTAAGGATGCACCGGGAATTAAGTCAATCTGATGCTCAATCCCACGAATAGGTGGTAATCCTGGTGGCACGTCTTGTGGAAAGACGTCAGCGAACTCCTGCAAAATGTTAATGACAGCAGGAGGCAAAGAGGGAGGCATGTCCTCGAATGAAAATAATACCTCTTTGCATACAAAAGCATAGCAAACAGATGTAGCAACATCCAAATCATTAATATCAGATTTAGTAGCAAGTAAACATCCACTCTTCAATTTATTTCGGATGCAACAGTAGAAGATGGTTTATTATGCTTATGGTGTTGCTCAAATTCCTGTGCTACAATCTGATTTTCACTCTTATTTTTCTCCTGTTTTGCTTTACTAGCTCTAGCAATGTCATCTTTCATAATATGTTCAGGAGACATAGGAAGCAAAGTGATATTATGATCCTTATGAACAAGAGTATACTGATTTGTCCTACCATGGTGTACAGAATTTTTATCAAACTACCATGGTCTACCAAGTAAAACAGAACATGCTTGCATGGGTACCACATCACAATCCACAAAATCAGAATATGTAGCAATGCTAAAATGCACACGAACAGTACGTGTCACCTTAATCTTGCCACTATTGTTGAACCATTGGATGTAATAAGGATGAGGATGTGGTCTAGTGGTTAGAGACAGCTTCTCCACCATCTCCATGCTAGCCAAGTTATTGCAACTCCCTCCATCAATGATGACGCGAAGAGAACGCTCCTTCACAACTCCCTTTGTGTGGAACAAGTTGTGCCTCTGATTTCAGCCTGTGTAACCTGCACACTGAGAACACGTTGAGCAACTAAACTTTCATACCTGTCAGCGTAATCAGCAGCCATGTAGTGTGTTTCTGGTGCTGCATCGTCGCCATCGTGTTCTTCACTTGCAATGAGAGCCAAAGTCTCCTCATCATAATCACTAGCAGACGCATATCCACCATCCTCAGTAACAATCATTACACGCTTGGAAGGGCATTCTCTCGCAAAGTGACCTCCACCCTTGCAATGACGGCATATAACCTCATGTGTTTGCCCTGTGGATGCAATAGATGAAGAAGAGCTCTGTGCAGGCCCAGAAGGTGTGCTCTTCGTAGATGGTGGAGGAGGAGCCTGTTTCCTGGTATCGCGGTTGGAGTTGGAGGTTGAAGTAGGTGGTGTTGCAGCAGGACGTGTGGAAGTAGATGAGGTACGTGGCGTCCATGATGAAGTGCGACCTGCAGTGATGAGGACATCCCTACTAATGTTACACCCACCCCGACTGCTATACATACAGGACCAATTACTAGAGCTCGCGCACGTCAATTGAATTACCAGGTACTTTCGTTTCTTGGAAATCCTTCTAATATTCATGAACATATGATGCTGCCTAAATTAGATACTTTTGTTTTACTTATGAATGAAGGACCTATCATGGATAAGAAGGATGACCATTGGAGCGGGATCAAGCATGGAGGAGAAGGTGCGCGCGCGGGGAAGAACATTGGAGCTTCCAGTGATGATTTTCGCACATTGAAGCCACCATAATGGGAGTGGGAAGCTGTGGACGAAATATGCATGATGCCACTTTATAAAATTCGTCCATAGGCTAATATAGGTGCTGCGCCACCTTAATTTTGGGCCAGGCCCATGTAATTTCGAAATACCATATTATAGGCTGTTTTTAGAGTCCGTATGTATGGGGAAACTGACTTAGGGTCGGTTTCGGACCCCTCCTCCAAGGGGCCACGAAATTCCCTTCTATTCCCCCATATATACAGCCCTTAGGGCTTCGTTTTAGGTTTGGGTTTTGTTTAGATTACAAGTTTGCCATAGCAGCAACTTCGCGTTCTTCGTTTGTGTTCCGCGACCAGACAAAGGCGTCACAGAACCCCACTTCATCAATAAAGCTTTCCTCTTATATTCGCAATATCCAGATTGCAATCTTAGTTTCTTGCTTGTTCTTCGTTTGCGTGCAGGAAATAGACCCTCGTGGTCAGGTTGATCGTGCTCCGGCGTGGTCAATAACCTCTCAGAGTTGGTTTAGCGATTGCTAAGGCGCGACGTCTCACACGTTCGTAGTCGGATCGTCAAAGTCTACTCCACCAAAAACGATAACCACCATCTCATCGAAAGACAGGGACAACTTCGCCTATATCAAGTGGTATCAGATTTCCACGTTGCTCGGTGAGATTTTACCAGTTTTCGTAGTTTAGATCGCATCTCTTCTTCATACCTTTAGTCCACGAAAAAGCCAAAAAAAAAATTAATTAGGGTTAGATCATCATATCCGAACCAATCTGAGCCTTTGCATAGTCTTTTCAGTATTTTGCTTTGTTGAATTGGCGGTTACATCGTTGTGTCGAGTTGCTGGTCTTAGTGTCTAGTCCTTTAGAGTTTCGAGTTCTTTTCACAGGTTGTCACGCCGCCACCGCATCATCTTCATAGTTGCCATATACCACCACCATCATCGCCGCTGCCATATCTCATCATCCATCATCACTCTCCATTGGTGTCCATATATACCACCACAAATCCTCCACCAATCCAAGTCCAGTTCGTTTTAGGTTTAGTTTCGAGATCCTTTTGATTTCGGATCCGTGTTTTGCTACCTGCGCAGGTGTCGGAAAAAAAAAAAAAAAAGAAAAAAAAAAAAGAAAAAAAAAAAAAAGTCTGGCACGCTTTGCAGAGCACGTTTTGGCCCAAAAAAATTTCGGCTGAAAATATTTTTTCCCTATCTTGATTTTAGGTTCCCCGGAGCGTTTTGAGACACTTGCTATCATAGTGATTTTTGTCGAAATTTTTGGGTCGTCGCAGCCCCCGGATTGCTCCAGAAAAAAAAAAAAATAGTCCAAAAGAAAAATTCGTGCCCATCTTGCTTATACGACGTGGCAAGAGTTTTGAGACACTCGCCATTGTAGTGAGTTTTTGAAAAAAAAAAAAAAAGGCGCAGAAAAAAAAAAAAAAAAAAAGAGGCGCCGAAAAAAAAAAAAAAAAAACGAAAAAAAAAATCCGATTGTGCTTTTCCCTTTCTTAGGTGTATCGTTCGTGTTTTTGTTGGTGTTTTAGGCTCGCGTCTCTAGCACGGTCTAGCCTAGGACCAGCACAGTACCGTCGTTGAGCGTTTATTCAACCTTGCATCTCTGAATTGATTATTGCTGACCCTTTTTGCTACCATATTATAAGCCATCCCAGCTCCACATACTTCTACGCCGTGTGCTTGACACCACCTGGCAATCGCTCTATCCAAGCTTTGAGAGTTTTGGCTACAACGGTTGCCGATCACCGCCTGCTACTGGGTAAGAACTGGTAAGAAATTGAGATTCGCTTAAAGGATTTGTGCCACACCACCACCACCGCCACGTCCCAGCAGTCTGTAGGTTTCATATTGTGTGTTTCCTATTTCTGCTAACCATGCCAGGATCACACGATGACGAGATCGACTGGGAGAGCATGACCAACAAAGCGCTCTATGATAAATTTCAGCAAATGATGGCTGAGCAGGTACAGGACTTCGTGAACAACTTTGGAGTTGCCATGGAGAAGCTAGATGGTTTGGAGAAGACATTCGACTCCAAGATGGACGCCAAGTTCAATGAGGTGCTTGCCCGTCTACCTCCACCAGCTGCAGTTCCTATTCCTTTCGAACGACGAGCGCGACGTGTGCCTCTCGGCCACGCCCAACATCCTGGTACTGTTGATACTGCTGCTACTTCGGTGGCTCGTGCGGCTACTGTCGTTGAGCAGGTTGAAGATTATGATGGTGATTTCGATGATGAGGGAGAGGTTGCTCCAGATCCGCCCCATGGGCAACCACCACCATACGCACCAGGTCGACCACATGGCTACAACCGTAACGGTAGGGCTGCACCACCCCCGCAGGTACGGGATCATGACCATCTCCCTAAACTTAAATTGAATATTCCGACGTTTGAGGGTAGATATGTTCCTGATATATATCTTACATGGGAGTTAGAAACAGAACAACGTTTTACATGCTTACAATTTCCAGAGGATCGACGTGTTGCTGCTGCTGTTTGTTCATTCACTAGTTTTGCTTGTGTTTGGTGGTCAGAACATTGTAGAATACACCCTAATAATATTCCAACTACTTGGGCTGCTTTGAAAACTGCTATGCGAAATCGTTGGGTGCCACCTTATTATCAACGTGAATTGCTTCAAAATTTGCAGCGTTTAAGACAAGGAAAAAATTCTGTAGAAGAATATTATCAGGAATTACAAACTGGTATGATTAGATGTGGTATTGTTGAGGAGAATGAAGCTATGCTTGCACGTTTTATGGGTGGATTAAATAGAGAGATTCAGACTATTCTAGAGTATAAGGAGTATAACACTATCACTCGTTTATTTCATCTTGCTTGCAAAGCTGAACGTGAAGTGCAGGATCGACAGGCAATGGCGAGAACTACTAATTTTGCAGGCCGTACTTCATCATGGACGCCACGTACCTCCTCTGCTTCCGCACGTCCTGCTGCAACACCACCTCCTTCAACCTCCAACTCTAATCGCGATACCAGGCAACAGGCTCCTACTGCACCCTCTACGAAGAGCACACCTTTTGGGCCTGCACAGAGTTCTTCTTCATCTATTGCATCCACAGGGCAAACACATGAGGTTATATGTCGTCGTTGCAAGGGTGGAGGTCACTATGCGAGAGAATGCCCTTCCAAGCGTGTAATGATTGTTACTCAGGATGGTGGATATGCGTCCGCTAGTGATTATGATGAGGAGACTTTGGCACTTATTGCAAGTGACGAACAGGGTGGCGAGGATGCAGAACCAGAAACACAATACATGGCTGCTGATTACGCTGACAGGTATGAAAGTTTAGTTGCTCAACGTGTTCTCAGTGTGCAGGTTACACACGCTGAGCAAAATCAGAGGCACAACTTGTTCCACACAAAGGGAGTTGTGAAAGAGCGTTCTGTTCGCATCATCATCGATGGAGGGAGTTGCAATAACTTGGCTAGCATGGAGATGGTGGAGAAGCTGTCTCTATCCACCAGACCACATCCTCATCCTTATTACATCCAATGGTTCAACAATAGTGGCAAGGTTAAGGTAACACGTACTGTTCGTGTGCATTTTAGCATTGCTACATATTCTGATTATGTGGATTGTGATGTGGTACCCATGCAAGCATGTTCTGTTTTACTTGGTAGACCATGGCAGTTTGATAAAAATTCTGTACACCATGGTAGGACAAATCAGTATACTCTTGTTCATAAGGATCATAATATCACTTTGCTTCCTATGTCTCCCGAACATATTATGAAAGATGACATTGCTAGAGCTAGTAAAGCAAAACAGGAGAAAAATAAGAGTGAAAATCAGATTGTAGCACAGGAATTTGAGCAACACCATAAGCATAATAAACCATCATCTACTGTTGCATCTGAAATAAAATTGAAGAGTGGATGTTTACTTGCTACTAAATCTGATATTAATGATTTGGATGTTGCTACATATGTTTGCTATGCTTTTGTATGTAAAGAGGTATTATTTTCATTCGAGGACATGCCTCCCTCTTTGCCTCCTACTGTCATTAACATTTTGCAGGAGTTCGCTGACGTCTTTCCACAAGACGTGCCACCGGGATTACCGCCTATTCGCGGGATTGAGCATCAGATTGACTTAATTCCCGGTGCATCCCTACCCAACCGTGCGCCCTACCGTACCAATCCAGAGGAGACAAAGGAGATTATGCGTCAAGTACAGGAGCTGCTTGACAAAGGTTATATACGTGAATCCCTTAGTCCTTGTGCTGTTCCTATTATTCTAGTGCCTAAAAAGGATGGTACATCGCGCATGTGTGTGGATTGTAGAGGCATTAATAATATTACTATTCGTTATCGTCATCCTATTCCTAGACTAGATGATATGCTTGATGAATTAAGTGGCTCTACAATTTTCTCCAAAGTTGATTTGCGTAGTGGATACCATCAAATTCGTATGAAATTGGGCGATGAATGGAAAACAGCATTTAAAACTAAGTTTGGATTATATGAGTGGCTAGTCATGCCTTTTGGGTTAACTAATGCACCTAGCACTTTCATGAGATTAATGAACGAGGTTTTACGTGCTTTCATTGGACGATTTGTGGTAGTCTATTTTGATGATATATTGATTTTTAGTAGATCTTTGGAGGAACATTTGGAACATTTACGTGCTGTTTTTACTGCGCTACGTGATGCACGTTTGTTTGGTAACCTTGGGAAGTGCACCTTTTGCACCGACCGAGTATCTTTTCTTGGCTATGTTGTTACTCCACAGGGAATTGAAGTTGATATAGCCAAGATCGAAGCTATTGAGAGTTGGCCGCAGCCCAAAACGGTCACACAAGTAAGGAGTTTTCTTGGCCTCGCTGGTTTCTATAGGCGTTTTGTGAGAAATTTCAGCACCATTGCTGCGCCTCTCAATGAGCTTACAAAGAAGGACGTGCCTTTTTCTTGGGGTACCGCACAGGAAGAAGCCTTCACGGTCTTGAAAGATAAGTTAACACATGCTCCTTTACTCCAACTTCCTGATTTTAATAAGACTTTCGAGCTTGAATGTGATGCTAGTGGAATTGGGTTAGGAGGTGTGTTACTACAAGATGGTAAACCTGTTGCGTACTTTTCTGAAAAATTAAGTGGGCCTAGTCTGAATTATTCTACTTATGATAAGGAATTATATGCTCTTGTTCGGACTTTGGAAACATGGCAACATTATTTATGGCCCAAAGAATTTGTTATACATTCTGATCATGAATCTTTGAAACATATTAAAAGTCAAGCAAAACTGAACCGTAGACATGCTAAATGGGTTGAATTCATTGAGACTTTCCCTTATGTCATTAAACACAAGAAGGGTAAAGACAATGTTATTGCTGATGCTTTGTCTCGTCGTTATACTATGCTTTCACAACTTGACTTTAAAATATTTGGTTTGGAGACCATCAAAGATCAATATGTGCATGATGCTGAATTTAGAGACGTGTTGCAGAATTGTAAAGAAGGGAGAACATGGAACAAGTTCGTTATTAATAATGGATTTGTGTTTCGTGCTAACAAGCTATGCATTCCAGCTAGCTCCGTTCGTCTTTTGTTGTTACAGGAGGCGCACGGAGGAGGATTAATGGGACACTTTGGCGTGAAGAAGACGGAGGACGTACTTGCTACACATTTCTTTTGGCCAAAGATGAGACGGGATGTTGAGCGTTTTGTTGCTCGCTGCACTACATGTCAAAAAGCTAAGTCACGACTCAATCCTCATGGTTTATATATGCCTTTACCTGTACCTAGTGTTCCTTGGGAGGATATATCTATGGACTTTGTTTTAGGTTTACCTCGAACAAAGAAGGGGAGGGATAGCATATTTGTTGTCGTGGATAGATTTTCTAAAATGGCACACTTTATACCATGTCATAAAAGTGATGATGCTGCTCATGTTGCTGATTTGTTCTTTCGTGAAATTATTCGGTTGCATGGTGTGCCAAATACAATTGTTTCTGATCGTGATGCTAAATTTCTTAGCCACTTTTGGAGATGTTTATGGGCTAAGTTGGGGACTAAACTGCTTTTTAGTACTACATGTCACCCCCAAACTGATGGCCAAACTGAAGTAGTCAATAGATCATTGTCTACTATGCTTAGGGCTGTTTTGAAGAATAACCTGAAAATGTGGGAAGAATGCTTGCCTCATATTGAATTTGCTTATAATCGTTCGCTACATTCTACCACTAAGATGTGCCCTTTTGAAGTTGTGTATGGTTTCTTACCTCGTGCACCTATTGATTTGTTGCCTCTTCCGTCTTCGGAGAAGGTTAATTTTGATGCTAAAGAACGTGCTGAATTGATATTACAGATTCATGAGTTAACTAAGGAAAACATTGAGCGTATGAATGCTAAATACAAACTTGCTGGAGATAAGGGTAGAAAACATGTTGTCTTTGCACCTGGAGATCTTGTTTGGTTACATTTGCGTAAGGATAGATTTCCTGATTTGCGCAAGTCAAAGCTAATGCCACGTGCTGATGGTCCTTTTAAGGTGTTAGAGAAAGTAAATGATAATGCATATAAACTTGAGCTGCCTGCAGAGTTTGGGGTTAGCCCCACTTTTAACATTGCAGATTTGAAGCCTTATTTGGGTGAGGAAGATGAGCTTCCATCGAGGACGACGTCAGTTCAAGAAGGGGAGGATGATGAGGACATCCCTACTAATGTTACACCCACCCCGACTGCTATACATACAGGACCAATTACTAGAGCTCGCGCACGTCAATTGAATTACCAGGTACTTTCGTTTCTTGGAAATCCTTCTAATATTCATGAACATATGATGCTGCCTAAATTAGATACTTTTGTTTTACTTATGAATGAAGGACCTATCATGGATAAGAAGGATGACCATTGGAGCGGGATCAAGCATGGAGGAGAAGGTGCGCGCGCGGGGAAGAACATTGGAGCTTCCAGTGATGATTTTCGCACATTGAAGCCACCATAATGGGAGTGGGAAGCTGTGGACGAAATATGCATGATGCCACTTTATAAAATTCGTCCATAGGCTAATATAGGTGCTGCGCCACCTTAATTTTGGGCCAGGCCCATGTAATTTCGAAATACCATATTATAGGCTGTTTTTAGAGTCCGTATGTATGGGGAAACTGACTTAGGGTCGGTTTCGGACCCCTCCTCCAAGGGGCCACGAAATTCCCTTCTATTCCCCCATATATACAGCCCTTAGGGCTTCGTTTTAGGTTTGGGTTTTGTTTAGATTACAAGTTCGCCATAGCAGCAACTTCGCGTTCTTCGTTTGTGTTCCGCGACCAGACAAAGGCGTCACAGAACCCCACTTCATCAATAAAGCTTTCCTCTTATATTCGCAATATCCAGATTGCAATCTTAGTTTCTTGCTTGTTCTTCGTTTGCGTGCAGGAAATAGACCCTCGTGGTCAGGTTGATCGTGCTCCGGCGTGGTCAATAACCTCTCAGAGTTGGTTTAGCGATTGCTAAGGCGCGACGTCTCACACGTTCGTAGTCGGATCGTCAAAGTCTACTCCACCAAAAACGATAACCACCATCTCATCGAAAGACAGGGACAACTTCGCCTATATCATGCAGAAAAAGTAGTTCTCGCCATTGCCTGTTGATCCTGCACTTCACGTTCAGCTTTGCAAGCAAGATGAAATAAACGAGTGATAGTGTTATACTCCTTATACTCCAGAATAGTCTGAATCTCTCTATTCAATCCACCCATAAAACGTGCAAGCATAGCTTCATTCTCTTCAACAATACCACGTCTAATCATACAAGTTTGTAATTCCTGATAATATTCTTCTACAGAATTTTTTCCTTGTCTTAAACGCTGCAAATTTTGAAGCAATTCACGTTGATAATAAGGTGGCACCCAACGATTATGCATAGCAGTTTTCAAAGCAGCCCAAGTAGTTGGAATATTAGCATGGTGTATTCTACAATGTTCTGACCACCAAACACAAGCAAAACTAGTGAATGAACAAATAGCAGCAGCAACACGTCTATCCTCAGGAAATTGTAAGCATGTAAAACGTTGTTCTGTTTCTAACTCCCATGTAAGATATATATCAGGAACATATCTACCCTAAAACGTCGGAGTATTCAATTTAAGTTTAGGGAGATGGTCATGATCCCGTACCTGACAGGGTGGTGTAGCCCTACCTTTACGGTTGTAGCCATGTGGTCGACCTGGTGCGTATGGTGGTGGTTGCCCCTGAGGCTGATCGGGAGCAACCTCTCCCTCATCATCGTAATCACCATCATAATCTTCAACCTGCTCAACGACAGTAGGAGCACGAGCCACATAAATAGCAACAGTATCAACAGTACCAATATGTTGGGCTTGGCCGAGAGGCACACGTCGCGCTCGTCGTTTAAAAGGAATAGGAGCCGCAGCTGGTGGTGGTAGACGGGCAAGAACCTCATTGAACTTGGCGTCCATCTTGGTGTCAAAGGTCTTCTCCAAACCATCTAGCTTCTCCATGGCCTCGCCACAGTTGGTCACGAAGTCTTGTACCTGGTCAGCCATCATTTGCTGAAATTTATGATAGAGCGCTTTGTTGGTCATGCTCTCCCTATCGATCTCATTGTCGTGTGATCCTGGCGTGGTTAGCAAATAGGAAACACACAAGAATATAAAACCTACAGACTACTGGGACGTGGTGGTGGTGGTGGTGGTGGTGGTGTGTCACAAATCCTTTAAGCGAATCTCAAATTCTTACCAGTTCTTACCCAGCAGCAGGCGATGATCGGCAACCTTTATAGTCAAAACTCTCAAAGCTTGGATAGAGAGATTGCCAGGTGGTGTCAAACACACGACGTAGATGTATATGGAGTTGGGATGGCTTATAATATGGTAGCAAAAAAGGTTAGCAATAATCAATTCAGAGATGCAAGGTTGAATAAACGTTCAACGATGGTACTGTGCTGGTCCTAGGCTAGACCCGTACTAGAGACGCGAGCCTCAAACACCAACAAAATCACGACGCTACACGTAATCAAGGGAAAAGCACACTCTGAAATTTATTTATTTTTCGTTTTTTTTGTCGGCGCCTTTTTTTTGCGCTCTTTTTTTTCTTCTGCTCAAAAAAATCACTACAATGGCGAGTGTCTCAAAACTCTTGCCACGTCGTATAAGCAAGATGGGCACGAAATTTTTTTGACTATTTTTTTTGGGAGCAATTCGGGGGCTGCGACGACCAAAAATTTCGACAAAAATCACTATGATGGCAAGTGTCTCAAAATGCTCCGGAGAACATAAAATCAAGATAGGGAAAAAATATTGTCGGCCGAAAATGTTTTGGGCCAAAACGTGCTCTGCAAAGTGTGCCAGACTTTTTTTCCGACACCTACGCAGGTAGCAAAACACGAATCCGAAATCAAAAAGATCTCGAAACTAAACCTAGAACGAGCTGGAATCGGATTGGTGGTGGATTGGTGGTGGTATATATGGACACCAATGGATAGTGGGAGGTGATATATGGCAGCGGTGATGATGGTGGTGGTATATGGCGACTATGAAGACGATGTGTTGGCGGCGTGACAACCTGTGAATAGAACTCGAAACTCTAAAGGACTAGACACTAAGACCAGCAACTCGACACGACGATGTAACCGCCAATTCAACAAAGCAAAATACTGAAAAGACTATGCAAAGGCTCAGATTGGTTCGGATATGATGATCTAACCCTAATTTTTTTGTGGCTTTTTCGTGGACTAAAGGTATGAAGAAACAGATGCGATCTAAACTACGAAAACTGGTAAAATCTCACCGAGCAACCTAGAAATCTGATACCACTTCATAGAGGCGAAGTTGTCCCTGTCTTTCGATGAGATGGTGGCTATCATTTTTGGTGGAGTAGACTTTGACGATCCGACTACGAACATGTGATGACACCGCGCCTTAGCAATCGCTAAACCAACTCCGAGAGCTTATTGACCACGCCGGAGCACGATCAACCTGACCACGAGGGTCTGTTTCCTGCATGCAAATGAAGAACCGGCAAGAAACTAAGATTGCAATCTGGATATTGCGAATATAAGAGGAAAGCTTTATTGATGAAGTTGGGTTCTGTGATGCCTTTGTCTGGTCGTGGAACACAAATGAAGAACGCGAAGTTGCAGCTATGGCGAACTTGTAATCTAAACAAAACCCAAACCTAAAACGACGCCCTAAGGGCTGTATATATGGAGGAATAGAGGGGAATTTCGTGGCCCCTTGGAGGAGGGGTCCGAAACCGACCCTAACTTAGTTTCCCCATACATACGGACTCTAAAAATAGCCTATAATATGGTATTTCGAAATTACATGGGCCTGGCCCAAAAATAAGGTGGCACAACACCTATATTAGCCTAGGGACGAATTTTATAAAGTGGCATCATGCATATTTCGTCCAAGGCTTCTTGCTCCCATTATGGTGGCTTCAAAGTGCGAAAATCATCACTGGAAGCTCCATTGTTCTTTCCCGCGTGCGCACCTTCTTCTCCATGCTTGATCCTGCTCCAATGGTCATCCTTCTTGTCCATGCCAGGTCCTTCATTCACAAATAAAACAAAAGTATCTAATTTAGGCAACATCATATGTTCATGAACATTAGAAGGATTTGCAAGAAACGAAAGTACCTGGTAATTCAATTGACGTGCGCGAGCTCTAGTAATTGGTCCTGTATGTACAGCAGTCGGGGTTGTGGGTGTAGCATTAGTAGGGATGTCCTCATCATTGAGTCTAGAACTGCTTTAGTTATATAAGGGAATTTATTGTGGAAGGGAACTTAAGGCTCTTTTACTCTTTTCCTTGTGTCATTCTAATTCTGAGTCACCCTCTTCTTGGAGTTGTGAAAGAGCGTTCTGTTCGCATCATCATCGATGGAGGGAGTTGCAATAACTTGGCTAGCATGGAGATGGTGGAGAAGCTGTCTCTATCCACCAGACCACATCCTCATCCTTATTACATCCAATGGTTCAACAATAGTGGCAAGGTTAAGGTAACACGTACTGTTCGTGTGCATTTTAGCATTGCTACATATTCTGATTATGTGGATTGTGATGTGGTACCCATGCAAGCATGTTCTGTTTTACTTGGTAGACCATGGCAGTTTGATAAAAATTCTGTACACCATGGTAGGACAAATCAGTATACTCTTGTTCATAAGGATCATAATATCACTTTGCTTCCTATGTCTCCCGAACATATTATGAAAGATGACATTGCTAGAGCTAGTAAAGCAAAACAGGAGAAAAATAAGAGTGAAAATCAGATTGTAGCACAGGAATTTGAGCAACACCATAAGCATAATAAACCATCATCTACTGTTGCATCTGAAATAAAATTGAAGAGTGGATGTTTACTTGCTACTAAATCTGATATTAATGATTTGGATGTTGCTACATATGTTTGCTATGCTTTTGTATGTAAAGAGGTATTATTTTCATTCGAGGACATGCCTCCCTCTTTGCCTCCTACTGTCATTAACATTTTGCAGGAGTTCGCTGACGTCTTTCCACAAGACGTGCCACCGGGATTACCGCCTATTCGCGGGATTGAGCATCAGATTGACTTAATTCCCGGTGCATCCCTACCCAACCGTGCGCCCTACCGTACCAATCCAGAGGAGACAAAGGAGATTACGCGTCAAGTACAGGAGCTGCTTGACAAAGGTTATATACGTGAATCCCTTAGTCCTTGTGCTGTTCCTATTATTCTAGTGCCTAAAAAGGATGGTACATCGCGCATGTGTGTGGATTGTAGAGGCATTAATAATATTACTATTCGTTATCGTCATCCTATTCCTAGACTAGATGATATGCTTGATGAATTAAGTGGCTCTACAATTTTCTCCAAAGTTGATTTGCGTAGTGGATACCATCAAATTCGTATGAAATTGGGCGATGAATGGAAAACAGCATTTAAAACTAAGTTTGGATTATATGAGTGGCTAGTCATGCCTTTTGGGTTAACTAATGCACCTAGCACTTTCATGAGATTAATGAACGAGGTTTTACGTGCTTTCATTGGACGATTTGTGGTAGTCTATTTTGATGATATATTGATTTTTAGTAGATCTTTGGAGGAACATTTGGAACATTTACGTGCTGTTTTTACTGCGCTACGTGATGCACGTTTGTTTGGTAACCTTGGGAAGTGCACCTTTTGCACCGACCGAGTATCTTTTCTTGGCTATGTTGTTACTCCACAGGGAATTGAAGTTGATATAGCCAAGATCGAAGCTATTGAGAGTTGGCCGCAGCCCAAAACGGTCACACAAGTAAGGAGTTTTCTTGGCCTCGCTGGTTTCTATAGGCGTTTTGTGAGAAATTTCAGCACCATTGCTGCGCCTCTCAATGAGCTTACAAAGAAGGACGTGCCTTTTTCTTGGGGTACCGCACAGGAAGAAGCCTTCACGGTCTTGAAAGATAAGTTAACACATGCTCCTTTACTCCAACTTCCTGATTTTAATAAGACTTTCGAGCTTGAATGTGATGCTAGTGGAATTGGGTTAGGAGGTGTGTTACTACAAGATGGTAAACCTGTTGCGTACTTTTCTGAAAAATTAAGTGGGCCTAGTCTGAATTATTCTACTTATGATAAGGAATTATATGCTCTTGTTCGGACTTTGGAAACATGGCAACATTATTTATGGCCCAAAGAATTTGTTATACATTCTGATCATGAATCTTTGAAACATATTAAAAGTCAAGCAAAACTGAACCGTAGACATGCTAAATGGGTTGAATTCATTGAGACTTTCCCTTATGTCATTAAACACAAGAAGGGTAAAGACAATGTTATTGCTGATGCTTTGTCTCGTCGTTATACTATGCTTTCACAACTTGACTTTAAAATATTTGGTTTGGAGACCATCAAAGATCAATATGTGCATGATGCTGAATTTAGAGACGTGTTGCAGAATTGTAAAGAAGGGAGAACATGGAACAAGTTCGTTATTAATAATGGATTTGTGTTTCGTGCTAACAAGCTATGCATTCCAGCTAGCTCCGTTCGTCTTTTGTTGTTACAGGAGGCGCACGGAGGAGGATTAATGGGACACTTTGGCGTGAAGAAGACGGAGGACGTACTTGCTACACATTTCTTTTGGCCAAAGATGAGACGGGATGTTGAGCGTTTTGTTGCTCGCTGCACTACATGTCAAAAAGCTAAGTCACGACTCAATCCTCATGGTTTATATATGCCTTTACCTGTACCTAGTGTTCCTTGGGAGGATATATCTATGGACTTTGTTTTAGGTTTACCTCGAACAAAGAAGGGGAGGGATAGCATATTTGTTGTCGTGGATAGATTTTCTAAAATGGCACACTTTATACCATGTCATAAAAGTGATGATGCTGCTCATGTTGCTGATTTGTTCTTTCGTGAAATTATTCGGTTGCATGGTGTGCCAAATACAATTGTTTCCGATCGTGATGCTAAATTTCTTAGCCACTTTTGGAGATGTTTATGGGCTAAGTTGGGGACTAAACTGCTTTTTAGTACTACATGTCACCCCCAAACTGATGGCCAAACTGAAGTAGTCAATAGATCATTGTCTACTATGCTTAGGGCTGTTTTGAAGAATAACCTGAAAATGTGGGAAGAATGCTTGCCTCATATTGAATTTGCTTATAATCGTTCGCTACATTCTACCACTAAGATGTGCCCTTTTGAAGTTGTGTATGGTTTCTTACCTCGTGCACCTATTGATTTGTTGCCTCTTCCGTCTTCGGAGAAGGTTAATTTTGATGCTAAAGAACGTGCTGAATTGATATTACAGATTCATGAGTTAACTAAGGAAAACATTGAGCGTATGAATGCTAAATACAAACTTGCTGGAGATAAGGGTAGAAAACATGTTGTCTTTGCACCTGGAGATCTTGTTTGGTTACATTTGCGTAAGGATAGATTTCCTGATTTGCGCAAGTCAAAGCTAATGCCACGTGCTGATGGTCCTTTTAAGGTGTTAGAGAAAGTAAATGATAATGCATATAAACTTGAGCTGCCTGCAGAGTTTGGGGTTAGCCCCACTTTTAACATTGCAGATTTGAAGCCTTATTTGGGTGAGGAAGATGAGCTTCCGTCGAGGACGACGTCAGTTCAAGAAGGGGAGGATGATGAGGACATCCCTACTAATGTTACACCCACCCCGACTGCTATACATACAGGACCAATTACTAGAGCTCGCGCACGTCAATTGAATTACCAGGTACTTTCGTTTCTTGGAAATCCTTCTAATATTCATGAACATATGATGCTGCCTAAATTAGATACTTTTGTTTTACTTATGAATGAAGGACCTATCATGGATAAGAAGGATGACCATTGGAGCGGGATCAAGCATGGAGGAGAAGGTGCGCGCGCGGGGAAGAACATTGGAGCTTCCAGTGATGATTTTCGCACATTGAAGCCACCATAATGGGAGTGGGAAGCTGTGGACGAAATATGCATGATGCCACTTTATAAAATTCGTCCATAGGCTAATATAGGTGCTGCGCCACCTTAATTTTGGGCCAGGCCCATGTAATTTCGAAATACCATATTATAGGCTGTTTTTAGAGTCCGTATGTATGGGGAAACTGACTTAGGGTCGGTTTCGGACCCCTCCTCCAAGGGGCCACGAAATTCCCTTCTATTCCCCCATATATACAGCCCTTAGGGCTTCGTTTTAGGTTTGGGTTTTGTTTAGATTACAAGTTCCCCATAGCAGCAACTTCGCGTTCTTCGTTTGTGTTCCGCGACCAGACAAAGGCGTCACAGAACCCCACTTCATCAATAAAGCTTTCCTCTTATATTCGCAATATCCAGATTGCAATCTTAGTTTCTTGCTTGTTCTTCGTTTGCGTGCAGGAAATAGACCCTCGTGGTCAGGTTGATCGTGCTCCGGCGTGGTCAATAACCTCTCAGAGTTGGTTTAGCGATTGCTAAGGCGCGACGTCTCACACGTTCGTAGTCGGATCGTCAAAGTCTACTCCACCAAAAACGATAACCACCATCTCATCGAAAGACAGGGACAACTTCGCCTATATCATGCAGAAAAAGTAGTTCTCGCCATTGCCTGTTGATCCTGCACTTCACGTTCAGCTTTGCAAGCAAGATGAAATAAACGAGTGATAGTGTTATACTCCTTATACTCCAGAATAGTCTGAATCTCTCTATTCAATCCACCCATAAAACGTGCAAGCATAGCTTCATTCTCTTCAACAATACCACGTCTAATCATACAAGTTTGTAATTCCTGATAATATTCTTCTACAGAATTTTTTCCTTGTCTTAAACGCTGCAAATTTTGAAGCAATTCACGTTGATAATAAGGTGGCACCCAACGATTATGCATAGCAGTTTTCAAAGCAGCCCAAGTAGTTGGAATATTAGCATGGTGTATTCTACAATGTTCTGACCACCAAACACAAGCAAAACTAGTGAATGAACAAATAGCAGCAGCAACACGTCTATCCTCAGGAAATTGTAAGCATGTAAAACGTTGTTCTGTTTCTAACTCCCATGTAAGATATATATCAGGAACATATCTACCCTAAAACGTCGGAGTATTCAATTTAAGTTTAGGGAGATGGTCATGATCCCGTACCTGACAGGGTGGTGTAGCCCTACCTTTACGGTTGTAGCCATGTGGTCGACCTGGTGCGTATGGTGGTGGTTGCCCCTGAGGCTGATCGGGAGCAACCTCTCCCTCATCATCGTAATCACCATCATAATCTTCAACCTGCTCAACGACAGTAGGAGCACGAGCCACATAAATAGCAACAGTATCAACAGTACCAATATGTTGGGCTTGGCCGAGAGGCACACGTCGCGCTCGTCGTTTAAAAGGAATAGGAGCCGCAGCTGGTGGTGGTAGACGGGCAAGAACCTCATTGAACTTGGCGTCCATCTTGGTGTCAAAGGTCTTCTCCAAACCATCTAGCTTCTCCATGGCCTCGCCACAGTTGGTCACGAAGTCTTGTACCTGGTCAGCCATCATTTGCTGAAATTTATGATAGAGCGCTTTGTTGGTCATGCTCTCCCTATCGATCTCATTGTCGTGTGATCCTGGCGTGGTTAGCAAATAGGAAACACACAAGAATATAAAACCTACAGACTACTGGGACGTGGTGGTGGTGGTGGTGGTGGTGGTGTGTCACAAATCCTTTAAGCGAATCTCAAATTCTTACCAGTTCTTACCCAGCAGCAGGCGATGATCGGCAACCTTTATAGTCAAAACTCTCAAAGCTTGGATAGAGAGATTGCCAGGTGGTGTCAAACACACGACGTAGATGTATATGGAGTTGGGATGGCTTATAATATGGTAGCAAAAAAGGTTAGCAATAATCAATTCAGAGATGCAAGGTTGAATAAACGTTCAACGATGGTACTGTGCTGGTCCTAGGCTAGACCCGTACTAGAGACGCGAGCCTCAAACACCAACAAAATCACGACGCTACACGTAATCAAGGGAAAAGCACACTCTGAAATTTATTTATTTTTCGTTTTTTTGTCGGCGCCTTTTTTTTGCGCTCTTTTTTTTCTTCTGCTCAAAAAAATCACTACAATGGCGAGTGTCTCAAAACTCTTGCCACGTCGTATAAGCAAGATGGGCACGAAATTTTTTTGACTATTTTTTTTGGGAGCAATTCGGGGGCTGCGACGACCAAAAATTTCGACAAAAATCACTATGATGGCAAGTGTCTCAAAATGCTCCGGAGAACATAAAATCAAGATAGGGAAAAAATATTGTCGGCCGAAAATGTTTTGGGCCAAAACGTGCTCTGCAAAGTGTGCCAGACTTTTTTTCCGACACCTACGCAGGTAGCAAAACACGAATCCGAAATCAAAAAGATCTCGAAACTAAACCTAGAACGAGCTGGAATCGGATTGGTGGTGGATTGGTGGTGGTATATATGGACACCAATGGATAGTGGGAGGTGATATATGGCAGCGGTGATGATGGTGGTGGTATATGGCGACTATGAAGACGATGTGTTGGCGGCGTGACAACCTGTGAATAGAACTCGAAACTCTAAAGGACTAGACACTAAGACCAGCAACTCGACACGACGATGTAACCGCCAATTCAACAAAGCAAAATACTGAAAAGACTATGCAAAGGCTCAGATTGGTTCGGATATGATGATCTAACCCTAATTTTTTTTGTGGCTTTTTCGTGGACTAAAGGTATGAAGAAACAGATGCGATCTAAACTACGAAAACTGGTAAAATCTCACCGAGCAACCTAGAAATCTGATACCACTTCATAGAGGCGAAGTTGTCCCTGTCTTTCGATGAGATGGTGGCTATCATTTTTGGTGGAGTAGACTTTGACGATCCGACTACGAACATGTGATGACACCGCGCCTTAGCAATCGCTAAACCAACTCCGAGAGCTTATTGACCACGCCGGAGCACGATCAACCTGACCACGAGGGTCTGTTTCCTGCATGCAAATGAAGAACCGGCAAGAAACTAAGATTGCAATCTGGATATTGCGAATATAAGAGGAAAGCTTTATTGATGAAGTTGGGTTCTGTGATGCCTTTGTCTGGTCGTGGAACACAAATGAAGAACGCGAAGTTGCAGCTATGGCGAACTTGTAATCTAAACAAAACCCAAACCTAAAACGACGCCCTAAGGGCTGTATATATGGAGGAATAGAGGGGAATTTCGTGGCCCCTTGGAGGAGGGGTCCGAAACCGACCCTAACTTAGTTTCCCCATACATACGGACTCTAAAAATAGCCTATAATATGGTATTTCGAAATTACATGGGCCTGGCCCAAAAATAAGGTGGCACAACACCTATATTAGCCTAGGGACGAATTTTATAAAGTGGCATCATGCATATTTCGTCCAAGGCTTCTTGCTCCCATTATGGTGGCTTCAAAGTGCGAAAATCATCACTGGAAGCTCCATTGTTCTTTCCCGCGTGCGCACCTTCTTCTCCATGCTTGATCCTGCTCCAATGGTCATCCTTCTTGTCCATGCCAGGTCCTTCATTCACAAATAAAACAAAAGTATCTAATTTAGGCAACATCATATGTTCATGAACATTAGAAGGATTTGCAAGAAACGAAAGTACCTGGTAATTCAATTGACGTGCGCGAGCTCTAGTAATTGGTCCTGTATGTACAGCAGTCGGGGTTGTGGGTGTAGCATTAGTAGGGATGTCCTCATCATTGAGTCTAGAACTGCTTTAGTTATATAAGGGAATTTATTGTGGAAGGGAACTTAAGGCTCTTTTACTCTTTTCCTTGTGTCATTCTAATTCTGAGTCACCCTCTTCTTTATTCTACGGGGATTAAGAACTAGGCTCCTTATCTATCTATCAGGATGACGAGTTACTATGCTGGAGACCTATAGGAAAGATGTTGTCTTTAGGGATTGATGTCTCTATAAGAATTCATATCTTGTTGTGAGTTTTCTTGTGCAAGTTGCCTCATATTTCATGCCCGTATAGCCGTTATGATGTCCGAGTTATCCAAGGTTTCTAAATTATTTGATGCAATTGCAAAACTCTTTCATCTTGAGTCAATGTCTTTCAGGCTAGACAAAGCACACTAATTATTGAGTTGAGGTATTATATAACCTCGACGTGTTTGATGAAGGTAATTACGAAACCATGTTATACAAGTGAACTACCCAATAGTCTAGTTGTGTCTTCTGTTCCTAGTTTGATAACTCTGGCCATCATTATCGAAAGCATGTTGTGATACTACTTAGTCAGTAGGTACTCTATTTTTGGTTCACGAACCCAATGATCATTCTGTTCACTTCCGTTGATAGTATTTGCTCGTTCCTTTAGGATATTAGTAACCTTGTTATAGTCTTCAAGGTTCGTGGTATATCATTCTTCCAATACCATGATCCATTATGGCTGAAGTTTCTTGTGATCTTAATATCACAACAAGAGTGCTCGTGATGAGTCCTCCATTTCATAGTTGTGAGCCTGCCAATTCTTTCATTTCTGCATGGATTATCTGGAAGAAACATGTTGAACTCCGTTTGACATATTCAATCCATGCATCTACGACTCAAGAAAAATCAGGTGCTCTTGAGTTGTCCTTCTTCAATTGTATTCTAACCTTTATCTATCAATGGATAGTCAAGGGTATGTCATGCATTGTCTTATCGATGTCGACTATTCTTGTGGTCTGTCAAGCCATTCTATTTCGGATTGACTAGGAGAAGCAAACTCCCGTACCTTGTCCATTTCTAGGATTGGGTCCAAGCAGTTGTATTCCGCAGCTCAAAATGCCAATCCAGCTTTTGTTCTATTCTACCCTGAGGTATTACCCTTTTCATGTCAAGATCATCATGAGAACTGCAATCCCTCATATGAAATCTTGATGTGGTGATACTTCTCACCATCATCATTCATTCCCGAGTCTCCGTGTTATCTGCAACCAGTATACCGACAAGAGAATCGTGATGTGTGAAATCGATACTCCTAGCAACTTTGTTGCTTGGTAGTTAATGGACAATAATCTCACTCTTGGTGTGATGGTCATTGAAGCGTCATACTAAGAATGATCGTGCTACCTAGTCCATTTTCCATGGTGCACTTTTCGGTCAATGAGTTAGGATTGTGTCAATCCTTCGCTCTGTTGATCGTATCGTCTTGCTTTGAAAAGCAAGATTGTTCTTGAGCTTGACAACATATCGGTGGATCGTGATTTTCCGAATATCTTCTCAGAAGTATTACCAAGGTGTTCCTTGACCGTTATGTTGAGTTTGTGATCCAGATGGTTTTTCTATAAACCATCCCTTCTCCAAGAATCTGTGTTGGATACCCCTGAACTAGTTGGTTAAGCTAAACAACAACTTGGATAGTTGGAAGATAGAAGCTTGATCTAACTTAGCTCATGTTAAAGGGATATCTTGTGTTTTTGTGCTTGTGTGTGTAGAAGAAAGATGATATCTTCATCAATTGACCCTTGTGATCAATTGTTGCACCTATTGTCTTGCTCAACCTTTGATTTGAGTATGGGCTATCGTCAAATCAAAGTCAGAACTAAAGATCTTCTTAATGTTGGTTTACCGTGGATGTATCCTCGAGCATACACCGTTATATCTTTTGGTCTGACCAATACCTTGTTTCCATAGTTGTGGAATTCCATCTATATGGATATCTTGATGAATTGTTGTTAAGCCCATCGACAACATTTTCATCTCTTCCATGACTCATGATGAACATGAAGCTAGTCTTGGAAACTTTGTAGGCATATCTTCATGTCCTGTTCGTGAAGTATATGTTAGGTGTAATAAGTGACTCCCTCTTACTTCACGTGCATTACATGCAAGTTTTTGCCGTGAATTCGAGGAAAGTTATCTTGTTTCCTCCGGAATCGTCTCAAATCAATCATGCATGTGTGAAGTATGCTATGGTTTGATAGCTTTGCAACCTACAATCCATATGCATTTACTAGCACCTAAGCCACTGATGGTCTTGTTCAAGGAAAAGGAGTTAAGTGCTACTCCCGAAGGTGCCAGACTAACTTGCACTAGACTTCGCTACCTCCAATGATGGTTCCATCTAGAACTCGGTAGTGTTTTGTTGTAAGATTTCTATGTGGTCACAATTGTCTTGGAGGGTGTGATCATTGTGTCTTGCAATCTAGCTCATATTTTGGAGTTGGCTTCCGTAGTTCATTTCCTAAGAATCTTGCAACATCATCTCTTCGATTTTCATTGCAACCTTTCCCCTTCAGACATGCTGAGTCTGGAATATTTCGGCACCAACCAGATCTGAATCTTAGGCAGATATAATGGTTGGGACGTTTCCCGAAGAATTATAATATTAGTCTCTCTGTAACCCAGCAAAGGGATGTTGTGGCTAACATACCTCTCCAAAAGACCTATTATTATAATATCTTGTTTCAGCAACTTGGCCACCTCCCCATGAGGACCTTGTATGACTTGCCCTAGAAGTTGTTTCTCATGGACCCTTTGAGATCCCGAAGTCCGACCTTTTTTACTTGATGTTCTAGATACCAAACGTTACCTATAATTGGGTTACGCTATTCCATCAAGGAGAACATTAGAAGCGGAGTGCTAAATGTCTCTCGGTCGATCATCCAGATTTCGCTCCCTTGGCATAGCTAAGATGAAATCTGAGAAAGTGTTGTCTTCCTTTGCATCTGCATCCTCCATCATTATTCATCATGGTAGTATCAGGTGTTGACAGGATCCTTGGCACGGATGTTGGTAAAAACCCTGATGAATATGGAAATGCACAAGTTCTTGAGAGCACGCTCAGACACTGGGTTATACTCTCGGTTTTAACTGGAATGTGCCTTCCGTTGCCGAGTTGTTTTATAACTCTAGTTTTCCCTTCGATCTGAGTATGCCATTCATTGAATTCCTTCCAACAATCATTTGTGAATTGCCTTAGGTTGTCATAAAGAGTTTCAGTGATCTTTGGATCAAAAGTAATTCTTTTTGCCACTTAAGGGATAATCCTACAAGTCACCTTTTCTAACGTGCCCGATATGGTATGAAGGGCAATTAACTCCTCGCTACTTTAAAATCCTTTCACCATCTGCTTTAGCGTGGAATTATTGCCTACCAATTGAACCTCTGTCATCTTCCTCATTCATTGTTCTCAACATGTGTTTTGTGTCCCAGCTCGAGAGATGTTATTACGTCTCATTCCATGAGTTGGTCATGAGTCGCTCGATCTTTGTAAAGATCGATTCTTGTAGAGCTTTCTATCCCTGTTGTCTTTCTGTTGGATGAAGATTCCGAAGGCAAAGATGTCAAGATCAGCATAATGCAATGAATCAACAGCTGCGAGGAGGCCACGTGGACCAAGAAGGTTGTGGTAGTTAATGTCCCCCTATGTTCTCTTACCCTACGCTTGAATCTTGGGACGAGATTCTTGTTTAGTGGGGGCGAGTTGTCATAGCCCTAGAAATTGCTTGTATTAGTTGCATCATTGATCATTCATTGCATCATGTTTAACTTCAAATGAATCTGAAATGGGGATTAATAGAAACTCTAGCACCTCACCTAACCAAACAATTCAAATAGTTGTGAATTTTTCAATGAACATAAAATGCCTTCAAAAATGTTCACTATTATTAGAAAATGTTGGCAACAACATTTCAGGTGACATTTGAATTTTCACAATAGTGTTAGCATTTTAAAGATGAGTCCTAATGCTACTGAAATTGTCAAATAAAGCATTTCAATTATTTTAGTCAACCAAAAACGCTGAAACATTTTTAGGAGGTTTGAAATATTCAAACTACACTCCATAAAATGTGTTGGTATGATTGTGATAGGTAATTGTGGCCCAAACAAAAATGAAACAAATGTCAGAAATAAATAAGAGAGGCAAATTAGAAAAGAGAGAGAGAGAGAGAGTACTTGCGGCCCACCTGGAAAGCCCAACCCACCAGGGGCATCACTGTCTTCTACCTCTTGCCAGAAGGCAAAAGAGAAGGAGGGGACGCCGCTCGCGGCCTCGCGCCATGCCAGCAGCCTGCCTGGACCTTCCTAGGCCAGCGCGACGAGGGGACTGACCTCCCTGCTTTCGTCCGGATCTGGAGGACCACTCCATTTTCCCTCTCTGCCCTGCTTCGCCTTCTCTCTGCCATGGCCGAGGCGTCCGCGAGCTTGGCATCGCCGCATCCGTAGCCACCGCACCCGTCTTGCCCCCCCCTCTTGCAATCCACGAGCCCCGACTAGACCCCCTGGACCTCCTAGACGAGCCCTGCAAGCTGGAACGCTTTGGAGAAATGCCATCGCAGCCGTCTTCTCCACCTCTGGCCGGCGGATGCCGTCATCGATTCGCCGCCGCAGGAGCCTCCCCGAGCCCACCCTCAATGCAATCGAGCCCCCCATGAGCCGCCGCGTCCATTCCCCCTCTTCCCCAGCTCTTCCCACACCCCTAGGCCCTAGCGCCTCCATGGACAAAGTCCGGCCGTCGCAAAGGTTGTCGTGGCCGTCGTCCCCGGCCACCCCGAAGCCTCCCACGTGCTCCCCTGGATGTGCGCGGGGATGGCCTCCCCTTTGGTGCCCTCAGCGCCGCTAGCCGCCCCCTGTAGCGCCGCCCCGAGAAACCCCGGCGAGCCACCACCACGGGATTTGGTTGCCGGTGGCTAACCTCGGCCAGTCTGACGTGGCGTGATTAGCTTAAGAGCTAATCACCCATTAACCCCCCGTGTTAGTTTAATTAACCCATAGTTAATGGCAAGTCACTCACATGCGGGCCCCACCGGTCAGGTTTGACCAGAACCGGTTCCGTTAACCGATGATGTCACGGTGACCTCATGCTGACGCATTAATCCAACTCTGAAATTTAAATAAATCTTAAATGATTTAGTTATTTCAGAAAATGTTTAAAACTTCTAAAAATCGTAGAAAATAATCTGCAAGTCAGATGAAAATAATTTATATATGAAAAATGATCAGAAAAATCCAATGAATCTTTTCATGCCGTGCTCATGTATGTTTGAACAAGTTAACACCACCAAGTAGGACATTTTGTGATCAGGGCAATATATGATTTATCATTTGGAGTTGGAATTCAAACTTGTTTGAATTCCACTTCAACTAACCTGGCTAATTATTCCTCTATGTCAATTCAGTACCTTAATTTGTCATGTCATGCATCATGTTTGTTGCATTGCATTGAATGTGTTCCTTTCTTGTTTTACCGGTGGTGTCCCCTCTCGGTAGATGATGGTACTTACGATGTGAACGTTGACACTAATGAAGAGAAGTAATATCTTCAAGACTGTCAGGCAAGCAAACCCCCTTGAGCATACTGATATGAACCCACTCTCTCGTTCCTGCTCTCTTTTATTACATTAGGAAAACAATGATTCAACTGTTACATGTTCCCGGTAGTTGAAGCCATTCCTTTGCATGACCTGTGTTTGCCACAGTAAATAGTTAAAACAACTTAGCATGAGTAGCAACTGCTTGAGCCCTGTTGTGCTTACTCATCCATGCTTGATTACTATGCCTGCTATGCTTAGAGTTGTGTCGGGTCTGATCCATCTGGGCAATGAATTGGAATGGTGGTGAACATGCCCTACTGTGTGAGAGCTAAGTGTGTGAACACGTTTTGGTAAAGGTAGCGATGAGAGGCAATGTAGGAGTACATGGCGGGTTGTCTCATTGGGACCGTATTTAGGAACTGAGTTCTATGTATGTTATCCAAGACAAGATACTACTGTGCATTAGGATCCTTAATTGACCCTCTCGGCTTATTAATCGCCTTGATCTCTTTCCAGTAGTTGCAACTAGTTTCTGGTGTTTGTAGGATGTGCTGGCGGCCGTGCATAGCACTGACCAGAGGGGTAGGCTATGGCACGGTAGATGCATCATGGCACGGTGTACCAAGCATAGTACCATCCGTCGAGGTGGGCTTGGGAACCCTGCGCACATCGTTTGAGGCTGTAGCGGAAACTTCGGCCGGACTTCCATGCGGGTTCAGTCTTAAATAGGCGATAAACCTTGACTAGGGTCTTGTGTGGTTGACGGTCGTGGCCGACGCCTAGTGCTTCCGCTTGAAGATTGCCGAGATGCATGACGTGCATATGGTGATAAGTTGTGAGAGCGTGTGTGAACAAGTATACCCCTGTAGGGTGAAATAATCTATTCGAATAGCCGTGTCCTCGGATATGGACTACTTGGAGAACTTATGTGGTTCATAGACAAGTAAAGTGGATACTGTAAAAATACGCAAGATATGTGTGAGTGCATCCATAGTCTAAAAATACGCAAGTAAAGTGGCCTTCTCGTAGGGAGACGGAAGTGGATCCATAGTGGTGTATTGATTGGACAATATGTGGACTTGTGTGCGCTATCCCACCTCAAAGATACTACTTGTAGTCATAGTATAGGTTAGCCAAGAGTCAAAGTTAGGTTGCTGTAATAAACTCCACAACCCCCTTCATTGATACTGATGCATATGTAGTTAGTTCTGATATAAGTCTTGCTAAGTACCCTTGTATTCACGTTTGCTTAAATATGTTTTTGCAGAGGAGACGTCTGTCTCATTAGTGGCACTTATGACGTGAAGTTCGATGTTGACCGGATTAGCTTGGGAATCCCAGACAGAGGTCTGGTTCCTTTGGTAGGGTCGTTGTAGCTTTTTAGGCTCCTTTAGCCACTTTTGTAGAGGTCTGTACCCAGACATGTTTAACTTCCACTTGTTTGTTTGAATGCTCTTAATGTTGGGTCTTGTGACCTCTGCTTGTAACATCTTATTGTGTTGGCTCTTCTGAGCCTTCTAAATAAATGTTGTAATGTTGTATGGTTATGTTGTGATGCCATAGTTGTATCTATGCATATCGGGCATGTCATGCGTACGTGTGACGTGCAACGGTATGTATGGGATCCGACACCTAGTTGTGTGCCTTTAGTAATACTCTTTATGGGGAAATGCTTCGTTGTGCTTCCACTGAGCCTTGGTAGCTTGCTATTGCTCCGGGCACATTTATTGACCGACATGTATCCTTCTTTGCTGTTGTGTCTGTCCCTTCGGGGAACGGTCTTGCAGTGTAATGGAGTCCCTGTAGCCTGCTACGAATCGTCTACGTGTAGTGATGACATTTATGTCCCATGGCGTAATGGAGTCCTTGTAGCTTGCTATGACTCGTTTACACACGCTAGAGATCGGCACCTGCATTGTTGGGTTACGTATGCCCATCCCTATATGGATGTGCCACTTGAGTTCTATGACTAGTCATGTCGGCCCGGGTTCTTTGACATTTGAATGCTAGCGACACATTCACATACGTGAGTCAAAAGACGCAAACGGTCCCGACCCAGGTAAGGTGGCAGCCATGGAGATAACCGTGCGTGAGACCGCAAAGTGATGTGATGTGTTACATGCTCGATTCTTATGGCTTAGGATTGGGGCCCCGACACTCTTCCACACTATGCAGGAGAAGTTGTGGAAGGCGCTCTTCAAGTCGCAAAAGAGCTAGCCATCTGAGGAGGAAGACAGGTGTCTGCACGCTGCCAAGCCCGCGTCCGAGGTACGGTAAAGAAAGCCATTAACATTAGAAGTCCTGCGCCTATGCCCGAAGACGCCAGGTCCGAGCTTTTAGTGGAAATGCTCATGGTGAAGCCTTACGAGCCCCCCCCCCTAAAGAAGAAGAGGAAGAAGAAACTAGGCCGGGGCGGCCTTCGCTTCATGGACCAGTCAAAGATTATGTCCGTGAAAACGCGTGCCTCCTCGAATCAAGAGGAGCATGAGGAGGAAGAAGGGGAGGACGAGGAGGAAGAGTAGGAGGACGAAGTCGAGGGGGAAGGCGATTCCCCCTCACAAGAAATACGGCGGCGTCATCGGGAGCTCTGAGGAGGTACCCCCTCCTCCCTAGAAGAAAACATGTTAGACACAGGTGATCCTGTCTGACGACAGCTCGGACTCAAACACTGAGTCTGATGACTTCAAGCCAATTCCACAAAGGAACCTTAGGGTCAAGACCCCCGCTCGAATGTTAGGATCTGAATATCCCCTTGTTCATTATTAACAAGTTTAAAGTTTTTATTAACACACTGGTACTTATTGACTTCGCAGCCCCCCGCGTGTTCTTCCCACCAATCAAGTATCGGATGGGGAGATCCCGCCCGCCCAACTAGCAGAGAGTGGGAATGCGTCACATCCCGCCACTCCAGGCGCCGCAAAGGACACTGTGGAGGTGTCATCCCAGCATGCTCCGGAGCCAGGCACTAGCGGCGGGGGAAACGTCACCATGGCCGAGGCTAACACCTCAGTCACCGAAGACCGGGGGGAAGTCCCCCATCCGGATACTGAGGAGGCCAGACGAACGGCCGCTCGGTCCCGTCGACAGGCATCCTCGGAGCGCGCAACGCCTCGAGAGACAACGGTTAAAACCCCGGTTGGTGATCGGGTTGTTCGATCACCACCGGTGCCGCCGACCAAAGGTTGGCCGGTCATGGAGGAGGCTTTATAAAGCGCCTCCATCGGCGAAGAGCACCGCACCCTTATGGTGCGGCATTGCAGAGCATTCAGTCCGTTGACAACGGACTAAAGGAGGCCTTCAAAGGTCTCCTAACGGGCTTTCAAGTAAGTCACGCGACATTCTTATCTACAAAAATGCTTATTTATTTTTATGATTATATACATGGTAGCCATCGAGCCCTAGGAAAGTTTGAAAAAACTTACCTAGGGGTCTATCATGGATCCGTTTCCGAACTGCATACAAAAAATGTGTTCGGAACGTTTGAATAACCCCTAAGAGGACTAGACATGTGATAGGACTGACGATAGTTCGGAAGTGTTGATCCCATTTATCCTTACAAGGATTTGTATTTTACAGGCTTCATCGTCGGCGGCAGACATAAATGGTGCCGAGCTAGATGAGCTGAATCGGAAGCTAAAACGCTCCGAGGATGAAGTTGAAGCCCTCAACAAAAGATTCGATGATGCACAAGGTAAGTCTACAAAACATCCGAACACCTTTCCAAGAATACTATCGATGCAGGTCTTCATAGTGTTACTGGTTACACAGCCTCAGCAAAAGAGGTGGAGAGGCTCAAGGCCGAAGCTTCAACAGGCGAAGAATGCAGCGGCCATCGAGAGGGCGGTGGCCAAAGAAGCCGCGACCGCCCTCTCCGCCCTATGAGCACCAGCGACAGGCATGAGGCTCGTGTGGCGGAGATCCAGCGGGAGCTCAAGGATGCTAGCCAGAAGTGCGAGGTCCTTGAGTAGAAGGGCAAGGAGAGCACGGCCGAAGTGTCCACCCTTAAGGCCGATCTTCATAAGGAGCGGGTGGACAGGCGGTTCTTTGTGGAGCAGGTCTGCCAAGTGAAGGATATAACGGATGGTAAGCCATACTTACTATAGTGTGTCTTCGGGGATAGCAAGTTCAAATTCCTTACCCAGTTTTGGTGTTCCTCAGGCACCTCCTCTGATCTCAAAAAGAGCGTAGCGAACGCCAATCAGCTGTATGCATCGAGGGAAGAAGGAGACGAAGCTCGTCTGTTCTAGGCGTAGTTTGGAGCCCCCGAGTGTTCTCCTCTTCTTGTTGAACAGCTGAAGCAGCTGATGGAGCTGCACCAGATGGTGGAGCTGGCCATGAAGGACCTCTACATCCTCTTATGGCCCAACGAGCCGTTGCCAAGCAACTACTTTGGCCTGGTGCAGAAGCTAATTGCCGCCTCGCCCCGCCTTGACACCGTGAAGCACTCCTCCTGCATCAAGGGAGTCCGGATGGCCCTTTCCAAGCCAAGGTACACTAGCCGGGGCTAGATCTAATGAAGGTATCCACTACCTAATAGAGGCGAAGTTGTCCCTGTCTTTCGATGAGATGGTGGCTATCGTTTTTGGTGGAGTAGACTTTGACGATCCGACTACGAACGTGTGAGACGTCGCGCCTTAGCAATCGCTAAACCAACTCTGAGAGGTTATTGACCACGCCGGAGCACGATCAACCTGACCACGAGGGTCTATTTCCTGCACGCAAACGAAGAACAAGCAAGAAACTAAGATTGCAATCTGGATATTGCGAATATAAGAGGAAAGCTTTATTGATGAAGTGGGGTTCTGTGACGCCTTTGTCTGGTCGTGGAACACAAACGAAGAATGCGAAGTTGCTGCTATGGCGAACTTGTAATCTAAACAAAACCCCCCAAACCTAAAACGAAGCCCTAAGGGCTGTATATATGGGGGAATAGAAGGGAATTTCGTGGCCCCTTGGAGGAGGGGTCCGAAACCGACCCTAAGTCAGTTTCCCCATACATACGGACTCTAAAAACAGCCTATAATATGGTATTTCAAAATTACATGGGCCTGGCCCAAAATTAAGGTGGCGCAGCACCTATATTAGCCTATGGACGAATTTTATAAAGTGGCATCATGCATATTTCGTCCAAAGCTTCCCACTCCCATTATGGTGGCTTCAATGTGCGAAAATCATCACTGGAAGCTCCATTGTTCTTCCCCGCGCGTGCACCTTCTCCTCCATGCTTGATCCCGCTCCAATGGTCATCCTTCTTATCCATGATAGGTCCTTCATTCATAAGTAAAACAAAAGTATCTAATTTAGGCAGCATTATATGTTCATGAATATTAGAAGGATTTCCAAGAAACGAAAGTACCTGGTAATTCAATTGACGTGCGCGAGCTCTAGTAATTGGTCCTGTATGTATAGCAGTCGGGGTGGGTGTAACATTAGTAGGTTTGTCCTCATCATCCTCCCCTTCTTGAACTGAAGTCGTCCTCGACAGAAGCTCATCTTCCTCACCCAAATAAGGCTTCAAATCTGCAATGTTAAAAGTGGGGCTAACCCCAAACTCTGCAGGCAGCTCAAGTTTATATGCATTATCATTTATTTTCTCTAACACCTTAAAAGGACCATCAGCACGGGGCATTAGCTTTGACTTGCGCAAATCAGGAAATCTATCCTTACGCAAATGTAACCAAACAAGATCACCAGGTGCAAAGACAACATGTTTTCTACCCTTATCTCCAGCAAGTTTGTATTTAGCATTCATACACTCAATGTTTTCCTTCGTTAACTCATGCATCTTTAATATCAATTCAGCACGTTCTTTAGCATCAAAATTAACCTTCTCCGAAGATGGAAGAGGCAACAAATCAATAGGTGCACGAGGTAAGAAACCATACACAACTTGAAAAGGGCACATCTTAGTAGTAGAATGTAGCGAACGATTATAAGCAAATTCAATATGAGGCAAGCATTCTTCCCACATTTTCAGGTTATTCTTCAAAACAGCCCTAAGCATAGTAGACAATGATCTATTGACTACTTCAGTTTGTCCATCAGTTTGGGGATGACATGTAGTACTAAAAAGTAGTTTAGTCCCCAACTTAGCCCATAAACATCTCCAAAAATGGCTAAGAAATTTAGCATCACGATCTGAAACAATTGTATTTGGTACACCGTGCAATCGAATAATTTCACGAAAGAACAAATCAGCAACATGAGCAGCATCATCACTTTTATTACATGGTATAAAGTGTGCCATTTTGGAAAATCTATCCACGACAACAAATATGCTATCCCTCCCCTTCTTTGTTCGAGGTAAACCTAAAACAAAGTCCATAGATATATCCTCCCAAGGAACACTAGGTACAGGCAAAGGCATATATAAACCATGAGCATTGAGTCGTGACTTAGCTTTTTGACATGTAGTGCAGCGAGCAACAAAACGCTCAACATCCCGTCTCATCTTTGGCCAAAAGAAATGTGTAGAAAGTACGTCCTCCGTATTCTTCACGCCAAAGTGTCCCATTAATCCTCCTCCGTGCGCCTCCTATAACAACAAAAGACGAATGGAGCTAGCTGGAATGCATAGCTTGTTAGCACGGAATACAAATCCATCATTAATAACGAACTTGTTCCATGTTCTCCCTTCTTTACAATTCTGCAACACGTCTCTAAATTCAGCATCATGCACATATTGATCTTTGATGGTCTCCAAACCAAATATTTTAAAGTCAAGTTGTGAAAGCATAGTATAACGACGAGACAAAGCATCAACAATAACATTGTCTTTACCCTTCTTGTGTTTAATGACATAAGGAAAAGTCTCAATGAATTCAACCCATTTAGCATGTCTACGGTTCAGTTTTGCTTGACTTTTAATATGTTTCAAAGATTCATGATCAGAATGTATAACAAATTCTTTGGGCCATAAATAATGTTGCCATGTTTCCAAAGTCCGAACAAGAGCATATAATTCCTTATCATAAGTAGAATAATTCAGACTAGGCCCACTTAATTTTTCAGAAAAGTACGCAACAGGTTTACCATCTTGTAATAACACACCTCCTAACCCAATACCACTAGCATCACATTCAAGCTCGAAAGTCTTATTAAAATCAGGAAGTTGGAGTAAAGGAGCATGTGTTAACTTATCTTTCAAGACCGTGAAGGCTTCTTCCTGTGCGGTACCCCAAGAAAAAGGCACGTCCTTCTTTGTAAGCTCATTGAGAGGCGCAGCAATGGTGCTGAAATCTCTGACAAAATGCCTATAGAAACCAGCGAGGCCAAGAAAACTCCTTACTTGTGTGACCGTTTTGGGCTGCGGCCAACTCTCAATAGCTGCAATCTTGGCTTTATCAACTTCAATTCCCTGTGGAGTAACAACATAGCCAAGAAAAGATACTCGGTCGGTGCAAAAGGTGCACTTCCCAAGGTTACCAAACAAACGGGCATCACGGAGCGCAGTAAAAACAGCACGTAAGTGTTCCAAATATTCCTCCAAAGATCTACTAAAAATCAATATATCATCAAAATAGACTACCACAAATCGTCCAATGAAAGCACGTAAAACCTCGTTCATTAATCTCATGAAAGTGCTAGGTGCATTAGTTAACCCAAAAGGCATGACTAGCCACTCATATAATCCAAACTTAGTTTTAAATGCTGTTTTCCATTCATCTCCCAATTTCATACGAATTTGATGGTATCCACTATGCAAATCAACTTTGGAGAAAATTGTAGAGCCACTTAATTCATCAAGCATATCATCTAGTCTAGGAATAGGATGACGATAACGAATAGTAATATTATTAATGCCTCTACAATCCACACACATGCGCGATGTACCATCCTTTTTAGGCACTAGAATAATAGGAACAGCACAAGGACTAAGGGATTCACGTATATAACCTTTGTCAAGCAGCTCTTGTACTTGACGCATAATCTCCTTTGTCTCCTCTGGATTGGTACGGTAGGGCGCACGGTTGGGTAGGGATGCACCGGGAATTAAGTCAATCTGATGCTCAATCCCACGAATAGGCGGTAATCCCGGTGGCACGTCTTGTGGAAAGACGTCAGCGAACTCCTGCAAAATGTTAATGACAGCAGGAGGCAAAGAGGGAGGCATGTCCTCGAATGAAAATAATACCTCTTTGCATACAAAAGCATAGCAAACAGATGTAGCAACATCCAAATCATTAATATCAGATTTAGTAGCAAGTAAACATCCACTCTGCAATTTTATTTCGGATGCAACAGTAGATGATGGTTTATTATGCTTATGGTGTTGCTCAAATTCCTGTGCTACAATCTGATTTTCACTCTTATTTTTCTCCTGTTTTGCTTTACTAGCTCTAGCAATGTCATCTTTCATAATATGTTCGGGAGACATAGGAAGCAACGTGATATTATGATCCTTATGAACAAGAGTATACTGATTTGTCCTACCATGGTGTACAGAATTTTTATCAAACTGCCATGGTCTACCAAGTAAAACAGAACATGCTTGCATGGGTACCACATCACAATCCACATAATCAGAATATGTAGCAATGCTAAAATGCACACGAACAGTACGTGTTACCTTAACCTTGCCACTATTGTTGAACCATTGGATGTAATAAGGATGAGGATGTGGTCTGGTGGTTAGAGACAGCTTCTCCACCATCTCCATGCTAGCCAAGTTATTGCAACTCCCTCCATCGATGATGATGCGAATAGAACGCTCCTTCACAACTCCCTTTGTGTGGAACAAGTTGTGCCTCTGATTTTGCTCAGCCTGTGTAACCTGCACACTGAGAACATGTTGAGCAACTAAACTTTCATACCTGTCAGCGTAATCAGCAGCCATGTAGTGTGTTTCTGGTTCTGCATCGTCGCCATTGTGTTCTTCACTTGCAATGAGAGCCAAAGTCTCCTCATCATAATCACTAGCAGACGCATATCCACCATCCTCAGTAACAATCATGACACGCTTGGAAGGGCATTCTCTCGCAAAGTGACCTCCACCCTTGCAACGACGGCATATAACCTCATGTGTTTGCCCTGTGGATGCAATAGATGAAGAAGAGCTCGGTGCAGGCCCAGAAGGTGTGCTCTTGGTAGAGGGTGGAGGAGGAGCCTGTTTCCTGGTATCGCGGTTGGAGTTGGAGGTTGAAGTAGGTGGTGTTGCAGCAGGACGTGTGGAAGTAGAGGAGGTACGTGGCGTCCATGATGAAGTGCGACCTGCAGAAAAAGTAGTTCTCGCCATTGCCTGTCGATCCTGCACTTCACGTTCGGCTTTGCAAGCAAGATGAAATAAACGAGTGATAGTGTTATACTCCTTATACTCCAGAATAGTCTAAATCTCTCTATTCAATCCACCCATAAAACGTGCAAGCATAGCTTCATTCTCCTCAACAATACCACATCTAATCATACCAGTTTGTAATTCCTGATAATATTCTTCTACAGAATTTTTTCCTTGTCTTAAACGCTACAAATTTTGAAGCAACTCACGTTGATAATAAGGTGGCACCCAACGATTACGCATAGCAGTTTTCAAAGCAGCCCAAGTAGTTGGAATATTAGCATGGTGTATTCTACAATGTTCTGACCACCAAACACAAGCAAAACTTATGAATGAACAAACAGCAGCGGCAACACGTCTATCCTCGGGAAATTGTAAGCATGTAAAACGTTGTTCTGTTTCTAACTCCCATGTAAGATATATATCAGGAACATATCTACCCTCAAACGTCGGAATATTCAATTTAAGTTTAGGGAGATGGTCATGATCCCGTACCTGCGGGGGTGGTGCAGCCCTACCGTTACGGTTGTAGCCATGTGGTCGACCTGGTGCGTATGGTGGTGGTTGCCCCTGGGGCGGATCTGGAGCAACCTCTCCCTCATCATCGAAATCACCATCATAATCTTCAACCTGCTCAACGATAGTAGCCGCACGAGCCACCGAAGTAGCAGCAGTATCAACAGTACCAGGATGTTGGGCGTGGCCGAGAGGCACACGTCGCGCTCGTCGTTCAAAAGGAAGAGGAGCTGCCGCTGGTGGAGGTAGACGGGCAAGCACCTCATTGAACTTGGCGTCCATCTTGGTGTCGAATGTCTTCTCCAAACCATCTAGCTTCTCCATGGCCACTCCAAAGTTGTTCACGAAGTCTTGTACCTGCTCAGCCATCATTTGCTGAAATTTATCATAGAGCGCTTTGTTGGTCATGCTCTCCCAGTCGATCTCGTCATCGTGTGATCCTGGCATGGTTAGCAGAAATAGGAAACACACAATATGAAACCTACAGACTACTGGGACGTGGTGGTGGTGGTGGTGTGGCACAAACCCTTTAAGCGAATCTCAATTTCTTACCAGTTCTTACCCAGTAGCACGCGGTGATCGGCAACCGTTGTAGCCAAAACTCTCAAAGCTTGGATAGAGCGATTGCCAGGTGGTGTCAAGCACACGGCGTAGAAGTATGTGGAGCTGGGATGGCTTATAATATGGTAGCAAAAAGGGTCAGCAATAATCAATTCAGAGATGCAAGGTTGAATAAACGCTCAACGACGGTACTGTGCTGGTCCTAGGCTAGACCGTGCTAGAGACGCGAGCCTAAAACACCAACAAAAGCACGACGATACACGTAATCAAGGGAAGAGCACACTCTGTTTTTTTTTCTTTTTTTTTTGCGCCTCTTTTTTTTTTTGCGCCTCTTTTTTTTTTTTTTTTTTTGCTCAGAAAAACACTATAATTGCGAGTGTCTCAAAACCCTTCCCAAGTCGTATAAGCAGGATAGACACGAAAAAAAAATTTTGAATTTTTTTTTTCTGGAGCGATGCGGGGGCTGCGACAACCAAAAAATTTCGACAAAACTCACTATGATAGCAAGTGTCTCAAAACGCTCCGGAGAACCTAAAATCAAGATAGGGAAAAAATATTTTCGGCCGAAATTTTTTTTGGGCCAAAACGTGCTCTGCAAAACGTGGTCAGAACCAATCTCTCTGGGTTTTTTTTTTCCGACATCTACACAGGTAGCAAAACGCGAATCCGAAATCAAAAAGATCTCGAAACTAAATTTAAAACGAGCTGGACTCGGATTGGTGGTGGTATATATGGACACCAATGGATAACTGGCAGCGGGGATGATGGTGGTGGGATATGGCGACTATGAAGACGATGCGTTGGCGGCGTGACAACTTGTGAATAGAACTCGAAACTCTAAAGAACTAGGCACTAAGACCAGCAACTCGACACGACGATGTAACCGCAAATTCAACAAAGCAAAATACTGAAAAGACTATGCAAAGGCTCAGATTGGTTCGGATATGATGATCTAACCCTAATTTTTTTTTGTGGCTTTTTCGTGGACTAAAGGTATGAAGAACAGATGCGATCTAAACTACGAAAACTGGTAAAATCTCACCGAGCAACCTGGAAATCTGATACCACTTAATAGAGGCGAAGTTGTCCCTGTCTTTCGATGAGATGGTGGCTATCGTTTTTGGTGGAGTAGACTTTGACGATCCGACTACGAACGTGTGAGACGTCGCGCCTTAGCAATCGCTAAACCAACTCTGAGAGGTTATTGACCACGCCGGAGCACGATCAACCTGACCACGAGGGTCTATTTCCTGCACGCAAACGAAGAACAAGCAAGAAACTAAGATTGCAATCTGGATATTGCGAATATAAGAGGAAAGCTTTATTGATGAAGTGGGGTTCTGTGACGCCTTTGTCTGGTCGTGGAACACAAACGAAGAACGCGAAGTTGCTGCTATGGCGAACTTGTAATCTAAACAAAACCCCCCAAACCTAAAACGAAGCCCTAAGGGCTGTATATATGGGGGAATTGATAGAGGCGAAGTTGTCCCTGTCTTTCGATGAGATGGTGGCTATCGTTTTTGGTGGAGTAGACTTTGACGATCCGACTACGAACGTGTGAGACGTCGCGCCTTAGCAATCGCTAAACCAACTCTGAGAGGTTATTGACCACGCCGGAGCACGATCAACCTGACCACGAGGGTCTATTTCCTGCACGCAAACGAAGAACAAGCAAGAAACTAAGATTGCAATCTGGATATTGCGAATATAAGAGGAAAGCTTTATTGATGAAGTGGGGTTCTGTGACGCCTTTGTCTGGTCGTGGAACACAAACGAAGAACGCGAAGTTGCTGCTATGGCGAACTTGTAATCTAAACAAAACCCAAACCTAAAACGAAGCCCTAAGGGCTGTATATATGGGGGAATAGAAGGGAATTTCGTGGCCCCTTGGAGGAGGGGTCCGAAACCGACCCTAAGTCAGTTTCCCCATACATACGGACTCTAAAAACAGCCTATAATATGGTATTTCGAAATTACATGGGCCTGGCCCAAAATTAAGGTGGCGCAGCACCTATATTAGCCTATGGACGAATTTTATAAAGTGGCATCATGCATATTTCGTCCAAAGCTTCCCACTCCCATTATGGTGGCTTCAATGTGCGAAAATCATCACTGGAAGCTCCATTGTTCTTCCCCGCGCGCGCACCTTCTCCTCCATGCTTTATCCCGCTCCAATGGTCATCCTTCTTATCCATGATAGGTCCTTCATTCATAAGTAAAACAAAAGTATCTAATTTAGGCAGCATCATATGTTCATGAATATTAGAAGGATTTCCAAGAAACGAAAGTACCTGGTAATTCAATTGACGTGCGCGAGCTCTAGTAATTGGTCCTGTATGTATAGCAGTCGGGGTGGGTGTAACATTAGTAGGGATGTCCTCATCATCCTCCCCTTCTTGAACTGAAGTCGTCCTCGACAGAAGCTCATCTTCCTCACCCAAATAAGGCTTCAAATCTGCAATGTTAAAAGTGGGGCTAACCCCAAACTCTGCAGGCAGCTCAAGTTTATATGCATTATCATTTATTTTCTCTAACACCTTAAAAGGACCATCAGCACGGGGCATTAGCTTTGACTTGCGCAAATCAGGAAATCTATCCTTACGCAAATGTAACCAAACAAGATCACCAGGTGCAAAGACAACATGTTTTCTACCCTTATCTCCAGCAAGTTTGTATTTAGCATTCATACACTCAATGTTTTCCTTCGTTAACTCATGCATCTTTAATATCAATTCAGCACGTTCTTTAGCATCAAAATTAACCTTCTCCGAAGACGGAAGAGGCAACAAATCAATAGGTGCACGAGGTAAGAAACCATACACAACTTCAAAAGGGCACATCTTAGTGGTAGAATGTAGCGAATGATTATAAGCAAATTCAATATGAGGCAAGCATTCTTCCCACATTTTCAGGTTATTCTTCAAAACAGCCCTAAGCATAGTAGACAATGATCTATTGACTACTTCAGTTTGGCCATCAGTTTGGGGGTGACATGTAGTACTAAAAAGCAGTTTAGTCCCCAACTTAGCCCATAAACATCTCCAAAAGTGGCTAAGAAATTTAGCATCACGATCGGAAACAATTGTATTTGGCACACCATGCAACCGAATAATTTCACGAAAGAACAAATCAGCAACATGAGCAGCATCATCACTTTTATGACATGGTATAAAGTGTGCCATTTTAGAAAATCTATCCACGACAACAAATATGCTATCCCTCCCCTTCTTTGTTCGAGGTAAACCTAAAACAAAGTCCATAGATATATCCTCCCAAGGAACACTAGGTACAGGTAAAGGCATATATAAACCATGAGGATTGAGTCGTGACTTAGCTTTTTGACATGTAGTGCAGCGAGCAACAAAACGCTCAACATCCCGTCTCATCTTTGGCCAAAAGAAATGTGTAGCAAGTACGTCCTCCGTCTTCTTCACGCCAAAGTGTCCCATTAATCCTCCTCCGTGCGCCTCCTGTAACAACAAAAGACGAACGGAGCTAGCTGGAATGCATAGCTTGTTAGCACGAAACACAAATCCATTATTAATAACGAACTTGTTCCATGTTCTCCCTTCTTTACAATTCTGCAACACGTCTCTAAATTCAGCATCATGCACATATTGATCTTTGATGGTCTCCAAACCAAATATTTTAAAGTCAAGTTGTGAAAGCATAGTATAACGACGAGACAAAACATCAGCAATAACATTGTCTTTACCCTTCTTGTGTTTAATGACATAAGGGAAAGTCTCAATGAATTCAACCCATTTAGCATGTCTACGGTTCAGTTTTGCTTGACTTTTAATATGTTTCAAAGATTCATGATCAGAATGTATAACAAATTCTTTGGGCCATAAATAATGTTGCCATGTTTCCAAAGTCCGAACAAGAGCATATAATTCCTTATCATAAGTAGAATAATTCAGACTAGGCCCACTTAATTTTTCAGAAAAGTACGCAACAGGTTTACCATCTTGTAGTAACACACCTCCTAACCCAATTCCACTAGCATCACATTCAAGCTCAAAAGTCTTATTAAAATCAGGAAGTTGGAGTAAAGGAGCATGTGTTAACTTATCTTTCAAGACCGTGAAGGCTTCTTCCTGTGCGGTACCCCAAGAAAAAGGCACGTCCTTCTTTGTAAGCTCATTGAGAGGCGCAGCAATGGTGCTGAAATTTCTCACAAAACGCCTATAGAAACCAGCGAGGCCAAGAAAACTCCTTACTTGTGTGACCGTTTTGGGCTGCGGCCAACTCTCAATAGCTTCGATCTTGGCTGTATCAACTTCAATTCCCTGTGGAGTAACAACATAGCCAAGAAAAGATACTCGGTCGGTGCAAAAGGTGCACTTCCCAAGGTTACCAAACAAACGTGCATCACGTAGCGCAGTAAAAACAGCACGTAAATGTTCCAAATGTTCCTCCAAAGATCTACTAAAAATCAATATATCATCAAAATAGACTACCACAAATCGTCCAATGAAAGCACGTAAAACCTCGTTCATTAATCTCATGAAAGTGCTAGGTGCATTAGTTAACCCAAAAGGCATGACTAGCCACTCATATAATCCAAACTTAGTTTTAAATGCTGTTTTCCATTCATCGCCCAATTTCATACGAATTTGATGGTATCCACTACGCAAATCAACTTTGGAGAAAATTGTAGAGCCACTTAATTCATCGAGCATATCATCTAGTCTAGGAATAGGATGACGATAACGAATAGTAATATTATTAATGCCTCTACAATCCACACACATGCGCGATGTACCATCCTTTTTAGGCACTAGAATAATAGGAACAGCACAAGGACTAAGGGATTCACGTATATAACCTTTGTCAAGTAGCTCCTGTACTTGACGCATAATCTCCTTTGTCTCCTCTGGATTGGTACGGTAGGGCGCACGGTTGGGTAGGGATGCACCGGGAATTAAGTCAATCTGATGCTCAATCCCGCGAATAGGCGGTAATCCCGGTGGCACGTCTTGTGGAAAGACGTCAGCGAACTCCTGCAAAATGTTAATGACAGTAGGAGGCAAAGAGGGAGGCATGTCCTCGAATGAAAATAATACCTCTTTACATACAAAAGCATAGCAAACATATGTAGCAACATCCAAATCATTAATATCAGATTTAGTAGCAAGTAAACATCCACTCTTCAATTTTATTTCAGATGCAACAGTAGATGATGGTTTATTATGCTTATGGTGTTGCTCAAATTCCTGTGCTACAATCTGATTTTCACTCTTATTTTTCTCCTGTTTTGCTTTACTAGCTCTAGCAATGTCATCTTTCATAATATGTTCGGGAGACATAGGAAGCAAAGTGATATTATGATCCTTATGAACAAGAGTATACTGATTTGTCCTACCATGGTGTACAGAATTTTTATCAAACTGCCATGGTCTACCAAGTAAAACAGAACATGCTTGCATGGGTACCACATCACAATCCACATAATCAGAATATGTAGCAATGCTAAAATGCACACGAACAGTACGTGTTACCTTAACCTTGCCACTATTGTTGAACCATTGGATGTAATAAGGATGAGGATGTGGTCTGGTGGATAGAGACAGCTTCTCCACCATCTCCATGCTAGCCAAGTTATTGCAACTCCCTCCATCGATGATGATGCGAACAGAACGCTCTTTCACAACTCCCTTTGTGTGGAACAAGTTGTGCCTCTGATTTTGCTCAGCGTGTGTAACCTGCACACTGAGAACACGTTGAGCAACTAAACTTTCATACCTGTCAGCGTAATCAGCAGCCATGTATTGTGTTTCTGGTTCTGCATCCTCGCCACCCTGTTCGTCACTTGCAATAAGTGCCAAAGTCTCCTCATCATAATCACTAGCGGACGCATATCCACCATCCTCAGTAACAATCATTACACGCTTGGAAGGGCATTCTCTCGCATAGTGACCTCCACCCTTGCAACGACGACATATAACCTCATGTGTTTGCCCTGTGGATGCAATAGATGAAGAAGAACTCTGTGCAGGCCCAAAAGGTGTGCTCTTCGCAGAGGGTGCAGTAGGAGCCTGTTGCCTGGTATCGCGATTAGAGTTGGAGGTTGAAGGAGGTGGTGTTGCAGCAGGACGTGCGGAAGCAGAGGAGGTACGTGGCGTCCATGATGAAGTACGGCCTGCAAAATTAGTAGTTCTCGCCATTGCCTGTCGATCCTGCACTTCACGTTCAGCTTTGCAAGCAAGATGAAATAAACGAGTGATAGTGTTATACTCCTTATACTCTAGAATAGTCTGAATCTCTCTATTTAATCCACCCATAAAACGTGCAAGCATAGCTTCATTCTCCTCAACAATACCACATCTAATCATACCAGTTTGTAATTCCTGATAATATTCTTCTACAGAATTTTTTCCTTGTCTTAAGCGCTGCAAATTTTGAAGCAATTCACGTTGATAATAAGGTGGCACCCAACGATTTCGCATAGCAGTTTTCAAAGCAGCCCAAGTAGTTGGAATATTATCAGGGTGTATTCTACAATGTTCTGACCACCAAACACAAGCAAAACTAGTGAATGAACAAACAGCAGCAGCAACACGTCGATCCTCTGGAAATTGTAAGCATGTAAAACGTTGTTCTGTTTCTAACTCCCATGTAAGATATATATCAGGAACATATCTACCCTCAAACGTCGGAATATTCAATTTAAGTTTAGGGAGATGGTCATGATCCCGTACCTGCGGGGGTGGTGCAGCCCTACCGTTACGGTTGTAGCCATGTGGTCGACCTGGTGCGTATGGTGGTGGTTGCCCATGGGGCGGATCTGGAGCAACCTCTCCCTCATCATCGAAATCACCATCATAATCTTCAACCTGCTCAACGACAGTAGCCGCACGAGCCACCGAAGTAGCAACAGTATCAACAGTACCAGGATGTTGGGCGTGGCCGAGAGGCACACGTCGCGCTCGTCGTTCAAAAGGAAGAGGAGCTGCCGCTGGTGGAGGTAGACGGGCAAGCACCTCATTGAACTTGGCGTCCATCTTGGAGTCGAATGTCTTCTCCAAACCATCTAGCTTCTCCATCGCAACTCCAAAGTTGTTCACGAAGTCCTGTACCTGCTCAGCCATCATTTGCTGAAATTTATCATAGAGCGCTTTGTTGGTCATGCTCTCCCAGTCGATTTCGTCATTGTGTGATCCTGGCATGGTTAGCAGAAATAGGAAACACACAATATGAAACCTACAGACTGCTGGGACGTGGTGGTGGTGGTGGTGTGGCACAAATCCTTTAAGCGAATCTCAATTTCTTACCAGTTCTTACCCAGTAGCAGGCGGTGATCGGCAACCGTTGTAGCCAAAACTCTCAAAGCTTGGATAGAGCGATTGCCAGGTGGTGTCAAGCACACGGCGTAGAAGTATGTGGAGCTGGGATGGCTTATAATATGGTAGCAAAAAGGGTCAGCAATAATCAATTCAGAGATGCAAGGTTGAATAAACGCTCAACGACGGTACTGTGCTGGTCCTAGGCTAGACCGTGCTAGAGACGCGAGCCTAAAACACCAAAAAAACACGACGATACACCTAAGCAAGGGAAAAGCACAATCGGATTTTTTTTTCGTTTTTTTTTTCGGCGCCTCTTTTTTTTTTTTTTTTCAAAAATCACTACAATGGCGAGTGTCTCAAAACTCTTGCCACGTCGTATAAGCAAGATGGGCACGAATTTTTCTTTTGGACTATTTTTTTTTTCTGGAGCAATCCGGGGGCGGCGACGACCCAAAAATTTCGACAAAAATCACTATGATAGCAAGTGTCTCAAAACGCTCCAGGGAACCTAAAATCAAGATAGGGAAAAAATATTTTCAGCCGAAATTTTTTTTGGGCCAAAACATGCTCTGCAAAGCGTGCCAGACTCTTTTTTTTTTCCGACACCTGCGCAGGTAGCAAAACACGGATCCGAAATCAAAAGGATCTCGAAACTAAACCTAAAACGAACTGGACTTGGATTGGTGGAGGATTTGTGGTGGTATATATGGACACCAATGGAGAGTGATGATGGATGATGAGATATGGCAGCGGCGATGATGGTGGTGGTATATGGCAACTATGAAGATGATGCGGTGGCGGCGTGACAACCTGTGAAAAGAACTCGAAACTCTAAAGGACTAGACACTAAGACCAGCAACTCGACACAACGATGTAACCGCCAATTCAACAAAGCAAAATACTGAAAAGACTATGCAAAGGCTCAGATTGGTTCGGATATGATGATCTAACCCTAATTTTTTTTTGGCTTTTTCGTGGACTAAAGGTATGAAGAACAGATGCGATCTAAACTACGAAAATTGGTAAAATCTCACCGAGCAACCTGGAAATCTGATACCACTTGATAGAGGCGAAGTTGTCCCTGTCTTTCGATGAGATGGTGGCTATCGTTTTTGGTGGAGTAGACTTTGACGATCCGACTACGAACGTGTGAGACGTCGCGCCTTAGCAATCGCTAAACCAACTCTGAGAGGTTATTGACCACGCCGGAGCACGATCAACCTGACCACGAGGGTCTATTTCCTGCACGCAAACGAAGAACAAGCAAGAAACTAAGATTGCAATCTGGATATTGCGAATATAAGAGGAAAGCTTTATTGATGAAGTGGGGTTCTGTGACGCCTTTGTCTGGTCGTGGAACACAAACGAAGAACGCGAAGTTGCTGCTATGGCGAACTTGTAATCTAAACAAAACCCAAACCTAAAACGAAGCCCTAAGGGCTGTATATATGGGGGAATAGAAGGGAATTTCGTGGCCCCTTGGAGGAGGGGTCCGAAACCGACCCTAAGTCAGTTTCCCCATACATACGGACTCTAAAAACAGCCTATAATATGGTATTTCGAAATTACATGGGCCTGGCCCAAAATTAAGGTGGCGCAGCACCTATATTAGCCTATGGACGAATTTTATAAAGTGGCATCATGCATATTTCGTCCAAAGCTTCCCACTCCCATTATGGTGGCTTCAATGTGCGAAAATCATCACTGGAAGCTCCATTGTTCTTCCCCGCGCGCGCACCTTCTCCTCCATGCTTGATCCCGCTCCAATGGTCATCCTTCTTATCCATGATAGGTCCTTCATTCATAAGTAAAACAAAAGTATCTAATTTAGGCAGCATCATATGTTCATGAATATTAGAAGGATTTCCAAGAAACGAAAGTACCTGGTAATTCAATTGACGTGCGCGAGCTCTAGTAATTGGTCCTGTATGTATAGCAGTCGGGGTGGGTGTAACATTAGTAGGGATGTCCTCATCAGGAATAGAAGGGAATTTCGTGGCCCCTTGGAGGAGGGGTCCGAAACCGACCCTAAGTCAGTTTCCCCATACATACGGACTCTAAAAACAGCCTATAATATGGTATTTCGAAATTACATGGGCCTGGCCCAAAATCAAGGTGGCGCAGCACCTATATTAGCCTATGGACGAATTTTATAAAGTGGCATCATGCATATTTCGTCCAAAGCTTCCCACTCCCATTATGGTGGCTTCAATGTGCGAAAATCATCACTGGAAGCTCCATTGTTCTTCCCCGCGCGCGCACCTTCTCCTCCATGCTTGATCCCGCTCCAATGGTCATCCTTCTTATCCATGATAGGTCCTTCATTCATAAGTAAAACAAAAGTATCTAATTTAGGCAGCATTATATGTTCATGAATATTAGAAGGATTTCCAAGAAACGAAAGTACCTGGTAATTCAATTGACGTGCGCGAGCTCTAGTAATTGGTCCTGTATGTATAGCAGTCGGGGTGGGTGTAACATTAGTAGGGATGTCCTCATCACTACCCAGCTGCCTCTCGGGAAGGAACATAGACGCCCTGAGCTGTACTTCGTCGGAGCAATGGAAGGTGCTCCCGTGATAGCATCAGAGTGCTCGGGCGATAATATGATTGAATAAGTTGTAATGCGTCCAAAGACATTTCGAAGTTTTAATATTATAAATTATTATGCGTGTAATGTTTTTGCATTCATTTATAACTCTTGTGTGGCCGTTTGAAACTAAAAGATGCGAGTCGTCAGCTTCATCCCCCATGTAGATACTACATGGGGTTTCTCTGCCAATGCATTATGTCCCTTAGCCGAGAGATCGGAACCCGAAGGCGGTAGAGTGTGGCGGACTAGGAAATCAAACTATAGTGCTTTATTACTTTCACTTAGCCGTAGGGGCGCAAAAAGGATTGCGAGGGGCTAAAGACTAGCCCCCGAAGTGTTGTGATGTTAGGATAAACCACGGCTAAGGCCAGCATCACATGGTTTGCATGGAGAGCAAACCCCTCGCGCAACGCAGAATATCCTCTGAAGAGGATTTAAGTATAACAGTTTATGCTCGGATTCAGAGACCGGCTCTCGCATACTATGACAATCAGTTTTCAGCTTTCTTCCCTGAGGTGCTTGACCAGACTATCTGGAAACACAATCGCAGGGGTTCTCCCTTTGCCCTTTTAGCCGAACAAGCAGAACGTAACGGGGCAAGCACAGGAGCCGGGCAACCCCACTATTGACCGAAGACATAGTTCGGAACCAATGCATATAAAGTGAACTCCAAAATGCAGAACACATAATAAACTATATGTAAGGCGATTTGTTTGTAAGCTCGATCCCCCGGTGTATTATCTGGTTGCGTCGTAACATACCAAACTATTTTGCGAGAAGAGGGTGAATAGGAAAATATGTGCCGAAAAGGACAAAAAGACAAACATGTAAAATTATGCTATATTTTTTCTCAGCAACTCTTATTACTCGGAGTGTCGAAGCAACGTCTTACAGGTATGTGAAAAAAACAAATTTCAGGAGTGGTTGTACCAGGGGTCTTCGATTGGTGGCCTTGCGTCCTCGATGTACCCTGTTGCTAGTTTACTCCTGCTCTTTGGTGCACCTCGATGGGTGGTACTGTTCGGCAAATGGATCTTGCAAACAAGGTCTTGAGAAGTCACCGAATTAAGGATGAGATTTACGCCCTTGGTAGGCCTTTGAATGGTCCCTCCATTGTGTCCAGTGACACGTTAATGGTAGTGGTTCGGTCCAGTCGGACATCCACCTTCGTTTCCCCACTGCTACCCCTGGGATTTTAAGTGCAAAGTTGTGCCTCCTCAGCACGTACTTTGCTGGTCCTAGGGGCATGCGATGGGGGGTGAGTCCCTATTTAAGGGGAGAGGAAGACTCCGAGAGTTCGGACTGAAGCCGAGGTCGCTTCCCAATCTTGCGGGCCTTTACGTCGGATGGTGGAGCTTGCCGATCATCTTTGTAATTAAATTCAGGCGCTAGGGCCAGCGCATGTTCCTCGGTTCGTACAGAGCGCTCGGTGTTGCCGTTAACAGTAATGACCCCCTTGGGGATGGGCATCTTGACCTTGAGGTATGCATAATGTGGGACAGCATTGAAGCGAGCGAACATTGTCCTGCCGAGCAAGGCATGATTGCTACTGCGAAAGGGCACAATGTCGAAGCTCAAGTCTTCGCTGCGAAAGTTATTGGGCGAGTCATACACAACTTCCAGGGTTACGGAGCCCGTGCATCGGGCCTCGACACCTGGAATAACTCCTTTAAAGGTAGTCTTACTAGGTTTGATCCTTGATGGATCTATGCCCATCTATTTCACCGTGTTTGAGTAAATCGGGTTAAGGCTACTTCCTCCATCCATTAGGACCTTTGTGAGGTGATACCCATCTATAATGGGGTCGAGGACGAGTGCGGCCGACCATGGGTTATACTTCGGGGCCACGGGCTCTATAGCACAAACCTCTTGAAGGGCGTGCTTCCTCTCCTTAGGTATATGGGTGGCGTATATCATATTTACCGTTTTGACTTCCGGAGGAAATTTCTTTTGGCCGCCACCAATCGAGGCCCGAGGCTCATCCTCATCCTCGTTGCGGGGGCTCTTGCCTTGATCCTCGGGTGATCTTACCGACCTATTTAAACACCCAAAAATTGCGATGTGTGTGATTGGTGGGCTTCTCTTGAGTCCCGTGGATTTGGCAAGACCTTTCCATGATCTTTCCCAATGGGGTGGGTCCGTCGCGATTGCCTTTAGGAGGCTTCTTCCGCTGCCCAGGACGGGAGTTGCGGAAGCCGGCATAAATGATCGTATTATCGGCATCACTATTATTGTGCCGGCACTTGTTCTTGTTGCGCTTGGGTTTCCCATTGCCATCCTGAACTTCGGATGTTTCGGGATCTTTAGAGTTGTGGCTACGTCTTGCTAGCCAATTGTCTTCACCTGCGCAAAAGTGGGCATCAGGGATGTAAGGGCGGACATGGTCCGAGGTTTATCCTGGCTGAGCTGGCGAGCCAACCATTCGTCCTAAATATTATGCCGAAAAGAGGCTATTTCTTCAGCATCCGGGCAGTCGACAATCTGGTTATTCTTGTTGAAAAAACGATTCTAGAATTGTCGTGCAGACTCTTCGGGCTTTTGTACAACGTTGCTTAAGTCGAAGGAGTCCGGCGGTCGAACATAGGTTCCTTGGAAGTTAAAGCGGAATTCATCCTCCAGGTCTTCCCAGCATCCAATGGAGTTTTTGGGGAGGCTGTTTAGCCAATGCTGAGCTGGCCCCTTGAGTTTGAGGGGGGATATCCCTGGTTCACCTCATTTGTCATCTTCTCCTCATGATAAATCTCAGCTGTCAAATGAAGCTTCTACAAAGAAGACCTATTTGGGTCCCATGACAAGGAGCCGTGCCAAACAAATGGAACAACAGGTGAACGCGCTCCTAACTGATCATAATTCAACTATGCATGAGAACTTTATACTACCTAAATCTTTTGTGCTGATTATACTCAGGTACAATGCTGAGGACAACCTACAACTTTCAGCACATGAGGAAACAAGTTTTGAAGCCCATACAACAAGTTTGAAGAGAACAAGCTTCAACACTGATGCAAACCATGTTTTCGTGACAAGGGCAACTAATTACATCCCACGGAAGAATAGCAAGCCATCCCAACAATCTATTGCTGCATGCCCAGTTCTAGAATTCGTCCCAGAACTTGCTGCACAAACATGTGAGTATCCAGCACGTGTGGGAGTACAAATTGGACAGCATTTGAAGTCTACTTTCAGGAAAATTAAACGGCACAACATTTGGAGTCCTGAGTCAAAGGATATGAGAGTTCCAGTGCAAGTTGTCCAGAGCATTAATTGCTGCGCGAGGCTCCATGTATTTGCTCCCTTGACCAGCTGGTTACCACGAATTTGAGCCTCTCTTTTGGACTGGTTTCACACCTACACTAGGAGGGTTGTTCCTAGTATAAATACCCCTTCCCCCACTTCAGCCACAACTCTTTGGCAATTTGATTTCAGCATAGGTTAGCTAAGTGCAACCAGAATCTTGTTTGAGAGTTCACTTCCTCCTTAGCTCTTGTAATCTTGCCTTGTGAGAGGGTAAACTCACTTTGTGATTTTACATCAGCAGCCGTTGAGGCGGCGACCAGTTCGTGCTTCCAACTTCGTGCGTGGTTGCGTGGATTGGAATCCTAAGAGTGTGGTTGGGCGAATACTTGTTGCTGGTTGTTGCATGTGCCGTAGCTAGTTTCGGTGTCGTCAGGTTGCACTAGTTATCCATTACCCAACATCGCTGTTGGCTGGGATCGAGGGTTGCCTTCGTACCCTTCAGGTGGCGTTGATTCGCATCATAGAGTAGGTCCTCCGTGAAGATCGGGCAACCCCATATCATCTTGGCATCAGAGCTTCGGTTCACACGGTAGGATCTTGTATCCCTAGCTTAGTTCGTGTTCTTGTTCATCCTAAAGTCCAGAAAATAGCCCCACAGAAAAACCCACCTTTACCTAGCCCTTTGCAGCCTTTAATCTGTTATTTGGTGAGTTTTATCAAGTTCTTATCCACTAGTTTTTTGTTTTTTGTTGCTGAGTTTCTTCCCCATCCAATCTTGTGTGTTTGTGTTCATTTTCGCGGAGAGATTTCAGATCTGCATCCTCCACCAAATCGTGTGTATCTTTGTCATCCGGAGTCCATTTTGGGTGTTTTTGTACATTTTGGAAAGCCCACACCGTGTACCTTCCATCCATCATTGTTAGATCTGATTTCCACCGTGTTTTCCACCCAGAAAAATCAGATCAGTTCGTGTGTGTTTGCTGCTAAGGTTTTAGCTGCATGTTCTTGTTGTTTGAGCTCGTCCATTGTAATTTTCGTAATTTCCCCAAAGTGTGTGTTCAGATTGAAGTCCCTTGTTGAAAGTTTGTCAAAAAAAGAGGCATTAGAAACTTGTGTGGATGATTAGTTGGTTCAACAATACCTAGATTGTAGATTAGTGTTTCTTTTGCTACATCTATACCCCCACCCAAGCTCCACCAAACAGCCCCGCATGTGCATCCATTGACTTGTATTAGCTTGATTATCACTCTTGGTATACCAACCACCGGCACCACGGTTGAGCATGATTCTGCTCTCACTTGGAAGTTACATGAGCTTCGGTTGGTAAGTGAGGTGAGCCTGAGTTATTACCCACATATATGCTTCTAGTACTATAGGGTTTTGCAAAAACTAACCATGGCAGGTGGTGAAAACGAGTATGATGTTGAAGGAAATGGGCATCAAAATCAGCCTATCACACGGTTTCACTTCAATGCATTACGTGATCATCTACGCCGAGAGTTCAGAAACAGCCTTGATCCAATTGAAGAGAAGCAAGACAAGTTGTCAAGAGATTTGCAGCAACTTATGGGTAACGTTAATGAGCAGCTCACTCAGAACATGGCAGCCATGAGGACCGATATAGTTGCTGATATTGTGCGAGAGCTTCGTCAAGGCCGAGAAGATGCAAGTGTCCAAGGTGATGAACATCATGCAACTGATGGGGACGCTGCTGCATTCGATCCACAAGCTAGAAGAAACCGTGCTCCTGCCCCCCATGCCATGAGACCTCCCGGTCCTGGACGTGGAAATGCTCGTGCTTATGGTCATGGTCATCATGAAGTTGCTGCTGGTCGTGGTCTTAGAGGAGGCCACCGGAGAGCAAATCTGCACCATGAAGATAGTGAATATGAGTTTGATGAAGATGAAGATGGCATGCACCAGAATGATAGGTTTCATCGTCCAAGACACTATGGTCGTGGACGGCAAGAGGAGGAGAGGTTTGGAAAGCTGAAATTTACCATGCCCAAGTATGATGGTGGATCTGATCCAGAAAGTTATCTTACATGGGAATTGAAGTTTGACAAGATTTTCTGCATGCACAACTACTCCGAAGAGAAGAAATTAGCTATGGCCTCAGTTGTGTTTGAAGACTATGCTCTAATCTGGTGGGAGCAAGTTCAGAATCAGCGAGAAGAAGAAGGAGAACCTGCTATTGCTACATGGACAAAAATGAAAAGAGAGATGAGAGCAAGATTTGTCCCAAGGCATTATAGGCGTGATGTCTTTGATAAGCTCCAGAATTTGAGGCAAGGAAAGTTATCTGTTGAGGAGCATCATAAGGAGATGGAGAAGGCAATGATAAGAGCCAACATACATGAAGAAGAGGAGCAGTCCATGGCAAGGTTTCTATATGGGCTGAATCCTAATGTCAAGCGAGTTGTTGATTTGCAGCCATATCGGAATGTGGTAGAGCTTGTACATCTTGCTTCAAAGGCTGAACGTCAATTGCAAGAAGACACAAAGCAAAACAAAACTACCTCCTTCACATCTAGAGCTACATCAAGTGGGAGTAAGTTTGTACCTCAATTCAATGTTGGTCGAGGTATCATGAGTAGCTCTGGTGGTGGAAATCTGTCCCATACACGTGCAGCCATGAGCAGAAATGATGCATCAAATTCAAAGGAGAATCTTGAGTGCTTCACATGAGAGGGACGTGGTCACATGAAGAAAGATTGTCCCAACAAGCGTACCATGCTGATTACAGAGAATGGAGAATATGAGTCTTGTAGTGAACCTGAAGAAGAAACTGAGAATGGTGAAAATTCAGATGGAAACGAGCATACCTATTGTGATTATGAGCAAGGTGCCTCTCTTGTTGTCACTAGAGTTTTGAGTGTGCAGCTCAAAGAAGCTGAGAATGGACAATGGCACAATTTGTTTCAAACAAGAGCAAAAGTGCAAGACAAGGTATGCAAAGTAATTGTTGATGGTGGAAGTTGTCACAATCTTGCTAGTAGAGAAATGTGTGATAAGCTTAGGCTGAAGCTGCTGCAACACCCCCATCCATATCATATCCAATGGTTGAGTGAGTGTGGAGAGTTGAAGGTCACACACATGGTACAAGTGCAATTCAAGATTGGAGACTATATTGACACCGTTGAGTGTGATGTTGTGCCCATGAAGGTGTGTCACTTGCTATTGGGCAGACCGTGGCAATATGACCTTTCAGCTCAACATTGTGGCAAAACCAATCAATACACCATCAAGTGGAAAGGGAAAGACTTCGTGCTAAGGCCCATGACACCCTAACAAATCATGGCTAAGCACATGCAAAAGGCTTCTGAAGTAAAAGTAGTGAGTAAGAAAGAGGGAGAGAAAAAGAGTGAGAGAGAGAGATCCACAAATCTGTGAGTGAGCGCCACAAGTCAAATCTGAGAGATAAAAATAAAAGAGAGGGAGAGAACTTGGTCATGTTAGCCACCAAATCAGAACTGAGAGATGTGAGGCTCAACCCAAATCAAGTGGTCATTGTACTTGTGTACAAAGACACTTTTCTTTCAGCTAACGACTTAACTTGTCTCCCTAGTGCTGGTTGCGATGTCTTGCAGGATTTTGCGGATGTTTTTCCGGAGGAAGTACCCGCTGGTATACCTCCCTTGCGTGGCATAGAACATCAGATTGACCTCATTCCAGGAGCATCACTCCCGAATCGACCTCCCTACCGCACCAATCCTGAAGAAACAAAGGAGATACAAAGGCAGGTACAAGAACTTTTAGAAAAAGGTTATGTGCGTGAAAGCTTAAGTCCTTGTGCTGTACCTGTGATTTTGGTGCCTAAGAAAGATGCAACATGGCGATTGGTTATGGATTGTAGGCCTATCAATATTATAACAATTAGGTATCGTCATCCTATTCCTAGGTTAGATGATATGCTTGATGAATTGAGTGGCTCTACTATTTTCTCTAAAATTGATTTGAGAAGTGGATACCATCAGATTAGGATGAAACAAGGAGATGAATGGAAAACTGCTTTCAAAACAAAATTTGGGTTGTATGATTGGTTAGTCATGCCTTTTGGGTTAACTAATGCACCAAGTACATTCATGAGATTGATGAACCATGTTTTGAGAGCTTACATTGGCAAATTTGTTGTTGTGTACTTTGATGACATCCAAATCTATAGCAGGTCCATTGAGGAACATATTGAACATCTAAAACAAGTGTTGAATGTGCTAAGGATAGAAAAACTATATGCTAATGTTGAGAAGTGCTCCTTTTGCACAAACAAGGTTGTTTTTCTTGGCTATGTTGTTTCAGGACAGGGAATTGAAGTGGATGAATCTAAGGTGGAAGCAATCAAGAAATTGCCAACTCCAGTGAATGTAAGCCAGGTGAGAAGTTTTCATGGCCTTGCTGGTTTCTACAGGAGGTTTGTGAAAGATTTTAGTACAATTGCTGCACCTTTGAATGAATTAACAAAGAAAGGTATTGCTTTCAAATGGGGTGCACCACAAGAAGAAGCATTTCTTGAGCTTAAGAAACAATTAACTGAAGCACCTTTGCTGATTTTACCCGATTTCACTAAAACTTTTGAGATAGAATGTGATGCTAGTGGAATAGGTATTGGAGGTGTCTTAATGCAAGAAAGAAAACTAGTAGCATATTTTAGTGAGAAGCTGGTAGGTGCACAACTAAATTATTCTGTTTATGATAAAGAGTTGTATGCTTTGGTTAGAGTGCTTGAAACATGGCAACACTACTTATGGCCTAAGGAATTTATTGTGCATTCTAATCATGAGGCTTTGAAACATTTGAAAAGCTAAACTAAATTGAATCGTAGGCATGCTAAATGGGTAGAATTCATTGAAACTTTTCCATATGTTGTGAAGTACAAGAAAGGAAAGGAAAACATGGTTGTTGATGCTTTGTCTCGTAGGCATGTTCTTCCGACACAATTAGAAGTAAACGTACCAGGACTTAAGAGCTTAAAAGAATTGTACTACACTGATCATGTATTTTCAGAATCATATGCAAAATGTAAGGACGGGAAAGGTTGGGATAAATACCATATTCATGATGGGTTCATTTTTAGGGCTAACAAATTGTGTGTTCCAGATTCGTCGGTTAGACCCTTGTTGTTGCAGGAATCACATGCAGGAGGATTAATGGGACACTTTGGTCGTGAGAAGACTTATGAGCTACTGGCTGATCATTTTTATTGGCCAAAGATGAGGAAGGACGTTGAGAGATTTGTGCAGCGATGCATCACGTGCCACAAAGCTAAGTCTAAACTGAACCCCCATGGTTTATATACTCCATTACCTGTTCCAAATGCTCCTTGGGAAGATATTAGCATGGATTTTGTTTTAGGACTACCTAGGACTAAAAGGGGGAGAGATTCAGTTTTTGTTGTGGTTGATAGGTTCTCAAAAATGGCACATTTCATTCCATGCCACAAGAACGACGATGCTTCACATGTTGCTGATTTGTTTTTCAGGGAAGTTGTCTGCTTGCATGGAATGCCAAGGACCATTGTTTCAGACCGTGATGTGAAGTTCATGAGCTACTTTTGGAAAACATTATGGGCAAAGTTGGGAACCAAGCTGCTGTTTTCAACAACATGTCACCCACAAACTGATGGACAGACGGAGGTGGTGAACCGCACACTCTCAGCCTTGCTGCGTACAATGATCAAGAAGAATTTGAAGGAGTGGGAAGAGTGTTTGCCGCACGTGGAGTTTGCTTACAATAGAGAAGTCCACTCTACCACAAGCATGTGCCCATTTGAAGTGGTATATGGATTCAAACCACTTGCACCAATCGACTTGCTACCACTTCCATTGCAAGAAAGATGTAACTTGGAGGCTTCTAAGTGTGCTGCATATGTGAAGAAGATTCATCAGAAGACCAAAGAAGATATAGAAAGGAAGTCCAAGTACTATGCAGCTAAGGCAAACAAAAACCGCAAGAAGGTGAGTTTTGAGCCCGGAGATCTGGTTTGGGTACATTTGCGCAAAGACAGGTTTCCAGAGAAGCGCAAATCTAAGCTAATGCCTCGTGGAGATGGACCATTCAAAGTTTTGGCAAAGATCAATGACAATGCTTACAAGATTGAGCTCCCCGACGACTATGCTGTTAGTCCAACATTCAATGTCGCTGATTTGTCTCCATGCTTCGATCAAGAGGGTCAAGAGTCGAGGACGACTCCTTTTGAAGAGGTTGAGGATGATGAGGATACCCCTGGTTCACCTCATTTGTCATCTTCTCCTCATGATAAATCTCAGCTGTCAAATGAAGCTTCTACAAAGAAGACCTATTTGGGTCCCATGACAAGGAGCCGTGCCAAACAAATAGAACAAGAGGTGAACGTGCTCCTAACTGATCATAATTCAACTATGCATGAGAACTTTATACTACCTAAATCTTGTGTGCTGATTTTACTCAGGTACAATGCTGAGGACAACCTACAACTTTTAGCACATGAGGAAACAAGTTTTGAAGCCCATACAACAAGTTTGAAGAGAACAAGCTTCAACTCTGATGCAAACCATGTTTTGGTGACAAGGGCAACTAATTACATCCCACGGAAGAATAGCAAGCCATCCCAACAATCTATTGTTGCATGCCCAGTTCTAGAATTCGTCCCAGAACTTGCTGCACAAACATGTGAGTATCCAGCACGTGTGGGAGTACAAATTGGACAGCATTTGAAGTCTACTTTCAGGAAAATCAAACGGTGCAACATTTGGAGTCCTGAGTCAAAGGATATGAGAGTTCCAATGCAAGTTGTCCAGAGCATTAATTGCTGCGCGAGGCTCCATGTATTTGCTCCCTTGACTAGCTGGTTACCACGAATTTGAGCCTCTCTTTTGGACTGGTTTCACACCTACACTAGGAGGGTTGTTCCTAGTATAAATACCCCTTCCCCCACTTCAGCCACAACTCTTTGGCAATTTGATTTCAGCATAGGTTAGCTAAGTGCAACCAGAATCTTGTTTGAGAGTTCACTTCCTCCTTAGCTCTTGTAATCTTGCCTTGTGAGAGGGTAAACTCACTTTGTGATTTTACATCAGCAGCTATTGAGGCGGCGACCAGTTCGTGCTTCCAACTTCATGCGTGGTTGCGTGGATTGGAATCCTAAGAGTGTGGTTGGGAGAATACTTGTTGCTGGTTGTTGCATGTGCCGTAGCTAGTTTCGGTCTCGTCAGGTTGCACTAGTTATCCATTACCCAACATCGCTGTTGACTGGGATCGAGGGTTGCCTTCGTACCCTTTAGGTGGCATTGATTCGCATCATAGAGTAGGTCCTCCGTGAAGATCGGGCAACCCCGTATCACTGTTTAGCCAATGCCGAGCTGGCCCCTTGAGTTTGAGGGGGGGATATTTGATGGCGTGGAGATCATCTCCTTGTGCCATGTGTATGTGGAGGTGGAAATCCTCAATCCATACGGTTGGCTCAGTTGTCCCATCATACTATTCGATATTCACGGGTTTGAACCCCTCTGGGAACTCATGCCGCATTACCTCGTCTGTGAAGCACAAAGGGTGAGCGGCGCCTCGAACCCGAGCTATATCGTGCCTGTATTCGGCGTATGTTGTAGCCCGGTTGTGTTCTCGGTCTCTGTTATTGCTTTGGTCGAGCCATGGTCCGTACCCATCCCGTCTATCGGGCGAGTATGGTATCGATCCATAGATTGATCTTGTGCGACCTGCTCCGTGGTCTAGGTCGTCTCGCAGGTCGAACCTGTCATTGGGCTCTAGCGGCTCCTTTCCCCATCTTCGGAGCATAGCCGGTGTGTGACCCGTATCGTCAGTCATCCTATCACGCCCGCGAGGAGGGCAGTCTGGCTTGTCATATGGGGTATGTCTGGGAGACGGGGTATTAGTGAGGTCGTCGTCAAACTTCAGCAGCAGCCTTCTACGTGGATAACTCTTAGGTTGGTCTGATAGATCGATACCGTATCCCTCTTCACCTGAGAAGACTCTAGTCCATCGATCGTTGAGGTTGTCTTGTTCGGCTTTAAGTTGCCGTTCTTTCGCTTTCAGGCTGCAGGCCGTTGCTATGAGTTGTTGTCCGAAACATTCCTGATCTTCGGAGTTATCGGGAATGTCTAGGTTGTCGGCTTCCGGGATGTCCTCCTCCTTGACGAGAGGTAGATAATTGTCATCCTCAGAGTCGTTGAATTTGTCGGGGTTGCTCTGGTCCTCAGGCCCTTCCTAACCCTCTAACGGGTGTTCGGGGATATCAGGATTGCCACGGTCCTTGGGGATATCTCCGTCCCCGGTGTCGATGGTAGCATTCCTTCCCTTTTTGCCTTTGGACTGCTTACGCGGTTTCCGGCACCGTGACGGTGTGTTGCCTGACTTGTCGCCATCATTATTAGGCATTTTGTCGCAGTTAGTGGCAGGAGTGTCCACCATGTAGACATCGTATGTAGAAGTGGAGGCCCATCGCCCGGTGTTAACAGGGGTGGGAACACAGTCCTCTTCATCCATGTATTTTGCCTCGTTAGAGGCATAGTCCAACATGTCGGCTAAGTCTTCGACTGTGGACATTGATCAAGAATTCGTCCGATTAACCAGTTAACTTGCCAATTAATCGCTACTCGTAGGGTAACCGAATCGAATAGCACCTATTCACCGCATTAACTTGTCAGCCCGATTAATTTGCCAGTTAGACCGATTAATCAGTTGTCATACCGATTAATCAATTGTCATACTGATTAATCAGTTGCCAAACCTATTAATCACTACTGTCCCGTTGCACCAATCCCAAAATCTTGACACATAACCCCTCCCACCCCTCTTGCTGCTAAATATCTAGGGTTTGGCCCTCCTCCCGTTCCCACATGCTCCTTTCATCCCCTCCTAACTTGGTTGGTGGCTAGCTAGGTCCTCACTGGTTCAAGCCGCAATAGTACACCTCCAAGATCCATCTGCTCTGCCGCTCTGGTCACGTGACTAGACCCCACCCCCTACCTACTCCCCATCCTCTTCCATGGGATGCTCCCCAATCTCGTCTTCCATGTCATCACCAGCAGGCAAGGTACTACCATCTTTTCCCCTATCTTAGTGGAGAATCCAACATTCATATATTAGTAGATTATAAATTACAATTTTGTAGATTAGTGGATGTAAGTATTGGTTTTGGGTGTTATTTGTAGTATATTCTGTGATGTATGTTAGCTAGTATATGCACAAGTTTAAATGTTTAATTCATAATATTGAATTTTGACATTTTATATTATGAATTTTACCTCCTATCTATTTCTTATATGCCTACAATAGAATATTTTGCAATATTACATAGCTAAGTGCATGGAAGTATGGTTTACGACATAAAAAATTTAGATATGAGTTGGAAAGTTTCTATTTAATCTACCGACTAATGGTCGACCGATTAATCCAGTTAATAGGCCGTCACTGATTAATCGCTACTCCCAATCTCACCGAGCAGCTACCAGTTATCGATTTCTTGAACATTGACTGTGGCTATGAAGTGGGTGGTGGGTGGGTCGAAAAAATTGTCCCGACCCGCTCTGTAACCGATCCGAGCATAGATCGAGGTTGAATCATCAAAAAATTTCATCGACGTGATCCGATCTAGGGCATCGTCGAATGCCGAGCGCTCGATCATATCACACTGTTCGGAACTTTCAGCATTAACCTCTGATGTGTCCGAACGAGAGGGATGTTCGTCAAGAACGAGTGTCCGGCTTTCCAACACTATGGCCGGATCTGGACTAGGAATTGGAACACCACCATGTTTAACTATGTTGGCATGCCCGAAGAAGGAAATCGAGGTTAAAGCCTCAGAGTCTCCGGGTGTGGCAAGTGTAGACGCAAGCCCGGTTAGTGACAAGTTGCCCCGAGAATCTACGGAGAACTCTAGGTTCCCGAATCTGACCTCTCGATCAGGGGCGAAGCTCACAACACGGCCTAGATGGACGGTCGGGTCGGTGTGTAGCACAATGTTGCCGAAAGCGAAGATCTGTTCGGGGACGAAAGTCTCCATGTTTCATACCTCTTTGTTGATTACAAGGCGAGATATCGATTCCTTCGACGCTCACAGTGGAACTCTCAATGAAAGCACCAATGTCGGTGTCAAAACCGGCGGATCTCGGGTAGGGGGTCCCGAGCTGTGAGACTAGAAGCGATGGTAACAGGAGACGAAGGGGACAAGGTTTTACGCAGGTTCGGGCCCTCCTATGGAGTTAATACCCTATGTCCTACTTGATTGTATTGATGGTATGGGGGTTATAGAGTTGATCTACCTCGAGATCGAATAGCTAACCCTAGATGAGTTGTCCTGTCCTTACACCCCAAAACCCTCTGGCTCATATAAACGCCAAGTGATGACGACATCCCTGCTAATGCTACACCCACAACTCCGAGTGCTATACATACATGACCAATTACTAGAGCTCGCGCACGTCAATTGAATTACCAGGTACTTTCGTTTCTTGCAAATCCTTCTAATGTTCATGAACATATGATGCTGCCTAAATTAGGTACTTTTGTTTTACTTATGAATGAAGGACCTAGCATGGATAAGAAGGATGACCATGGGAGCGGGATCAAGCATGGAGAAGAAGGTGCGCGCACGGGAAAGAACAATGGAGCTTCCAGTGATGATTTTCGCACTTTGAAGCCACCATAATGGGAGCAAGAAGCCTTGGACGAAATATGCATGATGCTACTTACAAAATTCGTCCCTAGGCTAATATAGGTGTTGCGCCACCTTATTATTGGGCCAGGCCCATGTAATTTCGAAATACCATATTATAGGTTGTTTCTAGAGTCCGTATGTATGGGGAAACTGAGATAAGGTCTGTTTCGGACCCCTCCTCCATGGGGCCACGAAATTCCCCTCTATTCCCCCATATATACAGCCCTTAGGGCGTCGTTTTAGGGTTGGGTTTTGTTTAGATTACAAGTTCAACATAGCTGCAACTTCACGTTCTTTGTTTGTGTTCCACGACCAGACAAAGGCGTCACAGAACCCCACTTCATCAATAAAGCTTTCCTCTTATATTCGCAATATCCAGATTGCAATCTTAGTTTCTTGCTTGTCCTTCATTTGCGTGCAGGAAACAGACCCTCGTGGTCAGGTTGATCGTGCTCCGGCGTGGTCAATAACCTCTCGGAGTTGGTTTAGCGATTGCTAAGGCATGGCGTCACCACATGTTCGTAGTCGGATCGTCAAAGTCTACTCCACCAAAAACGATAGCCACCATCTCATCGAAAGATAGGGACAACTTCGCCTCTATCAAGTGGTATCAGATTTCCAGGTTGCTCGGTGAGATTTTACCAGTTTTCGTAGTTTAGATCGCATCTGTTCTTCATACCTTTAGTCCACGAAAAAGCCACAAAAAAAATTAGGGTTAGATCATCATATCCGAACCAATCTGAGCCTTAGCATAGTGTTTTCAGTATTTTGCTTTGTTGAATTTGCGGTTACATCGTCGTGTCGCGTTGCTGGTCTTAGTGTCTAGTCCTTTAGAGTTTCGAGTTGTTTTCACAGGTTGTCACGCCGCCACCGCATCATCTTCATAGTTGCCATATACCACCACCATCATCACCGCTGCCATATACCACCGTCCATCGTCACTATCCATTGGTGTCCATATATACCACCACCAATCCTCCACCAATCCGAGTCCAGCTCGTTTTAGGTTTAGTTTCGTGATCCTTTTGATTTCGGATTCGTGTTTTGCTACCAGTGTAGGTGTCGGAAAAAAAGAGCCTCGCACGCTTTGCAGAGCATGTTTTGGCCCAAAAAAATTCGGCTGAAAATATTTTTTCCCTATCTTGGTTTTAGGTTCTTCGAAGCGTTTTGGGACACTTGCCATCATAGTGATTTTTGTCGAAATTTTTGGTCGTCCTAGCCCCCGAATTGCTCCAGAAAAAGAAAAAAAATAGTCCAACATATTTCGTGCCCATCTTGCTTATACGACGTGCGAAGAGTTTTGAGAAACTTGCCATTATAGTGGGTTTTTTTGAGCAAAAAAAAGAGCGTAAAAAAAAGAGGCGCCCAAAAAAAATAAAAATTCAGAGTGTGCTTTTCCCTTGATTACGTGTAGCGTCATGATTTTGTTGGTGTTATAGGCTCGCGTCTCTAGCACAGTCTAGCCTAGGACCAGCACAGTACCGTCGTTGAGCGTTTATTCAACCTTGCATCTCTGAATTGATTATTGCTAACCCTTTTTGCTACCATACTATAAGCCATCCCAGCTCCACATACATCTACGTCGTGTGTTTGACACCACCTGGCAATCGCTCTATCCAAGCTTTGAGAGTTTAACTACAACGGTTGCCGATCACCGCCTGCTGCTGGGTAAGAACTGGTAAGAATTTGAGATTCGCTTAAAGGATTTGTGACACACCACCACCATCACCACCACATCCAAGTAGTCTGTAGGTTTCATATTCTTGTGTATTTCCTATTTCTGCTAACCATGTCAGGATCACACGACGACGGGAGCGACTGGGAGAGCATGACCAACAAAGTGCTCTATGATAAATTTCAGCAAATGATGGCTGACCAGGTACAAGATTTCGTGACCAACTTTGGAGAAGCCATGGAGAAGCTTGCTGGTTTGGAGAAGACATTTGAAACCAAGATGGATGCCAAGTTCAATGAGGTGCTTGCCCGTCTACCACCACTAGCTGCAGCTCCTATCCCTTTCGAACGACGAGCGCAACGTGTGCCTCTCGGCCAAGGCCAGCATACTGGTACTGTTGATACTGCTGCTACTTCTGTGGCTCCTGCTGCTACTGTCATTGAACAGGTTGACGATTATGATGGTGATTATGATGATGAGGGAGAGGTTGCTCCAGATCAGCCTCAGGGGCAACCACCATGATACGCACCCGGTCGACCACATGGCTACAACCATAACGTTAGGGTTGCACCACCCCCTCAGGTACGGGATCATGACCATCTCCCTACACTTAAATTGAATATTCCGACGTTTGAGGGTAGATATGTTCCTGATATATATCTTACATGGGAGTTAGAAACAGAACAACGTTTTACACGCTTACAATTTCCTGAGGATAGACGTGTTGCTGCTGCTGTTTGTTCATTCACTAGCTTTGCTTGTGTTTGGTGGTCAGAACATTGTAGAATACACCATGCGAATATTCCAACTACTTGGGCTGCTTTGAAAACTGTTATGCGTAATCATTGGGTGCCACCTTATTATCAACGTGAATTGCTTCAAAATATGCAGCATTTAAGAAAAGGAAAAAATTCTGTAGAAGAATATTATAAGGAATTACAAACTGGCATGATTAGATGTGGTATTGTTAAGGAGAATGAAGCTACGCTTGCACGTTTTATGGGTGGATTAAATAGAGAGATTCAGACTATTCTAGAGTATAAGGAGTATAACACTATCACTCGTTTATTTCATCTTGCTTGCAAAGCTGAACGTGAAGTGTAGGATCGACAGGCAATGGTGAGAACTCCTTTTTCTACAGGTCGCACTTCATCATGGACACCACGTACCCCCTCTACTTCCGCACGTCCTGCTGTAACGCCACCTACTCCCGCCTCCAACTCCAACCGCGATACCAGAAAACAGGCTCCTAATCCACCCTCTACGAAGAGCACACTTTCTGGGCCTGCACAGAGCTCTTCTTCATCTATTACATCCACAGGGCAAACACATGAGGTTATATGCCGTCGTTGCAAGGGTGGAGGTCACTTTGTGAGATAATGCCCTTCCAAACGTGTAATGATTGTTACTGAGGATGGTAGATATGCGTCCGCTAGTGATTATGATGAGGAGACTTTGGCTCTCATTGCAAGTGAAGAACAGGGTGGCGAGGATGCAGAACCAGAGACACACTACATGGCTGCTGATTATGCTGATAGATATGAAAGTTTAGTTGCTCAACGTGTTCTCAGTGTGCAGGTTACACAGGGTGAGCAAAATCAGAGGCACAACTTGTTCCACACAAAGGGAGTTGTGAAGGAGCGTTCTGTTCGTGTCATCATCGATGGAGGGAGTTGCATTAACTTGGCTAGCATGGAGATGGTGGAGAGGCTGTGTCTAACCACCAGACCACATCCTCATGCTTATTACATCCAATGGTTCAACAATAGTGGCAAGGTTAAGGTAACACGTATTGTTCGTGTGCATTTTAGCATTGCTACATATTCTGATTATGTGGATTGTGATGTGGTACCCATGCAAGCATGTTCTGTCTTACTTGGTAGGCCATGGCAGTTTGATAAAAAAATTGTACACCATGGTAGGACAAATAAGTATACTCTTGTTCAGAAGGATCAAAATATCACTTTGCTTCCTATGTCTCCGGAACATATTATGAAAGATGACATTGCTAGAGCTAGTAAAGCAAAACAGGAAAAAAATAAGAGTGAAAATCAGATTGTAGCACGGGAATTTGAGTAATAAACCATCATCTAATGTTGCATCCAAAATAAAATTGAAGAGTGAATGTTTACTTGCTACTAAATCTGATATTAATGATTTGGATGTTGCTACATCTGTTTGCTATGCTTTTGTATGCAAAGAGGTATTATTTTCATTCGAGGACATGCCTCCCTCTTTGCCTCCTGTGGTCATTAACATTTTGTAGGGGTTCGCTGACGTCTTCCCACAAGACGTGCCACCGGGATTACCACCTATTCGCGGGATTGAGCATCAGATTGACTTAATTCCTGGTGCATCCCTACCCAACCGTGCGCCATACCGTACCAATCCAGAGGAGACAAAGGAGATTATGCGTCAAGTACAGGAGCTACTTGACAAAGGTTATATACGCGAATCCCTTAGTCCTTGGGCTGTTCCTATTATTCTAGTGCCTAAAAAGGATGGTACATCGCGCATGTGTGTGGATTGTAGAGGCATTAATAATATTACTATTCGTTATCGTCATCCTATTCCTAGACTAGATGATATGCTTGATGAATTAAGTGGTTCTACAATTTTCTCCAAAGTTGATTTGCGTAGTGGATACCATCAAATTCGTATGAAATTGGGAGATGAATGGAAAACAGCATTTAAAACTAAGTTTGGATTATATGAGTGGTTAGTCATGCCTTTTGGGTTAACTAATGCACCTAGCACTTTCATGAGATTAATGAACGAGGTTTTACGTGCTTTCATTGGACGATTTGTGGTAGTCTATTTTGATGATATATTGATTTTTAGTAGATCTTTGGAGGAACATTTGGAACATCTACGTGCTGTTTTTATTGCTCTACGTGATGCATGTTTGTTTGGTAACCTTGGGAAGTGCACCTTTTGCACCAATCGAGTATCTTTTCTTGGCTATGTTGTTACTCCACAGGGAATTGAAGTTGATAAAGCCAAGATTGAAGCCATTGAGAGTTGGCCGCAGCCCAAAACGGTCACACAAGTGAGGAGTTTTCTTGGCCTCGCTGGTTTCTATAGGCGTTTTGTGAGAGATTTCAGCACCATTGCTGCGCCTCTCAATGAGCTTACAAAGAAGGACGTGCCTTTTTCTTGGGGTACCGCACAGGAAGAAGCCTTCAAGGTTTTGAAAGATAAGTTAACACATGCTCCTTTACTCCAACTTCCTGATTTTAATAAGACTTTCGAGCTTGAATGTGATGCTAGTGGAATTGGGTTAGGAGGTGTGTTATTACAAGATGGTAAACCTGTTGCGTACTTTTCTGAAAAACTGAGTGGGCCTAGTCTGAATTATTCAACTTATGATAAGGAATTATATGCTCTTGTTCGGACTTTGGAAACATGGCAACATTATTTATGGCCCAAAGAATTTGTTATACATTCTGATCATGAATCTTTGAAACATATTAAAAGTCAAGAAAACTGAATCGTAGACATGCTAAATGGGTTGAATTCATTTAGACTTTCCCATATGTCATTAAACACAAGAAGGGTAAAGAAAATGTTATTGCTGATGCTTTGTCTCGTCGATATACTATGCTTTCACAACTTGACTTTAAAATATTTGGTTTGGAGACCATCAAAGATCAATATGTGCATGATGCTGAATTTAGAGATGTGTTGCAGCATTGTAAAGAAGGGAGAACATGGAACAAGTTCGTTATTAATGATGGATTTGTGTTCCGTGCTAACAAGCTATGCATTCCAGCTAGCTCTGTTCATCTTTTGTTGTTACAGGAGGCACATGGAGGAGGATTAATGGGACACTTTGGCGTGAAGAAAACGGAGGACATACTTTATACACATTTCTTTTGGCCAAATATGAGACGGGATGTTGAGCGTTTTGTTGCTCGTTGCACTACATGTCAAAAAGCTAAGTCATGACTCAATCCTCATGGTTTATATATGCCTTTGCCTGTACCTAGTGTTCCTTGGGAGGATATATCTGTGGACTTTGTTTTAGGTTTACCTCGAACTAAGAAGGGGAGGGATAGCATATTTGTTGTCGTGGATAGATTTTCCAAAATGTCACACTTTATACCATGTCATAAAAGTGATGATGCTGCTCATGTTGCTGATTTGTTCTTTCGTGAAATTATTCGGTTGCATGGTGTGCCAAATACAATTGTTTCAGATCATGATGCTAAATTTCTTAGCCACTTTTGGAGATGTTTATGGTCTAAGTTGGGACTAAAGTACTTTTTAGTACCACATGTCATCCCCAAACTGATGGCCAAACTGAAGTAGTCAATAGATCATTGTCTACTATGCTTAGGGCTCTTTTGAAGAATAACCTGAAAATGTGGGAAGAATGCTTGGCTCATGTTGAATTTGCTTATAATCGTTCGCTACATTCTACCACTAAGATGTGCCCTTTTGAACATAGCATGGATAAGAAGGATGACCATGGGAGCGGGATCAAGCATGGAGAAGAAGGTGCACGCACGGGAAAGAACAATGGAGCTTCCAGTGATGATTTTCGCACTTTGAAGCCACCATAATGGGAGCAAGAAGCCTTGGACAAAATATGCATGATGCTACTTACAAAATTCGTCCCTAGGCTAATATAGGTGCTGCGCCACCTTATTGTTGGGCCAGGCCCATGTAATTTCGAAATACCATATTATAGGCTGTTTCTAGAGTCCTTATGTATGGGGAACTGAGATAAGGTCTGTTTCGGATCCCTCCTCCAAGGGGCCACGAAATTTCCCTCTATTCCCCCATATATACAGCCCTTAGGGCGTCGTTTTAGGGTTGGGTTTTGTTTAGATTACAAGTTCAACATAGCTGCAACTTCACGTTCTTTGTTTGTGTTCCACGACCAGACAAAGGCGTCACAGAACCCCACTTCATCAATAAAGCTTTCCTCTTATATTCGCAATATCCAGATTGCAATCTTAGCTTCTTGCTTGTTCTTCGTTTGCGTGTAGGAAACAGACCCTCGTGGTCGGGTTGATCGTGCTCCGGCGTGGTTAATAACCTCTCGGAGTCGGTTTAGCGATTGCGAAGGCGCGACGTCATCACACGTTCGTAGTCGGATCGTCAAAGTCTACTCCACCAAAAACGATAGCCACCATCTCATCGAAAGACAGGGACAACTCCGCCTCTATCACCAAGGATACCTAGGGTTTAAACATGGTCGGTTACATGTTGAAGAGATAAACATGCCTATTCGCCTCTACAGGGCTTTTGTACCCCAGAGTACCTTGACCTAGCCCCTGCAATAGGGAACTGACAAAGTACATGGGTCACTGCACCATTTTCTTCTTTGCCTCTTCCCTGGATCCATGGCCAACCACTCGGTGAGATCCCAAATTTTCCTACGCACAGATCATCCAAGAACATGCTACGAAGATGGATCATAGATTGTTACCACTAGTCACGCAGTGCAGTGCAGCTGAAGTAGAGTTGGGACGGTGCATTCGTGTGGTTCGTCTCCTGCTCATCCGATATCCCTCGAACAACTGCTCCGATATCCCTCGAACGACCGGTCGCCGGATCCCACATACAGGTTCGCTAGAGCGGCGCAAATGCACCTCATCTAACGGTATCTACGCGTGTAGGAGGAACACCCGTGCGGCGGACTACTAGGTCCGATCACACGGTCGGCGGCAGCGAGTGGAGGTGGCTAGTTGCAACTCATGCAAAGCCCTAATGATGGCGCCGAAGCGATCAACCGGATGGGTGTGCCGCACCTCCACTATATATAGGCATCTAGCGCAGGCTCAACTCCTGGCCTCGCATGGATCCTAAAGCCCACGTGTTCCTTCCCTTAAGCGTGCGACCCTTTAGGTTCTCGTCCACTTGGTCGCGAGTCAGATGACATCCGACTCAACCGGTCGGTAGTGGCCTCTAGCAAGACGTGCCGACTCCAAGTGTCCGATGAAGCTGGTTAGGTGAACCTGTACTTAACACTTCTGTTCCCTTTGCCACACAATATATGTTGTCATGCACAAGGCGATATGGTCACCCTTGTTGTAGCACGACCTCTTTTTCGTTCCGGTGAATTCGACCAACATTCGGATTATCTCATAATCATCATCGCATGGCCATGCTTATCCAGGTTGAATCACCCAAGGGGCATAGAGTATATCTCTCCTGGTAGGAGGGGCAAATCCCATCTTGCTCGACCATGTCTTGCAGCATGGGTCTAAACAAGCCTGAAACCAACCTTTGTAACTACCTAGTCATGGATTAGCGTTTGCTCGGCCCAAAGCAAGTCTGTCACCGTCCTGAGTACATGCGCCAGCTCAGGTCTTAGGACATAGAACGTATGTTCTACTAGAGACTCACAGATGACCTATCGCTCCGTCTCATAGTTGGGTTTGTCCAACAAAGTCCTTATCTCGACTCGGATCCGACTATGTTGAATCCGACCAGACCTTTCTGAGTCCATATTATCCGGCTAGCATCCAATGCTACATGGTTAGTGAGACAGGACCATCCATCGTGTCATATGCTAGTCAGATTAGTTGTGCGTCCACACAACCCTTTGGACTAGGGACCATTTAGGACATTTATCATACAATGCATAGTCTCACAAACAAGTCACATACTTGTTAATACACGGCAATGATAATGTCCAAGGACTATATTTATTCATAAGCACATAGGAAATATCATCATATAAGATTGCCTCTAGGGCATATCTCCAACAGTCTCCCACTTGCACTAGAGTCAATCAAATAGACATCGAATGCCCATAGCTCTAACCTGCCCCTCATGTTGGGTTGTGGAAGCGGCTTAGTCAAGGGATCTGCAACATTTGCATCCGTATGAATCTTGCACAAATTGGTATCACCTTTCTCTATGATCTTTTCGTATCAAGTGATATTTTCGGTCTATGTGCCTAGTCTTGTGGTGTTGTCTCGGCTCCTTGGCCTATGCGATGGCACCTGAATTATCGCAATAAAGGTCCAACAGTTTTGACCAGCCTGAGAACACACCAACATCTTACAGGAACTTCCAAATCCAAACACCTTCCTTCGCGGCTTCACAAGCCACAATGTATTCGGCCTCTGTTGTGGATTCGGCCACTGTATCTTGCTTGGAACTTGTCCAGCTCACCGCTCCTCCATTCATGACATACACGAATCCAGTTTGCGATCGACAATCATCCCTATCGATTTGGAAACTAGCATCAACGTAACCCTTTACGTAGAGCTCCTCCTCACCTTCATAAAGTAGGAACATCTCTTTAGTCCTTTTCAGGTACTTCAAGATAGTTTTCACCGCTGCCCAGTGACTCTCACCTGGGTCGTCCTAGTATCTGCTTGTTAAGCTTATTGCACAAGCAACATCAGGCCGTGTACATAGCATGGCCTACATGATGGATCCAATTTCCGAGCCATATGGAAGACTACTCATCCGGTTTCGCTCATTAGAAGTCGTAGGACTCCGAGTCTTGCTTAGCCTTACACCATGTGAGACGGGCAAGAACCGTTTCTTGGCCTCACTCATGTTGAACCTCTTCAACACTTTGTCTATGTATGTGCTCTGGCTCAAGCCGAGCAGCCTCCTCGGTCTATCTCTATAGATCTTGATGCCTAAAATGTACCATGCCTCTCCAAGGTCTTTCATCGAAAACTTGCCATTCAATGATTCCTTGACTGAGTTCAGCATCGAAACATCATTTTCGATCAGCAGTATGTCATCCACATACAAGATCAAAAATACTACCAAGCTCCCACTAGACTTCTTTGATAAAAAATAGTCCTCTTTGTTCTTGATGAAACCAAGGTCAATGATGACTTCATCAAAATGAATATTCCAACTCCAAGCTGCTTGCCTCAATCCATAAATGGATCTCTTGAGCTTGCACTTTTTATCAGCGTTAGTTGGATCGACAAAACCTTCGGGCTGTATCATGTGTACATCCTCTTTTAAATTTCCATGATGGAATGTCGTTTTGACATCCATCTGCCATATCTCATAATCGAAATATGCAGCTATAGCTAGTATGATCCTCACCAACTAGCATCGCTACTGGCGAGTAGGTCTCGTCATAGAAAATTCCTTGAACTTGTCCATAACCTTTAGCGACAAGCCGAGCTTTGTGTATCTGAACATTTCCATCCACATCATTTTTCTTCTTAAGGACCCATTTGCAACCAATGGCAACTACGCCAGGTGGTGGATCAACCAAGTCCTAGACTTGATTCTCATCCATGGACTTTAACTCGGATCTCATGGCCTCTAGCCATGCCTCGGAATTTGGGCTCACCATCGCTTCTGCATACGTGGCCGGCTCATCGCTTTCCAGCAACAATACATCGTGCACTCTGTGCAATCTTTCCTACCTTCGTGGCTCCGGTGCCGACTCCACTATGGGTTCCTTGATCAACTCCGCTATGAACTCATCACCAGCCAAGTCATCCCCGAGTGGCTCTCGAATTTCTTCAAGTCGCACCGTTCTCCCACTGGCCTACCGATTGAGAAACTCTTTCTCTAGGAAAACCCCGTTCCGAGCAACAAACATGTTGTTCTCTTCTTGGTTGTAGAAGTTATATCCCAAGGTTTCCCTCGGATATCCCACAAATATGCATTTATCCGACTTGGGTGTAAGCTTGCCCGACATGAGTCGCTTGACAAATGCTTCACAACCCCAAATCTTTAGAAAAGACAAACTAGGATTCTTCCCAGTCCACATCTCATGTGGTGTCTTGTCTATCGACGATCGAATCTCGGGCAAGTAACATACCGAAGAACAAAGGGAACATCATACGGGATTAACTGAATCCTTGACATAGAGGTTCGACCGATAAAGGTCTTCGTAGAATATGTAGGAATCAATATGGGCATCCAGGTCCCGCTATGGGTTATTGACCGTAGAGGTGTCTCGGTCATGTCTACATAGTTCTCAAACCCGCAGGGTCTGCACACTTAAGGTTGGGTGACGTTTCGGTAGTATAGAGTTATGCATGGTGGTGACCGAAGGTTGTCCGGAGTCCCGGATGAGATCCGAACGTCATGAGGAGCTCTGGAATGGTTCGGAGGTAAAGATTGATATATAGGAAGTCCTATTTTGGTCGCGGGAAAAGTTTCGGGCTTATCGGTAGTGTACCGGGAGTGCCGGTGGTGTACCGGGAGACCATCAGGAGGGGTATTTCGACCCAAAAGGCTACATGGGCTGTGGGAGAGTGAATACCAGCCCTTAGTGCGCTGGTGGAAGTGCCACACAAGGCCCATGCGACTGGGAGAGAAAATCCCAAAGGGAAAAGGTGGAAAAAGGCAAAAAAAGGGCAAAAATAGGATGAATCCTAGTCCTACTAGGATTCAAGGTGGATTCCACCTCTTCTCCTAGTTCGGCCGAACCAAAGGGCTTGTCCCTTGAGGGCCAAGCCTCCTCCTCTCTTCCTCTTATATATACTAGAGGTTTTAGGGTTTTTGGCACCTGATTTTAGCCACGTGCTGCCCGTTCCTCTAGTGCATAGTTTCTCCTCTAGATCAGATTTCTGCACTACTTAGGCGAAGCCCTGCCGGAATAGCTCCACCACCATCGCCGGAGCACCGTCGTGCTGCCGGAGAACTCTTCTACCTCTCCGCTCCCTCTTGTTGGATCAAGAAGGCAGAGATCATCATCGAGCTGTACGTGTGTTGAACGCGGAGGTGTCGTCCGTTCGGCGCTAGATCGGAAGGATCATGATCAAGATCGCGAGACGGATCGTGATGAGTTCGCGGGACGGATCGTGATGAGTTCACGGGACGAATCGTGATGAGTTTGCGGGACATATCGTGATTGGATCGCGGGACGGATCGTGATGAGATTGCGGGACGCTGAGTGATTTGGATCGCGAAGATGTTCGACTACACCAACCGCGTTTCTTAATGCTTCCCGCTTAGCGATCTACAAGGGTATGTAGATCCACTCTCCCTCTCGTAGATGCTCATCACCATGGATAGATCTGCGTGTGCGTAGGAAATTTTTGTTTCCCATGCGACGTTCCCCAACAGTGGCATCATGAGCTAGGTCTATGTGTAGATGAGATCTCGAGTAGAACACAAAAGTTTTGTGGGCGTTGATGGATTGCTCCCTCCCTTGGTCGGATTTTGGTTCAGTGATATTGTGAGATGAAGCGGCCCGGACCAACATTACTCGTACGCTTACGAGAGACCGGTTCCCTCGATCGCAACTTGTTGCATAGATGGCTTGCGGGTGCCAGTTTCTGTCACTTTAGTTGGATCGGATTCAACAAAGGCGGTCCTTGAGAAGGTTGAAAAGCAACTAGTGTATCACCATTGTGGTTTTTGCATACATGAGAATTGTTCTTGCTAGATACCCGTAGCAGCCATGTAAAACATGCAACAACAATTAGAGGATGTCTAACTTGTGTTTTGCAGGGTATGTTGTGATGTGATATGGCCAATTACATGATGTGATATATGTGATGTATGAGATGATCATGTGATGTATAGATTATCACGACTTGCATGTCGATGAGTACGGCAACCGACAGGAGCCATAGGGTTGTCTTTAATTATTGTATGACCTGCGTGTCAATCATTAAGCGCTATGTAATGCTTTACTTTATTGCTAAACGGTAGCAATAGTAGTACAAGCATGATGGGCGTGACAACCCCAATGGCAACACATTTATGGAGATCAAGATGATGGAGATCATGGTGTCATGCCGGTGACGATGGAGATCATGCCGGTGCTTTCAAGATGGAGATCAAAAGCACAAGTTCATGGCCATATCATGTCACTTATGATTTGCATGTGATGTTAATCCTTTTATGCACCTTGTTTTGCTTAGGACGACGGTAGCATTATAAGGTGATCCCTCACTTAAATTTCAAGATGAATTGTGTTCTCCCCGAGTGTGCACCATTGCGAAAGTTCATCGTGTTGAGACACCACGTGATGATTGGGTGTGATAGACTCTACGTTCACATACAACGGGTGCAAGCCTGTGTTGCACATGCAGAACACTCAGGTTAAAATTGACGAGCCTAGCATGTATAGACATGGCCTCGGAACACAAGAGACTGAAAGGTCGAACATGAGTCATATAGTAGATATGATCAACATGATGATGTTCACCATTGAAACTACCTCAACTCACGTGATGATCAGACTTGAGTTGGTGAATTTGGATCATGTATCACTCGAATGACTGGAGGGATGTCAATTTGAGTGGGAGTTCTTAAGTAATATGATTAATTGAACTCATTATCATGAACATAGTCAGCAGTGTCTTTGCAACTATGTTGTAGATTACTAGCTCATGCTGTAGCTCCCTTGAATTTTTATATGTTCCTAGAGATATAGAGTTGAAACATGATGGTAGCAATATTGCGGACTGGCTCCGTGATCTGAGGATTGTCCTCATTGCTGCATAGAAGGCTTATGTCCTTAATGCACCACTCGGTGCGCCAACCCCTCTAGCGTTGTTTGTAGATGTTGTGAACATCTGACAGGCACGTTCTGATAACTACTTGATAGTTTAGTGCGTCATGCATTACAGCTTAGAATTGAGGCTCCGAAACGTTTTGAACGTTATGGAACATATGAGATGTTCTAAGAGCTCAAATTAGCATCTCAGGCTCGTGCCCGTGTTGCGAGATATGAGATCTCCAACAAGATTCTTTGCTTGTAAGATGAAGGAGAATAGCTCAATCGTTGAGCATGTGCTCAGATTGTCTGGGTGCTACAATCGCTTGAATCGAGTGGGAGTTGATCTTCCATATAAGATAGTGATTGATATTGTTCTCCAAGTCACTGTCACTAAGCTACTAGAACTTGGTGATGAACTATAAACGCCAGGGATAGAAATAATGATCCCTGAGCTGTTGGCGATGTTTGACACCGCGAAGGTAGAAATCAAGAAGGATCATCAAGTGTTGATGGTTAGTAAAACCACTAGTTTCGAGAAGGGCAAGGGCAAGGAGGGAAACTTCATGGATAGCAAGTCAGTTGTTGCTCCGGTGAAGCAACCCAAAGTTGAACCCAAACCCGAGACTAAATGCTTCGATTATGAGGAGAGCGGTCGTTGAAGCGGAACAACCCTAGATACCTGGTAGATAAGAAGGCTGGCAACATCGACAAAAGTATATTTGATATACGTCTTATTGATGTGTACCTTGCTAGTACTCCTAGTAGCACCTGGGTATTGGATACTGTTTCGGTTGCTAAATGTTAGTAACTCGAAATAAAAGCTACGGAATAAACGGAGAACTAGCTAAGGGTGAGGTGACGATGTGTGTTGGAAATGTTTCCAAGGTTGATGTGATCAACATCGCACGCTCTTTCTACCTTCGGGATTAGTGACGAACCTAAATAAATGTTATTTGGTGTTTTGTGTTGAGCATGAACATGATTGGATCCTGTTTATTGCAACACAGTTATTCATTTAAGTTAGAGAATAATGGTTATTCTGTTTACATGAATAATACCTTCAATGGTCAAGCACCCAGTGATAAAGGTTTGTTTAATCTTGATCTTAGTAATACACATGTTCATAACATTGATGCCAAAAGATACAAAGTTAATGATAATAGTACCACATACTTGTGGCACTGCCGCTAAATGTCATATTGGTATAAAATGCATGAAGAAACTCCATGCTGATGGATCTTTGGACTCATTCGATTTCGAATCGGTTGAGACAAGCGAACCATGCCTCTTGGTCAAGATGACTAAGGACCCCGTTTTTTGGTTTAATGGAGCTGGCAAGTGACTTATTGGAAATGATACATGTTGATGTATGCAATCCAATGAGTCATATAGCGTGCGGCGGATATCGTTATTTTCTTACCTTCATTGATGATTTGAGTAGATATAGTGTATATTTTCTTAATGAAACACAAGTCTAAATCGTTTGAAAGGTTCAAGCAAATTTAGAGTGAAGTTTAAGATCACCGTGACAAGAAGATAAAAATGTCTACGATATGATCGTCGAGATGAATATCTGAGTTGCGAGTTTGGCATACAACTTTAGACAATGTGAAAATTGTTTCACAACTCACACCACCTGGAACACCATAGTGTGATGGTGTGTCCAAACGTCATAGTCGTGCTCTATTGGATATGCATTAGAGACAACTACATTCACTTTAAATAGGGCACCATCTAAATCCGTTGAGATGACACCGTATGAATTATGGTTTGATAGAAACCTAAGTTGTCATTTCTTAATGTTTGGGGCTGTGACGCTTGTGTGGAAAATGTTTTCACCTAATGAGCTCGAACCCAAAGCGAACAAATGCATCTTCATAGAATACCCTAAGAACAGTTGGGTGAACCTTCTATCTCAGATCCAAGCATAAAATGTTTGTTGCTAAAACTGGGTCCTTTCTCGAGAAAAAGTTTCTCTTGAAAGAATTGAGTGGGAGGAGGATAGAACTTGATGAGGTTATTGAACCACTGTTTCAACCAGAGAGTAGTGCAGTGCAGGAAGTTGTTTCTGTGAAGCTACGTTAGTTGAATAGGAAGTTAATGATGATGATCATGAAGCTTCGGATCAAGTTACTATCAAACCTCGTAGGTCGACAAGGACGTGTAATGCTCCTGAGTGGTGCGCCAACCCTGTCTTAGAGGTCAAGTTGTTGGACAATGATGAACCTACGAACTATGGAGAAGCGATGATGGGCCCGAAAACCAACAAATGGTTAGAGGCCATGAAATCTGAGAAAGGATCCATGTATGAAAACCAAGTATAGACTTTGGTGGACTTGCTCGTTGGACGGCAGGTCGTTAACTACAAATGGATCTTTGAAATGAAGACAGACGCTGATGGTAAATGTCACCATTTGTAAAGCTCGACTTGTTGCAAAGAAGTTTACGACAAGTTCAAGGAGTTGACTGCGATGAGACTTTCTCACTCGTAGTGATGCTAAAGTCTGTTGAAATTATGTTAGCAGTTGCTGCACTTTCAATTATAAAATCTGGCAGATGGATGTCAAAACATCGTTTCCTTAACGGTTTACTTGAGGAAAGGTTGTATGTGATACAACCAGAAGGTTTTGTCAGTCCTAAGGATGCTAAAAGGTGTGCAAGCTTCAGTGATCCTTTTATAGACTGGACCAAGCATCTCGGAGTTGGAATGTACACTTTGATGAGGTGATCAAAGTTTTTGAGTCTATACAAAGTTTATGAGAAACTTGTATTTGCAATAAAGTGAGTAGGAGCATCATAGAGTTTCTGATAAGTATATGTGGATGACATATTGCTATTCGGAAATAATGTGGAATTTCTGGAAAGCATAAACGGTTGTTTGAAAAGTGATTTTCAAAGGATGACCTGAATAAAGTTACCTAATTGTTGAGCATCAAGATCTATAAAGATAGATCAAGATGTTTGATAAGACTTTCAATGAGTACATACCTTGACAAGATTTTGAAAGAGTTCAAAATGGATTAGTCAGAGAGAAGTGTTCTCACCTGCTTTGTAAGATGTGAAGTTGAGTGAGACTCAAAGCTCGACCATGGCAGAAGAAAGAGAAAGGACGAATGTCGTCCCCTATGCCTTAGCCATAGGCTCTGTATAGTATGCCATGCTGTGTACCGCACCTGTGTGTGCCTTGCCATGAGTCCGTCAAGGGGTACAAGAGTGATCCAGGAGTGGATCACTGGACAACAGTCAAGATTATCCTTAGTAACTAAAATACTAAGGAGATGTTTCTCGATTATGGAGGTGATAAAGAGTTCGTCGTAAAGAGTTATGTCGATGCAAGCTTTAACACCAATCCGGATGACCCGTAGTAGCAAACTGGATACATATAGTGGAGCAGCCATTTGGAATAGTACCGAGTGGAGTGTGGTAGCAGTGTTTACGGTTTGACAAAGAGATTTGAAAAGAACAAACGGATCTGAATGTCGCAGACCCGTTGACTATAAGACCTCTCTCACATGCAAAGCATGATCGAGCCCCAGAACTCATTGGGTGTTAGATTCATAACAATGCAAATCACATGGTGATGTGAACTAGATTATTGACTCTAGTGCACGTGGGAGACTGTTGGAAATATGCCCTAGAGGCAATAATAAATTATTTATTATCATATTTCCTTATTCATGATAATCGTTTATTATCCATGCTATAATTGTATTGATCAGAGACTTAGTGATGAGGACATGACTACCTTGGATACGACCAAAAATGTTGCATACATGCATATTTTTGAGGTGATTTCTTATAAGAATTATGCAATAATTTATTTATGTTATCCTGAACAAAAATACTTCACCTATTTTTATTTTATGCCTAAATGCAGAATGGTCGAACACTTGTATGAACCACGTGTGATGACAAAGAAAGAGGAAATGGTTGGGTGCTATTCAAGAGGTCCTCTAATGTCAAAGGAAACAATTAGGTGTTGTTCAAGAAGTTCTCTCACGTCACTTTTAGCCCAAGAGAAGATAGAGTCCAAGTCTCTCACGTTCTGGACCCAGATTCGGACTGCACAGACACACCTGTCTCAAAACGCCAACAACTTTTCCATACGTACTCGGAATTGGGTGATTCCTTTTTTTCTGGAAACTAGATTTCATATGCGTTCCGGCCCAGTTGGAATAACCTTAAAATTCGTCCGGATAGCGAAGATATCGACGAAAAAATCCGACGTTGCATCAAAATCCGAGTCAAACTACAGGTCCAAAGGTGTTGCATCACCTTCACTTGGGCCCATGGGCCTTGTATGACCTAGGGTTTGTTTTAGGGTGTCTTGGGACGTCCTCCCACCTCCTTGGCCGCCACCCCTTGCTCCTATATAAGTAGATCAATCTAGTAGCTTTTCCTTTGGGTTTTGTTTAGTTAAAAGTTAGCCATTGCAACTTCATATACTTTGTTTGTGTCCAACGACCAGACTAAGACCGCTTTCGGAACCCCACCCTTATGAATACTTCATCTATATTCGCAATATTCAGATTGCATTATCATATTCTTGCTTGTTCTTCGATTGCTTGCAGGAATAGACCTTCGTGGTCAGGTTGATCGTGCTCCGGCGTGGTCAATAACCTCTTGGAGATTGCTTTAGCGATTGCCAAGGCGCAATGTCGTGCACGTTCGTAGTCGGATCGTCAAAGTCATCTCCACCAAATGGATAGTTATCATCTCATCGAAAGATCGGGACCCTCTCCTATATCAAGTGGTATCAGTTTTCAGGTTGCTCGGTGATAATTTCCTGTTATTCGTAGATTAGATTTATTTTCCTTACCTATTGCCCAGGAAAAAGCTAGAAAAAAAGTTAGATGTATTCATCTTTACTCCAAGCCAGTCTGAGCCTTTACAATTTTCTTTTCGGTGCTTGCATAGTTGAATTATCGGTTGCATCGTCGTGTCGAGTTGCTGGTCTTAGCGTCTAGTCTTTTAGAGTTTCGAGTTCTATTCACAACTTGTCACGCCGGCGTCGCACCATCTTCATCTCTGCTGCCATATACCACCACTACGCCACTGTTATCCCTTTCATTGTCACCCACTGCCATCTATCAATTTTCACCACCTGCTACCATTGTTCATTGTCATTTTCATACTTGAGGTCGTTCACATCTATGCTTGATCCAATCTGCTTCTCATTTGGTTGAGAGAAAAAAGTGAGAGAGAGAAAAAAAGAAAAAAAGTGGGAGAAAAAAATGAGAAGAAAAAAATAGAGAGAAGAGAAAAAAACAAATTTTGGATCTACCTAGACTCAATCTCGTATGTGAATTCGGATTTAAATCTGTTTTGCGCAGTGTTCAGTAAAACAAGCGTATCTTCCTCATACGAACTCGGAATTGAGTGATTCTTTTTGCATACGAAAGGTTGAGTTAGTAGCATTCTAGAGAAAAAATATCAGAAATTTCACATAATATTTTCTAGAGGAAAGCTGAGGAGAGAGTTTTGTATATCTTGCTTGTCGGTCATTTATCATCATTGTCTTTACTGCAATTGTGATCTTCACTTATATCTTGCTGTCGAGAGCTAATTCATATCATCCCTTTCTGCTATTTCTCCTACATCGTGACTCCATAGTGTTCTAGGCTCGTGTCTCTAGTACGGTCTAGCCTAGGACCAGCACAGTACCGTCGTTGAGCGTTTATTCAACATTGTATCTCTGAATTGATTATTATTAATCTTTTGCTACCATATATTAAGCCTTCCAAGCTCCACATATTTCTACATCGCGTATACATACGTTCACCTGGTAATCGCTTTACCCAATCTTTGGAGATATTGACACCGTCGGTTGCTGGTCGCCACCTGCTGCATGGTAAGAATTTATAAGACATTGATATTTGCTTTATTGTGAGCGTTTTACCACCACATCCCAGTAGTTCATAGGAACAATATACTTGGATCTTTGTTTCTTGTTTCTACTAGTCATGACAGGATCCAGAGTTGTCAGTTCATGGGCTTCTTCGATCGTGGGAGACGTGTCACCACAAAAACCGATACGAGAGATGCAAAGAGATCCAAATGCACATGATCAGGTTAATGTTTCTATACCTCCATTTAATGGCCGATTTAGACCTGCTTTATATATCGAGTGGGAGTTTGAAATAAATGAAATATTTGCTTCCCATAATTTTGCTGCACATAAGAAAGTTAAAGTCGCAGTTGGTTCTTTCACTGGTTATGCTTTAGTTTGGTGGAGCGAATATTGTCGGTTACACAAAGATATTATACCTACTACTTGGGATGATTTGAAACTTGCCATGAGACACACATTCGTTCCTACTTATTATACTCGTGACAAGCTTAAAAGTTACAATGTTTAAAACAAGGTAGTGACACCGTAATGAAATATTATGATGATTTACAAATGACCTTGTTGCATTCCTCATTAGAAGAAAGTGAAGCAGATTTTATGGATAGATTTTGGGGAGGATTAAACCGTGATATTCAGGAGATACTAATTCATGAAAAGTGTTATTCTATGGATCGTTTGTTTTGTCTTGCTTGCAAAGCTAAACAGGAAATAAATCAACGCGTTGCTCAAAAGGAAATAGAGCGCAAGGTGCTCATTCCAAGAGTGGATACAGTTGTTCCTTCAACTACTAGGCGTACTGTGACAACCACATCAATTCTTGTGAGGGCTACATCACCTACACCATGTAACACGTCACCACCGAGAGTGCCTACATCATCTGAGTTGATCATAAAAGGTAATGGCAAAGGTAATGATCTTCCACCTCCACATGAGTATGTTGAATGCCTTGTCAATTCCAATGTACCTTGTGATGAGCTACCCATTACTTTGATCACACCACCTATTTTAGAGGACTATGTTCATGATTTTACTTCGTCATGTGATCAAATAACTACAATATCAGCAGTTGTGAGTGCACCCATTGAATTAACTATTGATGAGCAAGAACCGTGTGAATCAGTAAATAAATCTAATTTGGGTCAAATATGTTTGAAAATAATTCTGCCGGTGTTTAATCATTTTGATATGACCTCCAATCTTGGTGATAATTCTGTGTCAAATGACATGTTGCATGTTTGCTTATTTAAGCATGTTGTAGCATCTAAATTTGAAACAATTCACGTTTATTTACCAATATTGGGATGGTTTAATGATGAACATCATGAATCTTTTGATATGAATAAGGACTTCACTTATATGTGGAAACTGAGTTGCAATATTGTGATGCCTTCTACTTCTTGTCATAATCTTTTGGCTTTATATTTCATGACATGTGATGAGTGCCCTTGTATATATATGTCACATGTGTCACAACTGAGAAAAATAAAAATGAATGACATATACATATACAATGTGTATGCCTTTTCTCTTTTGGTAGCCACATTTCCGATTAAGCAATGCCGAGGACGGCTTTGTTTTCAAAAAGGGGAGGATGATGAGGACATGACTACCTTGGATACGACCAAAAATGTTGCATACATGCATATTTGTGAGGTGATTTCTTATAAGAATTATGCAATAATTTATTTATGTTATCCTGAACAAAAATACTTCACCTATTTTTATTTTATGCCTAAATGCAGAATGGTCGAACACTTGTATGAACCACGTGTGATGACAAAGAAAGAGGAAATGGTTGGGTGCTATTAAAGAGGTCCTCTAATGTCAAAGGAAACAATTAGGTGTTGTTCAAGAAGTTCTCTCACGTCAATTTTAGCCCAAGAGAAGATAGAGTCCAAGTCTCTCACGTTCTGGACTCAGATTCGGACTGCACAGACACACCTGTCTCAAAACGCCAACAACTTTTCCATACTACTCGGAATTGGCTGATTCTTTTTTTTCTGGGAACTAGATTTCATATGAGTTCCAGACCAGTTGGAATAACCTTAAAATTCTTCCGGATCGCGAAGATATCGATGAAACAATATGACATTGCATCAGAATCCGAGTCAAACTACAAGTCCAAAGGTGTTGCATCACCTTCACTTGGGCCCATGGGCCTTGTACGACCTAGGGTTTGTTTTAGGGTGTCTTGGGACGTCCTCCCATCTCCTTGGCCTCCACCCCTTGCTCCTATATAAGTAGATCAATCTAGTAGCTTTTCCTTTGGGTTTTGTTTAGTTAAAAGTTAGCCATTGCAACTTCGTGTACTTTGTTTGTGTCCAACGACCAGACTAAGACCGCTTTCGGAACCCCACCTTTATGAATACTTCATTTATATTCGCAATATTCAGATTGCATTATCATATGCTTGCTTGTTCTTCGATTGCTTGCAGGAATAGACCTTCGTGGTCAGGTTGATCGTGCTCCGGCGTGATCAATAACCTCTTGGAGATTGGTTTAGCAATTGCCAAAGCGCAATGTCGTGCACATTCGTAGTCGGATCTTCAAAGTTATCTCCACCAAATCGATAGTTATCATCTCATCGAAAGATCGGGACCCTCGCTTATATCACTTAGATGCATGTGTGGATATATAGACAAAACCATGTCCCTAGTATGCCTCTAATAGACTTGCTCGTTGATCAAAGAGGGTTAAGGTTTCCTAGCCATGGACATGAGATGTCATTTGATAAACGGGATCACATCATTAGGGGAATGGTGTGATGGACAAGACCCAAACTACAAACGTAGCATATGATCATGCCAGTTTATTGCTACTGTTTTCTGCATGTCAAGTATATGTTCCTATGACCATGAGATCATACAACTCAGGGATACCGGAGGAGTGCCTTGTGTGTATCAAACGTCGCAACATAACTGGGTGACTATAAAGATGCTCTACAGGTATCTCCGATGCACTACAGGAAACAGATACTTTGCCGTCCGCCATCCCGGACGGCAAAGGCATGAATCCCGAACGGCAAACCGTCTGGCTGAATGAGCCACGGTAAAGGCCTCTTTGCCGTCCGCTGGCGGATGGCAAAGACCTTTGAATCTTTGCCATCCGCCAGCGGACGGCAAAGGGCCTAGACGGCACACATGGCCACTTAGCTCCGTTAGGGGCTTAACGGCGTGTTTTGCCGTCCGTTGGCAGATGGCAAGGTCTTTGCTGTCTGCCAGCGGACGGCAAAGAACCCACCTAGGCCAGCCCTAGTTTGCATAGGTAGCTGCCATGTGGCCACTTTGCCATCTGCTGGCAGACGACAAAGCTCTTTGCCGCCTGCCAGCAGACGGCAAAGTGGCTATATAGCCCCTGTTGTTCTTTGTTTTTTCTTAAAATCATTCAATTTGACAGAATATTCATATATAGCCAACATATACATATCCAACATACATATCCAGAACATACATATCATTCAACAATTCCAACAAGCATACCAAATAAGTTGAAACAAGCATATACCAATAATTAAGTTCCAACATACAAGTCGAACATATATACAAGTTTCCAACAACACACAATATGGTTTCCAACAACATATCCATGCAGGAGAAACTTACCACGAGGAGCTTGTATAGGGCCCGGTGAGATGCGTCGTTCCGGTTCCTCTCCTCCTCCAACAGCCTAGTCATCCTCTCCTCCATGTCCCTCTCCCTCTGCGTCGCCTGCCTATTTGCCTCCGCCAGAAGCTCCTGGGCCCTAGCCTCAATGGCGAGCTCCATTGGCTGTGGACGAGGCCTTATCTCAGGATCAGAGCTCGTCTGGCGCTTCTTGATCTCTGGGAGAGTTCTAGGACAACGTATCAGTCCATCCCCAATGGCTATCGAGCCATGGGGCCTCCCACCACCAGATATCATCACGAGCTCTGGATCAAAAGGACTCTGGCTCGGGTTGAAGTCCTCCCCTTTCCTCACCTTCCCCTCATCTTTGTATCTCACGAGCTTGTTGTGGGAGGAGATGTTGCTGAAGCTCTCTGGATGATCGAGGTCATCCTCAGAGAATGCCTTGGCCTTCTTGCACGAGGCAGTATGGGCCATGGCATAGAGGTCGAACAGAGGTGGCACCTCCTTCTTGTTTTCTCGCGCCTAAAAGAGGTGAACAAAAATATTAGTTAAGGGCTCAAGCTAGCATGAAGAATGAAATTGCATGAATCAGGAAGCAAACCACATACCCAGTTATCCCCGTACTCAAACAGGTTGGAGCTCCCTTAATGGTGTGGCACACCTCTCATTTGGGCACGCTTCTCCTTGGCCTTGTTGTGTTCGGCTAGCCATTTGGAAGAGCACCACTCATCCACCAATGCCTCCCAACAGTCCATCCTATCCGCACACCATCTCGGGGGCACCTAGGTTAGACAAGAGAAATTTCAGCGCTACGCCTACGAATCAAATCAAAGAAACTAAGTACAAGGCCTTAAGAATAGATAATTACCTTCATAAACTTCTCCTTACTCAGATAATTTTTGCGGCACTTCTTCTTGGCCCTCTTAATGTTACTCGAGGCGTAGTAGTCTCAAATAGCCTGCACCCGAGCCTCGTGCCGTAAGTTCTGAAGTAGGCGCTTGCACTCGGCTTCGAGAACAATAGCCGCTCTCGCCTCGTCTTCCTCAAGACACCTGTAGAAGGTTTGCAATCAAACAAGACAACACATTTGACACTGATTAGTACAATCACTAGTTATTGTTGATTTTTAATTCTGTAAAGGAGAAATTACCCAACAGCGACGGATCACAATGTCAGCCTTGTACAGCTCCCAGGTCAGTGCTACCTGTCGAGCCTCACCCTCACCGGGCAACAGGACCTTCCCCGGGAAGTGGTGCCGGAGAAGCACACCAAGGACCTGGTTGGGCCTGCGGACACCACGCTCGTATTTCCAACCCCTGCAGTATGACAAGGCCAACACATTAGATATTAATTTGAAGAAACATGAAGGCAAAAGGTTAGAAAAGAGTAAATGCACTTACTTCTCCGCATTAGGTGCAATCAACTACCTATGCTCGCGGGTCGTCAGCACGGGAGGCATCTTTGTACAACCACGTTGGTAGACCTTCTTGCCCTCCTCAACCAGCTCACCCTCGCTATAGGTATCCTCAGACAAGTAATTGTCCTCGCCACCATCAGCATGGCCACTAGCCTCCGGAGTCACGTGGGACGAAGACTCTGGGACCCGAGTCTCCTGGGACGAAGACTCTCGGACCGGAGTCTCCTGGGATGAAGGCTCGGTGACCCGAGGCTCGTCGCCCCGAGGCTCCTGGACTGGAGTCCGAGACGGGTCCAAGTCAGACGGGTCCACCTGAGACGGAGCACTCCTATGGTCGGGAGAATCAGCTGGGGGTGGCAGCGAGGAAGGCGCAACAACCTTCCTACCTCTAGCACCTCTCTTTGGCTTCCCCCGACCTCTCCCGGTAGAAGAAGAAGCGCCTGCCGGTGTTTGCATGCTGTGTACCAGCGCTCTCCGGAGTTGCTAGGGTGGAATAATAGCACCCCTCCCAGCACGCGCCGAGGAAGGAGGCTCAGAGCCCTCTCGACCCCCGCCCACCATCTGTCAACACCTGCAATGACAAAGAGTGAATGAAATTCGTTCAACATAAAAAAATTGAATACCTAATAACATGAACTAATTAATAATATATATGTACATAATAGTAATTTGTATTACATCATGGGTGGATGTACATCGGTATAATGCGTGTGTGACTTTTGGTTCGTCGAGGCTTTCCTTAAGTAACTCTCATATCTCATGGTGTGTTGGTGCGCTCTCTCTCACACTGATATGGTGGTGTATATATGTTGGTGGGCACTCTCTCACAGTAATAGTTCGATCGCCGGTGATGGACGCCCCACCTCTTCTCTTCTTGCGCAATATATCAACAAGTATATTGCAAAGAAGAGAAGAATGATGAGGCGCCCCCACGACAACAGTCGGGATTCCTCCATCAAGAACACACATGAAAGTCACACAAGGAGCAACGACAGACCGAAAGTAACACATGCATTATACCGATGCACAACATTTAAATCCACCTGATCAACATAAATATGATGTTTTGTATAACAAAATCAAAAAATATATGACCTAACTCGTAATTCACAAATATATGACCTTTGTCGTGTCGGGGTCGGGGTGTCTGCGGTGTCGTGTCGGGGTAGGGGTGCTCTGTCGTGGTCGGGGGTGCTGTGTCAGGGTCGGGGTGTCGGGGTGTCATGTTGGGGTCAGGGTGTCGGGGATGTCGTGTCGGGGTAGGGGTGCTGTGTCGGGTTAGGGGGTTCCTCGACGTCAATGAAACCCTAAATAGCAAGTATCATCGGTGCGAGATACATGTGGCGCTCGGCGTTGAACACTAGATCCACATCCCACAAGTGACGCCGGCGCCCGGTGTCCCGCGCGTAGCAATAGTTCTGGGGGACGATGATGGTCGAACACCTTGGCAAATTTGTCTGGCAGCCTCTGTGATGAGGATTAAAGCCAAGTTTTGAAACTTCAAACAACCAAACCGACTTGAGTCAGTTAGGGTGTTTCAAGTTTCAACACTTGGCTTTTAATCGTCATCGCAGAGGCTGCAAGACAAATTCACATAGGTGTTCAACCGCCATCGACCCCAAGAACTGTTGCTGTGGGACGCCGAACACGGGCGTAACTTGTGGGACATGGATGTAGTGTTCGACACCGACGGCCACATGTATCTCGCACCGATGATACTTGCTATTTAGGGTTCCATCGACATCGGGGGTGTTGTGTCGGGGTTGGGATGTCGGGGGTGTCGTGTCAGGGTCGGGGTGTCGGGGGTGTCGTGTCGGGGTAGGGGTGTTGTGTCGTGGTCGGGGGTGCCGTGTCAGGGTGTCGGGGTGTCGTGTCGGGGTCAGGGTGTCGGGGGTGTCGTGTCGGGGTCAGGGTGTTCGGGGTGTCGTGTCGGTGTAGGGGTGTTGTGTCGTGGTCGGGGGTGCCGTGTCAGGGTGTCTGGGGGTCGTGTCGGGGTCGGGGTGTCGTGTTGGGGTCGGGGTATCGGGGGTGTCGTGTCGGGGTCGGGGTGTCGGGGGTGTCGTGTCGGGGTCGAGGTGTCGGGGGTGCCGTGTCGGGGTCGGGAGTCGGGGTTGCCGTGTCGGGGTCGGGTATCAGGGGTGTCGTGTCGGGCTCGGGGTGCTGTGTCGGGGTTGGGGGTGCCGTGTCGGGGTGTCGTGTCGGGGTCGGGGTGTCGGGGGTGTCGTGTCGGGGTCGGGGTGTCGGGGGTGCCGTGTCGGGGTCAGGGTGTCGTGTTGGGGTGTTGTGTCGGGGTCGATGGCGGTTGTGGGTGAGGCTCCTTCCTTTTCTTCTTCTTTTTCTTCTTCTCCTTCCTCTTCTTCTTCTTCTTCTTCTCCTTCTCCTCCTCTTCCTCTTACTAAACTAAATTACTAACTAACTAACCTAACTACATTACTAAATTACTAACTAAACTAAACTATTAACTACAACTAACTAACTAAATTACTAACTAAACTAATTAACTACAACTAATAACTAACTAAATTACTAACTAGAATATTTAAAAAATAAAAGTAGAGAGGGGGAGGGGGCTCACTTGAGTGGTGTAGGTGGAGGCAGGCCTGTGTTTCGGCGGGGGGTAGGGGGACGGGCGGCGACGGGCGGGGCCGCCTGCGGGCGGTTGGGCCGCGGCGGGTGGGACGCGGCGGCCAGCGGGGCGGAGGGGCCGCTGGCGGGGGCAGGAGACGGAGCGCCGGCGGTGGAGGGGCGCCGGCGGGGGCGTGGCGGGCGTCCGGCGGCGAGGGGCGCGTGCGGGGCGGCCGGGCGGCGAGGGTCCCGCGGGCGGGGGCGGGGTGGCCGGCGGGTGGAGGGGCGCCGCGGGTGCGGGGCGCCCGGTGACGAAGGGGCGGGTCTGGGTGGCGTTTCGGTGGCGGAGGGGCGCTGGCTGTGAGGGGCGGGGCGCCGGCTGCGGGGGCAAACTGGCGGGGGTGGCTCCCTGCGCTGCCGGCGGGGCGGCAGCAGAGGCACGGCGGTGCGGCGAGGGGAGGGGCAGGCGGGTGTGCGGGCGCGGGGGGTGGGTGGGAAGACGATGGGGGCGACAGGCGTGGGGTGCGCCGTTAATGTTAGGTTAGGTATACTCTTTGTCGTCCACTAGCGGACGACAAAGAGGTGGGGTGGTGGGCCGTTGCAGTTGTGCCGTCAACTGGACCCCACCCCAGCTCTTTGCCATCCGCTAGCTGACGGCAAAGTTTCTTTGTCGTCCGCTAGCGGACGGCAAAGAGCTGGCAGATGGCAAAGCACCTCTTTGTCGTCCATCGTCTCTTTGCCGTCCGCTTTGACCTAGCTGATGGCAAAGGCTCCACTTGCCGTCTGCCAGCGGACGACAAAGAGCTGGCAGACGGCAAATTGTCTGATTCCAGTAGTGATGGTGTCTGTTGAGTTGGCATAGATCAAGACTGGGATTTGTTACTCCGTGTGACGGAGAGGTATCTCAGGGCCCACTCGGTAATACAACATCACAATAAGCCTTGCAAGAAATGTGACTAATTGTTAGTCACGGGATCTTGTATTACGGAACGAGTAAAGAGACTTGCTGGTAACGAGGTTGAACTAGGTATGAAGATACCGACAATCGAATCTCGGGCAAGTAACATACCAAAGAACAAAGGGAACATCATGCGGGATTAACTGAATCCTTGAAATAGAGGTTCGACCGTAAAGATCTTCATAGAATATGTAGGAACCAATATGGGCATCGAGGTGCCGCTATTGGTTATTGACCGTAGAGGTGTCTCGGTCATGTCTACATAGTTCTCGAACCCGTAGGGTCTGCACACTTAAGGTTCGGTGACGTTTCAGTAGTATAGAGTTATGCATGGTGGTGACCGAAGGTTGTTCGGTGTCCCGGATGAGATCCCGGAAGTCACGAGGAGCTCCGAAATGGTCTGGAGGTAAAGATTGATATATATGAAGTCCTATTTTGGTCGCCAGAAAAGTTTCGGTCTTATCGGTAGTGTACCGGGAGTCCCGGTAGTGTATCGGGAGACCATCGGGAGGGTTATTTCGACCCAAAAGGCTACATGGGCTGTGGGAGAGTGAATACCAGCCCTTAGTGGGCTGGTGGAAGTCCCACACAAGGCCCATGCGGCTGGGAGAGAAAAGGCGAAAGAGAAAAGGTGGAAAAAGGTAAAAAAGAGAGGCAAAAATAGGATGAATCCTAGTCCTACTAGGATTGGAGGTGGATTCCACCTCTTCTCCTAGTTCGGCCGAACCAAAGGGCTTGTCCCTTGAGGGCCAAGCCTCCTCCTCTCTTCCTCTTATATATACTAGAGGTTTTAGGGTTTTTGGCACCTGATTTTAGCCACGTGCTGCCCGTTCGTCTAGTGCATAGTTTCTCCTCTAGATCGGATTTCTGTAGAGCTTAAGCGAAGCCCTGCAGGAATAGCTTCACCACCATCGCCGGAGCGTCGTCGCGCTGCCAAAGAACTCTTCTACCTCTCCACTCCCTCTTACTGGATGAAGAAGGCGGAGATCATCATCAAGCTGTACGGATCGTGATGAGATCGCGGACGCTCAGCGATTTGGATCGCGAAGATGTTTGACTACACCAACCGCATTTCTTAACGCTTCCCGCTTAGCGGTCTACAAGGGTACGTAGATCCACTCTCCCTCTTGTAGATGCTCATCACCATGGATAGATCTGCGTGTGTGTCGGAAATTTTATTTCCCATGCGACGTTCCCCAACACGATCACCCGACCAGTATCCGTCATGGGGGTTCGGCCGCACTCGTCCTCGACCCCATTATAGATGGGTATCACCTCACAAAGGTCCTAATGGACGGAGGAAGTAGCCTTAACCTGATTTACTCAGACACAATGAAATAGATGGGCCTCGATCCGTCAAGGATGAAACCCAGTAACACTACCTTTAAAGGAGTGATTCCAGTTGTCGAGGCCCGATGCATCGGCTCCGTCATGGGGGTTCGGCTCGCCTGATAACTTTCACAACGAAGACTTGATCTTCGACATTGTACCCTTCCATAGTGGTTATCATGCCCTACTCGGCCACACAGCGTTCACTCGCTTCAACACCGTCCCGCACTATGCATACCTCAAACTCAAGATGCCCGGCCCGAAGAGGGTCATCACTATTAACAGCAACACTGAGCGCTCTTTACAAACCGAGGAACATGCGCTGGCCCTGGCGGCCGAATTTAACTACGAAGATGATCAGCAAGCTCTGGCATCTGCCGTCAAGGCACACAAGGTTGGGAAACGAGCTCGCCTTCGGTCCAAACTCTCAGAACCTCCCCTCCCCTTAAATAGGGACTCACCCCCATCGCACACCCCTAGGACCAGCAAAGTACGTGCCAAGGAGGCACAACTTTTCACTTCAAATTCCATGGGTAGCGGTGGGGGAACAAAGGTGGATGTCCGGCTGGACTGAACCACTACCATTAACAAGTCTTCGGACACAATGCAGGGACCATTCAAAGAACATCCAATGGTGTAACGATCATCCAAAATTCGGCGACTTTTCAAAACCTTTATTGCAAGATCCGTTCGCCGAACAGTACCACCCATCGAGGTGCACCAAAGAGTAGGAGTAAACTAGCAACAGGGCACATCGAGGACGTAAGGCCACCAATCGAAGACCTTTGGTACAACCACTCCTATGTAATTTCTTTCTTCACATACCTGTAAACAGTTGCTTCGTCACTCCGAGTAATAAGACTTTCGAGAAAAAATATGGCATCATTTCACATGTTTGTCTTGTTGTCCTTTTTGGCACACATTTTCCTTTTCTCCCTCTTCCCGCGAAATAGTTTGGTATGTTACGGCGCAACCGGGTAATACACCGAGGGCTCGAGCTTACAAATAAATCGCCTTATGTACAACTTATTATGTGTTCGGCGTCTTGGAGTTCACTTTATATGCATTGGTTCCGAGCTATGTCTTGGGTCAATAATTGGGTTGCCTGGCTCGTATGCTTTCTCCTTTACGTTCCGCTCATTCGGCTAAAGGGGCAAAGGGAGAACACCTGCGATTGTGTTTTCGGATAGTCTGGTCAAGCACCTCATGGGAGAAAGCCGAAAATTGACTGTCATAGTATGCGACAGTCGGTCTATGAATCCGAGCTTAAAGTGTTATACTTAAATCCTCATCAGAGGATATTCCATGTTGTGCGAGGGGTTTGCTCTCCATGCAAACCATCTGATGCGGGCCTTAGCCACGGTTCATCCGAACATTAGAACTCTCCGAGGCTAGTCTTTAGCCCCCTATAGTCCTTTTCGCACCACTACGACTAAGTGAAAGAAATAAAGCACCATAGTCTGATTGCCTAGTCCGCCGCACTCTACCGCCTTCGAGTTCCGATCACTTGGCTAAGGGACATTGTGCATTGGCAGATACACCCCATGTAGTCTCTACATGGGGGCTGAAGCCGACGACTCGCATCTTTCAGTTTCAAACGGCCACACAGGAGTTATAAAGGAATGCAAAAACATTAAACGCATAATAACGTATAACATTAAAACTTCGAAATGTCTTCGGACGCATTAGAACTTATTCAGACATATTATCGCCCGAACACTATGACGGGAGGAATAGGGTGGAGATATCGAACTGTTATAACATTGATAGGGTGGCAATCCGAGCACATGCGCATACTACTGACTTTCTTGGGTACTAGTATCACGGGAACCGCACAAGGACTTAAGCTCTAACGTACATACCCTTTATCTAGGAGGTTTTGGACTTGCCTTTGTATCTCCTTTGTTTCTTCGGGGTTGACGCATTAGGGTGCCTTGTTTGGAAGTGGTGCTCTGGGTATGAGGTAGATGTGGTGTTCGATCCATCGTTTTGGTGGTAGCCCGGGAGGTAGATCATCGGGAAAAACGTCTTGAAATTCCCGTAACAAATGAGATAACACAAGAGGAAGATGTTGTGAACACTTAGTTTGTATGACATCACCCTTGCACACAAGCACATAGTGAAGAACTGGCAATGGGCTCTCACTCACATCCCTCAAATCTCTTTTGGTGGCTAAAAGAACAAGAACTCGCATGTCCCTCATCGTGGAGACACTTGCTTTTGGTTTGTGGCGCTCACCCTCATTGAGGCGGATCACTCTCTCACTTGTATCTCTACGATGGGATGAAGCTTGCTTGTCGGCGATCAATTGACTTGGAGACATTAGTCGAAGCACGTATTCCTTGATCTTCATCTTGAAGCTATAGTGATTAGTCCGGCCATTGTGGATGACACCATAGTCGAATTGCCAAGGTCTCCCAAGTAGTAGATGGAAAATGGACATGAGAACCACCTCACACTACAAGGTGTCTTCATAAGCGCCTATCTTGAAGTAAACTTGGATGGTGTGATCAACTTGGATTGTGCCAGAGTCACTAAGCCATTAGACCTTGTATGGGCAACGGTGCTTCTTCTTGACCAATTGAAGCATGGAGAAAAGGTCTTCACTTGGCAAATTGTGGCAACTTCTACCATCGATGATGACCTTGACAGATTTTCCTTGAATGTTCGCCTTGGTATGGAGGATGTGGCAACGTTTGTCCTCATCTTCTTGTTGTTGAAGTGTCAAAACCTTGGAGACAATGAGAGCGGTGCTCGGATCATTGTCACAAAAGATGATGCAGAGCATCCCATGATCACCCTCATGGACCCATCACCAACACCCCAAGCTATGAGAGGACCCATGACGAGAGCCCATGCACGTGCCATTGAAAATGAGGTGACATGTCTCCTATATGATTCTCCCTTTGATGTTCATGGAACTTGGATGCTACCTCAAGCGGAGACTCTTTGCATACTCCGGTACAATGAAGATGGTCTAGGATATTCTCCCTTTGATGTTCATGGAACTTGGATGCTACATCAAGCAGAGACTCTTAGCTTGTGTTTAGCATTTGACATTGTTAAGCATAGCTCCATCTACTTCCTTCCCTGGTGGAGTGATACACCTCTACGTGAGAAGATCAGAAGTGGATGCCAAGGGCCCTATCAAGGGAACATCCCACGGGATACCAAGGCCCCTCCTCTACGGTGTGGGAGACTATCTATTAGATATATCTCTTTCTTGATTGTGGACCTAAGTATCACGTGTGTTTGTGTGTTTCTAGTGGATGTGTGATCGAAGATCGTTCATGAGTTTGTGTTTTCTCTCTCAATTTCTCCCTTCCCCCCCTCGAAGTTTGAAAATATATACACTACTGGGCTTGTCCCGTATGATATTGGTATTATGAGCCACCTTGATTCACACCTTGGAGCCTCTCACTCCATTTTCTAGCCATTTTTTATTTGACCTAAATTTGCAAAATCACACAAAAATAGCCCTACCAATATTTCTTGGATTCGTTTGATTTGAGAAGATATTGTTGATTTGGATCCGTGGATTTCGTTGTGGATAAGTGGATCTAGCTTTTCCCCATCTTCATCATCAATTTCCCCCGACAAATTGCCCCAATTGTGTAGAAAAATTCAAGTTCGTCCTATAGTTCATAGGGATTTCTAAGATCCTATCAAGATTGAGTGCCCCAGACATCCGGCATGGAACCTCGGACATCCGATGCTTTGCCCCGGACATCCAGCCCGTGGCAACCAGCAAAGCTGTCTTGCCTCTCTTTGGACATATTTTCTTTGTTTCCGCCATTTATTTTGCAATCCTTCCACCATTTCTTCCATAGCCCATTTGCATTTGAGATTTTGAGTCGCAAGCTTCGCCACTTCCTAAGATGTTTTGGCTAATTAAGAGTGGTTCTTCATTGACATCGCAACTCATCATCGCCTGGATCATTGCCAACCACCTCTTCATTAACACCACACCGTAAGTAAGGACGATAACTGCGATGACCCCTTTGTCATATACGCTTGCCATTGCATTGTCAATACGTGCCTATTTGCGTTACTTACCTATCAAGACTAGCCTTTGAGTATTTCCGGGCTACGCCAATTGTGCACTTTAGTGATACATATGCCGCATAGCTTCAATAGCATGCATATATCATCCTATCTTCTTTTGTGTTATAATAGTGCCCGCGTACATCATTGCTATCATTGTGTGCACATCCAGCATAGTGATCATTCCAACTATCATTCTCCAAAGAAGAGAAGTCAAGCTTTTATGCAAGTGAGAAAAGCCAAATAGACTCACCAATTTTGCATTTCATATTTGATCATTTGAGCAAGAGATTTTGTGCCAAACACATTAATAGCAAAGTTGGGTATATGAAGACAAATATTTTTGTTTCTTGTAGGTGTGCACAAGTTTGTATCGCGCCCATTCGAGAGATCGTGATAGCATCTCTCCAATATTATGCACCTTGTGCGTTCCGGTGATTCCACATTTTTGCGGCCATTTTTCGGTGGCACAATCCCACTTTCCTATACATGTGTGTTTCTGTGCTTACTCATTGCTAGCAATCTACCTCGTCTCATTTACGATTTTGTAGCTCTATCTCAACTTGATTGAATCTTATTCTTGAATTAATTTAATTTTGTGCCACCATCCTAACCAAGCTTCTACATTATTATTATTATTTGTGTAGGTGTGAGTAGCACGATATTCTACCATTGTACTATTCCCATACTTGCACATTGAGTGATCTTGATCCATTATCAACTTTTGGAACGGTAATTGGTATTGTCTTCTCACTCTTCCACTTATATCTACTTGAGTGTTATGGATAGGTCTACCATGTCAAACCCGGTATTCGAGGAGCATGAGAACGACGCAAATACCCACGTCACCAAGTTGCACTTCTTCGGCGCCAACAAAGAAATTACCCAATCTCAAGATGTCTTGCATGACTGCATCGAGCAACTCACCACTGACTTGTGCAAATCTGAGGTGCGCACACGATACTACCTTGACTCCAAGCTATTAAGAAATATGGAGGAATTTCGGCCCTTGATGGTCAACTGCGCTCCTTCATCATCTACTTCGGCAAGGCGGCGTCACTAAAGCCTCCACACATCGCAATACTCATCCAACGCAAGTCCTCCGCGTGCACATGTTCATCATCAAGACAAACGCTCCGGTCCAAGCTCGCCTCAAGGTCGTCAACTTCAAGCCACAGAGAACCCATTCCATTGCAATGGATTCCAAGACCGCATCCGCACTCGAGACCGTCGCCATCAACATGATCAAGATGCATTGGATCAAGAACAACAACGCCGAGAAGGAGAACACCATCATTGCCATGAACAAGCGCATCATGCACACCGCGCTCTACAAGAAGCTACTTGCACCCTGGAGGAGTGCAACCGCCAAGCTCACCAAGAATAGGAAGCACTCCAGCGAGAACGACAATAAGCATGTGCTCACCAAGAGGATCAACAGGAATGAAAAACTGCATGCGAGGACCTCGTCAACGGCCTCAAACACATCACGACAAGCACAATGATGACGACACCCTAAGGAAACCATAATGTCAACCCGACAATAGCATTTATGCACCTCCTCCTTGTCAAGGGCATCGCCAAAACAACTATAATGACGAACAAAGCTTCATCAAGCTCAAGTTCACCATGCCTAAGTTCTCCGGAAGCAATGACCCCGAAGACTACCTTTCATGGGCACTCAAAGTTGACAAGATATAATGTTGCCACAACTTTGAGAAAGAGAAAAAGATTGCCACGGCCTCTCTTGAGTTTCAGGACTATGTTCTTATTTGGTGGGACCAAGTGATTGAGCGAAGAAGAGAAAGAGGTGAACCTCCTATAACCACTTGGGTTCAAATGAAGGACCTCATGAGAGATCGTTTTGTGCCTACAAACTACAACCGGGATCTCTTCAAGAAGCTACAACTACTCAAGCAAGGCACAAATTGCCATGATCTGAGCCAATGTCAAGGAAGATGATGAGCAAACAATGGCGCGCTTCTTGAATGGTCTCAACTACCAAGTCAACAAAATCGCAGACTTGCAGCCATACTCCAACCAACTCGAGTTAGTCCATCAAGCAACCAAGGTGGAACGTCAAGTGCAAGATTACTATAATTATTCCAAGTTCTCTTCCAAGACCTACAGTTCAAGTGCTCAAACTTCTACTACTACGAGGTAGTCGACTACAAAATCTACAACACCCACCGGCGTCAAGTCAAGCTCCAAGGACAAGATGACTTCGTCAAGTCGACCTCCTACTTCAAGTAACTACAAGCCAAGGGCTTCATCCTCTACACCAACACCAGATGACACCACTAAATCAAGATCCATCAAGAGTTTCACGTGCCAAGGCCGAGGCCACAAGACCTATGAATGCCCGACAAGATGCACCATGATTCTTCAAGACGACGGCACCTATGACTATATGAGCGATGACGAGATGAAAGCATTGGAGCACGTGGCCATGCATCGACAAGTCAATGAATACAAATCTTTTGTGACAACGATCTGAGCCCCGCTCTCATTGTTTCCAAGGTTTTGGCACTTCAACAATAAGAAGACGAGGACCAACATTGCCACATCTTCCACACCAAGGCGGACATCCAAGGAAAATCAATCAAAGTCATCATTGATGGAGCAAGTTGACACAACTTAGCACGTGAATACCTTTGCTCCAAGCTCCAACTGGTCAAGAAAAAACACGCTTGCCCCTACAAGGTCCAATGGCTTAGTGACTCCGGCACTATCCAAGTTGATCACACGGTACAAGTTTCCTTCAAGATATGCGCTTATGAAGACACCTTGGAGTGTGATGTGGTTCCCATGTCTGTTTGCCATCTACTCATTTGGATACCTGGGCAATTCGCTGTGGCGTCATCCACAACGGTCAAACCAATCACCATAGCTTCAAAATGAAGGGCAAGGAATACGTGCTTCGGGCAATGTCTCCAAGTCAAGTGACCGCCGACAAGCAAGCTTCATCCCATCATGAATAAAAAAGTGAGAGAGAAATACACCTCAAAGAGAGTGAGTGACACAAGCCAAGGAACATGAGAGATCTAGTTCTTTTAGCCACCAAAAGAGATTTGAGGGATGTGAGTGAGAGACCATCGACCGTTCTTCACTACATGCTTGTGTGTAAGGATGACGTCATACGACCTGATGACCCACAAGTACAGGGGATCAATTGTAGTCCTTTTGATAAGTAAGAGCGTCGAACCCAACGAGGAGCAGCAGGAAATGATAATCAGTTTTCAGCAAGGTAATTTCTAGACGCACTGAAATTGTAAGTAGCAAGTAGTTTGATGGCAAGGCAATTTGTAACGAGCAAGTAACAGTAACAAAAGGTAAGTTACAGAAAGGTAGCCCAATCATTTTCTGGTCAAGGACAGGCTGAAATTATCTCTTATGATAAGCAAAGTGTTCTTGAGGGTACATGGGACTTTCATGTAGTCACTTTCATCATGTTGGTTTGATTCGTCTTTGCTACTTTGATAATTTGATATGTGGGTCGACCGGTGCTAAGGTGTTGTTCTTCCTTGAACTAACAACCTACTTATGATTAACCCCCTCGCAAGCATCCACAACTATGAGATTTTTTTAAGATAAAGTCTAACCATAGCATTAAACACGTGGAGCCAAATCAGCCCCTTACGGAGTAGCACATAAACTAGGGTTTAGGCTTATGTCACTCTAGCAACCCATCATCTAATAACTACTCCACAATGCATTCCCTTAGGCCCAAGGATGGTGAACTGTCATGCAGTCGACATTCACATGACACCATTAAGGGAATCACAACATACATATCATCAAAATATCGAACACATATCAAATTCACATGATTACTTGCAACATGACTTCTCCCGTGACCTCAAGAACAAGAGTATCTACTAAAAAATAATACTCATACTCAAGATCAGAGGTGTATTGAATAGCATAATGGGTCTACACATATAATATTCCACCAAATAAACCATATAGCAATCAACTACACAAAGTGATCAACACTACGAGTCACCCACGTGTACCAATCTGAGGTTTCGCTATAAAGATTGACGACAAGAGATGAACTAGGGTTTGAGAGGAGATGGTGTTGTTGAATGTGTTGATGAAGAATGGCCTCCCTAAGATGAGAGGGTTGTTGGTGATGACGATAGCTTCGATTTCCCCCTCCGGGAGGGAAGTTCCCTCGACGGAATCGCTCCACCGGAGCGCAAAAGTGCTCCTGCCCAAGTTCCGCCTAGAGGCGGCGACGCCTCGTCCCCAAAGTCCTCCTCCACATTATTTTAGGTCTTTTTGGGAATTTATACCAGAATATGGGCTCCAGAGGTGGGCCAGCGTGAGCACCACCGACCAGGCCACGCCTGGGGGGCCTAGCGCACCCTGGTGGGTGTTCCTCACCTCGTGGCCCCCCTCCGGTAGTTCTTTTGTCCTAAATTTCTCATTTATTCCACAAAAAATCTCGTTCAAATTTCAGATTCATTAGGGATGTGCACAATAGGTATCTCTAACGTTCTTTTTCAAGTCCCGAATGCCAGCTACCGGTATTCTCCCTCTTTGTGTGAACCTTGCTAATTATGAGAGAAAAGACATTAGAATTACTCCCAAAGAATTATTATGAATAAAAACATTATAGTTAACAGTAGGAAAACATGATGCAAAATGGATGTATCAACTGCCCCAAGCTTAGACCTCGCTTGTCCTCAAGCAAAAGCCGATATCGAAGAACATGTCCACTTGGTTTGAGAGAGAGGTGTCGATAAAAACAAAATACGAACATAGTAGCATCATGTTTATTATTATAATAGCAAAAAACTTTAACATATACTCTTTCATATAATTTTTATTTCATAACAACATCATACAAATTCTTATGAGCAAGTAACAAATCATCACAACATCAAAGTATAAAGAATAAGCCTTATAGAAAACCAACAAACTATGTTCTCAGTCAACTTTGCAACTACAATTCATCATATTTTCAGTAAGGGTCTCATGTAGGAGCCTTTTGGCAAGTACACATACTCAACCATCATTTTGTCTTCTATGATTGCTGACACTCACAACATACCAATGCACAAAAAGTTTCAACTAGACACATAGAAAGATAGGGGCTTATACTTTTTCCTCCAACGTATTCACCTTAGGGGTGATGTCAACAATAATAAGTCATGCTCACTTATTCCCAGCTGGATATATGTGCCTAAATCTTTACTCACCACATGATGCTTGCGAAAGTAGAAACATAAAAAGGAATAGGGCAAAATACCTTGACTCTTGCATAAAAGTAAATACATAATGGTAAAAGATAGGCCATTCGTAGAGGGAAGCAAAGGTTATCATGCGCTTTTAAATTTGTATGCGAAATCCTTTAGCGCAAAAAAACGTCATGTTGTCTTGCCCCTTGTGATAGCAACCTTTATTATGCAGTATGTCGCTTTTATTACTTTGCCATCACAAGTTCGTGCAACGCTCAATTTTCTCTTACACTAATTGATCCAACACTATTAGAAGGAATTTTTATTGTCTTGATGCACCGATGACAACTTACTTGAAGGATCTTATTCAATCCATAGGTAGGTATGGTGGATTCTCAAACATGAGTTTGGGTTTCGGGTTTTTGGATGCACAAGTAGTATCTCTACTTAGTGCGAAATTTTTGGCTAGCAAAGATATTGAGCAAGAATCACATGTTGAAGGATCTATTACAATATAACTTCTATGTGAATATGAACAAACATAAGTCATTACGTTGTCTTCCTGGTCCAACGTCAACAATTTTGGCATATAATATTTAATGAGGGCTCACAATCATAAAATATGTCCATGATTGTATATTTTCATGTGAATCTTCTCTTCCCTAATTAATTCTTTCATGAATTGCATCATTGACTAATGCATGCTATGTTTGCCAATCTCCAATAAATTTTACCACTTATACTTTTCTTTATTCTGATGTCATTACTCACCATAAGATTAGCATATGATCTTTTTCATTTATTTTCTTTATCATGATTGCAACAAGAAAGTAAAGGGGCAAAAGCTCAAACTAAACTTGATTATATAACTCTCACTCGATTACATAGATAGATAGATCACGAAACTAGCCCTTGAAAATAGATCATACTAAACTTTTATTCAACTAATTCATGGAAAAGCTAAGGATTGAAATAAAAAGAAAAGGTAAAAAGTGATGGTGACACAATACCAGCGCACCTCCCCCAAGCTTGGCTCAAGCCAAGGGGAGTGCCCATACCCGTGTACTCAAGTCACCTTTGGTGGTGAATATGATGAAGGTGGTGGTGATGAAACGGTAGTAGGTTCATCCTCCGGCTTCCAGGACAAGGGTTCACCATCAAATGTTGATGCATGAGCCCCTAGAGTCCTACAATTGGCAGCTAAACTCATACCTTTAAGTCTCGCTTCATATTCAAAAACTTAATTTTGGAGATCATAAATTTGACTCTTGAGAAAGTTCATTTTCTTGTTGAAGGTGAAGACGATGTCTTTCATGGACTAGCCATCCATGATATGATCACGGGTGAAGTTTGTGATCATGCAGTGGTTGACACTAAGTCCATGCTCCACCATCCCTTTGCACTTGACGATGTCTTGCTCCACTGCTTCTAGCCTGGCCTCCATGCTTCTTGTCTTCTTGTGCCCTTGAACGTCCCGGATGTGGAGCACCCCCTCACGCATCTCAATGAGTTGTGGGTGCTTCATCACCTTTAGAAAGTATGGATTGATTACCTTCTTGAAGAACTTGTCCTTAGGAGAACTTGGTGAAGCCATGGAGATTTAAATCTGACAAGAAGACAACACAAAACAATAACAGAAGAAAATATTGTGATGCAGTGTTCAAAACACCCGGGGGTATATATAGAGAGAATTTTTATTCTTGGAAATCAAGCAAATGGAAGGAAAATGGAGTCGGGACGATTCCCGAGGTGGGCACCACCCATCAGGGCGCGCCAGGGTTAGCAACCGCGCTATGGTGTATTATGCTCACCTTAGTTGCCTTCCGGTTTATTTTTTATTTCCTAAAATTCTTAAATATTCCAAAACAGATAAAATATATTTCTACAGAATTTTTGGAGTCCGTTTACTTACTGTATCATGTACCTCTTATTTTTCACGATTCTGGAGTATTCCGAAAGGTTTCTCTTATGTGTTCCTCCGATTTCATGGTTTGGACAACATTCCTTTCAATATTAATAGGCGTACCCGATATATAGTGTTTAATTCTTTGTCCCTTTACCGCCTTCGGGTTAGTACCATCAGCATTATTGATCTTGATATCTCTAGAGCGAAAAACTTCTTTGATAACATATGGTCCTTCCCATTTGGAGAGAAGTTTTCCTGCAAAAAAATCTAAAACGAGAATTGTACAAAAGAACATATTCTCCAACTTTGAATTCTCGCTTTTGGATTCTCTTATCATGACATCTTTTATCCTTTTCTTTAAATAACTTGGCATTTTCATAAGCATAGGTTCTCCATTCATCTAATGAGCTAATATCAAATAACCTCTTTTCACCGGCAAGTTTGAAATCATAATTTAGTTCTTTAATTGCCCAAAATGCTTTATGTTCTAACTCTAGAGGCAAATGACAATCTTTGCCATATAATATCTTGTATGGAGACATACCCATAGGATTTTTATAAGCTATTCTATAAGCCCAAAGTGCATCATCTAATTTCCTAGACCAATTCTGTCTAGACCTATTGACAGTCTTTTGTAATATTAATTTTATTTCCCTATTGCTAAGTTCAACTTGACCACTACATTGAGCATGATAGGGTGATGCAATTGTATGGTTAACATCATATTTAGCAAGCATTTTACGGAAAGCACCACAGATAAAATGTGAACCACCATCAATCATTAGATATCTAGGGACTCCAAACCTTGGGAAAATAACTTCTTTAAGCATTTTAATGGAAGTGTTATGATAAACACTACTAATTGGAATAGCTTCTACCCACTTAGTAACCACCAAAATATGAGTATACCCATTGAGGAAGGAAAAGGTCCCATATAATCAAAACCGCAAACATCAAACAGTTCAACAACTAGTGAGTAATTCATAGGCATTTCCTGACGCTTACCAATATTACCAATTCTTTCACATTCATCACAAGACAAGACAAACTTATGGGCATCCTTCAAGAGAGTGGGCCAGTAAAAACCAAAATGCAGTACCTTATGAGCAGTTCTGTCTCCCGCATGATGTCCTCCATAAGCTTCGAAATGACATTTCCATAGGATTTGTTCCTATTCATGCTCAAGTACATAACGTCTAATAATACCATCTACTCCTTTATAAAGATGTGGGTCATCCCAAAAGTAGTGTCTTCAATCATATAAGAATTTTTTATTTTTTTGGTATGTGAAACTAGGTGGGATATATTTAGCAACAATGTAATTAACATAATCAGCATACCATGGAGTGCTTTGAGAAACATTTATTGCATCTAATTGTTCATCAAGAAAACTATCATCAATAGGTAGTGGGTCATCAAGAATATTTTCTAACCTAGACAAGTTATCAGCTATGGGGTTCTCAGCTCCTTTCCTATGAGTAATATGTAAATCAAATTCTTGAAGTAAGAGAACCCACCTAATGTGTCTGGGTTTTGCATCTTTCTTTTCCATTAGATATTTTATAGCAGCGTGATCAGTGTGAACAATAACTTTGGAATCAACAATGTAAGATCTAAAATTTTCACAAGCAAACACAACTGCTAAAAATTCATTTTCAGTAGTGGCATAATTTCTTTGGGCACTGTCTAGAGTTTTGCTACATAATCGATAACATTTAATTTATTATCAACTCGTTTTCCTAGAACAACACCAACATCATAATAACAAGCATCACACATAATTTCAAAAGGCAAGTTACAATCAGGTGGTTGAATAATAGGTGCAGTGGTTAAGGCTTTCTTAGGTGTTTCAAAGGCTTCCACACAATCATCATCAAAAACAAATGGGATATATTTTTTGTAAAAGATAGTAATAGGCCTAGAAATTTTTGAGAAGTCTTTGATGAACCTCCTATAGAAACTAGCGTGACCAAGGAAATTTTGAATAGCTTTAATATCTTTAGTACATGGCATTTTTTCAATTGCATCAACTTTTGCCCTATCCACCTCAATACCTCGTTTGGAAATTTTATGCCCCAAGACAATACCTTCATTAACCATAAAGTGACACTTCTCCCAATGCAAGACAAGATTAGTTTCTTCACATCTCTCCAAAACTCGATTAAAGTTGCTTAAGCAATCATCAAAAGAAGTTCCGTAAACGGAAAATTTATCCATGAAAACCTCCACAATCTTTTCACAAAAACCAGAGAATATAGTAGTCATACATCTTTGAAAGGTAGCAGGTGCACTGCATAAACGAAAAGGCATGCGTCTAGAATCATAGGTTCCAAAAGGACAAGTAAAGGTGGTTTGTTCTTGATCAGATTGTGACACAGGTATTTGAGAGAAACCAGAATATCCATCCAAGAAACAAAAGCGTGTGTGCTTGGATAATTTTTCAAGCATTTGATCAATGAAAGGCAGAGGGTAATGATCTTTCTAGTAGCTCTATTTAATTTTCTAAAATCAATTACCATTCTATAGACAGTAACAATTCTTTGTGGGATAAGTTCATTTTTATCGTTAGGAACAACAGTTATACGTCCTTTCTTAGGGATACAATGAACGGGACTCAGCCATCTACTATCAGCCATGATATAGATTATACCTGCTTCTAGAAGCTTTAGTATTTTTGTTCTTACCACTTCTTTCATCTTGGGATTAAATCGTGGTTGGTGATCAACAACGGATTTGGCATTAGGTTTCATATTGATCTTGTACTGACATAGAGTGGGACTAATGCCCTTAAGATCATCAAGGGTATATCCAATAAAAGCCCGATGCTTCCTGAGAATTTTCAATAAACTTTCTTCTTCATGTTCTGAAAGGTTAGCACTATTAATGACAGGATATATCATTTCTCATCAAGATACGCATACTTCAGAGGGTCTGGCAACTGTTTTAATTCAAACATGGGATCACCTTTAGGTGGAGGAGGACCTCCCAGAGTTTCAATAGGCAAATGGTGTTTTAGTAGAGGTTTTTGTTCAAACAAAATGTTATCTATCTCATTTCTTTCACGCAAGTGCATATCATTTTCATGGTCTAGCAAATATTGTTCTAGTGGATCAGTAGGAGGAATGGCAATAGAAGCAAAACCAATTATTTCATCCTTACTAGATAATTCTTTATCACAAGGTTGTGTACTAAACTTGGAAAAATTAAAATCATGAGACACATCACCAAACTTAATATTGACGATTTCCTTTTGACAATCTATCTTAGCATTAACAATGTTCAAGAAAGGCCTACCAAGGATAATGGGACAAAACTCGACTTGTGGGGACCAAGAACTAGAAACTCAGTAGGATATTTTATTTTCCCACACAAGACTTCAACATCTCTAAGAATCCCAAGTGGTGTGATGGTGTCTCTATTAGCATGTTCAATAGTAACATCAATCTCTTCTATTTCAGCAGGTGCTATTTAATTCATAATTTCTTGATATAAAGTAAAATGAATAACACTCACACTAGCACCTAAATCACATAAGCCATGGTAACACTGATCTCTTATTTTAACTGAGGCAACAAGCAAGCCAACTACATGTCTATGTTTATCTTTTTAATCTGGTTTAGCAATTCCAGCAGCTTCATCACAGAAGTAAATGACATGCCCATCAATATTTTCTACCAAGAGATATTTAACCATAGTAACACTAGGTTCTAATTTAAGTTGTTTAGAGGGCTTAGGTGCTCTAATATTACTTTTGCGGACCACAGTTGATACCTTAGCATGTTCCTTTATCCTAACAGGGAAAGGTGGTTTTTCAATATAAGCAGTAGGCACAACTTAATCAACATTGTTAATGATAGTTTCTTCTTTAGCTATGACCTTTTATTTACTTCCTTTATTAAGAGGGGGGGGATGATATTTAAACCACTTCTCTTTAGGGATATCAACATGAGAAACAAATGATTCACAAAAAGAGGCTACTATCTCAGAGTCAAGTCCATATTTAGTGCTAAACTTGTGAAAAGAATCAATATTCATAAAATATTTAACACAATCAAATTCCAGCTTAATACCTGACTCATTACCTTCGTCGATCTCCCAATCTTCAGAGTTGTATTATTTCTTTCCAAGAGATCCCACTTGAATTCAATAGTCTTATTCATAAAAGAACCAACACAAGAAGTATTCAGCATGGATCGATCATTATGAGAAAGCCGAGCATAAATTTTTTGAATAATAACTTCTCTCAGCATACCATGATTGGGGCATGAATATAACATTAACTTAAGCCTCCCACAAGCTATAGCGATACTTTCTCCTTCACGAGGCCAAAAATTATATATATAATTTTGATTACGATGAACTAGATGCCTAGGATAAAACTTTCTCCTATACCATGTCAATTCTTTTCCCTCCAAAGATAAAGGGGAAACCTTCTTCTTAACTTCATCTCCGAATAAACCTGGAGGCTTAAATAATCCATAAATTTCATCCACATGTATTGGATGCATCTCAGGATGTTCAGTTCCATCTCCTGCATAAGGATTAGCTAGCAGTTGTTCTAACATACCTGAAGGAATTTAATAACCAATATTTTCCATAGGTGTTGTATGTTGACGGGAAACTAATTGTGGTTTCTATAAAGGTAAAGATACCCTGAACAAACCCCTCAAAGGATGCTTTCCATAGTAACAAGTGACCGTAAATTTCAGCGTGTAGTATAAGTTTTTCCTTACTGATTTCCAGCTACCAAGAGTGCTTCACTTCCCAACAACGGTGATAGAAAAGAGTCTTGACGACCCAAAAGTATAGGGGTTCAATCGTAGTCCTTTTGATAAGTATGAGTGTCGAACCCAACAAGGAGCAGAACGAAATGATAAGCGGTTTTCAGCAAGGTAATTTCTGTAGGCACTGAAATTGTAAGTAGCAAGTAGTTTGATAGCAAGGAAATTTGTAATAAGAATTTAACGGTAACAATAGGTAAGGTGCAAAAAGGTAGACCAATCCTTTTGTGGCCAAGGATAGGCCAAAACTATCTCTTATGATAAGCAAAGTGTTCTTGAGGTTACACGGGAATTTCATCTAGTCACTTTCATCATGTTGCTTTGATTCGTGTTCGCTACTTTGATAACTTGATATGTGGGTGGACTGGTGCTAAGATGTTGTTGTTACTTGAACTAACAACCTACTTATCATTAACCCCCTAGCAAGCATCCGGAACTATGAGAAGAGTATTAAGACAAAGTCTAACCATAGCATTAAACATGTGGACCCAAATCAGCCCCTTACGAAGTAGCGCATAAACTAGGGTTTAAGATTCTGTCACTCTAGCAACCCATCATCTAATAACTACTCCACAATGCATTCCCTTGGGCCCAAGGATGGTGGAATGTCATGTAGTCTACGTTCACATGACACCACTAAGGGAATCACAACATACATATCATCGAAATATCAAACAACTATCAAATTCACATGATTGCTTGCACCATGACTTCTCCCATGACCTCAAGAACAAAAGTAACTACTGATAAATAATACTCATGCTCAAGATCATAGGTGTATTGAATAGCATAATGGATCTGAACATATAATCTTCCACCAAATAAACCATATAGCAATCAACTACACAAGCTAAACAACACTACTAGTCACCCATATGTACCAATCTGAGGTTCCGGTATAAAATTGAACACAAGAGATGAAACAGGGTTTGAGAGGAGATAGTGTTGTTGAAGATGTTGATGATGAATGGCCTCCCCAAGATGAGAGGGTTGTTGGTGATAACGATAGCTTCGATTCCCCCTGGAGGGAAGTTCCCCCGGCAGATTCGCTCCACCGGAGGGCAAAAGTGCTCCTGACCAAGTTCCGCCTTGAGATGGCGGAGCCTCTTCCCGAAAGTCCTCATCCTATTTTTTAGGTATTTTGGGAATTTATACCAGAAGATGGGCTCCGGAGGTGGGCTAGGGTGAGCACCACCCACCAGGCCGCGCCTAGGGAGCCTGGCGCGCCCTGGTGGGTATTCCTCACATGGTGCGCCCCCTCCAGTAGTTCATTGGTCCAAAATTCCTCATTTATTCCACAAAAACCTCCATAATATTTCAGCTTCATTGGGAATGTGCATAATAGGTACCTCTGACGTGCTTTTTTAGGTCCCGAATTCCAGCTACCGGTATTCTCCCTCTTTGTGTGAACCTTGCAATTTATGAGAGAAAAGGCATTAGAATTACTCCCCAAAGCATTATTATGCATAATAACATTATAAATAACATTAGGAAAACATGATGCAAAATGGACGTATCACGGCCTAACCCTTCATAACATTTTCCTCTTGTGTTATCTCGTTTGTTGCAGGAATTCAATGTTGTTTTTCCTGATGAGCTACCTCCGGGACTACCACCAAACCGAGGAATCGAACACCGCAGCGACCTCATACCCGGTGCACCGCTCCCAAACAAGGCACCCTACCATGTCAATGTTGGAAATATGCCCTAGAGGTAATAATAAATTGGTTATTATCATATTTCCTTGTTCATGATAATCGTTTATTATCCATGCTATAATTGTATTGATCGGAGACTTAGATGCATGTGTGGATACACAGACAAAACCATGTCCCTAGTATGCCTCTAATATACTAGCTCGTTGATCAAAGATGGTTAAGGTTTCCTAGCCATGGACATGAGATGTCATTTGATAATGGGATCACATCATTAGAAGAATGGTGTGATGGACAAGAGCCAAACTACAAACGTAGCATATGACCATGTCAGTTTATTGCTACTATTTTCTACATGTCAAGTATTTGTTCCTATGACCATGAGATCATGCAACTCACTGACACCGGAAGAGTGCCTTGTGTGTATCAAACGTCGCAACATAACTAGGTGACTATAATGGTACTCTACGGGTATCTCCGAGGGTGTCTGTTGGGTTAGCATGGATCAAGACAGGGATTTGTTACTTCGTGTGACAGAGAGGTATCTCAGGGCCATCTAGATCCCGCTATTGGTTAGTCACCGTAGAGGTGTATCGGTCATGTCTACGTAGTTCTCGAACCCGTAGGGTCTGCACACTTAAGGTTCGGTGACGTTTCGGTAGTATAGAGTTATGTATGGTGGTGACCAAAGTTTGTTCGGAGTCCTGGATGAGATTCCGGACATCATGAGGAGCTCCGAAATGGTCCGGAGGTAAAGATTCAGATGTAGGAAGTCCTGTTTTGGTCACCGGAAAAGTTTCGGGTTCATCGGTAGTGTACCGGGAGTGCCGGTAGTGTACCGGGAGACCTCCGGGAGGGGTATTTCGACCCAAGAGGCTACATGGGCTGTGGGATAGTGGAAACCAGCCCTTTTTGGTCTGGTGGAACAACCACAAGAGGCCCATGCAACTGGAAGAAAAAATCCCAAGAGAAAAGGTGGAAAAAAGGCAAAATAGGTGAATCCTAGTCCTACTAGGATTGGAGGTGGACTCCACCTCGTGCACCTCCTTTCGGCCGAAGCCCTTGGCTTGGGAATCCAAGGCTGCCTCCTCTCCTCTCTTCCTTCTATATATACTGGTGGTGTAGAGGGTTTTTGCACTGGAATTTCAGCCACGTGCTACCCGTTCCTCCAGTGCATAGTTTCTCCTCTAGATCAGATTTCTGCAGTGCTTAGGCGAAGCCCTGCAGGAATTGCTCCACCACCATCGCCGGAGCGCCGTCAAGCTGCTGGAGAACTCTTCTTCCTCTCCACTCCTTCTTGCTGGATCAAGTCGGTGGAGATTGTCATCAAACTATACGTCTGCTGAACGCGGAGGTGTTGTCCGTTTGGTGCTAGATCGGAAGGATCGTGATCAAGTTCGTGGGACGGATCGTGATCAAGTTCGTGGGACAGATCGTGATCGGATCGCAGGACGGAACGTGATTGGATCGTGGGATGGATCGCGATTGGATCACGGGACGCACGGCGAGTTGGATCGCAAAGACGTTCAACTACACCAACCGTGTTTCTCAACGCTTCCCGCTTAGCGATCTACAAGGGTATGTAGATCCACTCTCCCTCTCATCGATGCTCATCACCATGGATAAGATATGCGTGTGCGTAGGAATTTTTTTGTTTCCCATGCAACGTTCCCCAACAGTGGTATCAGAGCTAGGTCTATGTGTAGATGAGATCTCGAGTAGAACACAAAAGGTTTGTGGGCATTGATGCTTAGATTGCTTCCTCCCTTGGTCGGATTTTGGTTCAATGGTATTGTGAGATGAAGCGGCCCGGACCAACATTACTCGTACGCTTACGAGAGACCGGTTCCCTCGACGCAACTTGTTGCCTAGATGGCTTGTGGGTGGCAGTTTCTCTCACTTTTGTTGGATTGGATTCGACAAAGGCGGTCCTTGAGAAGGTTGAAAAGCAAATTATGTATCACCGTTGTGGATTATGCGTAGGTGAGAATCGTTCTTGCTAGAAACCCGTAGCAGCCACGTAAAATATGCAACAACAATTAGAGGACGTCTAACTTGTTTTTGCAGGGTATGTTGTGATGTGATATGGCCAATTACATGATGTAATATATGTGATGTATGAGATGATCATGTGATGTATAGAATTTCACGACTTGCATGTCGATGAGTATAGCAACCGGCAGGAGCCATAGGGTTGTCTTTAGTTATTCCATGACCTGCGTGTCAATCATTAAGCGCTATGTAATGCTTTACTTTATCACTAAACGGTAGCAATAGTAGTAGAAGCATGTTGGGCGCGACAACCCTGATGGCGACACATTGATGGAGATCAAGATGATGGAGATCATGGTGTCTTGCCGGTGACGATGGAGATCATGCCGGTGCTTTCAAGATGGAGATCTAAAGCACAAGTTCATGGCCATATCATGTCACTTATGAATTGCATGTGATGTTAATCCTTTTATGCACCTTGTTTTGCTTAGTACGACGGTAGCATTATAAGGTGATCCCTCACTTAAATTTCAAGATGAATTGTGTTCGCCCAGAGTGTGCACCGTTGCGAAAGTTCATCGTGTCGAGACACCACGTGATGATCGGGTGTGATAGATTCTACGTTCAAATACAACGGGTGCAAGCCAGTGTTGCACACGCAGAACACTCGTGTTAAACTTGACGAGCCTAGCATTTACAGACATGGCCTCGGAACACAAGAGACCGAAAGGTCGAACATGAGTAATATAGTAGATATGATCAACATAATGATGTTCACCATTGAAGCCACCTCAACTCACGTGATGATCGGACTTGAGTTGGTGGATTTGGATCATGTGACACTCAGATGACCTGAGGGATGTCAATTTGAGTGGGAGCTTTAGTAATTTGATTAACTAAACCCATTATCTTGAACAATAGTCTAAGTGAACTTTGCATATTTATGTTGTAGATCAATGGCTCGCGTAGTAGCACCCCTCAATTTTAATGCGTTCCTAGAGAAAGCTAAGTTGAAAGATGATGGAAGTAACTTTGTTGACTGGGCCCGTAATGTGAGGATTATCCTCACGGCTTCCCAGAAATCATATGTCCTTGATGCACCGCTTGGTGATCAACCAGAAGACATGACCTCCAAAGACGTTAAGAACGTTTGGGAGGCACGTACTGGAGATTACTCAATAGTTCAGTGTGCAATATTGTATGGCTTAGAACCGGGACTTCAAAGACGTTTTGAACGTCATGGAGCATATGAGATGTTCCAAGAGTTGAAGTTTATCTTTTATAAGAATGCCCGGATCGAGAGGTATGAAACCTCACATAAGTTCTATGCTTGCAAGATGGAGGAGAACGGGTCTATCAGTGAACATATACTCAGAATGTCTGGGTATTCAACTCGTCTAGCGGAGTTGGGAATTGCCCTTCCGCCAGAGGCGATCACTGACAGAGTTCTTCAATCACTGCCACCTAGTTACAAGAGCTTTGTGATGAACTATAACATGCACGGGATGAACAACTCAGTCACCGAGCTGTTTGCGATGCTAAAAGTCGCTGAGTCTGAAATCCAGAAAGAACATCAAGTGTTGATGGTCAATAAAACCACTAGTTTCAAGAAAAATGGCAAAGTCAAGGGCAAGGGCAAGAAGGGTAAAACCAAGAAGGATGGCAAAGCAGTTGCTACTCCTGTAGAGAAGCCCAAGCATGGACCCAAGCCAGAAACTGAGTGCTTTCATTGCAAGGGAACTGGTCACTGGAAGCGGAACTGCCCCAAGTACCTGGCTGACAAGAAGGTAGCCAATGACAGACAAGGTGATGAGGACATCCCTACTAATGTTACACCCACCCCGACTGCTATACATACAGGACCAATTACTAGAGCTCGCGCACGTCAATTGAATTACCAGGTACTTTCGTTTCTTGGAAATCCTTCTAATATTCATGAACATATGATGCTGCCTAAATTGGATACTTTTGTTTTACTTATGAATGAAGGACCTAGCATGGATAAGAAGGATGACCATTGGAGTGGGATCAAGCATGGAGGAGAAGGTGCGCGTGCGGGGAAGAACAATGGAGCTTCCAGTGATGATTTTTGCACATTGAAGCCACCATAATGGGAGCGGGAAGCCTTGGACGAAATATGCATGATGCCACTTTATAAAATTCGTCCATAGGCTAATATAGGTGCTGCGCCACCTTATTTTTGGGCCAGGCCCATGTAATTTCGAAATACCATATTATAGGCTGTTTTTAGATTCCGTATATATGGGGAAACTGACTTAGGGTCGGTTTCGGACCCCTCCCCAAGGGGCCACGAAATTCCCTTCTATTCCCCCATATATACAGCCCTTAGGGCTTCGTTTTAGGGTTGGGTTTTGTTTAGATTACAAGTTTGCCATAGCAGCAACTTCGCGTTCTTCGTTTGTGTTCCACGACCAGACAAAGGCGTCACAGAACCCCACTTCATCAATAAAGTTTTCCTCTTATATTCGCAATATCCAGATTGCAATCTTAGTTTCTTGCTTGTTCTTCGTTTGCGTGCAGGAAATAGACCCTCGTGGTCAGGTTGATCGTGCTCCGGCGTGGTCAATAACCTCTCAGAGTTGGTTTAGCGATTGCTAAGGCGCGACGGCTCACACGTTCGTAGTCGGATCGTCAAAGTCTACTCCACCAAAAACGATAGCCACCATCTCATCGAAAGACAGGGACAACTTCGCCTCTATCAAGTGGTATCAGATTTCCAGGTTGCTCGGTGAGATTTTACCAGTTTTCGTAGTTTAGATCGCATCCGTTCTTCATACCTTTAGTCCACGAAAAAGCCAAAAAAAAATTTAGGGTTAGATCATCATATCCGAACCAATCTGAGCCTTTGCATAGTCTTTTCAGTATTTTGCTTTGTTGAATTGGCGGTTACATCGTTGTGTCGAGTTGCTGGTCTTAGTGTCTAGTCCTTTAGAGTTTCGTGAAATTCCTCCACCAATCCAAGTCCAGTTCGTTTTAGGTTTAGTTTCGAGATCCTTTTGATTTCGGATCCGTGTTTTGCTACCTGCGCAGGTGTCGGGAAAAAAAAAGAGTCTGGCACGCTTTGCAGAGCACGTTTTGGCCCAAAAAAATTTCGGCCGAAAATATTTTTTCCCTATCTTGATTTTAGGTTCCCCGGAGCGTTTTGAGACACTTGCTATCATAGTGATTTTTGTCGAAATTTTTGGGTCGTCGCAGCCCCCGGATTGCTCCAGAAAAAAAAATAGTCCAAAAGAAAAATTCGTGCCCATCTTGCTTATACGACGTGGCAAGAGTTTTGAGACACTCGCCATTGTAGTGAGTTTTTGAAAAAAAAAAGAGGCGCCGAAAAAAAAACGAAAAAAAAAATCCGAGTGTGCTTTTCCCTTGCTTACGTGTATCGTCGTGCTTTTGTTGGTGTTTTAGGCTCGCGTCTCTAGCACGGTCTAGCCTAGGACCAGCACAGTACCGTCGTTGAGCGTTTATTCAACCTTGCATCTCTGAATTGATTAATGCTGACCCTTTTTGCTACCATATTATAAGCCATCCCAGCTCCACATACTTCTACGCCGTGTGCTTGACACCGCTTGGCAATCGCTCTATCCAAGCTTTGAGAGTTTTGGCTACAACGGTTGCCGATCACCGCCTGCTACTGGGTAAGAACTGGTAAGAAATTGAGATTCGCTTAAAGGATTTGTGCCACACCACCACCACCACGTCCCAGTAGTCTGTAGGTTTCATATTGTGTGTTTCCTATTTCTGCTAACCATGCCAGGATCACACGATGACGAGATCGACTGGGAGAGCATGACCAACAAAGCCCTCTATGATAAATTTCAGCAAATGATGGCTGAGCAGGTACAAGACTTCGTGAACAACTTTGGAGTGGCCATGGAGAAGCTAGATGGTTTGGAGAAGACATTCGACACCAAGATGGACGCCAAGTTCAATGAGGTGCTTGCCCGTCTACCTCCACCAGCTGCAGTTCCTATTCCTTTCGAACGACGAGCGCGACGTGTGCCTCTCGGCCACGCCCAACATCCTGGTACTGTTGATACTGCTGCTACTTCGGTGGCTCGTGCGGCTACTGTCGTTGAGCAGGTTGAAGATTATGATGGTGATTTCGATGATGAAGGTTGCTCCAGATCCGCCCCAGGGGCAACCCCCACCATACGCACCAGGTCGACCACATGGCTACAACCGTAACGGTAGGGCTGCACCACCCCCGCAGGTACGGGATCATGACCATCTCCCTAAACTTAAATTGAATATTCCGACGTTTGAGGGTAGATATGTTCCTGATATATATCTTACATGGGAGTTAGAAACAGAACAACGTTTTACATGCTTACAATTTCCAGAGGATCGACGTGTTGCTGCTGCTGTTTGTTCATTCACTAGTTTTGCTTGTGTTTGGTGGTCAGAACATTGTAGAATACACCCTGATAATATTCCAACTACTTGGGCTGCTTTGAAAACTGCTATGCGAAATCGTTGGGTGCCACCTTATTATCACCGTGAATTGCTTCAAAATTTGCAGCGTTTAAGACAAGGAAAAAATTCTGTAGAAGAATATTATCAGGAATTACAAACTGGTATGATTAGATGTGGTATTGTTGAGGAGAATGAAGCTATGCTTGCACGTTTTATGGGTGGATTAAATAGAGAGATTCAGACTATTCTAGAGTATAAGGAGTATAACACTATCACTCGTTTATTTCATCTTGCTTGCAAAGCTGAACGTGAAGTGCAGGATCGACAGGCAATGGCGAGAACTACTAATTTTGCAGGCCGTACTTCATCATGGACGCCACGTACCTCCTCTACTTCCGCACGTCCTGCTGCAACACCACCTCCTTCAACCTCCAACTCTAATCGCCATACCAGGAAACAGGCTCCTACTGCACCCTCTGCGAAGAGCACACCTTCTGGGCCTGCACAGAGTTCTTCTTCATCTATTGCATCCACAGGGCAAACACATGAGGTTATATGTCGTCGTTGCAAGGGTGGAGGTCACTATGCGCGAGAATGCCCTTCCAAGCGTGTAATGATTGTTACTGAGGATGGTGGATATGTGTCCGCTAGTGATTATGATGAGGAGACTTTGGCACTTATTGCCAGTGACGAACAGGGTGGCAAGGATGCAGAACCAGAAACACAATACATGGCTGCTGATTACGCTGACAGGTATGAAAGTTTAGTTGCTCAACGTGTTCTCAGTGTGCAGGTTACACACGCTGAGCAAAATCAGAGGCACAACTTGTTCCACACAAAGGGAGTTGTGAAAGAGCGTTCTGTTCGCATCATCATCGATGGAGGGAGTTGCAATAACTTGGCTAGCATGGAGATGGTGGAGAAGCTGTCTCTAACCACCAGACCACATCCTCATCCTTATTACATCCAATGGTTCAACAATAGTGGCAAGGTTAAGGTAACACGTACTGTTCGTGTGCATTTTAGCATTGCTACATATTCTGATTATGTGGATTGTGATGTGGTACCCATGCAAGCATGTTCTGTTTTACTTGGTAGACCATGGCAGTTTGATAAAAATTCTGTACACCATGGTAGGACAAATCAGTATACTCTTGTTCATAAGGATCATAATATCACTTTGCTTCCTATGTCTCCCGAACATATTATGAAAGATGACATTGCTAGAGCTAGTAAAGCAAAACAGGAGAAAAATAAGAGTGAAAATCAGATTGTAGCACAGGAATTTGAGCAACACCATAAGCATAATAAACCATCATCTACTGTTGCATCCGAAATAAAATTGAAGAGTGGATGTTTACTTGCTACTAAATCTGATATTAATGATTTGGATGTTGCTACATATGTTTGCTATGCTTTTGTATGTAAAGAGGTATTATTTTCATTCGAGGACATGCCTTCCTCTTTGCCTCCTGCTGTCATTAACATTTTGCAGGAGTTCGCTGATGTCTTTCCACAAGACGTGCCATCGGGATTACCGCCTATTCGCGGGATTGAGCATCAGATTGACTTAATTCCCGGTGCATCCCTACCCAACCGTGCGCCCTACCGTACCAATCCAGAGGAGACAAAGGAGATTATGCGTCAAGTACAGGAGCTGCTTGACAAAGGTTATATACGTGAATCCCTTAGTCCTTGTGCTGTTCCTATTATTCTAGTGCCTAAAAAGGATGGTACATCGCGCATGTGAGTGGATTGTAGAGGCATTAATAATATTACTATTCGTTATCGTCATCCTATTCCTAGACTAGATGATATGCTTGATGAATTAAGTGGCTCTACAATTTTCTCCAAAGTTGATTTGCGTAGTGGATACCATCAAATTCGTATGAAATTGGGCGATGAATGGAAAACAGCATCTAAAACTAAGTTTGGATTATATGAGTGGCTAGTCATGCCTTTTGGGTTAAGTAATGCACCTAGCACTTTCATGAGATTAATGAACGAGGTTTTACGTGCTTTCATTGGACGATTTGTGGTAGTCTATTTTGATGATATATTGATTTTTAGTAGATCTTAGGAGGAACATTTGGAACATTTACGTGCTGTTTTTACTGCGCTACGTGATGCACGTTTGTTTGGTAACCTTGGGAAGTGCACCTTTTGCACCGACCGAGTATCTTTTCTTGGCTATGTTGTTACTCCACAGGGAATTGAAGTTGATACAGCCAAGATTGAAGCTATTGAGAGTTGGCCGCAGCCCAAAACGGTCACACAAGTCAGGAGTTTTCTTGGCCTCGCTGGTTTCTATAGGCGTTTTGTGAGAGATTTCAGCACCATTGCTGCGCCTCTCAATGAGCTTACAAAGAAGGACGTGCCTTTTTCTTGGGGTACCGCACAGGAAGAAGCCCGGTCTTGAAAGATAAGTTAACACATGCTCCTTTACTCCAACTTCCTGATTTTAATAAGACTTTCGAGCTTGAATGTGATGCTAGTGGAATTGGGTTAGGAGGTGTGTTACTACAAGATGGTAAACCTGTTGCGTACTTTTCTGAAAAATTAAGTGGGCCTAGTCTGAATTATTCTACTTATGATAAGGAATTATATGCTCTTGTTCGGACTTTGGAAACATGGCAACATTATTTATGGCCCAAAGAATTTGTTATACATTCTGATCATGAATCTTTGAAACATATTAAAAGTCAAGCAAAACTGAATCGTAGACATGCTAAATGGGTTGAATTCATTGAGACTTTCCCTTATGTCATTAAACACAAGAAGGGTAAAGATAATGTTATTGCTGATGCTTTGTCTCGTCGTTATACTATGCTTTCACAACTTGACTTTAAAATATTTGGTTTGGAGACCATCAAAGATCACTATGTGCATGATGCTGAATTTAGAGACGTGTTGCAGAATTGTAAAGAAGGGAGAACATGGAACAAGTTCGTTATTAATAATGGATTTGTGTTTCGTGCTAACAAGCTATGCATTCCAGCTAGCTCCGTTCGTCTTTTGTTGTTACAGGAGGCGCACGGAGGAGGATTAATGGGACACTTTGGCGTGAAGAAGACGGAGGACGTACTTGCTACACATTTCTTTTGGCCAAAGATGAGACGGGATGTTGACCGTTTTGTTGCTCGCTGCACTACATGTCAAAAAGCTAAGTCACGACTCAATCCTCATGGTTTATATATGCCTTTACCTGTACCTAGTGTTCCTTGGGAGGATATATCTATGGACTTTGTTTTAGGTTTACCTCGAACAAAGAAGGGGAGGGATAGCATATTTGTTGTCGTGGATAGATTTTCTAAAATGGCACACTTTATACCATGTCATAAAAGTGATGATGCTGCTCATGTTGCTGATTTGTTCTTTCGTGAAATTATTCGGTTGCATGGTGTGCCAAATACAATTGTTTCCGATCGTGATGCTAAATTTCTTAGCCACTTTTGGAGATGTTTATGGGCTAAGTTGGGGACTAAACTGCTTTTTAGTACTACATGTCACCCCCAAACTGATGGCCAAACTGAAGTAGTCAATAGATCATTGTCTACTATGCTTAGGGCTGTTTTGAAGAATAACCTGAAAATGTGGGAAGAATGCTTGCCTCATATTGAATTTGCTTATAATCGTTCGCTACATTCTACCACTAAGATGTGCCCTTTTGAAGTTGTGTATGGTTTCTTACCTCGTGCACCTATTGATTTGTTGCCTCTTCCGTCTTCGGAGAAGGTTAATTTTGATGCTAAAGAACGTGCTGAATTGATATTAAAGATTCATGAGTTAACTAAGGAAAACATTGAGCGTATGAATGCTAAATACAAACTTGCTGGAGATAAGGGTAGAAAACATGTTGTCTTTGCACCTGGAGATCTTGTTTGGTTACATTTGCGTAAGGATAGATTTCCTGATTTGCACAAGTCAAAGCTAATGCCACGTGCTGATGGTCCTTTTAAGGTGTTAGAGAAAATAAATGATAATGCATATAAACTTGAGCTGCCTGCAGAGTTTGGGGTTAGCCCCACTTTTAACATTGCAGATTTGAAGCCTTATTTGGGTGAGGAAGATGAGCTTCCGTCGAGGACGACGTCAGTTCAAGAAGGGGAGGATGATGAGGACATCCCTACTAATGTTACACCCACCCCGACTGCTATACATACAGGACCAATTACTAGAGCTCGCGCACGTCAATTGAATTACCAGGTACTTTCGTTTCTTGGAAATCCTTCTAATATTCATGAACATATGATGCTGCCTAAATTGGATACTTTTGTTTTACTTATGAATGAAGGACCTAGCATGGATAAGAAGGATGACCATTGGAGCGGGATCAAGCATGGAGGAGAAGGTGCGCGTGCGGGGAAGAACAATGGAGCTTCCAGTGATGATTTTCGCACATTGAAGCCACCATAATGGGAGCGGGAAGCCTTGGACGAAATATGCATGATGCCACTTTATAAAATTCGTCCATAGGCTAATATAGGTGCTGCGCCACCTTATTTTTGGGCCAGGCCCATGTAATTTCGAAATACCATATTATAGGCTGTTTTTAGATTCCGTATATATGGGGAAACTGACTTAGGGTCGGTTTCGGACCCCTCCCCAAGGGGCCACGAAATTCCCTTCTATTCCCCCATATATACAGCCCTTAGGGCTTCGTTTTAGGGTTGGGTTTTGTTTAGATTACAAGTTTGCCATAGCAGCAACTTCGCGTTCTTCGTTTGTGTTCCACGACCAGACAAAGGCGTCACAGAACCCCACTTCATCAATAAAGTTTTCCTCTTATATTCGCAATATCCAGATTGCAATCTTAGTTTCTTGCTTGTTCTTCGTTTGCGTGCAGGAAATAGACCCTCGTGGTCAGGTTGATCGTGCTCTGGCGTGGTCAATAACCTCTCAGAGTTGGTTTAGCGATTGCTAAGGCGCGACGGCTCACACGTTCGTAGTCGGATCGTCAAAGTCTACTCCACCAAAAACGATAGCCACCATCTCATCGAAAGACAGGGACAACTTCGCCTCTATCACAAGGTATATATGATATACATGTTATTGATGTGTACCTTACTAGCTCTCGTAGTAGTGCCTGGGTATTTGATACCGGTTCGGTTGCTCACATTTGCAACTCAAAGCAGGAACTACGGAATAAACGAAGGCTGGCAAAGGACGAAGTGACGATGCGCGTGGGAAATGGTTCCAAGGTTGATGTGATCGCCGTCGGCACGCTCTCTCTTCGATTACCATCGGGATTAGTGATGAACCTGAATAATTGTTATTTAGTGCCTGCATTAAGCATGAACATTATATCTAGATCTCGGTTACTCATTTAAATCAGAGAATAAAGGTTGTTCTATTTATATGAGTAATATCTTTTATGGTCATGCACCCAATGTTAGGGGTTTATTCATATTGAATCTTGATAGTGATGACACACATGTTCATAACATTGATGCCAAAAGATGTAGAGTTGATAATGATAGTACCGCTTTCTTGTGGCACTGCCGTTTAGGTCATATTGGTATAAAACGCATGAGGAAGCTCCATGCTGATGGACTTTTGGAGTCACTTGATTTTGAATCACTTGACACATGTGAACCATGCCTCATGGGCAAGATGACTAAAACGCCGTTCTCTGGAACAATGGAACGGGCGAGTGACTTATTGGAAATCATACATACTGATGTGTGCGGTCCAATGAATGTTACAACACATGGTGGATATCGTTATTTTCTCACCTTCACTGATGACTTAAGTAGATATGGGTATATCTACTTAATGAAACACAAGTATGAAACATTTGAAAAGTTCAAGCAATTTCAGAGTGAAGTTGAGAATCATCGTTACAAGAAGATTAAGTTCCTATGATCTAATCGAGGAGGTGAATATCTGAGTTATGAGTTTGGCAGTCACTTAAGACAGTGTGGAATTGTTTCACAGTTGACACCGCCCGGAACACCACAGCGTAATGGTGTATCCGAATGTCGTAAACGAACCTTATTAGATATGGTGCGTTCTATGATGTCTCTTGCTGATTTGCCGCTATCGTTTTGGGGTTATGCATTAGAGACAGCTGCATTCACTTTAAATAGGGCACCATCAAAATCCGTTGAGACAACGCCATACGAACTGTGGTTTGGCAAGAAGCCAAAGTTGTCGTTTCTTAAAGTTTGGGGATGTGATGCTTATGTCAAAAAGCTTCAGCCTGAAAAGCTGGAACCCAAAGCGGAGAAATGCGTCTTCATAGGATACCCGAAAGAGACAGTCGGGTATACCTTCTATCTCAGATCCGAACGCAAAGCGTTTGTTGCTAAGAACGGAACATTTCTTGAGAAAGAGTTTCTCTCGAAAGAATTGAGTGGGAGGAAAATAGTTCTTGATGAGGTTATTGAACCTTTACTTCAACCAGAAAGTAGCGCATCCCAGAAAGATGTTTCTGTGGAACCTACGACGGTAGAAGAGGAAGTTAATGATGATGATCATGAAGCTTCAGATCAAACTGCTATTGAACCTCGTAGGTCGACAAGTCCGCGTACTACCCCTAAGTGGTACGGCAACCCTGTCTTGGAGGTCACGTTGTTGGACAACAATGAACCTACGAGTTATGGAGGAGCAGCGATGGGCCCGGATTCCGAGAAATGGTTAGAGGCCATGAAATCCGAGATGGGATCCATGTATGAAAACAAAGTATGTCTTTGGAAGTATTACCTGAAGGGCGAAAGGCCATTCAAAACAAATGGATCTTTACGAAGAAGACAGACGCGGACGGTAATGTCACCGTCTATAAAGCTCGACTTGTGGCAAAGGGTTTTTCACAAGTTTAAGGAGTTGACTACGATGAGACTTTCTCACCCGTAGCGATGCTTAAGTCTATGAGAATCATGTTTGCAATAGCTGCTTATTTCGATTATGAAATTTGGCAGATGTATGTCAAAACAGCGTTCCTCAACGGTTTCCTTGAGGAAGAGTTGTATATGATGCAACCCGAAGGTTTTGTCGATCCAGAGAATGCTGACAAAGTTTGCAAACTCCAGCGATCCATTTATGGACTGGTGCAAGCATCTCGGAGTTGGAATAAGCGCTTTGATGAGGTGATCAAAGTGTTTGAGTTTATACAAGCTTACGGAGAAGCTTGTATTTACAAGAAAGTGAGTGGGGGCTCTATAGCGTTTCTAGTATTATATGTGGATGACATATTGCTGATTGGAAACAATATAGAAATGCTGGAAAGCATGAAGGAATATTTGAACAAGAGTTTTTTTAATGAAGGACCTAGGAGAAGCTGCTTTCATACTAGGCATTAAAATCTACAGAGATAGATCGAGATGCTTAATAGCACTTTCACAGAGCACATACCTTGATAAAGTTTTGAAGAAGTTCAAAATGGAACAGTCCAAGAAGGGGTTCTTGCCTGTGTTACAAGGTGTGAAGTTGAGTAGGACTCAATGCCCAATAACTGCAGAAGATAGAGAAAAGATGAGTGTCATCCCCTATGCTTCAGCCATAGGCTCTATCATGTATGCAATGTTGTGCACAAGACCCGATGTCAGCCTTGCCATAAGTATGGCGGGAAGGTCTCAAAGTGATCCTGGAATGGAGCACTAGCAAGCGGTCAAGAATATCCTTAAGTACCTGAAAAGGACTATGGAAATGTTTCTCGTTTATGGAGGTGATGAAGAGCTCGTCGTAAAGGGTTACGTCGATGCAAGCTTTGACACTGATTCGGACGACTCTAAGTCGCAAACCGGATACGTATTTATTCTTAACGGGGGAGCGGTAAGCTGGTGCAGTTCCAAGCAAAGCGTGGTAGCTGATTCTACGTGCGAAGCGGAATACATCACAGCCTCGGAGGCGGCAAAGGAAGGTGTCTAGATGAAGCAATTCATGACAGATCTTGGAGTAGTGCCCAGTGCACTGAATCCAATGAACCTGTTCTGTGACAACACTGGTGCCATTGCTCTGGCCAAGGAACCAAGGTTTCACAAGAGGACCAGACACATAGAGCGACGCTTCAACTCCATCCACGATTACATCGTGGAGAAAGACATAAATATTTGCAAAGTGCACACGGATCTGAATGTTGCATACCCGTTGACTAAACCTCTTCCAAGGGCTAAACATGATCAACACCAGAACTGCATGGGTGTTCGATTCATTACAATGTAAATCACATAGTGATGTGAACTAGATTATTGACCAGTGCAAGTGGGAGACTGTTGGAAATATGCCCTAGAGGCAATAAATAAAGTGTTTATTATTCTATTTCCTTGTTCATGATAATCGTTTATTATCCATGCTATAATTGTATTAATTGGAAACATGGATACATGTGTGGATACATAGAGAAACACAATGTCCCTAGTATGCCTCTAGTGAACTAGCTCGTTGATCGAAAGATGGTTAAGGTTTCCTAGCCATGGACATGGGATGTCATTTGATAACGGGATCACATCATTAGGAGAATGATGTGATGGACAAGACCCAAACTACAAACGTAGCTTATGATCGTGTCAGTTTATTGCTACTGTTTTTTTGCATGTCAAGTATATGTTCCTATGACCATGAGATCATGCAACTCACAGATATCGAAGGAGTGCCTTGTTTGTATCAAACGTCGCAACGTAACTGGGTGACTATAAAGGTGCTCTACAGGTGTCTTCGAGGGTGTGTTGAGTTGGCATGGATCAATACTGGGATTTGTTACTCCGTGTGACGGAGAGGTATCTTAGGGCCCACTCGATAATACAACATCACGATACACCTTGCAAGCAATGTGACTAAGTGTTAGTTACGGGATCTTGTATTACGGAACGATTAAAGAGACTTGCTAGTAACGAGGTTGAACTAGGTATGGAGATACCGACGATCGAATCTCGGGCAAGTAACATACCGAAGAACAAAGGGAACATCATACGGGATTAACTGAATACTTGACATAGAGGTTCAACCGATAAAGATGTTCGAAGAATATGTAGGAACCAATGTGGACTTCCAGGTCCCGCCATTGGTTATTGACCGTAGAGGTGTCTCGGTCATGTCTACATAGTTCTCGAACCCGCAGGGTCTGCACACTTAAGGTTTGGTGACGTTTCGGTAGTATAGAGTTATGTATGGTGGTGACCGAAGTTTGTTCGGAGTCCTGGATGAGATCCCGGACATCACGAGGAGCTCCGGAATGGTCCGGAGGTAAAGATTCATATATAGGAAGTCCTGTTTTGGTCACCAGAAAAGTTTCGGGCTCATCGGTAGTGTACCGGGAGTGCCGGTAGTGTATCGGGAGACCTCCGGGAGGGGTATTTCGACCCAAGAGGCTACATGGGCTGTAGGAGAGTGGAAACCAGCCCTTTCTGGGCTGGTGGAACAACCACAAGAGGCCCATGTGGCTGGAAGAAAAAAGCCTAAGAGAAAAGGTGGAAAAAAGGCAAAATAGGTGAATCCTAGTCCTACTAGGATTGGAGGTGGACTCCACCTCCTCCACCTCCTTTTGGCCGAGGCCCTTGGCTTGGGAAGCCAAGGATGCCTCCTCTCCTCTCTTCCTCCTATATATACTGGTGGTGTAGAGGGTTTTTGCACTGGAATTTCAGCCACGTGCTACCCGTTCCTCCAGTGCATAGTTTCTCCTCTAGATCGGATTTCTGCAGTGCTTAGGCGAAGCCCTGCCGGAATTGCTCCACCACCATCTCCGGAGCGCCGTCAGGCTACCGGAGAACTCTTCTTCCTATCCACTCCTTCTTGATGGATCAAGACGGTGGAGATCGTCATCAAACTGTACGTCTGCTGAACGCGGAGGTGCCGTCCGTTTGGTGCTAGATTGGAAGGATCGTGATCAAGTTCGTGGGACAGATCGTGATCAAGTTCATGGGACAGTTCATGATCGGATCGCGGGACGGATCATGATTCGATCGCGGGACGCACGGCGATTTGGATCGCAAAGACGTTCGACTACACCAACCGCGTTTCGTAACGCTTCCCGCTTAGCGATCTACAAGGGTATGTAGATCCACTCTCCCTCTCGTCGATGCTCATCACCATGGATAAGATCTGTGTGTGCGTAGGAAATTTTTTGTTTCCCATGCAACGTTCCCCAACAGATTCCTCCTCTCCACTTTGGTTCGGCCGAAGCCTAGGACTAGCCCCTTGAGGGCCAAGCCTCCACCTATCTTCCTCTTATATATACTAGAGGTTTTAGGGGTTTTGCACTAGATTTTCTTCCACGTGCTACCCTCTCCTCTAGTGCATAGTTTCTCCTCTAGATCGGTTTTCTGCAGTGCTTAGGTGAAGCCCTGCTGGAATAGCTCCACCACCATCGCCGCAGCGCTATCGCGCTACCAGAGAACTCTTCTACCTCTCCGCTCCCTCTTGCTGAATCAAGAAGGCGGAGATCGTCATCGAGCTGTAAGTGTGCTGAACGCGGAGGTGCCGTTGTTCGGCGCTAGATCAGAAGGACCGTGATCAAGATCGCGAGATGGATCGTGATGAGATCGCAGGACGGATCGTGATGAGTTCGCAGGACTGATCGTGATGTGATCGCGGGACGCTCGGCGGTTTGGATCGCGAAGACTTTCAACTACACCAACCGCGTTTCTTAATGATTCCCTCTTCGCGATCTACAAGGGTATGTAGATCCACACTCCCTCTCATAGATGCTCATCACCATGGATAGATCTTGCGTGTGCGTAGGAAATTTTTTGTTTCCCATGCAACGTTCCCCAATAGTGGCATCATGAGCTAGGTCTATGTGTAGATGAGATCTCGAGTAGAACACAAAGAGTTGTGGGCGTTGATGTTTAGATTGCTTCCTCCCTTGGTTGTGTTTTGGTTTAGCGGTATTGTGGGATGAAGTGGCCCGGACCAACCTTACTCGTACACTTACGAGAGACCGGTTCCATCGACTGACGTGTAACCTCGTTGCACAAAGATGGCTGGCGAGTGTCTGTTTCTCCTACTTTAGTTGGATCGTATTCGACTAAGGCGGTCCTTCAGAAGGTTGAAAAGCAACTTATGTATCACCGTTGTGGTTTATGCATAGGTGAGAATTGTTCTTGCTAGATACCCATAGCAGCCACGTAAAACATGCGACAACAATTAGAGGACGTCTAACTTGTTTTTGCAGGGTATGTTGTGATATGATATGGCCAATTACATGATGAGATATATGTGATGTATGAGATGATCATGTGTTGTATAGAATATCATGGCTTGCATGTCGATGAGTACGGCGACCGGCAGGAGCCATAGGGTTGTCTTTAATTATTGTATGACCTGCGTGTCAATCATTAAGCGCTATGTAATGCTTTCCTTTATCGCTAAACGGTAGCAATAGTAGTAGAAGCATGGTGGGCGCGACAACCCCGATGATGACACATTGATAGAGATCAAGATGATGGAGATCATGGTGTCATGTCGGTACGATGGAGATCATGCCGGTGCTTTCAAGATGGAGATCAAAAGCACAAGTTCATGGCCATATCATGTCACTTATGATTGGCATGTGATGTTAATCCTTTTATGCACCTTGTTTTGCTTAGGACGACGGTAGCATTATAAGGTGATTCCTCACTTAATTTCAAGATAAATTGTGTTCTCCCCGAGTGTGCACCGTTGCGAAAGTTCGTCGTGTCGAGACACCACGTGATGATCAGGTGTGATAGACTCTATGTTCACATACAACGGGTGCAAGCCAGTGTTGCACATGCAGAACACTCGGGTTAAACTTGACGAGCCTAGCATGTACAGACATGGCCTCGGAACACAAGAGACCGAAAGGTCGAACATGAGTCATATAGTAGATATGATCAACATGATGATGTTCACCATTGAAACCACCTCAACTCACGTGATGATCGGACTTGAGTTGGTGAATTTGGATCATGTATCACTCGAATGACCGGAGGGATGTCAACTTGAGTGGGTGTTCTTCAGTAATATGATTAATTGAACTCATTATCATGAACATAGTTAGTAGTGTCTTTGCGAATTATGTTGTAGATTACTTGCTCGCGCGGTTGCTCCCTTGTATTTTTATATGTTCCTAGAGAAATAGAGTTGAAAGATGATGGTAGCAATATTGCGGACTGGGTCCGTGATCTGAGGATTATCCTCATTGCTGCACAGAAGGCTTATGTCCTTAATGCACCGCTCGGTGCACCACCCCCTCTAGCGTCGTCTGTAGATGTTGTGAACATCTGACAGGCACGTTCCGATGACTACTTGATAGTTTAGTGCGTCATGCTTTACGGCTTAGAATTGAGGCTCCAAAATGTTTTGAACGTCATGGAACCTATGAGATATTCTAAGAGCTAAAATTGGGATCTCAGGCTCATGCTCGTGTTGTGATATATGAGATCTCCAATAAGATTCTTTGCCTGCAAGATGAAGGAGAATGGCTCAATTGTTGAGCATGTGCTCAGATTGTCTAGGTGCTACAATCGCTTGAATCGAATGGGAGTTGATCTTCCAGATAAGAAAGCGATTGATATAATTTTCCAAGTCACTGTCACTAAGCTACTAGAGATTCATGGTGAACTATAAAATGCCAGGAATGGAAATGATGATCCCTGAGCTATTCGTGATATTTGACACCACGAAGGTAGAAATAAGAAAGGAGCATCAAGTGTTGATGGTTAGTAAAATCACTAGTTTCGATAAGGGCAAGGGCAAGGAGGGAAACTTCATGGATGGCTAGTCAGTTGCTGCTCTAGTGAAACAACCCAAAGTTGAACCCAAACCCGAGACTAAGTGCTTCTATTATGAGGAGAACGGTCGTTGAAGTGGAACAACCCTAGATACTTGGTAGATGAGAAGGCTGGAAACGTCGACATAAGTATATTTGATATACGTGTTATTGATGTGTACCTTGATAGTACTCCTAGTAGCACCTGGGTATTGGATACCGATTCAGTTGCTAAATGTTAGTAACTCGAAATAAAAGCTACGAAATAAACGGAGACTAGCTAAGTGTGAGGTGACGATGTGTTGGAAATGTTTCCAAGGTCGATGTGATCAACATCGCACGCTCTCTCTACCTTCGGATTAGTGACAAACCTAAATAAATGTTATTTGGTGTTTGCGTTGAGCATGAACGTGATTAGATCTTGTTTATTCCAATATGGTTATTCATTTTAAGTCAGAGAATAATGGTTATTGTGTTTACATGAATAATACCTTCAATGGTCATGCACCCAGTGAGAATGGTTTGTTGAATCTTGATCGTACTAATACACATGTTCATAGCATTGATGCCAAAAGATACAAAGTTAATAATGATAGAACCACATACTTGAGGCACTGTCGCTAAATGTCATATTGGTATAAAGCGCATGAAGAAACTCCATGTTGATGGATCTTTAGACTCATTCGATTTTGAATCAGTTGAGACATGTGAATAATGCCTCTTGGGCAACATGACTATGGACCCCATTTTCCGGATTGATGGAGCAGTCAAGTGATTTATTGGAAATGATACATGTTGATGTATGCAATCCAATGAGTCTTGTAGCGTGTGGTGGATATCGTTATTTTCTTACCATCACTAATGATTTGAGTAGATATAGTGTATGTTTACTTAATGAAACACAAGTCTGAATCGTTTGAAAAGTTCAAGCAAATTCAGAGTGAAGTTTAAGCTCATCGTGACAAGAAGATAAAAATGTCTGCGATATGATCGTGGAGGTGAATATCTGAGTTACAAGTTTGGCATACAACTTTAGACAATGTGAAAGTCGTTTCACAATTCACGCCACCTGGAACACCATAGTGTGATGGTGTGTCCGAATGTCATAGTCGTGCTCTATTAGATATGATGCGAATTATGATGTCTCTTACCGTTTTACCACTATCGTTTTGGGGATATGCATTAGAGATAACTACATTCGCTTTAAATAGGGCACCATATAAATCCGTTGAGATGACACCATATCGTTTGGGAGAAACCTAAGCTGTCATTTCTTAATGTTTGGGGCTGCGACACTTATGTGAAAAAGGGTTTTCACCTAATGAGCTCGAACCCAAAGTGGACAAATGCATCTTCATGGAATACCCTAAGAACAGTTGGGTATACCTTCTATCTCAGATCCAAGTACAAAGTGTTTGTTGCTAAAATGGGTCCTTTCTTGAGATAGAGTTTCTCTCGAAAGAATTGAGTGGAAGGAAGAGTTCTTGCCTGATTTGTAAGGTGTGAAGTTGAGTGAGACTCAAAGCTCAACAACGGTAGAAGAAAGATAAAGGACGAACATCGTACCCTATGCCTTAGCCATAGGCTCTGTATACATGCTGTGTACCGCACCTGTGTGTGCCTTGCCATGAGTCCGTCAAGGGGTACAAGAGTGATCCAGGAGTGGATCACTTGACAGCGGTCAAGATCATCCTTAGTAACTAAAAGACTAAGGAAATATTTCTCGATTATCTAGGTAAGAAAGAGTTCATCGTAAAGAGTTACGTCGATGCAAGCTTTGACACCAATCCGGATGACTCTTAGTAGCAATCCAGATACGTATAGTAGAGCAGCCATTTGGAATAGCTCCAAGTGGAGTGTGGTAGCAGTGTTTATAGTTTGACATAGAGATTTGCAAAGTACACACGGATTTAAATGTCGCAGAATCGTTGACTATAAGACCTCTCTCACATGCAAAGCATGATCGAGCCCCAGAACTCATTGGGTGTTAGATTCATAACAATGCGAATCACATGGTGATGTGAACTACATTATTGACTCTAGTGCAAGTGGGAGACTATTGGAAATATGCCCTCGAGGCAATAATAAATTGGTTATTATCATATTTCCTTGTTCATGATAATCGTTTATTATCCATGCTATAGTTGTATTGATCGGAGACTTAGATGCATGTGTGGATACATAGACAAAACCATGTCCCTAGTATGCCTCTAATAGACTAGCTCGTTGATCAAAGATGGTTAAAGTTTCCTAGCCATGGGCATGAGATGTCATTTGATAACAGGATCACATCATTAGGAGAATGGTGTGATGGACAAGACCCAAACTACAAACGTAGCATATGATCGTGTCAGTTTATTGCTACTGTTTTCTACATGTCAAGTATCTGTTCCTATGACCATGAGATCATGTAACTCACTGACACCGGAAGAGTGCCTTGTGTGTATCAAACGTCGCAACGTAACTGGATGACTATAAAGGTACTCTACACATATCTCCATGGGTGTGTATTGGGTTGGCATGGATCAAGAGTGGGATTTGTTACTCCGTGTGACGGAGAGGTATCTTAGGGCCCACTCGGTAATACAACATCACAACAAGCCTTGCAAGCAATGTGACTAAGTGTTAGTCACGAGATCTTTTATTATGAAACGAGTAAAGAGACTTGCCGATAACGAGGTTGCACTAGGTATGGAGATACCGATAATCGAATCTCGGGCAAGTAACATACCAAAGAACAAAGGGAACATCATATAGGATTAACTGAATACTTGACATAGGGGTTCGACCGGTAAATATCTTCATAGAATATGTAGGAACCAATATGGGCATCTAGGTCCCGCTATTGGTTATTGACCGTAGAGGTGTCTCGGTCATGTCTACATAGTTCTCGAACCCGCAGGGTCTGCACACTTAAGGTTCGGTGACGTTTCGGTAGTATAGAGTTATGTATGGTGGTTACCTAAGGTTGTTAGGAGTCCTAGATGATATCTCGGACGTCACGATGAGCTCCAGAATGGTCCGGAGGTAAAGATTGATATATAGGAAGTCCTATTTTGGTCGCCGGAAAAGTTTCGGGCTCATCGGTAGTGTACCGGGAGTGTCGTAGTGTACCAGAAGACCATGAGGAGGGGTATTTACCCAAGAGGCTACAAGGGCTGTGGGAGAGTGAATACCAGCCCACACCAGGCCCATGCGGCTGGGAAGAAAATCCCAAAGAGAAAAAGGTGGAAAAGGCAAAAAGACCAAAATAAGGAGGAGTCCTAGTCCTTACTAGGATTGGAGGAGGATTCCTCCCCTCCTCCTTGGTTCGGCCGAAGCCTAGGGGTTGCCCCTTGAGGGCCAAGCCTCGTCCTCTCTTCCTCTTATATATACTAGAGGTTCTAGGGGTTTTGCACTAGATTTTCTGCCACGTGCTACCCTCTCCTCTAGTGCATAGTTTCTCCTCTATATCGGTTTTCTGCAGTGCTTAGGTGAAGCCCTGCCGGAATAGCTCCACCACCATCGCCGTAGTGCCGTCGCGTTGCCAGAGAACTCTTCTACCTCTCTGCTCCCTCTTGTTGGATCAAGAAGGCGGAGATCGTTATCGAGCTGTACGTGTGCTAAACGCGGAGGTGTTGTCCGTTCGGCGCTAGATCGAAAGGACCGTGATCAAGATCGCGAGACGGATCATGATGAGATCGCGGGACGGATCGTGATGAGTTCGCGGGATGGATCGTGATTGGATCACGGGATGGATCATGATGTGATTGCAGGACGCTCGGTGATTTGGATCGCGAAGACGTTCGACTACACCAACCGCGTTTCTTAATGCTTCCCGCTTAGCGATCTACAAGGGTATGTAGATCCACTCTCCCTCTCGTAGATGCTCATCACCATGGATAGATCTTCCGTGTGTGTAGAATTTTTTTTGTGTCCCATGCAACGTTCCCCAACAGTCAACCCCGAAGAAACTAAGGAGATACAAAGGGACATCTTACGACTACATGGAGTGCCTAAGAACATTGTCTCAGATCACGATGTCAAGTTCCTTAGCTACTTTTGGAAGACACTATGCGTCAAACTCAGGATCAAGCTATAATTATCTTCGGCATATCATCCCCAAACCGCTGGCCAAATGGAACAAACCAGACACTCTCAATTCTACTATGTGTGTTGATCAAGAGGAACATCAAGGAATGGGAAGATTGCCTCCCCATCGTCGAGTACACCTACAACCGCGCAACATACTTCACCACCGACAAGTCTCCTTTCAAAGTGGTCTACGGTTTCAACCCTTTGTCCCCATTGGACATACTCCCTCTTCCACTCCAAGAGAGAGTGAACATGGGAGCAAGCATAAGTGCAAGCTACATCAAGAAGATGCATCACGATATAAGGCGCATGATAGAACATCAAGCGGAAGGCGTCACCTCCTAGCGCAACATCACCAAGAACCCCATGGTGTTCAAGGGTGGCGACCTTGTGTGGATACACCTTTGCAAGGACCGTTTCCCCGCCGAGTGCAAGTCATGGCTACTTCCTTGAGCCGATGGACCCTTCAAGGTGTTGGCACGCTACAACAAGAATGCCTACAAGATCGACATTCCATGCAACAAGTACAATGTGAGCGACACCTTCAACGTCATGAACCTATACCATTTCCATCTTGATGAAGATCTTGATCCGAGCACGGATCTTTCGCAAGGGGGGGAGAGATTATGTGGAGCATTGCATGATCACCCCCATGAACCCATCACCAACACCCCAAGCTACGAGAGGACCCATGATAAGAGCCCGTGCACGTGCCATTGAAAATGAGGTGACATATCTCCTATATGATCCTACCTTTGATGTTCATGGAACTTGGATGCTATCTCAAGCGAAGACTCTTTGCATTCTCAGGTACAATGAAGATGGTTGTAGGAACCCGACCTCAAACGGTCAAGCCTCTGTGTGTTCTGCGCTATCCCTGGATCAGTATGCTAGCACACAAAGTACATCAATGTATATATCAAAGTGCAATCACATGTAAATAACATACAACTGATATATACCTCGAAATCTCAGCGGAAACAGTCAACGGGAGTGGAGTCCCAACAAACACCAATGGCAGGTTGAGTGTAGACCGTAACCCTCAATCGTACTCTTACTCATCGTAGAAGAATATCTGCAACATGAGACGTTGTAGCCATGTAGGTCAGCATATTGAATATGCCGTCAAGTCACAAAAGGAGAGGGGTGAAAATATCATCTAAACTATAAGCATATATGGCAGGTGGGGCTGTAAATTTAAGTTTTGCGTAAAGCAATTTTTTCCTACAACAAGAGAGGGGGCAAATAAAAAATTATTACTACAATGTCATTGTTTAATGAGATGGTTCCACCAACCAATTCTCATACCCAAGTTAACAAGAACACACCCTCATCATTATAAATTATTTATGTTGAGACTTCCTGATAGTTTCAGTTCCTTTGGCTCAAGTCGTCCAGGACAGTGGACACGGCTAACCTATTAGATTTGAGTACTCGGCAGAGTTTTGCACACGTTCCCCACAAGATTCGATCGCCTCCATTGAATTCCTCGCACTTCAGGGTGTTCGAGAAACGGATGACCAAACATGGTCTTTCAAAGGGTTCATTTGAGCCTCTGTCGGTGCCCGTCCATTCCTACTATTCTTCTACATCTTGTAGCATAGGTCGTCTAGAGTCACCATGATGTCCAACCAAGCCAGAGCCCATAGTGGCTGTGCAGGTAAGCCTCGGCTCTTGAAGTATAGGGGGACTAGAAGAAAAAAGATCGAGGGGCCCACCGCGAGGCTGGAAGAGAAGAACTTGAATACTAAATGCTGGAAGAGAATAACCTTAGTACTAAACCAAGTTTCGAGAACTTCTTGGTGACTTGATTGGTTCCCTTCCCCCAATTTGCAAAGGAGGATTTCCGTAAACCTTTCCACGTAAGTACAGGCACTTCTCTAGCAACACCTGGGCTAACCACTGGGTGGAAGGATTGAACTAATGCAAATTGAAAACATAGGTAATAACATGATCAATGTGAACTTCCCTTGCTGACGGTCTTCGAATTCAAGTGACTCTAAATAGCAAGCCTCGCACTCCGGATGATCTAATGAATCAAATGATACACACAATAAGCATAACCATATCACAACTTTGCATAACAGCAAGTAAAACTAACAATTCTAAAACAATCAATAACACAAACAAAGAAGGAAATAAAGGCAATCAAAGAATTTACCTAAACTCAATTGCAAAGCTTTACTAAAGTAGAACCAACTACAAATAGTTTTCTGCAACTAATATTATTTTGAACAGAAAGAAAACTAAAGTTTTATTAGGAAAACAGAAATAAGTTTACTGCAATTTTTTGTGCAAAAAGGATCGATTAAGAAGATTTTATAAACACGAGTTGTGACCTAATTAAAATAGGTCTAGAATCTGTCCAAATCGAAATTTTATAAAATATATATTTTATTAGTCCTCTGGATGGGTATAACATATCAAAATCAGTAGCAAAAAGAAACACTCAAAAGCCAATTTTTAATTAAAAGTTATACCTAAATTAGTGATTTGAACAAATCTGTTTGAATCATAATTTAAAAGCTCAAAAGGTATTTTTCGTTGGTTTCTCTAGAAGAATGAGATTTTTGTGAATCCGAAGCAAAAAAGAATCACTAAAAACGTAGTTGTAAAACTAAAGATACAAGAAAAACAAAATGCATCTAATCTGAAAAACTGGAATTTTCTTAAAACATGAAGTTTTGGGTGGATGACAAGTGGCACGATGTGAGTGGAGGTTGGGTGTTTGCTGCAATGCTAAAAAGTGGACGACCGACCCTTAAGTATTATGGAAATAAAACGAACTAAATAAAAACCGCTAGTCGGTTCGATCTAAATGAAAAAATGATCTAATATAATAACCTGTAACGTTTCGATTGAAAGAGAAAAAAACTTAACGAGGAGTGCTTACAGAAAAGAAACGGGAGGAGGCAGGGAAGAAGATGATACTGGGACGGTGGCTCCGGTGATCAACGGCGTCGACGAGGTTGTCCAATGGATGCGGGATGTCGGGGGCGACCGATTTTTTATGATAGTGGAGGTTGGTGAAGACGGAAGCGAGCACGGCGTCGTGGTGAACTCTGTGAACTACGGCGACGTTGCGAGCTCGGTGCGGTCTCTGTAGATGGAGAGAGACCACAAGATTATGTCAAAAAGAATCTATGGATCGAGAGTAATCGAATTACAGAAGACAGAGTCTTGGAGGGCTCACGGGCGTCGTAATCCAATGATGAGCCACAACTTCTGAGAGATCCAAACGACCAGCGCGAGAGGTAGAGGTGGTTTTGGCATGGGATTTTGGGGGATTCGGTCGAGGAATACCTCAAGTATTTATAGGACATCTTTCTTGGACGAGGGGTTGACTCGGGATAGGAATTCCGTGAAGATCGGACGCGGCAGTAGCATCATACACGAGGTGGACTCCTGTTTTGTTTCGTGCACATAACGAAGAAGATAAAGAGCGGGGCCCATCGGTTAGAAGAAAATTGAGAGGGATAGAGAGGGAATCAGGAGAGGTAGCGGCGCCCTCGCTCCTTGGATCAATGGGAGCTGATGCTTCCATGTTCGTTAGCGCTAGGGTTAGCGCTGGCTGGGACAACCTGGCTTGGCCAGCGATTTTTGTTTTGCAAAATCAAAACTGAGAAAGAAAAATCAATAGGAAATTATAAATATATGGTATTATATATTAAAACGATTGGAAAAATAAATCCTACAACATGTACATTTTCTTAGACGGAATAAAAATTTATAAAAAAATATTTTTTTGAATTTCCAAATAAAATCGAATTTGACTTTCAAATAAATTGGCACTATTTTCTCCTGACTTTTGGGGTGTCATGTTACCACCCCTAAAATTCTTTGGATTGGGCAAGTGAATTTGGAATTCATTCAAACTTTAAAATAGCAATAGACCACATATGAAAACGAATGCCAAATAGGAAATTTTCAGTAGTTTTCAAATCCACTATTCAAATCCTTTATTTTGAAGAAGTCATATTATCTTCTCTCACTGATTTGTATTAAAGAATTTGATTCAAAACAAAAGAGGAAAGTCATTTTATTCCCTCTCCTTCAAAAGTTTCAAAGTGTTTCAAATTTCACTCAAATTCAATCACTCAATCAATCAAACAATCATTCAAATAAATAATATAACGTTCCAAAATTTGGGATGTTACATTGGTCTAGGAGATGCTCGGTGTGAAGACCAGGTTGCTATCAAGATGGATCCGAAGACGGATGTGCGAAAGGACCAAAAGAAGACCGAGCTTCCTCCTAGGCCCCGAACATCCGGCCACAACCCCGCACATCCGGCCCCTGGGGACTCCACCAGCGCTAGGGCCAAGATGAAGAAACTACATGCGCCGGACATCTAGCCCCAGCCTGGACATCCGACAATTCTCGGAATTTTGGCCTCTGGCCCCGTAAATCCGGCACGCCTGGACTAGAACCGCGTGAACAGGTGACCATAGAGCCCCAAACATCCGGCCGTGCCCCAAACATCTGGTGACCCTCAAATACCCGGACATCCGGACCTCATCCCCAGAAATCTGGCGCCTACACTGTAACAGCCCGGGACCGACGCTCCAGAAGATTTCCCTTTTATTTCCAATCTTGACCGTGTTTCATTTGGTTGTTGCATTCATCATCGCATCATTCGCATCATCTGCATAGCATCATCACTCATTTTCGAAAACTTGCATCCGTTCGTAGTTGTCGGTTCTCTCCATTCTTGCCGTTGCCCGTTTCGAGACCTACCACACACGCACAAGCCCGCGGCATTGAAAATATTGTTTTTAAAAGTGCCTTTAAAATACTCTTGGATTGGGTCGAAACCTGACGGGCGGTCTTATTATAGTGTAGGTAGACCGCTTGCCAAATTTCATCGCACTCCGAGTTCATTTGATACCCCATCGGTCAACCGTAGCAGTGCGGTCATCGGTTATTCATCGGACGTTTTTCGATGTTTAAAACCCTGTCACGGGCCGCAAACCTCCCTCTCTCCTCAGCCCACAAACCCTCTCCACAGCGCACCTAGCCCAGCCTATCCTATTCCCGCAACCAGTGCCGCCCGATCTCGATCGTACGGCTCGAATCGGTGCAAAAAACACCCTCCTAACCCCTTGCCTTTATAAATAGGATCTCCCTTCCATTTTAGGGAGAAAACCCTAGCCCTAGGCCTCCTCGAGCCACCAACCACCGCCACCACCTTGTTTTACGTGCTGCCCAGTCGGATCTCACCACTTGTCTTCCATCCACCGCGGCGCCGATCTGGACGGCTGGATCCCAGAGCCAACGGCCCAGAGTGCCTCCCCATGGCCTCCCCGATCCACCCCGCGCACGCTCGCGAGCCTCCTCCTCTCTGTGCCCTTAGCCAGCCACCGAGAAGGGACTCCAGCAGCTCCTCCCGAGGCTCCCGTCGCCAGCCCCGCCGGCCGGCCCTTCCCAAAGCTTGCCGGAGCGCCGCCGTTCCCGACCCAAGCGAGCTCCCTTCGCGCCTAGCTCCTCTAGTGGCTCTCTCTCCCGATCTCATCTACCTTTCTCTATGACCATGTCGTCGGATCTCCACGTCAGCGTCGTTCCAGGCCGCCCCGCCGCCCAAAACGGAGTGCCCCAGCCGGATCCGCCGATCCCCGGCCTCGCCGCCATCATCCTGCCTCGCTGGAGCCCCCGACCTTGCCGTTGACCCCGCTGCTATGGCCTCCCAAGCGAGGAGGAGGATGACGACCGCGTGGCAGCACATGGGCTGCAACCAGCGCCCTACAGCCTAGCAAGCCCCGGCCTCCTTTGATCCATGGGCTTGGCCCGCTAGGTGAGCTAGCCCAGCCGCCTCTTGCCATCTATCCAGTGCCCTGTGCACTTGGTAGTTATGTCCCGCCCATATCCAGTTTGGGCCCTGTCCAGATTCAGCCCATGGTCGTTTTTTTCCAGTCTCCACGAATTTGCTAATAACCAGTGAAAAAACAGATTTGTAGAAAAAAACCTAGATTCATGCATCTAATAACTGTGCACCCGTGCATCATATGGAAAAACTTTATATATGAAACTTGACTAGAATTTCATGTAGATTCATAATTTCCATCTATCACATGTGATAAAAATGTTTAACTTGCTGTTTCATGTAATTCGCTTAGATGCCATGCTTAAATTATTTATTTAATAACTACTAAACCGTAGCTCCGATAAAAATGTTCCACATATGTAACATGCCTAGAGAAACATGTAGAATCCCTTGCCACACTTTATTTCCATGTTTAATAAATATAAAATTGTGTTAGGACAGATCTGGACCAATTTCATAATATGCATATGGGGTTGTTTCGGAAATGATATATATTGTTTCCGGCCTCATTTAAAATGCCTAGAAGTTGTAGTTGCTTGTGCTTCACCGTTTGCCATGTTAAACAACATTTAATATTGATGAGTACCTAAACAGGACTGAACTAAATAATTCGAACGTGGAGTTTGGTCAATATGCAACTCGTTGCATATTGAACTTCACTTAATATGTAGTAGTCGTTTTGCTATTCTTGTCATGCCATAACATGCCTTGCATATTTAACCGGACATGCATCATATTTGTATGCACATCATGCCATGCATATGTTGTGATGTATCATGCATTGATTGTTTGTTTCAGATTGTTTCTTCCCGATAGAGTACCGAAAGCGTTCGGAGTGTGAGGGTTCGTTCGACTACGTTGGCATGTCTTCTTCATGGATTCGATCTTCTTCCGAGCGGGATCTCAGGGAAGATGACACATTTCCCTGGATACCACTACTATAATTGCTATGCTAGTTGTCCCACTTTTATCGATAAATCTCGCTACCTACCACTTTTTTGTCAAGCCTCGCAACATTGCCATGAAAAGCCTCTAACCATCTGATATAGGCGAAGTTGTCCCTGTCTTTCGATGAGATGGTGGCTATCGTTTTTGGTGGAGTAGACTTTGACGATCCGACTACGAACGTGTGAGACGTCGCGCCTTAGCAATCGCTAAACCAACTCTGAGAGGTTATTGACCACGCCGGAGCACGATCAACCTGACCACGAGGGTCTATTTCCTGCACGCAAACGAAGAACAAGCAAGAAACTAAGATTGCAATCTGGATATTGCGAATATAAGAGGAAAGCTTTATTGATGAAGTGGGGTTCTGTGACGCCTTTGTCTGGTCGCGGAACACAAACGAAGAACGCGAAGTTGCTGCTATGGCGAACTTGTAATCTAAACAAAACCCAAACCTAAAACGAAGCCCTAAGGGCTGTATATATGGGGGAATAGAAGGGAATTTCGTGGCCCCTTGGAGGAGGGGTCCGAAACCGACCCTAAGTCAGTTTCCCCATACATACGGACTCTAAAAACAGCCTATAATATGGTATTTCGAAATTACATGGGCCTGGCCCAAAATTAAGGTGGCGCAGCACCTATATTAGCCTATGGACGAATTTTATAAAGTGGCATCATGCATATTTCGTCCAAAGCTTCCCACTCCGATTATGGTGGCTTCAATGTGCGAAAATCATCACTGGAAGCTCCAATGTTCTTCCCCGCGCGCGCACCTTCTCCTCCATGCTTGATCCCGCTCCAATGGTCATCCTTCTTATCCATGATAGGTCCTTCATTCATAAGTAAAACAAAAGTATCTAATTTAGGCAGCATCATATGTTCATGAATATTAGAAGGATTTCCAAGAAACGAAAGTACCTGGTAATTCAATTGACGTGCGCGAGCTCTAGTAATTGGTCCTGTATGTATAGCAGTCGGGGTGGGTGTAACATTAGTAGGGATGTCCTCATCACCATCCACCTTCCTAGCAAACCTTTGTTTGGCTATGTTACCACTTGCTCAGCCCTTCTTATAGCGTTGCTAGCTGCAGTTGTAATTGCTTCCATGGGACGACATGTTCATTCTTTTGTTATCACAATATTATTGCTATTTAATTTAATGCACTTATAACTTGGTAAAGGGTGGAAGGCTTGGCCTTTTGCTCGGTGTTTTGTTCCACTCTTGCCACCCTATTTACTTGTGAACCGGTGTTATGTTCCATAATTGTGCGCTCCTAACATGCTCGCGGTTTTTATGGGGATCCCCTTGATTTTCGTTTTAGGATAAAGCTTGTATGGCAAGGCCCAACATTCGTACTATTTGCTTAATATCAACTAAAATTTGCATAGGGCATGATCACCCCGTGGATTAATCGACAATCTGGGCCAGTGCTCCTCATGAGTGTTGGTCCAAACTAGAGCACCATGCGGGGCCAACCCTGGGCAACTCGGGAGATGTCTATCAGGCCACCGTACGCTTTGCTTCTCTGTCATTTCCTTAGAACGAGATACGTGGCTCCTATCGGGTTCGTCGACATGTCGGGCCGCCTTGCTGGATTTGTTTTACCTTTCTCGAACGTCTTGAGTGAGGAACTCTGATCTTCTTCGGGCTATCTCGAGGTGTTGGATTTCCTTTGGAATTGCCTAGGATGACCACGAGATCCGTGGTCGAGGCTATTCCTACTGCGTGTGGTTAATTTGTGATGGATGAGTTGGAGCACCCCTACAGGGTTAAATCTTTCGAAAAGCCGTGCCCGCGGTTATGTGGCAACTTGGATACTTTGTTTAACACCCAGTCATAGCAAACTTGAAGTAAACTCTAATAAAATACACCAACTATGTGCGTAACCATGATTGTCTCTTCTCGTGAGTCCTTATCCGAGAGAGAACACGGTGGGGTTATGATTGACGTAAGTAGGTGTTCAGGATTACTTAGTGATCATTCCTAGTTCACGTCCGTTATGCGTAGACCACCATACTTTACTTTCTGCCTTTGTAAGTTAGCCACTCAAATAAATGCTTAGCCGCTTGCTGCAGCCTCACCACTTAACCCTACCTCACCTATTAAGCTTTAATTGTCTTTATACCCTTGGAAATGAGATTGCTGAGTCCCTGTGGATCACAGATTACTACAACAACAGTTGCAGGTACAGGTAATGTGATGCTTGAACGTGAGCGCATTGCTTGTTTGGTTTGGAGTTCTTCATCATCAATCTAGGATGGGTTCTAGGCGGCAGCCTGGGATAGCAAGGATGGATGACATTTTATCATTTGTTTTCATCCGTAGTCGGACCCTTCTCTTATGTCTGATGTTTGAGTATGTTGTTGTATTGATGTGATATTTATGTAGCTTGTGGCGAGTGTAAGCCAATTCCATATACTCACCTCTTCTGTACATGTACTTGTAATGATATCCATTCTTGCAATATGACGAGATGCGCTCCTATCCCTGTCAAGGCCCCCCGTGCCAAAATAGGATAGGGTCGCATCTTGAGCATGACAAGTTGGTATCAGAGCCTGTACCGACCTAGGAGCCCCTTGATTGATCGAACTTGGCCGAGTCGAGTCTAGTTAAAAACTATTTTGGGTCTAGTTATATCGGAGAGTAGGATTCTTTTTACTCCTCTTCTATGCTTTGGTGAGGAATTACGACTTAGGAATTTCCATACTACTCCTCTTCTCGCTCAATTGTTTTTAGGATCACGCGGGTATTTTGGAAACTATATTATGTCGATGTGACAGAGTTCTGTCTTGGTGCCTCCTGTCTGACTTGATTTCTTCTGAGGAGTTGAGATCCAGGGAATTCTTGGCACATCGTTTTCATTCAGCTTCCTTAGTATCTCAGGACGGAGGGTGTTCGGAATTGCTTGAATACTTGTCGTGGTGAGATAAGGTCGGAGTCACCCAGTACTGGGGAGGCGTCCTGGGTACCACCATGGTTAGTATCATTGTGCTTTCGAGGATCTGAGTTAGATGGACTTGCGAAAGCCTCTGGTTATGTGTTGAAGGATGGATACAGTTGGGATGTAGGTTTGTTTGGTGTGTGAGATATTTCCTCCTTGTATCCCCAACAATGGATTGCATAACCAAGAAAGTTTTCGGAAGTTCTTAGGTGGGAATTCAAGTAGTTACCTAGGGTATCTTTCAACAGATCATGATGTGAGGTTGGGGTTCGACATCTAGTGGATTCGTTTGTTCACGGTATTTCTTACAGAGGACAGTCTCGATTTCTGCTTCGTCAAGCCATGTAGTTCTCTACGCTTAGGGAGCATATTCGAGGATCATTTCAATATGACAATCGAATGTACGATCGAGCCTGTGCGAACCTTAACACGAAAATATCGGACAAAATTTCTGTTATGCATTTGTTTCCGGCTTCTTTCATAAGCCTCATCCTTTGTTTTGTTTTGAATATGGTAATTTTAGTTGCTTCGATGTCAAGTGGTGATTTCATGTCTTTCCTAAGTTCTCTCATATTTCTGTGGGATTGCTAATTCTTTTGCTCAATCAAGTGGTCATATCAATTCTTTTCTTACCAGTGTGCTTCTCTTCAAGACAATTCAGTCATCTCCAATATTTGCAAGATCAATCCTCATGTTTCTTTCCAGCATTCTTTTCACCTGCCTAAGTTGTCTTTTGTTTTTCCCACCCTCCCGCCCTTTTTCTTCAATGACTAAATTCTCATCCAAGTGTCTTTTCTATTCATGTAATGCTTCCGCTATCTTCTCTTCTATTTTGTTTCCGGTGATTCTTTGTGAATATTCTCAGGAGTTTCAATTTCAAGATCTATCCTCATATCCTAGTTCTTGTTGATATTCTTCTCCGGTGGATTCAATTCTAGTTCTTGGTGTTCATCATTTCATTTTCATTCCCTAATTGCTCTCCCATGTTGGAGTTCTTATCTAAGCCTCTCTTGCTTATTCATATCTCTCTATTCTATCAGGAGTGCTTAAGATATCTCAGAACACTTTCATTTCCATTCATAATCCTTTCAAATTATTTCAAGGATCTCATATCATCAAGTTCTTAATTTGTACCGCTACAATCTCTCTTTTAATCAATTGTTTCAACGGTAGTTTCTTTTGAGTGTGCCCATTACCCACAGGTTTTTTTCCACGGTCCTACCTGACTCTTCTATTCTTTCTGGAGATGTCCTTAAGATCTTTTCAATGTGATGTAAGAATCATTTTCATCAGTCATATTCCTTCATGATCGCTTCTAAATCAGTTTCATTGTTTGCTCAACCTTTTATTTACTCATTGTTCCGGAGTGTGTCAGTAATTCATGGTGTTGTTTCTCATCATCATTCTCTGCATTAAAGACCGAAGGAGAGTTTCTCTTAAATCGTTGTTTGTTCTTCCAAAGATTCATGGTTTCAGGTTGTTGCTATCATCTCAAATTGTTTTGATCATGAGTTATTCCTCCCATATCTATCCGGTGCATTTCATAATTGTTTTCATTTCTCGATCCTCCGAAAGCCATCATTTCAAAAGATTTCTTCGTTCTCAGGTTTCAGCTTTCATTCTCAAATTCTTCTCTATTGTTGTTCCTTCGTTCGTATCTCAATTATTCCGATGCCTTGTTCAGTTTCTATTAGGCTTGATCTCTTCATTCTCATGTGTCCTCTTTAGTTTCAAATTCTTTCCTGTGTATCGTTCAAGACCTCTTCAAGTTTGTGCTCTATCTATCTTTCCTATCTTTTCCAAAAGGATAAGTGGTATGCCAAATCCGTTGTTTGTTATCAATTTAACTTGATGAAGGATAGGCATATCATAATTCTTATTATTGTTTCATCCAAGTGATTTCAATCTTTCTTCTGGAGTGGTTCGTGATATCAAATTCCTTATTACAAGTGGTCATATTTCTTTTCCGGAGTTCCTAGTTTTTCTCAAGTATCTTGTCGCTAAGCTTCATCAAATTCATAGCAAGGCCTCAATCTTGTCTTTTCGCAACCTTCAATTCTTTTCTATCATCCTTTCATTCCGGAGTTCATCCCGATGGTTCTTCATGGTGGTTTGTTAAGGAGTTAATTCTTTCTCGAAGTATTCATCAAGACTCTTGTTGGAGGTGCTCAAGTGTTCTTTATCTTGGATTTCTAAGTTCAATTCCTTCTCCATTGTCTTTTGAGATGGTCTTATTAAATTCTTGATTATGAGGAGTCTCGAAGGAAAATTGTCAAGAATAAGATAAGTAAACCCATCATTCCTTTCTCGGAGTTATCTTAGGTCGGATTTCACCTAAATCATTTCCTAAGGATTGTAGCTATCATGGTGTCATAAATGATTCAAGTTTTCTCCTCCTCTTCTTGGTGAAAGAAGTTTTCATCCCTTTTGCTCCCAAGCAATCCTTGTTTTGTCAGTGGCCGGTTGTCACCTCATAATTTTGAGATATTTCCATAAGCTCACAACAAGTTATTGTTTTCATTGTTGATTCTTCATCAACTCCATCCAACCTATGCTTTTCAAATCCATTTGTGCTAGAAGTTGTCATTTTGTTCTCCGTTCTCTTCTGTCCAAAGATCTAGTTCTATTCCTTTCTTCTGGAGGCGTTGTCATGTTGTTCTCTTTCAACCATCATCTAGTTTGATTAAGATCATGTTGTTCCCTTCCTTATCCTTTAACTAGAGTGCTGTGAAATGTTTTCACGATCCTTCCATTTTATGAAGTTTTGATTGTAATCCAACCGAAGTTTGGTGTCTCTTTCAATTTCTTTCCATCATATCAATTTTGTCTCTCTTTCCTACCGAAGTGCTGCCGAAATTTCTTATGAATTCTTGCTTGTTCCTCATGTCATTCTTCATCTCTTTCCAACCTTCATATTTCATTAGTTTCACTCGTGCTTTAGAGAAGCAACTAAGTTTTACCTTTTGCTCTTTCTCTTCCCCTTCTCATTCTAGATCTTAGGACGAGATCCTCGTGTAGTGGAGGAGAGTTGTAACAGCCCGGGACCGACGCTCCAGAAGATTTCCCTTTTATTTCCATTCTCGTCTGTGTTTCATTTGGTTGTTGCATTCATCATCGCATCATTCACATCATCTGCATAGCATCATCACTCATTTTAGAAAACTTGCATCCGTTCGTAGTTGTCGATTCTCTCCGTTCTTGTCGTTGCCCGTTTCGAGACCTACCACACACGCACGCGTCCGAGGCATTGAAAATATTGTTTTTTAAAAGTGCCTTTAAACTACTCTTGGATTGGGTCGAAACCTGATGTGCAGTCTTATTATAGCGTAGGTAGATCGCATGCCAAATTTCGTCGCATTCTGAGTTCGTTTGATACCCCATCGGTCAACCGTAGCAGTGCGGTCATCGGTTATTCGTCAGACGTTTTTCGGTGTGTAAAACTCCGTAACGGGCCGCAAACCTCCCTCTCTCCTCAGCCCACAACCCCTCTCCACAGCCCACCTAGCCCAGCCTATCCTATTCCCAAAACCACCCTTCTAACCCCATGCCTTTATAAATAGGAGCTCCCTTCCATTTTAGGCAGAAAACCCTATCCCCTAGGCCTCCTCGAGCCACCAACCGTGCCACCACCTTGTTTTTCGTGCTACCTAGCCGGATCTCGCCACTTGTCTTCCATCCACCCCAGCGCCGATCTGGACCGTTGGATCCCAGATCCAACGGCCCAGAGTGCCTCCCTACGGCCTCCCCGATCCACCCCGCGCACGCTCAAGAGCCGCCTCTTCTCCGTGCCCCATCCAGCCGCCGAGCAGGGACTCCAGCAGCTCCTCCCGTGGCTCCCGTCGCCAGCCCCGCCAGCCGGCCCTCGTTGGAGCTTGCCAGAGAGCCGCCGTTCCCGACCCAAGCGAGCTCCCCTCACGCCTAGCTCCTCCCGCGTCTCTCTCTCGATCTCATCTCCCTTTCTCTGTGACCATCCCGCAGGAGCCATGTCACCGGATCTCCACGTCGACGTCATTCCAGGCCGCCCCGCCGCCCAAAATGGAGTGCCCCGGGCCGGATCCGCTGATCCCCGGCCTCGCTGCCCTCATCCCGCCTCGCTAGAGCCCCCGACCTTGCCGTTGACCCCGCCGCCATGGCCTCCCGAGCGAGGAGGACGAACACGACCGCGCACCAGCGCGTGGGCTGTAGCCAACAACCCGACGGCCCAGCAAGCCCCGGCCTCCTTTGCTCCATGGGCTTGGCCCGCTAGGTGAGCTAGCCCAGTCGCCTCTTGCCCGCTATCCAGCGCCCTGTGCGCTTGGTAGTTATGTTCCGCCCATATCCAGTTTGGGACCTGTCCAGATTCAGCCCATGGTCGTTTTTTTCAGTCTCCACGAATTTGCTAATAATCAGTGAAAAAACAGATTTGTAGAAAAAACTCTAGATTCATGCATCCAATAACTTTTCACCCATGCATCATATGGAAAAACTTTATATATGAAACTTGACTAGAATTTCGTGTAGATTCATAATTTCCAACTTTCACATGTGGTAAAAATGTTTAACTTTCTGTTTCATGTAATTCACTTAGATGCCATGCTTAAATGGTTTATTTAATAACTACTTAACCGTAGCTCCGATAAAAATGTTCCACATGTAACTTGCCTAGAAAACATGTAGAATCCCTTGCCACACTTTATTTCCATGTTTAATAAATATAAAATTTTGTTAGGACAGATCTGGACTAATTTCAAAATATGCATATGGGGTTGTTTCAGAAATGATATATATTGTTTCCGGCCTCATTTAAAATGCCTAGAAGTTGTAGTTGTTTGTGCTTCACCGTTTGCCACGTTAAACAACATTTAATATTGATGAGTACCTAAACGGGAGTGGAATAAATAATTCGAACGTGGAGTTTCGTCAATATGCTACTCGTTGCATGTTGAACTTCACTTAATATGTAGTAGTTGTTTGCTATTCTTGTCGTGCCATAACATGCCTTGCATATTTAACCGGACATGCATCATATTTGTATGCGCATCATGCCATGCATATATTGTGGTGTATCATGTGTTGAACGTTTGTTTCGGATTGTTTCTTCCCGATAGGGTTTCAAAAGTTTTTGGAGTGTGAGGGTTCATTCGACTACGTTGGAACGTCTTCTTCATGGATTCGATCTTGTTTCGAGAGGGATCTCAGGCAAGATGACACATTTCCCTGGATACCACTACTATCATTGCTATGCTAGTTGTCCCGCTTTTATCGTTATATCTCGCTACCTACCACTTGTTTGTCAAGCCTCGCAACATTGTTATGAAAAGCCTCTAACCCTACACCTTCCTAGCAAACCTTTGTTTGGCTATGTTACCGCTTGCTCAACCCTTCTTATAGCATTGCTAGCTGCAGGTGCAATTGCTTCCATGGGACGACATGGACATTCTTTTGTTATCACAATATTATTGCTATTTAATTTAATGCACATATACACATGGTAAAGGGTGGAAGGCGGCCTTTTGCTCGGTGTTTTGTTCCACTCTTGCCGCCCTAGTTACTTGCGAACGAGTGTTATGTTCCATATTGAGCGCTCCTAACATGCTCGAGGTTTTTATAGAGACCCCCTTGATTTTCTTTTTAGGATAAAGATTGTATGGCAAGGCCCAACATTGGTACTATTTGCTTAATAACAACTAAAATTTGCATAGGGCATGATCACCCCGTGGATTAATCAACAACCCAGGCCAGTGCTCCTCATGTTGGTCCAAACTAGAGCACCGTGCGGGGCCAACCCGGGGCAACTCAGGAGATGTCTATCAGGCCACTGTACGCTTTGCTTCTCTGTCGTTTCCTTAGAACGAGATACGCGGCTCCTATCGGGTTCGTCGACACGTCGGGCGGCCTTGCTGGATTTGTTTTACCTTTCTCGACCATCTTGAGTGAGGAACTCTGACCTTCTTCGGGCTATCTTGAGGTGTCGGATTTCCTTTGGAAATTCCTGGGATGATCACGAGATCCGTGGTCGAGGTTATTCCCGCTGCGTGTGGTTAATTTGTGATGGATGAGTTGGAGCACCCCTGCAGTGTTAAATCTTTCGGAAAGTCGTGCCCGCGGTTATGTGGCAACTTGGATACTTTGTTTAACACTCGGTCATAGCAAACTTGAAGTAAACTCTAATAAAATACACCAACTGTGTGCGTAACCATGACTGTCTCTTCTCGTGAGTCCTTATCCGAGAGAGAACACAATGGGGTTATGATTGACGTAAGTAGGTGTTCAGGATCACTTAGTGATCATTGCTAGTTCATGTCTGTTACGCGTAGACCACCATACTTTACTTTCTGTCTTCGTAAGTTAGCCAGTTAAATAAATGCTTACCCGCTTGCTGCAGCCTCACCACTTAACCATACCTCACCTATTAAGCTTTAATAGTCTTGATACCCTTGGAAATGAGATTGCTGACTCCCTCTAGCTCACAGATTACTACAACAACAGTTGCAGGTACAGGTAATGTGATGCTTGAATGTGAGCACATTGCTTGTTTGGTTTGGAGTTCTTCTTCTTCATCAATCAAGGATGGGTTCCAGGCAGCAGCCTGGGATAGCAAGGATGGATGCCATTTTATCGTTTGTTTTCGTCCGTAGTCGGACCCTGCTCTTATGTATGATGTTTGAGTATGTTGTTGTATTGATGTGATATTGATGTGATATTGATGTAGCTTGTGGCGAGTGTAAGCCAATTCCATATACTCACTCTTTTGTACATGTACTTGTAATGATATCCATTCTTGCAACACGACGAGATGTGCTCCTATCCCTGTCAAGGCCCCTCGTGCCAAACTAAGGATAGGGTCGCATCTTGGGCGTGACGTACACACCCGAGCAGACCAAAACCAGAGCCAATAGCCCGAACTTCGTGCCCCCGGCAAGGACATCCAACGCACGCTTGATGCCCCAGATATCTGGCCCCTGGCAAGGACATTCGGCTCACCATTGAATCCCTGGACATCCGGCCTCCTGTCCTGGACATCAGGCCCTTGTGCGGTAGACATGGGTTGAAGGCCCATGTACCCTCTCTCTCGCCCCCAACTCTACTAGCACTATATAAAGGACCCCTCCCTGATGTCTACTACACAAATTTATTCTTGTAGACTCGTGTTGGGCCTCCAAGCATAGAGTTTTGTAAGGCAGTAGCAATTTTCCCTAAAGTGGATGACCTAAGGTTTATCAATCCGTAGGAGGTGTAAGATGAAGATAATCTATCTCAAACAACCCTACAACCAAATACAAGAAATCTTTTGTGTCCCCAACACACCCTATACAATGGCAAATTCTATAGGTGCACTAGTTCGACGAAGAGATGGTGATACAAGTGTAGTAATGCTAGTAGATATTGATTTTTGTAATCTAAAATATAAAAACATAAAGGTAGCATGTGACAAAAGTCAGCACAAACGGTATTGCAATTCCTGAAAACAAGGCCTGCGGTTCATACTTTCACTAGTGTAATCTCTCAACAATGCTAATATAATTAAATCACATAACCATCCCTCAAGATGCAACGAATAATCAGTCCAAAGTTCTTATCTATCGGAGAGCATAAGAAGAAATTGTTTGTAGGGTACGAAACCACATTAAAGTTATCCTTTCCGATCAATCTATCCAAGAGTTCATACTAAAATAACCAAGTTATCCTTTCCGATCAATCTATCTAAGAGTTCGTACTAGAATAACACCATATGATACGCATCAACCAACTCTAATGTCACCCAGATACTCCAGTGTCACCACAAGTATCCATGCGTTAATTGTATGATACGCATCAAACAATTTCAGATTCATAATACTCAATACAACACAAAGAACCTCAAAGAGTGCCCCAAGATTTCTACCGTAGAAGCTAGGACAAGAACGTGTATCAGCCCCTACGCATAGATTACACTAATGACACCTTGGGAATCCCCAAGTTGAGTACCAAGACATAGATCAAGTGAATCACTTGAATACCCCAATGTCACTATGGGTATCCGCATGCAATACATATATCAAATGCTCTCAAATACTTAAAAGTATTCAATCCTATAATAACAAAATATCAAAAGGAAAACTTAATTCATCACAACAAGATAGAGAGAGGAAAACACCATGTGATCCAACTATATTAACAAAGCCTGTGATACATCAAGATCGTGCCATCTCAAGAACAAGAGAGAGAGATTGAACACATAGCTACTGGTACAAACCTTCAGCCCCGAGGGTGGACTACTCCCTCCTCATCATGGACTCCACTAGGGTGATGAAGATGGCCAGCGAAGATGATCTACCCGAGGGAATCCTGGATTAAGGGTTCCTCGGGGCGTCGGCCTATCTCCTAATAGGCCGGCTTGATGGGACGCATTCCGGTCACTACAAGAGGGGCCGGATACATCGATAGCCCTCATTCTAGAAGGAAGTCCCGAAGGCGCGTCGTGCACTCCAAGTCAAGATGAGGAAATTGACATCTCCATCCTTGGCAGGAGACCTACCATGTGTAAACCCTAGTACCCCCAATGTCTATATAAACCAGGAGGGTTTTAGTGTATAGGGCAGAGAAACTCATCAAGGGTTTAGCTAGTCGATCTCAAGGTAGATCAACTATGTAACCTTCATATCATCAATATAATCAAGCAGAACATAGGTTTTTACCTCTATTTGAGGGCCCGAACCTGGGTAAATGTCGTCTCCTTCGTCCCTTGTTACCATTGATCCTAGTCTCGTAGCTCGGGCCCCCTACCCGAGATCCGCCGGTTTTGGCACCGACACTACCCTCTCCGATAGGGTATGATTTTCTGCCTTGATTGGTTTTTCGTCGATACAAAGGCCTTGCGGCGGAGAACATGGAGTCTATGGTTATTTCTGATAGTTTCTATATTTATAGGAATTTTTGGCGTTGGTCTCACGTTGAGATGGGCCATAAGGTGAGCACCCTCCACCATGGCACAGTTTGGGGGCCTGGTGCGCCCTGGTCCATGGTGGCCACCTCATAACTCTTCTGGCCCTCCCACAAAGCATCGAGTGCCTTTTTTGTTCCAAAAAAATTGTCAAACGGTTTCGGCGATTCCGAGAACTTTCATTTTCTGCACAAAAAACAACACCATGGTAGTTCTACTGAAAACATCGTCAGTCTGGGTTAGTTCTAAATAAATCATATAAAGTGCATCAAAACCATATAAAAGTATTGTAAACATAGGTAAATATGGTATGAATACTTCATAAATTATCGATACATTGGAGACGTACCAACACCCCCAAGCTTAACTCCTACTCGTCCTCGAGTAGGTCAATGATAAAAGAAATAATTTATGAAGTGTGAATGCTAGCATAGTGCATAAGTTTGATCAATGATAATTTCAACCACTTTTACTAGCATCATAACAGCAACCCTTTCTCATAAAACTCATCATGATAAAGTAGCAACAAATTCACGTGTTACGGTTCAAACAATGAATTCTCTTGAAACTTAACAACCTATGTTCTTAGTCACCAAACAATTGCAATTCAACTTATTCTCAACAAAGTCTAAGTAAGAGCTCCACATACTCAATCATCATATAGTCTTCTATGATTGCTAGTACTCAAAGCATATTTTTAGAATAAATGGCATCCATCGAAAACATACAAAGATAGGGGCTGAATGTTTCGCCTCCCAACATATTTATCATAAATTTAATTGTCAACAATAACAAGTCATGATCAAATATATTTTACTGGCCATATGTGCTTAGATCTTTCCCCACCATGTCTTTCCAACTAATAGAAGTAGGTTGGAATAAGAAGTTGACTCAACATGGAAACTAAATAACATTAAAGTAAATAGATTGTCCCTTCACAGAGGGAAGTAGGGACATGCATATGTGCCAGAGCTCATTTTTTAAAACACAGATGAATATAATTTTGGGAGGTGCACCCTTCCTGTCAATGTTACAACGAAGACTTCTCAATATATTCCATGTTAAACACATTAGTTGCAGTTCCCAAGCGATAGAAGTAAAGGTTTACTCCCCGTACACCAACAAACACACTCCACGACTAGCCGAATCCACGGGTACCGTCCATACCAACAACATTCCTGTTGGAGTTTTGTTTAATTATTTGCAGTTTTTATTTCCGGACAGGGAATTCCTATTATCGCCCCTCCCGTGCAAGGATGAGTGAATAAACACTCATCATGAGAATAACACACTTAACATGGAAGATACTGACTGCCCCCTGTCGCTCCATGAGCGGTCTAGGCACACAAGATAGATCCCCATTTGAAATTTTAGAGGTGGCACATGAAAATTTACTTGGAACGGCATGGTAATACCACATATAGGTAGATATAGTGGACTCTCATGGCAAGAAACTGGGTTTAAGGGTTTGCATGCACAAGTAGTATCTCTACTTAGTATGAATTTTTGGCTAGCAGAAGGTTCTAAACAAGCACCACATGTTGGAGGATCCATAACAATATACCTTCTCTGGAAATATACGCAACCATAACTCATTATGTTGTCTTCCTTGTCCAACTTCAACTAATTTGGTCAAGTTTGAAAATAATTAATGGGTATTCACAATCATGGAAGATGTCCAAGATTGACATATATTTGTATGTGAAAGTGCTCTTCCTTATACTAATCATTGACGGATTGCTTTTATGACCAATATTGTGATTGTCAAACTTCAATAGATTTTACTTCATAAACCAGATGTCAAGCTACTACTAATAATAAAGCACATTACTAATTTCATATTTATGGTATTTCATTCATTCACAATTTACTCTGAGGATATAAGTGAAGCGCAAGAGGAAACATCAAACTACTCTTAAAAGATATAAGTGAGGATTAATGAGTAGGTAAACAATCAAGTAGCTATGTGAGGGCTCTATCTCTCTCTCAATAAAGATTTGCAGATCTGAGCATTTTATTTAAACAGCAAGCAAAATAAAAATAGCACTCCAACAATAGGATGCATCACGTGAACGAATAAAAATTTAGGCTCAATATAGGCTAGCCGATAGTTGACGAAGAGAGGTGGGACGCGTAGCATCCCCAAGCTTATATGCTTGGGAGTTCTTGAAATATTTACTTGGGGTGCCTACGGGTATCCCCAAGCTTGAGCTTTTGTATCTCGTTCAATAATCTCATATCCCGGTTTCACCTATTCTCAAAAACTTCATCCACACAAAACTTTCAAACATCATCTACTGTTTACTATCATTTCCACAATTTATATCTACCAATATAGGCTATGGAAACTATAGGAAAAGTAGATACCAAAAGAAAAAAGTCCATTTTACTCCCTTGAACTAAGTGGGTGGTTCACTTTACCCCCTCAATTTTCTTTTTGCCTCTCCCCCTGGACAAACCCAAACCGGACAAAAATCCCCCTCGGCTGGTTTCTGTCTAGCCACTGCTAATGTGGCGACGTCAACAGTGGTATTGACCATGCTGGGTCCCACTGGTCAGCTAGGAGGTGGACTTATTCGCGCATGCCCATCCTATTTCGGGAAAAAATGCCCTTTTTCCTCCTTCCCTATCTGAATCCCTAACCCTAGTTGCCATGGGCGGTGGCTGCGCGTGCTCGAGCAACCTGTGGGCGGACAACATGAGTTTTGATGGCAGTGGTGGAGTGGCCCCGGTCGTCGTCGCAGTCCAAGCTCACCCCAGGCGTAGCTTGCTGGAGCGGGCGTACCTGTAGGAGGTGTGGCAGCGAGGAGAGTCGTGTCTTCGCCGGGAGAAGAGCCATGTGCTGACATCGCACACTCCGTCCATGGATGCGCTCGAGCGGCGATATGGCCGCCACTTGCTTCTTGCGACGGCGGTCGGGATGGCGAGGAGACAGTGACGCCAGCAGCTATGATGACGACATTAGAGCAGCGTTGAGGCTTGTTGGAGGTGGAGGTGGTCATTGAGGCCGCATGCCCACCACACGACTTGTGGCTGACCTTCTCGATGAAGGAGAACTACACTGATGTGTTCTTTTCTTCGATGAAGATCAAGTGTTGCCGGCGCTAGATCCAGTTTACATATTGGAATAGGATGAACCGTGCGTAGCTTGGGGCTCTAGGGTACAAGAACAAGCTAAGCTTCGAAGGAGTCCCGAACCAAGCTTCGACGAGTACGTCGATGAAAGATGTTCCGAAGGAACTTGGTGGTGAGCTGATCGAGATCCTGCCGCCTGCTAGCCACCACAAGCTCGAGGTAATGGCTTGGCTTCATGACCCATTCTATGTTGGCAAGTTGGTGACAGTTGAGATACCTAAGCTGAAGCTAATAAACAAGTCATCCCTTTTAGGCTGTTGTGACGATTGTGTTTGAGTGCTCTGCTGTGAAGATTGGATCCTCCCCCTTTTAGGATGCTACGAAGATTGTGTCTGGGTGGCCTGCTGTGAAGATTGGATCCTCCCTCGTGTAGCAGTTTCATTTGCCACTCTTTGAGATGTCCTTCCAGGATTTTCCTACAAAACATAGAAAACAAAGACAATGGCACACTACACTTAATCATTATATACTACACTTAATTTTGAAAGGCAAGACTACTATAGAAATCATTACATACTTTAGTTTCTTTTTTCCTCTTCTTATTGTTGTACTTTCCTTTGCTGGGGTTTGTATTACATTTCCTCATGTTGTGCCCTTGTTGCCCACACAAACCACACTTAATCTTTGTTCCAATCTTACTTAGCTTTTGTGCATGTTTGGGTGGCTCATCCCTATCTCTTCTTGTCTCTGTCCTAGGCCTCCCAGGCATTTGCACATAGTCTGGAACACAAGGTCTAGGTCTTTCGGCTATTGGCCAACTAGGAGGTGTTTATAGGTCCTGTTGTAGGCCTTAATGCCATAGCAAGGAGCAATAATTGATTCAATGTCACCTGGACCACAATGAGAAGCTTCAAGAACATGAACAAATGAAGTTCCTACCAATTGCCAATATCTACAAGAACATGTTGATGAGGACATCCCTACTAATGTTACACCCACCCCGACTGCTATACATACAGGACCAATTACTAGAGCTCGCGCACGTCAATTGAATTACCAGGTACTTTCGTTTCTTGGAAATCCTTCTAATATTCATGAACATATGATGCTGCCTAAATTAGATACTTTTGTTTTACTTATGAATGAAGGACCTATCATGGATAAGAAGGATGACCATTGGAGCGGGATCAAGCATGGAGGAGAAGGTGCGCGCGCGGGGAAGAACATTGGAGCTTCCAGTGATGATTTTCGCACATTGAAGCCACCATAATGGGAGTGGGAAGCTGTGGACGAAATATGCATGATGCCACTTTATAAAATTCGTCCATAGGCTAATATAGGTGCTGCGCCACCTTAATTTTGGGCCAGGCCCATGTAATTTCGAAATACCATATTATAGGCTGTTTTTAGAGTCCGTATGTATGGGGAAACTGACTTAGGGTCGGTTTCGGACCCCTCCTCCAAGGGGCCACGAAATTCCCTTCTATTCCCCCATATATACAGCCCTTAGGGCTTCGTTTTAGGTTTGGGTTTTGTTTAGATTACAAGTTCGCCATAGCAGCAACTTCGCGTTCTTCGTTTGTGTTCCACGACCAGACAAAGGCGTCACAGAACCCCACTTCATCAATAAAGCTTTCCTCTTATATTCGCAATATCCAGATTGCAATCTTAGTTTCTTGCTTGTTCTTCGTTTGCGTGCAGGAAATAGACCCTCGTGGTCAGGTTGATCGTGCTCCGGCGTGGTCAATAACCTCTCAGAGTTGGTTTAGCGATTGCTAAGGCGCGACGTCTCACACGTTCGTAGTCGGATCGTGAAAGTCTACTCCACCAAAAACGATAGCCACCATCTCATCGAAAGACAGGGACAACTTCGCCTATATCAAGTGGTATCAGATTTCCAGGTTGCTCGGTGAGATTTTACCAGTTTTCGTAGTTTAGATCGCATCTGTTCTTCATACCTTTAGTCCACGAAAAAGCCAAAAAAAAAAATTAATTAGGGTTAGATCATCATATCCGAACCAATCTGAGCCTTTGCATAGTCTTTTCAGTATTTTGCTTTGTTGAATTGGCGGTTACATCGTTGTGTCGAGTTGCTGGTCTTAGTGTCTAGTCCTTTAGAGTTTCGAGTTCTTTTCACAGGTTGTCACGCCGCCACCGCATCATCTTCATAGTTGCCATATACCACCACCATCATCGCCGCTGCCATATCTCATCATCCATCATCACTCTCCATTGGTGTCCATATATACCACCACAAATCCTCCACCAATCCAAGTCCAGTTTGTTTTAGGTTTAGTTTCGAGATCCTTTTGATTTCGGATCCGTGTTTTGCTACCTGCACAGGTGTCGGAAAAAAAAAAAAAAAAAAAAGAGTCTGGCACGCTTTGCAGAGCACGTTTTGGCCCAAAAAAATTTCGGCTGAAAATATTTTTTCCCTATCTTGATTTTAGGTTCCCCGGAGCGTTTTGAGACATTTGCTATCATAGTGATTTTTGTCGAAATTTTTGGGTCGTCGCAGCCCCCGGATTGCTCCAGAAAAAAAAAAATAGTCGAAAAGAAAAATTCGTGCCCATCTTGCTTATACGACGTGGCAAGAGTTTTGAGACACTCGCCATTGTAGTGAGTTTTTGAAAAAAAAAAAAAAAAAAGAGGCGCAGAAAAAAAAAAAAAGAGGCGCCGAAAAAAAAAACGAAAAAAAAAATCCGATTGTGCTTTTCCCTTTCTTAGGTGTATCGTCGTGTTTTTGTTGGTGTTTTAGGCTCGCGTCTCTAGCACGGTCTAGCCTAGGACCAGCACAGTACCGTCGTTGAGCGTTTATTCAACCTTGCATCTCTGAATTGATTATTGCTGACCCTTTTTGCTACCATATTATAAGCCATCCCAGCTCCACATACTTCTACGCCGTGTGCTTGACACCACCTGGCAATCGCTCTATCCAAGCTTTGAGAGTTTTGGCTACAACGGTTGCCGATCACCGCCTGCTACTGGGTAAGAACTGGTAAGAAATTGAGATTCGCTTAAAGGATTTGTGCCACACCACCACCACCGCCACGTCCCAGCAGTCTGTAGGTTTCATATTGTGTGTTTCCTATTTCTGCTAACCATGCCAGGATCACACGATGACGAGATCGACTGGGAGAGCATGACCAACAAAGCGCTCTATGATAAATTTCAGCAAATGATGGCTGAGCAGGTACAGGACTTCGTGAACAACTTTGGAGTTGCCATGGAGAAGCTAGATGGTTTGGAGAAGACATTCGACTCCAAGATGGACGCCAAGTTCAATGAGGTGCTTGCCCGTCTACCTCCACCAGCTGCAGTTCCTATTCCTTTCGAACGACGAGCGCGACGTGTGCCTCTCGGCCACGCCCAACATCCTGGTACTGTTGATACTGCTGCTACTTCGGTGGCTCGTGCGGCTACTGTCGTTGAGCAGGTTGAAGATTATGATGGTGATTTCGATGATGAGGGAGAGGTTGCTCCAGATCCGCCCCATGGGCAACCACCACCATACGCACCAGGTCGACCACATGGCTACAACCGTAACGGTAGGGCTGCACCACCCCCGCAGGTACGGGATCATGACCATCTCCCTAAACTTAAATTGAATATTCCGACGTTTGAGGGTAGATATGTTCCTGATATATATCTTACATGGGAGTTAGAAACAGAACAACGTTTTACATGCTTACAATTTCCAGAGGATCGACGTGTTGCTGCTGCTGTTTGTTCATTCACTAGTTTTGCTTGTGTTTGGTGGTCAGAACATTGTAGAATACACCCTAATAATATTCCAACTACTTGGGCTGCTTTGAAAACTGCTATGCGAAATCGTTGGGTGCCACCTTATTATCAACGTGAATTGCTTCAAAATTTGCAGCGTTTAAGACAAGGAAAAAATTCTGTAGAAGAATATTATCAGGAATTACAAACTGGTATGATTAGATGTGGTATTGTTGAGGAGAATGAAGCTATGCTTGCACGTTTTATGGGTGGATTAAATAGAGAGATTCAGACTATTCTAGAGTATAAGGAGTATAACACTATCACTCGTTTATTTCATCTTGCTTGCAAAGCTGAACGTGAAGTGCAGGATCGACAGGCAATGGCGAGAACTACTAATTTTGCAGGCCGTACTTCATCATGGACGCCACGTACCTCCTCTGCTTCCGCACGTCCTGCTGCAACACCACCTCCTTCAACCTCCAACTCTAATCGCGATACCAGGCAACAGGCTCCTACTGCACCCTCTACGAAGAGCACACCTTTTGGGCCTGCACAGAGTTCTTCTTCATCTATTGCATCCACAGGGCAAACACATGAGGTTATATGTCGTCGTTGCAAGGGTGGAGGTCACTATGCGAGAGAATGCCCTTCCAAGCGTGTAATGATTGTTACTCAGGATGGTGGATATGCGTCCGCTAGTGATTATGATGAGGAGACTTTGGCACTTATTGCAAGTGACGAACAGGGTGGCGAGGATGCAGAACCAGAAACACAATACATGGCTGCTGATTACGCTGACAGGTATGAAAGTTTAGTTGCTCAACGTGTTCTCAGTGTGCAGGTTACACACGCTGAGCAAAATCAGAGGCACAACTTGTTCCACACAAAGGGAGTTGTGAAAGAGCGTTCTGTTCGCATCATCATCGATGGAGGGAGTTGCAATAACTTGGCTAGCATGGAGATGGTGGAGAAGCTGTCTCTATCCACCAGACCACATCCTCATCCTTATTACATCCAATGGTTCAACAATAGTGGCAAGGTTAAGGTAACACGTACTGTTCGTGTGCATTTTAGCATTGCTACATATTCTGATTATGTGGATTGTGATGTGGTACCCATGCAAGCATGTTCTGTTTTACTTGGTAGACCATGGCAGTTTGATAAAAATTCTGTACACCATGGTAGGACAAATCAGTATACTCTTGTTCATAAGGATCATAATATCACTTTGCTTCCTATGTCTCCCGAACATATTATGAAAGATGACATTGCTAGAGCTAGTAAAGCAAAACAGGAGAAAAATAAGAGTGAAAATCAGATTGTAGCACAGGAATTTGAGCAACACCATAAGCATAATAAACCATCATCTACTGTTGCATCTGAAATAAAATTGAAGAGTGGATGTTTACTTGCTACTAAATCTGATATTAATGATTTGGATGTTGCTACATATGTTTGCTATGCTTTTGTATGTAAAGAGGTATTATTTTCATTCGAGGACATGCCTCCCTCTTTGCCTCCTACTGTCATTAACATTTTGCAGGAGTTCGCTGACGTCTTTCCACAAGACGTGCCACCGGGATTACCGCCTATTCGCGGGATTGAGCATCAGATTGACTTAATTCCCGGTGCATCCCTACCCAACCGTGCGCCCTACCGTACCAATCCAGAGGAGACAAAGGAGATTATGCGTCAAGTACAGGAGCTGCTTGACAAAGGTTATATACGTGAATCCCTTAGTCCTTGTGCTGTTCCTATTATTCTAGTGCCTAAAAAGGATGGTACATCGCGCATGTGTGTGGATTGTAGAGGCATTAATAATATTACTATTCGTTATCGTCATCCTATTCCTAGACTAGATGATATGCTTGATGAATTAAGTGGCTCTACAATTTTCTCCAAAGTTGATTTGCGTAGTGGATACCATCAAATTCGTATGAAATTGGGCGATGAATGGAAAACAGCATTTAAAACTAAGTTTGGATTATATGAGTGGCTAGTCATGCCTTTTGGGTTAACTAATGCACCTAGCACTTTCATGAGATTAATGAACGAGGTTTTACGTGCTTTCATTGGACGATTTGTGGTAGTCTATTTTGATGATATATTGATTTTTAGTAGATCTTTGGAGGAACATTTGGAACATTTACGTGCTGTTTTTACTGCGCTACGTGATGCACGTTTGTTTGGTAACCTTGGGAAGTGCACCTTTTGCACCGACCGAGTATCTTTTCTTGGCTATGTTGTTACTCCACAGGGAATTGAAGTTGATATAGCCAAGATCGAAGCTATTGAGAGTTGGCCGCAGCCCAAAACGGTCACACAAGTAAGGAGTTTTCTTGGCCTCGCTGGTTTCTATAGGCGTTTTGTGAGAAATTTCAGCACCATTGCTGCGCCTCTCAATGAGCTTACAAAGAAGGACGTGCCTTTTTCTTGGGGTACCGCACAGGAAGAAGCCTTCACGGTCTTGAAAGATAAGTTAACACATGCTCCTTTACTCCAACTTCCTGATTTTAATAAGACTTTCGAGCTTGAATGTGATGCTAGTGGAATTGGGTTAGGAGGTGTGTTACTACAAGATGGTAAACCTGTTGCGTACTTTTCTGAAAAATTAAGTGGGCCTAGTCTGAATTATTCTACTTATGATAAGGAATTATATGCTCTTGTTCGGACTTTGGAAACATGGCAACATTATTTATGGCCCAAAGAATTTGTTATACATTCTGATCATGAATCTTTGAAACATATTAAAAGTCAAGCAAAACTGAACCGTAGACATGCTAAATGGGTTGAATTCATTGAGACTTTCCCTTATGTCATTAAACACAAGAAGGGTAAAGACAATGTTATTGCTGATGCTTTGTCTCGTCGTTATACTATGCTTTCACAACTTGACTTTAAAATATTTGGTTTGGAGACCATCAAAGATCAATATGTGCATGATGCTGAATTTAGAGACGTGTTGCAGAATTGTAAAGAAGGGAGAACATGGAACAAGTTCGTTATTAATAATGGATTTGTGTTTCGTGCTAACAAGCTATGCATTCCAGCTAGCTCCGTTCGTCTTTTGTTGTTACAGGAGGCGCACGGAGGAGGATTAATGGGACACTTTGGCGTGAAGAAGACGGAGGACGTACTTGCTACACATTTCTTTTGGCCAAAGATGAGACGGGATGTTGAGCGTTTTGTTGCTCGCTGCACTACATGTCAAAAAGCTAAGTCACGACTCAATCCTCATGGTTTATATATGCCTTTACCTGTACCTAGTGTTCCTTGGGAGGATATATCTATGGACTTTGTTTTAGGTTTACCTCGAACAAAGAAGGGGAGGGATAGCATATTTGTTGTCGTGGATAGATTTTCTAAAATGGCACACTTTATACCATGTCATAAAAGTGATGATGCTGCTCATGTTGCTGATTTGTTCTTTCGTGAAATTATTCGGTTGCATGGTGTGCCAAATACAATTGTTTCCGATTGTGATGCTAAATTTCTTAGCCACTTTTGGAGATGTTTATGGGCTAAGTTGGGGACTAAACTGCTTTTTAGTACTACATGTCACCCCCAAACTGATGGCCAAACTGAAGTAGTCAATAGATCATTGTCTACTATGCTTAGGGCTGTTTTGAAGAATAACCTGAAAATGTGGGAAGAATGCTTGCCTCATATTGAATTTGCTTATAATCGTTCGCTACATTCTACCACTAAGATGTGCCCTTTTGAAGTTGTGTATGGTTTCTTACCACGTGCACCTATTGATTTGTTGCCTCTTCCGTCTTCGGAGAAGGTTAATTTTGATGCTAAAGAACGTGCTGAATTGATATTAAAGATTCATGAGTTAACTAAGGAAAACATTGAGCGTATGAATGCTAAATACAAACTTGCTGGAGATAAGGGTAGAAAACATGTTGTCTTTGCACCTGGAGATCTTGTTTGGTTACATTTGCGTAAGGATAGATTTCCTGATTTGCGCAAGTCAAAGCTAATGCCACGTGCTGATGGTCCTTTTAAGGTGTTAGAGAAAGTAAATGATAATGCATATAAACTTGAGCTGCCTGCAGAGTTTGGGGTTAGCCCCACTTTTAACATTGCAGATTTGAAGCCTTATTTGGGTGAGGAAGATGAGCTTCCGTCGAGGACGACGTCAGTTCAAGAAGGGGAGGATGATGAGGACATCCCTACTAATGTTACACCCACCCCGACTGCTATACATACAGGACCAATTACTAGAGCTCGCGCACGTCAATTGAATTACCAGGTACTTTCGTTTCTTGGAAATCCTTCTAATATTCATGAACATATGATGCTGCCTAAATTAGATACTTTTGTTTTACTTATGAATGAAGGACCTATCATGGATAAGAAGGATGACCATTGGAGCGGGATCAAGCATGGAGGAGAAGGTGCGCGCGCGGGGAAGAACATTGGAGCTTCCAGTGATGATTTTCGCACATTGAAGCCACCATAATGGGAGTGGGAAGCTGTGGACGAAATATGCATGATGCCACTTTATAAAATTCGTCCATAGGCTAATATAGGTGCTGCGCCACCTTAATTTTGGGCCAGGCCCATGTAATTTCGAAATACCATATTATAGGCTGTTTTTAGAGTCCGTATGTATGGGGAAACTGACTTAGGGTCGGTTTCGGACCCCTCCTCCAAGGGGCCACGAAATTCCCTTCTATTCCCCCATATATACAGCCCTTAGGGCTTCGTTTTAGGTTTGGGTTTTGTTTAGATTACAAGTTCGCCATAGCAGCAACTTCGCGTTCTTCGTTTGTGTTCCACGACCAGACAAAGGCGTCACAGAACCCCACTTCATCAATAAAGCTTTCCTCTTATATTCGCAATATCCAGATTGCAATCTTAGTTTCTTGCTTGTTCTTCGTTTGCGTGCAGGAAATAGACCCTCGTGGTCAGGTTGATCGTGCTCCGGCGTGGTCAATAACCTCTCAGAGTTGGTTTAGCGATTGCTAAGGCGCGACGTCTCACACGTTCGTAGTCGGATCGTGAAAGTCTACTCCACCAAAAACGATAGCCACCATCTCATCAAAAGACAGGGACAACTTCGCCTATATCACATGTCCTTGCTTGCATGTCAACTTTGAATGCATGATGTCCTAACTTCACCTCGTGTCCATCTTTTCCATTCCATGTTGTCTCACAATTCTTGATAGAGGCGAAGTTGTCCCTGTCTTTCGATGAGATGGTGGCTATCGTTTTTGGTGGAGTAGACTTTGACGATCCGACTACGAACGTGTGAGACGTCGCGCCTTAGCAATCGCTAAACCAACTCTGAGAGGTTATTGACCACGCCGGAGCACGATCAACCTGACCACGAGGGTCTATTTCCTGCACGCAAACGAAGAACAAGCAAGAAACTAAGATTGCAATCTGGATATTGCGAATATAAGAGGAAAGCTTTATTGATGAAGTGGGGTTCTGTGATGCCTTTGTCTGGTCGTGGAACACAAACGAAGAACGCGAAGTTGCTGCTATGGCGAACTTGTAATCTAAACAAAACCCAACCCTAAAACGAAGCCCTAAGGGCTGTATATATGGGGGAATAGAAGGGAATTTCGTGGCCCCTTGGAGGAGGGGTCTGAAACCGACCCTAAGTCAGTTTCCCCATATATACGGACTCTAAAAACAGCCTATAATATGGTATTTAGAAATTACATGGGCCTGGCCCAAAAATAAGGTGGCGCAGCACCTATATTAGCCTATGGACGAATTTCATAAAGTGGCATCATGCATATTTCGTCCAAGGCTTCCCGCTCCCATTATGGTGGCTTCAATGTGCGAAAATCATCACTGGAAGCTCCATTGTTCTTCCCCACACGCGCACCTTCTCCTCCATGCTTGATCCCGCTCCAATGGTCATCCTTCTTATCCATGCTAGGTCCTTCATTCATAAGTAAAACAAAAGTATCCAGTTTAGGCAGCATCATATGTTCATGAATATTAGAAGGATTTCCAAGAAACGAAAGTACCTGGTAATTCAATTGACGTGCGCGAGCTCTAGTAATTGGTCTTGTATGTATAGCAGTCGGGGTGGGTGTAACATTAGTAGGGATGTCCTCATCATCCTCCCCTTCTTGAACTGACGTCGTCCTCGACGGAAGCTCATCTTCCTCACCCAAATAAGGCTTCAAATCTGCAATGTTAAAAGTGGGGCTAACCCCAAACTCTGCAGGCAGCTCAAGTTTATATGCATTATCATTTACTTTCTCTAACACCTTAAAAGGACCATCAGCACGTGGCATTAGCTTTGACTTGCGCAAATCAGGAAATCTATCCTTACGCAAATGTAACCAAACAAGATCTCCAGGTGCAAAGACAACATGTTTTCTACCCTTATCTCCAGCAAGTTTGTATTTAGCATTCATACGCTCAATGTTTTCCTTAGTTAACTCATGAATCTTTAATATCAATTCAGCACGTTCTTTAGCATCAAAATTAACCTTCTCCGAAGACGGAAGAGGCAACAAATCAATAGGTGCACGAGGTAAGAAACCATACACAACTTCAAAAGGGCACATCTTAGTGGTAGAATGTAGCGAACGATTATAAGCAAATTCAATATGAGGCAAGCATTCTTCCCACATTTTCAGGTTATTCTTCAAAACAGCCCTAAGCATAGTAGACAATGATCTATTGACTACTTCAGTTTGGCCATCAGTTTGGGGGTGACATGTAGTACTAAAAAGCAGTTTAGTCCCCAACTTAGCCCATAAACATCTCCAAAAGTGGCTAAGAAATTTAGCATCACGATCGAAAACAATTGTATTTGGCACACCATGCAACCGAATAATTTCACGAAAGAACAAATCAGCAACATGAGCAGCATCATCACTTTTATGACATGGTATAAAGTGTGCCATTTTAGAAAATCTATCCACGACAACAAATATGCTATCCCTCCCCTTCTTTGTTCGAGGTAAACCTAAAACAAAGTCCATAGATATATCCTCCCAAGGAACACTAGGTACAGGTAAAGGCATATATAAACCATGAGGATTGAGTCGTGACTTAGCTTTTTGACATGTAGTGCAGCGAGCAACAAAACGCTCAACATCCCGTCTCATCTTTGGCCAAAAGAAATGTGTAGCAAGTACGTCCTCCGTCTTCTTCACGCCAAAGTGTCCCATTAATCCTCCTCCGTGCGCCTCCTGTAACAACAAAAGACGAACGGAGCTAGCTGGAATGCATAGCTTGTTAGCACGAAACACAAATCCATTATTAATAACGAACTTGTTCCATGTTCTCCCTTCTTTACAATTCTGCTACACGTCTCTAAATTCAGCATCATGCACATATTGATCTTTGATGGTCTCCAAACCAAATATTTTAAAGTCAAGTTGTGAAAGCATAGTATAACGACGAGACAAAGCATCAGCAATAACATTGTCTTTACCCTTCTTGTGTTTAATGACATAAGGGAAAGTCTCAATGAATTCAACCCATTTAGCATGTCTACGGTTCAGTTTTGCTTGACTTTTAATATGTTTCAAAGATTCATGATCAGAATGTATAACAAATTCTTTGGGCCATAAATAATGTTGCCATGTTTCCAAAGTCCGAACAAGAGCATATAATTCCTTATCATAAGTAGAATAATTCAGACTAGGCCCACTTAATTTTTCAGAAAAGTACGCAACAGGTTTACCATCTTGTAGTAACACACCTCCTAACCCAATTCCACTAGCATCACATTCAAGCTCGAAAGTCTTATTAAAATCAGGAAGTTGGAGTAAAGGAGCATGTGTTAACTTATCTTTCAAGACCGTGAAGGCTTCTTCCTGTGCGGTACCCCAAGAAAAAGGCACGTCCTTCTTTGTAAGCTCATTGAGAGGCGCAGCAATGGTGCTGAAATTTCTCACAAAACGCCTATAGAAACCAGCGAGGCCAAGAAAACTCCTTACTTGTGTGACCGTTTTGGGCTGCGGCCAACTCTCAATAGCTTCGATCTTGGCTGTATCAACTTCAATTCCCTGTGGAGTAACAACATAGCCAAGAAAAGATACTCGGTCGGTGCAAAAGGTGCACTTCCCAAGGTTACCTAACAAACGTGCATCACGTAGCGCAGTAAAAACAGCACGTAAATGTTCCAAATGTTCCTCCAAAGATCTACTAAAAATCAATATATCATCAAAATAGACTACCACAAATCGTCCAATGAAAGCACGTAAAACCTCGTTCATTAATCTCATGAAAGTGCTAGGTGCATTAGTTAACCCAAAAGGCATGACTAGCCACTCATATAATCCAAACTTAGTTTTAAATGCTGTTTTCCATTCATCGCCCAATTTCATACGAATTTGATGGTATCCACTACGCAAATCAACTTTGGAGAAAATTGTAGAGCCACTTAATTCATCAAGCATATCATCTAGTCTAGGAATAGGATGACGATAACGAATAGTAATATTATTAATGCCTCTACAATCCACACACATGCGCGATGTACCATCCTTTTTAGGCACTAGAATAATAGGAACAGCACAAGGACTAAGGGATTCACGTATATAACCTTTGTCAAGTAGCTCCTGTACTTGACGCATAATCTCCTTTGTCTCCTCTGGATTGGTACGGTAGGGCGCACGGTTGGGTAGGGATGCACCGGGAATTAAGTCAATCTGATGCTCAATCCCGCGAATAGGCGGTAATCCCGGTGGCACGTCTTGTGGAAAGACGTCAGCGAACTCCTGCAAAATGTTAATGACAGTAGGAGGCAAAGAGGGAGGCATGTCCTCGAATGAAAATAATACCTCTTTACATACAAAAGCATAGCAAACATATGTAGCAACATCCAAATCATTAATATCAGATTTAGTAGAAAGTAAACATCCACTCTTCAATTTTATTTCAGATGCAACAGTAGATGATGGTTTATTATGCTTATGGTGTTGCTCAAATTCCTGTGCTACAATCTGATTTTCACTCTTATTTTTCTCCTGTTTTGCTTTACTAGCTCTAGCAATGTCATCTTTCATAATATGTTCGGGAGACATAGGAAGCAAAGTGATATTATGATCCTTATGAACAAGAGTATACTGATTTGTCCTACCATGGTGTACAGAATTTTTATCAAACTGCCATGGTCTACCAAGTAAAACAGAACATGCTTGCATGGGTACCACATCACAATCCACATAATCAGAATATGTAGCAATGCTAAAATGCACACGAACAGTACGTGTTACCTTAACCTTGCCACTATTGTTGAACCATTGGATGTAATAAGGATGAGGATGTGGTCTGGTGGATAGAGACAGCTTCTCCACCATCTCCATGCTAGCCAAGTTATTGCAACTCCCTCCATCGATGATGATGCGAACAGAACGCTGATAGAGGCGAGGGTCCCGATCTTTTGATGAGATGATAACTATCGATTTGGTGGAGAAGACTTTGACGATCCGACTACGAACGTGCACGACGTTGCGCCTTAGCAATCGCTAAACCAATCTCCAAGAGGTTATTGACCACGCCGGAGCACGATCAACCTGACCACGAAGGTCTATTCCTGCAAGCAATCAAAGAACAAGCAAGAATATGATAATGCAATCTGAATATTGCGAATATATATAAAGTATTGATAAGGGTGGGGTTCCGAAAGCGGTCTTGGTCTGGTCGTTGGACACAAACGAAGTACACGAAGTTGCAATGGCTAACTTTTAACTAAACAAAACCCAAAGGAAAAGCTACTAGATTGATCTACTTATATAGGAGCAAGGGGTGGCGGCCAAGGAGGTGGGAGGACGACCCAAGACACCCTAAAACAAACCCTAGGTCGTACAAGGCCCATGGGCCCAAGTGGAGGTGATGCAACACCTTTGGACTTGTAGTTTGACTCGGATTCTGATGCAACGTCAGATTGTTTCGTCTATAACTTCGCGATCCGGACGAATTTTAAGGTGATTCCAACTGTGCTGGAACGCACATGAAATCTAGTTTCCAGCAAAAAAAGAATCACCCAATTCCGAGTCCGTATGAAAAAGTTGTTCGCGTTTTGAGACAGGTGTGTCTGTGCAGTCCGAATCTGAGTCCAGAACGTGAGAGACTTGGACTCTATCTTCTCTTGGGCTAAAAGTGACGTGAGAGAACTTCTTGAACAACACCTAATTGTTTCCTTTGACATTAGAGGACCTCTTTAATAGCACCCAACCATTTCCTCTTTCTTTGTCATCACACGTGGTTCATACAAGTGTTCGACCATTCTGCGTTTAGGCATAAAATAAAAATAGGTGAAGTATTTTTGTTCCAGATAACATAAATAAATTATTGCATAATTATTATAAGAAATCACCTCACAAATATGCATGTATGCAACATTTTTGGTCGTATCCAAGGTAGTCATGTCCTCATCATCCTCCCCTTTTTGAAAACAAAGCCGTCCTCGGCGTTGCTTAATCTGAAATGTGGCTACCAAAAGAGAAAAGGCATACACATTGTACATGTATATGTCATCCATTTTTATTGTTCTCAGTTGTGACACATGTGACATATATATACAAGGGCACTCATCACATGTCATGAAATATAAAGCCAAAAGATTATGACAAGAAGTAGAAGGCATCACAATATTGCAACTCAGTTTCCACATATAAGTGAAGTCCTTATTCATATCAAAAGATTCATGATGTTCATCGTTAAACCATCCCAATATTGGTAAATAAGCGTGAATCGTTTCAAATATAGATGCTACAACATGCTTAAATAAGCAAACATGCAACATGTCATTTGACACAGAATTATCACCAAGATTGGAGGTCATATCAAAATGATTAAACACCGGCAGAATTATTTTCAAACATATTTGACCCAAATTAGATTTATTTACTGATTCACACGGTTCTTGCTCATCAATAGTTAATTCAATGGGTGCACTCACAATTGTTGATATTGTAGTCATTTGATCACATGAGGAAGTATAATCATGAACATAGTCCTCTAAAATAGGTGGTGTGATCAAAGTAATGGGTAGCTCATCATAGGGTACAGTGGAAGTGACAAGGCATTCATCATACTCATGTGGAGGTGGAAGATCAATACCTTTGGCATTACCTCTTATGATCAACTCAAATGATGTAGGCACTCTCGGTGGTGACGTGTTACATGGTGAAGGCGATGTAGCCCTCACAAGATTTGATGTGGTTGTCACAGTATGCCTAGTAGTTGAAGGAATAACGGTATCAACTCTTGGAATGTGCACCTTGCGCTCTATTTCCTTTTGGGAAACACGTTGATTTATTTCCTGTTCAGCTTTGGAAGCAAGACGAAACAAACGATCCATAGAATAACACTTTTCATGAATTAGTATCTCCTGAATATCAAGGTTTAATCCTCCCCAAAATCTATCCATAAAATCTTCTTCACTTTCTTCTAATGAGGAATGCAACAAGGTCATTTGTAAATCATCATAATATTTCATTACGGTGTCACTACCTTGTTTCAAATATTGTAACTTTTTAAGCTTGTCACGAGTATAATAAGCAGGAACGAACGTGTGTCTCATGGCAAGTTTCAAATCATCCCAAGTAATAGGTATAATATCTTTGTGTAACCGACAATATTCGCTCCACCAAACTAAAGCATAACCAGTGAAAGAACCAACTGCGACCTTAACTTTCTTATGTGCAGTAAAATTATGGGAATCAAATATTTCATTTATTTCAAACTCCCACTCGATATATAAAGCAGGTCTAAATCGGCCATTAAATGGAGGTATAGAAACATTAACCTCATCATGTGCATTTGGATCTCTTTGCATCTCTCGTATCGGTTTTTGTGGTGGCACGTCTCCCACGATCGAAGAAGCCCATGAATTGACAACCCTGGATCCTGTCATGACTAGTAGAAACAAGAAACAAAGATCCAAGTATATTGTTCCTATGAACTACTGGGATGTGGTGGTAAAATGCTCAGAATAAAGCAAATATCAATGTCTTACAAATTCTTATCATGCAGCAGGTGGCGACCGGCAACCGACGGTGTCAATCTCTTTGAAGATTGGGTAAAGCGATTACCAGGTGAACGTATGTATACACGATGTAGAAATATGTGGAGCTTGGAAGGCTTAATATATGGTAGCAAAAGATTAGCAATAATCAATTCAGAGATGCAATATTGAATAAACGCTCAACGACGGTACTGTGCTGGTCCTAGGCTATACTGTACTAGAGACGCGAGCCTAGAACACTAATGGAGTCACGGCGTAGGACAAATAGCAGCAAGGTATGATATGAATTAGCCCTCGACAGCAAGATATAAGTGAAGATCACAATGGCAGTAAAGACAATGATGATAAATGATTGACATGCCAGATATACAAAACTCTCTCTGCAGCTTTCCTCTAGAAAATATTATGTGAAATTTCTGATATTTTTTCTCAAGATAGCTACTAACTCAAGCTTTCGTATGCAAAAAGAATCACTCAATTCCGAGTTCGTATGAGGAAGAGACGCTTGTTTTACTGAACACTGCGCAAAACAGATTTCAATCCGAATTCACATACAGGATTGAGTCTAGGTAGATCCGAAATTTGTTTTTTTCTCTTCTCTCTATTTATTTTTCTTCTCTTTTTTTCTCACTTTTTTTTCTTTTTTCTTTTTTCTTTTTTTTCTCTCTCACTTTTTTTTCTCAACCAAATAAGAAGCAGATTGGATCAAGCATAGATGTGAACGACCTCAAGTATGATAATGACAATGAACAATGGGTAGCATGTGATGAAAATTGATAGATGGTAGTGGGTGATAATGAAAGGGATGACAGTGGCGTGGTGGTGGTATATGGCAGCAAAGATGAATATGGTGCGATGCCGGCGTGACAAGTTGTGAATAGAACTCGAAACTCTAAAAGACTAGACGCTAAGACCAGCAACTTGACACGACGATGCAACCGATAATTCAACTATGCAAGCACTGAAAAGAAAATTGCAAAGGCTCAGACTGGCTTGGAGTAAAGATGAATAGATCTAACTTTTTTTTCTGGCTTTTTCTTGGGCAATAGGTAAGAAAAATAAATCTAATCTACGAATAACTGGAAATTCTCATCGAGCAACCTGAAAACTGATACCACTTGATAGAGGCGAGGGTCCCGATCTTTTGATGAGATGATAACTATCGATTTGGTGGAGAAGACTTTGACGATCCGACTACGAACGTGCACGACGTTGCGCCTTAGCAATCGCTAAACCAATCTCCAAGAGGTTATTGACCACGCCGGAGCACGATCAACCTGACCACGAAGGTCTATTCCTGCAAGCAATCAAAGAACAAGCAAGAATATGATAATGCAATTTGAATATTGCGAATATATATAAAGTATTGATAAGGGTGGGGTTCCGAAAGCGGTCTTGGTCTGGTCGTTGGACACAAACGAAGTACACGAAGTTGCAATGGCTAACTTTTAACTAAACAAAACCCAAAGGAAAAGCTACTAGATTGATCTACTTATATAGGAGCAAGGGGTGGCGGCCAAGGAGGTGGGAGGACGACCCAAGACACCCTAAAACAAACCCTAGGTCGTACAAGGCCCATGGGCCCAAGTGGAGGTGATGCAACACCTTTGGACTTGTAGTTTGACTCGGATTCTGATGCAACGTCAGATTGTTTCGTCTATAACTTCGCGATCCGGACGAATTTTAAGGTGATTCCAACTGTGCTGGAACGCACATGAAATCTAGTTTCCAGCAAAAAAAAGAATCACCCAATTCCGAGTCCGTATGAAAAAGTTGTTCGCGTTTTGAGACAGGTGTGTCTGTGCAGTCCGAATCTGAGTCCAGAACGTGAGAGACTTGGACTCTATCTTCTCTTGGGCTAAAAGTGACGTGAGAGAACTTCTTGAACAACACCTAATTGTTTCCTTTGACATTAGAGGACCTCTTTAATAGCACCCAACCATTTCCTCTTTCTTTGTCATCACACGTGGTTCATACAAGTGTTCGACCATTCTGCGTTTAGGCATAAAATAAAAATAGGTGAAGTATTTTTGTTCCGGATAACATAAATAAATTATTGCATAATTATTATAAGAAATCACCTCACAAATATGCATGTATGCAACATTTTTGGTCGTATCCAAGGTAGTCATGTCCTCATCAAACGCTCTTTCACAACTCCCTTTGTGTGGAACAAGTTGTGCCTCTGATTTTGCTCAGCGTGTGTAACCTGCACACTGAGAACACGTTGAGCAACTAAACTTTCATACCTGTCAGCGTAATCAGCAGCCATGTATTGTGTTTCTGGTTCTGCATCCTCGCCACCCTGTTCGTCACTTGCAATAAGTGCCAAAGTCTCCTCATCATAATCACTAGCGGACGCATATCCACCATCCTCAGTAACAATCATTACACGCTTGGAAGGGCATTCTCTCGCATAGTGACCTCCACCCTTGCAACGACGACATATAACCTCATGTGTTTGCCCTGTGGATGCAATAGATGAAGAAGAACTCTGTGCAGGCCCAAAAGGTGTGCTCTTCGCAGAGGGTGCAGTAGGAGCCTGTTGCCTGGTATCGCGATTAGAGTTGGAGGTTGAAGGAGGTGGTGTTGCAGCAGGACGTGCGGAAGCAGAGGAGGTACGTGGCGTCCATGATGAAGTACGGCCTGCAAAATTAGTAGTTCTCGCCATTGCCTGTCGATCCTGCACTTCACGTTCAGCTTTGCAAGCAAGATGAAATAAACGAGTGATAGTGTTATACTCCTTATACTCTAGAATAGTCTGAATCTCTCTATTTAATCCACCCATAAAACGTGCAAGCATAGCTTCATTCTCCTCAACAATACCACATCTAATCATACCAGTTTGTAATTCCTGATAATATTCTTCTACAGAATTTTTTCCTTGTCTTAAGCGCTGCAAATTTTGAAGCAATTCACGTTGATAATAAGGTGGCACCCAACGATTTCGCATAGCAGTTTTCAAAGCAGCCCAAGTAGTTGGAATATTATCAGGGTGTATTCTACAATGTTCTGACCACCAAAGACAAGCAAAACTAGTGAATGAACAAACAGCAGCAGCAACACGTCGATCCTCTGGAAATTGTAAGCATGTAAAACGTTGTTCTGTTTCTAACTCCCATGTAAGATATATATCAGGAACATATCTACCCTCAAACGTCGGAATATTCAATTTAAGTTTAGGGAGATGGTCATGATCCCGTACCTGCGGGGGTGGTGCAGCCCTACCGTTACGGTTGTAGCCATGTGGTCGACCTGGTGCGTATGGTGGTGGTTGCCCATGGGGCGGATCTGGAGCAACCTCTCCCTCATCATCGAAATCACCATCATAATCTTCAACCTGCTCAACGACAGTAGCCGCACGAGCCACCGAAGTAGCAACAGTATCAACAGTACCAGGATGTTGGGCGTGGCCGAGAGGCACACGTCGCGCTCGTCGTTCAAAAGGAAGAGGAGCTGCCGCTGGTGGAGGTAGACGGGCAAGCACCTCATTGAACTTGGCGTCCATCTTGGAGTCGAATGTCTTCTCCAAACCATCTAGCTTCTCCATGGCAACTCCAAAGTTGTTCACGAAGTCCTGTACCTGCTCAGCCATCATTTGCTGAAATTTATCATAGAGCGCTTTGTTGGTCATGCTCTCCCAGTCGATCTCGTCATTGTGTGATCCTGGCATGGTTAGCAGAAATAGGAAACACACAATATGAAACCTACAGACTGCTGGGACGTGGTGGTGGTGGTGTGGCACAAATCCGACACCTGCGCAGGTAGCAAAACACGGATCCGAAATCAAAAGGATCTCGAAACTAAACCTAAAACGAACTGGACTTGGATTGGTGGAGGATTTGTGGTGGTATATATGGACACCAATGGAGAGTGATGATGGATGATGAGATATGGCAGCGGCGATGATGGTGGTGGTATATGGCAACTATGAAGATGATGCGGTGGCGGCGTGACAACCTGTGAAAAGAACTCGAAACTCTAAAGGACTAGACACTAAGACCAGCAACTCGACACAACGATGTAACCGCCAATTCAACAAAGCAAAATACTGAAAAGACTATGCAAAGGCTCAGATTGGTTCGGATATGATGATCTAACCCTAATTTTTTTTTGGCTTTTTCGTGGCCTAAAGGTATGAAGAACAGATGCGATCTAAACTACAAAAATTTGTAAAATCTCACCGAGCAACCTGGAAATCTGATACCACTTGATAGAGGCGAAGTTGTCCCTGTCTTTCGATGAGATGGTGGCTATCGTTTTTGGTGGAGTAGACTTTGACGATCCGACTACGAACGTGTGAGACGTCGCGCCTTAGCAATCGCTAAACCAACTCTGAGAGGTTATTGACCACGCCGGAGCACGATCAACCTGACCACGAGGGTCTATTTCCTGCACGCAAACGAAGAACAAGCAAGAAACTAAGATTGCAATCTGGATATTGCGAATATAAGAGGAAAGCTTTATTGATGAAGTGGGGTTCTGTGACGCCTTTGTCTGGTCATGGAACACAAACGAAGAACGCGAAGTTGCTGCTATGGCGAACTTGTAATCTAAACAAAACCCAACCCTAAAACGAAGCCCTAAGGGCTGTATATATGGGGGAATAGAAGGGAATTTCGTGGCCCCTTGGAGGAGGGGTCCGAAACCGACCCTAAGTCAGTTTCCCCATATATACGGACTCTAAAAACAGCCTATAATATGGTATTTAGAAATTACATGGGCCTGGCCCAAAAATAAGGTGGCGCAGCACCTATATTTGCCTATGGACGAATTTCATAAAGTGGCATCATGCATATTTCGTCCAAGGCTTCCCGCTCCCATTATGGTGGCTTCAATGTGCGAAAATCATCACTGGAAGCTCCATTGTTCTTCCCCACACGCGCACCTTCTCCTCCATGCTTGATCTCGCTCCAATGGTCATCCTTCTTATCCATGCTAGGTCCTTCATTCATAAGTAAAACAAAAGTATCCAGTTTAGGCAGCATCATATGTTCATGAATATTAGAAGGATTTCCAAGAAACGAAAGTACCTGGTAATTCAATTGACGTGCGCGAGCTCTAGTAATTGGTCTTGTATGTATAGCAGTCGGGGTGGGTGTAACATTAGTAGGGATGTCCTCATCAGTTCTCAGCAAGTTGTATCAACTTGTTAACTTTTTTCAGTATTTTTGGGCAAATTGTTCCATTCCATTTGGCAGGCATGCCTCTATTAACTTGAATCCTCAATGTCACCTTTGTTCTGATTGCTTCAAACATGCTAATAATAGGAAGTCCTCTATATTCCACTATCCAGTTGTTGAAGCTTTTACACATATTGTTGTCTACTGAATCATAGCATGATCCTTCTCTGAACCAAGCTCTACACCAATGTTCTGGCTCCGAATGCATCCATGGCCGGAGTGCGCGGGATCAGCACATGGCTCGTCTCCTGCCAAAGAAACGGCTCTCCTCATCGCCACACCTCCTACGGGTACGCCTGCTCCATCAAGCTACACTCGGGGCGAGCTAGGACTGTGGTGACGACCGGGGTCGCTCTGCCACCGTCGTCAACGCTAACGCCGTTCACCCACAAGTTGCTCGAGCTCGCGCTGCCTCTGCCCATGGCAACTAGGGTTAGGGATTCGGGTAGGGAAGGAGGAGAAATGGGGATTTCCCCAAACGGAACGGGCATGCGCGACTAAGTCCACCCCGAGCTGACCAGTGGGACCTAGCATGGTCAATACCATTGTTTACCTCGCCACATCAACAGTGGCTGGATAGAAACCAACCAAGGGGAATTTTTGTCCGGTTTTGGTTTGTTTAGGGGGGAAGATAGCAGAAAGAAAGATGAGGGGGTAAAGTGAACCACCCACTTTGTTCAGGGGAATAAAGTAGACTTTTTTCATAACAAAACTATGGCAGCAATCTATCCAAACACAAAAGTCTGTAGCAATCTATTAAACCAATGTACCTACGTAACTCACAAAATTCTGAAATTTTAGGACATCCTAGGGAATGTATATGAAAATGCTTTGTAAAATTTTTGGAAACTTTTCACTTCCCAGTAAAATATGAAAATTCAAACACTATACCAAAAGTTTCTGTTTTTACACAGCACATATAAAAACATGCAATGCAAGCATTCTAATGCAATTCTTGGAAATTTTTATTGAAAAGAAAGATTATAAATAACATCTAACAGAGAATAACAAAAATTAATGATGGTCCAAGAAAAACACATATCATGTGACGAATAAAAGTATAGCTCCAAGTAAGATGTACCGATAATGTTGGAGACGAAAGAGGGGATGCCTTCCGGGGCATCCCCAAGCTTAGACGCATGAGTCTTCCTTTGATATTACCTTGGGGGTGCCTTGGGAATCCCCAAGATTACGTTCTTGCTGCTCCTTGTTCACCTCATATCGCTATCTCACCCAAAACATGAAAACTTCAATCACACAAAACTTAACGGAACTTCGTGAGATGAGTTAGTGTAGTAAAGATAGATCATTCACTTAGGTACTATCAAGACAAGATTCATAATTTTTCAACATAATACCTACTATATTCCATCATTTAAACAATTTATATTACCACATATAATCTATGGAAACACTTGAAACAAGCAAACTATGCATGCAAAACAGAATGTGTCAAAAACAAACAATCTGTAAAGATCTGAATGATCACCATACTTCCCGGACTCTAAAATTTCTGAAAAATTATGAAAACAAATAGAATTTGCATAGAATTTGTTAGCAAAATTTGCAAAAAAAATTGGAGGCTCCAGTAAAATCAGATAATTCATATACTAGATGCAAAACTTTCTGTTTTTGCACAAAATCAAACAAGCAAGTATCCACACTATCCCAAAGGCTTTACTTGGCACTTTATTGAAATATAAGAAACAACATTAATACATTAGCTTAATAATGTGAAAACATAAAAACATAAGGTGAAAGTGTTTGGTTCTCTCCCAACAAGCGCTTTTCTTTAATGCCTTTTAGCTAGGAATGATGATTTCAATGATGCTCGTATAGGAATAATAGTTGAAACATGCAAGAAAGCATCATGAATCACATGAAAAGCACATTTAAGTCCAACCCACTTCCTATGAATAGGGATTTTGTGAGCAAACAATTCATGGGAACAATAATCAACTTTCTCATATGAAGGCAAAACAAGCATAACTTCAAAACTTCGAACACATAGGGAGGAAACTTGATATTATTGAAATTCCTACAAGCATAAGCTCCTCCCTCATAATAGTTTTCAGTAGCATCTTGAAGGAATTCAACAATATAAATATCACATACAACATTCTTTCATGATCTACAAGCATAGCAAATTTATCACTCTCCACATAAGCAAACTTCTTCTCATCCATAATAGTGGGATCAATCTCAACAAAATAACTATCATGAGGTAGTTGATTGACATAACCACATTGAATATTAAAATCATGATAACAAGTTTCATGGTTCTCATTACTATTTATAGCATACGTGTCATCACAATAATCATCATACTTAGGATGCATGCTATCATCATAACAATTTTGCTCATCAAAACTTGGGGGACTAAAAATATCATATTCATCAAACATAGCATCCCCAAGCTTGTGGCTTTGCATATCATTAGCATCATGGATATTGAGAAAATTAATACTAACAATATTTCTATCATGCTCACCATTCAAGGAATTTTCATTAAGTATAATCATAAATTCTTCCTCTACCAATTGAGCACAGTTTTTTGAACCATCATTTTCACGAAACACATTAAAGAGACAAAATAATTGATGCAACCTAAACTTCATTTTTTGTAGTTTTATTTTATAAAACCAAATTAGTGGAAAAAAAACTAAAAGATTTGATTGCAAGATCTAAAGATATACCTTCAATCACTCACCTTCCCGGCAATGGCGCCAGAAAAGAGCTTGATGTCCACTACGCAACTTTATTCTTGTAGACTCGTGTTGGGCCTCCAAGCGCAGAGTTTTGTAGGACAGTAGCAATTTTCCCTCAAGTTGTATCAATCCGTGGGAGGGGTAGGATGAAGATGTTCTCTCTAAAACAACCCTGCAATCAAAGACAAGAAATCTCTTGTGTCCCAACACACCCAACACAATGGAAAATTGTATAGGTGCACTAGTTCGGCAAAGTGATGATGATGCAAGTGTTGTAATGATAGTAGATAATGATTTTTGTAATCTGAAAATATAAAAATAGAAAAGTAGCAAGTGACAAAAGTGAGCACAAACCGTATTGCAATGCTTGAAAACAAGGCCTACGGTCCATACTTTTGCTAGTGTAATCTCTCAACATTGCTAATATATTTGGATCACATAACCATCCCTCAACGTGCAACGAGTAATCACTCCAAAGTTCTTATCTAGCGAAGCGCATAAGAAGAATTTCTTTGTAGGGTATGAAACCACCTTAAAGTTATCCTTTCCGATCGATCTATCCAACAGGTCGTACTAAAATAACCAAGTTATCCTTTCCGATCAATCCATCTAAGAGTTCGTACTAGAACAACACCATATGATATGCATCAACCAACTCTAATGTCACCTAGATACTACAATGTCACCACAAGTATCCATGAGATAATTGTACGATACACATCAAACAATTTCTGATTCTGTCGGATTTTGGGCTCCGCAAAACCTCAAGGTTCAGACATAGGGATGTGTGCGAAGGTTCCCTGCAGCCTCACCCAACCTAGATCGCTACTCGATGGTTACTACGACGAACTCGCTCGATGATGAGGAAGAAGATGAACACGGTAGTTTACCCAGGTTCGGGCCAATGTGAAGCATAATACCCTACTCTTGCTTTGGTGGATTCCCTCTCATGGAGGTTTGGTGGATGAACTAGTATAGTGGGCTCGAGCCTCGCGAGGGCGCTCAAGAGGTGTTCTTGGGTCTCTGCCTTGTTGTGGTTCGTCGAGTGCCTAGCCTCTATATTTAGTGGCGGCCCGAGTCCTCTTCCTGTTGGGGAACGTTGCATGGGAAACAAAAAAAATTCCTACGCACACGCAGATCTATCCACGGTGATGAGCATCTACGAGAGGGAGAGTGGATCTACATACCCTTGTAGATCGCTAAGCGGGAAGCGTTAAGAAACGCGGTTGGTGTAGTCGAACGTCTTCGCGATCCAAATTGCCGTGCATCCCTCGATCCAATCACGATCCGTCCCGCGATCCAATCATGATCTTTCCCGCGATCCGATCATGATCCATCCCACGAACATGATCACAGTCCGTCCCACGAACTTGATCACGGTCCGTCCCACGAACTTGATCACGATCCTACCGATCTAGCGCCGAACGGACGGCACCTCCGCGTTCAGCACATGTACAACTTGATGATGATCTCCACCGTCCTGATCCAGCAAGAAGAGTGGAGAGGAAGAAGATTTCTCCGGCAGCGTGACGGTGCTCCGGCGATGGTGGTGGAGCAATTTCAGTAGGGCTTCGCCTAAGCACTACAGAAATCCGATCTAGAGGAGAAACTATGCACTAGAGGAACGGGTAGCACATGGCTGCAAAACTAGTGCAAAACCCCTCAATACCACTAGTATATATAGGAGGAAGAGAGGAGAGGAGGCAGCCTTGGATTCCCAAGCCAAGGGCTTCGGCCTAACCAAGGGTGGAGGTGGAGTCCACCTCCAATCCTAGTAGGACTAGGATTCACCCTCTTTTTTGCCTTTTTCCACTTTTTCTCTTAGGACTCTTTTCTTCCAGCCGCATGGGCCTCTTGTGGTTGTTCCACCATCCCACTAAGGGCTGGTTTCCACTCTCCCACAGCCCATGTAGCCTCTTGGGTCGAAATACTCCTCCAAGTGGCCTCCCGGTACACTATCGATGAGCCCGAAACTTTTCCGACGACCAAAACAGGACTTCCTATATATGAATCTTTACCTCCGAACCATTCTGGAGCTCCTTGTGACGTCCGGGATCTCATCCGGGACTCCGAACAAACTTCAGTCACCACCATACATAACTCTATACTACCGAAACGTCACCAAACCTTAAGTGTGCAGACCCTGCGGGTTCGAGAACTATGTAGACATGACCGAGACACCTCTATGGTCAGTAACCAATGGCGGGACCTGGATGTCCACATTGGTTCCTACATATTCTACGAAGATCTTTATCGTTCGAACCTTTATTTCAAGGATTCAGTTAACCCCGTATGATGTTCCCTTTGTTCTTCGGTATGTTACTTGTCAGAGATTCGATCGTCGGTATCTCCATACCTAGTTCAACCTCATTACTGGCAAGTCTCTTTACTCGTTTCGTAATACAAGATCCCGTAACTAACACTTAGTCACATTGCTTGCAAGGCTTATTGTGATGTTGTATTACCGAGTGGGCCCTGAGATACCTCTCCGTCACACGGAGTAACAAATCCCAGTATTGATCCATGCCAACTCAACAGACACCCTCGAAGACACCTGTAGAGCACCTGTATAGTCACCTAGTTACGTTGGGACATTTGATACACACAAGGCACTCCTCCGATGTCCGTGAGTTGCATGATCTCATGGTCATAGGAACATATACTTTGACATGCAGAAAGCAGTAGCAATAAACTGACACGATCATAAGCTACGTTTGTAGTTTGGGTCTTGTCCATCACATCATTCTCCTACTGATGTGCTCCCGTTATCAAATGACATCTCTTGTCCATGGCTAGGAAACCTTAACCATCTTTAGATCAATGAGCTAGTTCACTAGACACATACTAGGGACATTGTGTTTGTCTATGTATCCACACATGTATCCATGTTTCCAATTAATACAATTCTAGCATGGATAATAAAAAATTATCATGAACAAGGAAATATAATAATAAACACTTTATTTATTGCCTCTAGGGCATATTTCCAACACTTCCCTTATCACAATGGCGGGAAGGGATCCCACAATGGCCAATTTTAAAGGGGGACGGGAGTACATCCGCCCCTGTCCAAAGGTGGTATTCATCTACAAAGTGGATGTTGATGATGCAGTGGTGGTCTCGGCGATGACATCCATCCTGCAGGGCTCGTGGTCGTGGTCTTGTTGCACCAGAATGGAAACCTTTGGGCGATGCTTTGGGAACCCGCATATGTCCTTGCTCCCTTTGCACCAAAGGGTAAACTATGCCGTCTAGCGCGCTGGTGCCCGCCTGTCCTTCCTTGCGTCACCTTTGACTCCTAAGGCCGGGCTCTGCATAGAGATCTCCGCCCCTTAGGAGGAGGCCTAAGGAGGCCCATCCTTGACGTCCTTGGTGCCGTTCTTCCTCGTGAGCCTAGGGTCCTCGCGAGGGTCTAGTCTTGAGTAGTGCCGCACCAGGCCAAGCCCGGCTGACAAAGTGGGCCATGTGCTGGGCCGCTGGGAGGCAGGGCTAGGTACCCCCATTCTCAAAACGCCGACAGTATCCCCCAGGCCCAAGGTGAGATCGATCTGGCTTCGGGGCGAAGCTTTGAGGACGGACCGAAGCGCCACGGGTCCCAAACGCTTGCGGGCCAGGCTTTACATGCGTCAGACTCTTATGCGGTGACGCCCCTGCTCCTCGAAGGTGTCAGGAACCGCCCCAAGTCAAACCAATGTGACACCTGTGCACAGCACCATCCATCATTACCTTTCCTTGAATGCTGCTGCCGCCTCGGCCTTCCCTCCTCAGGCCACGTGGATGTGACCCTTCAGAGGCTGCACACCTCCTGGGATGCGAGGGGGCGTCGGTTGTTCCCCGGCTGTACATAAGCAAGCGAGGGCGAGAAAACCCTCACTACACCTTCATATTCTTCGCCTCACAACCTCCAAGCCACTGCTCTCCCAATCATGGCTTCAGTGAGGAAGCATTTCGCCACCGAGAAGGGGAAGGCCCTCGAGGAGAGCTCCGCTCTACCACCGCCCAAAAGGGGCCGCAACCATCCCCAGAAGTACGTCGCGACACCGACGGTAGCTCCCCGTGGGAGTGGCCGTACTCCAGCGCGGTCTGGGGTTGTCGTCGGTGGACGTGGTGGGGGAGCGACCGGCGCGAGCGCCCATGGTAGTTGAAGAGGTGGTGCCCGCAGTGGGAGCATGGCGATGGTGACCCCTCCACCACGCCCGCGGCACCATACGGCCGACACGGCCAGGGAGTTGCTGAAGCAGCAGACCCATGGGGGCTTTTTCCTTCTTTTCCTGCCCATGTAATCAAGCAACCAAGAAAGGCCCTGCGGGCATGGATGAACTTGGGCGCTAGCCTCTTTTGTCTGTGCTTCGGTTATGCGTCCTGACTTTTGCATTTTCGTTAATTGAGTTTGCCTTCCGATTGTAATTTGGATACTTAGCTTGGCGTGCTCATTGTAGGCTCTAGGGGAGGCCTGGCCATGGCGCTTGGTGAGTATGAATGTCCTGTGGTCCTCTTCTTCTTATAGGTGATGCAAGTTGGGAGTCCTTTCGGCACTCTGTGTCTGTAGGCCCTAGTCCCGTACATTTCTCTACCACCGCAGCTGCATCTGGCCAAGGATGCAACTCAAGGGTGAGGCCTCAACACCCTCGATGCCGACCGGATCACCAAGGATGACATCGAGGCTGCAAGTGGCTTTATGACGGTAAGGCTCCTAAGGCGCGTTGCTCAGGAGCCCCCTTTGACGCTCAAGTAGCTCTATGTCGGCAAGTCCCAATCCCGCACATTTCCCTACCCCCGTGGTATACGACGGGATCAACAAGGACGCAACCACGAGGCGAGGCCCCGACACCCCCTATGCCGACCAAATCACCAAGGACGACATCGAGGCTGCCAAGTGGCTATATGACCGGTAAGGCTCCTGAGGCGTGCTGCTCAGGAGCCCCCTTTGATGCTTGCGCAGCTCCCCAAAGAAAATTTCATTTCCAGCCCTGGGAAGGGTGGGCCTCCCGAGGGTCCGAGATGGCACGTCGGGTCGTGAGTGGAGCCCAAAGTGAGTACGAAGCATCTCATGCCTGCTAACTTGTCTAGGAGTAACATGCGACGATTCGGGCGACAAGGCCTTGGCGAGGTGTGAGCACCATGCCCCCAGCCCCCGCTAGCGGGGCGCGAGGGGGAGGGGAGCAGGCGAGTGCTCGTCCCGAAGAGAGAAAACCCAAGATGGGAAATGGAGATGAACACGAATCCTTGACCCGTTTCTTGAAAACCGGATTTGAAAAAGAAACGAGTTTTGTTCCAGGAAACTTGGCAAATTCCAATGCGATAAGAGGAAATAACAGCCACGTTCGGCGCCTAGACTAGTCTTCGTCTTCCCCCAACACGAAGTGTAGGGCATCCACGTTGCATGGGCATAGCCATTAATGGGCAGTGTTGACTTCTCTGCCAGCGCAGAGCTGTGCCTGCCACATTGCATGGGAGGAACCCCTCCGCGTCCTCGGGGGGCTCCGGGCATATACAACCCGCTCATTATTATGTGAGAGTGTCACGGGTAGAATCTCCGGAGGAGCTGGATGTTCTAGGTGTTCTAGATGGGGACCCCGTCTTGAGTCTCCAAGCGCACTGCACCTGGCCTGGAGACGTGAGCGACCTTGAACGGCCCCTCCCACATGGGCAAGAGCTTGTGAAAGCCCTCCCTAGAGAGAACCCGCCTCAGGACGAGGTCACCGGCTTCGAGGGTCCTGGAGCGGATGTTACGATAGTGGTAGCGCCGTAGCACTTGTTGATACCTTGCAGCTCTGAGTGAGGCTTGGCAACGAGATTCCTCCCCAAGCATGAGGTCCATTTCTCGTGCGACGTCCTGACGCTCCTCGACGAATGACATTACCCGGGGGAGCGGTGCTTGACCTCATGGGGGAGGACGACTTCGGCTCCATAGACAAGGAAGAATGGGGTCTCGTCTGTGGGCTTGGTTACGGTGGTGCGGATGGACCACAACACGGATTGGAGCTCATCAACCCAACCCCTATCGCAAGCCTGTAGTTTCTTCTTGAAGCTCCTTGTCTTGAGGTCTTGCAGGACCTCCACGTTGGCGCGCTCCGCCTGGCCGTTGCTCCTGTGGTGGGCCACTGAGGCATAGCAAATCTGCGTTCCAAGGTTAGCGTAATAAGACTTGAAGAGGCTACTTGTGAACTGTGAACCGTTCTCGGTGATGATGCGGTTGGGGACGCCAAATGGGCTTATGATGCCCTTGATGAACTTGACGATCGACCCAGCCGGGATGGTGCGCACTAGCTCCATCTCGGCCCACTTGGTGAACTTGTCGATGGCGACGTAGAGGTAGCGGTATCCACCCGTTGCCCCGGGAAAGGCCCCAGTATGTCTAGCTCCGAGACTGCAAAGGGCCAGGAGAGCGGGATGGTCAAGAGGCCTTGGGCGGGCTAGTGAATCTGCTTGGCACGGAATTGGCAGGCCTCGCAAGACCGGACTAGCTCGATGGTGTCGTTAAGCGCCGAGGGCCAATAGAAGCCTGATCGGAATGCCTTCCCTGCAAGGGTGCGTGACAAGGAGTGGCGCCCGCAGTCCCCTCTGTGGATGTCTGCCAGCAGCTCGCACCCCTTGATGAGGACATGACTACCTTGGATACGACCAAAAATATTGCATACATGCATATTTGTGAGGTGATTTCTTATAAGAATTATGCAATAATTTATTTATGTTATCCGGAACAAAAATACTTCACCTATTTTTATTTTATGCCTAAATGCAGAATGGTCGAACACTTGTATGAACCACGTGTGATGACAAAGAAAGAGGAAACGGTTGGGTGCTATTCAAGAGGTACTCTAATGTCAAAGGAAACAATTAGGTGTTGTTCAAGAAGTTCTCTCACGTCACTTCTATCCCAAGAGAAGATAGAGTCCAAGTCTCACGTTCTGGACTCAGATTCGGACTACACAGACACCTGTCTCAAAACGCCAACAACTTTTTCATACGAACTCGAAATTGGGTGATTCTTTTTTTGCTGGAAACTAGATTTCATATGCGTTCCAGCCCATTTGGAGCACCTTAAAATTTGTCCGGATCGTGAAGATATCGACGAAACAATCTGACGTTGCATCAGAATCCGAGTCAAACTACAAGTCCAAAGGTGTTGCATCACCTCCACTTGGGCCCATGGGCCTTGTACGACCTAGGGTTTGTTTTAGGGTGTCTTGGGACGTCCTCCCACCTCTTTGGCCGCCACCCCTTGCTCCTATATAAGTAGATCAATCTAGTAGCTTTTCCTTTGGGTTTTGTTTAGTTAAAAGTTAGCCATTGCAACTTCGTGTACTTCGTTTCTGTTCAACGACCAGACTAAGACCGCTTTCGGAACCCCACCATTATCAGTACTTCATCTATATTCGCAATATTTAGATTGCATTATCATATTATTGCTTGTTCTTCGATTGCTTGCAGGAATAGACCTTCGTGGTCAGGTTGATCGTGCTCCGGCGTGGTCAATAACCTCTTGGAGATTGGTTTAGCGATTGCTAAGGCGCAACGTCGTGCACGTTCGTAGTCGGATCGTCAAAGTCATCTCCACCAAATCGATAGTTATCATCTCATCGAAAGATCAGGACCCTCGCCTCTATCAAGTGGTATCAGTTTTCAGGTTGCTCGCTGAGAATTTCCAGTTATTCATAGATTAGATTTATTTTCCTTACCTATTACCCAAGAGAAAGCCACACACAAAAAAAGTTAGATCTATTCATTTTTTCTCCAAACCAGTGTGAGCCTTTGCAATTTTCTTTTCAGTGCTTGCATAGTTGAATTATCGGTTGCATCGTCCTGTCGAGTTGCTGGTCTTAGCGTCTAGTCTTTTACAGTTTCAAGTTCTATTCACAAGTTGTCACGCCGGCGTCGCACCATGTTCATCGCTGCTGCCATACACCACCACCACGCCAGCGTCATCCCTTTCGTTGTCACCCACCACCAACCATCAATTTTCACCACATGCTACCATTGTTCATTGTCATTATCATACTTGAAGTCGTTCACATGTACGCTTGATCCAATCTACATCTTATCTAATTTGTTGGATAGAAAAAAAAGTGCGCGATAAAAAAAAGAAAAAAAAGTGAGAGAAAAAAAGAGAAGAAAAAAAATAGAGAGAAGAGAAAAAAACAAATTTCGGATCTACCTAGACTCAATCTCGTATGTGAATTCGGATTGAAATCTGTTTTGTGTAGTGTTCAGTAAAACAAGCGTATCTTCCTCATACGAACTCGGAATTGAATGATTATTTTTGCATACGAAAGCTTGAGTCAATACCATTCTTGAGAAAAAATATCAGAAATTTCACATAATATTTTCTAGAGGAAAGCTGAAGAGAGAGTATTGTATATCTTGCTTGTCGGTCATTTATCATCATTGTCTTTACTGCCATTGTGATCTTCACTTATATCTTGCTGTCGAGAGCTAATTTATATCATCCCTTTCTGCTATTTCTCCTACATCGTGGCTCCATTAGTGTTCTAGGCTCGCGTCTCTAGTACGGTCTAGCCTAGGACCAGCACAGTATCGTCGTTGAACGTTTATTCAACATTGCATCTCTGAATTGATTATTGCTAATCTTTTGCTACCATATATTATGCCTTCCAAACTCCACATATTTCTACATCGTGTATACATACATTCACCTAGTAATCGCTTTACCCAATCTTTGGAGATATTGACACCGTTGGTTGCTGGTCGCCACCTCCTGCATGGTAAGAATTTATAAGACATTGATATTTGCTTTATCGTGAGCGTTTTACCACCACATCCGAGTAGTTCATAGGAACAATATACTTTGATCTTTATTTCTTGTTTCTACTAGTCATGACCGGATCCAGAGTTGTCAGTTCATGGGCTTCTTCGATCGTGGGAGACGTGTCACCACAAAAACCGATACGAGAGATGCAAAGAGATCCAAATGCACATGATCAGGTTAATGTTTCTATACCTCCATTTAATGGCCGATTTAGACCTGCTTTCTATATCGAGTGGGAGTTTGAAATAAATGCAATATTTGCTTCCCATAACTTTGCTGCACATAAGAAAGTTAAGATCGCAGTTGGTTCTTTCACTGGTTATGCTTTAGTTTGGTGGAGCGAATATTTTTGATTACACAAAGATATTATACCTATTACTTGGGATGATTTGAAACTTGCCATGAGACACACGTTCGTTCCTGCTTATTATACTCGTGACAAGCTTAAAAAGTTACAATATTTGAAACAAGGTAGTGACACCATAATGAAATATTATGATGATTTACAAATGATCTTGTTGCATTCCTCATTAGAAGAAAGTGAAGAAGATTTTATGGATAGATTTTGGGGAGGATTAAACCTCAGGAGATACTAATTCATGAAAAGTGTTATTCTATGGATCGTTTGTTTCGTCTTGCTTGCAAAGCTGAACAGGAAATAAATCAACGTGTTTCCCAAAAGGAAATAGAGCACAAGGTGCACATTCCAAGAGTTGATACCGTTATTCCTTCAACTACTAGGCATACTGCGACAACCACATCAAATCTTGTGAGGGCTACATCACCTTCACCATGTAACACGTCACCATCGAGAGTGCCTACATCATTTGAGTTGATCATAAGAGGTAATGCCAAAGGTATTGATCTTCCACCCCCACATGAGTATGATGAATGCCTTGTCAATTCCAATGTACCCTATGATGAGCTACGCATTACTTTGATCATACCACCTATTTTAGAGGACTATGTTCATGATTATACTTCCTCATGTGATCAAATAACTACAATATCAACAATTGTGAGTGCACCCATTGAATTAACTATTGATGAGCAAGAACCGTGTGAATCAGTAAATAAATCTAATTTGGGTCAAATATGTTTGAAAATAATTCTGCCGGTGTTTAATCATTTTGATATGACCTCCAATCTTGGTGATAATTCTGTGTCAAATGACATGTTGCATGTTTGCTTATTTAAGCATGTTGTAGCATCTTAATTTGAAACGATTCACGTTTATTTACCAATATTGGGATGGTTTAATGATGAACATCATGAATATTTTGATATGAATAAGGACTTCACTTATATGTGGAAACTGAGTTGCAATATTGTGATGCCTTCTACTTCTTGTCATAATCTTTTGGCTTTATATTTCATGACATGTGATGAATGCCCTTGTATATATATGTCACATGTGTCACAACTGACAACAATTAAAATGGATGACATATACATATACAATGTGTATGCCTTTTCTCTTTTGGTAGCCACATTTCAGATTAAGCAACGCCGAGGACGGCTTTGTTTTCAAAAAGGGAAGGATGATGAGGACATGACTACCTTGGATACGACCAAAAATGTTGCATACATGCATATTTGTGAGGTGATTTCTTATAAGAATTATGCAATAATTTATTTATATTATCCGGAACAAAAATACTTCACCTATTTTTATTTTATGCCTAAATGCAGAATGGTCGAACACTTGTATGAACCACGTGTGATGACAAAGAAAGAGGAATGGTTGGGTGCTATTCAAGAGGTACTCTAATGTCAAAGGAAACAATTAGGTGTTGTTCAAGAAGTTCTCTCACGTCACTTTTAGCCCAAGAGAAGATAGAGTCCAAGTCTCTCACGTTCTGGACTCAGATTCGGACTGCATAGACACCTGTCTCAAAACGCCAACAACTTTTTCATTCGGACTCGGAATTGGGTGATTCTTTTTTTGCTGGAAACTAGATTTCATATGCGTTTCAGCCCAGTTGCAATCACCTTAAAATTCGTCTGGATCGTGAAGATATCAACGAAACAATATGACGTTGCATCAGAATCCGAGTCAAACTACAAGTCCAAAGGTGTTGCATCACCTCCACTTGGGCCCATGGGCCTTGTATGACCTAGGGTTTGTTTTAAGGTGTCTTGGGACGTCCTCCCACCTCTTTGGCCGCCACCCCTTTGATAGAGGCGAAGTTGTCGCTGTCTTTCGATGAGATGGTGGCTATCGTTTTTGGTGGAGTAGACTTTGACGATCCGACTACGAACGTGTGAGCCGTCGCGCCTTAGCAATCGCTAAACCAACTCTGAGAGGTTATTGACCACGCCGGAGCACGATCAACCTGACCACGAGGGTCTATTTCCTGCACGCAAATGAAGAACAAGCAAGAAACTAAGATTGCAATCTGGATATTGCGAATATAAGAGGAAAACTTTATTGATGAAGTGGGGTTCTGTGACGCCTTTGTCTGGTCGTGGAACACAAACGAAGAACGCGAAGTTGCTGCTATGGCAAACTTGTAATCTAAACAAAACCCAACCCTAAAACGAAGCCCTAAGGGCTGTATATATGGGGGAATAGAAGGGAGTTTCGTGGCCCCTTGGAGGAGGGGTCCGAAACCGACCCTAAGTCAGTTTCCCCATATATACGGACTCTAAAAACAGCCTATAATATGGTATTTCGAAATTACATGGGCCTGGCCCAAAAATAAGGTGGCGTTGCACCTATATTAGCCTATGGACGAATTTTATAAAGTGGCATCATGCATATTTCGTCCAAGGCTTCCCGCTCCCATTATGGTGGCTTCAATGTGCGAAAATCATCACTGGAAGCTCCATTGTTCTTCCCCGCACGCGCACCTTCTCCTCCATGCTTGATCCCGCTCCAATGGTCATCCTTCTTATCCATGCTAGGTCCTTCATTCATAAGTAAAACAAAAGTATCCAATTTAGGCAGCATCATATGTTCATGAATATTAGAAGGATTTCCAAGAAACGAAAGTACCTGGTAATTTAATTGACGTGCGCGAGCTCTAGTAATTGGTCCTGTATGTATAGCAGTCGGGGTGGGTGTAACATTAGTAGGGATGTCCTCATCATGCTCCCCTTCTTGAACTGACGTCGTCCTCGACGGAAGCTCATCTTCCTCACCCAAATAAGGCTTCAAATCTGCAATGTTAAAAGTGGGGCTAACCCCAAACTCTGCAGGCAGCTCAAGTTTATATGCATTATCATTTATTTTCTCTAACACCTTAAAAGGACCATCAGCACGTGGCATTAGCTTTGACTTGCGCAAATCAGGAAATCTATCCTTACGCAAATGTAACCAAACAAGATCTCCAGGTGCAAAGACAACATGTTTTCTACCCTTATCTCCAGCAAGTTTGTATTTAGCATTCATACGCTCAATGTTTTCCTTAGTTAACTCATGAATCTTTAATATCAATTCAGCACGTTCTTTAGCATCAAAATCAACCTTCTCCGAAGATGGAAGAGGCAACAAATCAATAGGTGCACGAGGTAAGAAACCATACACAACTTCAAAAGGGCACATCTTAGTGGTAGAATGTAGCGAACGATTATAAGCAAATTCAATATGAGGCAAGCATTCTTCCCACATTTTCAGGTTATTCTTCAAAACAGCCCTAAGCATAGTAGACAATGATCTATTGACAACTTCAGTTTGGCCATCAGTTTGGGGGTGACATGTAGTACTAAAAAGCAGTTTAGTCCCCAACTTAGCCCATAAACATCTCCAAAAGTGGCTAAGAAATTTAGCATCACGATCGGAAACAATTGTATTTGGCACACCATGCAACCGAATAATTTCACGAAAGAACAAATCAGCAACATGAGCAGCAGCATCACTTTTATGACATGGTATAAAGTGTGCCATTTTAGAAAATCTATCCACGACAACAAATATGCTATCCATCCCCTTCTTTGTTCGAGGTAAACCTAAAACAAAGTCCATAGATATATCCTCCCAAGGAACACTAGGTACAGGTAAAGGCATATATAAACCATGAGGATTGAGTCGTGACTTAGCTTTTTGACATGTAGTGCAGCGAGCAACAAAACGCTCAATATCCCGTCTCATCTTTGGCCAAAAGAAATGTGTAGCAAGTACGTCCTCCGTCTTCTTCAAGCCAAAGTGTCCCATTAATCCTCCTTCGTGCGCCTCCTGTAACAACAAAAGACGAACGGAGCTAGCTGGAATGCATAGCTTGTTAGCACGAAACACAAATCCATTATTAATAACGAACTTGTTCCATGTTCTCCCTTCTTTACAATTCTGTAACACGTCTCTAAATTCAGCATCATGCACATATTGATCTTTGATGGTCTCCAAACCAAATATTTTAAAGTCAAGTTGTTAAAGCATAGTATAACGACGAGACAAAGCATCAGCAATAACATTGTCTTTACCCTTCTTGTGTTTAATGACATAAGGGAAAGTCTCAATGAATTCAACCCATTTAGCATGTCTACGGTTCAGTTTTGCTTGACTTTTAATATGTTTCAAAGATTCATGATCAGAATGTATAACAAATTCTTTGGGCCATAAATAATGTTGCCATGTTTCCAAAGTCCGAACAAGAGCATATAATTCCTTATCATAAGTAGAATAATTCAGACTAGGCCCACTTAATTTTTCAGAAAAGTACGCAACAGGTTTACCATCTTGTAGTAACACACCTCCTAACCCAATTCCACTAGCATCACATTCAAGCTCGAAAGTCTTATTAAAATCAGGAAGTTGGAGTAAAGGAGCATGTGTTAACTTATCTTTCAAGACCGTGAAGGCTTCTTCCTGTGCGGTACCCCAAGAAAAAGGCACGTCCTTCTTTGTAAGCTCATTGAGAGGCGCAGCAATGGTGCTGAAATCTCTCACAAAACGCCTATAGAAACCAGCGAGGCCAAGAAAACTCCTTACTTGTGTGACCGTTTTGGGCTGCGGCCAACTCTCAATAGCTTCAATCTTGGCTGTATCAACTTCAATTCCCTGTGGAGTAACAACATAGCCAAGATAAGATACTCGGTCGGTGCAAAAGGTGCACTTCCCAAGGTTACCAAACAAACGTGCATCACGTAGCGCAGTAAAAACAGCACGTAAATGTTCCAAATGTTCCTCCAAAGATCTACTAAAAATCAATATATCATTAAAATAGACTACCACAAATCGTCCAATGAAAGCACGTAAAACCTCGTTCATTAATCTCATAAAAGTGCTAGGTGCATTAGTTAACCCAAAAGGCATGACTAGCCACTCATATAATCCAAACTTAGTTTTAAATGCTGTTTTCCGTTCGTCGCCCAATTTCATACGAATTTGATGGTATCCACTACGCAAATCAACTTTGGAGAAAATTGTAGAGCCACTTAATTCATCAAGCATATCATCTAGTCTAGGAATAGGATGACGATAACGAATAGTAATATTATTAATGCCTCTACAATCCACACACATGCGCGATGTACCATCCTTTTTAGGCACTAGAATAATAGGAACAGCACAAGGACTAAGGGATTCACGTATATAACCTTTGTCAAGCAGCTCCTGTACTTGACGCATAATCTCCTTTGTCTCCTCTGGATTGGTACGGTAGGGCGCACGGTTGGGTAGGGATGCACCGGGAATTAAGTCAATCTGATGCTCAATCCCGCGAATAGGCGGTAATCCCGGTGGCACGTCTTGTGGAAAGACATCAGCGAACTCCTGCAAAATGTTAATGACAGCAGGAGGCAAAGAGGGAGGCATGTCCTCGAATGAAAATAATACCTCTTTACATACAAAAGCATAGCAAACATATGTAGCAACATCCAAATCATTAATATCAGATTTAGTAGCAAGTAAACATCCACTCTTCAATTTTATTTCGGATGCAACAGTAGATGATGGTTTATTATGCTTATGGTGTTGCTCAAACTCCTGTGCTACAATCTGATTTTCACTCTTATTTTTCTCCTGTTTTGCTTTACTAGCTCTAGCAATGTCATCTTTCATAATATGTTCGGGAGACATAGGAAGCAAAGTGATATTATGATCCTTATGAACAAGAGTATACTGATTTGTCCTACCATGGTGTACAGAATTTCTATCAAACTGCCATGGTCTACCAAGTAAAACAGAACATGCTTGCATGGGTACCACATCACAATCCACATAATCAGAATATGTAGCAATGCTAAAATGCACACGAACAGTACGTGTTACCTTAACCTTGCCACTATTGTTGAACCATTGGATGTAATAAGGATGAGGATGTGGTCTGGTGGTTAGAGACAGCTTCTCCACCATCTCCATGCTAGCCAAGTTATTGGAACTCCCTCCATCGATGATGATGCGAACAGAACGCTCTTTCACAACTCCCTTTGTGTGGAACAAGTTGTGCCTCAGATTTTGCTCAGCGTGTGTAACCTGCACACTGAGAACACGTTGAGCAACTAAACTTTCATACCTGTCAGCGTAATCAGCAGCCATGTATTGTGTTTCTGGTTCTGCATCCTCGCCACCCTGTTCGTCACTGGCAATAAGTGCCAAAGTCTCCTCATCATAATCACTAGCGGACGCATATCCACCATCCTCAGTAACAATCATTACACGCTTGGAAGGGCATTCTCTCGCATAGTGACCTCCACCCTTGCAACGACGACATATAACCTCATCTGTTTGCCCTGTGGATGCAATAGATGAAGAAGAACTCTGTGCAGGCCCAGAAGGTGTGCTCTTTGCAGAGGGTGCAGTAGGAGCCTGTTTCCTGGTATCGCGATTAGAGTTGGAGGTTGAAGGAGGTGGTGTTGCAGCAGGACGTGCGGAAATAGAGGAGGTACGTGGCGTCCATGATGAAGTACGGCCTGCAAAATTAGTAGTTCTCGCCATTGCCTGTCGATCCTGCACTTCACGTTCAGCTTTGCAAGCAAGATGAAATAAACGAGTGATAGTGTTATACTCCTCATACTCTAGAATAGTCTGAATCTCTCTATTTAATCCACCCATAAAACGTGCAAGCATAGCTTCATTCTCCTCAACAATACCACATCTAATCATACCAGTTTGTAATTCCGGATAATATTCTTCTACAGAATTTTTTCCTTGTCTTAAACGCTGCAAATTTTGAAGCAATTCACGTTGATAATAAGGTGGCACCCAACGATTTCGCATAGCAGTTTTCAAAGCAGCCCAAGTAGTTGGAATATTATCAGGGTGTATTCTACAATGTTCTGACCACCAAACACAAGCAAAACTAGTGAATGAACAAACAGCAGCAGCAACACGTCGATCCTCTGGAAATTGTAAGCATGTAAAACGTTGTTCTGTTTCTAACTCCCATGTAAGATATATATCAGGAACATATCTACCCTCAAACGTCGGAATATTCAATTTAAGTTTAGGGAGATGGTCATGATCCCGTACCTGCGGGGGTGGTGCAGCCCTACCGTTACGGTTGTAGCCATGTGGTCGACCTGGTGCGTATGGTGGGGGTTGCCCCTGGGGCGGATCTGGAGCAACCTCTCCCTCATCATCGAAATCACCATCATAATCTTCAACCTGCTCAACGACAGTAGCCGCACGAGCCACCGAAGTAGCAGCAGTATCAACAGTACCAGGATGTTGGGCGTGGCCGAGAGGCACACGTCGCGCTAGTCGTTCGAAAGGAATAGGAACTACAGCTGGTGGAGGTAGACGGGCAAGCACCTCATTGAACTTGGCGTCCATCTTGGTGTCGAATGTCTTCTCCATGGCCACTCCAAAGTTGTTCACGAAGTCCTGTACCTGCTCAACCATCATTTGCTGAAATTTATCATAGAGCGCTTTGTTGGTCATGCTCTCCCAGTCGATCTCGTCATCGTGTGATCCTGGCATGGTTAGCAGAAATAGGAAACACACAATATGAAACCTACAGACTACTGGGACGTGGTGGTGGTGGTGGTGTGGCACAAATCCTTTATGCGAATCTCAATTTCTTACCAGTTCTTACCCAGTAGCAGGCGGTGATCGGCAACCGTTGTAGCCAAAACTCTCAAAGCTTGGATAGAGCGATTGCCAGGTGGTGTCAAGCACACGGCGTAGAAGTATGTGGAGCTGGGATGGCTTATAATATGGTAGCAAAAAGGGTCAGCAATAATCAATTCAGAGATGCAAGGTTGAATAAACGCTCAACGACGGTACTGTGCTGGTCCTAGGCTAGACCGTGCTAGAGACGCGAGCCTAAAACACCAACAAAAGCACGACGATACACGTAAGCAAGGGAAAAGCACACTCGGATTTTTTTTTCGTTTTTTTTTTCAAAAACTCACTACAATGGCGAGTGTCTCAAAACTCTTGCCACGTCGTATAAGCAAGATGGGCACGAATTTTTCTTTTGGACTATTTTTTTTCTGGAGCAATCCGGGGGCTGCGACGACCCAAAAATTTCGACAAAAATCACTATGATAGAAAGTGTCTCAAAACGCTCCGGGGAACCTAAAATCAAAATAGGGAAAAAATATTTTCGGCCGAATTTTTTTTGGGCCAAAACGTGCTCTGCAAAGCGTGCCAGACTCTTTTTTTTTCCGACACCTGCGCAGGTAGCAAAACACGGATCCGAAATCAAAAGGATCTCGAAACTAAACCTAAAACGAACTGGACTTGGATTGGTGGAGGATTTGTGGTGGTATATATGGACACCAATGGATAGTGATGATGGATGATGAGATATGGCAGCGGCGATGATGGTGGTGGTATATGGCAACTATAAAGACGATGCGGTGGCGGCGTGACAACCTGTGAAAAGAACTCGAAACTCTAAAGGACTAGACACTAAGACCAGCAACTCGACACGACGATGTAACCGCCAATTCAACAAAGCAATATACTGAAAAGACTATGCAAAGGCTCAGATTGGTTCGGATATGATGATCTAACCCTAATTTTTTTGTGGCTTTTTCGTGGACTAAAGGTATGAAGAACAGATGCGATCTAAACTACGAAAACTGGTAAAATCTCACCGAGCAACCTGGAAATCTGATACCACTTGATAGAGGCGAAGTTGTCCCTGTCTTTCGATGAGATGGTGGCTATCATTTTTGGTGGAGTAGACTTTGACGATCCGACTACGAACGTGTGAGCCGTCGCGCCTTAGCAATCGCTAAACCAACTCTGAGAGGTTATTGACCACGCCGGAGCACGATCAACCTGACCACGAGGGTCTATTTCCTGCACGCAAACGAAGAACAAGCAAGAAACTAAGATTGCAATCTGGATATTGCGAATATAAGAGGAAAACTTTATTGATGAAGTGGGGTTCTGTGACGCCTTTGTCTGGTCGTGGAACACAAACGAAGAACGCGAAGTTGCTGCTATGGCAAACTTGTAATCTAAACAAAACCCAACCCTAAAACGAAGCCCTAAGGGCTGTATATATGGGGGAATAGAAGGGAATTTCGTGGCCCCTTGGAGGAGGGGTCCGAAACCGACCCTAAGTCAGTTTCCCCATATATACGGACTCTAAAAACAGCCTATAATATGGTATTTCGAAATTACATGGGCCTGGCCCAAAAATAAGGTGGCGCAGCACCTATATTAGCCTATGGACGAATTTTATAAAGTGGCATCATGCATATTTCGTCCAAGGCTTCCCGCTCCCATTATGGTGGCTTCAATGTGCGAAAATCATCACTGGAAGCTCCATTGTTCTTCCCCGCACGCGCACCTTCTCCTCCATGCTTGATCCCGCTCTAATGGTCATCCTTCTTATCCATGCTAGGTCCTTCATTCATAAGTAAAACAAAAGTATCCAATTTAGGCAACATCATATGTTCATGAATATTAGAAGGATTTCCAAGAAACGAAAGTACCTGGTAATTTAATTGACGTGCGCGAGCTCTAGTAATTGGTCCTGTATGTATAGCAGTCGGGGTGGGTGTAACATTAGTAGGGATGTCCTCATCACCCTTGCTCCTATATAAGTAGATCAATCTAGTAGCTTTTCCTTTGGGTTTTGTTTAGTTAAAAGTTAGCCATTGCAACTTTGTGTACTTCGTTTCTTTCCAACGACCAGACTAAGACCGCTTTCGGAACCCCACCATTATCAATAATTCATCTATATTCGTAATATTTAGATTGCATTATCATATTATTGTTTGTTCTTTGATTGCTTGCAGGAATGGACCTTCGTGGTCAGGTTGATCGTGCTCCGGCGTGGTCAATAACCTCTTGGAGATTGGTTTAGCGATTGCTAAGGCGCAACATCGTGCACGTTCGTAGTCGGATCGTCAAAGTCATCTCCACCAAATCAATAGTTATCATCTCATCGAAAGATCGGGACCCTCACCTCTATCACCCCTGCTCCTTGGAGATGCACTGCAGCGAGACGTTGTTCGGGCGCCTGCGGTACAAGTTGTCATCTCGTAGGCAGTAGGCCATGGCCTGCCTGGCTAAGTGCTCCGCGTCTTCCTCCTTTTCTAGCAACATCCCATGAAGCATGTACGCCTTGATTTCCTGCATCCAGTCATCGACCTAATGCTCCAGTGCCAGGAGAGTCGGGCTCCTGAGGTCGGGCCGCAGTCCGGAACCCCAGGGGCCGCGCCATGGGGAGCTCCTCACTTCCTGGTGTCAGGTCCTCAGAGGGCGGCGCCGCGAAGGGTTTGAATCGCCTCTCCTTGAAAACACCCAGCTCCTGGGGCTCACGTTGTGATGCCCTCTTGGCGATGTCATCGGCTTCCTTGTTTGCGCCGCGTGGGATGTGCTGCAATTCGAAGCCCTGAAAACGTTTTTCAATCTGATGTACCTCTTCCAAGTATGCCTCCATATGCTCGTCCTTGGGTGTATAATCTTGGTTGGAGAAGTTGACGAGGAGCTGGGAGTTGCCCATGACGGAAAGGCACCAAAGCCCCAAGGTTGCCGCTGCCTTGAGGCCTGTGATGTGGCCCTCGTACTACCCGATGTTGTTGGAGACCTTCTCCTCACTCTGGAAACAGAGTTGTATGGCGTATCGGAGCTTGACTCCCGTTGGGGAAGTGAGAACGACCCCAGCCCCTGCTCCCATGCGCGTGAAGGCTCCGTCAAAATTCATGGTCCAACCCTCTCATGTCTCGTCACCGGGGGTCAGGGACTGACTCCCGTCTAGCCCCCGATTAGGGGCGTCTATCCACTCCACTACAAAGTCCACCAAGGCTGCCCCTTTGATGACCCTGGTCATGCTGAACTCTATGTTGAAGGCATGCAACTCGATGTTCCACTCAACAACCCTTCTAGCCGTGTTGGCGTTGCGCAAGATCTTCTCCAGGGCGTATGTGGAGATGAACTTGATGGGATGCCCCTGGAAGTAGTGGCATAGCTTTCTTGAAGCGACGAGGAGTGATAGGAGGAGCTTTTTTGCATGTGGTATCGTGAGCGTGCGTCCCATAGCACCGTGCTGATGTAGTAGACTGAGTGTTCGACGAGGGTGAGGGCTTCCATGGTGTCATGTCCCGTGGCGGGCTCAAGAGGCTTGGGCGCCCCAAGGGCCGTCGAAGCGGTCGGGACCTCATGAGGATTAGGCGCCTCAGGGGCCTTTGGAGCAGGTGGGGCCTCGTGAGGGTTATGCGCTTCGGGGGACTCCAGAGCGGCAATGGCCTCGGGACCTCCGTCTTGGCGATAAACGGGTTTCTCAGGATCTTGCGAGTCCCCTTGCTCCATGCTTAGGAGCCTGCTCGTGCTCGGTGATGCAGCGCGGGTGTTGGTCGCTCTTCATTGACCATCACCAATGTAGCGCTGGTGGAGTGGGGGTGGCAGCCAGGTATAGTAGAAATGGCTCTCGAGGGTGAGGTGCCACCATCACCGGCGGGCTCGTGAGGTATTGCTTGAGTTCCTCGAAGGCAGTGTTTGCCTCCGGGGTCCATTCGAAGGGCCCCTTTCTCTTCATGATCTTGAAGAATGGTAGGGCCCGCTCACCAAATTTGGAGATGAAGCGCCCCACGGAGGTCATGCAACCCGCCAACTTCTACATTTCCTTGAGGCTCCGGGGCACACTCATCTTGCTTATGGCTTTGATCTTCTCCGAGTTTGCCTCGATCCCCCGGTGCGACACCAGGAAACCGAACAGCTTGCCCGAGGGGACCCCGAAGACACGCTTTTCTGGGTTGAGCTCAGGTTTACCTCCCTCAGGCTAACGAACGTCTCCTCCAAGTCCTCGATCAGGGTCTGGCCTCCTTGAACTTGACCACGATGTCATCGACGTAAGCTTCTGCATTTCTCCCAAGCTGCGGCCCTAAGGCAATGTGCATAAGCCTCTGGAAGGTTGCTCCAGCGTTCCGCAGCCCGAAGGGCATGCACGTGTAACAGAATCCCCCGCACGAGGTGAGGAAAGCAGTCTTCTCGACGTCCTCCATTGCCATTTTGATCTAGTGGTAGCCCGAGAAGGTGTCCTGGAAGCAGAGGAGGTCGCACTCCGCGATGGAGTCGACCGTCTGGTCGATGCATGGTAGCGGGAATGGGTCTTGTGATAGGGGCGAAGTTGTCCCTGTCTTTCGATGAGATGGTGGCTATCGTTTTTGGTGGAGTAGACTTTGACGATCCGACTACGAACGTGTGAGCCGTCGCGCCTTAGCAATCGCTAAACCAACTCTGAGAGGTTATTGACCACGCCGGAGCACGATCAACCTGACCACGAGGGTCTATTTCCTGCACGCAAACGAAGAACAAGCAAGAAACTAAGATTGCAATCTGGATATTGCGAATATAAGAGGAAAACTTTATTGATGAAGTGGGGTTCTGTGACGCCTTGTCTGGTCGTGGAACACAAACGAAGAACGCGAAGTTGCTGCTATGGCAAACTTGTAATCTAAACAAAACCCAACCCTAAAACGAAGCCCAAAGGGCTGTATATATGGGGGAATAGAAGGGAATTTCGTGGCCCCTTGGAGGAGGGGTCCGAAACCGACCCTAAGTCAGTTTCCCCATATATACGGACTCTAAAAACAGCCTAAAATATGGTATTTCGAAATTACATGGGCCTGGCCCAAAAATAAGGTGGCGCAGCACCTATATTAGCCTATGGACGAATTTTATAAAGTGGCATCATGCATATTTCGTCCAAGGCTTCCCGCTCCCATTATGGTGGCTTCAATGTGCGAAAATCATCACTGGAAGCTCCATTGTTCTTCCCCGCACGCGCACCTTCTCCTCCATGCTTGATCCCGCTCCAATGGTCATCCTTCTTATCCATGCTAGGTCCTTCATTCATAAGTAAAACAAAAGTATCCAATTTAGGCAGCATCATACGTTCATGAATATTAGAAGGATTTCCAAGAAACGAAAGTACCTGGTAATTCAATTGACGTGCGCGAGCTCTAGTAATTGGTCCTGTATGTATAGCAGTCGGGGTGGGTGTAACATTAGTAGGGATGTCCTCATCATCCTCCCCTTCTTGAACTGACGTCATCCTCGACGGAAGCTCATCTTCCTCACCCAAATAAGGCTTCAAATCTGCAATGTTAAAAGTGGGGCTAACCCCAAACTCTGCAGGCAGCTCAAGTTTATATGCATTATCATTTACTTTCTCTAACACCTTAAAAGGACCATCAGCACGTGGCATTAGCTTTGACTTGCGCAAATCAGGAAATCTATCCTTACGCAAATGTAACCAAACAAGATCTCCAGGTGCAAAGACAACATATTTTCTACCCTTATCTCCAGCAAGTTTGTATTTAGCATTCATATGCTCAATGTTTTCCTTAGTTAACTCATGAATCTTTAATATCAATTCAGCACGTTCTTTAGCATCAAAATTAACCTTCTCCGAAGACGGAAGAGGCAACAAATCAATAGGTGCACGAGGTAAGAAACCATACACAACTTCAAAAGGGCACATCTTAGTGGTAGAATGTAGCGAACGATTATAAGCAAATTCAATATGAGGCAAGCATTCTTCCCACATTTTCAGGTTATTCTTCAAAACAGCCCTAAGCATAGTAGACAATGATCTATTGACTACTTCAGTTTGGCCATCAGTTTGGGGGTGACATGTAGTACTAAAAAGCAGTTTAGTCCCCAATTTAGCCCATAAACATCTCCAAAAGTGGCTAAGAAATTTAGCATCACGATCGGAAACAATTGTATTTGGCACACCATGCAACCGAATAATTTCACGAAAGAACAAATCAGCAACATGAGCAGCAGCATCACTTTAATGACATGGTATAAAGTGTGCCATTTTAGAAAATCTATCCACGACAACAAATATGCTATCCCTCCCCTTCTTTGTTCGAGGTAAACCTAAAACAAAGTCCATAGATATATCCTCCCAAGGAACACTAGGTACAGGTAAAGGCATATATAAACCATGAGGATTGAGTCGTGACTTAGCTTTTTGACATGTAGTGCAGCGAGCAACAAAACGCTCAACATCCCGTCTCATCTTTGGCCAAAAGAAATGTGTAGCGAGTACGTCCTCCGTCTTCTTCACGCCAAAGTGTCCCATTAATCCTCCTCCGTGCGCCTCCTGTAACAACAAAAGACGAACGGAGCTAGCTGGAATGCATAGCTTGTTAGCACGAAACACAAATCCATTATTAATAACGAACTTGTTCCATGTTCTCCCTTCTTTACAATTCTGCAACACGTCTCTAAATTCAACATCATGCACATATTGATCTTTGATGGTCTCCAAACCAAATATTTTAAAGTCAAGTTGTGAAAGCATAGTATAACGACGAGACAAAGCATCAGCAATAACATTGTCTTTACCCTTCTTGTGTTTAATGACATAAGGGAAAGTCTCAATGAATTCAACCCATTTAGCATGTCTACGGTTCAGTTTTGCTTGACTTTTAATATGTTTCAAAGATTCATGATCAGAATGTATAACAAATTCTTTGGGCCATAAATAATGTTGCCATGTTTCCAAAGTCCGAACAAGAGCATATAATTCCTTATCATAAGTAGAATAATTCAGACTAGGCCCACTTAATTTTTCAGAAAAGTACGCAACAGGTTTACCATCTTGTAGTAACACACCTCCTAACCCAATTCCACTAGCATCACATTCAAGCTCGAAAGTCTTATTAAAATTAGGAAGTTGGAGTAAAGGAGCATGTGTTAACTTATCTTTCAAGACCGTGAAGGCTTCTTCCTGTGCGGTACCCCAAGAAAAAGGCACGTCCTTCTTTGTAAGCTCATTGAGAGGCGCAGCAATGGTGCTGAAATCTCTCACAAAACGCCTATAGAAACCAGCGAGGCCAAGAAAACTCCTTACTTGTGTGACCGTTTTGGGCTGCGGCCAACTCTCAATAGCTTCAATCTTGGCTGTATCAACTTCAATTCCCTGTGGAGTAACAACATAGCCAAGAAAAGATACTCGGTCGGTGCAAAAGGTGCACTTCCCAAGGTTACCAAACAAACGTGCATCACGTAGCGCAGTAAAAACAGCACGTAAATGTTCCAAATGTTCCTCCAAAGATCTACTAAAAATCAATATATCATCAAAATAGACTACCACAAATCGTCCAATGAAAGCACGTAAAACCTCGTTCATTAATCTCATGAAAGTGCTAGGTGCATTAGTTAACCCAAAAGGCATGACTAGCCACTCATATAATCCAAACTTAGTTTTAAATGCTGTTTTCCATTCATCGCCCAATTTCATACGAATTTGATGGTATCCACTACGCAAATCAACTTTGGAGAAAATTGTAGAGCCACTTAATTCATCAAGCATATCATCTAGTCTAGGAATAGGATGACGATAACGAATAGTAATATTATTAATGCCTCTACAATCCACACACATGCGCGATGTACCATCCTTTTTAGGCACTAGAATAATAGGAACAGCACAAGGACTAAGGGATTCACGTATATAACCTTTGTCAAGCAGCTCCTGTACTTGACGCATAATCTCCTTTGTCTCCTCTGGATTGGTACGGTAGGGCGCACGGTTGGGTAGGGATGCACCGGGAATTAAGTCAATCTGATGCTCAATCCCGCGAATAGGCGGTAATCCCGGTGGCACGTCTTGTGGAAAGACATCAGCGAACTCCTGCAAAATGTTAATGACAGCAGGAGGCAAAGAGGGAGGCATGTCCTCGAATGAAAATAATACCTCTTTACATACAAAAGCATAGCAAACATATGTAGCAACATCCAAATCATTAATATCAGATTTAGTAGCAAGTAAACATCCACTCTTCAATTTTATTTCGGATGCAACAGGAGATGATGGTTTATTATGCTTATGGTGTTGCTCAAATTCCTGTGCTACAATCTGATTTTCACTCTTATTTTTCTCCTGTTTTGCTTTACTAGCTCTAGCAATGTCATCTTTCATAATATGTTCGGGAGACATAGGAAGCAAAGTGATATTATGATCCTTATGAACAAGAGTATACTGATTTGTCCTACCATGGTGTACAGAATTTTTATCAAACTGCCATGGTCTACCAAGTAAAACAGAACATGCTTGCATGGGTACCACATCACAATCCACATAATCAGAATATGTAGCAATGCTAAAATGCACACGAACAGTACGTGTTACCTTAACCTTGCCACTATTGTTGAACCATTGGATGTAATAAGGATGAGGATGTGGTCTGGTGGATAGAAACAGCTTCTCCACCATCTCCATGCTAGCCAAGTTATTGCAACTCCCTCCATCGATGATGATGCGAACAGAACGCTCTTTCACAACTCCCTTTGTGTGGAACAAGTTGTGCCTCTGATTTTGCTCAGCGTGTGTAACCTGCACACTGAGAACACGTTGAGCAACTAAACTTTCATACCTGTCAGCGTAATCAGCAGCCATGTATTGTGTTTCTGGTTCTGCATCCTCGCCACCCTGTTCGTCACTTGCAATAAGTGCCAAAGTCTCCTCATCATAATCACTAGCGGACGCATATCCACCATCCTTAGTAACAATCATTACACGCTTGGAAGGGCATTCTCTCGCATAGTGACCTCCACCCTTGCAACGACGACATATAACCTCATGTGTTTGCCCTGTGGATGCAATAGATGAAGAAGAACTCTGTGCAGGCCCAAAAGGTGTGCTCTTCGCAGAGGGTGCAGTAGGAGCCTGTTTCCTGGTATCGCAATTAGAGTTGGAGGTTGAAGGAGGTGGTGTTGCAGCAGGACGTGCGGAAGTAGAGGAGGTACGTGGCGCCCATGATGAAGTACGGCCTGCAAAATTAGTAGTTCTCGCCATTGCCTGTCGATCCTGCACTTCACGTTCAGCTTTGCAAGCAAGATGAAATAAACGAGTGATAGTGTTATACTCCTTATACTCTAGAATAGTCTGAATCTCTCTATTTAATCCACCCATAAAACGTGCAAGCATAGCTTCATTCTCCTCAACAATACCACATCTAATCATACCAGTTTGTAATTCCTGATAATATTCTTCTACAGAATTTTTTCCTTGTCTTAAACGCTGCACATTTTGAAGCAATTCACGTTGATAATAAGGTGGCACCCAACGATTTCACATAGCAGTTTTCAAAGCAGCCCAAGTAGTTGGAATATTATCAGGGTGTATTCTACAATGTTCTGACCACCAAACACAAGCAAAACTAGTGAATGAACAAACAGCAGCAGCAACACGTCGATCCTCTGGAAATTGTAAGCATGTAAAACGTTGTTCTGTTTCTAACTCCCATGTAAGATATATATCAGGAACATATCTACCCTCAAATGTCGGAATATTCAATTTAAGTTTAGGGAGATGGTCATGATCCCGTACCTGCGGGGGTGGTGCAGCCCTACCGTTACGGTTGTAGCCATGTGGTCGACCTGGTGCGTATGGTGGTGGTTGCCCGTGGGGCGGATCTGGAGCAACCTCTCCCTCATCATCGAAATCACCATCATAATCTTCAACCTGCTCAACGACAGTAGCCGCACGAGCCACCGAAGTAGCAGCAGTATCAACAGTACCAGGATGTTGGGCGTGGCCGAGAGGCACACGTCGCGCTCGTCGTTCGAAAGGAAGAGGAACTGCAGCTGGTGGAGGTAGACGGGCAAGCACCTCATTGAACTTGGCGTCCATCTTGGTGTCGAATGTCTTCTCCAAACCATCTAGCTTCTCCATGGCCACTCCAAAGTTGTTCACGAAGTCCTGTACCTGCTCAGCCATCATTTGCTGAAATTTATCATAGAGCGCTTTGTTGGTCATGCTCTCCCAGTCGATCTCGTCATCGTGTGATCCTGGCATGGTTAGCAGAAATAGGAAACACACAATATGAAACCTACAGACTACTGGGACGTGGTGGTGGTGGTGGTGTGGCACAAATCCTTTAAGCGAATCTCAATTTCTTACCAGTTCTTACCCAGTAGCAGGCGGTGATCGGCAACCGTTGTAGCCAAAACTCTCAAAGCTTTGATAGAGCGATTGCCAGGTGGTGTCAAGCACACGGCGTAGAAGTATGTGGAGCTGGGATGGCTTATAATATGGTAGCAAAAAGGGTCAGCAATAATCAATTCAGAGATGCAAGGTTGAATAAACGCTCAACGACGGTACTGTGCTGGTCCTAGGCTAGACCGTGCTAGAGACGCGAGCCTAAAACACCAACAAAAGCACGACGATACACGTAAGCAAGGGAAAAGCACACTCGGAATTTTTTTCATTTTTTTTCGTTTTTTTTTCAAAAACTCACTACAATGGCGAGTGTCTCAAAACTCTTGCCACGTCGTATAAGCAAGATGGGCACGAATTTTTTCTTTTGGACTATTTTTTTTTCTGGAGCAATCCGGGGGCTGCGACGACCCAAAAATTTCGACAAAAAATCACTATGATAGCAAGTGTCTCAAAACGCTCCGGGGAACCTAAAATCAAGATAGGGAAAAAATATTTTCGGCCGAATTTTTTTTGGGCCAAAACGTGCTCTGCAAAGCGTGCCAGACTCTTTTTTTTTTCCGACACCTGCGCAGGTAGCAAAACACGGATCCGAAATCAAAAGGATCTCGAAACTAAACCTAAAACGAACTGGACTTGGATTGGTGGAGGATTTGTGGTGGTATATATGGACACCAATGGATAGTGATGATGGATGATGAGATATGGCAGCGGCGAAGATGGTGGTGGTATATGGCAACTATGAAGACGATGCGGTGGCGGCGTGACAACCTGTGAAAAGAACTCGAAACTCTAAAGGACTAGACACTAAGACCAGCAACTCGACACGACGATGTAACCGCCAATTCAACAAAGCAAAATACTGAAAAGACTATGCAAAGGCTCAGATTGGTTCGGATATGATGATCTAACCCTAATTTTTTTTGTGGCTTTTTCGTGGACTAAAGGTATGAAGAACAGATGCGATCTAAACTACGAAAACTGGTAAAATCTCACCGAGCAACCTGGAAATCTGATACCACTTGATAGGGGCGAAGTTGTCCCTGTCTTTCGATGAGATGGTGGCTATCGTTTTTGGTGGAGTAGACTTTGACGATCCGACTACGAACGTGTGAGCCGTCGCGCCTTAGCAATCGCTAAACCAACTCTGAGAGGTTATTGACCACGCCGGAGCACGATCAACCTGACCACGAGGGTCTATTTCCTGCACGCAAACGAAGAACAAGCAAGAAACTAAGATTGCAATCTGGATATTGCGAATATAAGAGGAAAACTTTATTGATGAAGTGGGGTTCTGTGACGCCTTGTCTGGTCGTGGAACACAAACGAAGAACGCGAAGTTGCTGCTATGGCAAACTTGTAATCTAAACAAAACCCAACCCTAAAACGAAGCCCAAAGGGCTGTATATATGGGGGAATAGAAGGGAATCTCGTGGCCCCTTGGAGGAGGGGTCCGAAACCGACCCTAAGTCAGTTTCCCCATATATACGGACTCTAAAAACAGCCTAAAATATGGTATTTCGAAATTACATGGGCCTGGCCCAAAAATAAGGTGGCGCAGCACCTATATTAGCCTATGGACGAATTTTATAAAGTGGCATCATGCATATTTCGTCCAAGGCTTCCCGCTCCCATTATGGTGGCTTCAATGTGCGAAAATCATCACTGGAAGCTCCATTGTTCTTCCCCGCACGCGCACCTTCTCCTCCATGCTTGATCCCGCTCCAATGGTCATCCTTCTTATCCATGCTAGGTCCTTCATTCATAAGTAAAACAAAAGTATCCAATTTAGGCAGCATCATACGTTCATGAATATTAGAAGGATTTCCAAGAAACGAAAGTACCTGGTAATTCAATTGACGTGCGCGAGCTCTAGTAATTGGTCCTGTATGTATAGCAGTCGGGGTGGGTGTAACATTAGTAGGGATGTCCTCATCATCTTGTGGGCAGGCTTTGTTGAGGCTCATGAAGTCAATGCACATACGCTCCTTCCTGCACTTCTTTGGGACGACCACCGTGTTGGAAAGCCACTCCAGGTAGCGCACCTCCCGGATGACCCCAACTTCCTTCATCTTGCCGACCTCCTGGGCGATGAACGCCTGCTTCCCCTGAGCTTGCCTCCTTGCCTTCTTCTTGACGGGGCGTGCGTTTGGGCACACCATGAGGTAGTTTTGATCACATCCCTCGGGACCCCCACCAGGTCGGAGGCGTTCCATGCGAACGTGTCCTTGTTCACGCGGAGGAACATCAGCAACACCTCCTCTTGATCCCGGGGCAAGTCGGCGCCAATGGTGAAGGTAAGGCCCGTGTTTTCTTCGTCCACTGCCACCCGTTTTGTCTCTGCCCGGCTCTAGGAGAACAGCTGCCTCTTCTTTACTGGCACGGCGTCAGGATGCCCCCGGAGTCTTCTGTGTCCTGCGCGGCATCCCCGGCACTGGGGAGCGCTGCGGCCGCTCCCTTGTAGGTGATCCCGAGCGTGTGGGACGCGTCCTTGACATTTGCCTGGACGGTGAGGATACCACCTCTCCCAAGCATCTTGACAACGTTGTAGCCCGGGTGCTTTGACGCCATGAACTGGGCGAGTGCGGGGTGGTTGAGTATTGCGTCGTACGGGAGGTGGATGTGGGCGACGTCGAAGTCGACCTGCTCGGTGTGGAAGTTGGACCGGTGACAAAGGTGACGGGGAGACACACCCGCCCCACGGGGGCGACAGATCCTTCGACCACCCCGACAAAGGGTCCTGAAGGCATGATTCGATCGCGAGGCAGCTGCAGCATGTCGAAGGCCTCCACAGAAATGACTTTGAGGCCGGCGCCATAGTCTATGAGGGTCTTGGAGATAGCCACACCGCTTATGGTGGGCGTGTACAACATGGGGAGCGCCCCGGAAGTCGCCGTCGTCTTGGGGTGGTCCTCGGGGCCGAAGAGATGTCGATCTCAGGCCACGCCCGGGGCAGCGTGAGATCGGGCTGCTGTTGGACTGCTCCTACGTGGCGGAGGAACTGCTTGACTTGATGGTTCAAGGAGGGTGCCGTCGTCCCGATGAGGATGTAGGCGACCGCACAGCCAGCCCCATGCTCCTTGGCGCCAACGCTCGCCATGGGCCGGCCGGCGTCGAGAATCTTGCCTGCCATGGAGTCATCGAACCAAGGCCTGATGGTTGCTGAGAGTGGGGATACTTCGACACGTCCCCTACATAGCATGCCAAATGTCAGATTTCATGCTCTGCAAAACCCTCAAGGTTCGGACACAGGGGCGTGTGCGAAGGTTCCCTATAGCCTAGCCCAACCTAGCTTGCTACTCGATGGTTACTACGATGAACTCGCTCCATGACGAGGAAGAAGATGAACACGGCAGTTTACCTAGGTTCGGGCCACTATGAAGCATAATACCCTACTCTTGCTCTGTTGGATTGCCTCTCGTGGAGGTTTGGTGGATGAACTAGTACAGTGGTTTTGAGCCTCGCGAGGGCACTCAAGAGGTGTTCTTGGATCTTAGCCTTGTGGTAGTTTGTTGAGTAGCTAAGTGTTGGATATGATGTATGGTGTGGCTAATAGAGGCGAAGTTGTCCCTGTCTTTCGATGAGATGGTGGCTATCGTTTTTGGTGGAGTAGACTTTGACGATCCAACTACGAACGTGTGATGACGCCACACCTTAGCAATCGCTAAACCAATTCCGAAAGGTTATTGACCACGCCGGAGCACGATCAACCTGACCACGAGGGTCTGTTTCCTGCATGCAAACAAAGAACAAGCAAGAAACTAAGATTGCAATCTGGATATTGTGAATATAAGAGGAAAGCTTTATTGATGAAGTGGGGTTCTGTGACGCCTTTGTCTGGTCGTGGAACACAAACGAAGAACGCGAAGTTGCAGCTATGGCGAACTTGTAATCTAAACAAAGCCCAACCCTAAAACGACGCCCTAAGGGTTGTATATATGGGGGAATAGAGGGGAATTTTGTGGCCCCTTAGAGGAGGGGTCCGAAACAGACCTTATCTCAGTTTCCCCATACACACGGACTCTAGAAACAGCCTATAATAAGGTATTTCGAAATTACATGGGCCTGGCCCAACAATAAGGTTGCGTAGCACCTATATTAGCCTAGGGACAAATTTTGTAAGTAGCATCATGCATATTTCGTCCAAGGCTTCTTGCTCCCATTATGGTGGCTTCAAAGTGCGAAAATCATCACTCGAAGCTCCATTGTTCTTTCCCACGCGCGCACCTTCTTCTCCATGCTTGATCCCGCTCCCATGGTCATCCTTCTTATCCATGCTAGGTCCTTCATTCATAAGTAAAACAAAAGTATCTAATTTAGGAAGCATCATATGTTCATGAACATTAGAAGGATTTGCAAGAAATGAAAGTACCTGGTATCAATTGACGTGCGCGAGCTCTAGTAATTGGTCCTGTATGTATAGAAGTCGGAGTTGTGGGTGTAGCATTAGCAGGGATGTCCTCATCATCCTCCCCTTCTTGAACTGAAGTCGTCCTCGACGGAGGCTCATCTTCCTCACCCAAATAAGGCTTCAAATCTGCAATGTTAAAAGTGGGGCTAACCCCAAACTGTATAGGCAGCTCAAGTTTATATGCATTATCATTTATTTTCTCTAACACCTTAAAAGGGCCATCAACACGTGGCATTAACTTTGACTTGTGCAAATCAGGAAATCTATCCTTACGCAAATGTAACCAAACAAGATCTCTAGGTGCAAAGTCAAAATGTTTTCTACCCTTATCTCCAGCAATTTTGTATTTAGCATTCATATGCTCAATGTTTTCCTTCGTTAACTCATGCATCTTTAATAACAATTCAACACGTTCTTTAGCATCAAAATTAACCTTCTCCGAAGATGGAAGAGGCAACAAATCAATAGGTGCACGAGGTAATAAACCATACACAACTTCAAAAGGGCACATCTTAGTGGTAGAATGTAGTGAATGATTATAAGCAAATTCAACATGAGGCAAGCATTCTTCCCACATTTTCAGGTTATTCTTCAAAACAGCCCTAAGCATAGTAGACAATGATCTATTGACTACTTTAGTTTGGCCATCAGTTTGGGGATGACATGTAGTACTAAAAAGTAGTTTAGTTCCCAACTTAGCCCATAAACATCTCCAAAAAAGGTTAAGAAATTTAGCATCACGATCTGAAACAATTGTATTTGGCACACCATGCAATCGAATAATTTCACGAAAGAACAAATCAGCAACATGAGCATCATCATCACATTTATGACATGGTATAAAGTGTGCCATTTTGGAAAATCTATCCACGACAACAAATATGCTATCCCTCCCCTTCTTAGTTCGAGGTAAACCTAAAACAAAGTCCATAGATATATCCTCCCAAGGAACACTAGGTATAGGCAAAGGCATATATAAACCATGAGGATTGAGTCGTGACTTAGCTTTTTGACATGTAGTGAAGCGAGCAACAAAACACTCAACATCCCGTCTCATCTTTGGCCAAAAGAAATGTGTAGAAAGTATGTCCTCCATTTTCTTCACGCCAAAGTGTCCCATTAATCCTCCTCCATGTGCGTCCTATAACAACAAAAGACGAACGGAGCTAGCTGGAATGCATAGCTTGTTAGCACGGAACACAAATCCATCATTAATAACGAACTTGTTCCATGTTCTCCCTTCTTTACAAGGCTGCAACACATCTCTAAATTCAGCATCATGCACATATTGATCTTTGATGGTCTCCAAACCAAATATCTTAAAGTCAAGTTGTGAAAGCATAGTATATCGACGAGACAAAGCATCAGCAATAACATTTTCTTTACCCTTCTTGTGTTTAATGACATAAGGGAAAGTCTCAATGAATTCAACCCATTTAGCATGTCTACGGTTCAGTTTTGCTTGACTTTTAATATGTTTCAAAGATTCCTGATCAGAATGTATAACAAATTCTTTGGGCCATAAATAATGTTGTCATGTTTCCAAAGTCTGAACAAGAGCATATAATTCCTTATCATAAGTAGAATAATTCAGACTAGGCCCACTCAGTTTTTCACAAAAGTACGCAACAGGTTTACCATCTTGTAATAACACACCTCTTAACCCAATTCCACTAGCATCACATTCAAGCTCGAAAGTCTTATTAAAATCAGGAAGTTGGAGTAAAGCAGCATGTGTTAACTTATCTTTCAAAACCTTGAAGGCTTCTTCCTATGCGGTAGCCCAAGAAAAAGGCACATCCTTCTTTGTAAGCTCATTGAGAGGCACGACAATGGTGCTGAAATCTCTCACAAAACGACTATAGAAACCATCGAGGCCAAGAAAACTCCTCACTTGTGTGACCGTTTTGGGTTGCGGCCAACTCTCAATGGCTTCAATCTTGGCTTTATCAACTTCAATTCTTTATGGAGTTACAACATAGCCAAGAAAAGATATTCGATCGGTGCAAAAGGTGCACTTCCCAAGGTTACCAAACAAACGTGCATCACGTAGAGCAATAAAAACAGCACGTAGATGTTCCAAATGTTCCTCCAAAGATCTACTAAAAATCAATATATCATCAAAATAGACTACCACAAATCGTCCAATGAAAGCACGTAAAACCTCGTTCATTAATCTCACGAAAGTGCTAGGTGCATTAGTTAACCCAAAAGGCATGACTAACCACTCATATAATCCAAACTTAGTTTTAAATGTTGTTTTCCATTCATCTCCCAATTTCATACGAATTTGATGGTATCCACTACGCAAATCAACTTTGGAGAAAATTGTAGAACCACTTAATTCATCAAGCATATCATCTAGTCTAGGAATAGGATGACGATAATGAATAGTAATATTATTAATGCCTCTACAATCCACACACATGCACGATGTACCATCCTTTTTAGGCACTAGAATAATAGGAACAGCACAGGGACTAAGGGATTCGTGTATATAACCTTTGTCAAGCAGGTCCTATACTTGACGCATAATCTCATTTGTCTCCTCTGGATTGGTACGGTATGGCGCATGGTTGGGTAGGGATGCACCGGGAATTAAGTCAATCTGATGCTCAATCCCGCGAATAGGCGGTAATCCCGGTGGCACGTCTTGTGGAAAGACATCAGCGAACTCCTGCAAATGTTAATGACAGATTTAGTAGCAAGTAAACATCCACTCTTCAATTTTATTTCGGATGCAACAGTAGATGATGGTTTATTATGCTTATGGTGTTGCTCAAATTCCTGTGCTACAATCTGATTTTCACTCTTATTTTTTTCTTGTTTTGCTTTACTAGCTCTAGCAATGTCATCTTTCATAATATGTTCCGGTGACATAGGAAGCAAAGTGATATTTTGATCCTTATGAACAAGAGTATACTGATTTGTCCTATCATGGTGTACAGAATTTTTATCAAACTGCCATGGCCTACCAAGTAAAACAGAACATGCTTGCATGGGTACCACATCACAATCCACATAATCAGAATATGTAGCAATGCTAAAATGCACATGAACAGTACGTGTTACCTTAACCTTGCCACTATTGTTGAACCATTGGATGTAATAAGGATGAGGATGTGGTCTGGTGGTTAGAGACAGCTTCTCCACCATCTCCATGCTAGCCAAGTTATTGCAACTCCCTCCATCGATGATGACACGAACAGAACACACCTTCACAACTCCCTTTGTGTGGAACAAGTTGTGCCTCTGATTTTGCTCAGCCTGTGTAACCTACACACTGAGAACACGTTGAGCAACTAAACTTTCAGACCTATCAGCGTAATCAGCAGCCATGTAGTGTGTCTCTGGTTCTGCATCCTCGCCACCCTGTTCTTCACTTCCAATGAGAGCCAAAGTCTCCTCATCATAATCACTAGCGGACGCATATCCACCATCCTCAGTAACAATCATTACACGTTTGGAAGGGCATTCTCTCGCAAAGTGACCTCCACCCTTACAACGACGGCATATAACCTCATGTGTTTGCCCTGTGGATGCAATAGATGAAGAAGAGCTCTGTGCGGGCCCAGAAAGTGTGCTCGTCGCATAGGGTGGATTAGGAGCCTGTTTCCTGGTATCGCGGTTGGAGTTGGAGGCTGGAGTAGGTGGCGTTGCAACAGGACGTGCGGAAGTAGAGGAGGTACATGGCGTCCATGATGAAGTGCGACCTGTAGAAAAAGGAGTTCTCGCCATTGCCTGTCGATCCTGCACTTCGCGTTTAGCTTTGCAAGCAAGATGAAATAAATGAGTGATAGTGTTATACCCCTTATACTCTAGAATAGTCTGAATCTCTCTATTTAATCCACCCATAAAACGTGCAAGCATAGCTTCATTCTCCTTAACAATACCACATCTAATCATGCCAGTTTGTAATTCCTGATAATATTCTTCAACAGAATTTTTTCCCTGTCTTAAACGCTGCAAATTTTGAAGCAATTCACGTTGATAATAAGGTGGCACCCAACGATTATGCATAGCAGTTTTCAAAGCAACCCAAGTAGTTGGAATATTCGCATGGTGTATTCTGCAATGTTCTGACCACCAAACACAAGCAAAGCTAGTGAATGAACAAACAGCAGTAGCAACGCGTCTATCCTCAGGAAATTGTAAGCATGTAAAACGTTGTTCTGTTTCTAACTCCCATGTAAGATATATATATGAGGAACATATCTACCCTCAAACATCAGAATATTCAATTTAAGTTTAGGGAGATGGTCATGATCCTGTACCTGAGGGGGTGGTGCAGCCCTACCATTACGGTTGTAGCCATGTGGTCGACCGGGTGCGTATCTTGGTGGTTGCCCCTGAGGCTGATCTAGAGCTACCTCTCCCTCATCATCATAATCACCATCATAATCGTCAACCTGCTCAATGACAGTAGCAGCAGGAGCCACAGAAGTAGCAGCAGTATCAACAGTACCAGTATGCTGGCCTTGGCCGAGAGGCACACGTCACGCTCGTCGTTCGAAAGGGATAGGAGCTGCAGCTGGTGGTGGTAGACGGGCAAGCACCTCATTGAACTTGGCGTCCATCTTGGTGTCGAATGTCTTCTCCAAACCATCGAGCTTCTCCATGGCCTCTCCAAAGTTGGTCACGAAATCTTGTACCTGGTCAGCCATCATTTGCTGAAATTTATCATAGAGCGCTTTGTTGGTCATGCTCTCCCAGTCGCTTTCGTCGTCGTGTGATCCTGACATGGTTAGCAGAAATAGGAAACACACAAGAATATGAAACCTATAGACTACTAGGACGTGGTGGTGATGGTGGTGGTGTGTCACAAATCCTTTAAGCGAATCTCAAATTCTTACCAGTTCTTACCCAGCAGCAGGCGGTGATCGGCAACCGTTGTAGTCAAACTCTCAAAGCTTGGATAGAGCGATTGCCAGGTGGTGTCAAACACACGACGTAGATGTATGTGGAGCTGGGATGGCTTATTGTATGGTAGCAAAAAGGGTTAGCAATAATCAATTCAGAGATGCAAGGTTGAATAAACGCTCAACGACGGTACTATGCTGGTCCTAGGCTAGACTGTACTAGAGACGCGAGCCTAAAACACCAACAAAATCACGACGCTACACGTAATCAAGGGAAAAGCACACTCTGAAAAAAAATTGGTTTTTTTGGCGCCTCTTTTTTTTGCTCAAAAAAAATCACTATAATGGCGAGTGTCTCAAAACTCTTCCCACGTCGTATAAGCAAGATGGGCACGAAATTTGTTGGACTATATTTTTTTTTCTTTGTCTGGGGCAATTCGGGGGCTGCGACGACCAAAAATTTTGACAAAAATCACTATGATGGCAAGTGTCCCAAAACGCTCCGAAGAACCTAAAACCAAGATAGGGAAAAAATATTTTCAGTCGAATTTTTTTGGGGCCAAAACGTGCTCTGCAAAGTGTGCCAGACTTTTTTTTGACACCTACGTAGGTAGCAAAACACGAATCCGAAATCAAAAGGATCTTGAAAGTAAACCTAAAACGAGCTGGACTCGGATTGGTGGAGGATTGGTGGTGGTATATATGGACACCAATGGATAGTGATGATGGATGGTGATATATGGCAGCGATGGTGATGGTGGTGGTATATGGCAACTATGAAGATGATGCGGTGGCGGCGTGACAACCTGTGAAAAGAACTCGAAACTCTAATGGACTAGACACTAAGACCAGCAACGCGACACGATGATGTAACCACAAATTCAACAAAGCAAAATACTGAAAAGACTATGCAAAGGCTCAGATTGGTTCAGATATGATGATCTAACCCTAAATTTTTTTGTGGCTTTTTCGTGGACTAAAGGTATGAAGAACAGATGCGATCTAAACTACGAAAACTGGTAAAATCTCACCGAGCAACGTGGAAATCTGATACCACTTGATAGAGGCGAAGTTGTCCCTGTCTTTCGATGAGATGGTGGCTATCGTTTTTGGTGGAGTAGACTTTGACGATCCGACTACGAACGTGTGATGACGCCGCGCCTTAGCAATCGCTAAACCAATTTTGAGAGGTTATTAACCACGCTGGAGCACGATCAACCTGACCACGAGGGTCTGTTTCCTGCACGCAAACGAAGAACAAGCAAGAAACTAAGATTGCAATCTGGATATTTCGAATATAAGAGGAAAGCTTTATTGATGAAGTGGGGTTCTGTGACGCCTTTGTCTGGTCATGGAACACAAACGAAGAACGCGAAGTTGCAGCGATGGTGAACTTGTAATCTAAACAAAACCCAACCCTAAAACGACGCCCTAAGGGCTGTATATATGGGGGAATAGAGGGGAATTTCGTGGCCCCTTGGAGGAGGGGTCCGAAACAGACCTTATCTCAGTTTCCCAATACATACGGACTCTAGAAATAGACTATAATATGGTATTTTGAAATTACATGGGCCTGGCCCAACAATAAGGTGGCGCAACACCTATATTAGCCTAGGGACGAATTTTGTGAGTAGCATCATGCATATTTCGTCCAAGGCTTCTTGTTCCCATTATGGTGGCTTCAAAGTGCGAAAATCATCACTGGAAGCTCCATTGTTCTTTCCCGCGTGCGCACCTTCTTCTCCATGCTTGTTCCCGCTCCCATGGTCATCCTTCTTATCCATGCTAGGTCCTTCATTCATAAGTAAAACAGAAGCATCATATGTTCATGAACATTAGAAGGATTTGCAAGAAACAAAAGTACCTGGTAATTCAATTGACGTGCGCGAGCTCTAGTAATTGGTCCTGTATGTATAGAGGTCGGAGTTGTGGGTGTAGCATTAGCAGGGATGTCCTCATCAGTGGCCTAGCCTCTATATATAGCAGCGGCCCGGGTCCTCTTCCCTTATCACAATGGCGGGAAGGGATCCCACAACGGACATTTTTAAAGGGGGACAGGAGTACATCCACCCATGTCCAAAGGTGCTCTTCGTATGCAAAGTGGATGTCCTTCCTTTGGAAGACGCTGACATCCGCCCTGCGGGGCTCGTGCTCGTGGTCTTGTTGCACCAGAATGGAAACCTTTGGGTGACGCTTTGGGAACCCGCATACGTTCTTGCTCCCTTTGCACTAAAGCGGAAACTGTGCCACCTGGCGCGCTAGCGCCCGCCTATCCTTCCTGGCGTCACCTTTGACTCATGAGGCCGGGCTCTGCATAGAGATCTCCGCCGCTTAGGAAGGGGCCCGAGGAGGCCCATCCTTGTAGTCCTTGGTGCCATTCTTCCTCGCTAGCCCAGGGTCCTCGCAAGGGTCTTGTCTTGAGTAGTGCCATGCCAGGCCAAGCCCGGCTGACGAAGTGGGCCAGGTCCTGGGCCGTAGGCAGGCTGGGCTGGGTACCCCTGTTCCCAGAACACCGACAGATTCATAATACTCAATCCAACACAAAGATCCTCAAAGGGTGCCCCAACATTTGTACTGGAGAAGCTAGGACAAGAACATGTATCAACCCCTATGCATATATTACCATAATGTCACCTCGGGAATCCGCAAGTTGAGTACCAAGACAAAGATCAAGTGAATCACTTGAATACCCCGATGAAACTACGAGTATCTGCATACAAGACATATATCAAGTGCTCTCGAATCCATAAAAGTATTCACTCTGATAATAACAAAATCTCAAAGGGAAAACTCAATTCATCACAACAATATAGAGATGGGAAAACACCACGTGATCCAACTATATTAACAAAGCCCATGATACCTCAAGATCGTGGCATCTCAAGAACACGAGAGAGAGAGAGAGAGATTGAACACATAGATACTGGTACAAACCATCTGCCCCGAGGGTGGACTACTACCTCCTCCTCATGGACTCTGTCGGGGTGATTAAGATGGCCACCGGAGATGATCTACCCTCTCTGGCAAGGTATCATTCTCTCTCTAGATTGGTTTTTCATCTATATAGAGGCCTTGCGGCGGTGGAACATAGAGTCTATGGTTATTTCTGATGTTTTTTATATTTATAAGAATTTTGGGCATTGGTTTCACGTGGAGATGGGCCATGAGGTGAGCACCCTGCACCAGGGCACGGTTTGGGGTCCTAGCATGCCTTGGTGGAGGGTGGCCACCTCGTGACTCTTATGCCCCCCCTCACAAAGCGTCGGATGTCTCTTTTATTCCAAAAAATGGTCAAAAAGTTTCGGGCAATTCTGAGAGCTTTCATTTTCTACACAAAAAACATCACCACAGTAGTTCTGCTGAAAACATTGTTAGTCCGGGTTAATTCTAAATAAATCATATAAAGTGCAGCAAACCATATAAAATTATTGTAAACATAGGTGAATACGGCATGAATATTTCATAAATTATCGATACGTTGGTGACGTATCACTCGCTTTGTTTTCTCTCTTGATTTCTCCCTTTTCCCCCTCGAAGTGTAAAAAAGTCTACACTACCGGGATTGCCCCGTATCAAAAGATTTGTGAATCTTTGTCTTCATGTACTTGTCGATGCATGGCCACGTGCTCCAATGCTTCCATCTTGTCGTCTCTCATAGAATCATAGGTGTCATTGTCTTAAAGAACCATGGTCCTTTTTTGGACACTCGTAGGTCTTGTGGCTGCGGCCTTGGCACGTGAAACACTTGATGGAGCTTGATTTAGCGGTGGCATCCTTTGATGGTGTAGAGTATGAAGCCCTTGGCTAATAGTTCTTGAAGTAGGAGGACAGCTTGACTAAGTCATCCTGTCCTTGAAACTTGACTTGTTGCCGGTAGGTGTTGTAGATTTCGTAGTCGAAGGCATCATGGTCGTAGAAGTTTGAGCACTTGAACCATAGGTCTTGGAAGAGAACTTGGAATACTTGTAGTCATCTTGCACTTGGTGTTCCGGGTTGCTTGATGTACTAACTCGAGTATATTGGAGTATGGTTTACAGTCCACGATTTTCTTGACTTGGTAGTTGAGGCCATTCAAGAAGTGCCCCATTGGTTGCTCGTCATCTTCCTTGACATTGGCTCGGATCATGGAAAATTCCATTTCTAGATAGTATTCTTCTACGGACATTGTTCCTTGCTTGAGTAGTTGTAGCTTTTTGAAGAGATCACGGTCGTAGTGTGTAGGAACATAACAAGCTCCCATGAGGTCTTTAATTTGAGTCCAAGTGGTGATAGGAGGTTCACCTTTTTGTCTTCTTCGTTCCATCACTTGTTCCGACCAAATGAGAACATAGTCTTGGAAGTCATTGAAGCCATGGCAATCTTCTTTTCCTCAAAGTTGTGCAAACGGAATATCTTGTCAACTTTGAGTGCCCATGAGAGATAGTCTTCGGGGTCATTCCTTTCGGAGAACTTAGGTATGGTGAAATTGAGCTTGCCGAATCATTGTTCGTCATTGTAGCTATTTTGGCGATGCCCTTGAGAATGAGGAAGTGCATCAACGTTGTTGTCGGGTTGACGTTGTGGTTGCCTTGGGGCATCGTCATTATTGTACTCGATGTCATGTGCTTGAGGACGTTGACGCAGTCCTCGCACTCAGTTTTGTTGTTCTTGTTGCTCCTATTGGCGAGCCGCTTCTTCTTGTCGTTCTTGCTGGGTGCTTCTTGTTCTTGGTGAGCTTGGAGGTTGCGATCTTCAAAGGCGTGACTAGCTTCTTGTAGGGCACAGTGTGCGTGAAGCACTTGTTCATGGCGACGACGGTGTTCTAGATACGGGTCAAACCGAGGGTGGACCGATCTTCATGAATTGGAGGTAGATTCAGGAAGAACACGAAGAACACGAGGGGAGAACATGGAGAAATCAATGGGGAAAACACTCTATTGGATAAGATCCACACCAAGTAGTCTTCCAATCACAAGCAATACATGAGGTGCATCAAGATCCAAGAACAACAATGGAAATAAGGATACATAGGTAGTTAATCCAAATCTCTAGGAGAGATGGTCCTTGGAATCCGTAGATGGATCTTCCCTCGAAATGGGCCTTGACATCCTCTAGGGATCTTCTCTGGTGGGGGCCTTAGTCTCCATGAGAGAAGTAGAGGAAGGAGCAAAGCTCATCTAAGAATGAGCTATCACTTTGCTAAGGCTACAAATAAGGAGGGGGAGGAGTATATATAGGCTAGTCCACGAAGGGGTAAGTGAGAGGCGAGTACATTGGCCTCCAGCCTGCTTTTGCCTGCATAGGGGTTAGATGTCCGGCCAGGGGCCAAATGTCCAGGGCTTCACGAGTCACCGGATGTCCGGGCTGGGGAGGCCGGATGTTCGGCCAGGAGGCTCCCGATTTGTGAGGTTCTAGAGTCCTCGCGCAGGATATCTAGGCAGGGAGATGGATGTCCAGCTAGTCGATGGTGCGCCAGATGTCCAGGCTCTAGACGGTCCGATTGCTGTATATCTTATAGCCCTGCCTTGTTGCTGGTTGTGTCTCCAAGCGACCGATGTCCGAGCCTTGGCCAGATGTCCGATCGCTGTAGCATCAACAACTCTGTCTTCTTCCGTCGTCTCTTCCACGCTTCCCTCGCGGATGGTGTTGTCGATCCTTAGCGCTTGTACTCCTCGTCAGTCATGAAGTTCCAACAATTATGCACACGGGAGGAGTGTCAAGTAGTATACCATCCTCGAAGGGGTCAAGAGAACACTTGTAAAGGAGATGATTCACCTATATCTATGTGGAGTGGATGTCGCACGTGTCACTTGCCAAACGAAATCTTGTCGTGCTGATGTCCGCAGGATGCTCTGCATTATCCCCCCCCCTTGGGAAAGATCCGTCCTCGGATCAAAATCCCAATCACCATGGTAAGGAGATGGCATCATCGTGTAGAAATGAACAATCACCAAGCACTTCTCATTATCAAGCACGAAATGGGCACTCTCCAATGTCTCACCATCTTGTAATTCCTTCAAAAGGAGCAAACACGACAAACACTTGGAAGAACAAATGTGGTTAGCATTAAGCAAAACCAAGCATTCAAGTGGTGAATCACCTATCAAGTGTTGCCATCATGCATATCATACGGTGTGACAAGGGATAGTGTCATGGCATGTAAACATATAAATTGAGCACGAGCGGAGTTATCATGGGAACAAGTATGCGAAGGCGAGGTAGGGATGCTAAAATCTGTGACAATAGAACAAGCATCTACCTCAACTTCATAGCAATCATGCACAAAGCAATTAACGAAAGGTCCATGGTAGGCATAGGAATCATTCACAACACCAAGTAAAATGAAGTGTCTAAACACATGGGGCAAGCCAAAGTGCAAGGCAATCCAAGCATAATGTCCATATAGTGTAGTGAAGATAGTGTGTCACTCAACACAATATAAAGATCAATAGGTCATTCTATGTGTGTGTCGTTATTTTCTCACGACAGATGCCATGGGTAGGCTTATCGAAGGTGGCTGGGACCGAAGGACGCCGACGGGCTCCGGGAGCGGGATTAGGCACAAGCGGTGACTGACCCACGATGTACCCAAGTTCAGGGCCCTCTGTGGGAGGTAATAACCCTAGTCCTGCCTGATCTAGTTGATTGATGAGGAGAGGTTACAATCGTGCTCCTTGAGCTTTATCTAGAGGTGGAAGGAGGAGCAGCCGACTCCCCTTCCCCGTCTACGAAGGTGGTGGTGGAATGAGGTATTCCTTGGTGTGCGTGTGTCCTCGTCTGTCTGTTGCTTGCCCCTGGATGGGAGGCTCCAGGGGGTTTTATAGGCCACCCCCCGGATTACAATATGGGTGGAAAGCCATGGGGAGCCCCAGCTGGCAGGCTCCGTAGCCGGCCACGGGGCCCCCGGCTGGAGGGTCTCATCACTGGTAGGGCCCACCGGCTCGGAGGTCTCGTCGAGAGTCGGAGGGGCCCGCACGATAGATCCCTGCATTGGTCACTTTGCAGCATGGGTCGTCCTTCGGAGCGTCGCCTTGTGGTAGCCGGCCGCGGTCAGTGGTACAACCGGCAGCACTGTAGCCATGCCGGGGCAGGTCGTTGAGTGGTTGGAGGCGTGCCGGCACTGTTGGAAGCCCGATCATGGTCAGTCGAAGTCAGTAGCACTATTGCCTCCATTGTGGCCATACGGGCACTGCCCCCCGATGGGATGGGCGCCACTATAGCCGTGGACGTCTGGGCCGTGGGATCCAAGGCACGGCCGCCTAGGGGGCCAGGAATCCCTGCCCCCAGCCGACAGTCCTAGCAGAGCCGACCATGTGTAGCTAGTAGGGCCCAGCCGGCATCGCGTAGCTAGCTAGGTACAATCTTGGCTGTAGGGGGAGGCGGCTCGCCCTTCAGTCATTTCACAAAGTTGGAGTTGGGGGTTACTTTAGGCTACCCCGAGGTTATCCCCCCGACAGTAGTCCCCGAAGCAGGGGAGGCCCGCCGCCGAGCCACGGCGGACCATGCCACGGCCCGCTTCGGAAGCTGGATGTCGATGGGCGGTCGGCCGCCGGCTATGCAGCCGGCCGACGCTTCGAGCATTGTCTCGGGCACCTTGTCTGAGGTACATCTGTGTCATGTGGGAGACGTAACACGTCGCGACCCTGAAAGGCCACGCGGCAGACATGACCGGACTGGGAGGCAGGGCCCGCCCCGGCCACGGCCTCATCCCGCGCACGCGAATCTTCTGTGATTTGGGCCGTCGGTTGGCAAGCCCGAGGGCATTAGCTATCATCCCGCATGTGAAGGGGTTCGTGGGATACGTGCGCAATGAATCCGCCCCCCACGACTGTTGGCACGGGGTTTAAATGGGGAGGGGAAGGAGAACGGAGCGGCACATTTGTTCCCTCTCCGAGAGAACGAGAGAAAGAGAGTGAAGCCTGTGCCTTTCGCCGTGCCCCCATCGTCGCCACCAAAGCATGCCCCGTAGCCGAGCACACGCGCCCGCCGCCGTGCCGGCAAGCCCCTCAAGGAGTCATGGCGAGCAAGGGGGCGTGGGATGGCAGCATCGTCGATGAGCAGTTCATCGAGCACCTCCGCCACCACCGCAAGCTACCGGCAGAGGAGCTCGTGGAGGCGCACATTGCCGGGCCAGAGAATTCCCCGGCCCCGTGGGACGGCGAGGTGGTCGTCTTTGCCGAGCACTTCCTCCATCAGCTCGGGCTCCCGGCCAGCACGTTCTTCCGGTGGTTCTTGACGCGGTTCGGCCTGCAGCCACACCACCTCGCCCCCAACGTCGTTCTGTAGCTGGCGGCCTACGTCACCCTCTGTGAGGGCTACCTGGGGGTGGAGTCGAGGCTTGACCTCTGGTTCCTCCTCTTCTTCCTCAAGAGGCATACGACGAAGGATCCGGTGACGAAGGAGGCGGTCATGACCGCTTGCGGGGGTGCTTTGATCCACATCCGCTAGGGAGCTGGCTTCCTGAAGCTCCCGCTGCAGGAGTCGGTGAAGAACTTGTAGCGGGGATTCTTCTATGTGAAGAATGTGAAGCTAGAGGAGGACCACATCAACCTCCCCGACTTCGTTAACGTGCCGCCGGTGGCGATGCTGAACTGGTGGCTGGCTCCGCCTCAGGCCCCGGAGATAGCGGACCGGCTCTACAAGCGGGTGCTACACATGATCAGGTCTGAGGGCCTGAAGGCGTCCGATTTGCTAACGGCGATGGTGGCGCACCGAGTGCAACCGCTACAGAGCCGACCACACCTCATCTACCAGATGAGGGGACGGCATGCCCCCTGCCTGCTCTCCATCAAGGAGTTGAAGCCGGTTCATGTGGCGTGGTGGGTGAACGCTATCTCCACGGCGAAGCTAAAGGAGGAGAGCTGGCAGTGGGGGAAAACCCCATACAGTTGAAGCCATCCAGCACCGCCGGTAAGTGATTCAGCCGGCTCATCCTCCTTTTCCTCATCGGGGGTGCCGCCTCGATTTGATGGTGGAAAGAAACTCCTGGCTTGCAGGTTTTCCCTCGTTGCAGGAGTACGGGGAGCCAGCCGCCGACTTTGCAGGCTCGAACCACGAGGAGGTGGAGGATGTCGACGACGTGGAGCCGATCGACTCGGATTGAGCCGGCGCATCTGATGAGGACATCCCTACTAATGTTACACCCACCCCGACTGCTATACATACAGGACCAATTACTAGAGCTCGCGCACGTCAATTGAATTACCAGGTACTTTCGTTTCTTGGAAATCCTTCTAATATTCATGAACATATGATGCTGCCTAAATTAGATACTTTTGTTTTACTTATGAATGAAGGACCTATCATGGATAAGAAGGATGACCATTGGAGCGGGATCAAGCATGGAGGAGAAGGTGCGCGCGCGGGGAAGAACAATGGAGCTTCCAGTGATGATTTTCGCACATTGAAGCCACCATAATGGGAGTGGGAAGCTTTGGACGAAATATGCATGATGCCACTTTATAAAATTCGTCCATAGGCTAATATAGGTGCTGCGCCACCTTAATTTTGGGCCAGGCCCATGTAATTTCGAAATACCATATTATAGGCTGTTTTTAGAGTCCGTATGTATGGGGAAACTGACTTAGGGTCGGTTTCGGACCCCTCCTCCAAGGGGCCACGAAATTCCCTTCTATTCCCCCATATATACAACCCTTAGGGCTTCGTTTTAGGTTTGGGTTTTGTTTAGATTACAAGTTCGCCATAGCAACAACTTCGCGTTCTTCGTTTGTGTTCCACGACCAGACAAAGGCGTCACAGAACCCCACTTCATCAATAAAGCTTTCCTCTTATATTCGCAATATCCAGATTGCAATCTTAGTTTCTTGCTTGTTCTTCGTTTGCGTGCAGGAAATAGACCCTCGTGGTCAGGTTGATCGTGCTCCGGCGTGGTCAATAACCTCTCAGAGTTGGTTTAGCGATTGCTAAGGCGCGACGTCTCACACGTTCGTAGTCGGATCGTCAAAGTCTACTCCACCAAAAACGATAGCCACCATCTCATCGAAAGACAGGGACAACTTCGCCTCTATCAAGTGGTATCAGATTTCCAGGTTGCTCGGTGAGATTTTACCAGTTTTCGTAGTTTAGATCGCATCTGTTCTTCATACCTTTAGTCCACGAAAAAGCCACAAAAAAAATTAGGGTTAGATCATCATATCCGAACCAATCTGTGCCTTTGCATAGTCTTTTCAGTATTTTGCTTTGTTGAATTTGCGGTTACATCGTCGTGTCGAGTTGTTGGTCTTAGTGCCTAGTTCTTTAGAGTTTCGAGTTCTATTCACAAGTTGTCACGCCGCCAACGCATCGTCTTCATAGTCGCCATATACCACCACCATCATCCCCGCTGCCAGTTATCCATTGGTGTCCATATATACCACCACCAATCCGAGTCCAGCTCGTTTTAAATTTAGTTTCGAGATCTTTTTGATTTCGGATTCGCGTTTTGCTACCTGTGTAGGTGTCGGATTTTGGCACGCTTTGCAGAGCACGTTTTGGCCCAAAAAAATTTCGGCCAAAAATATTTTTTCCCTATCTTGATTTTAGGTTCTCCGGAGCGTTTTGAGACACGTGCTATCATAGTGAGTTTTGTCGAAATTTTTTGGTCGTCGCAGCCCCCGCATCGCTCCAGAAAAAAAAAATCAATTTTTTTTTCGTGTCTATCCTGCTTATACGACTTGGGAAGGGTTTTGAGACACTCGCAATTATAGTGTTTTTCTGAGCAAAAAAAAAAAAAAGAGGCGCAAAAAAAAACGAAAAAAAACAGAGTGTGCTCTTCCCTTGATTACGTGTATCGTCGTGCTTTTGTTGGTGTTTTAGGCTCGCGTCTCTAGCACGGTCTAGCCTAGGACCAGCACAGTACCGTCGTTGAGCGTTTATTCAACCTTGCATCTCTGAATTGATTATTGCTGACCTTTTTTGCTACCATATTATAAGCCATCCCAGCTCCACATACTTCTACGCCGTGTGCTTGACACCACCTGGCAATCGCTCTATCCAAGCTTTGAGAGTTTTGGCTACAACGGTTGCCGATCACCGCCTGCTACTGGGTAAGAACTGGTAAGAAATTGAGATTCGCTTAAAGGATTTGTGCCACACCACCACCACCACCACGTCCCAGTAGTCTGTAGGTTTCATACTATGTGTTTCCTATTTCTGCTAACCATGCCAGGATCACACGATGACGAGATCGACTGGGAGAGCATGACCAACAAAGCGCTCTATGATAAATTTCAGCAAATGATGGCTGAGCAGGTACAAGACTTCGTGAACAACTTTGGAGTGGCCATGGAGAAGCTAGATGGTTTGGAGAAGACATTCGACACCAAGATGGACGCCAAGTTCAATGAGGTGCTTGCCCGTCTACCTCCACCAGCGGCAGCTCCTCTTCCTTTTGGACGACGAGCGCGACGTGTGCCTCTCGGCCACGCCCAACATCCTGGTACTGTTGATACTGCTGCTACTTCGGTGGCTCGTGCGGCTACTGTCGTTGAGCAGGTTGAAGATTATGATGGTGATTTCGATGATGAGGGAGAGGTTGCTCCAGATCCGCCCCAGGGGCAACCACCACCATACGCACCAGGTCGACCACATGGCTACAACCGTAACGGTAGGGCTGCACCACCCCCGCAGGTACGGGATCATGACCATCTCCCTAAACTTAAGTTGAATATTCCGACGTTTGAGGGTAGATATGTTCCTGATATATATCTTACATGGGAGTTAGAAACAGAACAACGTTTTACATGCTTACAATTTCCCGAGGATAGACGTGTTGCCGCTGCTGTTTGTTCATTCACTAGTTTTGCTTGTGTTTGGTGGTCAGAACATTGTAGAATACACCATGCTAATATTCCAACTACTTGGGCTGCTTTGAAAACTGCTATGCGTAATCGTTGGGTGCCACCTTATTATCAACGTGAGTTGCTTCAAAATTTGCAGCGTTTAAGACAAGGAAAAAATTCTGTAGAAGAATATTATCAGGAATTACAAACTGGTATGATTAGATGTGGTATTGTTGAGGAGAATGAAGCTATGCTTGCACGTTTTATGGGTGGATTGAATAGAGAGATTCAGACTATTCTTGAGTATAAGGAGTATAACACTATCACTCGTTTATTTCATCTTGCTTGCAAAGCTGAACGTGAAGTGCAGGATCGACAGGCAATGGCGAGAACTACTTTTTCTGCAGGTCGCACTTCATCATGGACGCCACGTACCTCCTCTACTTCCACACGTCCTGCTGCAACACCACCTACTTCAACCTCCAACTCCAACCGCGATACCAGGAAACAGGCTCCTCCTCCACCCTCTACCAAGAGCACACCTTCTGGGCCTGCACCGAGCTCTTCTTCATCTATTGCATCCACAGGGCAAACACATGAGGTTATATGCCGTCGTTGCAAGGGTGGAGGTCACTTTGCGAGAGAATGCCCTTCCAAGCGTGTCATGATTGTTACTGAGGATGGTGGATATGCGTCTGCTAGTGATTATGATGAGGAGACTTTGGCTCTCATTGCCAGTGAAGAACACAATGGCGACGATGCAGAACCAGAAACACACTACATGGCTGCTGATTACGCTGACAGGTATGAAAGTTTAGTTGCTCAACGTGTTCTCAGTGTGCAGGTTACACAGGCTGAGCAAAATCAGAGGCACAACTTGTTCCACACAAAGGGAGTTGTGAAGGAGCGTTCTATTCGCATCATCATCGATGGAGGGAGTTGCAATAACTTGGCTAGCATGGAGATGGTGGAGAAGCTGTCTCTAACCACCAGACCACATCCTCATCCTTATTACATCCAATGGTTCAACAATAGTGGCAAGGTTAAGGTAACACGTACTGTTCGTGTGCATTTTAGCATTGCTACATATTCTGATTATGTGGATTGTGATGTGGTACCCATGCAAGCATGTTCTGTTTTACTTGGTAGACCATGGCAGTTTGATAAAAATTCTGTACACCATGGTAGGACAAATCAGTATACTCTTGTTCATAAGGATCATAATATCACGTTGCTTCCTATGTCTCCCGAACATATTATGAAAGATGACATTGCTAGAGCTAGTAAAGCAAAACAGGAGAAAAATAAGAGTGAAAATCAGATTGTAGCACAGGAATTTGAGCAACACCATAAGCATAATAAACCATCATCTACTGTTGCATCCGAAATAAAATTGCAGAGTGGATGTTTACTTGCTACTAAATCTGATATTAATGATTTGGATGTTGCTATATCTGTTTGCTATGCTTTTGTATGCAAAGAGGTATTATTTTCATTCGAGGACATGCCTCCCTCTTTGCCTCCTGCTGTCATTAACATTTTGCAGGAGTTCGCTGACGTCTTTCCACAAGACGTGCCACCGGGATTACCGCCTATTCGTGGGATTGAGCATCAGATTGACTTAATTCCCGGTGCATCCCTACCCAACCGTGCGCCCTACCGTACCAATCCAGAGGAGACAAAGGAGATTATGCGTCAAGTACAAGAGCTGCTTGACAAAGGTTATATACGTGAATCCCTTAGTCCTTGTGCTGTTCCTATTATTCTAGTGCCTAAAAAGGATGGTACATCGCGCATGTGTGTGGATTGTAGAGGCATTAATAATATTACTATTCGTTATCGTCATCCTATTCCTAGACTAGATGATATGCTTGATGAATTAAGTGGCTCTACAATTTTCTCCAAAGTTGATTTGCGTAGTGGATACCATCAAATTCATATGAAATTGGGAGATGAATGGAAAACAGCATTTAAAACTAAGTTTGGATTATATGAGTGGCTAGTCATGCCTTTTGGGTTAACTAATGCACCTAGCACTTTCATGAGATTAATGAACGAGGTTTTACGTGCTTTCATTGGACGATTTGTGGTAGTCTATTTTGATGATATATTGATTTTTAGTAGATCTTTGGAGGAACATTTGGAACATTTACGTGCTGTTTTTACTGCGCTCCGTGATGCCCGTTTGTTTGGTAACCTTGGGAAGTGCACCTTTTGCACCGACCGAGTATCTTTTCTTGGCTATGTTGTTACTCCACAGGGAATTGAAGTTGATAAAGCCAAGATTGCAGCTATTGAGAGTTGGCCGCAGCCCAAAACGGTCACACAAGTAAGGAGTTTTCTTGGCCTCGCTGGTTTCTATAGGCGTTTTGTCAGAGATTTCAGCACCATTGCTGCGCCTCTCAATGAGCTTACAAAGAAGGACGTGCCTTTTTCTTGGGGTACCGCACAGGAAGAAGCCTTCACGGTCTTGAAAGATAAGTTAACACATGCTCCTTTACTCCAACTTCCTGATTTTAATAAGACTTTCGAGCTTGAATGTGATGCTAGTGGTATTGGGTTAGGAGGTGTGTTATTACAAGATGGTAAACCTGTTGCGTACTTTTCTGAAAAATTAAGTGGGCCTAGTCTGAATTATTCTACTTATGATAAGGAATTATATGCTCTTGTTCGGACTTTGGAAACATGGCAACATTATTTATGGCCCAAAGAATTTGTTATACATTCTGATCATGAATCTTTGAAACATATTAAAAGTCAAGCAAAACTGAACCGTAGACATGCTAAATGGGTTGAATTCATTGAGACTTTCCCTTATGTCATTAAACACAAGAAGGGTAAAGACAATGTTATTGCTGATGCTTTGTCTCGTCGTTATACTATGCTTTCACAACTTGACTTTAAAATATTTGGTTTGGAGACCATCAAAGATCAATATGTGCATGATGCTGAATTTAGAGACGTGTTGCAGAATTGTAAAGAAGGGAGAACATGGAACAAGTTCGTTATTAATGATGGATTTGTGTTCCGTGCTAACAAGCTATGCATTCCAGCTAGCTCCATTCGTCTTTTGTTGTTACAGGAGGCGCACGGAGGAGGATTAATGGGACACTTTGGCGTGAAGAAGACGGAGGACGTACTTTCTACACATTTCTTTTGGCCAAAGATGAGACGGGATGTTGAGCGTTTTGTTGCTCGCTGCACTACATGTCAAAAAGCTAAGTCACGACTCAATGCTCATGGTTTATATATGCCTTTGCCTGTACCTAGTGTTCCTTGGGAGGATATATCTATGGACATTGTTTTAGGTTTACCTCGAACAAAGAAGGGGAGGGATAGCATATTTGTTGTCGTGGATAGATTTTCCAAAATGGCACACTTTATACCATGTAATAAAAGTGATGATGCTGCTCATGTTGCTGATTTGTTCTTTCGTGAAATTATTCGATTGCATGGTGTACCAAATACAATTGTTTCAGATCGTGATGCTAAATTTCTTAGCCATTTTTGGAGATGTTTATGGGCTAAGTTGGGGACTAAACTACTTTTTAGTACTACATGTCATCCCCAAACTGATGGACAAACTGAAGTAGTCAATAGATCATTGTCTACTATGCTTAGGGCTGTTTTGAAGAATAACCTGAAAATGTGGGAAGAATGCTTGCCTCATATTGAATTTGCTTATAATCGTTCGCTACATTCTACCACTAAGATGTGCCCTTTTCAAGTTGTGTATGGTTTCTTACCTCGTGCACCTATTGATTTGTTGCCTCTTCCATCTTCGGAGAAGGTTAATTTTGATGCTAAAGAACGTGCTGAATTGATATTAAAGATGCATGAGTTAACGAAGGAAAACATTGAGTGTATGAATGCTAAATACAAACTTGCTGGAGATAAGGGTAGAAAACATGTTGTCTTTGCACCTGGTGATCTTGTTTGGTTACATTTGCGTAAGGATAGATTTCCTGATTTGCGCAAGTCAAAGCTAATGCCCCGTGCTGATGGTCCTTTTAAGGTGTTAGAGAAAATAAATGATAATGCATATAAACTTGAGCTGCCTGCAGAGTTTGGGGTTAGCCCCACTTTTAACATTGCAGATTTGAAGCCTTATTTGGGTGAGGAAGATGAGCTTCTGTCGAGGACGACTTCAGTTCAAGAAGGGGAGGATGATGAGGACATCCCTACTAATGTTACACCCACCCCGACTGCTATACATACAGGACCAATTACTAGAGCTCGCGCACGTCAATTGAATTACCAGGTACTTTCGTTTCTTGGAAATCCTTCTAATATTCATGAACATATGATGCTGCCTAAATTAGATACTTTTGTTTTACTTATGAATGAAGGACCTATCATGGATAAGAAGGATGACCATTGGAGCGGGATCAAGCATGGAGGAGAAGGTGCGCGCGCGGGGAAGAACAATGGAGCTTCCAGTGATGATTTTCGCACATTGAAGCCACCATAATGGGAGTGGGAAACTTTGGACGAAATATGCATGATGCCACTTTATAAAATTCGTCCATAGGCTAATATAGGTGCTGCGCCACCTTAATTTTGGGCCAGGCCCATGTAATTTCGAAATACCATATTATAGGCTGTTTTTAGAGTCCGTATGTATGGGGAAACTGACTTAGGGTCGGTTTCGGACCCCTCCTCCAAGGGGCCACGAAATTCCCTTCTATTCCCCCATATATACAGCCCTTAGGGCTTCGTTTTAGGTTTGGGTTTTGTTTAGATTACAAGTTCACCATAGCAGCAACTTCGCGTTCTTCGTTTGTGTTCCACGACCAGACAAAGGCGTCACAGAACCCCACTTCATCAATAAAGCTTTCCTCTTATATTCGCAATATCCAGATTGCAATCTTAGTTTCTTGCTTGTTCTTCGTTTGCGTGCAGGAAATAGACCCTCGTGGTCAGGTTGATCGTGCTCCGGCGTGGTCAATAACCTCTCAGAGTTGGTTTAGCGATTGCTAAGGCGCGACGTCTCACACGTTCGTAGTCGGATCGTCAAAGTCTACTCCACCAAAAACGATAGCCACCATCTCATCGAAAGACAGGGACAACTTCGCCTCTATCAGCATCTGAGGCCAGGGGCGGAGACAGAGACGGAGGCGACCGAGTCGACGGGTGAGTCCCCTCCCTGTCCAAATTTTCGGGATTAGACCAACAACACTGAGTCAGAGGAGTCGCATGATGCAAAGGCTCCGGAGGATGTTGAGGCTTCGGAAGACGAAGCCACGCGTCGTCGAGGAGGCTTCTTCGCCGTGTTGGCGACAAGCCCGGCCGGACGACGCGGCGGCCGGTGGCAAGGGGAAGTAGGTGGCCGGCTCTGGGGCGGCACTTAAATGGGCTGCCACCGAGCAGCCGGGCAGTAGCCGCGGAGGTGGCGGCAAGACGAGGCGGGTCGTCCCGACTGACCTCGTTAGGAGGGTGGTCCCCGTCGTCATCGGGTAAGCCACGCTCGCCCTGATTTCGTTCCGTTGGTTCTTTCTTCTCCCCTCCCCCTCTTATTCTGTTTGCCCAGGGAAGCACGCACCCTGGGGAGGACCCCGACGAGCGACGCCGTGGGAATGGCACCATCGAGCACCATCGAGGAGAGGGAGATCGAGGCTTGGTGCGACCTGGAGGCGGCCCAGCAGGAGCTACGCATTGAGGGGCACCACCCGTGGGAGGAGGCAGCAAGGAAAAGCGCACCATCAGGAGGAGCTGGCCAGTCGTGGGAGCCATTCCTGAGGGCCAGGAGAGGCGGTCCAAGGATCGCCACGCCCCCGTGCGGCAAGCGGAGGCGGCCGCGAAGGCCGTGGAGGATGCGCGCATGGCGGCGGGTGCTGGGGCGGACCGCGCCGCCGGCGAGGAGGAGGAGGCAGATCGTGACGCGGACCCTCCAGGGGCAGGCGACGTGCCGCCGAGGGCGGACCGCAACATGGACCCCTCAGGGGCAAACGATGTGCCGCTGGAGGCGGAGGGTCCCTCGGATGGGGAGGCACCGACCGCGGGGGCGCCTTCTCTGGACATGCCGGTTCCGGAGGTGCCGCCTTCGGAGGCTCCGGCACCAGACGTGCAGGCTCACGACGAACCGGCTATGGGAACGCCGGCTCCCGGGCCAAACCGGTCCGGAGAGGCCGGAAGCGGAGGACCGAGGCAGGAAGCCGAGGCGCCCGAGGGGTCGAGCGGCGCGGGCTCCTCGTCGGGGCTGCTGGCATGATGGTGTCGGGCGGAGCCGGCCCCCTAGTGACCTCAGGCAGGGGAGGGCGGCAAACTGGGGCCGACCGCAGTAGAGTTGGGCTACGGCCAGCCGCCTGGTTGCCGGGGACCCGCCGAATGCTCTTGGGGCAGCGGTGTCCGCTGTGGTCGAGGCGTTCACCCCTTGTCGTGCCCAGACAGTGCAAGACGCCTGAGCAGCCAATGATCGGTTGGTGAAGCTGGAGCAGACCGTCACTGTAAGCTTCCCACCTTTCTTTCTTTTTCTTGTTCTCGGTGGTTTCTCATAGTGGAGGCATGCTAGCGCACCCAATGGGTGTAGTCCCCGAGACTTAAGCCGACTGTGGCGTAGGCGGGTCGAGTCTAACGCTACATCATGTTTTTGTTGTTTGGAAGCGGCGCATGACAGTCGGGTGACCGCGTACAACTCCTTGCTGAGCTTGGACCGGGAGAACGAGGGCCAGCTAGCACCCTGTCCCAGGACTTGCGAGGTAAGGCCTTCACGATTTCCGAGGCGAGGGCATAGCCCCCGGGATTCGAGCCGGTCGCCGCGGAGGCGGGCTTAATCCCCTTCTTCTTCTCTTGTCTTCTGATTGAGGTTTTCCATCCCAGGCAGACACCAACACCGAGACGGTCGACCTCCGACGCCAGGTCATGGAGCTCGGCGATCAGCAGAACTCCCTGACCGCAAAGTGCGAGCTGCTCCGCCAGGAGGTGGCTCAGGCGCAGGCGGAGGTGAACGAGCGCGAGGCGGCCCACCGCCAAGAGCTATCGTTCCGTGAGGCGCCCCTTCGCTAGCAGGTGGAGGAGCGGTAGTGCGCCCATCACCAAGAGCTAGAGGCCAAGGACTCCGCGCTGGCGAAGGCGGCTGACGAGGCGCAGATGGCTCGGAGCGAGCACGAGCGCTGGCTCCAAGAGTGGTCCGCGAGGGAGTCGGAGCTGTGGGAGCAGGGGCATGAGATAGACCACATGCTGCACGGTATATCCCTGTCATCTTGTCCTTTCCGCATGCTTGTTTCTGGTTTGGTTGGTATTTTCTTTCATCCTTCTTTTTATTCTTCTCCCAGGGCTCTTCCCTGATACGTAGGAGGTCGCTGAGGTGGCCGTGGTAGCCCATCTTGAGGGCTAGCGGGAGTAGGGGGTCGTTGTTGGGCGCATGCCCCCTGGACCCTGGCCGAGGTGGGGATCGCCACCAGGGCGAGACTGGAGGTGGTGGTTCACGCCTTGAAGCGCCTCCAGGACGTCGGCGACGCGCTAGTCCGCACCCTCTGGCCGGGGGTGGCAGAGCCGGGCTCCACGAGCCGGCTATCAAGATGGCTGGAATTCGGGACCGCGCGGGTGAATGCCTGGAGGGCCTCCGCTGTGCGCACTGGTGCAGACATGGTCCTTCGCGTCGTGAGGTCATGGTACCCCGAGTTGGACCTGAGCCTGCTTACGGCCCAACATGCCGGCACCGACGCGGATCTGGAAGCGGTGGCCGATGTGCTAGCCGTGCGAGTGAGCGACCTTGCGTCCTTCGCCGTGTGGGACGAATACATCCCTATGCGTCGAGAAGATGACACGGTGGTCCCGGAGGATCGGTATGCACTCGCGCTAGACGACCCAGAGGGAAGCGGTGCGGAGACGGACGGTGAGGATGCCGGCTCCAGTACCGACGACTACATCGACTGTGAGTCGGCTCGGGACCAAGAGGGCGATGATGGGGGGGACGGAGTGGCCGCCACCTAGAGCTCTTTCTTTTTATCCCTACGCTTTGGTTAGAACTTCAAGTCCACCCACTGGGAGCGTAAATCTAATGAACTCGTGGCCGTGGGCCTTTTTAAGTTTTATGCAGTTTCTAGTTGTTGCAATGCTTGTTTTTATACGTGCCGACTTGCCCTTCCCATTGTTTTCCCCTTTGGTTCCGTGTGCTCAAATTCTTTTCCCCCTTGGTTTCGGCCCTGCCAGCCCGACAGCCGGAAGCTGGTCTGTAGTTGGGTCAGGGCGTCCGCCTCGAGGGAGCCGGCTTTGAGTTTAGGGACCATGAGGGCTTTTCCGGTAAGGCAAATGACAGAGGCGAGAAAGTGATCCGGCTAGACCTAGCCGGCGACCTCCTAGCGATCGATTTTTTGTGCGTGCCAAGCTTTGCTGCCCCTGGACCCCGTTAGCCAGACAGCCGGGAGCCGGTCTGTAGCTGGGAGGGGTGGGAGGACTTACTCGGCCCACACTACTTGATCTACTTTGAGGGAGGACGTTAGGACTAGCCGGTGAGCCCTCGGGACCGGGAGCCGGATCAGGGAGCCAGCGGATTGAGTCGATGTGTTTTTGAAATGAAGCGAGAAGGGGCGTGTCCCAAGAGCTGGATTCAGGCACCCATTTCATTCATAATCCCGAAAGGGAAGGATATATACATACACTGGTTCCTAGCAGTAAAACGGGCTCAGGAGCACCGTGTTCCATGGGCGCTCCGTCTCCTCGCCGGAGGGGTCTCTCTTGCGCTTCTGCGGCTTCTGGGCGTCTATCAGGTAGTACGCGTTGTTGTGCAGTGCCTTGCTGATGATGAACGGGCCCTCCCATGGGATGGACAGCTTGTGCTGGCCGGCTGTTCGCTGGATCCGCCTGAGCACTAAGTCTCTCTCGCGGAAGGTGAGTGGGCGGATCCGCTTGATGTGGTAGTGTTGGAGCTTCAGCTGGTAGATGGCCGTCCGGCTCAAGGCTAGTTTGCGTCCTTCTTCAAGTAGGTCGACTCCGTCTTCTCTTGTCTCCCTTGCGTCCTTCTCCATGTAAAGGTGACCTGAGGCGAGTCGAACTCGATGTCGGCGGGGATGATCGCCTCGGACCCGTACACGAGAAAGAAAGGAGTGTAGCCGGTCGATCGGTTAAGCGTGGTCCTGAAGCTCCAAAGGACAGCCGGAAACTCGTCGATCCAGCAACCGGCTGACCTGACCAGCGGCATTACGAGCCAGGGCTTGATGCCAGCCAGGATTAGGCCATTTGCCCTCTCGACCTGGCCGTTTGACTGTAGATGCGTGACGGATGCCAAGTCGAGCCGGATGCCTTGCTTGGTGCAGAAACGCGCCAGCGCGCCCTTGGTAAAGTTAGTGTCATCGTCGGTGATGATGTTGTGGGGGACGCCGTAGCGGACCGTGATGTCTTCGATGAACCAGACGACCGTGGGGCCGTCTAGCTTCTTGATTCGCCTGGCCTCGGTCCACTTGGTGAACTTGTCGATGGCCAACACCAGATGCGTCATGCCGCCCCGTGCGGTCTTGAAGGGACACACCATGTATAGACCCCAGACGGCAAAGGGCCACGAGAGGGAAATGGTCTGGAGGACCGTAGCTGGTAGGTGGCTCTGCGTGTTGAAGTGCTGGGAGCCCTCGCACTCGTCGACCAGCTTCTTGGCCTCCTCCAAGGCAGTCGGCCAGTAGAAACCATGGCGGAAGGCCTTGGCCACCAGGTTCCTGGAGGCGGAGTGGTGCCCACACTCGCCCTGGTGGATGTTGAGGAGGATCTCTTGACCATTTTCCGGCTTGATGCACCGTTGAAAGACGTCGGTGGTGCTCCGATGAATGAGCTCGCGATTGATGACATTGTAGGACGGGGATTGGCGCTGGATTCGCCTTGTCGTGCCCTCATCAGGAGGGAGCTCTCCGCATAGGAGGAAAGCCAGGATGGGCTGGGCCCATGAGGGAGCCAAGACGGGGGCCGGCTAGGGAGTCCCCGGGCCTAGGTGCTTAGCTCCCGAGCCAAGACGGGGGCCGGCAAGGCATCCAGAGTTGATGGAGCCAACGACGAAGATGCAGGCGGGGCAACCGGATTTGCCGACGAGCCGAAAGCGTCAGCCGACACGAAGATGGACTCTGATTCAGGGGAGGGCTTGATTGACGGCTTGAGCAGCCGTTCGAGGGAGATGCTAGATGGGATGGCCTGCCGGGTGGAGTCGATCTTTGACAGTGTATCAGCCGCCTCATTGTCCGCCTGCGGGACGTGGTGGAACTCACAGCCTTCGAAGGAGCCGGTGATCTGCTGGACGAGGAAGCAATAACTGGCCATGTTGGCGTCCCTGGCGTCCCATTCGCCAGAGACCTGCTGCACCATGAGGTCGGAGTCGCCAAAGCATAGGATGCGCCTGACGCTGATTTCCTTGTCGAGCCGGTGGCCGATGACGAGTGCCTCGTACTCGGCCATGTTGTTGGAGGCGGCAAAATGAATCTGGAGTGCGGACTTGAGTTGGTCACCTTTCGGAGAGGAGAGTAGTATGCCGGCACCCAGGCCGGTCCTCATCTTCGAGCCATCGAAATACATGTGCCAATGCGTGGAGTCCGGAGGAGGCGACACGAACTCGGTCTCCACCCAATCGACGAGGAAGTCGGCCATTGCCTACTACTTGATGGCGGTACGTGGCTCATACCGGATTTCATGGTCTGCGAGGGCGATGACCCATTTGGCGATCCGGTCGGTGGAGTCCTGGTCGCTCATGATCTCGCCGAGCGGGGTCGTGCTCACCACGATGATGGTGTGCTCATAGAAGTATTGCTTGATCTTCTTGGCGGCAAAGTAGATGCCATAGCACATCTTTTGGTAGTGGGGATAGTTCTGCTTGGAGGTGGAGAGGACCTCACTGAGGTAGTAGACGGGGCGCTGGACCGGCAGGGACTTGCACTGCTCCGGCCGGTCGACCACCAGGATGATGTTGATGACGCGTGTGGTCACCATGATGTAGGCTAGCAAGGGCTCCTTCTCAACCGACATAGCCAGGATGGGCACATTGGTAAGGGCCTGTTGAGGCTGCGGAAGGCCTCGTCTGCGTCGCCCAGCTTCTTCATGTGGCCCGGCTCAACCAAAGCCCTCTTGCGAAGGAGCCCGTAGAGGGGCAAGGCTTTTTCCCCCAGCCACCTGACGAACCGGCTGAGGGAGGCGAGGTAGCCGGTGAACTTATGGATATCATGGAGCCGGCTCAGCTTGGGTATGCGCTCGATCATGCTGATCTTCTTCGGGTTGGCTTCAATGCCGCGAACGGACACGAAGAAACCCAAGAGCTGGCCGGCTGGGACGCCGAAGACATAGTTCTCCAGGTTGAGCTCGATCTTGTATTCGCGCAGGTTCGCGAATGTCTCCGGGATATCGTTTAGGAGGCTAAAGTGCTTCTTCGTCTTGACGACGATGTCGACGACGTAGACATGGATGTTCCTGCCTATCTAAGGGAGGAGGCACTTCTGCATGCATCGCTGGAAGGTAGCGCCTGCATTCTTCAGGCCGAAGGACATGGTGATGTAGCAGTAGGCCCCGAAGGGCATGATGAAGGAGGTCTTGAGCCGGTCCTCCGGGTCCAGCTTGATCTGGTGGTAGCCGGAGTAGGCGTCCAAGAAAGACAGCAGATCGCAGCCGGCCATGGAGTCGATGACTTGATTGATCTGCAGCATGGCGAACGGGTCCTCGGAGCGCGCCTTGTTCAGGCTGGTGTAGTCGATGCACATGCGCCAGGTCTTGTTCTTCTTCAGCACCAGGATTGGGTTGGCCAGCCAGTCCGGGTGGAAAACTTCCATGATGAAGTCGGCTACAAGCAGCCGGGCGTTCTCTTCTCCTATAGTGTGCCGCTTCTCCTCAGAGAAACAGTGTAGGGGTCGCTTCACTGGTTTAGCCTCCGGCCGGACATGAAGCTTGTGCTCGACAAACTTTCTTGGAACACCCGACATGTCCTTGGGGGACCACGCAAAGATGTCCCGATTCTCACGAAGGAAGTCGACGAGCTCGCCTTGCTATTTGTTGTTGAGGCGGGAGCCGATGGTGACGCACTGCGCGGGGTTGGCCGGGTCGAGCGGGACCTGCCTGGTGTCCTTGGATGACTAGAAGGAGGCCTCGCCAACCGACTACGAGGGAGGAGCCAGCACGGCCGGCTGGCTGGCAGCAAGGGCCACGAGTCGGTTGAGCTGTCGCTTCTTCTCAGCTATCTCCAGGGCCTTGGCCAGCTGGCTGCCGTCTCGAGCGCACTCGATCAACATCTTTTAGTCACCTGCGATGGTGATGATCCCCTTTGGACCCGACATCTTGAGCTTGAGGTAGGTGTAGTGGGGGACCGCCATGAACTTGATGAGAGCCGGTCGGCCCAGCAGCGCGTGGTAGGGACTGCCGAGGTCCACTACCTCGAACCATACCGACTCGCGGCGGAAGTGGCCGGGACCGCCGAAGAGGACGTCGAGCTTGATGTTGCCGACAAGGGAGCAGGACTTTCCGGGCACGATGTCGTGGAAGACCATCCGGCTTGCCTGCAGATCTTCTACTTTCAAACCCATCTTGCGCATTGTTTCGAGGTAGAGGATGTTGATGCTTCTGCCACCATCAATTAGCACCCGCGTGAAGCGGCAGGCGCGTCTCTCAGAGGCGATGGTGGGGTCGAGGACCAGGGTGTAGCTGCTAGGACTTGGCATCACAGCCGGGTGGTCTGCTCGACTCTAGGTGACCGACTTCTCCGACCAATGCATGAACTAGGGAGTTACTGGCATGGTGGCATTCACCTCACGGTGGAGCCGGCGATAAGCGTGTTTTCCTGTCTCTTCACTGGTGAAGATGACATAGCAACCGTCTTGCTTGGGGAATTGGTCGTGCAGTCGACCGTCGTTCTTGGACAGAGCTGGAGCCGGGTCGGGGCAGCAGCTGGGGCCGCGACCGGCGCGCAGGCAGGCAGCGGGGGAGGATCCGAAAGGCCATCCCCCAGGCCAGTCACTATGAGAAGCTGAACTACCGGAGCGTATGCGTAGAGGGCTTGGCCCAGAGTGGTTCTTGTAGGGGAGGTCGAGCATCTGCTCGAACATGACCTTGGGCTGCCAGGCGGCCTTGCTAGTGCGCTGATGCTGACTGGAAGGCTGGGCAGCCGACTCCTGCTCCTCGATGGTGGCGACCTCTCGGCTCCCTTAGCGGGAGTCGGGCTGGTCATTCTTTCGCTTGTTGTTCTGCGGCTGCCAGTTGTCGGCAGCCGCTCGTGATGCTGCGGCAGCAGTGTTGCCTTGGCAGGTGGGGTCATCTTGACCCGAATGGCGGAGTTAGCCGTGGCATACTTCTCCGCTTTGGTCATGAGCTCGGCTAGCATAGCCGGCCCAGAGCACAGGAGCTTGTGCTTGAGGGGAGTGTCGTCGCGACAGCCTTCGATGAAGAACTGTAAGGCCTTCACTTCGTGCACCCCTTCACAGGAGTTGCAGAGCTCAGTCCATCGGGTGAGGTAGTCGTGGAGGGACTCGTCCGGCCCCTGAAAGCACATGGCTAGTTCATGGGGGTGGCCGGGTCGCTTGTAGGTGCCGGTGAAGTTGCGGCCGAATGCTTCCTTGAAGTCCGTCCAGGTGTTGATGTTGCTGGCCGCCAGACTGTTCAGCGAGGTGCGGGCCGAACCGATCAGCATGAGGGGGGCGTAGCGAACGGCTACACGCTTGTTCCCCCTCTCGATGCCAACTGCGGTGGTGTAGACGATTCGCCAGTCTTCGGGTTTGGCGGCCCCGTTGTACTTCAGGGTGTCCCACGGGAGCGTGAAGCCGGCCGGGAATGGCTCATTGCGGATTCAAGGGCTGAAACACGCCGGGCCAATCGAGCCCTCCTCCTTAAGGAGGTTCGACTGCGCGATCCGGTCGATGCGGAGACGGGCGTCGTTTTCACTATGGGGGACCCGCGATCCAAGTCGGGCCGAGAGTTTGGGTGGACGGCAGGCGGGACCGACCGCGCCGGCTCATGCCGCGGAGGCGGTGTATGCAAGGTTGTCAGAATCGCGATTCTATTATACGATTCTATGACTTTACGATCCAAACAAACCCCTATGATTCTACGATTTTAGTTCATAGAATCTACGTTTCTACGATCCTGATAGTGAAGATTCTACGATTTGCGATCCTACCATCGGATCTATTCAAAATCGCGATTCTGACAACCTTGGGTGTATGCCCGCGGCTGCGCCTACTTCTGCCAGCCGGCGCTCGTTGCGGCGGTTGTTGTGAGCCGGGTTGTTCTGTTCAGGTTGTTCACAACTAGCTGCTCGTTCCCCGTCAGCTGGGAGCGTCGGGGGTTGATCACCTTGACCCGGCGGCTAGAGGCGTGAGGGGAATAGGAGTGCTGAGCCGGCTGACGGCCAGCAGTCCCGACGCCCTCGCCCTCGGGACGGGGGCCTTCAGAGGCGGCTCCGCCAGGGGCAAGCAGGTGTTGCTGCGCGTCGGCGACATCAATGAGGTCTTTGATGTGATGCTCATGGGCGGCACGCTCTTCGCCCTCCAAGGTAGCCAGATCCTCGTAGGCTATCTTGGCAGCCCGTAGGTTGGCCACGGGGGTGTCCTAGACAGGCATCTTGCCGTCGAGGATTTCTGCGACCACGTGGCTGCAGTCGTGCACGGCCCCACACCGCCTGGGCTCGGTGCCAGTCGGGGTGAGACCGTAAGCAGAGGCGTACTCCCGTTGAGCGGCCTTCATGCGGCGTCGCGCAGCTATGAGGGCGCTGGCGTCCTTGAGCAGCAGGTGGTGAGCTGCCTCCAGCTCGGCCGTGGTGACATCGGGGTTCACCGTCGGAGCAATGGGGGTGCTCAGGCCTCGAAGGGCCGCGCCGAGCGGGTCAGAGGTGCTAGTGCGGGACGCGGCGGCGTTGGCTTCGGCCCGCGCCCGGCCTGAAGAGGTGGTGGAGGTGATGGCCATCACTCCCACGTGGACATGGGAGCCACTGGACTGGGTCGCAACAAGTGTTCCCACAGAAGTGGGCGGGTCAGTGCAGTCGATCACCTGGCTGGGGTACTCGTCGATGATAGGTGCTTCGATGAGGTTCATCATGCTAAAGCGCTCGGTGAGCATGTCGATGTCGAACGTGAGGTTGATGGTGCTGCCACACAGCCTGCCGGAGCAAGCCCCATGAGCCTGCGATTTCGCTTGGACGTGCGGTGGCCACGAAAAGTGGCGAAGGGATCCGCCCCAAGCATCACTCCACCCGGCGCCGCGTAGGGCCCCACGATGCGCACCAACTGTCATCGTTTTCTCGCGATAGATGCCATGGGTAGGCTTATCGAAGGTGGTTGGGGCTGGAGGACGCCGACAGGCTCCGGGAGCGGGACTAGGTACAAGCGGTGACTGACACACGATGTACCAAGGTTCGGGGCCCTCCGTGGGAGGTAATACCCCTAGTCCTACCTGATCTAGTTGATCGATGAGGAGAGGTTACAATGGTGCTCTTGAGCTGTATCTAGAGGTGGAAGGAGGAGGAGCCGGCTCCCCTTCCCTTGCTACGAAGGTGGTGGTGGAATGAGGTATTCCTTGGTGTGTGTGTGTGTTCTCGTCTGTCTGTTGCCTGCCCCTGCATGGGAGGCTCCGGGGGGTTTATAGGCCAACCCCCCGGATTACAATATGGGTGGAAAGCCGTGGGGGACCCCAGCTAGTAGCCTCTGTAGCCGGCCATGGCCCCCCAGTTCTAGGGTCTCATCACTGGTAGGGCCCGCCGGCTGGGAGGTCTCGTCGAGAGCCGGAGGGGGCTGTGTGGTAGGTTCCCGCAATGGTCACTTCGCAACATGGGTCGTCCTTTGAGGCGTCGCCTTTTGACAATCGGCCGCGGTCAACGGTACGGCCGGCTACACTATAGCCACGCCGGGTAGGTCATGGAGTGGTTGGAGGCGTGCCGGCACTGTTGGAAGGCCGGTCACGGTCAGCCAAAGTTAGCGGCACTATTTCCTCCAATGTGATCATACGGGCACTGACCCCCGACGGGATGGGGGCTACTATAGCCGCGCATGCCTGGGCCGTGGGATCCAACGGCCGGCTAGGGGGCAGGAATCCGTGCCCCCAACCAGCAGTCCTAGCGGAGCCGGCCTTGTGTAGCCGGCAGGGCCCAACCGGAGTCGCGTAGCCAGCTGGGTACAATCTTGGCTGTAGGGGAGGCGGCTTGCCCTTTAGTCGGTTCAGAAAGTTGGAGTTGGGGGTTACTTTAGGCTACCCCGGGGTTATCCTCCCAACAGTACGACAATCAAGTCAAGCATGTAGAAAGCAATAGGCCATGGACAATTTGAAGAATGGACATTGTTGCAACCAATCATATGATAACAGCAAGTGATCCACAAGTTGGATGCTACACACAACGTATATATGTCCTGAGGCATGGCAATGTGGCAATCATGAGTAGAAACAATATCTCTATCATGTGTGCAAATATGTGGTCCAAGATGACATATATGTGACATGGTACAAGCAACACAAGTAGGATGATCCATAATATCCATGCTCAAGAAGGATGTCACCTTGAAAACTTGTCCTTGTGTGTCCTTCACAATGTAGAATCGCGTCGGTTTAGCATGGCTCGCTCTCAAGAGCTAGAATTTTCAACTCACGTGAAGTGGAAGTTGACATGTAGTGGAAGTATCCTACACATACACAAAACAAAGGAAACAATGTATGTACATGGTAGACAAACACATCATCTATCATGTTGGTTCTCTTCTCTTGAACATAACCATTGGGATCACAAGTGCATGAATAATAGGATGCAACAATGGCATATTCATGGCACAAGGCATATTGTGCAAAGGCAAGCATGCTTCACATGAGAGATGTCAAAAGCTCCAATAATATGGGAAAAAGCTATGGGGTCAATCTCATTAGCAAGTTTGGAAGCATTGTTGCACTCAATACATGGCAAACCATCTAGCATGAGAGATGCAACACATGGAGACATATGAAAATAAGCAATATAAGTCATGTACGAAGCATGGTAATGCTTTTCATCAACCGCATGAAATGAGCAAGTAGTAATCATTGGTGATGCAACACATGAAGTAAGAAAATCGATCATGTCGTACACACTAGTAGTGCGAAGATGAAACATAGGGGAAATTTTGTCTTTCCTCTGTTCACTGTTTCTTCTCTAACGTGATCCTAACACCATGTTGTATCCAATCCATGGTCGAGGCGCATGGTTCTAAAGACCACACAGATGGGTTGGCCCATGGGATTATCATCTGTAATTGCAAAATCATTCATTTTTTCCATCTTGCCATCCGCTTTTGAGGGCATAGACGGCCTTTTTTGGGCTAGATATTTCTTGCGCACGTGCTCGTGTGTGTGTGTGTGTGTGCGTGTGTAAATTCTTCCAGGTTGTAAAAATAAGAAGTCATGTCATGTAAATTTCCCAATATCTTTCCAACACCTATGAAAATAACTCAACCGGAGGTCGTTCTGACTCACATTGCTAGTCTCGTTGGATACCCTATATAGGGTGAATTTTATCTTTCCTCTGTTCACTGTTTCTTCTCCAATGTGAGCCTATAACCATTTTATATCCAATCCATGGTCGAGGCACATGGTGTTGAAGACCATACAGATGGGTTGGCCCATGGGATTTTGAGTTGTAATTGTTAAATCATTCATTTTCTCCATCTTGGGATCCGCTTATGAGGGCATACACAACCTTTTTTGGGCTAGATAGTTCGTGTGTGCGTGCTCGTGTGTGTGTACGTGTGCAAAGATTTCGTGTGCATGTGTCAAATCTTCAGGTCGTGAAAATTAGAAGTCATGTCATCTTAATTTCTCATTACCTTTCCAACAGCTATGAAAATTACTCAATCAGAGCTCGTTCTGACTCACGTTGATAGTCTCGTTGTATACCCTCTATAGGGTGAATTTTGCCTTTCCTCTGTTCACTATTGCTTCTCTAATGCGAGCCTAACACCATGTTGTAACCAATCCATGGTCGAGGCGCATGGTTTTGAAGACCATACAGATCGGTTGTCCCATGGGATTTTGAGGTGTAATTGCAAAATCATTCATTTTTTCCATCTTGTGATCCGTTTTTAGGGCATAGACGGCCTTTTTGGGCAAGATATTTCTTGTGCACGTCCTCGTGAATTTCCGTACGTGTGTAAATTCTTCCAGGTCATGAAAATTAGAAGTCCTATCATATCAATTTCCCAATACCTTTCCAGAACCTATAAAAATTACTCAATCGAAGCTCGTTCTGACTCACGTTGATAGTCTCATTGAATACCCTCCATAGGATGAACTTCGTCTTTCCTCTATTCATTGTTTCTTCTCCAATATGAGCTTAAAACCATGCTGTATCCAATCAATGGTCGAGGCGCATGGTTCTAAAGACCATACGGATGGGTTGGCCCATGGGTTTTGAGCTGTAATTGGGAAATCATTCTTTTTTTCTATCTTACGATCTGTTTTGGAGGGCATAGACAGCCTTTTTGGGCTAGATATTTCATGCGCACATGCTCGTGCGTGTGTGCATGTGTAAAGCATTTGTGTGCGTGTGTAAAATCTTCCAGGTCATGAAAATTAGAAGTAATGTCATCTTAATTTCCCGTTACCTTTCCAACACCTATGAAAATTACTCAATCGGAGCTCGTTCTGACTCACGTTGATAGTCTCGTTGAATACCCTCTATAGGGTGAATTTTGTCTTTCATCTGTTCACTGTTTCTTCTCTAATGCGAGCCTAACAACATGTTGTATGTAATCCGTGGTCTAACTGCATAGTTTTGAAGACCATGAGGATGGGTTGGACCATGGGATTTTGAGCTGTCATTGCGATATCATTCGGTTTTCCATCTTGCGGTCCATTTTTTAGGGCACATATGGCCTTTTTTGGGCTAGATATTTCCCTTGTGCTTGCTCGCATTTGTGTGCATCTGTAAACTCTTCTAGGTCGTGAAAATTAGAAGTCCTGCCTTCTCAATTTCCCGATACCCTACCAACACCTATGAAAATTACTCAATTGGAGCTCATTCTGACTCACATTGATAGTCTCGTGAATACCCTCTATAGGATGAATTTTGTATTTCCTCTATTCATTGTTTATTCTCCAATGTGAGCCTAAAACCATGTTGTATCCAATCAATGGTCGAGGCGCATGGTTCTGAACATCATACTGATGGGTTGGCCCATGAGATTTTGAGCTATAATTGCGAAATTATTCGTTTTTCATCTTGCGATTCGTTTTTGAGGGCATAGACGACCTTTTTTGGGATAGATATTTCCTACGCGCATGCTCTTGTGTGTGTGTGTGTAAAATCTTCGAGGTCGTTAAAATTAGAAGTCACGTCATCTTAATTTCCCGACCCCTTTCCAACACATATAAAAATTTACTCAATCGGAGCTCGTTCTGACTCACGTTCATAGTCTCGTTGAATACCCTCTATAGGGAGATTTTTGTCTTTCTTCTGTTCACTGTTTCTTCTGTAATGTGAGCCTAACATTATGTTGTATGCAATCCATGGTTGAAGCGCATAGTTCTGAAGACCATGAGGATGGATTGGAACATGGGATTCTGAGTTGTAATTGCGAACTCATTCATTTTTTCCATCTTGCGATACGTTTTTGAGGGCATAGACGGCTTTTTGTGCTAGATATTGATGAGGACATCAATACCATTGTTACACCCACAACCCCTGCTGCTATACATATTGGACCAGTTACTAGAGCTTGCGCACACCAATTGAATTACCAGGTACTTTAGTTTCTTGGAAATCCTTCTAATGTTCATGAACATATGATGTTGCCTAAGTTATATACTTTTGTTTTACTTATGAATGAAGGACCTAGCATGGACAAGAAGGATGGCCATTGGAGCAGGAACAAGCATGGAGAATATTGTTCGCGCGGGGGAAAGAACAATGGAGCTTCCAATGGTGATTTTCGCACTTTGAAGCCACCATAAGGAGAACTTGAAGGCTTGAACGAAATATACAAGATGCCACTTCATTAATTTCATACATATGCTATTGTAGGTGCTGTGTCACCTTATTTTTGGTCCTGGCCCATGTAATTTCTAAACACCACTTTATAGGCTGTTTTAGAGTCCGTATGTGTGGGAAAAAGAGTTAAGCTTGGTTTCGGACTCCTCCTCCAAGGGGTCAGGAAATTCCTCCTCTATTCCCCATATATACAGCCCTTAGGGCACCGTTTAGACTTGGGTTTTGTATAGATTACAAGTTCTCTACAGCTGCAACTTCGCGTTCTTTGTTTGCGTTCCATGACCAGACAAAGGCGTCGTTGAACCCCAATTTCATCAATAAAGCTTTCCTCTTATATTTGCAATATCCATATTGAAATCTTAGTTTCTTGCTTGTTCTTTGTTTGCATACCGGAAACAGACCCTCATGGTCAGGTTGATCATGCTACGGTGTGGTTAGTAACCTCTTAGAGTTGGTTTAGCGATCGCTAAGGGGTGACGTCATCGCACGTTTGTAGTCAGATCGTCAAAGTCGACTCTAAAAAACGATAGCCACATCTCATCAAAAGATAGGGACAACTTCACATCTATCAAGTGGTATCAGATTTCCAGGTTGGTCGGTGAGATTTAGCAGTTTTTCGTAGTTTAGATCGCATATCTTTTTCATACCAATAGTCCACAAAAAAGCCACAAAAAATTAGCATTAGTTCATCCTATCCGAACCAATCTGAGCCTTTTGCAATTTTATGTTCGGTGTTTCGCTTTGTTGAATTTGCGGTTGCATCATCGTGTCGAGTTGCTGGTCTTAGCGTCTAGTCTTTTAAAGTTTCGAGTTCTGTTCACAGGTTGTCACGGCGCCGCCGCACCATCTTTATTGCTGCCATATACGATCACGACACCAGATACATCATCGCTGCCATCTACCACCACCACATATCTACCACCAATCCGAGTCATATAGACAACCACATATCCGCCATCACGCCATTCCGAGTCCACCTCCATCATAGATTCGCCACCAGTCCATGTTCCACCACCCCTACATACATCCACCACTAGTCCGAGTTACACCATATTCATATCTGCCACCAATCCTAGTCCATGTCTAGTATTTTCTTCTTTGTTGTTGATTTCCATATCCCGCGATACTATGTGTCGTGGGCAAGGCAGACTCACCAACTTCAGTGCTACCCGTAGAAGTCTTGAAAATTCTGGCTAGGCAGTTTTGAGACCATTCAAAGACTTTTTGAAAAAAGAAATTGTTGCCGAGCAAAAAAAAGAGGAAAAGAAAAGTCAAAAAAAGAAAAAAAATCAAAGTGTGCTCCGCCCTTGTTTATGTGCAGCGTCGTGATTTTGTTGGTGTTCTAGGCTCGCGTCTCTAGCATAGTCTAGCCTAGAACCAGCACAATATCATTAGTAAGCGTTTATTCAACTTTGCATCTCTGAATTGATTATTGCTGACCCTTTTTTCTACCATATTATAAGCCATTCCAACTCCACATATATCTACGTCATGTGTTTGACACATCCCGGCAATCACTCTATCCAAGCTTTGAGAGTTTTGACTACACCGGTTGCCGATCACCACCTGCGTTGGGTAAGAACTGGTAAGAATTTGAGATTTGCTTGACGAATTTGTGACACACCACCATCACCACCACCACTTCCTACTATTCTGTAGGTTCATATTCTTGTGTGTTGCTATTACTGCTAACCATGCCAGGATCACGAGCTAACGACATCGACTGGGAGAGCATGACCAACAAGGCGCTCCATGATAAATTTTAGCAAATGATGTCTGACGGGCTACAAGACATCGTGACTAGCCTTGCAGAGGCCATGGAGAAGCTAGATGGTTTGGAGAAGACATTCGACACCAAGATGGACGCCAAGTTCAATGAGGTGCTTGACCGTCTACCACCACCAGCTGCTACTGTCCCTCTCCAACGATGAGCGTGATGTGTACCTCTCGACAAAGTCTAGAATTCTGGTGCGATTGCGACGGCTTCTACTGATAAAGCTTCTATGGCTTCTGCTACTACTACTGTCGTTGAATAGAATGGCGATTATGATGGTGACTACGATGCTAACTGGGAGGTCGCTCTAGATCAGCCCCAGGGGTAGCCACCACCACACGCATCAGGTCGTCCACATGGATACCATCGTAATGGTAGTGCTACACTACCCCCTCAGCTATGGGATCATGACCATCTCCCTAAACTTAAATTGAATATTCCGACATTTGAGGGTAGATATGTTCTTGATATATATCTTACTTGGGAGTTAGAAACAGAACAACGTTTTACATGCTTTCAATTTCCTGAGCATAGACGTGTTGCAGCTACTGGTTGTGCATTCACTAGTTTTGCTTATGTTTGGTGATCTGAACATTGTAGAATATATCATGATAATATCCCTACTACTTGGTCTTCTTTGAAATTGCTATGCATAATCGTTGGGTTCCACCATATAATCAACGTGAATTGCTTCAAAATTTGCAGTGTTTAGGACAAGGAAAAAATTATGTAGAGGAATATTATCAGGAGTTACAAACTGGCATGATTAGATGTGGTATTGTTCAAGAGAATGAAGCTATGTTTGCACTTTTTGTGGGTGGATGAAATAGAGATATTCAGACTATTCTAGAGTATAAGGAGTATAACACTATCACTCATTTATTCCATCTTGCTTGCAAAGCTGAACATGAAGGGCAGGATCAAGAGGCCATGGCAAGAACTAATTATTCTAGAGGTCGCACTTCATCATCGACGGCACACGTCCTGCTGCAGCACCACCTACTTTAGCCACCAACTCAAACCGCGATACCAGGACTTAGGCACCGCCATCAGCCTCCAGCAAGGGCTCACCTCCGGGGCCTGCATAGAGCTCTTGTTCATCCATGTCATCTACAAGGCAAACACATGAGGTTATATGCCGTCGTTGCAAGGGTAGAGGTCACTTTGCAAGAGAATGCACATCCAAGCGTGTGATGATTTTTACTGAGGATGGTGGATATGCCTCCGCTAGTAATTATGATGAGTAGACTTTGGCTCTTTTTGCAAGTGAAGAACAAGGTCCCAAGGATACTGAACAATAGACACACTACATTGTTGCTAACTACGCGGATAGATATGAAAGTTAGTTGCTCAACATTATCTGAGTGTGTAGGTTACACAGGCTGAGCAAAATTAGAGGCAGGACTTGTTCCATACAAAGGGAGTTGTGAACGAACATTCTGTTCACGTCATCATTGATGGAAGGAGTTCCAACAAATTGGCTAGCATGGAGATGGTGGATAAGTTGTCTCTAACCACCAGACCACATCCTCATCCTTATTACATCCAATGGTTCAATAATAGTGGCAATGTTAAGGTCTGCTTGGTCTGCTTTGAAATTGCTATGCATAATCGTTGGGTTCCACCATATTATCAACGTGAATTGCTTCAAAATTTGCAGCGTTTAGGACAAGGAAAAAATCATGTAGAGGAATATTATCAGGAGTTACAAACTGGCATGATTAGATGTGGTATTGTTCAAGAGAATGAAGCTATGCTTGCACTTTTTGTGGGTGGATGAAATAGAGATATTCAGACTATTCTAGAGTATAAGGAGTATAACACTATCACTCATTTATTCCATCTTGCTTGCAAAGCTGAACATGAAGGGCAGGATCGAGAGGCCATGGCAAGAACTAATTATTCTAGAGGTCGCACTTCATCATCGACGCCACACGTCCTGCTGCAGCACCACCTACTTTAGCCACCAACTCCAACCGCGATACCAGGACATAGGCACCGCCATCGGCCTCCAGCAAGGGCTAACCTCCGGGGCCTGCATAGAGCTCTTCTTCATCCATGTCATCTACAAGGCAAACACATGAGGTTATATGTCATCGTTGCAAGGGTAGAGGTCACTTTGCGAGAGAATGCACATCCAGGCGTGTGATGATTTTTACTGAGGATGGTGGATATGCCTCCTCTAGTAATTTTGATGAGTAGACTTTGGCTCTTTTTGCAAGTGAAGAACAAGGTCCCAAGGATACTGAACAACAAACACACTACATTGTTGCTAACTACGCGGATAGATATGAAAGTTTAGTTGCTCAACGTTATTTGAGTGTGCAGGTTACACAGGCTGAGCAAAATTAGAGGCAGAACTTGTTCCATACAAAGGGACTTGTGAAGGAGCATTCTGTTCACGTCATCATTGATGGAAGGAGTTGCAACAAATTGGCTAGCATGGAGATGGTGGATAAGTTGTCTCTAACCACCAGACCACATCCTCATCCTTATTACATCCAATGGTTGAACAATAGTGGCAATGTTAAGGTAACATGTATTGTTCATGTGCATTTTAGCATTGGTACATATTCCGATTATGTTGATTGTGATGTGGTACTCATGCAAGCATGCTCCGTTTTACTTGGTAGAGCAGGGCAATTTGATAAAAAAATTGTACACCATGGCAGGACAAATTAGTATACTCTTGTTCGTAAGGATAAAACTATAACTTTGCTTCCTATGTCTCCTGAACATATTATGAAAGATGACAATACTAGAGCTAGTAAAGAAAAACAGGAGTTAAATAAGATAGAAAATCAGATGGTAGCAAATAAAATTGAGCAACACCATAAGCATAATAAACCATCATCTAGTATTGCATCTCAAATAAAATTGAAGAGTGGATGTTTATTTGCCACTAAATCTGATCTTACTGATTTGGATGTTACTATATCGATTTGCTATAATTTTATATGCAAAGAGGTGTTATTTTCATTCGAGGACATCCTTCCCTCTTTGCCTCCTGCTGTCACTAACATTTTGCAGGAGTTTGTTGACGTCTTTCCACAAGACGTGCCACCGTGATTACCAGCTATTTGAGGGATTGACAATCAGATTGACTTAATTCCTTGTTGCTGAGGACATGACTACCTTCGATACGACCAAAAATATTGCATATGTGCATATTTGTGAGGTGTTTTCTTATAATAATTATGCAATAATTTATTTATGTTATCCAGAACAAAAATACTTCACCTATTTTTATTTTATGCCTAAATGCAGAATGACCGAACACTTGTATGAACCACGTGTGATGACAAAGGGAGAGGAAATGGTTGGATGCTACTCAAGAGGTCCTCTCACGTTAAAGGAAATAATTAGGTGTTGTTCAAGAAGTTCTATCACGTCATTTTTAGCCCAAGAGAAGATAGAGTCCAAATTTCTCACGTTTTGGACTCAGATTCGGACTGCACAGACACACCTGTCTCAAAACGCCAACAACTTTTTCATACGGACTCGGAATTGGATGATTTTTTTGGTGGAAACTAGATTTCATATGTGTTCCAGCCCAGTTGGAATCACCTTAAAATTCTTCCGTATCGCGAAGATATCAACGAAACAATCTGACGTTGCAGCAGAATCCAAGTCAAACTACAAGTCCAAAGGTGTTGCATCACCTCCACTTGGGCCCATGGGCCTTGTACGACCTAGGGTTGGTTTTAGGGTGTCTTGGGACGTCCTCCCACCTCCTTGGCCGCCACCCCTTGCTCCTATATAAGTAGATCAATCTAGTAGCTTTTCCTTTGGGTTTTGTTTAGTTAAAAGTTAGCCATTGCAACTTCGTGTACTTCGTTTGTGTCCAACGACCAGACTAAGACCACTTTCGGAACCCCACCATTACCAATACTTCATCTATATTCGCAATATTCAGATTGCATTATCATATTCTTGCTTGTTCTTCGATTGCTTGCAGGAATAGACCTTCGTGGTCAGGTTGATCGTGCTCCGGCGTGGTCAATAACCTCTTGGAGATTGGTTTGGCGATTGCTAAGGCTCAACGTCGTGCACGTTCGTAGTCGGATCGTCAAAGTCATCTCCACCAAATCGATAGTTATCATCTCATCGAAAGATCGGGACCCTCGCCTCTATCACTTGTGCATCGTTACCAAACCATGCACCATACCTTACCAATCCAGAGGAGACGAAGGAGATTATACGACAAGTACAGAAGGTGCTCGACAAAGTTTATATCTGCGAATCCCTTAGTCCTTGTGTTGTTCCTATTATTGTAGTGCCTAAAAAGGATAATATGTCGCGTATGTGTGTTGATTTTAGAGGCATTAATAATATTACTATTCGTTATCATCATCCTATTCCTAGGCTAGATGATATGCTTGATGAATTAAGTGGCTCTAAAATTTTCTCCAAAGTTGATTTGCATAGTGGATACCATCAAATTTGTATGAAATTGGGATATGAATGGAAAACAGCATTTCAAACTAAGTTTGGATTATATGTGTGGTTAGTCATGCCTTTTGAGTTAACTAATGCACCTAGCACTTTCATGAGATTAATGATGAGGTTGTACGTGCTTTCACTGGACGATTTGTGGTAGTCCATTTTGATGATATACTGATTTCTAGTAGATCTTACGAGGAACAATTGCAACATTTACGTGTTGTTTTTATTGCTCTACGTGATGCACGTTTGTTTGGTAACCTTGGGAAGTGCACCTTTTGGACCGACCAAGTATATTTTCTTGTCTTTGTTGTTACTCCTTGGGGAATTGAACTTGATAAAGCCAAGATTGAAGCTATTGAGAGTTGGTTGCAGCCCAAAACGGTCACGCAAGTGAGTAATTTCTTGTCCTCGCAAGTTTCTATAGGCGTTTTGTGAGAGATTTCAGCTCCATTGCTGCACCTCTCAATGAGCTTACAAAGGAGGATGTGCCTTTTGCTTGAGGTACCACACAGGAAGAAGCCTTCATGGTATTGAAAGATAAGTTAACACAAGCTCCTTTACTCGAACTTCCAGATTTTAATAAGACTTTCGAACTTGAATGTGATACTGGTGGAATTGGACTAGGAGGTGTGTTATTACAAGATGGTAAATCTGTTGCATACTTTTCTAAAAAATTGAGTGGGCCTAGTGTGAATTATTCTACTTATGATAAGGAATTATATGCTCTTCTTCGGACTTTGGAAACATGTCAACATTATTTATGGTCCAAATAATTTGTTATACATTCTGCTCACGAATCTTTGAAACATATTAAAAGTCAAGCAAAACTGAATCGTAGACATGCTAAATCGGTTGAATTCATTGAGACTTTCCCTTACGTCATTAAACACAAGAAGGGTAAAGAAAATGTTATTGCTGATGCATTGTCTCGTCGCTATACTGTGCTTTCACAACTTGACTTTAAAATATTTGGTTTGGACACCATCAAAGATCAATATGTGCATGCTGCTGAATTTATCGATGTGATCCAGAATTGTAAAGAACGGAGGACATGGAACAAGTTCGTCATTAATGATGGATTTGTGTTCCATGCTAACAAGCTATGCATTCCAGCTAGCTCCGTTCTTCTTTTGTTGTTGCAGGAGGCGCATGGAGGAGAATTAATGGGACACTTTGGCATGAAGAAGACAGAGGATGTACTTGCTACACATTTCTTCTGGCCAAAGATGAGACAGGATGTTGAGCGTTTTGCTGCTCGCTGCACGACATGTCAAAAAGCTAAGCCACGACTCAATCCTCATGGTTTATATATGCCTTTTCCTATACCTAGTGTTAGGAGGATATATCTACGGAGTTTGTTTTAAGTTCACCATGAACAAAGAAGGGGAGGGATAGCATATTTGTTGCCACAGATAGATTTTCTAAATTGGCACACTTTGTACCATGTCATAAAAGTGATGATGATGCTAATGTTGCTGATTTGTTCTTTCGTGAAATTATTAGCTTGCATGGTGTGCCAAATACATTTGTTTCAGATCGTGATGCTAAATTTCTTAGACGCTTTTGGAGATGTTTATGGGCTAAGTTGGGGACTAAACAACCTTTTAGTACTACATGTCACCGCCAAACTGTTGGACAAACTGAAGTAGTTAATAGATCATTGTCTACTATGCTTAGGGATGTTTTGAAGAATAATTTGAAAATATGGGAAGAATGCTTGCCTCATATTGAATTTTCTTTCAATCCTTCACTACATTCTACTACTAAGATATTCCCCTTTGAAGTTGTGTATGGTTTTGTACCTCGTGCACCTATTGATTTCTTGCCTCTTCCATCTTCGGAGAAGGTTATTTTTGATGCTAAACAACGTGATGAATTGATATTGAAGATGCATGAGGTAACTAAGGAAAGTATTGAGTGTATGAATGCTAAATATAAACTTGCTGGAGATAAGGTTAGAAAACATGTTGCATTTGCACATGGAGATCATGTTTGGTTACATTTGCATAAGGATAGATTTCCTGATTTGCGCAAGTCAAAGCTAATGCCACGTGTGGATGGTCCTTTTAAGGTGTTAGAGAAAATAAATGATAATGCATATAAACTTGAGCTGCCTGTAGAGTTAGGGGTTAGTCCCACTTTTAACATTGCAGATTTGAAGCCTTATTTGGGTGAGGAAGATGAGCTTCCGTAGAGGATGACTTCAGTTCAAGAAGGGGAGGATGATGAGTACATCTATACCATTGTTACACCCACAACCCTGCTGCTATACATACTGGACCAGTTACTAGAGCTCGCACACGCTAGCTAAATTACCAGGTACTTCCGTTTCTTGGAAATCCTTCTAATGTTCATGAACATATGATGCTGCCTAAGTTAGATACTTTTGTTTTACTTATCAATCAAGGACATATCATGGACACGAAGGAAGGCCATTGGAGTGGGAACAAGCATGGAGAAGAATGTGCGCGTGCGGGAAAGAACAATGGAGCTTTCATTGGTGATTTTCACACTTTGAAGCCACCATATGGAGATCTTGAAGGATTGGATGAAATATACAAGATGCCACTTCATTAATTTTGTCCATAGTCTATTATAGGTGCTGCGTCACCTTATTTTTGGGCCAGGCCCATTTAATTTCGAAATACCACTTTATAGGTTGTTTTTAGAGTTTGTATGTGTGGGGAAACGGAGTTAGGGTCGGTTTCAGACCCCTCCTCCTAGGGGTCACTAAATTCCTCCTCTATTCCCGCATATATACAACCCATAAGGCGCCATTTAGACTTGGGTTTTCTTCAGATTTTAAGTTCGCCATAGCTCCAACCTCGCATTCTTCATTTATGTTTCACTTTTATCCATAAAGCTTTCCTCTTATATTCACAATATCCAGATTGCAATCTTAGTTTCTTGCTTTTTTTATTTGTGTGCAGGAAACAAACCCTCGTGGTTAGGTTGATCATGCTCCGGCATGGTCAATGACCTCTTGGAGTTGGTTTAGCGATTGCTAAGGCGCGACTTCTTTGCACGTTCGTAATCAGATCGTCAAAGTCGACTCTACCAAAAACGATAGACACATCTCATTGAAGGATAGGGACAACTTCACCTCTATCAGATGTTCCCTATGCGCATGCTCGCGTTTGTGTGCGTGTGTAAAATCTTCCAGGTCATGAAAATTAGAAGTCATGTCATCTCAATTTCCCGATACCTTTCCAACACCTATGAAAATTGTATGCGTTTGGGATCTTGGCTGATCACTTTGATAGTCTTGTGGAATACCCTTTATAGGATGAATTTTGTCTTTCATCTGTTCATTGTTTCTTCTCCAATGTGAGCCTAAAACCATGTTGTTTGCAATCCATGGTCGAGGCACATGGTGCTGAAGACCATACAGATGGGTTAGCCCATGGGATTTTGAGCTGTAATTGCGAAATCATATGTTTTCTCCATCTTGCAATCCATTTTTGAGGGCATAGACGACCTTTTTTGGGCTCGTGTGTGTGTGTGTGTGTGTGCGTGCGTGTGTGTGTATGTGTGTTGGTGTGTAAGGTGTTTGTGTGCGTGTGTAAAATCTTACAGGTCGTGAAAATTAGATGTCATGTCATCTTAATTTCGCGATACATTTCCAACACCTTTACAGGGTGTGAGTGAACAAGTCTGGTACCAATTCCACTATTCTAACAATTCACATTGAGTGAAACGGGATACATCCTCAACTTTGGGAACGGTATCTTGGTATTGTTTATCTCATTTCCCATTCACCTTTACATGAGTCTTGTGATGGCTAGGCAAATAACATCATCCTCGGTCTTCGATGACTACATCAACATGAACAACTACATCAACAAAAAACTCCAGCGACTCGCCACCGACATACAACACACCAAAGCTTGGAAAAGAGACTACAACGACAACAAGTTGGACGCACACATGGAGCCACTTCGACACATGGTGGCCAACTACAAGTCTCCTTACCTTCGTCATCTCAATGGCGGAGATTCTCAAGTCACGCACCTTCAGAGCGCCCATCCGATGCAAGCACAAGTCGTCCATGTCCTCATTTTTCAAGATGACCGCCACGACAACCATCATGTTAGTGATATCCATCTTTGCGAAAGGAGAGCCACCTCCAAGCGAAAAGTGTGCAAAGATGGTGATAAAGGTGAGGGTCCCGATCTTTCGATGAGATGATAACTATCGATTTGGTGGAGATGACTTTGACGATCCGACTACGAACGTGCACGACGTTGCGCCTTAGCAATCGCCAAACCAATCTCCAAGAGGTTATTGACCACGCCGGAGCATGATCAACCTGACCACGAAGGTCTATTCCTGCAAGCAATCGAAGAACAAGCAAGAATATGATAATGCAATCTGAATATTGCGAATATATATGAAGTATTGATAAGGGTGGGGTTCCAAAAGCGGTCTTGGTCTGGTCGTTGGACACAAACGAAGTACACGAAGTTGCAATGGCTAACCTTTAACTAAACAAAATCCAAAGGAAAAGCTACTAGATTGATCTACTTATATAGGAGCAAGGGGTGGCGACCAAGGAGGTGGGAGGACGTCCCAGGACACCCTAAAACAAACCCTAGGTCGTACGAGGCCCATGGGCCCAAGTGGAGGTGATGCAACACCTTTGAACTTGTAGTTTGACTCGGATTCTGATGCAACGTCAGATTGTTATATCGATATCTTAGTTATCCGGACGAATTTTAAGGTGATTCCAGCTGGTCTGGAACGCATATGAAATCTAGTTTCCAGCAAAAAAATAATCACCCAATTCCGAGTCCGTATGAAAAAGTTGTTGGCGTTTTGAGATAGGTGTGTCTGTGCAGTCCGAATCTGAGTCCAGAACGTGAGAGACTTGGACTCTATCTTTTCTTGGGCTAAAAGTGACGTGAGAGAACTTGTTGAACAACACATAATTGTTTCCTTTGACATTAGAGGACCTCTTGAATATCGCCCAACCATTTCCTCTTTCTTTGTCATCACACGTGGTTCATACAAGTGTTCGACCATTCTGCATTTAGGCATAAAATAAAAATAGGTGAAGTATATTTGTTTCGGATAACATAAATAAATTATTGCATAATTCTTATAAGAAATGACCTCACAAATATGCATGTATGCAACATTTTTGGTCATATCCAAGGTAGTAATGTCCTCATCAGATGGAAAACACCATCAACTCCAAGCTTCGACGCCAAGATCAAGGCGATCGACTACACGCATGGATGACCCTTCCATCTTTCGAGGCATTCCAAGAAAAATGGATGAGCATGGGAATCTCCCGTTGATCATGGAGGTGTGAGACGAGGTGTCATCTTCGGCCCTCATACAAGACAACGGAGACAAGATGACCGAGTATGGGATTTTACCTTCGACCATGATGGCGATCGCGACCCTCTTCAACAACATGAAGATGGTGCCCACATGGGACTCATACTTGGAGGTGAGCATCGAGGCTGAGCTTGGGATATTCCCTTCGGTCTTGGAGGACTGCGATGGTTTGCCACATCCTACGACATTCATCTTCAGAGGCATTATGGACGAGGAGGTTGAGCATGGGACTATCCCTTCAACCGAGGCGGCGTAAGGAGTTTATTGTGGAGACGTTTGCACCAACATCGTGCCGACACCCACATATGACGAGATGCCTGAATTTCCATGTGAGGAGAGCCACTACCAAATGAATAAGATGAGTGACTCCACCATGTGTGACATTGAGTGCATTTCCAATAAGAGGATGAGTGTAACCACCACTAGTCCCATACCACTAGTCACATACACAAAAACATGACAAACATCCTATGTGAGGTCGAGAGCCATCACCACCCTTCAAGTGAGTCAACCATTCATATGAGTGCGAGCATCCTAGAGTGATAAAGGCAAACTTGTCCATGTCTTTTTATGAGTTTTGGCTATCTCTTTTGGAAGAGTCGACTTTGACGAACCGACTATGAAAGCGCGAGGACGTCGGGCCTTAGCAATCACTAAACCAACTCCGAGAGGTTATTCACCATGCCGGAGGACGAACAACCTGACCATGAGGGTCTGTTTGTTGCACGCAAGTGAAGAACAAGCAAGAAACTAAGATTGCAATCTGGATATTGTGAATATTGGAGGAAACCTTTATTGATGAAAGTTTGGTTCTCTAACGCCTTTGTCTGGTCGTGGAACACAAACAAAAAGCGCGAAGTTGCAGTTATGGCAAACTTGTAATCTAAACAAAGCCCAAGTCTAAATGGCGCCCTAAGGGCTGTATATATGGGGAAATAGAGGTGGAATTTCGTGACCCCTTGGAGGAGGGGTCCGAAACCGACCCTAACTCCATGTCCCCACACATACGGACTCTCAAAACAGTGTATGGTGGTGACCGAAGGTTGTTTGGAGTCTCGGATGAGATCCTGGACATCACGAGGAGCTCTGAAATGGTCCGGAGGTAAAGATTGATATATAGGAAGTCCTATGTTGGTCGCCGAAAAAGTTTCGGGCTCATCGGTAGTGTACCGGGAGTGCCGGTAGTGTACCGCGAGACCATCGGGAGGGGTATTTCGACCCAAGAGGCTACATGGGCTGTGGGAGGATGAATACCAGCCCTTAGTGGGCTGGAGGAAGTCCCACAAAGGGCCCATGCGACTGGGAAGAAAATCCCAAAAGGAAAAAGGTGGAAAAAGGCAAAAGGGCTAAATTAGGAAGGAGTCCTAATCCTACTAGGAGTGGAGGAGGAGGACTCCACCATCCTGCTTCGGCCGACCCAAGGGCTGGCTCCTTGGGATCCAAGCCTCCTCCTCCTGTCCTCCTATATATATACTAGATGGTTTTAGGGTTTTGGCACAAGATTTTCAGCCACGTGCTACCCGTTCCTCTAGTGCATAGTTTCTCCTCTAGATCGGATTTCTGCAGTGCTTAGGTGAAGCCCTGCCGGAATAGCTCCACCACCATCGTCGGAGCGCCGTCATGCTGCCGGAGAACTCTTCTACCTCTCTGCTCCCTCTTGCTGAATCAATAAGGCAGAGATCGTCATCAAGCCGTACATGTGCTGAACGCGGAGGTGCCGTCCGTTTAGTGCTTGATCGGGACGGATCGTGATTGAATTGCGGGACGCTCGGTGATTTGGATCGCAAAGACGTTCGACTACACCAACCATGTTTCTTAACGCTTCCCGCTTAGCGATCTACAAGGGTATGTAGATTCACTCTCCCTCTCGTAGATGCTCGTCACCATGTATAGGTCTTGCGTGAGCGTAGGAAATTTTTTGTTTCCCATGCAACGTTCCCCAACAGTGGTATCAGAGCTAGATCGATGTGTAGATGATATCTCGAGTAGAACACAAAGAGTTTGTGGGCGTTGATGCTTAGATTGGTTCCTCCCTTGGTCGTGTTTTGGTTCAGCGGTATTGTGGGATGAAGCAGCCTGGACCAACCTCACTTGTACGCTTACGAGAGACCGGTTCCACCGACTGACGTGTAACTTCGTTGCACAAAGATGGCTGACGGGTGTCTGTTTCTCCTACTTTAGTTGGATCGGATTCGACAAAGGCGGTCCTTGAGAATGTTCAAAAGCAACTTATGTATCACCGTTGTGGTTTATGCGTAGGTGAGAATCGTTCTTGCTAGATACCCGTAGCAACCACATAAAACATGCAACAACAATTAGAGGACGTCTAACTTGTTCTTGAAGGGTATGTTGTGATGTGATATGGCCAATTACATGATGTGATATATGTGATGTATGATATGATCATGTGTTGTATAGAATATCACGACTTGCATGTCGATGAGTATGGCAACCGACAGGAGCCATAGGGTTTTTTATAATTATTGTATGACCTGCATGTCAACCATTAAGCGCTATGTAATGCTTTACTTTGTCGCTAAACAGTAGCAATAGTAGTACAAGCATGATGGGCGCGACAACCTCGATGGCGACACGTTGATGGAGATCATGGTGTCGTGCTAGTGACGATGGAGATCATGCCGGTGCTTTCAAGATGGAGATCAAAAGCACAAGTTCATGGCCATATCATGTCACTTATGATTTGCATGTGATGTTAATACTTTTATGCACCTTGTTTTTCTTAGGACGACGGTAGCATTATAAGGTGATCCCTCACTTAAATTTCAAGATGAATTGTGTTCTCCCCGAGTGTGCACCATTGCGAAAGTTCGTCGTGTCGAGACACCATGTGATGATCGGGTGTCATAGACTCTACGTTCACATACAATGGGTGCAAGTCAGTGTTGCGCATGAAGAACACTCGGGTTAAACTTGACGAGCCTAGCATGTACAAACATGGCCTAGGAACACAAGAAACCGAAAGGTCAAACATGAGTCATATAGTAGATATGATCAACATGATGATGTTCACCATTGAAACCACCTCAACTCACGTGATGATCGGACTTGAGTTGGTGAATTTGGATCATTTGACACTCAGATGACCTGAGGGATGTCAATTTGAGTGGGAGCTTTAGTAATTTGATTAACTAAACTCATTATCTTGAAAAATAGTTTAAGTAACCTTTGCATATTTATGTTGTAGATCAATGGCTCGCGCAGTAGCACCCATGAATTTTAATGCGTTCCTAGAGAAAGCTAAGTTGAAAGATGAAGGAAGTAACTTTTTTGACTAGGCCCGTAATCTGAGGATTATCCTCACGACTTCCCAGAAATCATATGTCCTTGATGCACCGATTGGTGACCAACCAGAAGACATGTCATCCGAAGACGTTAAGAACGCTTGGGAGGCACATTCTGGAGATTACTCAATAGTTCGGTGTGCCATATTGTATGGCTTAGAACCGGGACTTCAAAGACGTTTTGAACGTCACGGAGCATATGAGATGTTCCAAGAGTTAAAGTTTATCTTTGAGAAGAATGCCCGAATCGAGAGGTATGAGACCTCCGATAAGTTCTATGCTTGAAAGATGGAGGAGAATGGGTCTATCAGTGAACATATACTCAGAATATCTGGGTATTCGACTTGTCTAGCGGAGTTGGGAATTGCCCTTTCGCCAGAGGCGATCACTGACAGAGTTCTTCAATCACTGCCACCTAGTTACAAGAGCTTTGTGATGAACTATAACATGCACGAGATGAACAAGTTAGTCGTCGAGCTGTTTGCGATGCTAAAAGTCGCTGAGTCTGAAATCCAGAAAGAACATCAAGTGTTGATGGTCAATAAAACCACTAGTTTCAAGAAGAATGGCAAGGGCAAGGGCAAGAAGGGTAAAACCAAGAAGGATGGCAAAGCAGTTGGTACTCCTGTAAAGAAACCCAAGGATGGACCCAAGCGAGAAACTGAGTGCTTTAATTGCAAGGGAACTAGTCACTAGAAGCGGAACTGCCCCAAGTACCTGGCTGACAAGAAGGCGGCCAACGACAAACAAGGTATATATGATATACATGTTATTGATGTGTACCTTACCAGCTCTCGTTGTAGTGCCTGGGTATTTGATACCGGTTCGGTTGCTCACATTTGTAACTCAAAACAAGAACTACGGAATAGACGAAAGCTGGCAAAGGATGAAGTGACGATGCGCGTGGGAAATGGTTCCAAGGTTGATGTGATCACCGTCGGCACGCTCTCTCTTCGATTACCATCGGGATTAGTGATGAACCTGAATAATTGTTATTTAGTGCCTGCGTTAAGCTTGAACATTATATCTGGATCTTGTTTACTGCGAGACGGTTACTCATTTAAATCAGAGAATAAAGGTTGTTCTATTTATATGAGTAATATCTTTTATGGTCATGCACCCAGTGTGATGGGTTTATTCATATTGAATCTTGATAATGATGATACACATGTTCATAACATTGATGCCAAAAGATGTAGAGTTGATAATGATAGTACCACTTTCTTGTGGGACTGCCGTTTAGGTCATATTGGTGTAAAACGCATGAGGAAGCTCCATGATGATGGACTTTTGGAGTCACTTGATTTTGAATCACTTGACACATGTGAACCATGCCTCATGGGCAAGATGACTAAAATCCCGTTCTCTGGAACAATGGAACGGGCGAGTGACTTATTGGAAATCATACATACTGATGTGTGCGGTCCAATGAATGTTACAGCGCGTGGTGGATATCGTTATTTTCTCACCTTCACTGATGACTTAAGTATATATGTGTATATTTACTTAATGAAACACAAGTCTAAAACGTTTGAAAGGTTCAAGCAATTTCAGAGTGAAGTTAACAATCATCATAACAAGAAGATTAAATTCCTGCGATCTGATCGAGGAGGTGAATATTTGAGTTATGAGGTTGGCAGTCACTTAAGACGGTGTGGAATTGTTTCACACTTGACACCGCCTGGAACACCACAGCGTAATGGTGTGTCCGAACATCGTAATTGAACCTTATTAGATATGGTGCGTTCTATGATGTCTCTTCCTGATTTGCCACTATCGTTTTGGGGTTATGCATTAGAGACAGCTGCATTCACTTTAAATAGGGCACCATCGAAATCCGTTGAGACGACGCCATATGAACTATGGTTTGGCAAGAGGCCAAAGTTTTCGTTTCTTAAAGTTTGGGGATGTGATGCTTATGTCAAAAAGCTTCAACCTGAAAAGCTGGAACCCAAAGTGGAGAAATGCGTCTTCATAGGATACCCGAAGGAGACAGTCGGGTATACCTTCTATCTCAGATCCGAACGCAAAGCGTTTGTTGCTAAGAACAGAACATTTCTTGAGAAAGAGTTTCTCTCGAAAGAATTGAGTGGGAGGAAAATAGTTCTTGATGAGGTTATTGAACCTTTACTTCAACCAGAAAGTAGCGCATCCCAGAAAGATGTTTCTGTGGAACCTACGACGGTAGAAGAGGAAGTTAATGATGATGATCATGAAGCTTCAGATCAAACTGCTATTGAACCTCGTAGGTTGACAAGTCCGTGTACTACCCCTAAGTGGTACGGCAACCCTGTCTTGGAGGTCATGTTGTTGGACAACAATGAACCTACGAGTTATGGAGGAGCAGCGATGGGCCCGGATTCCGAGAAATGGTTAGAGGCCATGAAATCCGAGATGGGATCTGATGAGGACATCCCTACTAATGTTACACCCACCCCGACTGCTATACATACAGTACCAATTACTAGAGCTCGCGCACGTCAATTGAATTACCAGGTACTTTCGTTTCTTGGAAATCCTTCTAATATTCATGAACATATGATGTTGCCTAAATTGGATACTTTTGTTTTACTTATGAATGAAGGAGCTAGCATGGATAAGAAGGATGACCATTGGAGCGGGATCAAGCATGGAGGAGAAGGTGCGCGTGCGGGGAAGAACAATGGAGCTTCCAGTGATGATTTTCGCACATTGAAGCCACCATAATGGGAGCGGGAAGCCTTGGACGAAATATGCATGATGCCACTTTATAAAATTCGTCCATAGGCTAATATAGGTGCTGCGCCACCTTATTTTTGGGCCAGGCCCATGTAATTTCGAAATACCATATTCTAGGCTGTTTTTAGAGTCTGTATATATGGGGAAACTGACTTAGGGTCGGTTTCGGACCCCTCCTCCAAGGGGCCACGAAATTCCCTTCTATTCCCCCATATATACAGCCCTTAGGGCTTCGTTTTAGGATTGGGTTTTGTTTAGATTACAAGTTTGCCATAGCAGCAACTTCGCGTTCTTCGTTTGTGTTCCACGACCAGACAAAGGCGTCACAGAACCCCACTTCATCAATAAAGTTTTCCTCTTATATTCGCAATATCCAGATTGCAATCTTAGTTTCTTGCTTGTTCTTCGTTTGCGTGCAGGAAATAGACCCTCGTGGTCAGGTTGATCGTGCTCCGGCGTGGTCAATAACCTCTCAGAGTTGGTTTAGCGATTGCTAAGGCGCGACGGCTCACACGTTCGTAGTCGGATCGTCAAAGTCTACTCCACCAAAAACGATAGCCACCATCTCATCGAAAGACAGGGACAACTTCGCCTCTATCATAACTCTGATGTGCACATACACATCATGATGGGTGATGTGTACATTTACCACGCACATACTGTGTTTCGTGTGTCTCCTTGTTAGGTAGGTACACATGATTCTTCATCACAAGCGCACGAGTTGACGAAAAGAGCATTAGAGAGCAACGACGACGTTCACCACCATGGAGTGCTTAGCCTCCACACACCCTCTTTGTGCAAATACTTTGCACATTTCTTCTACATGGCTCTCGCATGGCTATGGCTTCTTGCGCATTACACTTATTGTGCCCATATAGCCATGTTCACTTTGCATGATATGCTCATTTCTATGCCCTTGCCATGCAATTGCGACCCATGCTTTGCATCTCACATGACACTTGATTATATTACTTGTATGTGTATTTGCAAGCTTGGTGGAAATATTACTTGGTGGAGTCTGGCACGCTTTGCAGAGCACGTTTTGGCCCAAAAAAATTTCGGCCGAAAATATTTTTTCCCTATCTTGATTTTAGGTTCCCCGGAGCGTTTTGAGACACTTGCTATCATAGTGATTTTTGTCGAAATTTTTGGGTCGTCGCAGCCCCCGGATTGCTCCAGAAAAAAAAATAGTCCAAAAGAAAAAATTCGTGCCCATCTTGCTTATACGACGTGGCAAGAGTTTTGAGACACTCGCCATTGTAGTGAGTTTTTGAAAAAAAAAAGAGGCGCCGAAAAAAAAGAAAAAAAACGAAAAAAAAAGAAAAAAATTCCGAGTGTGCTTTTCCCTTGCTTACGTGTATCGTCGTGCTTTTGTTGGTGTTTTAGGCTCGCGTCTCTAGCACGGTCTAGCCTAGGACCAGCACAGTACCGTCGTTGAGCGTTTATTCAACCTTGCATCTCTGAATTGATTATTGCTGACCCTTTTTGCTACCATATTATAAGCCATCCCAGCTCCACATACTTCTACGCCGTGTGCTTGACACCACCTGGCAATCGCTCTATCCAAGCTTTGAGAGTTTTGGCTACAACGGTTGCCGATCACCGCCTGCTACTGGGTAAGAACTGGTAAGAAAGTGAGATTCGCTTAAAGGATTTGTGCCACACCACCACCACCACCACGTCCCAGTAGTCTGTAGGTTTCATATTGTGTGTTTCCTATTTCTGCTAACCATGGCAGGATCACACGATGACGAGATCGACTGGGAGAGCATGACCAACAAAGCGCTCTATGATAAATTTCAGCAAATGATGGCTGAGCAGGTACAGGACTTCGTGAACAACTTTGGAGTGGCCATGGAGAAGCTAGATGGTTTGGAGAAGACATTCGACACCAAGATGGACGCCAAGTTCAATGAGGTGCTTGCCCGTCTACCTCCACCAGCTGCAGTTCCTATTCCTTTCGAACGACGAGCGCGACGTGTGCCTCTCGGCCACGCCCAACATCCTGGTACTGTTGATACTGCTGCTACTTCGGTGGCTCGTGCGGCTACTGTCGTTGAGCAGGTTGAAGATTATGATGGTGATTTCGATGATGAGGGAGAGGTTGCTCCAGATCCGCCCCACGGGCAACCACCACCATACGCACCAGGTCGACCACATGGCTACAACCGTAACGGTAGGGCTGCACCACCCCCGCAGGTACGGGATCATGACCATCTCCCTAAACTTAAATTGAATATTCCGACATTTGAGGGTAGATATGTTCCTGATATATATCTTACATGGGAGTTAGAAACAGAACAACGTTTTACATGCTTACAATTTCCAGAGGATCGACGTGTTGCTGCTGCTGTTTGTTCATTCACTAGTTTTGCTTGTGTTTGGTGGTCAGAACATTGTAGAATACACCCTAATAATATTCCAACTACTTGGGCTGCTTTGAAAACTGCTATGCGAAATCGTTGGGTGCCACCTTATTATCAACGTGAATTGCTTCAAAATTTGCAGCGTTTAAGACAAGGAAAAAATTCTGTAGAAGAATATTATCAGGAATTACAAACTGGTATGATTAGATGTGGTATTGTTGAGGAGAATGAAGCTATGCTTGCACGTTTTATGGGTGGATTAAATAGAGAGATTCAGACTATTCTAGAGTATAAGGAGTATAACACTATCACTCGTTTATTTAATCTTGCTTGCAAAGCTGAACGTGAAGTGCAGGATCGACAGGCAATGGCGAGAACTACTAATTTTGCAGGCCATACTTCATCATGGACGCCACGTACCTCCTCTACTTCCGCACGTCCTGCTGCAACACCACCTCCTTCAACCTCCAACTCTAATCGCGATACCAGGAAACAGGCTCCTACTGCACCCTCTGCGAAGAGCACACCTTTTGGGCCTGCACAGAGTTCTTCTTCATCTATTGCATCCACAGGGCAAACACATGAGGTTATATGTCGTCGTTGCAAGGGTGGAGGTCACTATGCGAGAGAATGCCCTTCCAAGCGTGTAATGATTGTTACTGAGGATGGTGGATATGCGTCCGCTAGTGATTATGATGAGGAGACTTTGGCACTTATTGCAAGTGACGAACAGGGTGGCGAGGATGCAGAACCAGAAACACAATACATGGCTGCTGATTACGCTGACAGGTATGAAAGTTTAGTTGCTCAACGTGTTCTCAGTGTGCAGGTTACACACGCTGAGCAAAATCAGAGGCACAACTTGTTCCACACAAATGGAGTTGTGAAAGAGCGTTCTGTTCGCATCATCATTGATGGAGGGAGTTGCAATAACTTGGCTAGCATGGAGATGGTGGAGAAGCTGTCTCTATCCACCAGACCACATCCTCATCCTTATTACATCCAATGGTTCAACAATAGTGGCAAGGTTAAGGTAACACGTACTGTTCGTGTGCATTTTAGCATTGCTACATATTCTGATTATGTGGATTGTGATGTGGTACCCATGCAAGCATGTTCTGTTTTACTTGGTAGACCATGGCAGTTTGATAAAAATTCTGTACACCATGGTAGGACAAATCAGTATACTCTTGTTCATAAGGATCATAATATCACTTTGCTTCCTATGTCTCCCGAACATATTATGAAAGATGACATTGCTAGAGCTAGTAAAGCAAAACAGGAGAAAAATAAGAGTGAAAATCAGATTGTAGCACAGGAATTTGAGCAACACCATAAGCATAATAAACCATCATCTACTGTTGCATCCGAAATAAAATTGAAGAGTGGATGTTTACTTGCTACTAAATCTGATATTAATGATTTGGATGTTGCTACATATGTTTGCTATGCTTTTGTATGTAAAGAGGTATTATTTTCATTCGAGGACATGCCTCCCTCTTTGCCTCCTGCTGTCATTAACATTTTGCAGGAGTTCGCTGATGTCTTTCCACAAGACGTGCCACCGGGATTACCGCCTATTCGCGGGATTGAGCATCAGATTGACTTAATTCCCGGTGCATCCCTACCCAACCGTGCGCCCTACCGTACCAATCCAGAGGAGACAAAGGAGATTATGCGTCAAGTACAGGAGCTGCTTGACAAAGGTTATATACGTGAATCCCTTAGTCCTTGTGCTGTTCCTATTATTCTAGTGCCTAAAAAGGATGGTACATCGCGCATGTGTGTGGATTGTAGAGGCATTAATAATATTACTATTCGTTATCGTCATCCTATTCCTAGACTAGATGATATGCTTGATGAATTAAGTGGCTCTACAATTTTCTCCAAAGTTGATTTGCGTAGTGGATACCATCAAATTCGTATGAAATTGGGCGATGAATGAAAAACAGCATTTAAAACTAAGTTTGGATTATATGAGTGGCTAGTCATGCCTTTTGGGTTAACTAATGCACCTAGCACTTTCATGAGATTAATGAACGAGGTTTTACGTGCTTTCATTGGACGATTTGTGGTAGTCTATTTTGATGATATATTGATTTTTAGTAGATCTTTGGAGGAACATTTGGAACATTTACGTGCTGTTTTTACTGCGCTACGTGATGCACGTTTGTTTGGTAACCTTGGGAAGTGCACCTTTTGCACCGACCGAGTATCTTTTCTTGGCTATGTTGTTACTCCACAGGGAATTGAAGTTGATACAGCCAAGATTGAAGCTATTGAGAGTTGGCCGCAGCCCAAAACGGTCACACAAGTAAGGAGTTTTCTTGGCCTCGCTGGTTTCTATAGGCGTTTTGTGAGAGATTTCAGCACCATTGCTGCGCCTCTCAATGAGCTTACAAAGAAGGACGTGCCTTTTTCTTGGGGTACCGCACAGGAAGAAGCCTTCACGGTCTTGAAAGATAAGTTAACACATGATCCTTTACTCCCACTTCCTGATTTTAATAAGACTTTCGAGCTTGAATGTGATGCTAGTGGAATTGGGTTAGGAGGTGTGTTACTACAAGATGGTAAACCTGTTGCGTACTTTTCTGAAAAATTAAGTGGGCCTAGTCTGAATTATTCTACTTATGATAAGGAATTATATGCTCTTGTTCGGACTTTGGAAACATGGCAACATTATTTATGGCCCAAAGAATTTGTTATACATTCTGATCATGAATCTTTGAAACATATTAAAAGTCAAGCAAAACTGAACCGTAGACATGCTAAATGGGTTGAATTCATTGAGACTTTCCCTTATGTCATTAAACACAAGAAGGGTAAAGACAATGTTATTGCTGATGCTTTGTCTCGTCGTTATACTATGCTTTCACAACTTGACTTTAAAATATTTGGTTTGGAGACCATCAAAGATCAATATGTGCATGATGCTGAATTTAGAGACGTGTTGCAGAATTGTAAAGAAGGGAGAACATGGAACAAGTTCGTTATTAATAATGGATTTGTGTTTCGTGCTAACAAGCTATGCATTCCAGCTAGCTCCGTTCGTCTTTTGTTGTTACAGGAGGCGCACGGAGGAGGATTAATGGGACACTTTGGCGTGAAGAAGACGGAGGACGTACTCGCTACACATTTCTTTTGGCCAAAGATGAGACGGGATGTTGAGCGTTTTGTTGCTCGCTGCACTACATGTCAAAAAGCTAAGTCACGACTCAATCCTCATGGTTTATATATGCCTTTACCTGTACCTAGTGTTCCTTGGGAGGATATATCTATGGACTTTGTTTTAGGTTTACCTCGAACAAAGAAGGGGAGGGATAGCATATTTATCGTCGTGGATAGATTTTCTAAAATGGCACACTTTATACCATGTCATAAAAGTGATGATGCTGCTCATGTTGCTGATTTGTTCTTTCGTGAAATTATTCGGTTGCATGGTGTGCCAAATACAATTGTTTCCGAGCGTGATGCTAAATTTCTTAGCCACTTTTGGAGATGTTTATGGGCTAAATTGGGGACTAAACTGCTTTTTAGTACTACATGTCACCCCCAAACTGATGGCCAAACTGAAGTAGTCAATAGATCATTGTCTACTATGCTTAGGGCTGTTTTGAAGAATAACCTGAAAATGTGGGAAGAATGCTTGCCTCATATTGAATTTGCTTATAATCGTTCGCTACATTCTACCACTAAGATGTGCCCTTTTGAAGTTGTGTATGGTTTCTTACCTCGTGCACCTATTGATTTGTTGCCTCTTCCGTCTTCGGAGAAGGTTAATTTTGATGCTAAAGAACGTGCTGAATTGATATTAAAAGATTCATGAGTTAACTAAGGAAAACATTGAGCATATGAATGCTAAATACAAACTTGCTGGAGATAAGGGTAGAAAACATGTTGTCTTTGCACCTGGAGATCTTGTTTGGTTACATTTGCGTAAGGATAGATTTCCTGATTTGCGCAAGTCAAAGCTAATGCCACGTGCTGATGGTCCTTTTAAGGTGTTAGAGAAAGTAAATGATAATGCATATAAACTTGAGCTGCCTGCAGAGTTTGGGGTTAGCCCCACTTTTAACATTGCAGATTTGAAGCCTTATTTGGGTGAGGAAGATGAGCTTCCGTCGAGGACGACGTCAGTTCAAGAAGGGGAGGATGATGAGGACATCCCTACTAATGTTACACCCACCCCGACTGCTATACATACAGTACCAATTACTAGAGCTCGCGCACGTCAATTGAATTACCAGGTACTTTCGTTTCTTGGAAATCCTTCTAATATTCATGAACATATGATGCTGCCTAAATTGGATACTTTTGTTTTACTTATGAATGAAGGACCTAGCATGGATAAGAAGGATGACCATTGGAGCGGGATCAAGCATGGAGGAGAAGGTGCGCGTGCGGGGAAGAACAATGGAGCTTCCAGTGATGATTTTCGCACATTGAAGCCACCATAATGGGAGCGGGAAGCCTTGGACGAAATATGCATGATGCCACTTTATAAAATTCGTCCATAGGCTAATATAGGTGCTGCGCCACCTTATTTTTGGGCCAGGCCCATGTAATTTCGAAATACCATATTTTAGGCTGTTTTTAGAGTCCGTATATATGGGGAAACTGACTTAGGGTCGGTTTCGGACCCCTCCTCCAAGGGGCCACGAAATTCCCTTCTATTCCCCCATATATACAGCCCTTAGGGCTTCGTTTTAGGGTTGGGTTTTGTTTAGATTACAAGTTTGCCATAGCAGCAACTTCGCGTTCTTCGTTTGTGTTCCACGACCAGACAAAGGCGTCACAGAACCCCACTTCATCAATAAAGTTTTCCTCTTATATTCGCAATATCCAGATTGCAATCTTAGTTTCTTGCTTGTTCTTCGTTTGCGTGCAGGAAATAGACCCTCGTGGTCAGGTTGATCGTGCTCCGGCGTGGTCAATAACCTCTCAGAGTTGGTTTAGCGATTGCTAAGGCGCGACGGCTCACACGTTCGTAGTCGGATCGTCAAAGTCTACTCCACCAAAAACGATAGCCACCATCTCATCGAAAGATAGGGACAACTTCGCCCCTATCAGGATCCATGTATGAAAACAAAGTATGTCTTTGGAAGTATTACCTGAAGGGCGAAAGGCCATTCAAAACAAATGGATCTTTAAGAAGAAGACAGACACGGACGGTAATGTCACCGTCTATAAAGCTCGACTTGTGGCAAAGGATTTTTCACAAGTTTAAGGAGTTGACTACGATGAGACTTTCTCACCCGTAGCGATGCTTAAGTCTATGAGAATCATGTTAGCAATAGCTGCTTATTTCGATTATGAAATTTGGCAGATGTATGTCAAAACAGCGTTCCTCAACGGTTTCCTTGAGGAAGAGTTGTATATGATGCAACCCGAAGGTTTTGTCGATCCAGAGAATGCTGACAAAGTTTGCAAACTCCAGCGATCCATTTATGGGCTGGTGCAAGCATCTCGGAGTTGGAATAAGCGCTTTGATGAGGTGATCAAAGCGTTTGAGTTTATACAAGTTTATGGAGAAGCTTGTATTTACAAGAAAGTGAGTGGGAGCTCTACAGCATTTCTAATATTATATGTGAATGACATATTGCTGATTGGAAACAATATAGAAATGCTGGAAAGCATGAAGGGATATTTGAACAAGAGTTTTTCAATGAAGGACCTAGGAGAAGCTGCTTTCATATTAGGCATTAAGATCTATAGAGATAGATCGAGACGCTTAATATCACTTTCACAGAGCACATACCTTGATAAAGTTTTGAAGAAGTTCAAAATGGATCAGTCCAAGAATGGGTTCTTGCCTGTGTTACAAGGTGTGAAGTTGAGTAAGACTCAATGCCCAGTGACTGCAGAAGATAGAGAAAACATGAGTGTCATCCCCTATGCTTCATCCATAGGCTCTATCATGTATGCAATGTTGTGCACAAGACCTGATGCCAGCCTTGCCATAAGTATGGCTGGAAGGTTTCAAAGTGATCCTGGAATGGAACACTGGGCAGCGGTCAAGAATATCCTTAAGTACCTGAAAAGGACTAAGGAAATGTTTCTCATTTATGGAGGTGATGAAGAGCTCATCGTAAAGGGTTATGTCGGTGCAAGATTTGACACTGATCCGGATGACTCTAAGTCACAAACCGAATACGTATTTATTCTCAACGGGGGAGCGGTAAGCTGGTGCAGTTCCAAGAAAAGCGTGGTAGCCGATTCTACGTGCGAAGCGGAGTACATCGCAGCCTTAGAGGCAGCGAAGGAAGGTGTCTGGATGAAGCAGTTCATGAAAGATCTTGGAGTAGTGCCCAGTGCACTGAATCCAATGAACCTGTTCTGTGACAACACTGGTGCCATTGCTCTGGCCAAGGAACCAAGGTTTCACAAAAGGACCAGACAGATAAAGCGACACTTCAACTCCATCCGTGATTACATCGAGGAGAAGGACATAAATATTTGCAAAGTGCACACGGATCTGAATGTTGCAGACCCGTTGACTAAACCTCTTCCAAGGGCTAAACATGATCAACACCAGAACTGCATGGGTGTTCGATTCATTACAATGTAAATCACATAGTGATGTGAACTAGATTATTGACTCTAGTGCAAGTGGGAGACTATTGGAAATATGCCCTAGAGGCAATAAATAAAGTGTTTATTATTATATTTCCTTGTTCATGATAATTGTTTATTATCCATGCTATAATTGTATTGATTGGAAACACATTACATGTGTGGGTAAATAGACAACACTTTCTCCCTAGTATGCCTCTAGTGAACTAGCTCGTTGATCAAAGATGGTCAAGGTTTCCTAGCCATTGACATGTGATGTCATTTGATAACGGGATAGCATCATTAGGAGAATGATGTCATGGACAAGACCCAAACTACAAATGTAGCATATGATCGTGTCAGTTTATTGCTATAGTTTTCTGCATGTCAAGTATATGTTCCTATGACCATGAGATCATGTGACTCACGGACACCGGAAGAGTGCCTTGTGTGCATCAAATGTCGCAACATAACTGGGTGACTATAAAGGTGCTCTACAGGTATCTCCGAAGGTGTCTGTTGAGTTGGCATGGATCAAGACGGGGATTTGTTACTCCGTGTGACGGAGAGGTATCTCAGGGCCCACTCGATAATACAACATCACAATAAGCCTTGTAAGCAATGTGACTAAGTGTTAGTCATGGGATCTTGTATTACAGAACGAGTAAAGAGACTTTCCGATAATGAGGTTGAACTAGGTATGGAGATACCGACGATCTAATCTCGGGCAAGTAACATACCGAAGAACAAAGGGAACATCATACGGGATTAACTGAATCCTTGACATAGAGGTTCGACCGATAAAGATCTTCGTAGAATATGTAGGAACCAATATGGACATCCAGGTCCTACTATTGGTTATTTACCGTAAAGGTATCTCGGTCATGTCTACATATTTCTCAAACCCGCAGGGTTTGCACACTTAAGGTTTGGTGACGTTTCAGTAGTATAGAGTTATGTATGGTGGTGATCGAAGGTTGTTCGGAGTCCCGGATGAGATCCCGGATGTCACGAGGAGCTCCGGAATGGTACGGAGTTAAAGATTGATATATAGGAAGTCCTATTTTGGTCGCCGGAAAAGTTTCGGGCTCATCGAGATAGTGTACTAGGAGTGCCGGTAGTGTACCGGGAGACCATCGGGAGGGGTATTTCGACCCAAGAGGCTACATGGGCTGTGGGAGGATGAATACAAGCCCTTAGTGGGCTGGAGGAAGTCCCACAAAGGGCCCATGTGGCTGGGAAGAAAAAGCCCAAAAGGAAAAAGGTGGAAAAAGGCAAAAGGGCTAAATTAGGAAGGAGTCCTAATCCTACTAGGAGTGGAGGAGGAGGACTCCTCCCTCCTGGTTCGGCCGAACCAAGGGCTGGCTCCTTTGGGAGCCAAGCCTCCTCCTCCTCTCCTCCTATATATACTAGAGGGTTTTAGGGTTTTGGCACAAGATTTTCAGCGACGTGCTACCCGTTCCTCCAGTGCGTAGTTTCTCCTCTAGATCGGATTTCTACAGTGCTTAGGCAAAGCCCTGCCAAAATAGCTCCACCACCATCGCCGGAGCGCTGTCATGCTGCCGGAGAACTCTTCTACCTCTCCGCTCCCTCTTGCTCGATCAAGAAGGCAGAGATCGTCATCAAGCTGTACGTGTGTTGAACGCGGAGGTGTCGTCCGTTCGGTGCTTGATCGGGACGGATTGTGATTGGATCGTGGGTCGCTCGGCGATTTGGATCGCGAAGACGTTTGACTACACCAACCGCGTTTCTTAACGTTTCCCGCTTAGCGATCTACAAGGGTATGTAGATTCACTCTCCCTCTCGTAGATGCTCGTCACCATGGATAGGTCTTGCGTGAGCGTAGGAATTTTTTTGTTTCCCATGCGACGTTCCCCAACAGAGTGAACCGGGTTTGAAGCCTTTCTTCATGAGGAATTCCTTCAGATTGTCGTACCACGCCCGAGGGGCCTGCTTGAGGCCATAGAGGGCCTTGTTGAGTCTGAAGACTTTGTCGGGATGCTTAGGGTCTTCAATACCTGGCGGTTGAGCAACATATACTTCTTCCTTTGTGTACCATTGAGGGAACTTTTCACATCCATTTGTTATAAGATGACATCATGATGGTTAGCATAAGCAAGCAATATGCGAATAGCTTCAAGTGTAGCAACCGGTACAAAAGTTTCATCAAAGTCAATTCCTTCAACCTGTGTGTACCCTTGAGCTACAAGACGAGCCTTATTTCTTACCACAAGGACATTTTCATCTTGTTTGTTGCGGTAGATCCACTTGGTACCTATGAAGTTGTGCTTGCGAGGATCTGGCCGCTTGACAAGTTCCCACACATTGTTGATCTTGAATTGATGCAGTTCCTCTTGCATATCTTGAATCCACTCAGGCTCCTTGAATGCTTCATCAACTTTGGTGGGCTCTATGATATAGAAAAAAGAAAAGTGCCCACAAAAGTTACTCAAATGAGAAGCTCTTGAGCGAGTGAGGGGACCTGGTGCATTGATGTCGTCGATGATATTGTCAATTTGCACTTCATTTGCAACTCTTGGATGAGCAGGTTGACGTGGCTGAGGATTTTCTTCAGCACCATTTTCTTCAGGTGTATCGGCATGAATGTCTTCATTGGTTTTAATGACTTCATCAGTAGGTTGAGGTTCTTTAGTGGGTATGACATCTTCAGTAGCCTTCAGCTTAATGGATTCCTCAGGAGACTTTTCATCTAGCATAGGAGGCAGGTGCTCTCTTTGCGAGCCGTCAGTTTCATCAAACCACACATCTATAGTTTCAACAACCTTTTGGTGGTAGGTGTTGAACACTCTGTAGGTGCGCGAGTCCTTTTCGTAACCAAGCATAAGACCTTCATGTGCTTTCGGTGCAAATTTAGAACTATGGCGAGGATCTCTAATCCAGCATTTTGCACTGAAGACTTTGAGATAACTTACATTGGGTTTCTTGCCAGTCATAAGTTCATATGAAGTCTTCGTGAAGAATTTGTGAAGATATACCCTGTTGATGATGTGGCAAGCTGTATCAATTGCCTCAGGCCAGAAGCGGCGAGGAGTCTTGTATTCATCAAGCATGGTGCATGCCATCTCAACAAGAGTCATGTTCTTGCGCTCCATGACGTCGTTCTGCTGAGTAGTATATGGGACAGATAGCTCATGAGTAATACCAAGTTCATCAAGATTGGTGTTCTTGAACTCAGTCCCATTATCATTCCTGATATGCTTGATCTTGACGCCGAAGTTAGTTGAGGCCCTTGAAGCAAATCGTCTGAAGTCATCCTGCACTTCAGACTTGTAGAGAATAATATGCACCCAAGTGTAACGAGAGTAATCATCAACAATGACAAAGACATACAAACTTGAAGAATTTGTTAGTGTGGAATAATGAGTGGGGCCAAAGAGGTCCACGCGAAGCAATTCAAAGGGTCGAGTCGCGGTCATGATTGTCTTCGAGGGATGCGTTGGTTTGGTCATCTTCCCAGACTCACAAGCACCACAGAGGTGGTCCTTGAGGAATTTGACACCTTCAATGCCAATGACGTGCTTTTTATTCACGAGCGTGTGCAAGTTCCTCATACTAGCGTGCCCAAGTCGTCGATGCCACAACCAGCCTTTTGAGGACTTTGCAAGGAGGCACGTGGCGGGTTGAAGACCTGTAGAGAATCAACAATATACAAGTCTTCTCTCCTAAAGCCTTCTAAGACTTTGGAATGGTTAGATTCCATGATGACAAAACAACGATATTTTCCAAAGACGGCAACCATATCGAGATCACAAAGCATTGAGACAGACATAAGGCTGAACCCGAGGGATTCGACAAGCATCACCTTGTCCATGTGTCGGTCCTTTGAGAATGCAACCTTACCTAGACCCAGTACCTATTTTTCCTTTGTCAAGGTAGGTGATATGCTTCAAATGAGATGGAGCAAGTGGCAAATTCATCAGTAGATTCTTGTCACCAGTCATATGGTTTGTGCATCCACTATTGAGGACCCACTCAGTAGCTTTTGGAGGTTCATTCTACAGATGAATTAGTACAACTTATGAACTCATATGCTTCAGAGTGAAGAATATATGACATCA